>CM075672.1:97220500-98574500 GCA_037962975.1 Clitoria ternatea
TGTTTATTTGCATGATTGTATGTTTGCTCATATGCCATAGGCTAGCATTAATTGCTGATTGCAGTTATTGTTATCTGTTTGACATGTAATGTAGACTGGTCGGGCTAGAAACATAACTTGGGTGAATCTTGTCAAAAATAGAAAAATAAAAAATAAAAAAAACAAAATAAATATGATTACTAGCTTTGCCAGAATAAACCTTTTTCATGATGTTGTGTTTTCTTTGATTGGACTAAGATACCATTGTTAGCTTTTGAGCCAATAGGGTATTCAGTACATATAAATACCCATGTTTCTTTTATTTGAGAGATTCACACATCTGAGGACACTCTAGAACTTGGTTTTGACCAATTTGAAACGGTTTATGAAAACATGCTTGGAATGAAAAAGGCAAATTAGGTTTTGTTTCTTTAACCTCAGGATTTGTTTAAAAGTATAATCCACTAGTTGCCCTTTTTGAGCCATAAAATGAATTATTCTTTCAAAGCCTTTGATATGATGATTTTCATTAATATTTAGAGGAGGCAAAGAGGTAAAACCAAAATAGATGAGGTGAGAAGTAAGTTGTGATAGTTTGGGGTTTGATACCTAAAGAAAGAAAAAGAAAAAGTTAAAAGAATAAGAAGTTGAGTTCAAAAAATGAAAATAAAAAAATAAAAAAGAAAAGAAAAAGGAAAAGGAAAAAAGAAATGAACCATCCTCCGTACAGTTTTAATTTTGCAAGAGTTATTGAATTGAGGATTGCCTCCTTATGATATTACTCTTTCCATGATAATTAGCCTTTTGAAATTTCCTTTTCTTGGTTTCCATTCCCACGTTATAAACCCCCTAGCCACATTACAACCATATGAAAGACCTTTTGACTAATGCATGTTTTCTTGATAACTATGGAGTTTGTGGTCATTTTCCAAGCTTATGGTAGTGTTTTTGGTGTAGTGATTAGAGTGATTTGAAACACAAACACTGAGTGGACAGTGAGAAAGAGTACCCTTAGTCAAATCTTAGTTGACATGATTTGATTGTTAGTTGTGGTATATTCTGGTAGTTTATGTAGTCACTTTAAAAACACAAATACACAAATAAATAAACACAAGGTTCCTTAGGTTTGTTTGGGTCTGCTAGTCCTTCATTGTATGTTGTATGAATACAGTGATTCCTTGAGGACAAGAAATGCTTTAGTTTGGGGTATTTTGATAGGTGTGCATGTTGTCTTATTTTTGAGTGTTTTTAGATGTATTTTTTGGTTATTTTTGCCCTTATTTCTCCTAACTCCTTTGATTTTTAATTTCTTTCCGCATAGACTACTCGGTTGTCTCTATTTGCTGGATTATTGATGTTTCATGTCTATTCTAATGAGAAATGGCAACTTGGATGCAAGAGGAAGCCTCTGGGAACCTTGGCTGTGTCATTGGGAAAAGTTGGAACAAACCACTAGTAGTGGTTGAAAACCACTGGAATGAAGAAAATAAAGAGAATCAAGTGGAAAAGGCAAGTAAGTGTTAAGAATAAGTCTTGTTGGAAAAAGAAGTTACTGGACTAGACCCCAGACTACGTTGTGATATCCAAACCCTAGGATTTGTTAATAACATACATCAAGGCACTTAAACTAAATGAAGTCTACTTGTGTGTGACCTAACCTATTTATTTAAGTGTTTCAAGAATTATATACTAAGTGCATAAGTTACAAGTGATAGGGGAAGTCTATAAAATCAAAAGTCTGATCCTTCAAAAGAAAAAAATTAGACTTTAACCAAAGAGTCCAGTTCAAGAATTTTCTATCTATGAATTAACTCAATCAGACCTCAGACTTTGGAGCATCCAGAATTCTCAATAAGATTGTTACATCAAAGTACAAATCACAACGTTCTAAAAACTCTTTGACAATGCATTTGAAATCAAGATCTTATCAAGAAGAATGTGTTTATCACTAAAAAGGATAAAAAGACAAATCAGCAGAGCAACTGATACAATTTTTTAAAGACCTTAACGTAACAACTTTGGACAAGTCAGAAAAGTTGAACCAAGTCAGCTTATGTATCAGAATCAATCAGAAGAATTACAACATTGGTTTCTATGTGATTGCTAGAAGAAATAAAGCCATCAATTAGCTTTATTCTCTAAAGATATCAAGGAACACCTTATTCATGCAAGTGTTGAAGTTCCTTGCTACTAGACTTTTGGACACCTCTTCAGATCATCAAAAGTCTGGTACATACGCTCAAAGCAAACTTTTTCAAAGGATTTCCAACGTTCATATCTCCTTTCTAGATTAGCAACGGTCATCTCACATCACTAATATATTCTTGGAGAAGTTCTTTTTCAAAGATATAGAAGAGAAGCCTATCAAGAATACTTAGTCCTTATGATCAAACTTTAATCTTTTCTTCGTTCTGCAAAGACAAAGACTTTCTTTGTTGTTTTGCTTCTAGTAGACCTTGGTCTCTTGTTTTTCTTTAGCTAGTGTATTCATTCTTCATTGTATATGCTTTATATACTAGTTTCTGTGAGAAACCTTACATACTCTCATTAAAATCAGTTATTGTGTAAAAGTCTGGTGAGCTACCCGCCTTTAGTTTCATTGGGAAACAATTATGACCCAAAGAGGCTTTTGAAATAATACTTGGGTTGTTGAGCCAAGAGTGACTTGTTAAAAGAATACTTGGGTATAAGCCAAGAGTGGCTGGAGTCAAGAATACTTATGGCACTAGTTTGGTGCTATTATTGTAAAAGAGATTTTACAATAGTGGAAATCCTTCAAGTTATAAGGGACTAGATGTAGCTTCTATGTTAGAAGTAAACCAACATAAATTCTCGGTGTTCTTTAACCAATGCACAAGAAGGCAACAACTGGAAGTTGCCGGCCGGTGTTAACTACAGAGCACCGGTACCTTCCACTGAATTAGGAGTGATGACCTATTTTAGCATGGTATACCGACCGACACTGGCTCCATACCATGGCAAAAAGGACTATGGTAGGAAGCTCTATTAACGAATGCAATTCCCCGCCCGATAAGACAGATCATGCCCGCTTGGAATTTTGTTTTATAAAAGTCTGATTACGTGCGCATTACAGGTTCATAATTCCGTAAAAAAGTCCAAGACTTATTCAATCCCCTTCTAAGTATGACTCTAAAGCATTATAAAGATTTTTGATTAGACCATGTTGAAAGCAATTCCTTTAGTGACTAGGAATCACTGAATGTGTTATATCGTTAAGGCCTTTGCCTCCTTGTCACAAGCATCCTTTATGCTTCTTTGTGTTGGATTCTTTCTAACTTCTTTAAAGTTACTAAATTCTTCAAAAATAATAAATCAAGTAGCTCTCTTTTAGCAACCATTGCTTGGGGTTGTGATTGCGTTTCTTGGCTTAAAGTACCAAGCCTTTTCCCCTTCTTGATGACTTGAATTTCTTTCATTTCTTTCTCCTCCTCATCCTTATCCTCAAAAGCACCTTCATTCAAATATATCATATTCTTAGCAATTTTCCTTTATCGTGCTTCCCTTAACACTTCTTTTACCTCTAATAGGGTTTTCAAACATTCTTCTACATTCCCCACAATCCCCATTTAGTGTTCTTTTGCCCAGGTAATGCTGCCAATGGTTGTTTTACCACACTTTTGACATTTTTCTTATTATTTTTTTCCTTCGAAGAGTTCCAAGTCTAAACAAGGCTCATGTTTCTTCTGATTAACTTAAACAAAGATACATTCTACTTTGGACCTTAGCCTAATTCATCTCCTACACTTGCCTAATGCTCTCTATGAAAGGCCTTGATATCTCTGCCAAAAACAAGAAAAATAAAGATGCTCTATTTGAATATATCTCATCAAAGATAAAGGGATAAAGAAAAATAATAAGGAAAAATAAAGATGAATAAAAATAGAGGCTATGTAAAAAATAAAGCACAAACTGAGCATCAAAGAGGGCCAATAAATGAAGATAGAACCACTACACAAGCGCCATAGAAGGTGCGTGCGTCCATGGCGTAGGTGCCAGCTAAAAAGGGTAAGCGGTGGGCGAGAAAGTAAGCGAGATGTTTGGAGTTCGAAAATAAAGGGAGAACGTTTGAAGAAAGCAAATGAAAATGTTAAGTAGTTTTACGTTTTAATTTTTATGTTTCTTTTTAAAATTTTAAAATAGTTTTAATTAAAAAAGTTTTTAAAATGTGTATTAACTATAATACCTTAATGAAAAGGTATAAAATGACACTAACCCTTTGAGCAAGCTTGGTCCTTTTTCTTTCGCATTTGTAACACCTATGGCCAAATTTTTGGGCCTTATTGTTTGTATTTTCATTGAATGGACAGTGGAAAAAAATTCTATATAACCATTTCTCTTGCTACAACTTTAATTTTCCCTTTTTTGAGTGTGCTGCATTTAGTTGATTTTATGAAAAAATACATTAAAATCAATGTTTCAAAACTAGAGTCATCTACTTCATATTTTAGCCACCTTCTAACTTAGAAAGAAAAATGAACTCGAATAAATTTTGAAAAAAGTTCTTAATAAAAATAGCGTATCTTCTTTATGTAAAACAATTTTAAAAATTAATGAAAAGTTATTTGAACTAACTTTTCAATAGTTTCTTTTCATAAAATTCTCTTCAAATTATTTACTTATTCAATAATATTTAAATATTAAAATTAGTTTTTTTTGCTAAAAAGGTTTTAAAAATATTAGATAGCTTTGGCTAAAAGCTATTGTTTTAGCTTTAGTAACAAAAAAAAATTGTTCAAACGATATCAAATATATTAAAACTCCTTTTGCTTGTATTTAAAAAATAATATGGAAATAAAACCCACAGGAATGATTTGTGAAAATTTTCATATTATTTGAGAAAATGTCTTATTTGATGAGAAGATTATTATAAGTGGTCCTAATAGGAAAAATTTTCTCAAAAAAGAGAAAATGAAGTTTTTGTTAGGAATTTCACTTTACCTTTGTTTTATTACCATTTTGTTAGATTAAAAGTGTATTATTATCCTTTGAATTAAATACAAGATAATTTTTTCAAATATTTTATATCAATGAAATAACTAATAAGAAAATAATATTTTATTTTCTTATAAAACAAACAAATTAAAATTTCACATCTTTCTCACTATTTTCTTTGTCATTATTTTTTTCAAACACTTTTTTTTATCATATTTTTCTAATGAACTAAATATTATAGGGACATGCATATCAATTGCCAGATTCTTATTACAAGTTAATTAGATTTAAAGATCCTAAACTTCAAGTTTTTTTGAGCAGAGGTCATGGAACCATAAAGTTCAATTAGTGTCATTGCTTTATTAATTGCATCCATAACTTCTAGCTTTCCTCTACTCACAGCTTCATCCATTAGAATTCTCTCATGACTGAAAACTTTAGCATTCTAAGAAACAATAGACATTTAATTATGAGGCTTGGGTAATATAACACGAACAAACTTGTTTAAAACACTAACATTAGCTCCAGCTATGATTAATTCCTCACAACCTGAACAGTACTTTCCTATTTTAGAAAAAGCAAAATAAGAACAAAACCTTGCCTTGGGAAATAATCAAGGGTGCCCTTAGAAGAATGTATTTACCTCAACATGCCCATTGAAACATATCTAATGAAGAGGTGTATTTTTTTCCTCATTTGATGAATTAAGATCCTGATCATAGAGACAAGTTGTAAGACCTCCATGCCATATTTCAACGTTTTCAATGAGTGTTAGAAAGGAAAGAAATGAGGGGAAAGGGAAAGGCAAGAGAGAATGTAGACAGAATGCGAGTTTTTTTCTTATTTTTATTTAAGATAAAGAATTGGATTCATTTTCCTTACTGGAGGCCTCTAGTTGTCTTCTCACATGGCCAAACCACCTTCAGTGAACAATCATCACCTATTTGTTTTGGTTCAACTCACTTTTAAGTACATCCTAAGTATATAAAAATGTAAATAATCCATAGTGTAATAATAGATATATTTTGATACTATCAGCTGTGTGAGTTATGCAATAGTCTCTAAAATCATCTAAATGTTCTTATTGTAACATCCCAACTTTTATATAAATATCTAATTGAGAGAAATAAATGACATAATTATATATGAAAATATTAATGTTCCAAAAGTCTGGAAATGATTTAATTGGAATTTATTATGATTTTTCATAATTTACTAAGCTTAAAGAGCTAAAATTAATATCCGGTTAAAATATGGGTGTCGGACTAAGTATCTTCGATTGAGATGCCTTTGGTCAAGGATGTTAAGAATATTATTATGAATCTAAACATATATTCGGAATAATTTTTAGATGAGGTATTAAGCTTGAACAGAGATCTTGTTGGTTATAAAACGGAGAAACTTTATTAAAGGGTTAAAACTTAAAACAAAACTCCTTTCTCCTCTCTCATTTTTCAAGTTACTTTTCTTCTCCAAAGGCAAACACATATTACTCTCTTCTCTTCTCATTTTCTCACTCTCTTCTTCATCTTCTTCTTCTCAGAAACCTAGAGAAAGTTTTGTGTATCTCCCTCCTCCATTTTTGGAATCCCCATTGGGTTTGAAGGAGACGGTGTTGACTTGAAGCTCTCCCTCTCCTCTCTATTTTTGTTACCTTCCCCTTCTTTCTTTGAAACTTACTTGTTTGCTGGCTTAAGGTAAGTTCCTCACTATTCTTGTTAAGCTTATGCCCTAGATTATGGATTCTTATTATTGGGAGGATGTTTTAATACATATGGGTTATTGTGGGAACTATTACATATGCAAACCCTAAGGTGGGGTCTCTTAAATGTGACATTTGTAAGGGATGGTGATGGTATGTAGAGATGGTCATTAATGTAATGGTGGAAATCATATGCATTTATAGTGGTTATTGGGTTTTTGATAAAACCCTAACCCTTAATTTTAAGGGAAATATGGAATGTGAGTGGGATATGCATTTAATGAGGTTGGGGAATGTTATTAATGAAGAGAGATAGCCATAGGTGATGGTTAATAATGGTGGTTGGAAGCCATTAATGAGAAAACCCACTAAAGGAGTTGGGTGTGAAGTTGATATATGTGGGTGACTTAAAAGGTTGTGTTGTTGCCCTTTAATTATAATGAGTTTTGATTTAAGGGAAAGAATTCTTGAAACCTAAGAAAATAAGAAAATGAGAACCTATTGCAAGTTACAATATGATGGGACTTATATATATGTATTAATGATGTGTAAGAAAATTGAAAATGATATTGAATGAGTGATTAATGTGGTCCTATATGTATTTTATGTGGGATTTGATAATTCTTATGAAGCGGGATCGTCTAACCTGGGGGAATACTTCTCTTGAGGTGGGAAAAGAGTATATTTTCTAAATGCATGATAAATTATATGTTGATAATGTAATATTGATGTATATTTGCATGTTTTTCCTTGAGTGGATATACTACCTCTTGTATGTGATATGAATTGAAAGTGACTCCTATTGATGATTAGATGTATTTGATGAGGATATGACGTTGAAGTATATTTGTTGAAATGCTATTTGATTTCCATGTATGGATTGACATTGAAATAAATCCTTGGCTAGTATGATCTTGAACCCTATAAGGGGTATGCCTTAGTGAATGTTATATATGATTCTGTGCCACTAACTACAATGTTAAGTGAAAATTATACCCCTAAGTAAGTGGGTAAGGAATCTTTGTGAAGCCAAGGCTAGCATGTGCATTATTGCATTCATAGAATGCATGGCGTAGCATTTTACATGTGGTTGCGATCACAATGATGAAAGTCTTATAGGACTATGAAAGGGAGTACCCTTATGTGGGGGAAACCAATATGAGAATAATTATAAATGGTTGCGATCACTTGGTATATTGAGATGGTAAAGGTCTTGTAGAATCTTTTGAGAAAATGGACCCTTACGTGGGGGACATATGTTTGATTGATTATAAGTGGTTGTGATCACTTGGCATATTGAAAAACTAAAGGTCTTGCGTGATCTTATGAGGAAGTGGACCCTTACGTGGGGGACATATGTTTAATTGATTATAAGTGGTTGTGATCACTTGTTGTAATGGGATAATAGAGGTCTTGTGGAATCTTATGAAAAGTATCCTTGCGGGGGAAATGCTTAAGCAACTATGCGTGGTTACAAATATTTGATGAATCATGTACGTATAAGCTGTGAGTAAATGTTTCAAATCGGGTCCGTTGCATATGTATTTAGTGATATGACATATGCATTAGCCATAGGGATATGGCATTTGTGTTGGAAGAGATTAAGAAAGATAATACTTATTAAAAGTGTTAATTGAGAGATAAAGCCCACTTTTGGTCACTAACTAATTGTGTATCATTGTTGGTGTGACCTCTTATGTTGCTTACGACTTTTGACAATAAATATGGTGATATTATTAATTGGATACTTGACTATACTTGATAATGTAGTTGTTGATGGATTGTTATGTATGAATACCTATATTCAATGGAAAATGATTTGGTATGTGACACTATTATTTGATTGAACTCCCTTGTAGGAGGATATGTTGAATTGCATTCATATATTTATGTTATCATATTTTTTATTGATTGTTCATCATTGAGAAAGTATGCTCACTGTCCACGTTGTCCACTCTTAGCTATTGTGTTGTAGAGCATGACCATGGAGTAAGACTTTTTAAGAGATGGGGTATGGTGTGAAGGAAGAATTAGTATAGATGCCTTGGCCGACATGGTTTTTGAATTAATAGCTTTTGTACATCTCTTTTTGGAAATGCTTGTATGTTGCATTATTTTGTATAGCCATGTTATAGCTAAGTGACTTATGGGTATAATGATGTTTGGATATGGATGATTTGATATTCTAGAATGGTAATTGATACATTAGGATCATTTGAAATGAGCTTGTGATCATTTTGTATCACCAATGTAATATATGATGATGCTTGACATTGAATTTGTTATCCATTATGGTGGCATTGACGCTTATAAATGTAGTTGAACTAGAATGTGCATGATGATGGAGTTGAAAATGATGGATTTTATATGGCTCTTATGCATAATTAAGAAACTGATAGGCCATATAGAGTTTTAGGAGGTTTGGATGCCACGGAATAGTTTCAATGGTACCTATGCATGATATAGAACTTGTAGAAACTAGAATGTGTCAAATCCATTAAGAATTGACCCTTGAGTTGTAAAAAAATACCTTAAAATGGGCTAAACATGTTTCTACACATAAGTCTCTCGTTTTTGGGAATTTTTGAGTACGGCCAGTGGCTACACATCATAAATGGTTTATATTAAGCGGTGTCAAAATTTGGTGATGATTGAATTTTATATGAAAGAGTTAGGGTTGTTGGAAGTTAGAATTTGTAGCTTTTTAATGTATTTTCTACAATCTGTTGCAGTTTGCTGTCATGAATCGATTCATGATTTAGCTTGAATCGATTCATGTGCTACTAGAATTGCTTGAATCAGTTCATGAATTCTCTTGAATCAATTTATGACCTATTGACTTCCATGGTGTAATTCAAGAATTCCTTGAATCTATTCATGTAATTTCTTGAATCGATTCATAGCTTACTGCCTGATTGAACTGAAATTGCCATTTGTGTGAATCGTTTCATGGTATGGTCTGAATCGATTCATGACTTGTTGGTTTGTTGGGCTTGTTTTCCAATTCGCATGAATCGATTCATGGTTTGCTCGAATAGATTCATGGCTTACTAAATGTCAATTTTTCATAAGTTTTGATGCTTGCTTGATGTGTGTGAATCATGGCTTTGTTTCCTTGCTTCTCATGCATGTTTTCTTGGATTATTCATTATACCCACTTTTTCTTTTGAATCGACATACATTTCCGCTAAACACTTGCATAGTGATTATGCAATTGTTTACTCTAAGCTAATATTTGTATCAAACATCTACCTTCTCATATCGTCCTATATGGGATGGGTCTTTAAATGGTCTGGGGATAATTGTTGAGGTTTTAATCGTGGTGTTCTTTTTTCGATATTAACTTCTAATATCTAGTTAATATTAACTTTAATATTCCTTACCGGATTAAGGGTGTAACATCCCGGATTTTAAAGAAAATAAATTTATTAGATAATAATAATTGATTATCTATGGTCAAATAATTATGGGAGATCTCGTTAGACATTAGAGATAAATTACTAGTAAATTGAGATTTACCAGAACTGGATGATTTAACAGATAATGTGGGATCCACTTGGTCAAATTACATGTTTGATGGGTCTAGAACGTTTAGAAAATTATTATGGTTACGACAGTATAGTTGAAATAATTTTTGGTGTTGAGAAGATAACTATTTGGACACGACATAGGATATGAAACAGGGAAAATAAAAGCCAAATAGAATTAAAAGAAAATGAAAATTCCTCTTTCTCTTCTTCTCATAGCCGTGTACCCACTCTACACATTTCCTACTTTCTTTTACACAATGGGTAATGGAAATGATGGGCTAATGGTAAAAGTAAAATAAGGCATTACTTTATCCAATGGGTAATACCCAATTTACACTAAACTACTTCCTCCTTCTCCTTCCAACCATTCACTATTCTTCCTCTTCACCTCATTCATTATTTTCTCCTCCTTCTCCACTTCTTCTTGCCCAAAACCGTGGCCTCCCCCTTTGACACCCATTTTTCATCAAAAATTTCACTTGAGCTTGGATTTGTGAACATCAAATGGGACATGGGAGCTTTGCTTGAAACATCTTCTTCTTCTTCTCTCCCTATTTTCGTTTTGGCCATAGCATGGAAAAGAGGTAAGACTTTGAATCCTTCCTCCTTTATTTGTGGTTCATGATTTGCTTAAGCTTGAAATGGTGGTGCTAGAAGTTATGGGTGTTGATGTGGATGTGAACCCTAGGCTTGGATGGCTTGAAATTGTGATTCTTGATTAGGGTGTGATTTTAGAAATGCATGAGGATTATGATTTGCATGTGGATTCTATAATGGGTTAAAGTTGTTGTTGGGTGATTTTAGAGAAAACCCTAAGTGTTGATGATTTGGGGATTTTAGCCAAGTTGATGATTTTGATGATTATGGATGTCTTAGAATGGTGTATATGAGAGGAATGAATTTTTAGAATCATTGAGTTTGATTAATGGGGTTGATGATATGTGCATGTAAGTAGGTATGATGATTTGAGGAATTAATCTTGAGAATGGGTAGATGATAAGCAATGTTGAGTGTTGTTATTGGTGGTAACAATAATGATGGATGACCATTGATAATGGATACTTGACTTGATAAAGTCTTGGCCCATGATAAATACCATAAGAGTTTGTTGATTAATAATGGTTTTGAATAGAGCCAAGAGACTTCTAGTGAGTGAAAGAAATTATGATGATAGTTGAGTGATTTGTATGAGATATTGAATGCCTTGTGGATAAGGAATATGATCTTTTGATTGTTGGGTTTATTAGCCCTTAAGATTTAGAGAATCTTGGCTTTGGGAAAGGAATTCCCGAAGCCTATCATAAGCATATGAATTTGGAGTTTGGACAAGTCTAGGACTTGATCATAAGTTTTGAGAGATGATTTCTTATGATGATATATTAATAGCATGTATACAGGTGTTGTTGATAAGATTGTATTCCGGACGATGATGTGGAATAATCGAGGCAATCTGAACGTTTAGATTGCGGTTTTTCTCTCGAGGTAGGAGAGGAGTTAGCATTTCAAATTTGCATGAGTGAAAAATTGTTGAATTATATATATGTATGAGCTCATGCATTGCCTTGCCATGAATGTGTTGAATGTTGAATTGAAGATGTAATGAATGATGACTTGGCTTTTGTTGAATGTTAAGAAAATTATGTACGTATATATATATATAAAATTAAAATTAGTGCTTAGTTTTCCCTTGGTTGGACATGAATTAAATGTTGATGAAACTTTATGAATGGATGAGTTAATTAAAGTGTAAAGGATTGTTTTATGATGATTATGTAGCCAAATGAGAGAGGTAATGATGTGGAATGTTCTTAAAACCTCCCTTAGATATTTGAAGGTTTAGAATTGAAAATAGAGAGGCATGGTTTCTTGAAATAAGCCTAATTACATAATTCAATATAGGCAAAGTGTTAAATTAAGCCAACTGTTGATGAGGAAGATATTGACATGAGAAAAAGAGTGAAAAACTTGAGGTTTGGGCGTACAAGGATGATCTCGCTCAAGCGAGATGGATTCTCGCTCAAGCGAGAGTCCCTTGCATTAGAGGATTGGCCCCTGGCCTAATCTCGCTCAGTCGAGATGAGGTCTCGCTCAAGCAAGATGCATGAAAAATGGATTGGGAAGCCACTGGACGAATCTCGCTCAAGCGGGTGTGGCCGCGCTTGAGCGAGCGAGAGAAAAGGGAACGTTGGATGGACCTCGCTTAAGCGAGGGATGAGGTACGCGTAAGATCTAATGCTTCAATTTGTCTCGCTCACGTGAGTGATTATGTGAGAGGAGCCTCGCTCGAGTGAGCGATATGTAGAAATAACAATGAAGAAGTCTCACTCAAGCGAGAGTGGCTCGCTCAAGCGAGCGGGCGTATGCTGTAACATCCTAATTTTGAAGTTAAATACCGAATGAAATAAACCATTAAGACCTTGTTTTCAAGGTGGGAAGATAATTGTTAATTATAATCAGTTTAATTTAAGGAATAATGACAAATTAATTTAGTTGGTAAAAGATGGCTGCTTGTGATTGGTGAGTTACGTGAGTGGACTGTGATTCACATTTTCCTATCCCACTTCCTTCTCTTCGCATGCATATACATACCCTGTATCACCGTGATATTCATTCTTCCTTACTGCTTCATTCTCTCTTTTCTTCTTCTTCGTCTTCGTCCTCTTCTTTTCCCCTGTTTTTATTCTTCATCACTGGGGACCACGACGATGGTACTGGAGAAAGGTCATAGCCCCTTCGACTGGTGAAGGACGATCACTAAAGCAGAGAAAGAACAACTCTCCATTCCCGAGCCGATTGTAGGGCACGACGGTGCGAAAGAGGGGCTGGACGAGTCAGAAAGGGCGTCAGACCAAACGTCGGAGAGCAGAAGAGCTTCTTGATTTCCTTCAGTAGGTAGGGGGCGCTTGCATGTCAAATGCATGGTCCACGATCGGTACCAGATGAATGTACTGCTTTAAGTGTATGCATGTGTCTGTCATGATTGTATATTATGCATGATTGTTGATTTTGGGTTCCATGTGTATGATAAGTAGTTAGATAATAATTGCATGTAAACAAGATAGTGGTAATGTAGTTTGTTAGCCTTTCTGATATAGCCGAGTGAGATGCATGGTTCTACCTCTGTTAATACTGTGAGAATATGAATGTGTGACAGTTAGTTGATTTGTCCGATGTTATTACCTTGATTGTTTGATCACTGTGCATGTTGGTGTGATTGACAAAGTAAAAATAGAGACCGTGTTGAATATGCTTCTACCTTGCTGATTACGAGGGAGGTATCAATTGAGTGATGTTGCTAGCTGGTTAAACGCATAAGTTGCATATGTAGGAATGGGGTGACCCGTGGAAGGTCATGAGCCCCGAGGGAATGACTTCCAGTTACAGACCTTGGCTAGATCCTGAGAGAGCTCGTGGTAGCCGTAGGAGCTAGAGAGGAGTCTCGAGACGCCAATAGGAGGCTGGTACCACGCAGGAAGAGCTGATGGACGAGAGGCCAGTAAGGGGGGAACTGTAACTGAAAGTCATTACTCAAGTCGGATCCGCGGGCATGCATGTAGATATAATGTTGAGTAGGATAGTACGCGTGGCATGTGTTGGGTGTTATGAATGAATTCCGAGTGTGTGGATGCATGTGCATGTGTGAATACTTTATGTAGTATGTATGTGAGTGTATGTTATTGATATTATTCTAATTTGCATAGCCTTACTTAATCTGAATGCGACCGAGTGAATGTAAGTGTGCGTACTGACACTGATACCGAGTCCTTAGCTGTCATTTTCTATGAAAAGCTCACCCCTACTGTGGCTACATTTTCAGTGAATATCTCTCGGAATGAAAGATGAAGGAGGAGCCGAGTGCGGAGCAGAGAAACCGAGCGCTATGGAATATATGTGTATATGTACATACTGTGTATAAGGTCTTGTTAAGCCTTGGCCAGCTCGTATTTTGCTTCAGCCTTTATATCAGAACTCGAACACTTTCGGGTAGAAGGAACATGTTAATGCGTTGTAACTATTTAAAATACTTCCTTATATATATATATTGTGTGTTTATTCTATGCTGTAGGTGATGTTCGAGCAATAATCATGGATGTATAAGTATACTTTCCCAGCATAGGAAGTCAGTATGACTATGGGTAGAGGTGGAGCTAAGTTGTTGTTGGGGAAAAGCGAGATGAGAGGTTGAATTGTCCGAGTGATCGAGGTCGCATAGTCTGGAGTAGGTGTTGGTGCGAATCCTGTGAGTGATGATTGTGAGGTTTTCTGAGGAGAGGATAATCAACGATTCCGAGTAAGAATCCGCCGAGTAAGAGTTCACCGACTGGGGAATGACGCCTAAGACTCTAAGTGGATTTATTGTAACAAGTTAGTAAGTAGCTAGAGAACCCGAGTGAGTCTTGACTTAGTAGGAAAATTAGCATAGGAAATATTATGGTTGCCGAGTGAAAAGTGAGTAGAATACCCCGAGTGGCGTGATGGACTTGAAAGTTATCCCGAGTGAGAAGTCTTCATAGATTCCAAGTGAGCGGCTTGGGGAATCATGTTCGGATTGCTAATACGTATACGTATATAATCCGATCGAGTGGAGCAGCGGAGTGTGATATGCTGTCAGGGTGAAACTGGCGGGTATTAAGGTTAGTCCGAGTGGATTAGGAAGTGAACCTTCCCGAGTGAAGCAAGAGCATGATGATTTACCGAGTGAACCATACGCTAGAAACCGAGTGGAATGTCAGGATGCCGAGTGTAGCATCGCTCCAGCCAGTGTAGTACGGATTGGAGTTCTTGAGTAGAATCGCCCGAGCGTAGTTAGCTCTTTCTTGAGCGAGTGCACCTGGTGCCATTGGGTTCGCTTAAGCGTTTTCTTCCTTCGCTGTGCATGAATTCCTTCCTTGTCTCCTTCCCTTCCTTCCTCGTTGGACCCGATTGTTAATTGAACAGATTATGTACGGTTTATTAACTTTAAAAATTTGGAAAATTTCCCTGTTGATTTTATTTATCTAATTAAAAATTAGGGTGTTACATTTTGGTATCAGAGCAGACCGAAAGGTCCAAGGCCAAGGTATGCTTGCCGAGTGTGAGCGGTTGTGTATTATGATCGAATGGTCATCGTTATTGTGATATTTGTTGAACCTGATTGATACTGTGATATTGATTTGTGGATAGGAGGTTGTCCCTCCTGATCCGACTAATTGTGTAACATATAGAAAGGGCATAATGTGTTAAGTTACTGAATATTAGGCTGAGATAGGGTCGGTAGTAAGTGGCTTGGTGTACTTATCCTTGAAGGGGTGTTAATTTCAGGATAAGGGATGACGCATCGCCAAAGCATGGAGGCTATAGCCACAGCATTCCAACGCTTTACGGATGTGTTTGAGAGGCAGGGCCAGCCTCGAGCTGAGGATGGCCAAGTGCTGGACCGCTTCCTGAAGAGGAAGCCGAGTGAATTTCAAGGAGGACGTAACCCAGAGGCAGCTTTTAAATGGACTCAAGAGCTGGAAAGGATTTTTGGGGGTCTTCACTGTACCGAGGCCCAGAAGGTAGAATGCGCAGTGTATATGCTGTGAGACGAGGCGGAGAACTGGTGGAAGATAGCGAGAAACCGATTTCCTGACGATGATACTCAGCTGACCTGGAACAACTTCAAGACATGCTTCTTAGAGAAGTACTTTCCCGACACAGTAAGGAGTCGAAAGGAGTTGGAGTTTATGGAGTTGAAACAGGGTTCCATGACCGTGGAAGAGTATGCGACTAGATTCGAAGAATTGTGTCTATTCTACCCATCTTTCCAACAACCCGGGACTGAGGGCTCCAAATGCCTCAAATTCGTGAATGAATTGAGGTCAGATATTAAGAGAGCCTGTAGATATCAAGAGATCAGGAGTTTTCCTGCATTGGTGAATAAGTGTAGAATAGTCGAAGAAGATGACAAGGCCCACTCAAGCTAGAACAGTAGAGCAGGTCCCTCCTTGAGGCCTCAACAGTCATGCTTCAAGAGGCCAGGTAACATGGGAAGAAATGGACCCTTTACTAGATATCAAGATCGCAGTGACCGAGGGAGACAGAGGAGTAGACGACCAAAATATGGCGGGTGTTTTAAATGTGGTGGCGACCACTTCGCTCAGAATTGCGATGGTGCAAATGTCAAGTGTTTCCATTGCCAGGAGAAGGGGCACACTCGCCCTGACTGCCCCCAACTCCGTCAAACAAGTGCCAATGTGCGTCAGGGAGGATTCCAGGTGAGGAGCAGTAGGAACGATGGTCAACGCTCGGGGGGCGGAGGCAACAGAGCCAGAGGAAATATGATGTTTGCCCCAAATAACAGGAGGAGAAACACCGACCAACCCGCGGCTGGAAGAGTCTACGCCATCGGTGCTGAGGAAGCTGCGCAGGCGAACGACTTAGTACAAAGTAAGTGCCTACTCGGTAAATATACACTTAATGTAATTTTCGATTCTGGAGCCACCCACTCCTTCGTAGCTGATGAGTGTGTGAGACGATTGTGATTACCGACTATGGATATGGATCGGATTTTGGAAGTAACTAACCCGACTGGCCCTAAGGTGCTGACATCAACGATGTGTAAGGACGTAACGTTTGTGTTGGACGATCGGAGTTTTACCTCCGATCTTGTGTGCGTACCTTTGAAGGACCTTGATATCGTGCTCAGCATGGATTGGCTTTCAGCCAACAAGGTGTTAGTGGATTGTAGAAACCGAAGGGTAATCTTCCCGAGGCAACACAATGAGGGCTACACGGTACAAGGTATAGCTCAATTGTTTATGATGCTTTGTTTAACCGAGGGTGAGAGTAAAGCCCGAGTAGACGAAATTCCAACTGTCTGTGAATTCCCAGAGGTGTTTCCCGAGGATGTACCGAGTGTCCCTCCCACTAGAGAAGTCAAATTCTCTATAGACTTGATTCTTGGAGCCGAGCCAGTCTCCAGTGCACCTTATAGAATGTCCCCAACTGAATTGGCCGAGTTGAAGAAGCAGGTAGATGAGTTACTCGGAAAACAATTCATTAGACCGAGTGTATCACCATGGGGCGCACCAGTGCTGCTTGTTAAGAAGAAGGATGGCAGCATGAGACTATGTATAGATTACCGACAGCTAAACAAACTCACAATTAAGAATCGATACCCATTGCCCAGAATTGATGATCTAATTGACCAACTGCGTGGAGCCACAGTCTTCTCGAAAATTGACCTACGATCGGGATACCACCAAATCCGGGTGAAGGACTCGGATATTCCAAAGACTGCCTTTAGAACTCGGTATAGTCACTATGAGTATGTAGTGATGCCGTTCGGTGTGACAAACGCCCCTGCTGTCTTTATGAATTACATGAACAGCATATTCCACCCATATCTAGACAGATTTGTTGTCGTTTTCATTGATGATATCCTAGTCTATTCTAAGACTCCTGAGGAGCATGAAGAACACTTCAGAGCGGTACTTCAAGTGTTGAAGGAGAAGCAGTTGTTTGCAAAGCTTTCAAAGTGCGATTTCTGGATGGATAAGATCCACTTCCTCGGACATGTGATTTCTGAAGAAGGTGTCTCGGTGGACCCTTTGAAAGTGGCAGCTATAATGGCATGGGAGAGACCCAAGTCGGTCTCGGAGATAAGGAGCTTTATGGGCCTGGCTGGTTATTATAGAAGATTCATTGAAGGTTTTTCTAAGTTGGCTTTGCCCCTGACTAAATTGACTCGGAAAAACATTCCCTTCGTATGGAGTTCCGAGTGCGAGAGCAGTTTCCGAGAGCTAAAGGACAAGTTGACGACTGCTCCAGTGTTGGCATTACCTGACTTGCAAGAGAGCTTCATGGTTTATTGCGATGCATCAGGACTCGGATTAGGATGCGTGCTAATGCAGAAAGACCGAGTGATAGCGTATGCCTCTCGGCAGTTAAGACCTCACGAACAGCATTACCCGACCCACGACTTGGAGCTGGCAGCCGTAGTCTTCGCATTGAAAATCTAGAGGCATTATTTGTTCGGGTCCAGATTTGAAGTATACAGTGACCACAAGAGCCTCAAATATTTATTCGACCAAAAGAAGCTGAATATGAGACAGAGGAGGTGGATGGAATTTTTAAAAGATTATGATTTTGAGCTAAAGTACCATCTGGGTAAGGCAAACGTCGTTGGGACGCGTTGAGTCGGAAATCCCTTCATATAGCAGTGATGATGGTATGGGAAGCGGAGTTATTAGAACAGTTCCGAGACATGAACCTACATGTTGACATCCCCTCCTCTCGGAAAATAACAATCGGTACACTGAGGATTGCCAATGAATTTCTAAAATCCGTGTACGAGCAACAGCAGTTAGATTCCTACTTGGCTGAGATGAGGGAGACGCAGGCCAAGGGTAAGGATTTGTCCTTGACCGAAGGATCAGATGGAGTCTTCCGAGTGAAAAACAGAATATATGTACTGAGTGAGGGAGAACTAAGGAGAATGGTGCTTGATGAAGCCCACAAGAGCCTACTCAGTATTCACCCGGGTACCACGAAGATGTACCAGGATCTAAGAACACAATTCTGGTGGCCCGGATTAAAAAGTAATATGGCGGAATACGTGGCTCGGTGTATTACCTGTCAGAAATCAAAAGTTGAGCACCAGAAGCCGTATGGTGCATTGCAACCCCTGGAGATTCCCGTGTGGAAATGGGACTCGATTGCCATGGACTTTGTCATGGGATTACCAAAAAACCGAGCGGGCCACGATGCGATTTGGGTCATTGTTGACCGACTGACGAAGAGTGCACACTTCCTACCTGTGAACATGAAGTACCCGTTGCATAAGTTAGCTCGGATTTACATTCACGAGATTGTCCGACTGCATGGTATACTGACTTCTATCGTATCGGATAGGGATCCTAGGTTCACGTCCCGGTTTTGGACCAGCCTGCACCAGGAATTGGGTACGAAGCTTTGGCTAAGTTCCGCTTACCACCCCCAATCGGATGGACAATCCAAACGAAGTATTCAAAGTCTGGAGGACTTGCTAAGGGCATGTGTACTAGAGCACGGTGGAAATTGGGAACAGTACCTTCTCCTGATCGAGTTTACATACAATAATAGTCACCACAAAAGTATCGGTATGGCACCCTACGAAGCACTTTATGGTCGAAGATGCCGAACCCCACTCTGCTGGTCGGAAACGGGTGAGAGTCTGCTATTGGGACCAGAAATTGTAAGGTAAACGTCAAAACAGATCCGAGTGATAAGGGAAAGAATGAAGGCGTCTCAGGATAGGCAGAAGAGCTACCATGACAAACGAACCAAACCATTAGAGTTTTCAGTAGAAGACAGAGTGTTTTTGAAGACTTCACCGAGTAAAGGAGTCGGGCGAGCCTTGAAAGGTGGAAAGTTGAGCCCCCGATACATTGGGCCCTATGAGGTGTTGGAGCGAGTCGGCTCCATGGCGTACCGGATCGCATTACCGACTCACTTATCCCGATTGCATAACGTGTTTCACGTGTCTCAACTAGGGAGATATCTACGTGATCCCAACCACACAATGCCTTATGATAAAGTGGAAATCAAGGAAGACCTGACCACTGTAACTATACCGATTAGAATCGTGGACCGATCGGTAAAGCGTTTGAGGAGCAAGGATGTACAACTGGTTGAAGTAGAATGGCAGCAAGGCGGGACTACCTCTTGTACATGGGAACGTGAAGACACCATGAGGCAGCAGTACCCCGAGCTGTTTAACCAAGGTGAGTGACCGGCTGAATTTCGAGGACGAAATTCTTTTGAGAGGGGGAGAACTGTAACATCCCAATTTTGAAGTTAAATACCGAATGAAATAAACCATTAAGACCTTGATTTCAAGGTGGGAAGATAATTGTTAATTATAATCAGTTTAATTTAAGGAATAATGACAAATTAATTTAGTTGGTAAAAGATGGCTGCTTGTGATTGGTGAGTTACGTGAGTGGACTGCGATTCACATTTTCCCATCCCATTTCCTTCTCTTCGCATGCATATACATACCCTGTATCACCGTGATATTCATTCTTCCTTACTGCTTCATTCTCTCTTTTCTTCTTCTTCGTCTTCGTCCTCTTCTCTTCCCCTGTTTTTATTCTTCATCACTGGGGACCACGACGACGGTACTGGAGAAAGGTCATAGCCCCTCCGACTGGTGAAGGACGATCACTAAAGCAGAGAAAGAGCAACTCTCCATTCCCGAGCCGATTGCAGGGCACGACGGTGCGAAAGGGGGGCTGGACGAGTCAGGAAGGGCATCAGACCAAACGTCAGAGAGCAGAAGAGCTTCTTGAATTCCTTTAGTAGGTAGGGGGCGCTTGCATGTCAAATGCATGGTCCACGATCGGTACCAGATGAATGTACTACTTTAAGTGTATGCATGTGTCTGTCACGATTGTATATTATGCATGATTGTTGATTTTGGGTTCCATGTGTATGATAAGTAGTTAGATAATAATTGCATGTAAACAAGATAGTGGTAATGTAGTCTGTTAGCCTTTCTGATATAGCCGAGTGAGATGCATGGTTCTACCTCTGTTAATACTATGAGAATATGAATGTGTGACTGTTAGTTGATTTGTCCGATGTTATTACCTTGATTGTTCGATCACTGTGCATGTTGGTGTGGTTGACAAAGTAAAAATAGAGACCGTGTTGAATATGCTTCTACCTTGATGATTACGAGGGAGGTATCAGTTGAGTAATGTTGCTTGTTGGTTAAATGCATAAGTTGCATATGTAGGAATGGGGTGACCCGTGGAAGGTCATGAGCCCCGAGGGAATGACTTCCAGTTACAGACCTTGGCTAGATCCTGAGAGAGCTCGTGGTAGCCATAGGAGCTAGAGAGGAGTCTCAAGACGCCAATGGGAGGCCGGTACCACGCGGGAAGAGCTGATGGACGAGAGGCCAGTAAGGGGGGAACTGTAACTGAAAGTCATTACTCAATTCGGATCCGCGGGCATGCATGTAGATATGATGTTGAGTAGGATAGTACACGTGGCATGTGTTAGGTGTTATGAATGAATTCCGAGTGTGTGGATGCATGTGCATGTGTGAATAAAGACGAACTTTATGTAGTATGTATGTGAGTGTATGTTATTGATATTATTCTAATTTGCATAGCCTTACTTAATCTGAATGCGATAGAGTGAACATAAGTGTGCGTACTGACACTGATACCGAGTCCTTGGCTGTCATTTTCTATGAAAAGCTCACCCCTACTGTGGCTATATTTTCAGTGAATATCTCTCAGAATGAAAGATGAAGGAGGAGCCGAGTGCGGAGCAGAGAAACCGAGCGCTATGGAATATATGTGTATATGTACATACTGTGTATAAGGTCTTGTTAAGCCTTGGCCGGCTCGTATTTTGACTTCAGCCTTTATATCAGAACTTGAACACTTTCGGGTAGAAGGAACATGTTATTGCGTTGTAACTATTTA
This sequence comes from Clitoria ternatea, assembly GCA_037962975.1. Taxonomy (NCBI): domain Eukaryota; kingdom Viridiplantae; phylum Streptophyta; class Magnoliopsida; order Fabales; family Fabaceae; genus Clitoria; species Clitoria ternatea. Next base: position 97,242,106 of record CM075672.1, read on the forward strand.
AAATACTTCCTTATATATATATATTGTGTGTTTATTCTATGATGTAGGTGATGTCTGAGCAATAATCATGGATGTATAAGTATACTTTCCCAGCATAGGAAGTCAGTATGACTATGGGTAGAGGTGGAGCTAAGTTGTTGTTGGGGAAAAGCGAGATGAGAGGTTGAATTGTCCGAGTGATCGAGGTCGCATAGTCTGGAGTAGGTGTTGGTGCGAATCCTGTGAGTGATGATTGTGAGGTTTTCTGAGGAGAGGATAATCAACGATTCCGAGTAAGAATCCGCCGAGTAAGAGTTCACCAACTGGGGAATGACGCCTAAGACTCTAAGTGGATTTATTGTAACAAATTAGTAAGTAGCTAGAGAACTCGAGTGAGTCTTGACTTAGTAGGAAAATTAGCGTAGGAAATATTATGGTTGCCGAGTGAAAAGTGAGTAGAATACCCCGAGTGGCGTGATGGACTTGAAAGTTATCCCGAGTGAGAAGTCTTCATAGATTCCGAGTGAGCGGCTTGGTGAATCATGTTCAGATTGCTAATACGTATACGTATATAATCCGATCGAGTGGAGCAGCGGAGTGTGATATGCTGTCAGGGTGAAACTAGCGGGTATTAAGGTTAGTCCGAGTGGATTAGGAAGTGAACCTTCTCGAGTGAAGCACGAGCGTGATGATTTACCGAGTGAACCATACGCTAGAAACCGAGTGGAATGTCAGGATGCCGAGTGTAGCATCGCTTCAGCCAGTGTAGTGCGGACTGGAGTTCTTGAGTAGAATCACCCGAGCGTAGTTAGCTCTCGCTTGAGCGAGTGCACCTGGTGCCATTGGGTTCGCTTAAGCATTTTCTTCCTTCGCTGTGCATGAATTCCTTCCTTGTCTCCTTCCCTTCCTTCCTCGTTGGACCCGATTGTTAATTGAACAGATTATGTACGGTTTATTAACTTTAAAAATTTGGAAAATTTCCCTGTTGATTTTATTTATCTAATTAAAAATTAGGGTGTTACATATGCACGCTGATGGGAGCCTCTCGCTTACGCGCGTTGGGTTCACCTAAGCGAGCTTGGCCTGTCTCGCTCAAGCGAAGGTGAATCTCGCTTGAGCGAGTTTTCCCCAGAAATGGCTTTGTTGCATTTTCTTCATTGTGGGTTTATGTTGGCCCTTTCCCTTGTATTGTGGGATGATAGAGGGAATGTATGAGGATAATATAATGGTGTTATGACATGGTGGTGATAGGGATGGATTGGTATACTCGGGATTAATTGATATGATATATTTACCACCTAAAATAGAATTATGACAGGATGGTGATGAGAATACGACGATGGGATATGAGTTATACCCTTGGTGATTTTAAAACCAAGGAGAGAATAATTAAATGACATAGTATGAGTTATAAATTGATGAATTAGAGAAAAATATGACATTGAATAATGATAGATGATGATGTTGATCACTCTCTTCCATAAAGGGGTGAATGTTATTATTGATGAATTGTAAGAATGCCATTATGTGCGATAGAAGTGTGATCTTGTATATGTGGTTCAAATTATATGAATGAATTATTGTAAATACCACACCAATATATATATATATATATATATATATATGTATAAGACAATGGTGAAGAATAATGAGATAAAAACCCACTAAATGAATGTGTTGCAATATTGTTGAATATTATGTAATGTTGTAATGCCATTGTGGTTGATTATAAGTATTGACTTGCATGTATGGAATGAAATATATATGAATTATGTTGAAATGAAATGCCACACTTAAAACTTGAAAACAATGGCTAAGACCAACAATGATAAATCCACTAAGGTGTGAATGGTGGTGTTGGTGATTATGATGATGATGTTTGACGACTGGCATTTAGGATGCACAGAGTGAGAATGCATTTGATTTGCATTCCATTGTAACAGGGCCCGCAAGCGCACGGGTTATGTCGTGTAATATAAAAGATTATCGTTCTCCACAGGGACTGTGTTCAAAGTACCAGCATATTGAAATTTAATTATCCACACAATTGATTTTTAAGATTTTTATAAAATAAAGCACAAATTAAAGTTGCACAGAATATGAATAAATATAAAAATAAAATTTACTTGACACTTAAAAAAAAATAGAGTTGAGAATATCTTGGGATTTTGGGGGATTAAGACTCTATTTTATGTTAATGAATTTTAACTTTTCATAAATAAGAATCGAATTAAGTTTTCCAAGGCGAATTTTCCAAAAGCTAATTAATATGTTCCTCTCGGAATCCTATTAATGTACCTAACCTATGGAAAGCGCTGCTTAATCCTTAGAAAGGACCATTATCGTTTTATGAAAATCCCTTTTATTTCTTCAAAAGAATTTTGATTACTTTCACGGTTTTACCGAGGTCACAAAAAACATTTCAAAAATCTTAGGTTTAGTTCAAAGCTTTCCGGTAAAAATAAATCTCTCGATTCTATTTATTACCTAAACTTACTAATATACCCGCAAGTACATAGTTTTATCATTTAGATTCTTGTTAGGAACTACTAAAAGCATTGAGCATAATTGAACTAAATGGAAAACAGAAATTTATTTAATTCCAAGTCAAAATAATATTAACAATAAAATATTATCATACCCCCTTTATCCCAAGATAATTAATTTAGTTACTCATGAAATAATTCAAATTCATATATATAATGGAAAAATAAAACATACAAGACATGGTAAAAAAATAAAGACTTACGGGTTTCTCCAAAAGCTCAGAATAATTTACCACTGTATTTCCTTGTTGCAATATTCCTCCACCAATTACAAATTTAAATAACTCACTTTTACAATTCATAACTCTTAAAATAAAATAAAGAAAAAGTAAATAAAAAGAGAAACAAAACGAAAAAGAAAGAAAAAGAACGAAGAAAGAAATAAAGGAAAAAGAAAGAAAGAAAAGAGAAGAGAAGCATGGAAGAAGAAAAGAGAAAACGAAAGAAAGAGAAGAAAAGAAAAGGAATTTAAGCTTATGGAAATTGATTTCAAGTGATGCCTTCTGATGCTCCTGGTTGCTCTCCCTTTTATAGGCGAATGGATGAATGAATCCAGCTAAGAAAACGCGTTAAAATTACAAGTGGGAGGAAACTTTCGGTGCATGTGAGTTCCAGCTGTGCCAACTTGTTTCCAATTTGCATATTTTAATATTTCCAATAATTCGGTGCTTGGATTTAGTGATGGTTGGTGCAGGTGGAGAAATTTCAAGTGGAAAAGTGTTGTTTTCCACATAATTCCAAGTGAAAGCTTGCTAAAGGGTGGTTTGCTGAGTGCTGGACGGTGTTGGTTAGAGAGAAGAGTTTGGGCGGTGTTGTGTTGAGTGGGTTGCTGGGCGGTGTGAAGAGTATTGCTGGACGGTGTTATGGATGGAAAGGAGAGGGACGGTGTGTGGTATGGATTAGAAGAAGAAAGGGACAACGGATAGAAGAGAGGGAATGGGACGGTGTTCTGGATTAAGGACGGTGTAGAGTGATTCGGTGTTGCATTGTGAAGAATTGGGTCGGTTTTCTCTCTAGAATCTGAGTGGAAAAGAGGCTTTTTGTGCAAAAGACCGAGTGAAAAGGTGACTTTGGACACAAATCCGAGTGAAAGTCAGTCAGTGTTGTTGGTGGGTCGGTGTTTGGAGGAGAACCGGTCGGTGATGAAGCTGGATGAATGGACGAGTGAAGAGTGACTGAAGAGTAACTCTGATTGAGCTATTCAGTCGGAATTGACTGCAGAGGGACTCGGATCTGACTAAAACCATTCACTCGGATTTGCTTTGAAATAATTCAGTCGGCCTTCATTCCTTGAAATGATACACTCGGAAGTGTCTTCTTGCTTTTTACTCGGAATGGCCTTCAGTCGTCAATCAACCCAGTCGGTTGTCTTTACTCGAATCTGGCTGATTGAATTTCCTCTCATGTCCGAGCCTCGCTTTGCTCGGAAATATAGGTTTCTGATCCATTTTACTCGGTATTCTTCGTTGCAGAGATCTCACTCGGACTTAGTGTAAAACTGTGAGAATCTGTCTGAGTGTGATTCACTCCTGCTCGGATTTTCCTTGCTTGCTTAAGGCATTACTCGGAAATGCCTTGTTCCGCTTGAGAATGCCATCTTCTCTGAGTGAAACCACTCGGATTCCTCCTTAGTCAGCATTTATTCATTTCAGTGGCCTCTTCTACTCAGAATCCATTCACTCGGATTAGTTGCAATCAGAAAGCTCCCACTCAGATTTACTTCAATCAGTAATCCTTTCACTCGGAGAATAGCTTTGGACATATTTATTGGAGGTCAGTCTCCTTTTTTTTCACTCGGAATGGACGCAGTCGGGGAAGTTTCCACTCGGAATCACCTCCAACCGAGACTTATTCCATTTCAGCATTGGTCCTTCACTCGAGTCAGCCATTTATCACTCGGAATGGCTTTGACAGGGAACATTTCACTCAGATTTTCTCCAACAGTGCAGTATTCCACTCGGCAATGCTCTACTCTGAGTCTTTCAACTCGGATTTGGCCATTTTGAGTCGGATTTCAGTGCTCTGAGTTGGATTTCTGCTTTCTGAGTCGGATTTCAGCTTTAAAAAGAGAATTCTTTCCACTTTGGGCTTGTTCTTCTTGTTTCTTTATCATTTTTTGGTCGTTTTTCTCTTGTTTTTGACCCTTTATTACCTTAATTCCTGCAAAATAACATACCCAAGTAGAATAGAGTGGAAAGAAAGCAAAAATCGCAATAAATAAAGGAAATACAATGCATAATGATTAAAGTCCTAAGCAAATTAGACCTAATTTATTGTATTATAAAGCACTTATCAAAATACCCTAAACCAAAACATTGCTTGTCCTCAAGCAATCACCATATTCACAAGATAAAATACAGAAAACACTAAACTTAATAAACTAAGGAATCCAAAATAGAGAAACAGATTTATTCAAATGCCAGTTTTATTTTTCTTATGTGAATCAATTTTCAATGTCAAGACTTGAGATACTCTTCTCACAATTTTCACTAAAGTGTTTCAAGGTTTGTGTATCTCTCAAATCATCATAGTCAAAAAATATTACCATAAGCTTGTTAATAAACTAGAAACTCCACAGTTTAGATAGAAAATATGTCATAGTCTAAAGGTCTTTCAAAGGTTGTAACATGGCCTTGGGTTGTATTGTCAAGGTAGGATTTTCAAGAAAAATGGAATACAAAAGGGCTTTAACAGTCATGAATGATTCAAATTTTTTTCATTATAAATTTAACAGAGCAAATTTTTGAACTTTTATGGACTTTTTGGGATTCATTCAATATCATCCTTTTGATTTTCTTTTTTCTTTTTCTTGTTTTTCTTTATATTCAATACATATTTTTCTTAAGTCCCTTTTTTTAATTTCTTTGCTCCACTAAATTTCCAACTTTTTCACCATTAAGAGAATATCAGTCAATGAAAGGTTTTAAGGAAAAATTTTCACTTTTAGGCTCAAAAGGGGCAACTAGGGATCAAATTATGCAAAACTTCTGAGGCTTAAGAATAAGACCTAATTATGCCTTTATCATCCTAAGATATATAATCAAAAACCATTTTGAATCGGTTGAAAAACAAGTTCTAGAATATTAATGACTATGAGATTCACTCAATCAAGAAAATATGGGTTTTGAAAATTTATTTGATAAATAACCCATTTTGGCTCAAGTCTAACCATGGAAAGTCTTTTCAAAGAAAATTTTAATCACATAAGGTTCATTTAAGCATTTATTTGGCATTTAAACAATCAAATTTTGAAAATTTTACTCAAAATTTTGGGGTCCTTAGATACTTCAGCCTTATGTTTAAAGCAAATTTATCATGCAATAATGGTAAATTACAAGATTACAAACAAGGAAAACACACATGCAAAATAAAATAACAATCACACAACGTAAACAAAACAGTTAAGTTTTCTTACCTACCACCCCAAACCAGAAATTTGACATTGTCCTTAATGTTAAAATGGATGATAAAAGTATAAGAAAACTTACCTGGAGTAACCCCAAACCAGCAGTTGACATAGTTGGGTTTTTTTTTAACTTAAAATGAAACAACAACTTTTTATAGGGTTACCTCCCTATCAGTGCTAAGTTTTAAGTCTTCAGCCAGACTTCTCACCGTTTGGATTTACTCATCAGGAGCATCAAACAAGTCCAAGTCACTTGCTTGTTGTATTGGTTGACCTGTCAGATAGTGCTTTACTCTCTGTCCATTTACCCTAAATGTACCAGATTTCTCGCTCCATAGTTCGACAGCTCCGAAGGGAAAGACTTTTGTCACCTTGAATGGTCCCGACCATCGGGATCTTAGTTTACCTGGAAAAAGCTTCAATCTGGAATTAAATAGTAAAACCATATCACCTGGATTAAATGTTCTCCGTTGGATGTGACGATCATGCCATTGTTTGGTTTTTTCTTTATAAATTCTGGCATTTTCGTATGCATCTAGACGGAGTTCTTCAAGCTAATTTAATTCCAACAATCTTTGTTCACCTGCAGCCTTATGATCAAAGTTAAGAGTTTTAACAGCCCAAAAAGATTTATATTCTAGCTCAACAGGTAAATGACAGGGCTTCCCATATACTAGCTTAAAAGGTGTGGTTCCAATGGGAGTTTTGTATGCGGTTTGATATGCCCATAAGGAATCATCTAACTTAATAGACCAATCCTTACGTGATGTATTCACCACTTTTTGAAGAATATTTTTAATTTCCCGATTGGATACCTCAACTTGTCCACTATTTTGTGGGTGATAAGGTGTAGCAACCTTATGCTTAACTCCATATTTCTTTAGAAGGGTCTGAAAAGTTTTCTCAATAAAATGAGACCCTTCATCACTTATAACACATTTTGGGACCCCAAACCTTGGAAATATTATTTTCTTGAAAAGTTTAATAACAGTTTTAGCATCAGAATGGGGTGAAGCAATGGCTTCCACCCATTTTGACACATAGTCAACTGCCACTAATATGAACTGATTTCCAAAAGAAGAGGGAAAGGGACCCATAAAATCAACACCCCATACATCAAACAGTTTAACTTCTAAAATGGTATTCAATGGCATTTCTTGTCTCTTACCAATGTTACCTGTTCTTTGGCAAGCATCACAAGTTAGAACATACTTACGTACATCCTTAAAAATATTTGGCCAATAGAACCCAACTTGCAATATTTTAGCAGCTGTCTTGGAGGTGCTCATGTGCCCTCCACAGGAAAGAGAATGGCAATGATCCAAGATAGCATGGACATCATCTTGTGAAACATATCTTCGAATCATACCATCTGCACATTGCTTGAAAAGGAGTGGTTCATCACAATATTAATGCTTGACATCTGCATAAAACTTTTTCCTTTACTGAAAGCTAAGATCAGGAGGTAAGATACCACATGCAAGAAAATTTACAAAATCAGCATACCAAGGAACACGTTGGATACTAAGATTCAAGAGTTGTTCATCTGGAAAACATTTATTAATGGGAATATTATTTGTTTGTTCTTTTTCAGATGTCAACCTAGATAGGTGGTCAGCGACTAAGTTCTTGGTACCCTTCTTGTCCTTAATTTCCAAGTCAAATTCTTGCAATATTAGAATCCATCTAATTAATCTAGGCTTTGCTTCCTTTTTATTCAATAGATACTTAATGGCAGAGTGGTCAGTGTAAATAGTAACATGTGAACCTACCAAGTAAGATCTAAATTTATCAAAAGCAAAGACAATAGCTAACAGTTCTTTTTTAGTTGTGGCATAATTTACCTGAGCATCATCTAGCGTCCGGCTGGCATAATGAATTACATGGAGCTTTTTATCCTTTCTTTGTCCCAATACAGCCCCCACTGCGTAATCACTCGCATTGCACATCAACTCAAACGGGAGTTTCCAATCAGGTGGTTGCACGATGGGAGCAGAGATTAGAGCTTGCTTAATCCTGCAAAAAGCTTCCATACAAGATGAATCAAAATTGAAAGGCACATCCTTACCCAGAAGAGTTGTAAGAGGCTTTGTGATCTTGGAGAAATCTTTAATGAACCTGCGGTAAAACCCTACATGTCCAAGAAAACTCCGAATACCTTTCACATTTGTGGGTGGAGGCAATTTTTCAATCACTTCCACTTTAGCCTTATCAACTTCTATACCTCTCTCAGACACTAGGTGTCCAAGAACTATGCCTTCTCTTACCATAAAATGGCATTTTTCCCAATTTAGAACCAAATTGGTTTCTTCACAACGCTGCAAGACTTGGCACAAATTTGTTAAACAATTATTAAAATCCAAACCATGCACTGAAAAATCATCCATAAAGACTTCCATCACATTTTCAATAAGGTCAGAAAAAATTGCTTGCATACACCTTTGAAAAGTCGCAGGTGCATTACATAAACCAAAAGGCATACGTCTATAAGTATAAGTCCCATAAGGGCAAGTAAAGGTAGTCTTTTCTTGATCAGATGGATGAATGGGAATTTGATGAAAACCTGAATACCCATCCAAATAACAGAAATAAGAGTGTTTCGCAAGTCTTTCAAGCATCTGATCAATAAAAGGGAGAGGAAAATGATCTTTTTTCGTGGCGCTATTTAACTTCCTATAATCAATGCACATGCGCCAACTAGAGACAATTCTAGTAGGAATCAAGTTATGTTTATCGTTTTCAGTCACAGTTATTCCCCCCTTTTTAGGCACCACATAGACAGGACTTAGCCATTTACTATTATCAACAGGATATATGACTCCAGTATCAAGCAATTTCAAAATTTCCTTTTCAACCACTTCTTGCATTTTAGGATTTAATCTCCTAAGTGGTTCTACTGTGGGCCTACTTTCATCTTCTACAGTAATCCTGTGCATACAAAGAGAAGGGCTAATCCCTTTTGATATCATCCATTATATAACCTATTACCTTTCTATACAACCTAAGTTATTTCAAAAGTTTTTCAGTTTCAGATGGATTCAATTCAGCATTAATAATCACAGGATATGTGGAGTTAGGGCCAAGAAACTCATACCTTAAAGAAGCTGGTAAAGGTTTTAATTCCACATTGGGGCTTACCACTTTGTCACACATGACCTCAATATCATGTGGGGCCTCAGAGCAATCAGATGTTTCTGTCAGCTCAATCATGAAAACAGTTTCAAGTGGGTCATTAGGAAGGGTTGCTTCTTTTACCACTTGTTCGACAAAATCCACAGTACAGCAAACATCATTGTAAGGTTTTTCTAAAACATTTTTCAAATTAAAATCAACCTTTTGGTCTCCAACAGTTAGAGACAAATTACCATTCTTGACATCGATCACAGCACCTGCAGTTGCTAAAAATGGTCTACCTAAAATAATAGGAATCAAAGAATCTTCGTCCATTTCAAGCACAACAAAGTCAGCAGGTATAAAAAATTTTCCTATCTTAATAGGAACATCCTCTAAAATTCCTACAGGATATTTTACAGATCTATCAGCCAATTGTAAAGACATCCTAGTAGGTTTTAGTTCACCCAATCATAACTTTTCAGCAACAGATAATGGCATTAAACTCACACTCGCTCCTAAATCACACAATGCTTTATCTATATTCATGTCACCAATCATGCAAGGAATAGAGAAACTACCTGGATCTTGGAGCTTGGGTGGAAGTTTCTTTTGAATTAGAGCACTGCACTCTTCAGTAAGTGCAACTGTACCATCTTCCTCCAGTCTTCTTTTGTTGGACAGAATGTCCTTCAAGAACTTTGCATATGTGGGCATTTGCTGCAAAGCATCTGTAAAAGGAATATTAATATACAATTTCTTTAAAACATCAAGGAACTTACCAAATTGTTTGTCTAACTTTGCTTTGGCTAAGCGCTGAGGAAATGGAATGGGAGGTTGATATGGCTAAACCTTCTCCTTCTTTTCTTGTGGTTTCTCTTCTTTAATTACTGGATGAGATGAAGATTCATCTACTTTCTTTTCCTCCTTTGCAGTCTTGTCAACTGGCCCATCGTATTGAGTACCACTCCTAAGAGTGACAGCCATGGTTTGGTTAGATGGTCCAGCCTCTGGTTTCCCAGGAAATGTTCCCAGTGCTCTTTGAGAATAGGAGGCTTGTTGGGCAATTTGATTTTCCAGTATTTTGTTGTGAGTGGCAAGAGAGTCCACTTTTGAAGCCAAGTTTTTTATTGCATCAGAGAATTCATTATTTTGTTTAAGTTGAGTAGCTACAAATGTCTCCATCAAGGATTCTAGCTTTGATTTTTGTGGAATATAGGTTCCTTGTTGAGGTTTGTAGTTACTTTGGAATTGAGGTGGCCTATTTTGGAAGCCAGGTGGACCTTGTGGAGGTCTAAAATTACCTTGATAATTTCCACCATAGTTTCCAATAGCATCCACCTGATGCATTTCTTGTTCTTGATTAGGGGTCATTGCTAAATGGCAGTTTGTAGCTTCATGTCCTGAAACACCACAAACTTCATAAACAATATTAGTAGCACCTGTTGACCCTATTTTATCAAGTTTTAATGTTAATGCTTTAACTTTGGCAGAAAGTAGGGAAAGAGCATCAACAGAATACTTACCTGGTGTTTTAGAAGGTAGTCCTCTCTCAGAGTTCCACTGGTGAGTGTTTTGAGCTATTTCCTCAATCAGGTTCTCAGCTTCATCAACATTTTTACTCATGAAGGCTCCTCCAGCTGTAGCATCTAAAGAGATCTTTTGTGTGGAAGTTAGTCCATTATAGAAAATATGGATTGTCAACCACCTTTCTATCCCATGGTGAGGACATTCTCTTAGCAACTCTCTGTATCTCTCCCAGGCTTCATATAAGGATTCATCATCTTTTTGTGAAAAATTTATGATTTGTTTTCTCAGCACATCAGTCTTGTTCCTTGGGTACCATTTATTGATAAAAGTACTGGACAATTGTTCCCAAGTCGTGATGGATCCTTCAGGAAGAGAGTACAACCACGCTCTTGCTTTATCTCTTAAGGAGAAAGGGAAAAGTCTTAAGCGAATGGCGTCATTGGTAGCCCCGTTCATCTTCAGGGTGTCACAGTATTCAAGAAAGATTTGAAGGTGAAGATTTGGATCTTCGGAGGGTAATCCTCCGAATTGGTTCTGTTGAACCATTGAGAGTAGTGAAGGCTTCAATTCAAAATTGTTAGCCTCCACTGTGGGTCTGAGGATGCTAGATCCTCTTCCATTTGTACTTGGAGCGGCAAAATCTCTTAAGGGTCTATGTTGGTCTGCCATTTGTTTTTCTATTTCTTCTTTTTGTTGTTTTTGTTATTTTCTCAAAGCTCTAAGGGTACGTTCTATCTCAGGGTCAAATCCTAAGTTTAGATCGACACTACGGCTTCGTCGCATAAATAGAAAATAAATGACAAATAAAACAAACAATTACAAAAATAAAACAACAGATACACAGAATATAGAACAAAATACAAAATTACAAAGAAAATAAAAATAAAAATAAAAATAACAATAAAAATATTAACAAGTATGATCTAATTGAATTTCAATATTACCGATATTTGAGGGACAATAGTCCCCGGCAACGGCGCCAAAAACTTGACAAGGCCCGCAAGCGCACGGGTTATGTCACGTAATATAAAAGATTATCGTTCTCCACAGGGACTGTGTTCAAAGTACCAGCATATTGAAATTTAATTATCCACACAATTGATTTTTAAGATTTTTATAAAATAAAGCACAAATTAAAGTTGCACAGAATACAAATAAATATAAAAATAAAATTTACTTGACACTTTAAAAAAAAAATCAGAGTTGAGAATATCTTGGGATTTCGGGGGATTAAGACTCTATTTTATGTTAATGAATTTTAAATTTTCATAAATAAGAATCGAATTAAGTTTTCCAAGGCGAATTTTCCAAAAGCTAATTAATATGTTCCTCTCGGAATCCTATTAATGTACCTAACCTATGGAAAGCGCTGCTTAATCCTCAGAAAGGCCCATTATCGTTTTATGAAAATCCCTTTTATTTCCTCAAAAGAATTTTGATTACTTTCACGGTTTTACCGAGGTCACAAAAAAGCATTCCAAAAATCTTAGGTTTAGTTCAAAGCTTTCCGGTAAAAATAAATCTCTCGATTCTATTTATTACCTAAACTTACTAATATACCCGCAAGTACACAGTTTTATCATTTAGATTCTTGTTAGGAATTACTAAAAGCATTGAGCATAATGAACTAAATGGAAAACATAAATTTATTTAATTCCAAGTCAAAATAATATTAACAATAAAATATTATCATACCCCCTTTATCCCAAGATAATTAATTTAGTTACTCATGAAATAATTCAAATTCATATATATAATGGAAAAATAAAACATACAAGACATGGTAAAAAAATAAAGACTTATGGGTTTCTCCACAAGTTCAGAATAATTTACCACAATATTTCCTTGTTGCAATATTCCTCCACCAATTACAAATTTAAATAACTGACTTTTACAATTCACAACTCTTAAAATAAAATAAAGAAAAAGAAAATAAAAAGAGAAACAAAACGAAAAAGAAAGAAAAAGAACGAAGAAAGAAATAAAGGAAAAAGAAAGAAAGAAAAGAGAAGAGAAGCACGGAAGAGGAAAAGAGAAAATGAAAGAAAGAGAAGAAAAGAAAAGGAATTTAAGCTTATGGAAATTGATTTCAAGTGATGCCTTCTGATGCTCCTGGTTGCTCTCCCTTTTATAGGCGAATGGATGAATGAATCCAGCTAAGAAAACGCGTTAAAATTGCAAGTGGGAGGAAACTTTCGGTGCATGTGAGTTCCAGCTGTGCCAACTGTAACATCCCGGATTTTTAAAGGAAATAAATTTATTGGAAGAGGATAATTAATTATTTATGGATGAATAATTATGGGAGAATTTATTAGACATTAGAGATGAATTATCGGTAAATTAAAATTTACCGGAATCGGGTGATTTAACGGATAATGTGGGACCCACTAAGTGGAAATAAATATTTGATGGGTCTTGAGTGTTTAGAAAATTATTTGTGCATTATTTAATGTCCTAATATATTAGAAATAATTGAATTAAGATTTTTGGGACTATGGGTGATTTATGCAGACTGGATAAGCTGAAAATTTTACCCAATTAGAATATGAGTGTCGGACCAAGTATCTCTGAATGAGATGTCGTTTGTCAGGGCTGTTAAGAATATTATTGGGAGTCCGAATCTATATTCGGAATAATTTTTGGATTTTGTATTGAGCCCGAACAGAGAACCTGTTGGTTATAAAGCGGAGAAGCATTTATGAAGGGTTAAGTTAAAAACAAAATCTCCTCCACTTCTCTTCACTTCCCGTCAGCTTCTTTCTCCCTCTCCCTTCTTCACTTCCTTCATCTTCTTTCTCCTCTCTTCTTGCCCAAACCGTGCCCCTTTTCCATGGCCATTTTCACCCAAAATCAAGAGGATTCCTTGGGTTTATGAAGCTTGTAATGGACATAGAGGCAAAGCTTGGCTCATCTCCTCTTCTCTCCCTCTCATTTTCGTCACCCATCCTTCCTCTCTTGGAAGGTCACTTGTTTCTTGGCTTGGGGTAAGTTCCTTACCATTTTTGTTGAGCTTATACCATTGGTTATGAGTTTATTTGTTAGGAGAGTGTAAAATATGTATGGGTTATGAATTAGAAGCCATTTTTGTGTTAAACCCTAAGGTGGGGTGTGATTTATATGTGTTTTTGGATGGGTATGAAGGGGTACACGAAAATATGGTGTTTAGAAATGGAAGATGATGGTTGTTAGTGGTGATTGCTTGATTTTAATGAAACCCTAACCCTAGGATTTGGGGGAAATTAGTAATAATGCCATGAAAAAGGATTTTTAGTGAAAACCCATGATAATATGTGTGTGGGTGTTGTTAATGATGGAGATTGGTGGTTATTAGAAATGGTTATTGAGTTTTGATGAAAACCCTAAGTATGATAAATTGGGGGTCTTAGCTAAATAGGTGATTTTGATGATTATTGATGTCTTAAGAATGATTTTATATGAGGAGATGAATGTTTGAAGCATTGGTGTTGATTAATTAGGTTGGAAGAATTAAATTGGATTGTTGATGTTTATGATGATGTTAAAAATGGTTGCAAGCCATTGATAATGGATTAAGAAAATAGATACTTGAGTTGATGAATAAGTAGGCCTTGATATATGCCATGTTTTTAGTGGAATGATATAAATGGCAAATTGTTGGCTATTGATGATAATGTATGTGTATATATGATGATGAATACCCATGAGGGGTTGAAATATGTACATGTTAATGAACCATCCTTGAGGGGATGAAGTATGTGTTTTGTGAATTGAGAATTTATGTGGATGATTGGCATTGAATGTGATAGCCATTGTGATAGTATTAGTGATAAGTTTGAGGTTTATGCATAATTGAGGAGCTCATAGAGCCAAATAGAGTTTTATGTGGTTTTGATGGCATGAGGTAGTTCCAATAGCCTATATATGTAGTTTATGACTTGTAGGAATTGGAATGGACTAATTCCATTGAGAATAGGCCCTTGAGTTGCATAAAGTGCCTCTAAATGGGTAAAACGCATTTATGCGCATAAGTCCCTCATTTTTGAGAATTTTCGTGTGAGGCCGGTGGCCACACGTCACAAATAATATATTTTAGCTTGTGACAAATTTTGAAGGTCATTGGATTTGAATTGAATGAGATTGGGTGATTGGAAGTTGAAATTTTGGTGTTGTTCTGCATAAAAACAGCAGCAGGGCTGTCTTGAATCGATTCAAGACCCTTTGAATCGATTCAAGAGGTGCTGTTTTCACTATTTTGGGCTCCAGGGGCGTTTGAATCGATTCATACGAGTTTGAATCGATTCAAGGCCCTCTGTTTGTCAAAAATTGAGATTTTGGGACGCTTGAATCGATTCATACGAGCCTGAATCGATTCAGAGCCCTGTTATGGCCACTGTTGTACTGTTTTTCCAACTGGTCTGTTTTCTTTGCTGTTTTTGGCCCGTTTGGGCACCTTAATGACATTTTTGGCCTCTGAGTTCTTCATGAAAGTTGTAGATAATTATGTTGCGGAGGTGTGAGAATTAGTCTCACATTAATTGGAGTTTTCTAACTCTCATTAGACATAAAACAGCGGACCTACTGCGTCATAAAATTCAAATTTAAGAGGGTTTTGAACCCAACTTTTTATGGTTATCAAATTGGGACTAATAGGTGATATTTGTGACATGTCCCACTATTTTTAAGACTAAAAATAAGCTTACCTCATGTCTTAATGCTGAAATTTACCACGGGCTCATTGTTGCCCAAAACCTCTATTATTAGGAAAAACGAACGGATTCACTAAAGGTAATATGGATGGCATTATAGATGAGGGATAAATGTGATGTTGTTGTAATTGGGAATGGTTAACCCTTTTAGATCTAGAGGATCTTGGCTTTGGGAAAGGAATTCCCGAAGCCTAATACAATTGCATAAGTTGGTGTTCATCAAGTCTAGGACTTGATGTTGGGTTTTATGGTAAGCTAGCAAATGTTTAAGAATTATGAGGAATGCCTTGAGATGGCTTATTAATTGTATGAATGCATATGTATATTATGTAGATTGTATTTCGGGTGATGCAATGGAGCATTCGGAGCATTGGACTAGTTTTGGCTCTTCCCTCAAGGTAGGAGAGGAGTTAACATTCAAATTACATGAGTTATATATTTGATGATTATCGTATGTGATTGATACTCATGCTTGCATTGCCATATATATATATGTATTGAATTAGTGAAAATGGCAATTGTTAATTATTGAGAATTATTATGATACTTTTGTATTGGGTTGGAAATCCCCAATGAATATATATAATGATATTGATAGATAAAATGAAATATATGACATTCTAGCGGTTGATACAAGCGTTAGACTTGTATGTGTTCGAGGCAATGATGATTGCCAAATTTGTGAATGATGAATATGCATCGAATGGTTTTATGTGTGGATTATTGTGATTGATACTGTGGCTATTGGATGCCAATTATTTGAATGATGTGCCTTGAAGGGCCTTGTGAATGTTTGTATGCCAATGAATGCTAGTTAAATCGATGATATGCCTTGAGGGGCTTGATAAATGATTTTGTATGATTATTGAAATGCCATTGATGAAAAAATATGAAATATACAATATATCCCTAATTGAGAGGGTGAGATGTCCTTGCGAGGTTGTTGAGCACATGCATTATTGCATTGTTACGTTCATGGCATAGCATGGCATTGATATGCATTATTATTGAATGAATCACCTTGCGGGGTGCCACGAAGGGTAAATCCCTGAGTGAAGAGAACGTTGTCCTATTGTTGTTGAATAATTATGTGAATATATCACCTTGCGGGGTGCCACGACGGGTAAACCCCGGAGTGAAGATGATGTTGATCATAATGTTGAGTATATCACCTTGCGGGGTGCCACCAGGGGTGTATTCCTGAGTGATGATGGTATTGTGATATTTATTATGAACATATCACCTTGCAGGGTGCCACGAAGGGTGTATCCCTAAGTGCTGATGGTATTATGTTATTTATTGTGAAATGAAACACCTTGCGGGGTGCCACGAAGGGCATAGCCCTGAGTGATGATGATATGATATTGTGCCGGTGGTTGCGATCACCTGGATTTGGAAATGTGAAAGGCCCTACGGGGACCATTATATGATGATGAACCAGTGGTTGCGATCACTTGGTATTTGATATGATAAAGGGCTTGTGAGCACCTATGATGCCCATGGTTGCGATCATGAGGCGGGAGTACCCCTTGCGAGGCGGGAAACCTATGTGAATTGTTGAACGTGGTTGCGATCACGGGAAAGCTCCTTGCGAGGCGGCTTTAGGGAGTACCCCTTGCGAGGCAGGAAACCAATGATTATGAATGATTGATTATGGTGGTTGCGATCACCTATTATGATTATGAAGAATTGATTATGGTGGTTGCGATCACCCATTATGGTTATGAATGTTTGATTATGGTGGTTGCGATCACCTATTATTATTATGAAGAATTGATTATGGTGGTTGCGATCACCCATTATGGTTATGAATGTTTGATTATGGTGGTTGCGATCACCCATTGATATAGAATTAAATTAATTATATATTTGAGATGGGATGACCACGAGTGTTGAGAAACCCCTTACGAGGAGGTATTGTGTGAAACCTTAATGGTGTAATGATGATAATGATTATGAGTGCCCTTGTTGAGAAGTGGCAAATTGATTGTGTATGTGAT
Organism: Clitoria ternatea; assembly: GCA_037962975.1. Lineage (NCBI taxonomy): Eukaryota > Viridiplantae > Streptophyta > Magnoliopsida > Fabales > Fabaceae > Clitoria > Clitoria ternatea. The sequence continues at coordinate 97,259,363 of CM075672.1, forward strand.
TATGTATGAGGCTTGTATGCCTATTATATTAATGATATGATGAATGGATGATAATTTAAATGGTTTTATAGCAAAGTACACATGATGTTTGTATGCATATACACTTGATCATAATATATATGTTATTCGTCATTTTGAATGTATAACTCACTCTCCCATGTGGTCTCCTTTTTAGCATTGTGATGCAGGTTGCCATGGGATGAGTTCAGATTTTAATTAAAGCTTGGATGAAGGTAAATAGTGGTAGAGGAAGTGCCTTGGCCGGCATCATTTATGGATTCTTGTGCAAGGGATAGATTGTTTATGATAATATAGATGTTTTAATGAATTTGGATATGTCTAGGATGATTCTTCGGAATTATGAGTTGTAGATATAAATGTGATATGTAAGAGATGAGTTGACGTGTAATAGAAGGTTTAATAATTGAATGATGAGCATTGAGAATTGAGATTGTCGGAAGAAGATTTCCGAATGTATATGTATATATACACATATATATGTATATAATTATATCTTAGGCATTGCATGCTTATATAATTATGTAAAATGATGATGGTTGTCTATTAGGCTTATGATATGTCATTGCGTGCTTTGCCGAGCCTTTTCTCATATCTCCATATATGGGACTAGGCGTGTGCCCGGTATACACATTCTTCCGCTGTATACTCTTTTATTTTTGTATACCGCTATGGGCATTTTAGTTATCGATCCAGTTTTAGGTTATTTAATCTCACTCTTTGGTTTTTTGTGAATTGGGTCTTGATGTGATCATGGTGGTGTCTTGGAATTGTTTTCAAACGTGAAAAAAAAAATTTATTCGTAATTTTATTAATTATGACGATCACATCGGGATTCGAGTATAGAAAATTAGGGGTGTTACACCAACTTGTTTCCAATTTGCATATTTTAATATTTCCAATAATTCGGTGCTTGGATTTAGTGATGATTGGTGTAGGTGGAGAAATTCCGAGTGGAAAAGTGTTGTTTTCCCCATAATTCCGAGTGAAAGCTTGCTGGAGGGTGGTTTGCTGAGTGCTGGACGGTGTTGGTTGGAGAGAAGAGTCTGGGCGGTGTTGTGTTGAGTGGGTTGTTGGGCGGTGTGGAGAGTATTGCTGGACGGTGTTGTGGATGGAAAGGAGAGGGACGGTGTGTGGTATGGATTAGAAGAAGAAAGGGATAACGGATAGAAGAGAGGGAATGGGACGGTGTTCTGGATTGAGGATGGTGTAGAGTGATCCGGTGTTGCATTGTGAAGAATTGGGTCGGTTTTCTCTCTAGAATCCGAGTGGAAAAGAGGCCTTTTGTGCAAAAGACCGAGTGAAAAGGTGACTTTGGACACAAATCCGAGTGAAAGTCAGTCAGTGTTGTTGGTGGGTCAGTGTTTGGAGGAGAACCGGTCGGTGATGAAGCTGGATGAATGGACGAGTGAAGAGTGACTGAAGAGTAACTCTGATTGAGCCATTCAGTCGGAATTGACTGCAGAGGGACTCAGATCCGACTGAAACTATTCACTCGGATTTACTTTGAAATAGTTCAGTCGGCCTTCATTCCTTGAAATGATACACTCAGAAGTGTCTTCTTGCTTTTTACTCGGAATGGCCTTCAGTCGTCAATCAACCCAGTCGGTTGTCTTTACTCGAATCTGGCTGATTGAATTTCCTCTCATGTCCGAGCCTTGCTTTGCTCGGAAATATAGGTTTCTGACCCATTTTACTCGGTATTCTTCGTTGCAGAGATCTCACTCGGACTTAGTGTGAAATTTTGAGAATCTATCCGAGTGTGATTCACTCCTGCTCGGATTTTCCTTGCTTGCTTAAGGCATTACTCGGAAATGCCTTGTTCCGCTTGAGAATGCCATCTTCTCTGAGTGAAACCACTCGGATTCCTCCTTAGTCAGCATTTATTCATTTCAGTGGCCTCTTCTACTCGGAATCCATTCACTCGGATTAGTTGCAATCAGAAAGCGCCCACTCAGATTTACTTCAATCAGCAATCCTTTCACTCGGAGAATAGCTTTGGACATATTTATTGGAGGTCAGTCTCCTTTTTTTCACTCGGAATGGACACAGTCGGGGAAGTTTCCACTCGGAATCACCTCCAACCGAGACTTATTCCATTTCAGCATTGGTCCTTCACTCGAGTCAGCCATTTATCACTCGGAATGGCTTTGACAGGGAACATTTCACTCAGATTTTCTCCAACAGTGCAGTATTCCACTCGGCAATGCTCTACTCTGAGTCTTTCAACTCGGATTTGGTCATTTCTGAGTTATCCCACTCGGATTTGGCCATTTTGAGTCGGATTTTGGTGCTCTGAGTCGGATTTCTGCTTTCTAAGTCGGATTTCAGCTTTAAAAAGAGAATTCTTTCCACTTTGGTCTTGTTCTTCTTGTTTCTTTATCATTTTATGGTCGTTTTTCTCTTGTTTTTGACCCTTTATTACCTTAATTCCTGCAAAATAACATACCCAAGTAGAATAGAGTGGAAAGAAAGCAAAAATCGTAATAAATAAAGGAAATACAGTGCATAATGATTAAAGTCCTAAGCAAATTAGACCTAATTTATTGTATTATAAAGCACTTATCACATTGCATCCATGGCATATCATAGCCGCCGATGTTGGAACATTAGGGGAGTTCCCTCGGCCGACCCAGTGGGAGGGTGGTTCAGTGCACGAGCAAATTGTTGCTTCCCCTGTGACTCGGTGTGTAAGTCACGAAGCCGCCCATGTATTACTACGGGGAGCTACATGTGGCCGACCCTTGTGGGGGGTGGCTCTTGATGAGCAGGTGACCGCAGTGGTCCTCGAGATCACAGCCGTCATGATTTGAGATCTGGCCGGCCCGTAACACCATATATATTGATTATGTTGTTACCGCGGTCATGGTGAAAATGACCAGGTGTTGCATTATGGGTGATGCGGTTTGGTACCAGTAAAAATTTGGTGAATATGCATGCATTATGATATATGTGTACACATTTTACTACTGTAGTAGGGGCATGGTATGTGATCATGCTTAACCCATATTTGGTGTTTATTTCCCACAGTCAGATCCACATTTGTTGATGTCTATTCCATTGTGCATATGCATTAGCTTTAAGAGCATTTGCATATAGCATGGAGATATGCCAAATGATGATGATGATTGATGATGATTGAGATTATGGTATGGTGTTGATGAGATGGGTAATTAAATACCTAAAAGACCACATATGAAAAATAAATGATATGAATATATAAACCGATGTTGAATAAGACAATATGTGTATTATGGCCCATTAGAATGTTGGGCATAATTAATTATGATTGATGAATATAATGATAGCCCATGGTGGCTTTGAGAAAAGACCTGAATGGTCGATACTGATTGTAACATCCTAAGTTCAATTTGAGAATAAACCGTGACAGGAAAATTTTTCCAAAATCAAGGGGATTCAAGGGCAAGATAAGCAGTGGAGTGTTAAGGAGAGTAGAATTAGAACAAGAAGAAAGGGAAAGGAATGTAAACCATTCGCAAGGCAACAACGGAAGATGCAGGACATGAGTGAACCCAACAGCGTCTACTCGCTCAGGCGAGATTCAATGTCGCTCGAGCGAGACAACCCAACACGCTTGGGCGAAGCACGCATAGCTTAAGCGGAACCCAACAGAGACCTTCCTTATGCTCACACTCGCTGGAGTGAACACTTAGTCGCTGAGGCGAGCAACTCCACTCGGATTTTCCCTCACTCGGATTTCAAGGTCTAAGTCCGCTCGAAAAAGCCTTTACTTTTGAATCATTCGGGTTAACCCTTACACGTACAAATTTTCATTCGGGAGTTTACCTCTCATTCCTTAACTTCATTCACTCGAGTCACAGATGTCGACCACTCAGGAAACGATTCCCATATCCATTCCACTCGGATTCTATAGGGACTACTCACTTAGAATATCTTTCATGGTCTTTTACCGCTCGGGTGTATTTCACTCGTTTTTCACTCAGCATATATAATCTTTCTAACTCAAGTTATCCTACTAAGTCAAGACCCACTCACAGATCTTCTAACTTCTAATAAGCTTACTATAATGGAGTTCACTTAGAGCCTTAGATATCATTCCTCTATTGGGAAACATTCACTCGGCAGGTTCGCACTTGGAAATATTTAATTATTCCCACTCGGGAGAATCTTAACGGTTATCACTCTGAGGTGTTTAGGTCAATCCTCAACCGGGATTATGCGACCTCACTCACTCGGAAACATCTGAGCCCATCTCACTCAGGATAAGGTCACTATCCCGCTCCCCACAATAGGAACTTAGCTCCATTTTTAATTAGAGTCATACCAACCTCCCATGCTCGAAAAAATGCGTACATATATATATCACTCGGACCTTTACACACAGTATATAATAAACATACAGTATGATATGCATAGGAATGTATATAAATATTTACAGGCACATTGTCATACTCTCAAGCCGAGAGGGTTCAAATTCTGACATAGAAAGACAAAGACCAAAATACGAGCCGGCCAAGGCTTAACAAAACCTTATACACAGTATATACATATACACACATATCCCCCTAGTGCACAAGCACCTCACTCGGCATGCAGCTTCTCCTTCATTCATCATTCTGAGAGACATTCACTGTAAAATATAGCCACAGTAGGGGTGAGCTTTTACATATAAAATGATAGTTAGTGACTCGGCATCAGCATCAGTACACACACTCATGTTCACTCGGGTTGCATTCCATTTAAATTTAAGCCATGCAGATTATGATATTTTCAATGACATACACTTACATACATATTACGTGAAGTTCATTTTCATTCATACAAAAGCATGCATCAACTCATTTGAAATTCATTCGTATCACTCCGAGCCATACCACTCGTACTATCCTAATTGACATTGCATCTACATGCATGCCTGCGGATCCGACTTAGGCAATGATTTTCAGTTATAGGTTCCCTTACTAGCCTCTCGTCCATTAGCCCTTCCCGTGTGGTACCGGCCTCCCATTGACGTCTCGAGACTTAACTGTAGCTCCCTCGACTACCACGAGCTCTCACAAGATCTAGCCAAGGGTCTGTAGTTAGAGATTATTTCTTTGGGGTTCCTGACCTCCCACGGGTTACCCTGTTCCTGTACATGCAGCCTATGTGCTTTAACAACGAGCATCCTCGATTGGGGATGGTAGGCGGAACTTAGCCAAAGTTTCATGCCCAATTCCTGGTGCAGGCTGGTCTAAAACCGGGACGTGAATCTAGGATCCCTATCCGATACGATAGAAGTCGCCACACCATGCAGTCGGACAATTTCACGAATATAAATCTGAGCTAATTTATGTAACGGGTATCTTATGTTGACAGGCAGGAAGTGTGTACTTTTCGTCAATCGGTCAACAATGACCCAAATCGCATCATGACCTGCTCAGGTTTTTGGTAATCCCATGACAAAGTCCATGGCAATTGAGTCCCATTTCCACACGGGGATCTCTAGGGGCTGCAATGCACCATACGGCTTCTGGTGCTCAACTTTCAATTTCTGACAGGTAATACACCGAGCCACATATTCCGCTATATTTCTCTTTAATCCTGGCCACCAGAATTGTAGCCTTAGATCATGGTACATCTTCGTGGTACCCGGGTGAATACTTAGCAGGCTCTTATGGGCTTCATCAAGTACCATCCTTCTTAATTCTCCCTCACCCGGCACATATATCCTGTTTTTCACTCGGAAAATTCCATCTGATCCCTCGGTTAAGGATAAGTCCTTACCCTTGGCCTGAGTCGCCTTCATCTCAGCCAAGTAGGGATCTGACTTCTGCTGCTCGAACACCAATTTTAGGAACTCATTGGCAATCTTTAATGTACCGAGCGTTATCTTCCGAGACGAAGGAACGTCAACATGCAAATTCATGTCTCGGAATTGTTCCAATAACTCCACCTCCTTCACCATCATCACTGCTATATGGAAGGATTTTCGACTCAACACGTCGACAACAACGTTCGCCTTACCCGGATGATACTTTAGCTCGAAGTCATAATCCTTTAAAAATTCCATCCATCTCCTCTGCCTCATGTTCAGCTCTTTCTGGTCGAATAAATATTTGAGGCTTTTGTGGTCGTTGTACACTTCGAATTTAGAACCATACAATTAATGCCTCCATATCTTCAATGTGAAAACCACAGCTGCTAATTCCAAGTCATGGTTCGGGTAATGCTGTTCGTGAGGTCTCAATTGCCGAGAGGCATAAGCTATCACTCGGTCTCTCTACATCAGTACGCACCCCAGGCCGAGTCCCGACGCATCACAATAAACCACGAAGCTCTCTTGTAAGTTTGGCAATGCCAACACTGGAGCGGTCGTCAACTTTTTCTTTAACTCTCGGAAGCTGCTCTCGCACTCGGAACTCCAAACGAAAGGGACGTTTTTCCGAGTCAATTTAGTCAGTGGCAAAGCAAGTTTAGAAAATCCTTCAATAAACCTTCAATAAAGCCAGCTAGGCCCATAAAGCTTCTTATCTCTGAGACCGACTTGGGTCTTTCCCATGCCATTATAGCTGCCACCTTTGATGGGTCTACCGAGACACCTTCCATGGAAATTACATGTCCGAGAAAGTGGATCTTATCCATCCAGAAATCGCACTTTCAAAGTTTTGTAAACAACTGCTTCTCCTTCAATACTTGAAGTACCGCTCGGAGGTGTTCCTCATGTTCCTCAGGGGTCTTAGAATAGACTAAGATATCATCAATAAAAACTACTACGAATCGGTCTAGATATGGGTGGAATATGTTGTTCATGTAATTCATGAATACAGCAGGGGCGTTTGTCACACCAAACGACATTACTACATACTCGTTGTGGCCGTACCGAGTCCTAAAGGCAGTCTTAGGGATGTCCGAGTCCTTCACCCGGATTTGGTGGTATCCCGATCGTAAATCGATTTTCAAGAAAATTGAAGCACCACGCAGTTGGTCAATCAAATCGTTGATTCTGGGCAATGGGTATCGGTTCTTAATCGTGAGCTTGTTTAGCTGTCGGTAATCTATGCATAATCTCATGTTGCCATCTTTCTTTTTGACAAGCAGCACAGGTGCGCCCCATGGTGATACACTCGGTCGAATGAACTGCTTTCCGAGTAACTCATCCACTTGCTTTTTCAATTCAGCCAATTCTGATGGGGACATTCTATAAGGTGCACTGGAGACTGGCTCGGCTCTAGGAATCAAGTCTATAGAGAATTCAATTTCTCTATTCAGAGGGACACCCGACACGTCCTCCGGAAACACCTCGGGGAATTCACAAACAGTCGGAATATCATTCACTCGGGTTCTACTCTCTCCCTCAGTTAAACAAAGCATCATAAATAGCTGAGCTATACCTCGTACCGTGTAGTCCTCATTGCTCTGCCTTGGAAAAATTATTCTTCGGTTTCGACAGTCCACCAACACCTTGTTGGCTGAAAGCCAATCCATGCCCAACACAATGTCAAGATCTTTCAAAGGCACACATACCAAATTGAAGGTGAAACTCCGATCTCCCAACGTAAAGGTTACATCCTTACACATCATTGATGTCAACACTTTAGCGTCGGTCGGATTAACTACTTCCAAAGTCCGATTCATATACACAGTCGATAATTTTAAATGTCTCACATAATCGTTAGCAATAAAGGAGTGGGTAGCTCCAGAATCAAAAACTACATCAAGTGTATATCTACCGAGCAAGCACTTACTTTGCACCAAGTCATTTGCTTGTGCAGCTTCCTCAGCGTTGATGGCATAAACTCTCCCAGTAGCCGGTTGGTCGCCATTCCTTTTCCTGTCGCTTGGGGCAAACATCATGTTTCCTCGAGTTCTATTTCCTCTGCCCACAGCTCCGCGGCCACCATTTCCACGGCTTCTCCCTCGGAAGCCTCCATGATACACGTTGGCGTTTGCTTGGTGTAATTAAGGACAGTCGGGGCGAATGTGCCCCTTCTCATTACAATGAAAACATGTAACATCTCCTCCACCTTCACAATTCTGAGCAAAGTGGTCGCCACCGCATTTAAAACACTTGCCATATTTTGGACATCCATCAGTCTGACCCCCTTGGCTACCCCGACCTTTATATCTAGCAGAGGGTCCACTTCTTCCAATGTTACCTGATCTCTTGAAGCGTGACTGTTGAGGCCTCAAGGAGGGTTCTGTCTTACTGCTCTGGCCCGAATGGGCCTTGTCATCTTCTTCAAAAATCCTACATTTATTCACCAGCACCGGGAAGCTTCTAATTTCCTGATATCTGCAAGCTCTTTTAATGTTCGATCGCAGTCCGTTTTCAAATTTGAGGCATTTAGAACTCTCAGTCCCGGGTTGTTGGAAGGGTGGATAAAACAGACAAAACTCTTCAAATCTGGCTGCGTATTCTTCTACAGACATGGAACCCTGTTTCAGTTCCATAAATTCCAGTTCCTTTCGACTCCTCACTGTGTCTGGGAAATATTTCTCCAGAAAGCACGTTCTAAAATTCTCCTAGACTAGTTGGATGCCCGTGTCAGTCAGTCGGTTTTTGGCCATTTTCCACCAATTTTCCGCTTCGTCTCGCAGCATGTACACTGCGCACTCAACTTTCTGGGCCTCGGTACAGTGAAGACCCCTAAAAACTCTCTCCAAGTCTTGAATCCACTTGTATGCTGCCTCGGGATTAAATCCCCCTTGAAACTCAGTCGGCTTCCTCTTCATGAAGCGATCCAACACTTGGCCATCTTCAGCTCGAGGCTGGCCCTGCCTCTCAACCACGTCAGCAAAACGTTGGAATGCCGCGGCTATGGCTTCCATGCTTTGACGATTCGTCATTACTTATCCTGAAATTAACACCCCTTCAAGGATAAGTATACAAAGTTACTCACTACCGATCGGATCTCATCCCAACATTCAATAACTATAGCACATTATACCATTCCTATATATCACATAATTAATCGGACCAGGAGGGGAATAATCTCCCATCCTCAAATCAATATTTCAACATCGTTCATGTTCAACAGAATATCACAATAATAATGACCACTCGGTCATAATGCACACAACCGCTTACACTCGGTAAGCATACCTTGGCCTTGGACCTTTTAGGTCTACTCTGATACCAAAATGTAACATCCTAAGTTCAATTTGAGAATAAACCGTGACCAGGAAAATTTTTCCAAAATCAAGGGGATCCAAGGGCAAGATAAGCAGTGGAGTGTTAAGGAGAGTAGAATTAGGACAAGAAGAAAGGGAAAGGAATGTAAACCATTCGCAAGGCAACAGCGGAAGATGCAGGACATGAATGAACCCAACAGCGTCTACTCGCTCAGGCGAGATTCAATATCGCTCGAGCGAGACAACCCAACACGCTTGGGCGAAGCACGCATAGCTTAAATGGAACCCAACAGAGACCTTCCTTATGCTCACACTCGCTGGAGCGAACACTTAGTCGCTGAGGCGAGCAACTCCACTCGGATTTTGACAGGGCCCGCAAGCGCACGGGTTATGTCGCGTAATATAAAAAATTATCGTTCTCCACAGGGACTGTGTTCAAAGTACCAGCATATTGAAATTTAATTATCCACACAATTAATTTTTAAGAAAAATAAAGTACAAATTAAAGTTAGACAGAATATGAATAAAAATAAAATTTACTTAACACTAAAAAAAATTCAGAGTTGAGAGTATCTTTGGATTTCAGGGGATTAAGACTCTATTTTATGTTTAATGAATTTTAACTTTTCATAAATAAGAATCAAATTAAGTTTTCCAAGGCGAATTTTCCAAAAGCTAATTAATATGTTCCTTTCGGAATCCTATTAATGTACCTAACCTATGGAAAGCGCTGCTTAATCCTCAGAAAGGCCCATTATCGTTTTATGAAAATCCCTTTTATTTCCTCAAAAGAATTTTGATTACTTTCACGGTTTTACCGAGGTCACAAAAAGCATTTCAAAAATCTTAGGTTTAGTTCAAAGCTTTCCGGTAAAAATAAATCTCTCGATTCTATTTATTACCTAAACTTACTAATATACCCGTAAGTATACAGTTTTATCATTTAGGTTCTTGTTGGGAATTACTAAAAGCATTAAGCATAATTGAACTAAATGGAAAACAGAAATTTATTTAATTCCAAGTCAAAATAACATTAAAATAAAATATTATCATACCCCCTTTATCCCAAGATAATTAATTTAGCTACTCATGAAATAATTTAAATTCATGTAAATAATGGAAAAATAAAACATACAAGACATGGTAAAAATAAAGACTTACGGGTTTCTCCAAAAGCTCAGAATAATTTACCACTGTAATTCCTTGTTGCAATAATTTCTCCACCAATTACAAATTTAAATTCTCACTTTTACAGCCCTCACACTATTACAAAATAAAAGAAAGAAAAGAAAATAAAAAGAAAGAGAAGAAAAACAGACAGAGAAAGATAAAATAGAAAAGAATAGAACTAAAGAGAAAAAGAAAGTAACGAAGAAGTGAAGTTTGAGTGATTTTAGACTGGGAAGAAGTTGTTTTTTTTGCTGATGGGTTGCTGCTGCTTTTATAGGCAAATGGATGAATGAATCCAGCTAAGGAAACGCGTTAAAATTTGCAAGTGGGAGAAACTTTCGGTGCATGTGACTTCCAACTGTCCCAAATTGCATTATTTTAATATTTCCAATAATTCGGTGCTTGGATTTATTCAGCTGGGCAAATTCTGACTGGAATTCCACAAGACCGAGTGAAAGCTTGCTGTTTTGTATTAGTTGCTGGGCGTTGTTGGTTTGTATGTGGCAGGTATGGTGATATGAGGGACAGTGGAGTTGCTGGACGGTGTGGTGGATGGAGCCGGTGTTGCTGGGCGGTGTTGTGCTGAGTGAGTTACTGGGCGGTGTTCAATTGATCTGGTGTTGGGCCTGTGAAGAGAGTCTGGGCGGTGTTGTGGTTTGAGAGTCTGGGCGGTGTTGTGGTTTGAGAGTCTGGGTGGAGTTGAGAGGGTTACTGGGCGGTGTGTTGAGGTGAGGACGGTTGGGCGGTGTGTTGAGGTGAGGACGGTTGGGCGGAGTTGAGGTGAGGACGGTTGTGGATGGAAAGGAAGAGTCTGGGCGGAGTTATGGATTAGGAGCCTGGGCGGTGTTGGTTGGATTACTAGGCGGTGTCATGGATTAGGAGCCTGGGCGGTGTTGGTTTGAGAGAAGTCTGGGCGGTATGGATGGAAAGGAAAGGTGAAGTGGGACGGTGTGTGGTATAGAGTAGAAGGGGACAGCGGATAGAAGAGAAAAATGTGGGTCGGATTTCTGGATTGAGGACGGTGTAGAGAGTGATCCGATGTTTGGAGTTTGTGGAGTGTAGGTCGGTTTTGAAAGGAGAAGGGACGGTGTTGTGGCTTGAAGGAAAGTAGAAGGAGGCGGAGTTGATGGAGGTAGTGATCCGGTGTTGCATGAAGAATTAGGTCGGTGTTTGGTTGAGTGTTTGTTGAAGGAGACCGTCTCGCTCAAGCGGAGAAAGGTTCGCTCAAGCGAGAGGTCTTGTTTCACTCGGTGTTTGAGAGTTGGACGGGCAAAGTGACTTACTCGGAATTGATTGAATCCATTCACTCGGCTTAAATTCATGAAGTTCATTCGGCACTGATTGAAGACTCACTCGGAATCAGAATTTATTCAATCGGTTCTCAATCATTTTCACTCGGCTGTAATCTGAACCACTCGGTTAAAACTCTGCTCGGATTTTGCATTGGAATTCTTCAGTCGGCCTTCATGCTTTTTACTCAGAATGGCCTTCAGTCGTCAATCAATTCACTCGGAATGGCCTTCTCTTTTACTCAAGAACTTGCACTTGAAGAGTTGGAATTTGACTGATTGAATTTCTTCTTATGTCCGAGCTTTGCTTTGCTCGGAAATGCATTTTTCTGACCCAACTCACTCGGAATTCCTTTCCTTGGAGACTTCTCACTCGGGTTCAGTGTGAAACTTGAGAGTCTGCCCGAGTGTGATTCATTTCTGGTCAGATTTTTCCTTGTTTTTGACCCTTTATTACCTTAATTCCTGCAAAATAACCTACCCAAGTAGAAAATAGTGGAAAGAAAGCAAAAATCACAATAAATAAAGGAAATACAGTGCATAATGACTAAAATCCTAAGTAATTTAGACCTAATTTATTGTATTATAAAGCACTTATCAAAATACCCCAAACCAAAACATTGCTTGTCCTCAAGCAATCACCATATTCACAAGATAAAATACAGAAAACACTAAACTTAATAAACTAAGGAATTCAAAACAGAGAAACAGATTTATTCAAATGCCAGTTTTATTTTTCTTATGTGAATCAATTTTCAATGTCAAGACTTGAGATACTTTTCTCACAATTTTCACTCAAGTGTTTAAAGGTTTGTGTATCTCTCAAATCATCATAGTCAAAAAATATTACCATAAGCTTGTTAATAAACCAGAAACTCCAAAGTTTAGATAGAAAATATGTCAAAGTCTAAAGGTCTTTCAAAGGTTGTAACGTGGCCTTGGGTTGTATTGGTAGGAATTTCAAGAAAAATAGAATACAAAAGGGCTTTAACAGTCATGAATGATTCAAATTATCATCATAAATTTAACAGAGCAAATTTTTGAATTTTTATGGACTTTTTGGAATTCATTCAATATCATCCTTTTGATTTTCTTTTCTTTTTCTTGCGTTTCTTTGCATCTAATATCATATTTTTCTTAAGTTCCTTTTTTTTTTATTTCTTTGCTCCACTAAATTTCCAACTTTTTCACCATTAAGAGAATATCATTCAATGAAAGGTTTCAAGGAAAAATTTTCGCTTTTAGGCTCAAAAGGGGCAACTAGGGGTCAAATTATACAAAATTCTGAGGCTTAAGAATAAGACCTAATTGTGCCTTTATCATCCTAAGACATATAATCAAAAACCATTTTGAATCGGTTGAAAAACAAGTTCTAGAATATTAATGACTATGAGATTCACTCAATCAAGAAAATATGGGTTTTGAAAATTTGTTTGATAAATTACCCATTTTGGCTCAAGTCTCACCATGGAAAGTCCTTTCAAAGAAAATTTTAATCACATAAGGTTCATTTAAGCATTTATTTGGCATTTAAACAATCAAATTTTTAAACTTTTACTCAAAATTTTGGGATCCTTAGATACTTTAGCCTTGTGTTCAACGTAAATTTATCATGCAATCATGGTAAATTACAAGATTACAAACAAATCAAAGAAAACACACATGCATAATAAAATGACAATCACACAACGTAAACAAAACAGTTAAGTTTTCTTACCTACCACTCCAAACCAGAATTTGACATTGTCCTCAATGTTAAAATGGATGATAAAAGGATAAGAAAACTTACCTGGGATAACCCCAAACCAGCATCTGACATAGTTGGTTTAAAATAAAAGAATAAAAGCTTAAAATAAAACAACAACTTTTTATAGGGTTACCTCCCTATCAGTGCTAAGTTTTAAGTCTTCAGCCAGACTTCTCACCGTTTGGATTTACTCATCAGGAGCATCAAACAAGTCCAAGTCACTTGCTTGTTGTATTGGTTGACCTGTGAAGTAATGCTTTACTCTCTGTCCATTTACTCTAAATGTACCAGATTTCTCGCTCCATAGTTCGACAGCTCCAAAGGGAAAGACTTTTGTCACCTTGAATGGTCCCGACCATCGGGATCTCAGTTTACCTGGAAAAAACTTCAGTCTGGAATTAAACAGTAAAACCATATCACCTGGATTAAATGTTCTCCGTTGGATGTGACGATCATGCCATTGTTTGGTTTTTTCTTTATAAATTCTGGCATTTTCGTATGCATCTAGACGGAGTTCTTCAAGTTCATTTAATTCCAACAACCTACATTCACCTGCAGCCTTAAGATCAAAGTTAAGAGTTTTAACAGCCCAAAAAGATTTATATTCTAGCTCAACAGGTAAATGACAGGGCTTCCCATATACTAGCTTAAAAGGTGTGGTTCCAGTGGGAGTTTTGTATGCGGTTCGATACGCCCATAAGGAATCATCTAACTTAATAGACCAATCCTTACGTGATGTATTCACCACTTTTTGAAGAATATTTTTAATTTCCTGATTGGATACCTCAACTTGTCCACTAGTTTATGGGTGATAAGGTGTAGCAACCTTATGCTTTACTCCATATTTCTTTAGAAGGGTCTGAAAAGTTTTTTCAATAAAATGAGACCCTCCATCACTTATTACACATTTTGGGACCCCAAACCTTGGAAATATTATTTTCTTGAAAAGTTTAATAACAGTCTTAGCATCAGAATGAGGTGAAGCAATGGCTTCCACCCATTTTGACACATAGTCAACTGCCACTAATATGAACTGATTTCCAAAAGAAGAGGGAAAGGGACCCATAAAATCAACACCCCATACATCAAACAATTCAACTTCTAAAATTGTATTCAATGGCATTTCTTGTCACTTACCAATGTTACCTGTTCTCTGGCAAGCATCACAAGTTAGAACATACTTACGGACATCCTTAAAAATATTTGGCCAATAGAACCCAGCTTGCAATACTTTAGCAGCTGTCTTGGAGGTGCTCATGTGCCCTCCACAGGAAAGAGAATGGCAATAATCCAAGATAGCATGGACATCATCTTGTGAAACACATCTCCGAATCATACCATTTGCACATTGCTTGAAAAGGAGTGGTTCATCCCAATAATAATGCTTGACATCTGCATAAAACTTTTTCCTTTGCTGAAAGCTAAGATTAGGAGGTAAGATACCACATGCAAGAAAATTTACAAAATCAGCATACCAAGGAACACGTTGGATACTAAGATTCAAGAGTTGTTCATCTGGAAAAGATTCATTGATGGGAATATTATCTGTTTCTTCTTTTTCAGATGTCAACCTAGATAGGTGGTCAGCGACCAAGTTCTCGGTACCCTTCTTGTCCTTAATTTCCAAGTCAAATTCTTGCAATATTAGAATCCACCTAATTAATCTAGGCTTTGCTTCCTTTTTATTCAATAGATACTTAATGGCAGAGTGGTCAGTGTAAACAGTAACATGTAATCCTACCAAATAAGACCTAAATTTATCAAAAGCAAAGACAATAGCTAACAGTTCTTTTTTAGTTGCGGCATAATTTACCTGAGCATCATCTAGCGTCCGGCTGGCATAATGAATTACATGGAGCTTTTTATCCTTTCTTTGCCCCAACACAGCTCCTACTGCGTAATCACTCGCATCGCACATCAGCTCAAATGGGAGTTTCCAATCAGGTGGTTGTACGATGGGGGCAGAGATTAGAGCTTGCTTAATCCTGCAAAAAGCTTCCATACAAGATGAATCAAAATTGAAAGGCACATCCTTACCCAGAAGAGTTGTAAGAGGCTTTGTGATCTTGGAGAAATCTTTAATGAACCTACGGTAAAACCCTGCATGTCCAAGAAAACTCCGAATACCTTTCACATTTGTGGGTGGAGGCAATTTTTCAATCACTTCCACTTTAGCCTTATCAACTTCTATACCTCTCTCAGACACCAGGTGTCCAAGAACTATGCCTTCTCTTACCATGAAATGACATTTTTCCCAATTTAGAACCAAATTGGTTTCTTCACAACGCTGCAAGACTTGGCACAAATTTTTTAAACAATTATCAAAATCCAAACCATGCACTGAAAAATCATCCATAAAGACTTCCATCACATTTTCAATAAGATCAGAAAAAATTGCTTGCATACACCTTTGAAAAGTCGCAGGTGCATTACATAAACCAAAAGGCATACGTCTATAAGCATAAGTCCCATAAGGGCAAGTGAAGGTAGTCTTTTCTTGATCAGATGGATGAATGGGAATTTGATGAAAACCTGAATACCCATCCAAATAATAGAAATAAGAGTGTTTCGCAAGTCTTTCAAGCATCTGATCAATAAAAGGGAGGGGAAAATGATCTTTTTTCGTGGCGCTATTTAACTTTCTATAATCAATGCACATGCGCCAACCAGAGACAATCCTAGTAGGAATCAAGTTATGTTTATCATTTTCAATCACAGTTATTCCTCCCTTTTTAGGCACCACATGGACAGGACTTACCCATTTACTACTATCAACAGGATATATCACTCCAGCATCAAGCAGTTTCAAAATTTCCTTTTTAACCACTTCTTGCATTTTAGGGTTTAATCTCCTAAGTGGTTCTACTGTGGGCCTACTTTCATCTTCTACAGTAATCCTGTGCATACAAAGAGAAGGGCTAATCCCTTTGATATCATCCATTGTATAACCTATTACCTTTCTATACAACCTAAGTTGTTTCAAAAGTTTTTCAGTTTCAGATGGATTCAATTCAGCATTGATAATCACAGGATATGTGGAATTAGGACCAAGAAATTCATACCTTAATGAAGCTGGTAAAGGTTTTAATTCCACATTGGGGCTTACCACTTTGTCACCCATGACCTTAGTATCATGTTCTAGTGGAGCCTCAGAGCAATCAGATGTTTCTGTCGACTCAATCATAAAAATAGTTTCAAGTGGGTCATTAGGAAGGGTTGCTTCCTTTACCACTTGTTCGACAACATCCACAGTATAGCAAACATCATTATAAGGTTTTTCTAAAACATTTTTCAAGTTGAAATCAACTTTTTGGTCTCCAACAGTTAGAGACAACTTACCATTCTTGACGTCGATCACAGCACCTGCAGTTGCTAAAAATGGTCGTCCTAAAATAATAGGAATCAAAGAATCTTCATACATTTCAAGCACAACAAAGTCAGCAGGTATAAAAAATTTTCCTATCTTAATAGGAACATCCTCTAAAATTCCTACAGGATATTTTACAGATCTATCAGCCAATTGTAAAGACATCCTAGTAGGTTTTAGTTCACCCAATCCTAACTTTTCAGCAACAGATAATGGCATTAAACTTACACTCGCTCCTAAATCACATAATGCTTTATCTATATTCATGTCACCAATCATGCAAGGAATAGAAAAACTACCTGGATCTTGGAGCTTAGGTGGAAGTTTCTTTTGAATTAGAGCACTGCACTCTTCAGTAAGTGCAACTGTACCATCTTCCTCCAGTCTTCTTTTATTGGACAGAATGTCCTTCAGGAACTTTGCATATGTAGGCATTTGCTGCAAAGCATCTGTAAAAGGAATATTAATATACAATTTCTTTAAAACATCAAGGAACTTACCAAATTGTTTGTCCAACTTTGCTTTGGCTAAGCGCTGAGGAAATGGAATGGAAGGTTGATATGGCTTAACCTCCTCCTTACTTTCTTGTGGTTTCTCTTCTTCAATTACTGGATGAGATGAAGATTCATCGACTTTCTTTTCCTCCTTTGCTGTCTTGTCAACTGGCCCATCATATTGAGTACCACTCCTAAGAGTGACAGCCATGGTTTGGTTGGATGGTCCAGCCTCTGGTTTTCCAGGAAATGTTCCCGGTGCTCTTTGAGAATAGGAGGCTTGTTGGGCAATTTGATTTTCCAGTATTTTGTTGTGAGTGGCAAGAGAGTCCACTTTTGAAGCCAAGTTTTTTATTGCATCAGAGAATTCATCATTTTGTTTAAGTTGAGTAGCTACAAATGTTTCCATCAAGGATTCTAGCTTTGATTTTTGTGGAATATAGGTTCCTTGTTGAGGTTTGTAGTTACTTTGGAATTGAGATGGCCTATTTTGGAAGCCAGGTGGACCTTGTGGAGGTCTGTAGTTACCTTGATAGTTTCCACCATAATTTCCAATAGCGTCCACCTGATGCATTTCTTGTTCTTGATTAGGGGTCATTGCTAAATGGCAGTTTGTAGCTCCATGTCCTGAAACACCACAAACTTCACAAACAATATTAGTAGCACCTGTTGACCCTATTTTATCAAGTTTTAATGTTAATGCTTCAACTTTGGCAGAAAGTAAGGAAAGAGCATCAAAAGAATACTTACCTGGTGTTTTAGCAGGTAATCCTCTCTCAGAGTTCCACTGGTGAGTGTTTTGAGCTATTTCCTCAATCAGGTTCTCAGCTTCATCAACATTTTTACTTATGAAGGCTCCTCCAGCTGCAGCATCTAAAGAGATCTTTTGTGTGGAAGTTAGTCCATTATAGAAAATATGAATTGTCAACCACCTTTCTATCCCATGGTGAGGACATTCTCTTAGCAACTCCCTGTATCTTTCCCAGGCTTCATACAAGGATTCATCATCTTTTTGTGAAAAATTGATGATTTGTTTTCTCAGCACATCAGTCTTGTTCCTTGGGTACCATTTATTGATAAAAGCACTGGACAATTGTTCCCAAGTCGTGATGGATCCTTCAGGAAGAGAGTATAACCATGCTCTTGCTTTATCTCTTAAGGAGAAAGGGAAAAGTCTTAAGCGAATGGCATCATTGGTGGCTCCGTTCATCTTCAGGGTGTCACAGTATTCAAGAAAGATTTGAAGGTGAAGATTTGGATCTTCAGAGGGTAAACCCCCGAATTGGTTCTGTTGAACCATTGAGAGTAGTGAAGGCTTCAATTCAAAATTGTTAGCCTCTACTGTGGGTCTAAGGATGCTAGATCCTCTCCCATTAGTGCTTGGAGCGGAAAAATCTCTTAAGGGTCTGTGTTGGTCTGCCATTTGTTTTTCTTTTTGTTCTTTTTGTTGTTTTTGTTGTTTTCTCAAAGCTCTAAGGGTACGTTCTATCTCAGGGTCAAATCCTAAGTTTAGATTGACACTACGGCTTCGTCGCATAAATAGAAAGTAAATGACAAATAAAACAAACAATTACAAAAATAAAACCACAACAGATACACAGAATATAGAACAAAATACAAAATTACAAACAAAATAAAAATAAAAATAACAATAAAAATATTAACAAGTATGATCTAATCGAATTTCAATATTACCGATATTTGAGGGACAACAGTCCCCGGCAACGGCGCCAAAAACTTGACAGGGCCCGCAAGCGCACGGGTTATGTCACGTAATATAAAAGATTATCGTTCTCCACAGGGACTGTGTTCAAAGTACCAGCATATTGAAATTTAATTATCCACACAATTAATTTTTAAGAAAAATAAAGTACAAATTAAAGTTGCACAGAATATGAATAAAAATAAAATTTACTTAACACTAAAAAAAATTCAGAGTTGAGAGTATCTTTGGATTTCAGGGGATTAAGACTCTATTTTATGTTTAATGAATTTTAACTTTTCATAAATAAGAATCGAATTAAGTTTTCCAAGGCGAATTTTCCAAAAGCTAATTAATATGTTCCTTTCGGAATCCTATTAATGTACCTAACCTATGGAAAGCGCTGCTTAATCCTCAGAAAGGCCCATTATCGTTTTATGAAAATCCCTTTTATTTCCTCAAAAGAATTTTGATTACTTTCACGGTTTTACCGAGGTCACAAAAAGCATTTCAAAAATCTTAGGTTTAGTTCAAAGCTTTCCGGTAAAAGTAAATCTCTCGATTCTATTTATTACCTAAACTTACTAATATACCCGTAAGTATACAGTTTTATCATTTAGGTTCTTGTTGGGAATTACTAAAAGCATTAAGCATAATTAAACTAAGTGGAAAACAGAAATTTATTTAATTCCAAGTCAAAATAACATTAAAATAAAATATTATCATACCCCCTTTATCCCAAGATAATTAATTTAGCTACTCATGAAATAATTTAAATTCATGTAAATAATGGAAAAATAAAACATACAAGACATGGTAAAAATAAAGACTTACGGGTTTTTCCAAAAGCTCAGAATAATTTACCACTGTAATTCCTTGTTGCAATAATTTCTCCACCAATTACAAATTTAAATTCTCACTTTTACAGCCCTCACACTCTTACAAAATAAAAGAAAGAAAAGAAAATAAAAAGAAAGAGAAGAAAAACGGACAGAGAAAGAAAAAATAGAAAAGAATAGAACTAAAGAGAAAAAGAAAGTAACGAAGAAGTGAAGTTTGAGTGATTTTAGACTGGGAAGAAGTTGTTTTTTTTGCTGATGGGTTGCTGCTGCTTTTATAGGCAAATGGATGAATGAATCCAGCTAAGGAAACGCGTTAAAATTTGCAAGTGGGAGAAACTTTCGGTGCATGTGACTTCCAATTGTCCCAAATTGCATTATTTTAATATTTCCAATAATTCGGTGCTTGGATTTATTCAGCTGGGCAAATTCTGACAGGAATTCCACAAGACCGAGTGAAAGCTTGCTGTTTTGTATTAGTTGCTGGGCGTTGTTGGTTTGTATGTGGCAGGTATGGTGATATGAGGGACAGTGGAGTTGCTGGACGGTGTGGTGGATGGAGCCGGTGTTGCTGGGCGGTGTTGTGTTGAGTGAGTTACTGGGCGGTGTTCAATTGATCTGGTGTTGGGCCTGTGAAGAGAGTCTAGGCGGTGTTGTGGTTTAAGAGTCTGGGCGGTGTTGTGGTTTGAGAGTCTGGGCGGAGTTGAGAGGGTTACTGGGCGGTGTGTTGAGGTGAGGACGGTTGGGCGGTGTGTTGAGGTGAGGACGGTTGGGCGGAGTTGAGGTGAGGACGGTTGTGGATGGAAAGGAAGAGTCTGGGCGGAGTTGTGGATTAGGAGCCTGGGCAGTGTTGGTTGGATTACTGGGCGGTGTCATGGATTAGGAGCCTGGGCGGTATTGGTTTGAGAGAAGTCTGGGCGGTATGGATGGAAAGGAAAGGTGAAGTGGGACGGTGTGTGGTATAGATTAGAAGGGGACAGCGGATAGAAGAGAGGAATGTGGGTCGGATTTCTGGATTGAGGACGGTGTAGAGAGTGATCCGATATTTAGAGTTTGTGGAGTGTAGGTCGGTTTTGAAAGGAGAAGGGACGGTGTTGTGGCTTGAAGGAAAGTAGAAGGAGGCGGAGTTGATGGAGGTAGTGATCCGGTGTTGCATGAAGAATTGGGTCGGTGTTTGGTTGAGTGTTTGTTGAAGGAGACCGTCTCGCTCAAGCGGAGAAAGGTTCGCTCAAGCGAGAGGTCTTGTTTCACTCGGTGTTTGAGAGTTGGACGGGCAAAGTGACTTACTCGGAATTGATTGAATCCATTCACTCGGCTTAAATTCATGAAGTTCATTCGGCACTGATTGAAGACTCACTCGGAATCAGAATTTATTCAATCGGTTCTCAATCATTTTCACTCGGCTGTAATCTGAACCACTCGGTTAAAACTCTGCTCGGATTTTGCATTGGAATTCTTCAGTCGGCCTTCATGCTTTTTACTCAGAATGGCCTTCAGTCGTCAATCAATTCACTCGGAATGGCCTTCTCTTTTACTCAAGAACTTACACTTGAAGAGTTGGAATTTGACTGATTGAATTTCTTCTTATGTCCGAGCTTTGCTTTGCTCGGAAATGCATTTTTCTGACCCAACTCACTCGGAATTCCTTTCCTTGGAGACTTCTCACTCGGGTTCAGTGTGAAACTTGAGAGTCTGCCCGAGTGTGATTCATTTCTGGTCAGATTTTTCCTTGTTTTTGACCCTTTATTACCTTAATTCCTGCAAAATAACCTACCCAAGTAGAAAATAGTGGAAAGAAAGCAAAAATCACAATAAATAAAGGAAATACAGTGCATAATGACTAAAATCCTAAGTAATTTAGACCTAATTTATTGTATTATAAAGCACTTATCAGATTTTCCCTCACTCGGAATTCAAGGTCTAAGTCCGCTCAAAAATGCCTTTACTTTTGAATCATTCGGGTTAACCCTTACACGTACAAATTTTCATTCGGGAGTTTACCTCTCATTTCTTACCTTCATTCACTCGAGTCACAGATGTCGACCACTCGGGAAACGATTCCCATAGCCATTCCACTCGAATTCTATAGGGACTACTCACTCGTAATATCTTTCACGGTCTTTTACCGCTCGGGTATATTTCACTCGTTTTTCACTCAGCATATATAATCTTTCTCACTCAAGTTATCCTACTAAGTCAAGACCCACTCACGGATCTTCTAACTTCTAATAAGCTTACTATAATGGAGTTCACTTAGAGCCTTAGATATCATTCCTCTATTGGGAAACATTCACTCGGCAGGTTCGCACTCAGAAATATTTAATTATTCCCACTCGGGAGAATCCTAACGGTTATCACTCTGAAGTGTTCAGGTCAATCCTCACCCGGGATTATGTGACCTCACTCACTCGGAAACATCTGAGCCCATCTCACTCAGAATAAGGTCACTATCCCGCTCCCCACAACAGGAACTTAGCTCCATTTTTAATTAGAGTCATACCAACCTCCCACGCTCGAAAAAATGCATACATATATATATATCACTCGGACCTTTACACACAGTATAGAATAAACATACAGTATGATATGCATAGGAATGTATATGAATATTTACAGGCACATTGTCATACTCTCAAGCCGAGAGGGTTCAAATTCTGACATAGAAAGACAAAGACCAAAATACGAGCCGGCCAAGGCTTAACAAAACCTTATACACAGTATATACATATACACACATATCCCCCTAGTGCACAAGCACCTCACTCGGCATGCAGCTCCTCCTTCATTCATCATTCCGAGAGACATTCACTGTAAAATATAGCCACAGTAGGGGTGAGATTTTACATATAAAATGACAGTTAGTGACTCGGCATCAGCATTAGTACACATACTCATGTTCACTCGGGTTGCATTCCATTTAAATTTAAGCCATGCAGATTATGATATTTTCAATGACATACACTTACATACATATTACGTGAAGTTTATTTTCATTCATACAAAAGCATGCATCAACTCATTCGGAATTCATTCGTATCACTCCGAGCCATACCACTCGTACTATCCTAATCGACATTGCATCTACATGCATGCCTGCGGATCCGACTTAGGCAATGATTTTCAGTTACAGGTTCCCTTACTGGCCTCTCGTCCATTAGCCCTTCCCGCGTGGTACCGGCCTCCCATTGACGTCTCGAGACTTAACTCTAGCTCCCTCGGCTACCACGAGCTCTCACAGGATCTAGCCAAGGGTCTGTAGCTGGAGATCATTTCTTTGGGGTTCCTAACCTCCCACGGGTCACCCTGTTCCTATACATGCAGCCTATGTGCTTTAACAACGAGCATCCTTGATTATCCGACTCATTCCTCGTAGCCATTAGAGTCATAACCTATCCAATATAGTTCCTACATTCACTCGTCCATCGTACCAGCATACACAGCAATCAAATTGTTCATGTTTACAACATCCCAGATGAAATCAGCCAACAGCCACACATACATATCCTCTCGGTATTAACAATAATAAGAACATGCATCACACACGTGTATGTGTAAATGATTATCAGAATTCAGCACAACAACCCTGGATACATGCATATAAATGTATAACCATTAACAGGACTCTACTATCACACATATGGTATTCAAGGATTAACAACCATGCATTGCACACAGTCATCATAGACACATTCACACACATGCAAGGTAATACGTTCATCCGGTGCCGTCCATAAACCATGCATTTGACATGCAAGCGCCCCCTACCTACTGAAGGGACTCGAGAAGCTCTTCTATTTTTCGACGTTTGGTCTGATGGTTTGTTTGCCCCGTTCAGTCCCTTCTCGCATAGTTGTACTCTGTAATCGGCTCGGGGGTAGGAAGCTGTTCTTTCTCCGCTTCGATGATAGTCCTTCACCAACTGAAGGAGACTCTGAATCTTCTGTAGCACCGTCGTCATGGGTTTCCAGAAACAGAGAACAAGGACAGGGGAGAAGAAGAAGAGCGAAGAAGAAGAAGAGAAGAGAGAGTGAAGAGAGGTAGCGGAGAAGAAGTCTGAAGGGAATGCCCAACAACAGTGGCCTAGAAACACATATGTACATGCACGAAGAAGGAAGAGTAGGGTGGGAAAGCGTGAATTAGCAGTCCACTCATGCCACCCACCAATCACAGGCAGCCAACAATTAATCACAATTGATCAGTCATGATTTCTTAAGTTAAACTAATTAAGTTAATTATAATTAACAAGTAAGCTTCCACTTGGCAATTATTATTTTTAATGGCTCAATTTCACTCGGTAATTATTTCTTAAATCGGGATGTTGCAATTCTCCCCCCTCAAAAAAATTTCATCCTCGAAATTCAATCGGTAACTCACCTTGATTAAACAACTCGGGGTACTATTGCCTCATGGCATCCTCGCATTCCCAGGTATAAGAGGTATACCCGTCTTGCTACCACTCTACTTCAACCAGTTGTACATCCTTGCTCCTCAAACGCTTTACCGATTGGTCCACGATTCTAGTCGGTACAGTCACAGTGGTCAGGTCTTCCTTGATCTCCACTCCATCATCCGGCATTGTGTGAGTGGGATCGGGTAGATACTTCCTTAGTTGAGATACATAAAACACGTTATGCAATTGGGATAGGTGAGTCGGCAACGCTATTCGGTATGCCATGGAACCGATCCGCTCTAATACTTCGTAAGGTCCAATATATCGTGGGTTCAACTTCCCACTTTTCAAGGCTCGCCCGACTCCTTTACTCGGTGAAGTCTTTAGAAACACCCTATCTCAGACTGAAAACTCTAGTGGTTTAGTTCGTTTATCATGGTAGCTTTTCTGCCTATCCTGAGACGCCTTCATCTTTTTCCTTCTTACTTGGATTTGTTCTGAGGTTTGTTTCATAATTTCCGGCCCCAATAATAAACTTTCACCCGTTTTCGACTAACAGAGTGGGGTTCGGCATTTTCGACCATACAGTGCTTCGTAGGGTGCCATACCAATTGCTGTGGTGGCTATTGTTGTATGTGAATTCGATTAAGGGAAGGTACTGCTCCCAGCACCCACCATGCTCCAACACACACGCCCTCAGTAAGTCTTCTAAACTTCGTATCGTTCACTCAGATTGTCCATCCGATTTCGGATGGTAGGCGGAACTTAGCCAAAGTTTCGTGCCCAATTCCTGGTGCAGGCTGGTCCAAAACCGGGACGTGAATCTAGGATCCCTATCCGATATGATAGAAGTCGGCACACCATGCAGTCGGACAATTTCACGAATATAAATTTGAGCTAATTTATGTAACGGGTATCTCATGTTCACAGGCAGGAAGTATGTACTTTTCGTCAATCGGTCAACAATAACCCAAATTGCATCATGTCCTGCTCGGGTTTTTGGTAATCCCATGACAAAGTCCATGGCAATTGAGTTCCATTTCCACACGGGGATCTCCAGGGGCTGCAATGCACCATACGGCTTCTGGTGCTCAACTTTCGATTTCTGACAGGTGATACACCGAGCCACATATTCCGCTACATTTCTCTTTAATCCTGGCCACCAGAATTGTAGCCTTAGATAATGGTACATCTTTGTGGTACCCGGGTGAATATTTAGCAGGCTCTTATGGGCTTCATCAAGTACCATCCTTCTTAATTCTCCCTCACCCGGCATATATATCCTGTTTTTCACTCGGAAAATTCCATCTGATCCCTCGGTTAAGGACAAGTCCTTACCCTTGGCCTGAGTCGCCTTCATCTCTGCCAAGTAGGGATCTGATTTCTGCTGCTCGAACACCAATTTTAGGAACTCATTGGCAATCTTTAATGTACCGAGCATTATCTTCCGAGACGAAGGAACGTCAACATGCAAATTCATGTCTCGGAATTGTTCCAATAACTCCACCTCCTTCACCATCATCACTGCTATATGGAAGGATTTCCGACTCATCGCGTCAACAACAACGTTCGCCTTACGCAGATGATACTTCAGCTTGAAGTCATAATCCTTTAAAAATTCCATCCATCTCCTCTGCCTCATGTTCAGCTCTTTCTTGTGGTCGCTGTACACTTCGAATTTAGAACCATACAAGTAATGCCTCCATATCTTCAATGTGAAAACCACAGCTGCTAATTCCAAGTCATGGGTCGGGTAATGCTGTTCGTCAGGTCTCAATTGCCGAGAGGCTCGGTCTCTCTGCATCAGTACGCACCCCAGGCCGAGTCCACATGCATCACAATAAACCATGAAGCTATCTTGTAAGTTTGGCAATGCCAACACTGGAGCGGTCGTCAACTTTTTCTTTAACTCTCGGAAGCTGCTCTCGCACTCGGAACTCCAAACGAAAGGGACGTTTTTCCGAGTCAATTTAGTCAGTGGCAAAGCAAGTTTAGAAAATCCTTTAATAAACCTTCTATAGTAGCTAGCTAGGCCCATAAAGCTTCTTATCTCTGAGACCGACTTGGGTCTGTCCCATGCCATTATAGCTGCCACCTTTGATGGGTCTACCGAGACACCTTCCATGGAAATTACATGTCTGAGAAAGTGGATCTTATCCATCCAGAAATCGCACTTCGAATGTTTTACAAACAACTGTTTCTCCTTCAATACTTGAAGTACCGCTCGGAGGTGTTCCTCATGTTCCTCAGGGGTCTTAGAATAGACTAAGATATCATCAATAAAAACTACTACGAATCGGTCTAGATATGGGTGGAATATGTTGTTCATGTAATTCATGAATACAGCAGGGGTGTTTGCCACACCAAACGGCATTACTATATACTCGTAGTGGCCGTACCGAGTCCTAAAGGCAGTCTTAGGGATGTCCGAGTCCTTCACCCGGATTTGGTGGTATCCCGATCGTAAATCGATTTTCTAGAAAATTGAAACACCACGCAGTTGGTCAATCAAATCGTCGATTCTGGGCAATGGGTATCGGTTCTTAATCGTGAGCTTGTTTAGCTGTCGGTAATCTATGCATAATCTCATGCTGCCATCCTTCTTTTTGACAAGCAGCACAGGTGCGCCCCATGGTGATACACTCGGTCAAATAACCTGCTTTCCGAGTAACTCATCCACTTGCTTTTTCAATTCAGCCAATTCTGATGGGGACATTCTATAAGGTACACTGGAGACTGGCTCGGCTCTAGGAATCAAGTCTATAGAGAATTCAATTTCTCTATTCGGAGGGACACCCAATACGTCCTCCGAAAACACCTCGGGGAATTCACAAACAGTTGGAATATCATTCACTCGGGTTCTACTCTCTCCCTCAGTTAAACAAAGCATCATAAATAGCTGAGCTATACCTCGTACCGTGTAGTCCTCATTGCTCTGCCTCAGAAAAATTACTCTTTGGTCTCGACAGTCCACCAACACCTTGTTGGCTGAAAGCCAATCCATGCCTAACACAATGTTAAGATCTTTCAAAGGCACACATACCAAATTGAAGGTGAAACTCCGATCTCCCAACGTAAAGGTTACATCCTTACACATCATTGATGTCAACACTTTAGCGCCGGTCAGATTAGCTACTTCCAAAGTCCGATTCATATACACAGTCGGTAATTTTAAACTTCTCACACAATAGTCAGCAATAAAGGAGTGGGTAGCTCGAGAATAAAAAACTACATCAAGTGTATATCTACCGAGCAAGCACTTACTTTGCACCAAGTCATTTGCTTGTGTAGCTTCCTCAGCGTTGATGGCGTAAACTCTCCCAGTAGCCGGTTGGTCGACATTCCTTTTCCTGTCGCTTGGGGCAAACATCATGTTTCCTCGAGTTCCATTTCCTCTACCCCCAGCTCCGCGGCCACCATTTCCACGGCTTCTCCCTCGGAAGCCTCCATGATGCACGTTGGCATTTGGTTAGTGTAATTGAGGACAGTCGGGGTGAATGTGCCCCTTCTCATTGCAATGTAAACATGTAACATCTCCTCCATCTTTACAATTCTGAGCAAAGTGGTCGCCACCACATTTAAAACACTTGCCATATTTTGGACGTCCACCAGTCTGACCCCCTTGGCTACCCCGACATTTATATCTAGCAGAGGGTCCACTTCTTCCAATGTTACCTGATCTCTTAAAGCGTGACTGTTGAGGCCTCAAGGAGGGTTCTGTCTTACATTTATTCACCAGCACCGGGAAGCTTCTAATTTCCTGATATCTGCAAGCTCTTTTAATGTCCGATCGCAGTCCGTTCTCAAATTTGAGGCATTTAGAACTCTCAGTCCCAGGTTGTTGGAAGGGTGGATAAAACAGACACAACTCTTCAAATCTGGCTGCGTATTCTTCTACAGACATGGAACCCTATTTCAGTTCCATAAATTCCAGTTCCTTCTAACTTCTCACTGTGTCGGGGAAATATTTCTCCAGAAAGCACGTTCTAAAATTCTCCCAGACTAGTTGGATGCCCGCGTCAGTCAGTCGGTTTTTGGCGATTTTCCACCAATTTTCTGCTTCGTCTCGCAGCATGTACACTGCGCACTCAACTTTCTGGGCCTCAGTATAGTGAAGACCCCCAAAAACTCTCTCCAAGTCTTGAATCCACTTGTATGCTGCCTCGAGATTAAATCCCCCTTGAAACTCAGTCGGCTTCCTCTTAAGGAAGCGATCCAACACTTGGCCATCTTCAGCTCGAGGCTGGCCCTGCCTCTCAACCACGTCAGCAAAACGTTGGAATGCCGCGGCTATGGCTTCCATGCTTTGACGATTCGTCATTACTTATCCTGAAATTAACACCCCTTCAAGGATAAGTATACAAAGTTACTCACTACCGATCGGATCTCATCCCAACATTCAATAACTATAGCACATTATACCATTCCTATATATCACATAATTAATCTGACCAGGAGGGGAATAATCTCCCATCCTCAAATCAATATTTCAACATCATTCATGTTTAACAGAATATCACAATAATAATGACCACTCGGTCATAATGCACACAACCGCTTACACTCGGTAAGCATACCTTGGCCTTGGACCTTTTAGGTCTGCTCTGATACCAAACTGTAACATCCTAAGTTCAATTTGAGAATAAACCGTGACCAGGAAAATTTTTCCAAAATCAAGGGGATTCAAGGGCAAGATAAGCAGTGGAGTGTTAAGGAGAGTAGAATTAGGACAAGAAGAAAGGGAAAGGAATGTAAACCATTCGCAAGGCAACAGCGGAAGATGTAGGACATGAGTGAACCCAACAGCATCTACTCGCTCAGGCAAGATTCAATGTCGCTCGAGCGAGACAACCCAACACGCTTGGGCGAAGCACGCATAGCTTAAGCGGAACCCAACAGAGACCTTCCTTATGCTCACACTCGCTGGAGCGAACACTTAGTCACTAAGGCGAGCAACTCAACTCGGATTTTCCCTCACTCAGATTTCAAGGTCTAAGTCCGCTCAAAAAAGCCTTTACTTTTGAATCATTCGGGTTAACCCTTACACGTACAAATTTTTATTCGGGAGTTTACCTCTCATTTCTTACCTTCATTCACTCGAGTCACAGATGTCGACCACTCGGGAAACGATTCCCATAGCCATTCCACTCGGATTGTATAGGGACTACTCACTCGGAATATCTTTCACGGTCTTTTACCGCTCGGGTGTATTTCACTCGTTTTTCACTCAGCATATATAATCTTTCTCACTCAAGTTATCCTACTAAGTCAAGACCCACTCACGGATCTTCTAACTTCTAATAAGCTTACTATAATGGAGTTCACTTAGAGCCTTAGATATCATTCCTCTATTGGGAAACATTCACTCGACAGGTTCGCACTCGAAAATATTTAATTATTCCCACTCGGGAGAATCCTAACGGTTATCACTCTGAAGTGTTCAGGTCAATCCTCACCCGGGATTATGCGACCTCACTCACTCGGAAACATCTGAGCCCATCTCACTCAGGATAAGGTCACTATCCCGCTCCCCACAACAGGAACTTAGCTCCATTTTTAATTAGAGTCATACCAACCTCCCACGCTCGGAAAAATGTGTACATATATATATCACTCGGACCTTTACACACAGTATAGAATAAACATACAGTATGATATGCATAGGAATGTATATGAATATTTACAGGCACATTGTCATACTCTCAAGCTGAGAGGGTTCAAATTCTGACATAGAAAGACAAACACGAAAATACGAGCCGGCCAAGGCTTAACAAAACCTTATACACAGTATATACATATACACACATATCCCCCTAGTGCACAAGCACCTCACTCGGCATGGAGCTCCTCCTTCATTCATCATTCCGAGAGATATTCACTATAAAATATAGCCACCGTAAGGGTGAGCTTTTACATATAAAATGATAGTTAGTGACTCGACATCAGCATCAGTATACACACTTATGTTCACTCGGGTTGCATTCCATTTAAATTTAAGCCATGCAGATTATGATATTTTCAATGACATACACTTACATACATATTACGTGAAGTTCATTTTCATTCATACAAAAGCATGCATCAACTCATTCGGAATTCGTTCGTATGACTCCGAGTCATACCACTCGTACTGTTCTAATCGACATTGCATCTGCATGCATGCCTGCGGATCCGACTTAGGCAATGATTTTCAATTACAGGTTCCCTTACTGGCCTCTCGTCCATTAGCCCTTCCCGCATGCTACCGGCCTCCCATTGACGTCTCGAGACTTAACTCTAGCTCCCTCGGCTACCACGAGCTCTCACAGGATCTAGCCAAGGGTCTGTAGCTGGAGATCATTTCTTTGGGGTTCCTGACCTCCCACGGGTCACCCTGTTCCTGTACATGCAGCCTATGTGCTTTAACAACGAGCATCCTCGATTATCCGACTCATTCCTCGTAGCCATTAGAGTCATAACGGATCCAACATAGGTCCTACATTCACTCGTCCATCGTACCAGCATACACAACAATCAAACAGTTCATGTTTACAACATCCCAGATGAAATCAGCCAACAGCCACACATACATATCCTCTCGGTATTAACAATAATAAGAACATGCATCACACACGTTTATGTGTAAATGATTATCAGAATTCAGCACAACAACCCTGGATACATGCATATAAATGTATAACCATTAACAGGACTCTACTATCACACATATGGTATTCAAGGATTAACAACCATGCATTGCACACATTCATCATAGACACATTCACACACATGCAAGGTAATACGTTCATCCGGTGCCGTCCATAAACCATGCATTTGACATGCAAGCGCCCCTTACCTACTGAAGGGACTCGAGAAGCTCTTCTGTTTTCTGACGTTTGGTCTGATGCTCTATTTGCCTCGTTTAGTCCCTCCTCGCACAGTTGTACTCTGCAATCGGCTCGGGGGTAGGAAGCTGTTCTTCCTCCGCTTCGATGATCGTCCTTCACCAACCGAAGGAGACTCTGAATCTTCTACAACATCGTCGTCGTGGGTTTCCAGAAACAGAGAACAAGGACAGGGGAGAAGAAGAAGAGCGAAGAAGAAGAAGAGAAGAGAGAGCGAAGAGAGGTAGCGGAGAAGAAGTCTGAAGGGAATGCCCAACAACAGTGCCCAGCAACACATATGTACATGCACGAAGAAGGAAGAGTGGGGTGGGAAAGCGTGAATCAGCAGTCCACTCATGCCACCCACCAATCACAAGCAGCCAACAATTAATCACAATTGATCAGTCATGATTTCTTAAGTTAAACTAATTAAGTTAATTATAATTAACAAGTAATCTTCCACTTGGCAATTATTATTTTTAATGGCTTAATTTCACTCGGTAATTATTTCTTAAATCGGGATGTTACACTGATGATGTTGGCTGATGCTAAAATCCCGAGTCATCAAATTGTTGTGAAAATCTCTGTTTAAAAATTATGACTCTCAGATTTATATCTTGGCAAGCGCACCAGTCATTAAAATTGTAGTATATTTAATCGTCCCACAGGGATTGTGGTAAGTACCTCAATCTTGGACTAGTACAAGCTGAGCCAACAAAAGACACAGGAATTTCATTCGGTTTTTGATTGTTTTAATGTTTTATAGTTGTTTTTGTATTTCCAGAAATAGAGTTAAAATGAAATGTGAAAGGTGATTAATAGAAAACAGGTCAGGATTGCTTCGGTTCATAAATTCATCAAGAAATATGCAATCAAAGTATAATCAAACTTTCTAATCCAGAGGACAATCCGCTTGTGGTTATTCCCTAATTCCTTAGGTGAAAAACACTAATCCTCAAGCATCGAACCTTAATTCCTTAAGTGCTCAATTAACCTAAGAATCTAATACAAAATTAGAGGTTAAACTCTAACTATTCACCTAAATTGATTAGGCCTGAACTAGTTAGAAAGCTGGAAGTTACCTAAGCTTCAGCCATGATTCCTCACTGGCGAAGTTCTTCATCAGTTCTGGATATGTCAATCCAGTAATTCAGATCCACTCCTCAGCTTGTTCGGCTCAAGATCTAGAAGTCGATTTCCTCGCTCACAGCTTTAAGACTCCATTGCTAACCTTCACAATCCCAACCTTAGGGAATTAGAACTCCATTGACTTCGGTTCCATCGAAGGATTGTGGAACGTCATGGAGGAGAGGATTTTGAGAGAGAGAAAATGCTTAGTGATATGTACGAAGTTGTGAATGAATTGTGTTCTATCAATTCTATGTGAATCTGTCTCTGTTCCCCTTACAGAATATGTACATGTATATATATATAGGCATCTAACTAAACTAGCTGACTTAACTAATACCTGAAAACTGAGTTAATAATTAAACTAACTAACTAGTTAAATAATTTCAGAATAATTAACTAATCACAGCTCAGCACTTAGCGGATTACAGTTTAGTATTAGCTAATTTACAGCTCATCACTTAAATTACTAAGGTACAAGTAGAAGAGAAGGAAATGGAAGCGGAAACAGCACTGCGCCGAGTGTGTTGTTGGAGGAAAGGAACAATGTTTAAGTTACTGCCTCTACGCTTCAGTGAACTGGGTTCTCGCTTGAGCGGGTTAATAAATGAATCAGCGTTCTGAAGTTGACGCTCGGGTTCTCATGCAGTATCCGGTTCCCTGTTCTTTTTTAGAGTCGGTATCTTAGGAGTCTTTTAAGTCGGGCTTTTGTTAATTCTTTTCGGTCAACCTTTGGGGAAGTCTTTTCAGTCAGCCTCTTTGAAGTCTCGCTCAGTCGGTCTTTTGGATTCCTTTCAGTCGGATTTACGAAGACTCACTCAGATTTGTAAATTCTCGCTCGGCTTTATGATTTCTCACTCGGCTTTTTATAATTTTTCACTCGGATTTGTCTTCTTAGTTTGAACACAACCTGTTCCTGCACCAAAAATCAACTAATTGCCTAGCATTTGTATGCTGGCTGCTTAATGAAATTACAAATAATCATAAACTCTTAACTAATTAATGTTTTTAACCATTTTCTTACATAAATAATACACTTTTGAAATAATTAAATAAATTATAAATTATTATCAATTAATTGAATAATAAGGCTAAACTAATCACTTAAACAATGAATTAATTCAAATAAAAGGCAGAATAATTAAGTCTTTTCAAGACTTATCACATCCCCAAACTTAAAACTTGCTTGTCCTCAAGCAACTATTCAGATTATTTAACTAATCAAGTTGTTATTTAACACACTCAACCTTTCCTTAACTTAGTTCATGCTATAATTATTGAATACCGATCATGCTTTCTTCTCGCAATTTCTAAAAGTATAATAACTTACACCTCCTTTGGGAGACAAGCTGCTGATGCTTTCCTCCCTGGTCGGTGTTTAACTTTTCTCTTGGTGTATAGGGTAAATAGAATGCACTCATCACCTGCATACTTGTTAGATAAACATAGGCTTGCAACAGTTCTATACGTCATGCCATATGCCAACACAATCAGATCAGTAAGGGCTTTTTTTTAAGCTTATAATGGGGCTGGGCTACAGGCTCAATTATTGTTTTTCGAGTGAATGTCGGGTTACAAGATGTATCCACTGATGCCTTGACTCAATTTTTAACTTAACTGCCTTTACTTATCAAGCTCCATTATTTTCCGAGTGAATGCTAACTTAACACTTTTGGTGCTTTGCACCTTCTTTTTCTTTCAGTCCTTCGGACTTTTCCTTTTCTTTCTCCTTTTCCATCTTTTTCCGATCATATTTCAATCGGTGCTTTGCACCTTTTTCCTTGCTAATTTTTTTTCATTTTTCTTCTCAGCTTTTCTATTTTTCCTTTCATTTGCCTCTATTTATTCACCTATAACCAAGGTCGGAGTGTGTCCTTAATTGATGCTAGGCACACTCGTCATCCCCAAACTTAGAACTTGCTAGTCCCTAGCAATAAGTAAGACTGAGCAATTCATCAGTGGAACATCCAGAGGTAAATCAGTCGATTTTTTTTTGAGATAAATAGGCTTGTATCGTTAGGTGAATAAACAGAATAAAAGGGGTCTCAGGCTTTAACATAATTTTTGGGTCAAAGGGTATTAAGAAGGCTACTTTTTGGCCCTTGCTAAATTAACAAAGGAGGCCTTCATCATTTCCGATTGGCCGGCATACAATCAATTAGCAAGTACTGAAGCAAATTCTGTCTCACTAACTAGCATACAGGTTCACTCGGAAAAAAATAAAACAGGCTCAAAAGCTACGAATATAATAGTTAATCAGCCAGTCATGTCCCCAAACTTAATGTAAGATCATACATTCAGAGTGCTAACTAGCATGCCGAGTAAATAATTAATTAATGATGAAAAAGTTATGGCCAGGTATCATGAGTTAAAGAAAACTAATCAATTAATTTATCCGACTAAAGCCTGAGAATCAGCAAGAGTTAAATAATTGAGATGGATTTTAAATTACATAAATTAATGAGTAAATAGTTAGGATAGTTTATCAAATAATAAGTAGGAGAGCTAAAATACTTCCCTTTTTACCTGATTGGCAGTTCATGGAAAGCACATGGTTGGACTTTCTCAGAAATTAGAAGATATGCCTTTTCCTGTAATACGCGTAAGTACGCTGAAATATTGGCGTGTCAACGCCTAATTTAAATCAAAAATAAAGCATCAGGTATGGTATTCGCTCAAGCGTGTCAAACCCCGCTCAAGCGTCACACAAATAACATCAGGTATCATCAATATGGTACTCTCACTAAAGCTCACATACCGAATAGATAAAAGACCAAAAAAACTAAAAAAGAGATACCGAGAGAGAGAAAGAAGAATGTACAATTAGTGAATGAGAGACGAGTGTGTGACAGAATGAAAGATCAGATGAAGAATAAAAGTGACAGACTAAAGGCGGAAGATCTAATGAAATAGATACCAAGTGGATCAAGAACGAATGAAGAAAGGGACCGAGTAAATAAAAACGAGTGAAAGAACTATACCGAGTGGATGAGGTCGGGGAAGGAAGCGGTGAGGGAAACAAGCGAACAAATCACCGAGTGAATGGAAGGCCGAGTGGACAATATATGTGTATTAAACATATGTGAACGAAAGACAGAGAGAGAGACGAGTAGAAAAACGAAAGAAAAACCGAGTGAACGAAGGGATAACAAACTGACTGAAATAAACCGAGTGAATGTAGAACGAGTGAATGATATACTGAATGGAAAGAATACTGAGTGAATGAAGAATGAGTAAATGAAAGACGAGTGAAAGATTGACTGGGTGAATGAAGAACCGAGTGAATGGAAGAATCAAGAAAGAATAAAAGAGATGCTGAGTAAATGGAAGAACCGATGAATAAAAGACGAACGGAAAATTAAGAGCAAAACTGAGTGAATGAAACAACAAGTGGAAAAATGAATGGATAAAAGATAGAATGCGATAATGAAAGACTGAATGATAGGTGAGGAATGAAAAAGAAAGAGTGACCGAGTGGAAGAAAGACGAGTAGATTGAGGGTGGATGAAAAAGACCAGTGGATGAAAGAATGAATGGGAGAACGAATGAGAATATTCCGAGTGAAGGAGATGAGTGAAGGGTATACCGATTGATGAAGGAGATGAGTAAATGCAGGAGCGAGTAGAAGAAACTGAGTGATCTAGTGAGAAACCAAGTGAATGAAAAAGAGACTGCAAAAAGAGACGCATGAAAGAGATACCGAGTGGGGGAACCTAGAAAGAGATCGGGCGAAGGAATAAGAAACTGAGTGACGAGTGAGTGATAAAATTATGGAGAAATGGGTGAAGGAACGAAGAAGAAAGAGTAGATTGAAAGAACAAGTGAATAAAACACTGAATGAAAAGGGTACTGAGTGAATGAATACCGAGTGGATCATAGAACGAGTGAAAGAATGAATGGAATAAAGAAAAGTGCATGAGAAACGAGTGCGACAATGAATGGACGAGTGAACAAGCGAGTGGGAGAAAGAACGAATGAAAGTAAGGCCGAGTGAAAGAAAGAACGAGTGGAGGAACACACGAGAGAATGATTGACCGAGTGAATGAAGAGTGACAAAAGTGACAGAGACCAAGATAGAGAGACGAGTGGATAAGTGAAAGTGACCAAATAAATGAAAGACGAGTGGAAGATTGACAGAGTGAATGAAGAACGAGTGAAATAGAGTGACCGAATGAATGAAGGCCGAGTGGGATAGACGAGTACAAGTTATACCGAGTGGATGAAGAACCGAATGAAAAATGAGGTGAAAAACGAAAGCCAGAATGAAATGGAGTGACTGAGTGAGAAAGACGAGTGAATGCAAGAACGACTGTAAAGGTGTCCGAGTGAACAGAATACCGAATGGATGAAGAAGAATACGATTGAGTGACAAAATGAGTGGACGAAAGAATAAGTGAATGAAAGGCTGGGTGAACAACCAACACATGCAGAGAGATCGGGTGAGGACACCAA
The DNA here is from genome assembly GCA_037962975.1 of Clitoria ternatea. NCBI lineage: Eukaryota > Viridiplantae > Streptophyta > Magnoliopsida > Fabales > Fabaceae > Clitoria > Clitoria ternatea. The sequence goes on from CM075672.1 coordinate 97,295,918, forward strand.
AAGACTCAAAAAAATGAAGGACAGGGTGACACAAGTTACCCTTCATCATCTGACCCCCTTCATCATCTGAAACCATTTATTTAAGTACCCCCTTTGGTCCAACATCAAAGGATGTTAGAAATTTTCGATCGGAAAGGGTCAAGCACGAGTAACAGCACATCCTCGGGCCCGATTGCTCTCAAGTGAGAGCTTGAAGCGCTCAAGCGTGTTGCAAATATACAAGGCACAATTGGCCACGCTCAGAGCGTGTTAACGTACGCTCAAGCGGAGGTGCAGAAAAAGTCATGCATCACAGTCACGCTTTGAGCGTGTGGAATGACGCTCAAGCGGAAGGAGAAACAGGTCCCGCGCTCGCTCAAGCGAAAAGAATGCACGCTCAAGCGAAAAGACTTATACAAGGTCACGCTTAAATCATGCTTAAGCGTCACTCTCCTCTTGCTCAAGCGTGGAGGGAATCTGATTCTATTTTCTTCATGCTGTTCAGTCTCTCACTATTTTATTTATGTACAAGAGAAACAAACACGAGATCATCCTCCAGGATCCCATTTCTTATGACCATACACTCTTGGTCTCTTTACTCCTTGTTTTTCCTTGTTACGTTTAAAGCTAATGCTCAACATAACTTTCCTCCAATCTTTATTTTTCCAAACTTTCTACTTTTTCTTCTTTTTATTTTCTTCACCCTTTTTCTTTTTTTGTTTTTTGTTAGTCTTCCTCTTTTTATGCCACAAGCAATGTTCTTCTTGACTTGATGATTCACGTTTCCTTTTAAATTCCATAGCTGCAGTATTCACCACTAGCAAACGCTCCTCATAACATGGCTGAATTTCTTCTTCTTTTATATTCTCAACATCTATACATGTTAACTCTTCTTGTGCATGAACTTCTACTTCTTTCTCTGTGTTCACACTTGGCTCCAACAAAAATTCAGTATCATTATTATGTTGCCAAGATATGGTTTCCATCTTTGTTGAGATCTCAACCTTTTCTATCACTTCTTGCTCAATAATAGTGTCTAAATGATTTTCAGGTTCCTCAATGGCTTCTGTTGTCATTTGTTCAATTTGCATTCCTACAACACTTGCATCATCAAAGAAATTATTCAATGACAACTCTTGCTCTTGTTCTTTTTCAGACCAATCTTCTTCATTCCAATCATCAAAGAATGCTTCACTAGATATACTATCATCTTCCACTTCTGAAGTATAATCCATATCACTTTCTTCTTCACATTCTTCAATTGACTCTTCTTCCATCAAATATCCCTGAACTTCCTTATTTTCTTCTTCTTCTTTTGTTTCTACATCAACTTCAAGTTCAGGTTCATCCATTTTAATGTTTTCTAACTGATCTTCTTCTTCCCCAAACTTAATTTCTTCAGCTAGAGCAACATCATCATCCCATGGCTCTTCATATTGGTCTTTTCTTCGTACAACCTTTATATTCCCTTGCTCTTCGGCTAAGTGCTTTGCAATAAAATCCACTTGCTTTTGAATATTCATGATTGAATTATCAAAATTTTGGAGGCCGGTTTGAGTGACTTTTATAAATTGAATTAAACTCCTTTCTAACTCCGATGGCTCCTCCTCAATTGATTGTACCTCCTCTACCTGGTTCATGCATAATGTTTGTGAATATTGAAGAAACTCTGCTAAGGTGTCATCCAGATCCATTACCTGCAACTTTTCACTTTCCAAAGGAACTAAAGAAAACATAAATGCAACAACTGACTACAAACAAGGTTACTGCAACGGTTAGTGCTAACAACTAAACAACTAAAATCAAAGAGTAGTAACTAAGAACAACAATTCACGTAAGACTTAACAAATCCTACTCTTACAACGAAATTTACTAAAAACTAACAACATGTACAGAAAAAAAAATAAATGGTTCAGTCTAGTACCGGTCCAAGGATTGTTGATATTACTCAACAATCCCCGGCAACGGCGCCATTAACTTGATGCTAAAATCCCGAGTCATCAAATTGGTGTGAAAATCTCTGTTTAAAAATTGTGACTCTCAGATTTATATCTTGGCAAGCACACCAGTCGTTAAAAAAATTGTAGTATATTTGATCGTCCTACAGGGATTGTGGTAAGTACCTCAATCTTGGACTAGTACAAGCTAAACCAACAAAAGACACAGGAATTTCATTCGGTTTTTGATTGTTTTAATGTTTTATAGTTGTTTTTGTATTTCCAAAAACAGAGTTAAAATGAAATGTGAAAGGTGATTAATAGAAAATAGGTCAGGATTGCTTCGGTTCACAAATTCATCAAGAAACATGCAATCAAAGTATAATCAAACTTCCTAATCCAGAGGACAATCCGCTTGTGGTTATCCCCTAATTCCTTAGGTGAAAAACACTAATCCTCAAGCATCGAACCTTAATTCTTTAAGTGCTCAATTAACCTAAGAATCTAATGCGAAATTGGAGGTTGAACTCTAACTATTCACCTAAATTGATTAGGCCTGAACTAGTTAGAAAGCTGGAAGTTACCTAAGCTTCAGCCATGATTCCTCACTGGCAAAGTTCTTCATCAGTTCTGGATTTGTCAATCCAGCAATTCAGATCCACTCCTCAGCTTGTTCGGCTCAAGATCTAGAAGTCGATTTCCTCGCTCACAGCTTCAAGACTCCATTGCTAACCTTCGCAATCCCAACCTTAGGGAATTAGAACTCCATTGGAACGTCATCGAGGAGAGGATTTAGAGAGAGAGAAAATGCATAGTGATATGTACGATGTAACACTCTGGTTTTTAATTAAATAGATAAAATCAACAGTGGAATTTTCCAAATTTTAAGGTTAACAAACCATGCATAATCTGTTTGAATTAATAAAACCGAGTACGACAAGGAAAGGAAATGGAAGAAGACATGGGAGAAACTCATGCACAGCGAGAGGAAGAAACGCTTAAGCGAACCCAATGGCACCAGGTACACTCGCTCAAGCAAAGGCTAACTACGCTCGGGCGATTCTACTCAAGATCTCCAGTCCGCACTACATTTGCTGAAGCGATGCTACCCTCGGTATCCTGCCATTCCACCCGGTTTTAGTGTATGGTTCACTCGGGAAGGTTCACTTCCTAATCCATTCGGGCTAACCTTAATACTCACCAGTTCCATCCTAACAGCGTATCACACTCCGTTGCTCCACTCGATTGGATTATATACGTATACGTATTGGCAATTCGAGAATGATTCTCAAAGCCGCTCACTCGGAATCTATGAAGACTTCTCACTCGGGATAACATGCACGTCCATTACGCCACTCGGGGCATTCTACTCACCCTTTACTCGGTAACCATAATATTTCCTGCTCTAATTTTCCTACTAAGTCAAGACTCACTCGGGTTCCCTAGCTGCTTACTGATTTATTACAACAAATCCACTTAGAGTCTTAGGTGTCGTTCCCTAGTCGGTGAACTCTCACTCGGCGGGTTCTCACTTAGAATCGTTGATTTTCCTCTACTCAGAAAACCTCACAATTATCACTCACAGGATTCGCACCAACTCCTACTCCAGGCTATACGACCTCAATTACTCGGACAATTCAACCTCTCATCACTCGGAATGACTTGCCATCTCACTTTCCCCCAACAACAACTTAGCTTCACTTCTTTCCATAGTCACACTGACTTTCTACGCTCGGAAAGTATACTTATACATCCAGGTTTATCGCTCGGACATCACCCACGGTATAGAATGAACACACAATATGTATATAGGGAAGTATTTAAATAATTACAAACGCATTAACATGTCCCTTCTACCCAAAAGTGTTCAATTTCTGATATAAGGACTAAATCAAAATGTGAGCCGGCCAAGGCTTAACGAGACCTTATGTACAGTATATACATATACACATATATTCCATAGCGCTCAGGTTCTCTGCTCTGCCCTCGGATCCTTCTTCATCTTTCATTCTGAGAGATGTTCACTAAAAAATGTAGCCACAGTAGGGGTGAGCTTTTACATGGAAAACGACAGCCAAGAGCTCGGTCTCAGTGTCAGTACGCACACTTACGTTCACTCGGTCGCATTCAGATTAAATTAAGGCCATGCAAATTAGAACAATATCAATAACATACACTTACATGCGTACTACATAAAGTTCATCCTTATTCACACATGCACATGCATCCACATACTCAGAATTCATTCATAACACCCAACACATGCCACGCGTACTATCCTAATCAACATCATAATTATATGCATGCCTACGGATCCGACTTAAGTAATGACTTTCAGTTACAGTCCCCCCTTTACTGGCCTCTCGTCTATCAGCTCTTCCCGCATGGTACCGGCCTCCCATTGGCGTCTCGAGACTCCTTTCTACCTCCTACGGCTACCACGAGCTCTCTCCGGATCTAGCCAAGGTCTGTAGCTGGAAGTCATTCCCTCGGGGCTCATGACCTTCCACGGGTCACCCATTTCCTACATATGCAACTTATGCATTTAACCAGCAAGCAACATCACTCAACTGATACCTCCTTCGTAAACATCAAGGTAGGAGCATATTCAACACGGTCTCTATCTTTACTTTGCCAATCATACCAACATGCACAGTGATCAAACAATCAAGGTAATAACATCTGACGAATCAACTAACAGTCACACATTCATATACTCACAGTATTAACAGAGGTAGAACCATGCATCTCACTCGGCTATATCAGGAAGGCTAACAGACTACATTACCACTATCTTGTTTACATGCAAATATTATCTAACTACTCGTCATACACATGGAGTCCAAGGTCAACAATCACGCATGATATACAATCGTGACAGACACATGCATACACTTAAAGCAGTACATTCATCCGGTACCGTTCATGGACCATGCATTTAACATGCAAGCGCCCCCTACCTACTGAAGGAAGTTCGAGGGGTTCCTCTGTTTCTCGACGCTGGTCTGATTGCCTCGCCCAGGCTCACACTCGTTCGGCCTCCTTGGTCGTAGTCGCACCGTGAAACAGGGGCTGTTCGTCTTTCACCCTGACGATTGTCCCTCACCAGCTGAAGGAACTCCAAGTCCCCTGCAGTATCGTCACCGTGCGTTCTCAGGAACAGGACAGTGAACAGGGAAAGGAAGACGAAGGGCAAGAAGGAAGAGAGTACAAGAAGGAAAAAGAAGAGAAGAGAAAAAGAGGGAGTCTGAAGGAGATGCATAATTTCAGTGCACATATATAAGCACATGGGTGTACGAGGGAGAGTGGGATGGGAAAACGTGAATTGCAGTCCCACTCACGTGGCTCCTAATCGGGAGTAGCCACCTCCTACCAACCAAGCTTAATTAATTTGTCACTATTTCTTAGATTAAGTTGATTATAATTAATAATTAATTTTCCTTCTTTGCAATCAGAATCTTAATGGTTTATTTTCATTCGGTATTACTCCTCAAAATTGGGATGTTACAGTTCTCCCCCTCACAAAAGAATTTCATCCCCGAAATTCACTCGGCGACTCACCTTAGCAACAACTCGGGGAACTGCTGCCTCATGGCGTCCTCACGTTCCCAGGTATAGGAGGTAGTCCTGCCTTGCTGCCACTCCACTTCAACCAGTTGTACGTCCTTGCTTCTCAAACGCTTTACCGATCGGTCCACGATTTTAATCGGTGTAGCCATAGTGGTCAGGTCTTCCTTGATTTCCACTTCATCATCAGGCATCGTGTGGTTGGGGTCATGTAGATATTTCCTTAATTGAGACACATGAAACATGTTGTGCAATCGGGATAAATGGGTCGGTAATGCTATTCGGTATGCCATGGAGCCGACTCGTTCCAACACTTCATAAGGCCCAATGTATTGGGGGCTCAGCTTTCCACCTTTCAACGCTCGCCCAACTCCTTTACTCGGTGGAGTCTTCAAAAACACCCTGTCTCCGACTGAAAACTCTAGTGGTTTGGTTCGTTTGTCATGGTAGCTCTTTTGCCTATCCTGAGACGCCTTCATCCTTTCCCTTATCACTCGGATCTGTTCTGATGTTTGCTTTATGATTTTTGGCCCCAATAGCAGACTCTCACCTGTCTCCGACCAGCAGAGTGGGGTTCGGCATTTTCGGCCATAAAGTGCTTTGTAGGGTGCCATACCGATACTGTTGTAGTGACTATTGTTGTATGTAAACTCAATCAGGGGAAGGTACTGCTCCCAATTCCCACCGTGCTCTAACACACACGCCCTTAGCAAGTCCTCCAGGCTTTGAATCGTTCGCTCGGATTGTCCATCCGATTGGGGGTGATAGGCAGAACTTAACCAAAGCTTCGTACCCAATTCTTGGTGCAGGCTGGTCCAAAACTAGGATGTGAACCTAGGATCTCTATCCAATACGATAGAAGTCGGCACTCCATGCAGTTGGACAATTTCGTGGATGTAAATCTGAGCTAACTTATGCAACGGGTACTTCATGTTCACATGTAGGAAATGTGCACTCTTCGTTAGTCGGTTGACAATGACCCAAATCGCATCATGGCCCACTCGGTTTTTTGGCAATCCCATGACAAAGTCCATGGCAATTGAGTCCCATTTCCACACGGGAATCTCCAGGGGCTGTAATGCACCGTACGGCTTTTGGTGCTCGACTTTCGATTTCTGACAGGTAATACACCGAGCCACGTATTCTGCCATATTCCTCTTTAATCCGGGCCACCAGAATTGCGCCCTTAGATTGTGGTACATCTTCGTGGTACCCGGGTGAATACTTAGCAAGCTCTTGTGAGCCTCATCAAGCACCATTCTTCTTAATTCTCCTCCACCCGGTACATATATTCTGTTTCTTACTCAGAAGATTCCATCCGATCCCTCGGTCAGGGACAAGTCCTTCCCTTTGGCTTGAGTCTCCTTCATTTCAGCCAAGTAGGAATCTGACTGCTGCTGCTCGTACACGGATTTAGAAATTCATTGGCAATCCTCAGCGTGCCGATCGTCATTTTCCAAGAGGAGGGGATGTCAACATGTAAGTTCATGTCTCGGAACTGTTCCAATAACTCCACTTCCCTTACCATCATCACTGCTATATGAAGGGATTTCTGGTTCAATGCATCGGCAACGACGTTTGCCTTACCCGGATGGTACTTTAGCTCGAAATCATAATCTTTTAAAAATTCCATCCATCTTCTCTGCCTCATGTTCAGATCCTTTTGGTTGAATAAGTATTTGAGGCTTTTGTGATCACTGTATACTTTAAATCTGGACCCGAACAAATAATGCCTCCAGATCTTTAATGCAAAGACTACGGCTGCCAGCTCCAAGTTGTGGGTCGGGTAATGCTGCTCGTGAGGCCTCAATTGCCGAGAGGCATACGCTATCACTTGGTCTTTCTGCATTAGTACGCATCCTAACCCGAGTCCTGATGCATCACAGTAAACCACAAAGCTCTCTTGCAAGTCAGGTAATGCCAACACTGGAGCAGTCGTCAACTTGTCCTTCAGCTCTCGAAAACTGCTCTCGTACTTGAAACTCCATACGAAGGGAATATTTTTCTGAGTCAATTTAGTCAGGGGCAAAGCCAACTTAGAAAAACCTTCAACGAACCTTCTATAATAACCAGCCAGGCCCATAAAGCTCCTTATCTCTGAGACCGACTTGGGTCTCTCCCACGCCAGTATAGCTGCCACTTTCGAAGGGTCCACCGAGACACCTCCTTCGGAAATCAAATGTCCGAGGAAGTGGATCTTATCCATCCAGAAATCGCACTTTGAAAGCTTTGCAAACAACTGCTTCTCCTTCAATACTTGAAGTACCGCTCGGAGGTGTTCTTCATGCTCCTTAAGGGTCTTAGAATAGACGAGGATATCATCAATGAAAACGACAACAAATCGGTCAAGATATGGGTGGAATATGTTGTTCATGTAATTCATGAAGACAGCAGGGGCGTTTGTCACACCGAATGGCATCACTACATACTCGTAGTGACCATACCGAGTCCTAAAGGCAGTCTTTGGAATATCCGAGTCCTTCACCCGGATTTGGTGGTATCCCGATCGTAGGTCGATTTTCGAGAAGACTGAGGCTCCACGCAGTTGGTCAATTAGATCATCAATTCTAGGCAATGGGTATCGATTCTTAATTGTGAGTTTGTTCAGCTGTCGGTAATCTATACAAGTCTTATGCTGTCATCCTTCTTCTTAATAAGCAGCACGGGTACACCCCATGGTGATACACTCGGTCTAATGAATTATTTTCCAAGTAACTCATCTACCTGCTTCTTCAACTCGGCCAATTCAGTTGGGGACATTCTATAAGGTGCACTGGAGACTGGCTCGGCTCCAGGAATCAAGTCTATAGAGAATTTGACTTCTCTATTGGGAAGGACACTCGGTACATCCTCAGGAAACACCTCTGGGAATTCACATACAGTCGGAATTTCGTTCACTCGGGCTTTACTCTCACCCTCGGTTAAACAAAGCATCATAAATAGTTGAGCTATACCTTGTGCCGTGTAGTCCTCATTGTGCTGCCTCGGGAAGATTATCCTTCGGTTTCTACAATCCACTAACACCTTGTTGGCCGAAAGCCAATCTATGCCGAGCACGATATCAAGGTCCTTCAAAGGCACGCACACAAAATCGAAGGTAAAACTCCGATCGTCCAACACAAATGTTACGTCCTTACACATCGTTGATGTCAGCACCATAGGGCCAGTCGGGTTGGCTACTTCCAAAATCCGATCCATATCCACAGTCGGTAATCGCAGTCGTCCCACACACTCGTCAGCTACGAAGGAGTGGGTGGCTCCAGAATCAAAAATTACACTAAGTGTATGTTTACCGAGTAGGCACTTACTTTGTACGAGGTCGTTCGCCTGCGCAGCTTCTTTAACACTGATTGCGTAAACTCTTCCAGCAGCTGGCTGGTCAGTGTTTCTCCTTCTGTTATTTGGGGCAAACATCATATTTCCTCTGGCTCTGTTGCTTCCGCCCCCCGAGCTTTGACCATCGTTCCTACTGCTCCTCACCTGGAATCCTCCCTGACGTACACTGGCACTTGCTTGACGGAGTTGGGGGCAGTCAGGGCGAATGTGCCCCTTCTCCTGGCAATGGAAACACTTGACATCTGCACCATCGTAATTCTGAGCAAAGTGGTCACCACCACATTTAAAACACCTTCCATATTTTGGTCGTCCACTCATCTGTATCCCTCGGTCACTACGGTCTTGATTCCTAGTAAGGGGCCCATTTCTTCCCATGTTTCCTGGCCTCTTGAAGCGTGATTGTTGAGGCCTCAAGGAGGGACCTGCTCTACTGTTCTGGCCTGAGTGGGCCTTGTCATCTTCTTTGAATATCCTACACTTATTCACCAATGCAGGAAAACTCCTGATCTCTTGATATCTGCAGGCTCTCTTAATATCTGACCTCAATCCATTCTCGAATTTGAGGCATTTGGAGCTCTCAGTCCCGGGTTGTTGGAAGGGTGGGTAGAATAGACATAATTCTTCGAATCTAGTCGCATACTCTTCCACAGTCATGGAACCCTATTTCAACTCTATAAACTCCAACTCCTTCCGACTCCTTACCGTGTCGGGGAAGTACTTCTCTAAGAAGCATGTCTTGAAGTTGTTCCAGGTCAGTTGAGCATCATCGTCAGGAAATCGGTTTCTAGCTATCTTCCACCAGTTCTCCGCCTCGTCTCGCAGCATATACACTACACATTCTACCTTCTGGGCCTCGGTACAGCGAAGGCCCCCAAAGATCCTTTCCATCTCTTGAGTCCATTTAAAAGCTGCCTCAGGGTTCCTTCCTCCCTGAAATTCACTCGGCTTCCTCTTCAGGAAGCGGTCCAGCACTTAGCCATTCTCAGCTCGAGGCTGGCCCTGCCTCTCAAACACGTCAGCAAAGCGTTGGAATGCTGTGGCTATAGCCTCCATGCTTTGGCGATGCGTCATCCCTTATCCTGAAATTAACACCCCTTCATGGATAAGTATACCGAGTCACTTACTATCGGTCGTATCTCAGCCTAATATTCAGTAACTTAGCACATTATGCCATTTCTATATGTTACACAATCAGCCGGACCAGAAGGGACAACCTCCTATCCATAAATTAATATCACAACATCAATTAGGTTCAACAAATATCACAATAACGATGACCATTCGATCATAATACACATAACCGCTCACACTCGGCAAGCGTACCTTGGCCTTGGACCTTTCGGTCTGCTCTGATACCAAAATGTAACACTCTGGTTTTTAATTAAATAAATAAAATCAACAGTGGAATTTTCCAAATTTTAAGGTTAACAAACCATGCATAATCTGTTTGAATTAATAAAACCGAGTACGACAAGGAAAGGAAATGGAAGAAGACAAGGGAGAAACTCACGCACAGCGAGAGGAAGAAATGCTTAAGCGAACCCAATGGCACCAGGTACACTCGCTCAAGCAAGGGCTAACTACGCTCGGGCGATTCTACTCAAGATCTCCAGTCCGCACTACATTTGCTGAAGCGATGCTACCCTCGGTATCCTGCCATTCCTCCCAGTTTTAGTGTATGGTTCACTCGGGAAGGTTCACTTCCTAATCCACTCAGGCTAACCTTAATACTCACCAGTTCCATCCTAACAGCGTATCACACTCTGTTGCTCCACTCGATTGGATTATATACGTATACGTATTGGCAATCCGAGAATGATTCTCAAAGCCGCTCACTCGGAATCTATGAAGACTTCTCACTCGGGATAACATGCACGCCCATTACGCCACTCGGGGCATTCTAGTCACCCTTTACTCGGTAACCATAATATTTCCTGCTCTAATTTTCCTACTAAGTCAAGACTCACTCGGGTTCCCTAGCTGCTTACTGATTTATTACAACAAATCCATTTAGATTCTTAGGTGTCGTTCCCTAGTCGGTGAACTCTCACTCGGCGGGTTCTCACTTAGAATCGTTGATTTTCCTCTACTCAGAAAACCTCACAATTATCACTCACAGGATTCGCACCAACTCCTACTCCAGGCTATACGACGTCAATTACTCGGACAATTCAACCTTTCATCACTCGAAATGACTTCCCAGCTCGCTTTCCCCCAACAACAACTTAGCTCCACTTCTTCCCATAGTCACACTGACTTCCTACGCTCGGAAAGTATACTTATACATCCAGGTTTATCGCTCAGACATCACCCACAGTATAGAATGAACACACAATATATATAGGGAAGTATTTAAATAATTATAAACGCATTAACATGTCCCTTCTACCCGAAAGTGTTCAATTTCTGATATAAGGACTAAATCAAAATGTGAGGCGGCCAAGGCTTAACGAGACCTTATGTACAGTATATATATAAACATATATATTCCATAGCGCTCAGGTTCTCTACTCTGCCCTCGGCTCCTTCTTCATCCTTCATTCCGAGAGATGTTCACTGAAAAATGTAGCCACAGTAGGGGTGAGCTTTTACATGGAAAACGACAGCCAAGAGCTCGGTCTCAGTGTCAGTACGCACACTTACATTTACTCGGTCACATTCAGATTAAATTAAGGCCATGCAAATTAGAACAATATCAATAACATACACTCAGATGGTTATCTATTAGGCTTATGATATGCCTTTGTATGATTGCCTAGCCTTTTCTCATATCTTCATATATGGGACTAGGCGTACACCCGGTATACATATTCTTTTCCGCTGTAAACTCTGTTATTTTGTATACCGTTATGGGCAAACTATTTACCGATCTAGTTATAGGCTAATAAATCTCACTCTTTGGTTTTCTGTTGCCCGAGTCTTGATGTGGTCAAGATAATGTTTAGAAACTATTTTCGAACACGAAAAATTTACTCGTGTTTTTACTATTTAATTATGACGATTACATCGGGATTCAAGTCCAGAAAATCAGGGGTGTTACAAAGGGCGCCACACTTATAATAGGTTTGCATTCTATAGTAAGTAGGCAGACACTGTCATTTGCTAGTCCAAAAAAACCATTTCACAACGTAAAGTTCACCATGGTTTAACAAAAACATACGTGAAATATCAATGCGGTGGCAATTTTGAAAATATATGTAACATTAGAACACCTTTCACATCGGTTTCTAATAAAAACCGATGTGGAAAATAGTTTATCACATCGATTTTTCTAAAACCGATGTTAAATATTTATGCTGTAGCAATTTTGGAAATATGTGTAAAGTTTTCTTGACATTATTAGACCACGCTTTTTACAAAACCAATGTGAAAAATGCTTAAAAAATTTAAATAACCACTCAACACATTCTGCTATAGTGGACAGATACCAAACGTAAAGCAAATGGTCTTCATAAAATAAAAAAATTAAAAAATATATCAAGTTTTTAGCATCGGTTTTACAAAAAACCGATGTGGTATCTTGGAAATTTTACTTTTTTTGAAATGAAAAATTTGAAATAGTTTAAGTTTTGAACATTGGTTTTCATTAGAAACCGATGTGGAAAGGTGAAAATTATTAGATCCCGCCTATTTGACACTACGTTGAGGAGTTACACATCGGTTAAATCGATGTGGAAAGTTGTTTTTCATTTTTTATTCCAGACAGTGTGCCTTTTCTTGTGTGCTTTATTTTTTTGACTAAAAGCGGAGATACCACATCGGTTTTTTGAAAAACCGATGTGAAATATAGCGTTTAATTTTTTCATTCTCCCGACAGTGTGCTTCTTCTTGTTTATGTTTTTTTTTTGCTAAAAGGGGGATACCATATTGGTTTTTTGAAAAACCGATGTGAAATATAGCATTTAATTTCTTCATTCGCCTGACAATGTGCTTTTTCTTGTTTATGTTATTTTTTTGCTAAAAGGGGGATACCACATCCGTTTTTCAAAAAATTGATGTAGAAAATAACGTAACTTTATTTCAATTTACGGTAACAGTGTGCAACTTTCCTTTCATTATTTTTTCATTACAAAGTAGTATACACATTACCCTCTCTCAGGAACGGTATGTTCCCAACATGTGTACGCTTCATCTCATTTCTCCATTACACGTGTTGTAATATGATAGTTTTGTAACATTGTGCAGCTCTTCATCTTGACGTCATGCTCCATCTCATTTTTAGAGGTCATGTGTAGCTCTCCAACAGCCATTGCAAGTTTCTCCATTGTGTGAACTTCTCTAACTTTATCTTCTCTAACTCCACATCTTGAGCTCCATTCTTATAAGTTTCTTCCACTTCCCATCTTTTGCATGTTAGGTATGACTTATTTTTTGTGTTGAAAATGAGTGTTTGTCTTGAATATGTGTATATGTTTTTTGCCTTTAACATGTTTGTTAAAATACCCAAGAGAACTTGAGTTATGTTGAAATAATTATTTTTGTATTGAAAATGGGTTTTTGCATTGGATATGTGTATGTGTGTATGGTTGAGGTGGGCCACTAATTTTTGCCTTGAACATGTTTGTTAAAATGCCTAAGAGAACTTGAATATGAAATTAGGTATGTTTGTGTTGAAAATTGTGTGTATAGTTGTTTGTAATGAAAGTGGGGTGCTTTATGCATTATGTAAAGTTGTTTAACTTAATGTAGTGTAATGAACATGATTGTTAAAAGGCCTAGTCACTTAGTTTGCATATTTTCCTAGTAACTTAGGTTGTTTAAATAAGAACATTATGTAGCTTAATTTATACCTTGATTCATCGTGGCATTAATGTTCATTGATGTTTTGTTATTGATGTTAGAACATTTGTACCAGTGGATCGAAGTTGGATTAATGCTAGACGGACAAGTAATAAGTATGCAGTCGGGGTGGAAGCTTTTTTGGGATTTGCTCATAGAAATATTCCTAACAATAATGGAAGATTTTATTGTCTATGTATGAGATGCTTAAACATAAAATGGTTAAGTGTTGAGGAAATTAGAGATCATGTCATATGTCATGGGTTTTGTAAGAATTATACAACATGGACATGACACAGGGAATTGATGTTGATACCAAGTGTGTCTGAAACAGAAGAAGTTAATGAAGGAATGAACGATGGGTTGGAAGACATGCTACGTGACATTGGACGTGAATCTTATGAAAGAGTACATGGGTATGATGATTTGACTCAGGATGCAGATTTGACCTTATATCCAGGGTGTAAACTGAAATGATTGGAAGTAGTGTTAAGGCTAGTTAATTTGAAGGTGGAGAATGGATGACTGATAAAAGTTTCATAAAATTACTTGGGTTGTTACAACAGGAAATGCTACCAGAAGGGAATATACGACCTAATCATACCTATGAAGTAAATAAGGTTATATGTCCTATGGGTATGGACACTAGTGCAAAAATTGGATATAACAACGGGATATATTCACGGGTATAAGTGGATCAGTGATAAAAACATGCGCGGTGGCATTTTTGAAATTATAAGGTGAACGATATAATCAGAGAAAAGTATATATCCACGGTTAGAATCATAACCGTGATCGTACCCATCAATATATATTCACGGTTGAGGAGTCAACCGTGGATATATAGTACCTGAAATATATATCCACGGTTGTGTTCACAACCGTGACTATATATTCATGGTATGATCAGGGTTATGATGTGAACCGTGGATATATATTGATGTCTATAATCACGGTTGTATTTCCAACCGTGGATATATAGTTCAGGTTTTAGGGTTTAATCAGTGGGTACTGTATGTCCACGGTTGTCTCTATAACTATGATTATAGAGGTAATATTTATCCACGGTTGGGGTTGTAACCGTGGTTATATAGTTAACATTTATCAATAGTTGTTTGTTCAACCGTGAATATATGTGTAATATATTCACGGTTTCGGGGGAACCGTGAATATAGATCCTTTCTGAAACTTCAAAAATCGCGCCTTTCAGTCTTTTTTCACTTTCTCTTCTTCTTCGCGCTGGTTGTCGTCTTCTTCCTCGTCCTCCTCTTTGCCTCGAGTTTATTCTTTGCTCTTTGTGTTCACTTGCTTTTTCCTTCTTCCGTTCGTGTCATCTTCACACCATTTTCAAATAAGTGCTCCATTACCCTTCTTCTTCATTCACTGCTGGTGTACCTCATTGTTATGCTCTATCATTGTTTGTCAAACTAAATGAATGTGTTATCTCTGTGTGTGTATTATTTCATTGTTCAAGATGAACGAAGCTTGTAGGAAATGTTCCTGTTCTGTGTAGTTAGTTATCTTATTATTGAAGTTTTATAACATAGGCTGAGCATCTTACTGAGATTAACATATTTTTTGTCTAAAGCTATTAATTCACTTATGAGCCAATGTGTATATGTGATTTCACTGCTTTAAAAAACAAACGAGGGGTTTGTTATGCCTGTAACAAGTGCCTTGTTACACAACATATTTCATGGATTTGAAACCATGCTCTTGTTTATATATATGTAGGTGAAAAATAACATTTAAATAATATTAATGAACTCCTACATCAATAAGTGGTTCCTATTTTTCTGACCATATATTTATGGTAGCAAGATCATTCATTTTTTTGTCTTATTAGTCAGATTGAACAACATATGCCATGTTTCTTCCTGTTGTTTACTGTGTTGTGAGGTTTTAGTTTTACTTTTGGTTAGCAGGTTGTTTTTAATAGAGTGATTTAGTGTCAGGCATGAGTGTAACTTTAATATCTGTAATTTTGAGTATTCATAAACATGCAAAATTTAAGTAATACACATAAAACAAGATACAATGTAGAGGTGGTGCAAAAGGGCTTGAAAGTGTTTGATTAGATATACCTATATCCATTAAAACCTAATGGGATGAAGAGTTTTTGGTTCTAACCTGAATAACGAAGACTTAGGTAGAAATTTATTGCTGAATTTGAATATGACATGAAATGAGACAAAGAAAATGAACTTTTTCTCTAGGCCAACCCAAATTTATATTTTTTATGGACACTACTTTTGTTGCCCTTAAAGTAAAACCTTCTTGGTATCCTGACATTGGTGCTATAAATCACCTCACATATGATCTAAACAATTTAATGTCACATTCTGAATGATAAGGTTCAAGTTAGATATTTTTAAATGGAAAATTTTCACTTCATCATTGTTAACCATTCCCTTGAAAACATTTTCCATTTATGAATTTTGTTCTGTTGAAGTTTAGTTTAAAATTTTGATATTTCATTATTAGATTTTTGTGTTGAGTTGTAATCAAAAGTTACATTTCACTTATATAATGTTATTGCTGTTGTTGTTGGTTGCTCGTATATAATGTTATTTCTGTCTATTGTATGTATGTGGTTTTCAATCTTGCAGACTCGTAGGCTCATAGTAGTTAACTAATTAACTAGTATGAAAGTTGTTGTGCATATGAGTGAACCGTAGTTCCCCGTTTGAGATTTGACACAAATGGTCATTAAATTAATTAATGTCATTGTTTGTGTTGAATCTTGAATTGTCTATTTGGATAGTTTGGGATGAACAATTATTTTTTATACGTCATTGTTAGTATGTACAAGTTAGGAGTTATTTTAAAATTTGATAAACTTTCGGTAACTTGCATTTTGTGTTGTTCTCTGGGTACATATTTGGTTGTGGTTGAATTTGATTTGACCACTCTCATTTTGTGTACTTAGAGACCAATGCGAAATGCTGCCAAAATTTCATCAAATTTTAAAATAACTCCTAACTTGTATATATGAATGACGTATAAAAACAATTATCATCCTGAATGGGTATAGGACCACCACCTTTGAAGAAAAAGTGAGGTTGATCATAGCACCTTGTAAACAGTTGGCATGGATCGGAGTTGGATAACTGAATCACGCCTAAGTCTAGAGTACAAGGGGGGAGTTGAATCATTTATTGAATTCGTAGCGAGGAATGCAGTGGAGGTGAATGGAAAGTATTTTTGCCCTTGTGTTAAATGCTTGAAAACCAACCCTAAAATAACTGAAAAGTGGTTGTTGAATGAACACAACAAGAGTTTCATACAGTGGTTCCAAAAGACCGTTCTGAAAGATGCATCTACTTCCTCGACATTACATCGACTGGCACAGGGCCCGAACTTTGATGTCCTCACCTTTTGTAGGTATGACACAGGATGAAAAGAGTACAAATCAAAACAGTGGAGTGATGGTTGTGGCTCAGTCAATGCATTTCTTAACTTCACAGGACAACAACCCTGTATTCGCCGAGTCATGCTACTTTGGTGTGATTGAAGATATATGGGAAGTCGATTATGGTCCCTTCACTGTTCCTGTGTTTAAATGCAAATGGGTTGACAATAAGAACGGTGTCAAAACTGATGATTTAGGAGTTACATTGGTGGACCTCAACAAGATAGGGCATAAGGACGAACCATTCATAATGGCAACGCAGGTGAAGCAAGTTTTTTATGTTGCTGACCCAGCTGACAAACGGTGGTCAATTGTTATCCAAGGTAGACACATTGGAGACCCCAATCTTGATATTGTGGAAATTCCATCAACCACAACATGTATTCCAACATCTATCGTGGAACATGACATAGATGATGTAGTTGCCAGTCGTCATGACCACCATGAAGGCTTGTGGGAAAATATTTCATCTTCATAGGGTATTAATCATGTTAATGAATCATTGAATTACATGCATGTTATATTAATTATTCGTTGTATTAAATGTTATATTAAATATTTGACAGTTGTGTTTCCTTGTTTGGACAGATACTCATGGCTGATCAGGATGGACGATCTAGGTCTGACTCAAAGGTGACTGATTCCTCTGCTCGGAGGAGCAGAGGTGTTACCCGGATGGCAGACGTTGCACTTAGGCGACACTGGGGAGAGAGGTTACCTGTTGACATGGATGTCAACACTGGTAGATTTGGAGGACCAAATGCCACGAAGTTTAGCAATTATTTGGGAGTCCTGGCTCGGTCAAAGTTATCCATCATTATCCCCGACTGGGATAATGTCGAGGAGGTGGTGAAGAACTAGCTATGGAGTGATGTTTTAGTAACTTTGATATTATTTAAGTTTTATTTTAGTGTATTATTTCATGTAATTCATAATAAGGACTCCTTTATGGACTAACTCCTTTCATGTAGGATTCTTTTGACATACCATCTTTTGACATAGCGAGGAGGAAGGTCCTCGGTATTATGGCTGAGCGATGGAGGACGTTCAAATCCATACTCACCACGAGGTATATTTAGACTTTAAATTCTTAATCAACGCTTTACCAAATTGTACCAATCCTTAGTTTAAATGTACCTGAATTGTAGGTATGTATTTGGGGACGACCAAGGAAAGTTCCCTGGAGAGAAATATCCATTCATTGATCAGGCGACTTGGGATACTTTCGTTGCAAATAGGCATTCTGTCCAGTTTCAGGTACATTGGTTTTTAAATGATTAAATTATGTATAATTTAAACGGCTAACTCTGAATATTTTTCTTTCTTGTTTTAGGAGGTCAGAAAGAAAGCCCGGGAGACTAGGAAGCTGAATGACTGCCCCCACACACTATCACGTGGGGGTTACCGTAGGTTGGAGGAGCGGCTGGCACAGGAGAGGCTGAGTCAGTGTCAGACTAGTCAGCTGACACTGGTATTGTGGATCCCTCTTCCCCACCTACACGCCACGACAAATGGAAACGGGCCAGGATCAAGAAAAGTGGGGAATACACTTCCACACAAGCTCAGGAGGTCGCCTCATGGATAGTAAGTATTCCCCTTGTATCAGTGTCTTTTTTTTGGTATTACGTGAAGGAAGTGAATACTAACTTGTTTGGTTTCAGGATTCCCTGGTTGAGCAATCAACCCAAGGGTCTTTCGTAGCCCATGGTAGGCAGGATATTTTGACTACCGCCATCGACAGGCCAGAGCACCCAGGAAGAGTGCGTGCTGTTGGTCGAGGTGTAGGTAAGTTGGAAATAATTGTATCCTTTCATTTTGTTATCTGTTAAATAATTATCGGCTAATCATTCATATTTCACAGGCCTTCGCAGCTATTACGGTGTTCCCGACCCTACCCCCTCCCTTGAGAAAATGGTGGAGCAGAAGGTGGCTGTTGTGAAGGCTGAGTATCAGGAGGAGATATCTAGGCTCCACCAGGAGATGGCCCGATTCAGGGAGGAGATGAAGGCCTCACTCAGCCACCACCAGGAGACTACTGCACTAGCTAGCGACCCACAGGTTAGATTCTTTATTTAATTTCCTCAGTTTTATTGTTTGTAATCACTTTATTTCATTGTTGAATAACTTCTGCTTGATGTGTAAATATGTAGATACGGAAGGTTAGCACTAAGGGGTCGTGCGCTATGGCTGACCCTGACGATGATGGGGTCGAGCCACCAGACACCCGTCAATGTGACCTGTTCGTTGACGGGTCTGAGGAGCCAGTTACCACTGGCATGGTCTACAACTTAGGCCCTGTGGTTCACCATTAGTCATTACCTGATGCTATGTATAGGGTCTCTGTTGTGCTCATCCTCGAGGAGGATGCTGCTGTGCCAGTGGCAACTCCAGAGGTGAAGACCGTTGGTCAGGCGGTGGGCCATTTTCTGATGTGGCCCAACAGACTTCTGCAGGTTGCCCCTGGATAGGTAAAAACCTTACACTAACTAATTTTGTTATATTGTCAATTATGGTACAAACTGTGATGGTTGTCAATTGTTCAACAAGAACAGGCATTGAAGAGGCCAGACCCGGCCGACAATCCCATCCGGATGCTATGGCGCATCGGGTATGAGCAAGGACATGAGACTGTTCAGGTCCCATGGGAGCCACTGGTGTTTGGCCGTCCAAGTGCAGTATCACTTTACATTACACATTCTAATATGTGTGAGATTATTTCGGGGACGTCGATGCTGAACATCTCCATCATTCAGCTCTGGGAGCTGTAAGTATATCGTTTTTTGTCCAATTTTTTCATTATACAAGTTATTTGTCGCTAACCATGTCTTAACTTGTTTAGGTTTCTGACAAAACTTTGTATGGACTTGGGTTTCCAAGGAACTTATGGTTTCTTAGAGCCCTCTCTCATACAGAAGCAAGCAAACACCACGCAGGACACCCAGGCATACATCCAGAATTGGATGTTTGAGTCTGGGAAGACTGTATACATGGGCCCCTATCATAAAGGGTAATATTCTATTCCATAATTATTGTCATTAATTTTTGCATTTTGAAGTCTCACTTATCACTGGTAACTGCAGTGCTCACTGGACGCTTGTGGTGATCTGTTCCTGGGCTTATCTTGCTCTGTACTTTGATACTACGTATCGGACAGTTCCACAAGACCTGAAAACTATAGTAGACGGGTAAGTTAATCCCTAAACAATAAGTACAAATTCGATTACATCATTTTTGGACCTATACGATTCTAACTTATCTTGTGTTTTATTTGATGTAGGGCAGTGGTTGGATACAATCGACTGGTTGGAGTTAAGTCCAGTGGAAAAAACGTTGTGTGGGTGCACCCAAAGGTAAGTCTATCGTATTCATTCAAATCTTCAATATATATTTTTTAAGTTGCGAATTCACTTATTCTATATTTTATGTCCATTGTAGTCTTACAGGCAGGAGGGTTCCTTCGAGTGTGGCTATTTCGTCATGCACACTATACTAACCATTGTCCAACAACATTTAGTAGAGGGATGGACAGATGTAAGTCTCATCATTTGGACTACTTTTTTAACAATTTCATCAATTTCATGTAATAAATATAGCTTTTGTTATAATTGTTTTGTGCATTGTTTGCAGTACTTCCAGGACCGGTCATACTTCTCTAAGACACTTGTAGATAATGTTAGAAAGCAATGGGCCTCATACTTCATTGAAATCAGCAAAAGAACTTAGCGAGATATAGGATCTTTATTCTCTTAAATATGTATCTAGTGTAGGATTTAGGGTTTACATTTTATTAGGTTACATTCATCTGAATTGTATATAGTTTCATTTTTCAGGTTGTTATGAATTCATATCAAATTAATTGTTATATGTATACCAATCTTTTTATATATTGTTTGTTGCTGGATATGCTGGGATACTGTATATTGTGCTAGTTGTCTGAATGCAGGTTTGGGAAACAATAAAACAGAAACCATATTAAAAAAAAACCTCAGTGTTTATTCACGGTTATGGTAACAACCGTGATTATAGACACTATTTATCCACGGTTACTACTATAACCGTGATTATAGACACTATTTATCCACGGTTACTACTATAACCGTCATTATACATACTCTATAAGTGAATTTTTTATATTACTTATATTCACGGTTATGCTAAACAACCGTGAATATAGAGGTTCTTTATCCACGGTTCCTACTATAACCGTGAATATACATGGTCTGCAAGTGAATTCTTTTTTCTACTTATATTCACGGTTATGCTAAACAACGGTGAATATAGCTGTTCTTTATCCACGGGTTTTACTATAACCGTGAATATACATTGTCTGTTATATTCACGATTATGCTCGACAACCGTGGTTAGATCTGATTTATTACCACGATTGTTAATCGTGGTTAAAGACCCTCATCTACTACCACGGATGCAACAACCACGGTTCTTTAACCGTGATTAAAGGCCAATTTTAACCGTGATTATATCCATTTTTTCCACTAGTGGGAGTATAAAAAAATATACGCATGCCCGAATGACTGCATTTTGTATAGAAGAGAGTATGAAAAGATGCATGAGTGTCTTGTTTGTGGTGAATCATGATATAAGGTGAAAAATGGTGAATCTGGTAATGATATGGGTACCAAAAATCCTCCTGTAAAAATTTTATGGTATTTACTAACAATTCCAAGGTTCAAGCGATTGTTTGCCAACAAGAATGATGCAAAGGGTCTTAGGTGGCATGCTAAAGAAATGAAACTAGATGGAAAGCTTCGTCATCCAGCAGATTCTTTGTAGTGAAAGAAAATTGATAAGTTATTTCCTGTTTTTGGCAATGAAGCCAGAAATCTCCGGCTGGGACTTGCTACAGATGGAATGAATCCTTATAGTAGCCTAAGTAGTATACATAGTTCATGGCCTATTTTATTGGTTGTCTACAATCTATCCCCTCAACTATGCATGAAATGAAAGTACATCATGTTGTCTGTGATGATTTCGGGCCCAAAATAATTGGGGAATGACATAGATGTATATTTAAGGCCCTTGATTAAAGACTTGACAATGTTGTGGGAGGAAGGCATAGATGTATTTGATGCATACTCCTGTGAATATTTCAAGTTACTCTCCACGATCCATCAAGTCATCAATACTTAGCAGAGGATATTTATTCTTGATTAATACTTTGTTGAGTAGTTGATAATCTACACAGAACCCATACTACCATCCTCTTTGTTAAACAATAGTATTGGTGCACCTTAGAGGAATACACTAGGTCATACAAATTTCTTCTCCAACATCTCTTCAAGTTGTTTCTTCAATTCTACAATTCTAGAGGTGTACGATATGGTGCTATTACGATTGATCCAACTCCAGGTATTACATCGATGGCGAACTTTACTTCTCTTTCTAGGAAGAAACTAAGGATATCTTCAAGAAAAAAATTAGGGAATTCACACACTACTAGTAGATTTTTAATTTTGTATTCTCGCTTTCCTTTCATCGAAAGAAATAACATGAATCCTTGAGCCTCTCCTTTTAAAGTGGCACTCACTTGGTTGGCGATTAGAAATCTTGAATCCTCTGGATTCAAACTTACAGGTTCTTTAAACATTATGGTTTTATGATGACAATTTATTAGAACATGATTGTCTGACAACCAATCCAACCCATTAATAACTTTTAAGCCAAAGCGTAAGGAAAAGAGAATAACCTTAAAGTCCTTACCATTTATGACAATGGGGTATTCCTAACAGGCTTTAAAGGTGACAATGAGATTATTCCCAAGGGTATGAACAAACAAGTTAAATGGTAATTCTATCACAGGCAATTTTAGTCTCTCTACATAGTCATTGACAATAAAGGAATATGATGCACTTAAGTTATACATAATAGTTAAAGGAATCCTAGTAATGATACCCTTACCTTCCACCATGGAGTTAGAATGAGATGCTTTTTCTCCAGTGATCGTGAAAATTTTTCCTTTCACCTTTGGCCTTCCAACTACACAATGTACGCCTCCCTAAGTATTTATGATAGTATTCACACTTTTAGGGTTCTTCTTTATCTCTAGGCAATCTTTGAAGTGATGACTTGGCTTGTTACACTTAAAGCAAACATAAGTGCTTTTGGGGCAATCCCTTTTCAGATGGGGTCCTCCATAGATAAAGCATTTAAAATCTGTCGCAGGCTTTGTCACTCCCCAATTTCCCTAACCTGGATTCAATGTAATTAAGTTAATTAGTTCAATAAAAGTGTGAGTAAATTTTTCACGTTATTAAAAGAGGTTCAGCACTTTAACATTACATCAAGAACCAAATCATGAAAAACCAAAAAGTGATAGATTTAAGTTTTCATAAAATGGATTGATAATAAATAGCCCTAATGTGTATACGATATAACAAAGCGTACAGCGGAAAAGAAGCACATATATAGAGCATACTTCGAGTCCCATGTATGAAGATATGAGAAAAGGCCCTTAAAATTTGGAAGGAAGTGAAGAATCAAAATTTGATCAATTCGCTTAAGCGAAATCATTCGAATTTTCTTGAGGGCATCAAAATTCACCTGAGCAAAATACTCAGCACAATCAGACCCAACCATTTCTCTTGAGCGGGCCACATCCACTTGAGCAAAATTTGACCAATGTTCATTACCCATTTAATTCGCTCGAGTGAGATATCTTCGCTTGGACAAAATAAGTCCAGTAACCAATTTCAAATAATTCACTTAAGTGGGGTACATTCCGCTTGGGCGATAAAGGGGCAGATTCCAATTTGAAGTAATTCGCTCAAGTGAAGCCATACTCGCTTAAGCGAAATTAGACCAGAGGCCATATATCTGATACATAGCAAATTCACTTGAGCGAGCTTCATCTCGCTTGAGTGAATTTATTAGTAAATGCTTTTTAACTTAAGTAATTCAATTTTCAACATACATCAAAACATATAGTATGCAAAATTGATCCAACCATTATTTGACACATGTTTAGGCACCTAATTAGGACTTGCTCTGACAAGTCCCGCCTTAAAATTTTGGTTCTAGATCATCACATACAAAAATGTCGTTTTAGGCACCTTTTGCTTCAACTAACCATTCTAATTTTCCATTTAAGCCTATTTGGCCACAACCACATATGCATGGATTTTTGGCAGGATTAGGGTCTATTTTAAAAAAATTTATAAGAATGAGGTATATGCCAAAAAAATTAATGGTTTGGGGTGCATCTTGTCAAATCAGTCTTTGTAAACTGTCTGGGCATGAGACAATTTTTGTAAATCATTGGATAAGGGGACAAGTTTCTGCATGCATGACAAGTGTCAAGCATACATAGAAACCATCCCCTGAAGAGGCGGTTTTAGTTGCTTTATCAGGTGGCCGTGAGTGTCATATGACCTGTCCTTTTGTGTCCTTGAAACTGCTTGGTGGAAGGGCGGTTTCAGTTACTTTTCAGTGGTGTGATGTGCCCCTCGAAACCACTGTGTGGAAGGACAGTTCTATAGGCTTTTCTTGCTCGACATGATCCCTCCTTAAAGGGCCTGGTGGACTGGCGGTTTACACAGTTATCGAGGCCAAAATTTTCCTATTTAAATGTGAAGTTCTCATGGTGGAAGTGTGCATTTGTGCAATTGTGGTCTATTTCCAGCTTCTACTTCCATTCCTTTTGTGTATTTCCAGCTTCTACTTCCATTCCTTTTGTACATTTATGGTCCATTTCTAACTTCCACTTTTATTCATTTCCTTACTCTAGTTGTTAAAGTTGGTCCATTTCCAGAAAGTTATTCCTTTGGGTTTATTTGAAAAGGTTAGTTGTATTTTTATTGTTAATGTTTAATTATTTGTATGTTTAATGTTAAGTAGTTAGTATTATATTAGTGTTTAATTATTTTAGGGATAATATTGTATTTAGTAAACTATATTTAGTAAACTATGTATATAAATTCTTGTTAAACATATATTTTGTTTTATTTTGTTTGTTGTTTATATATTTATTATTTATATATTTTGTTTGTAGAATTTAAAATACTGTTAAGTATATATTCTGTCCAATTTTGTTTGTTATGTATATATTTATAGAATATATATTTTGTTAAGTATTATTTATTATTTAGGGTTTATAGAATATGTATTCTGTTAGAAGTTATTGTGTATGTAATAATGATATTATATATTGTGTTAGAAGTTCTTGTTTATACAATAATGATAACATATATTTTATTAAATTTTTGTTAATTTTATATTTTGTGTTTGTAGAATATATATTTGTTCTATGTAAAAGTAATCTAACAATTTTTGTCCGAGTAAATCAACTAGTGGTTGTAGGAATAGCATGTCCGATAATAATGATTCTATACACTAATAGGCGAAAATATGAAGGCGTCGAAGGGTACACATTTGAGGGTGATAGAATGTTGATGTACACATTTGAGGGAAAGAATCTCTGTTACTTTGGAACTAGGATCGATGCAGGTCATTACGTAATTAACTAGTAGGTTGAATGTAGATAAAAAAAGCAAAAAATTTTCAAGATTTGTGCTAAATGGTGATGAGGAGATTGATGTTTTGTTAAGAATGTTTGAGTTACAGTTTAGTATAGTTACGGTGGAGATATATGTTGATGTTGATGTTGTGGTCCCTTTATTAGCTGACAACCAAATTGGTTCCATAGCATGCCTTACACAAATTGAAGGTAAGTTAAATGATAAGTAATTTATATTTAGTTTTTTAAGTATGAGTCTGAACCTTTGATTCTTGTTGTGTTATGAAGCTAAAAATAATATTAGTTTGTCGGATGATGATGATCCTGATTATAATATGACTGAGGAATATGACAGTAGTGTGGATGATGAATATGATGAAGGAGAAATCCCAAACTATAGTGATATGGACACAGATGTTGAAGGCGAGTTTGAGTCAGCCGGGTCAATGTCAAATATGGGAAATCCACAAAGTGCTGCGACAATTTTACCTGGCCAAGTTGCATCCAGGTCGACAGGTTAGTACTTCATAAAATAAGGCGTCTGACTAGATATGGGTTTTGTTTACTAAAATATGACAAGGTTTAGAAAATGATGCAGGAAGTTTACCATTTTGGAGCTTATCACCATATTACACCAACATTAATTTGGCCCACCGAGATAAAGATCAACATTTGCAAGGGTTTGACAATGAACATGATTGGTGTGTGGGTGATGATTTGTATGTAGGACTGCAGTTTACATCTAAGTCTAAGGTCTAAAAGGCACTTAAACAGTATTCCATGAAGAAATGCTAAACCTACATTGGTGTTAAATCTAAACCCGACCTTTTATCTATGAAATGTCCAAATTAAATTAACGAATGGGGGTGGAGGATGAGAGCAATGTTATCAAAGAAAACAAATAGCTGGGTGGTCAGTAAGTGGGTTGGGCCCCATATATGTGTGAATGTTGGGCTTACACAAGATCATCCGAAGCTAGATTTTGAATTCATCTGTTCATGAATACTAGGTTTGTTATCTTAATGCAGTTATTGTCATTTGCTTTAGAGTTTAGGGTTCACCCTAATCATGTTGTTTGTTACCAACTTATGTAATAGGGATGGTAAATCAGGATCCATCTGTTGTGATTTCAATTATTCAAGGAAGGATATTAGCTGAATATGGGTTTAAAGTCTCATACAGTAAGGCGTGGAAGGCGAAACAGAAGGCTATGATTAAGGTGTTTGGTGACTGGGACGATTCATACAATTTGTTGCCCCGCTGGTTGTCTAGAATGTGTTTGGTGGCATCAGGATCAGCATTTGAACTTATCACCACCGAGTGCCATGTTGGAAGTCAGA
Organism: Clitoria ternatea; assembly: GCA_037962975.1. Classification (NCBI taxonomy): domain Eukaryota; kingdom Viridiplantae; phylum Streptophyta; class Magnoliopsida; order Fabales; family Fabaceae; genus Clitoria; species Clitoria ternatea. Next base: position 97,322,738 of record CM075672.1, read on the forward strand.
TAGATACAAGATTCCATACTTTCAAACAAGTTTTCAGGAAATTCAAACAATGTGCTACTGCGTTTGAGTTCTGTAAGCCACTTCTTCAGGTTGACGGGATATTCCTTTATGGCAAATACTGTTATACATTGTTAATTACAACGAATCAAGATGGTAATAACTCGGTGCTTCCTGTTGTATTTGTACTAGTGGAAGCTCAAATTAGAATTCATGTGACAACTAAAAATAGAATCTATCTTATCTTTGACCGATTCCAAAGCATCAAGTCATCTGTCTGAAATTCCCAAATCGGATGGCAACACCCAAATATGTATCATGTGTTTTGCATTAGGCACATTGCCAGTAATTTCAACAACAAGTTCAAGAATGACACGTTAAAGTGGGAACTTTTGAAACTTGGTACTTAGACTCTGCAATGTACTCTTTGATTTTCTTTATTGTACTTTATACATTAAGTGTTAACTCAGTGGTGGTTGTATGTAGGTTATATTGCATCTATGTTGGAAATATGCACTAAGAGCCTATATAGGATGCATCATTTTGTATAAGGCATTTTTGTTAAATAGTTTAACAGCCTTTATTTATTCTTGGAGTAATAGGTCATACAAGAGTTATTCCTTAAATGTCTTTAGTCAAGTATTTACGTGGGGACATGTAAATACATTAAGACTAGTGTGTGAGTGTACTGATGATCTGATTTCATAGATCATGGATATAGATGATATTAAGTCTTCACACGGGTACACATTAAGAGTAATGATGTACTAGACAGCCTCACCATGAGAACGTTGCATGGATCATCACATGAATGTCATAAACGATTCTTAATGTGATGATGGTATATGTAATCCTTCGACCAAAAGTCACTACGATTCCTACATAAGGAGTTTGTTGTTTTAATACAATCAAACGTGTTCTATAACAAGAGGACTATAAAGGTCGTAATTAGGCAATGAATAAATTATACAGAGGGATGTGAGTGATGTAGATGGGATTTGTCTCTCCTATGTGACAGAAGTGATATCTATAGGCCACTTGATGGAGTAAGACTAAGGAAATGCATGGCCATGCTAGAAAGAATGAATATTAGATATTTATTTAGATAAAATCTACTCCGGTATCAAGTAAAATAAATTAGGCCATACAAGGATGACGCGACCATAACTTGGGAATCCTATGGGAATATTATTTAATATCAACATAACCTATAAGTGACAATTATTTTATATATTTGTTCCTTTTGTCACGATAGCCTAATTGGGCCCAAGGCATGGTCGCGTCATCCTTGACGGCCCAATTTATTTTACTTGATATCAGAGTAGACATAATCTGAATAAATATCTAATATTTATTCTTTCTAGCATAGCCATGTATTTCCTTAGTCTCACTCCATCAAGTGGCCTACAGATATCACTCCTATCACATAGGAGAGACAAATCTCATCTACATCACTCACATCCCTCTACAAATTTGTTTATTGCTTAATCATAACCTTTATAGTCCTCTTGTTACAGAAGATGTTTGATTGTATTAAAACAACAAACGCCTCATGTAGGAATCGTAGTGACTTCGGGTCGAAGGACTACATATATCATTATCACATTGAAAGTCGTTTATGACATTCATGTAACGATCCATGCAACATTCTCATGGTGGGTCTATCCAGTACATCATTACTCTTAATGTGTACCCGTGAGAAGACTTGATATCATCTATATCTATGATCTGTGAGATCAGGTCATCAGTACACTCACACACTAGTCTCAATGTATTTACATGTCCCCAAGTAAATACTTGACTAGGGACATTTTAGGAATATCTTTCATATGACCTATTACTCCAAGGATAAATACATTTTAAAACAATTTTAAACTGAAATACTTATTTTATTGATAAGCAGAAAAATGATATAAATAAAAAAGCATAAAAGCTCATAGTGCATACACCAACAATCTCGCACTTGCACTAGAGCCAATCAGACATTTGCCTAATGCCTAATGATTTAGTGTGCCCCTCATGTTTTTGTTGTGTAAGAGGTTTTGTGAGTGGGTCAGTAATATTCTCATCAGTATGCACCTTACATATCTTTACATCTCCTCAGTCAAGGATCTCTCAAATAAGATGAAATCGCCTGAGTATATGCTTGCATCGTTGATGTGATCTAGGTTCCTTAGCTTGTGTGATTGCTCCACTATTGTCACATTAAAGACTTATAGGGTCCACAATGCTAAGAACAATCCCAAGTTTTGTTATGAACTTCTTGATCCATACTGCCTCTTTTGCAACATTTGAGGCAGCAATATACTCAGACATTGTAGTAGAATCAGCAGCTGTCTCTCACTTTGATACCATTGTTAGGGAATCTCTAGTACATGAGCAGCGAAAATACAAGGATTCCTATAGGATTTTCAAAGCGCCGTGTTTCAAAGCATAAGACAAACACACACAAAAAATTCATTTTAGGATTACCTCTTGAAGAACACTGAAGCACTCCCACCAGAATCGTAACACTTGCCAACTGCTAGTTTGATGGCGTGTAGCTCTTGCAACTTTTATGAATTTATGTCTCTTTTTTGTGAATGGCCTATGAGCATCTTATGCTCTATTTATAGGCTTAGGTTTGACCTAATTTGTTCTCTCTAAAGAGTGGGCTCCTTGCTCATTCTAAATGAGTTAGGCGCAATAGCTTTATTTTAGTCCAACTAAAATAAAACAAAACATTTTCTGATGGGCTTACTCTATGTGTGTGACCCTATAGGTAAAATACCCAATCATATTAATAATAAATTATTTTACTATTAATATAAAATAAGAGCGGCATCTAGCAATACATCATTATGTACAAATATTATTTAATATCAACATAACCTATAAGTGATAATTATTTTATATGTTTCTTCCTTTTGTCACGATATCCTAATTGGGCCCAAGGCATGGTCGCGTCATCCTTGTACGACCCAATTTATTTTACTTGATACCAGAGTAGACTTAATCTAAATAAATATCTAATATTTATTCTTTCTAGCATGGCCATGTGTTTCCTTAGTCTCACTCCATCAAGTGGCCTACAGATATCACTCCTGTCACATAGGAGAGACAAATCCCATCTACATCACTCACATCCCTCTACAAATTTGTTCATTGCCTAATCACAACCTTTATAGTCCTCTTGTTACAGAAGACGTTTGAGAATCATTTATAACATTCATGTAACGATCCATGCAACCTTCTCATGGCGGATCTGTCCAGTATTGTATTTGTATGTTGAAACAGGTTTTAATGAATGACAAACAATTGAAGGATCAAGAAATTTAATTGATAAATACAAAGGATGTTGTGCAATTAATTAATCAAAAATCATGAAGATCAAGTTGAATCGGGTCAAGAAAACAAGAATTAAGAATTGATAAAGTCCAAAGAAATGATTCAAGGCATTCATAGAAGTGTAAAACAAGAGAAATAATTATTCAAGTGCCAAAGAATCAAAGGAATCAAGAACCATGAGCCATGTGATCAAAAATGTATCAAAAAGCATCAAAAAATTCAAGGAAACAGGTCGAGGAAAGCCAGGAACCGATTCAAGAGTAGTAAGAATCGATTCATGTTGAATTTTACATAGAGGAATCGATTCAAGAACCCAAGGAATCGATTCATCTACACCTTTCATGAAATGCCATCACTGTGGTCTTAAAGGTCACAATTCTTACAATTGTAATGTTAGAAGATTAGGACCAAAAGTTATGAGAAAAGTATGGGTTCCTAAGGGAACATTTTCACAAACTAACCTACAAGGACCCAACATAAAATGGGTACCAAGTTCTCTAACTTGACTTGTTTTGTAGGTATGCTTTAAAGCAAGTAACACCTATTGGTACTTGGATAGTGGGTGTTTGAAGCATATGACGGGAGACAAAAGTAAGTTTATATCATTTACTCATCGAAACAAAGGTTTTGTTACTTATGGAGATAACACAAGAGGAAGAATACTTGGAATTGGTAACATTGGTAAAAACTCCTCTACTTCGATAAATGATGTATTATATGTTGAAGGACTTAAACATAACTTGCTTAGTATTAGTCAATTATGTGATAAAGGATATAAAATTGTCTTTGAATCAAATTGTTGCATAATTAAAAATAAGCTAAACAAGGAAGTAAAGTTCATTGGTCAAAGAATCAATAATATTTACATGATTAATCTTGATTGTCTTGCTTCAAATGATGTGCAATGCTTCATCAATAAAGATGATGAATCATGGCTATGGCATAGAAGAATTGCTCATATTCATATAGACCATTTAAACAAACTTGTTTCGAAAGACTTAGTAATTGGTTTACCAAAACTGAAATTTGAAAACAAATTTTATGACGCATGTCAAAAGGTAAAACAAGTAAAGGTTTCTTTTCAAGCAAAAAATGTTGTTTCAATAAATAGACCTTTACAGCTTTTACACATGAATTTATTTGGACCTTCAAAGATTAAAAGTTTTGGTGGAAATTATTATAGTCTTGTGATTGTGGATGATTATTCTAGGTATACATGGACTTTGTTTCTTACTCATAAAAATGAAGCATATCCTACATTTAAGAAACTTGCCAAGATCATCCAAAACAAACAAAATTTGAAAATAGCATCCATTCGAACGGATCATGGGGGAGAATTTGAAAACCAATCTTTTAAAAAATTTTGTGAAAAATTTGGCATTGAACATAATTTTTCGGCTCCAAGAACTCCACAACAAAATGGAGTTGTTGAAAGGAAAAATTGATCTTTAGCGGAGCTCGCAAGAACTATGTTGAATGAAAGTAATATTGCAAAACATTTTTAGGCCGATGCAGTAAATACCGCTTGCCATGTTATGAATCAATGTTTGATAAGACCTATATTAAAGAAAACCCCCTATGAGCTCTATAAAGGAAGAAAACCAAATATCTCTTATTTTCATGTATTTGGATGCAAATGCTTTGTTTTGAATAGTAGAAAGGATAATCTCAACAAATTCGATGCAAAATCTGATGAAGCAATATTCTTAGGTTATTCATATACTAGTAAAACATATCGACCTTTAACAAACGAACTTGTACAATTGAAGAGTCTATACACGTCAAATTTGATGAACTTAACCAAAATCCTCCGAGAAAGAATATTGATGACCTTGTAGGTACCTTCCAAGAAATGAACTTGGATGATAAAGAAGAAATCAAAAATGAAGAAGATACAACACAAAATGACGAACCTCAACAAAAGGAGTGGATCACCATGAAGAATCACCCCTTGGAAAACGTCATAGGTGATATGAATAAGGGTGTAAGTACTTGTCGCATATTTAACACTTGTAATCATTTAGCTTTTGTTTTATAAATTGAGCCCAAAACTATTGATGAAGCTATTATTGATGAACATTAGATGTTGGCCATGCAAGAAGAACTAAATCAATTTGAAAAAAATGAAGTTTGGGAACTAGTTCCAAGACCCAATGATCACCAAATAATAGGAACCAAATAGGTATTTAGAAACAAGCATGATGAAAATGGAATAATCACTAGAAACAAAGCTAGGCTAGTTGCTAAGGGATATAATCAGGAAGAAGGTATAGATTATGAAGAAACATATGCTCCCATAGCCAGGTTAGAAGCCATTAGGTTATTACTAGCTTATACATGTTGTAAAGATTTCAAATTGTATCAAATGGATGTCGAAAGTGCATTCTTGAATGGATACATTCAAGAAGAAATGTATGTTGATCAACCTCCTGGTTTTGAAAACTATCAATTTCTAAATCATGTTTTTAGACTAAGAAAAGCCTTGTATGGTTTCAAACAAGCTCCAAGAGCTTGGTATGAAAGATTGAGAAAATTTCTTCTAGAAGACAATTTTGAAAGAGGAAAGGTTGATACAACACTATTTATCAAGCACAAAAGAAATGACATACTTTTGGTACAAGTATATGTGGATGATATTATATTTGGTGCTACTAATGAATCACTCTACAAAGAGTTTGCTAAGGTAATGCAGGACGAATTCGAGATGTCTATGATGGGAGAACTCACATTCTTCCTTGGATCGCAAATTAAGCAAACTAAAGAAGGAACATTCATTAGTCAGTCTAAGTATTGTAAGGAATTACGAAGAAAATTCAACATGGACAAGGCAAATGAAATTGCCACACCTATAAGCACATCATGCTACTTGGATAAAGATGAGAAAGGTAAAGATGTTGAACTAACTAAGTATAGAGGTATGATTGGATCTTTACTCTATCTAACCGCAAGTAGACCATACATAATGTTTGTTGTTTGTATGTGTGCAAGATATCAGGCATGTCCTAAAGAATCATATCTCACTGCCGTAAAAAGAATTTTAAAATATATTGTGGGTACTCAAAATGTTGGTTTATGGTATCCCAAAGGTGCTGAATGTATTCTTGTAGGATATTCTGATTCTGATTTTACTGGTTGCAAATTAGATAAAAAAAGTACTAGTGGTACTTGTCATTTGCTCGGAAGTTCTCTTGTTTGTTGGCATAGCAAGAAGCAAGTAAGTGTCGCGTTATCCACAGCTGAAGTAGAATATGTTGCAGCTGGAGGTTGTTGTGCTCAAATCCTATGGATGAGACAACAACTTTTTGATTTCAGTGTTGTTCTAGACCAAATACCCATTAAATGTGACAACACTAGCGCCATAAATATCTCAAAAAATCTAATTATGCATTCAAAGACAAAACATATAGAAATCCGTCACCATTTCATACGAGATCACGTTTTAAAAGGAGATTGTCTTCTTGAGTATGTTGAAACTTCTAAACAATTGGTGGACATTTTCACTAAACCCCTTCCAAAAGAGCAATTTATAAACATTAGAAGGGAGTTAGGCATTTTAGAAATTTTTTGATAACACTAAAAAAAATTCATTTTTCATTCTCTTAAATATTTTTATCTTGAACATATTTTAATCTTTAACTTAAAGATTTATTATGTTTCATAAATCTTCATATTTTTGAAAAAATATTAATTTACTTGAGATATGTATATTATCTTAAGAAACTCACATTTTCAATAATCTCTTATTTTATTTTTAAGTCCCCAAAATGCATCTACTTAAATTAAACATATTTATTGAACAAAATAATCTCTAATGAACCACATGATCTCAAGAACAAATACAAATTGGCCTTTGATTTTCTTGATACTTTTATGAAACAAAATTATTGGCAAATTGCAAAAATTTTAAAAAGCCCTTCACGTTACACCATGACACCATCAGGAGGCAAAGTTATATGATAAACATTACCACTGCCAAAAGCTTTCTCAAGAACTCTCTACAAGGCTTTTAGAATTTGCCTTCATATCAAATTGACAAATTCTCTACTTAGTCAAAGCTTTTCTCCTGCAAAACCTTCATAAAAATAAAAATCTTGTGTCTTTCAAATGCCTTTCACGTGAGCAATAAAACAAAGGACAATTCCCAATGCATATATTCCTTCACGTGAACCATAATTAAGAGATGAAATTGTGCTTGAAGTCTTGACCAAATGGAACCTTGTGATCCTTTTGCACTTTACTCCATTCTCTTCTCGTGACTCCAACAAAGCTCCAGCATGCTTTTCCCAAAACTTATCTCGTGAATAATGAGACAAAAATGCCTTTTCCAATGCTTTGACCCTTTTTCGTTCAAATCTGTGCTTAATAACATAGAGGAATCGATTCCCCCTCTTCAATGAATCGATTCACGTATCATAAATACAAGATGAATCGATTCCTCCTACACTGAATCGATTCACCCGTCATGCCTTATATAAGATGAATCGATTCCTCCTCCAGAGAATCAATTCCTCACACTGGTTCTTCTATAAATTGACATGATTTCTACATTTTCCTCACAACACTCCTTGCCACTTCCAGTCCTTATTTCTATTGTCTAAAAACCTCTCTGTTTCTTTTATCTCTTTCAAAACATGGCCACCTCATCCTAAAACAGGAAGAAAAGAAGAGGAGAAGCTAGCTCTTCATCAAATATTAATGATCTCTCAAGATTTTTTGATAATCAAACACAACTTGAGAGGTACCTCGAAAAATATTCAAAATGACTCCTCATACCTGCTCATTGGCTTAATGTTCCACTCTTCGACGAACATGATTTTCCTGTACTCAACATCCTTAGGCAACAAAATCTTTTGGAGTTCATCGCGCTTGAAGAAAATCATATTTATCCTGAGTTGATTAGAGCCTTCTACTCAACCTTAAGGATCTCTAATGGATGCTTCCTAGCCAAAATCAAAGGGGTAACCATTACCCTTGATGATAATGTTCTTTATCACGTCAGGAAGCTTTCAATCAACAATGTTGATTTCTTTAGCTTTTTACCTTCTCCCAATTGGGAATATAATTCTATTGATGCTCGTGCTTTTCTTAATTTATCTTCTATTTCCAAAAGCACCGTTGGTGAGCTAAACATTAATCATCGTCTTCTACACTACTTCTTGGTCAAAATCATTCTTCCAAAAGGGTCAAACAATGCTAGAGTAAGTGAGAACTAAACTCTTATACTTTGGGCTATGCTCCATGAAAAAGAGATAAATTGGACTAAACTTATTCGCAATCATATGATTGACTCCAAAAGACTCACAAAACTTCCTTATGTTGTTTTAATCACCAAGCTTCTCAAGTATTTCAATGTTGATCTTTCAAATGAAGTAAAAGAAGCAGTGGGGCGCAAAGGTAAAATAGGGAGCACTCATCTATCAAAAATGGGTTGGCATAACCAAGATGGTGTGTGGCAATACTCACCTCCACATGCACAAAACAGTGATGACAATGATGATTAACCTCAACAACAAGCATTTCCACCACCTCCTATAAATCCAAATGACGCTTTCTTCAATAGGTTGACCTCTCACTTTGATACCTGCTTTGATGCAATAAATGCTCGCTTTGACGGGATGACTTCTCGCATTGATGGAGTGGAGAACAATATGAATGCACGTTTTGATCAAATAGAAGACAACATGACTACCCATTACAATGAACTCTCTCAACAATTTTCTGAGTTCTGATTTTTTAATCCTTAAGTTAGTCTTTGTTGTATCCATCTTTGCATGTATCTTGTTTAATAAACTTTCGTTGTTTGTTTAATCTCTCTTTTTAATTCTTTATTTTTTGGTGATGCCAAAGGGGGAGATAAAATCTAAATTTAACATCTCTATCTATCCTTGTTAAATTGCATGATTAAGGGGGAGCTTTATAAAATATTTCTTTATAACAAGTAGTATCTATTGATAATATGTCATTACAAGTGGTATACTAATGCATGAAAATTATAATTAAATTTGATAGGGGAGTTCTATGCTTTGAAAATATAACTGTTATGAAACTAACATCCCAAGAGATGAACAATTAATGTTATCATCAAAAAGGGGGAGAATGTATTTGTATGTTGAGACAGGTTTTGATGAATGGCAAACAATTGAAGGATCAAGAAATTTAATTGATAAATACAAAGGATGTTGTACAAGCAATTAATCAAAAATCATGAAGATCAAGTTAAATCGGGTCAAGAAATCAAGAATTAAGAATTGATGAAGTCCAAAGAAATGATTCAAGGCATTCATAAAAGTGTAAAACAAGAGAAATAATTATTCAAGTGCCAAAGAATCAAAGGAATCAAGAACCATGAGCCATGTGATCAAAAAATATCAAAATGCATCAAAAAATTCAAGGAAACAGGTCCGGGAAAGCCAGGAATCAATTCAGGAGCAGTAGGAATCGATTCGTGTTGAATTTTGCATAGAGAAATCAATTCAAGAACTCAAGGAATCGATTCAGGGGGCTGGGAATTGATTCCCCCTGTAGGAATCGATTCATGCACATTAGTCACCTAGGGAATCGATTCATGCAACAAAGAATTGATTCATGTTATGTATGAATCGATTCCCCTTGCCAGGAATCGATTCACTCGCTGTTTTTGATGGAAAAATAGCCTGGAGGAATTGATTCATCACAGGAATCATGCGTTGAATCATGGAAAACATCAATACGCGTTTTCAGAAACTCAAACTGCGCTGATTTCTCTCGAGACTCAAATTGAAACGGCATTGCATTAATTGAGGCAGACAATCTCTTTCTCCAAGCCAGAAATCAAGCACCCAGGAAACATGGAGGCAGACAAAATTCAAATTAATTGCCTAAATTGAGGATCAGAGGTTGAAAGAAACCATGCTCCTTTGCCTATAAATAGAGAGGAAACTAAAGGCAGAAGACATAACACCAAGCAATGAAATTCCCTTGCTTTCCTTCTTGCTCTCTTATTCTCTCTAAGTTTAAGCTCTCTATCTCTTTTCTTTGCAAATAATTTTTGAGAGTTATATTGTGAGAAAAATATTTTTGAGTGCTAAATTTTTCATATCCTTTTCTAAGAGAAAAAAATAATTTTTAAGTGATTAAAATTTATATATCCACTCTATTGAGAGAGTCACACTTGTAAAATCACATTCACAAATTTTGAGAGATTTTGGGTTGGGTTTCAACCTTGTAATTGAGAGATTGTGAGATTGGATGGGTCACCTGTTTGCTTGTGAGGATTAAGTTCTTGAGTGTAGCACACTAAGAAGCTGTAATTGCTCAAAGGTTGTATCTTAAATTCTCAATAGTGGAATCTTTCAAGTGGGTTGCTTGAAGGCAAGACGTACACCGGTGTGGTGGAACTTGTTATATCGGTTTATAAATCTCTCATCCTTAAACTCCTTTATTATTGAGATTTAATTTGCTTGGATATTTAAGTACACCATTAACTTGATATAAATTGCTTAATCAATTATTTAGATTAATTTGTTAAAATAATCTAAGTAATATTCTTGAATTAATTGTGTTAAAATTAATTATTACTTTCTAAGTGATAAAATAACTTCGTAATTAATTTGACATTATTACTTGTTCTTTTGTGTATTATTCATATTTATTAAATTGATTACAAAAGAATTAATTTCAAAATCATTCCAACAAAAATTTTTAATACTCAATTCACCCCCTCTTGAGTAATTGAGGCCACTTGGTTAACAAGTACATCATTACTCTTAATGTGTACCCGTGTGAAGACTTGATATCATTTATATCTATGATCTGTGAGATCAAGTCATTAGTATACTCACACACTAGTCTCAATGTATTTACATGTCCCCATGTAAATACTTAACTAGGGACATTTTAGGAATAACTTTCATATGACCTATTACTCCAAGGATAAATATGTTTTAAAACAATTTTGAACTAAAATACTTATTTTATTGATAAGCAAAAAAATGATATAAATGAAAAAGCATAAAAGCTCATAGTGCATACACCAACAATCTCCCATTTGCACTAGAGCCAATCAGACATTTGCCTAATGCCTAGTGATTTAGTGTGCCCCTTATATTTTTATTGTGTAAGAGGTTTGGTGAGTGGGTCAGCAATATTCTCATCAGTATGCACCTTACATATCTTTACATCTCCTTGGCAAAGGATCTCTCAAATGAGATTAAATCGCCTAAGTATATGCTTGGATCATTGATGTGATCTAGGTTCCTTAGCTTGTGTGATTGCTCCACTATTATCACAGTAGAGACTTATAGGGTCGACAATGCTAGGAACAATCCCAAGTTCTGTTATGAACTTCTTGATCCATATTGCCTCTTTTGGAGCATTTAAGACAGCAATATACTTAGACTCTGTAGTAGAATCAACAACAGTCTCTTGTTTTGAACTCTTCCATCTTACAGCGTCACCATTTAAACAAAACACGTACCCAGATTGCGATCTTGAGTCATCCTTATCAGTTTGGAAGCTAGCATCAGTGTAACCTTTTACAATGACATCTTTTTCCCTTCATATATCAAGAATGAATCCTTAGTTTTTCTTAAGTACTTCAGGACATTGATGATAGCAGTCTAGTGACTTTTACCAGGATCAGACTGGTATCTACTTGCCATGCTTAAAGCGTACGAGACATCTGGTCGGGTACATATCATGGCATACATGACTGATCCAATAGCAGATGCATATGGAATCTTATTCATCTGTTCTCTCTCTTCTTTAGTGGAAGGAGATTGAGCTTTTGATAAGCTTATGCCATGAGCCATAGGCAAAGTTCCTTTCTTGGAATCTTACATGTTAAACCTTTTTAACACTTTGTCTATGTATGTATTATGACTTAGGCTTAGAAGTTTTCTTGATCTATCTCTATAGATCTTAATTCCGAACACGTAGGTTGCTTTACCTAAGTCTTTCATAAAAAAATAGCTTCCCAACCAACTCTTCACAGACTGAAGAGTAGGAACGTCATTTCCAATAAGTAGTGTGTCATCAATATACAAGACCAGAAAAATAATTGTGCAGTCACTAACCTTCTTGTAGACACAAGGTTCATCCTCATTTTTGGTAAAGCCAAATTGTTTAACAGCTTCATCAAAATGAAGATTCCAGCTTCTGGAAGCTTGCTTAAGTCCATATATGGAACGTTGTAGTTTACACACCTTCCTGGATGCTTCAGGCTTTACAAAGCCTTCGGGTTGTGTCATGTACACTTCCTCAAGAAGACTTCCATTAAGGAAAGCAGTCTTAACATCCATTTGCCATATCTCATAATCTTGGTATGCAGCAATAGCAAGCAGAATCTGAACAGACTTTAGCATACAACTTGGGAAAAAGTTTCATCATAGTCTATACCATGTATTTGCTTGAAACCTTTAGCCACCAACCTTGCTTTAAAGGTACTTATATTACCATCCATGTCAGTTTTCTTTTTGAAAACCCACTTGCATCCTATAGGTTTTACCCCTTCAGGTGCATCAACCAAGTTCCAAACTTGATTAGTGTACATAGAGTCCATTCCAGAGCTACACACCATCAAACTAGCAGTTGGTAAGTGTTGCGATTCTGGTGGGAGTGCTCGTGTGGACTCCTAAAGGACGAGGCTACGACTGCTTTAGTGTTCTTCAAGAGTTAATCCTAAAATGAATTTTTTTGTGTGTTTGTCTTATGCTTTGAAACACGGCGCTTTACAAATCCTATGGGAATCCTTGTATTTCCGCTGCTCATGCACTAGGGATTCCCTAACAGTGGTATCAGAGCCTAGTTGTAAAATCGTGTTTTGGGCAAATATTTGTTTAAAGAACATGTAAAAAGAAAATAAAATTTCTTTTACGAAAAGAATTATAAAGGTTGAATGTTTTGTAAAGGTTGCATCTTTTATTAGATATGTTATAAAGGTTGTATTTTTAATGAGATATTATGTAAAGGTTGCATTTTTTTATAAGATATGTTGCAAAGGTTGCACCTTTTGAAAGCTAGTATCAATTTATTTTTGTTTTGTGTATATTGATTATTTTTCTCAACATTTTAATTAAAGAACATGTTTTTGGGATTGCTTTATTATATGAACATGTTGTATGTTGCAATGGTGATTGTTTTACATGTGTTCTAATTATAAGGCATGTTTTATATTCATTTAATTAAATTGAAATCAAGGGTTGTATGCAATGCACGTCTATACGCTTTCTCTTTTCTAATATGAATTGTTCATGTGAGATTGTGTATAGAAAGTTTAAGAGTTAAACCTTAGCCGTAATGAAAACTAAGATTCAAAAGTTGAAACCTAGCCGTAATGGTATTTTATTTATTTGTAAATGTTACAAATAAAATATTTGATTTTAATATTATATTTGAAATTCGATTTGTAAAAGTTGTAAATCAAATTTTAATTGTTTGTTAAATTTAAAGTTTGTGAGAGTTACAAATTTAAATAATTTATTCTTATTAATTTTAATGAGATTTGCAACGTTTGTGATCTTTTTAAAATTAATGTGATTTGTAAGAGTTACAAATTTAAATAATTTATTCTTATTAATTTTAATAGGATTTGCATCGTATATGATCTTTTTAAAATTAATGTGATTTGTAGGAGTTACAAATTGATTCATATTTATTAAATTTAATATGATTTGTAATTGTTACAAATAGAAGATACGATCTTTATTAAATTTAAGAATTTTAAAGTAAATATTTAATCCTTAATAAATTTGATAGGATTTGCAAAAGTTACAAATTAAAGATAAGATATTTATCAAACTTAATAGGATTCAAAATAAAATATATTGAACTCTAGAGATAAGGTTTAAAATTTAAACCTTGATCATTCCTAAAAAAATAGGATGATTGTTGAGACTCTAGAGATAAGGTTTAAAAGTTAAACCTTGACTATTCCTGTTTTAGGATAATTGTAAGGGTTAAAAGATAAGGTTTAAAAGTTAAACCTTGGTCGTTTCAAAATTTAAGATTTTAAATTGTTTGAAATCATAACCGAATATTTTGAGCTATTAATGGTCAGTGGGACGTTTTGGCTAGGAAAGACTTGGTACTTAAGCGGTCACTTCAGACCCACCTCTCTTTCCTGGGAACTAACCTGATTACAGTACTAAATTTTTTGGTTGGAACACCCCTTGACCTGTCTGTTGAACGGTCAATGGAGCCGCCAAACTTCTTTGTGTAGTTTTCCTTTTATGACCCTGCGTGTTTAATTATGTGTTTTAAAATTTATTTTATTTTAAATACAATTCATTACTCTATTAATTGATTTATTAACACTTCCAGCGGTGAATGGTTATGGTCTTAGATTTTTTTTAATTTTAAATACAGCCTGCATGTTCTACCTTTCTTGATTCTTAAATTTCTTCTCTCAACCCTTCACTCATATGAAATAAGTTTTCTTTATTACATTGTAATTTTGGAAAAGCCAACAAGGTGGAGACCTAGAAGAAACCTAGAGTGGTGATTCTTGATGGATATGACCTTGAAAGGAACAAAGAAGTGGTGACTCTAGGAGGATGGTGGTTTCAAGAAGTAGGACTTCATGAAGTCAAGACACCATAGTTCATTTAGGTTTATTTTATTTTATTTTATTTTCTAGGAAGACCGTAACCATCTCACAATTTTGATTGCATGTTTTAGGGTTTTATTTTACGTTAAAGCGTTTAATGAAAGTCGGTAATGAACAATAAGAAAATTGAAATCCCTCAAGCCTGATAATCATACCTTCCAATAAGTAATAACGTCTAACTTGATATAAATAAAGTGCAGGTCATGTCATAGTTGGGTGCCTTTATTTATGTTTTGTAGGACATGATTGGATAATTGGATTATCCAAGTATAACTTATTAAGTTTTATTCAAATAGACATTTTTCAATTGGATTAGAAAAGCCTAAAGGTATGAACAATCTAAAACACATTCTAATAAACAACAGTCATCAATGCTAGTTTCAATAAAGTGTAGGTTCTGCCAAAGTAGGGTGCTTTTATTAATATTAGTAAAGGATGATGGATAATTGGATTATCCAACCATTTGTTATTGAACTTATCTAGGTAACTTTAATCAGATTGAAGAACTTAGAAGCGTGAATATTAAGTTTAAACGCCTTCTAATAAGTAACACTCGTCGAGACTAATGTCAATAAATAGTGGGCCTGCCAAAGTAGGGTACTATCATTTATACTAGTAAGGCGCGATGGGATAATTGTAATATCCAAATTGTTTTTATTAGGCCTAAACTTAACTAAGCTTTTCAATTGGATTGAAAATAACTTAGAGGCGTAAGGATTGAGCTTAAATTCATAAGATGAATAAGGGTAAAGAGTTACCCACTCAATCATCCAAGAGTTGCATGAGATACAATTGGAAATGTGTTTCCTACCTAAATAACCAAGGGTTGGGCGATCAGCCAAAGCTGACTCAACACTAGGCCAAATATGGATCTTGGCCCATTAGAAAAGTCTTCCAACAGGATTTTTTATGATTCAATGAGGGTATTTGTTTTGAATCAAAATAGTGGGAGACAACATATTTATTTAATGACCAAAATTTAAATATGTTTTGAATACAAGTGATAAATTTGCATGTAATTTGTTTTAGAATAACCATGATAAACCAAATATTATTTTGTTGCAATCTGTCCTTTGGAAGGACACTTTATTTGGAAAAATTCCTAGATAGGTATCGAGATTTGAGAATTATCTTCAATAAAGAGGAAGCGGCAGTGTGTCATGTTTGGCTTATATATCATCTATGGTTGGGTCTTGAATACCCTATGGAGTCTGCATAAACTTTGAGCTGTAAAAGGCAATATAAATATATGGGAGATATATGATATGATCATATATAGACTCTATTAAGGCCGAGTTGGTTTGGAAGTCAAAAAGGTGATCAAGAAAGGAAATTGTTTCCAGTTTTAGCCAAATAAGACATTGAAATAATTTGTCTAAAGAACTTAAATGAGTTTAAAAGAAAGGGAAGTAAGACTTCCACTATAGATCATGTTATAGAAGTCAAGTGATGTTACTTCACTAACATTAGTATCAGATACTAGTAGTAGATCTCAAATTTTGAAAGATCAAGAAAGTAGATCACTTGTTAAGGGTGTAGAAATCTGTGTAAAATTGAGAAAAAGTTGCTACAATAAAAATAAGATCTTTACCTATTGGGCTAGTTAGTGAACTAGACATTGTGCATATTGTTTCTTGTTGGACAAGAATTTTTTTAATACAAAATAACTTTATTTCTTTAAAAGGATGTTGATGCACAATTGAGTAGTGGAT
Source organism: Clitoria ternatea (assembly GCA_037962975.1). Taxonomy (NCBI): domain Eukaryota; kingdom Viridiplantae; phylum Streptophyta; class Magnoliopsida; order Fabales; family Fabaceae; genus Clitoria; species Clitoria ternatea. The sequence goes on from CM075672.1 coordinate 97,339,358, forward strand.
TCCATATCCTAAATCTCAAAACACCCATCTATAACAATTGTCAAAGTAGGAGTGATTTTGAACCTTACTTACATGGTATTGTCTCCTAAGGCAAATGAATAAGAAACACATTTCTAAATATCATTAATGTGGTTATATGGACTCTTTTGATTTTGGAATCAATTAAAACATGTAAATCTTATTTATTGGAGAGATAATTGAGACCTCATTCATTGAAAAGATGAGTAATCTATTATTTAATACATGACGATGTATGTGGACCTATTGGAACAATAACTAGATATGTTTTTCAATACTTCAACATACTAATTGAAAAGTCAATGAGTATGGATTTATGTAACATAAGTTAGAAAGTCTTTGAAAGGTTCAAAGAATTCTTAATGAAGTGAAAAACCAAATTGGCAAGATAATTAAAACTCTTGATTAGATCAAGATAGCAAATAATTTGAGCTACAAGTTTGATAACTATCTAATGGAGTGAGAGATTACCTCTTAACTCATTCCTCATGGAATGCCATAATAGCATCTTTACAGGGAAAAGTCAAACCTTGTTGGACATAGTTTGATTATTGATTATTATCAAACATCTCTAACTCCTTCAACGTTCCTTTATTAACAAAATTTCCACACTTAACCATGTTCCATCTTAGACTTTCTTAAAGAAACCATATATGATATGGACTAGGAAGAAACCTAGTCTGTCTTTACTAATAATTTGGAACTATGATGCTTTTATAGAGCATCCAACTCTGACAAGGTTAGATCCAAATTGGATAAATGTCTTCTGTGAGATACCCAAAGAAAGCTAAGGGTTATCATTTCTACAATCCATCTGAGAAAAAAAGGCTTGTTGCTTAGAATGTTATATTCTTGAATAAGAGTACATCTCTTAAAGAATCAGTGGGAGGATAGTAGAACTTGAAGAAATTCAAGTATTACAAATCATTCAAAAGTCAAGGATGGACTTGGAGCAAAAATCACAAAATGTTGTGACATCATTAGCTCCGGTAGCACAAGACTTGCATAACATCAAATAGGATATTGACAGGGCCCGCAAGCGCACGGGTTATGTCGCGTGATATAAAAGATTATCATATCCATAGGGACTATTTTCAAAGTACCAACATATCAAAATTTAATTATCCACACAGTTTGATATTTTAAGTTTTTGTAAAAGAAAACTCAAAACAAAGTTTAAACAGAATAAAAATAAATTCATAAACAAAATTTTCTAGACACTTAAAAATAAGAGTTGAAAGTATCTTAGGATTTTGGGGGATCAAGACTTTATTTTATGCTAATAATTTTAACTTTTTATAAATAAGAATCAAATTAAGTTTTTCAAGGCAGATTTTCCTTAAGCTAATTAATATGTTCCTCTCAGAATCCTATTAATGTACCTAACGTACGGAGAACCGCGTTCAATCCCTAAGATAGGCCGTTTACTATTTTATAAAAATCTTTTTTTATTCCTCAAAAGATTTTTGATTACTTTTACGGTTTTACCGAGGTCACAAAAAGTATTTCAAAACCTTAGGTTTAGTTCAAAAGCTTTCTAGTAATAATAAATCTCTCAATTCTATTAATTATTTAAACTTACTAATATACCTGCAAGTATACAGTTTTATCACTTAGGTTCTTGTTAGGAATCACTAAGAGCATTGAGCATAATTTGAACTAAATGGAAAACAAAAATTTATTTAAATCAAAGTCAAAATAACATTAACGCAAAATATTGTCACACCCCCTTCATCCCAAGATAAAAGATTTAGTTACCCATACAATAACTTAAATCAATACATATAATAAAGAGAAAATAAATCATGGAGTTCATTATTACACAGTATATGAAAAGACCTACGGGTTTCTGCCGCAAGCCAAGGAGCAATTCAATACTGTGTTTCCCCTTTCCTATGTGCCTCTGCTTCTGCTCTCTCTCTTGTTCTACCTTGTCTGTGGCTCTCTGTTCTCCCTTTTATAAGCTTCAGCAGCTTCTCTTTATTAATTTTTTAAAGTCAGCCACCTCATTTTTCCATTTTGCCTCTTGCATAGTGCCTCATTATTTGAACCCATTCTTCTCTGTTTCCCTTTATCTCCCATTAATTTGTATTTTAGCAACCCATTTTATATGCCCAACAGCCTTGATTTCATGTGAATTCCTCCCTGAATTCACCCTTCAATTCACGTCATTTGCTAGTGCTTGCAAGCTGGTTCGTTTGTAACATCCCAATTTCGAAGTTAGGTGCCGAATGAAAATTAAACGATAAAAACCTGAGTGCAAAGTAAAGAATTAATTGTTAATCATAATCAATATAGCTTGTGAGTTAGTGACAAGCTGATTGGACTTAGTTGGTGGAATGTGGCTGTTTGTGATTGGCGGAAGGTGTGAGTGGACTGCGACTCACACTTTCCCATCCCACTCCTTCCCTTCGCATGCGTATATATGTGCGTACCCTGTATTACCGTGTGTGCAAAACTTCTCCCACTACTTCATTCTCTCTTTTCTTCTTCGTCTCCATCTTTTTTTCCTTCCCCTGTTTTTGTTCTTCACGACGACAGTGCGGGAAGAAGGTCAGAGCCCTCCAACTGGTGAAGGACGATCGTTGAGGCAGAGGAAGAACAATGCTTCATTCTAGAACCGAGTACAGAGTATGACGGGGCGAAGGAAGGCTGAACGAATCGGAAGAAGGGCGTCGGATCCAACGACGAGAGCAGAAAAGCTTCTTGAGGTTCCCTCCGAAGGTAGGGGGCGCTTGCATGTCAAATGCATGGTCCACGAACGGTACCGGATGAATGTACTGCTTGAATGTGTGCATGTGTTTATGACGACAAGATCTTATGCATGATTGTTGGTTTTGGATTCTGTGTGTTTTACAGTGGTTATATAGTAGTTGCATGCAATCAAGATGGTGGTAATGTGGACTGTTAGCCTTTGATAATGACGTATGAAATGCATGGTTCCATCTTTGTTAACATTGTGAAATATGAATGTGTGCCCGTTAGTTAATTTGTCAAATGCTATTACTTGATTGCCCGATTGTTGTGCGTATTGGTATAACTGATAAAGCAATATAAAGGTTGTGTTGAATCTATTCTACTTATGGTGAGGTATCGGTTGTGTGATGGTGCTTACTGGAAAATGTATTAGCTACATGTGTAAGAGTGGGGTGACCTGTGGAAGGTCATGAGCCCGAGGGAATGACTTCCAGCTACAGACCTTGGCTAGATCCCGAGAGAGCTCGTGGTAGCCGTAGGAGCCAGAGAGGAGTCTCGAGACGCCTATGGGAGGCCGGTACCACACGGGAAGAGTTGAGGGACGAGGGGCCAGTAGAAGGGAAACTGTAACTGAAAGTCATCCCTCGAGTCGGATCCGCAGGCATGCATGTAGATATGAGGTTGATTAGAACAGTACGCATAGCATGTGTTGAGTGTTATGAATGATTTCTGAGTGTGTGGACATTTGTATATGTTGTATGTGTGCCATAGATAATATTCTGCTTCCCTAACCTTAATTGACTTGAAAACGATTGAATGAAGTGAGTGTGTGTATTGACACTGATACCGAGTCCTTGATTATCATTTTACCTGTAAAAGCTCACCCCTGCAGTGGCTACATTTTTAGTGAACATCTCTCGGAATGAAGGATGAAGGAGGAGCTGAGTGTAGAACAAAACAGCTGAGTGCTTTTGAATATATGTGTATATGTATATACCGTGTGTAAGGTCCTGTTAAGCCTTGGCCGGCTCATGTTTTGGTTTTAGTCTTTACGTTAGAACTTGAACAGCTTCAGGTAACAGAAGTCATCATGAAACTCTTGTAATTATTTGAATGCTTTCATTTATATATATATGTTGTGTGTTCTTCTATACTGTAAGTGATGTCCGAGCGGTGAATATGGATGCATGAGTATGTCTTATGAGCGTAGGAGGTTAGTGTGTTTATGGGTGGTTATAAAGCTGAGTGATTCCGAGTGAAAGATTATATGTAAGCCGAGTGAGGAAGAGCTTGTACTCCCGAGTAAAAAGATCCTAAGTGATCCCCCGTCTGAAGGAGGAGTTAATGGAGTGGTTTGGAATGGAATGTACTCTAAGCGTAGGATAATTATAATCCGAGTGATCAAATTGTAGTATGCCGAGTGAGTTAGCTGCTATTCCCCGAATGAATATAGGCCTGAGGATTTCCGAGTAAATGTAAGTATGAAATTCGAGTGAGATTCATTCATATGAGTTCCTGAGAGAGAAACACTTAAACAGATTCTTAGGGAAGTTTCCTCCAATGACATCCTGGTGAGTAGCTTAGTGGAAAGAATCTCGAGCGCAAAGGCTTAACTGATTCCGAGTGAAAACGCGTATAAGCTATGAGCGGGAAATATTCCGAGTGAGAGTTTATAGAATCCGAGTGGAATGTCCCCTACTTACCGGGCGAATCTAGTATGTACCTTGGTGGATAAATATAAGAGACTATGTTATAGAAGGTAGGCGTGGGAGTCGATTCCCGAGTGTTGGAACCCCTCATACCGAGTTGCCTTAGGAGTGAATCCCGAGTGGACTTAGTCGTTTACCGAGTGTATGGATGTTTTGATGCCGAGTGAGGGATTAGCCGAGTGAGACTCCTCGCTTCAGCGAATGGAGGATTCGCTCCAGCGAATGTGGGTCGCTGGAAGGCGTTGTCGCGGTATCGCTCGGGCGAGTTGGGTGTCTCGCCCAGGCGGATTCGTGCTTCGCTTGAGCAAGTGTATGCTGTGTGGTGGTCCGCTCAGGCGCTGTCTGTGTTTCCGTATGAATGGTTTTAATTCCCTTGCCTTCTTTTTCTCTTTCTTCTTGGCCATGGGACCAGCTCTCATATCTCCATATATGGGAGTATTTTTATTATGGATCCAGGTTATTTCCCAATTAATTCGCGAAAATTTTTCCCCTTAAAATTTAGGATGTTACATTTTGGTATCAGAGCGGACCAAAAGGTCCAAGGCCAAGGTATGCTTACCGAGTGTAAGCGGTTGCGTGCTTTCTGACTGAATGGTCATTATTGTTGTGATATTGGTTGAACCTGATTGATATTGGCTTGTGGATAGGAGGGTGTTTCCCCTCCTGGTCTGATTGATTATATAATATATAAAGATAGCATGATGTGCTAAGTCATTGAACATTAGGCTGAAATCCGAATGGTAATGAGTGGCTCGGTATACTTATCCTTGAATATTAATTTCAGGATAAGGGATGACGCATCGCCAAAGCATGGAGGCTATAGCCACAGCATTCCAACGCTTTGCAGACGTGTTTGAGAGGCAAGGCCAGACTCGAGCTGAGGATGGCCACGTGCTGGATCGCTTCCTGAAGAGGAAGCCGAGTGAGTTTCAGGGAGGACGTAACCCGGAGGCAGCTTTTAAATGGACTCAGGAACTGGAAAGGATTTTTGGGGGTCTTCGTTGTACCGAGGCCCAAAAGGTGGAATGTGCAGTGTATATGCTGCGGGATGAAGCGGAGAACTGGTGGAAGATAGCCAGAAACCGATTCCCTGATGATGATGCTCAGCTGACATGGAACAATTTTAAGACATGCTTCTTAGAGAAGTACTTCCCCGACACAGTGAGGAGTCGGAAGGAGTTAGAGTTTATGGAGTTGAAGCAGGGCTCCATGACTGTGGAAGAGTATGCGACTAGGTTCGAAGAATTGTGCCTATTCTACCCACCTTTTCAACAACTGGGTACGGAGAGCTCCAAGTGCCTTAAATTTGAAAATGGGTTGAGATCGGATATTAAGAGGGCCTGCAGATATCAAGAGATCAGGAGTTTTCCTGCATTAGTGAACAAATGTAGAATATTTGAGGAAGATGACGAGGCCCACTCGGGCCAGATCAGCAGAGCCAACCAGTATTTGAGGCCTCAGTAGTCACGTTTCAAGAGGCCAGGAAACGTAGGAAGAAATAAACCCTTCACTAGATATCAGGATCGCGGTGACCGAGGGAGACAGATGAATGGACGACCCAGGTATGGCAAGTGTTTTAAATGTGGTGGCGACCGCTTTGCTCAGAGTTGCAATGGTACCGATGTTAAGTGTTTTCACTGCGGGAATAAGGGGCACATTCGCCCTGACTGCCCCCAGCTCCGTCAAACAAATGCTAGTGTGCGTCAAGGAGGGTTCCAGGTGAAGAGCAATAGGAATGATGGACAAAGCTCTCGGGGCGGAAACAACATAGCTAGAGGGAATATGATGGTTGCCCCAAATAACTAGAGGAGAAACACTGATCAACCAGCTGCTGGAAGAGTCTACACAATCAACGCAGAGGATGTCACACAAGCAAATGACTTAGTGCAATATAAGTGCTCACTCGGTAGATACACACTTAGTGTAGTTTTTGATTCTGGAGCCACCCACTCCTTCATAGCTGATGATTGTGTAAAACGTTTGAAATTACCGACCGTGGAAATGGATCGGATTTTGGAAGTAGCCAATCTGACTGGTCCTAAGGTACTGACCTCATCAATGTGCAAAAAAGTGACATTCGAGTTGTGCGATCGGAGTTTCACTTTCGACTTAGTGTGCATACCTTTGAAGGATCTTGATATCGTGCTCGGAGTAGATTGGCTTTCAGCCAACGAAGTGTTAGTGGATTGCAGAAACTGAAGGATAATCTTCCCGAGACAGCAACATAAGGACTGCACAGCACAAGGTATACCTCAACTATTCATGATGCCTTGTCTAACTGAGGGTGAGAGTAAAACCCGAGTGAACAAAATCCCATTGTCTTTGAATTTCCAGAAGTGTTCCCTGAAGACGTACCGAGTGTCCCTCCCAATAGAGAAGTCGAATTCTCTATAGACTTGATCCCTGGGGCCGAGCCAGTCTCCAGTGCACCTTATAGAATGTCCCCAACTGAATTAACCGAGTTGAAGAAGCAAGTAGATGAGTTACTCGGAAAGCAATTCATTAGGCCGAGTGTATCACCATGGGGCGCACCTGTGCTGCTTGTTAAGAAGAAGGATGGCAGCATGAGACTTTGTATAGACTACCGACAGCTGAACAAACTCACAATTAAGAATCGTTACCCGCTACCCAGAATTGATGACTTAATTGACCAACTGCGTGGAGCCTCAGTCTTCTCAAAGATCGACCTACGATCGGGATACCACCAAATCCGAGTGAAGGACTCGGATATCCCAAAGACTGCCTTTAGGACTCGGTATGGCCACTACGAGTATGTAGTGACGGCGTTCGGTGTGACAAACGCCCCTGCTATCTTCATGAATTACATGAATAGCATATTCCACCCCTATTTAGACCGATTCATAGTTGTTTTCATTGATGACATCCTAGTCTATTATAAGACTTCCGAGGAGCATGAAGGACACCTCCAAGCGGTACTCCAAGTATTAAAGGAGAAGCAGTTATTTGCGAAGCTTTCAAAGTGCGAATTCTGGATGGATAAGATCCACTTCCTCGGACATGTGATTTCCGAGCAAGGTGTCTCGGTGGACCCTTCGAAGGTGACAGCTATAATGACATGGGAGAGACCCAAGTCGGTCTCGGAGATAAGGAGCTTTATGGGCCTGGCAGGCTATTATAGAAGATTCATTGAGGGTTTTTCTAAGTTGGCTTTGCCACTGACTAAATTGACTCAGAAAAACATTCCCTTCGTGTGGAGTCCCGAGTGTGAGGGAAGTTTCCAAGAGCTGAAGAACAAGTTGACGGCTGCGCCAGTGCTGGCATTACCTGACTTGCAAGAGAGCTTCGTGGTTTATTGTGATGCATCAGGACTCGGATTAGGGTGCGTGCTAATGCAGAAGGACCGAGTGATAGCGTATGCCTCTCGGCAATTGAGACCACACGAGCAGCATTATCCGACCCACGATTTGGAGTTGGCAGCTGTGGTGTTCGTGTTAAAAATCTGGAGACATTATTTGTTTGGGTCCAGATTCGAAGTATACAGTGATCACAAGAGCCTCAAATACTTGTTCGACCAGAATGAGCTAAATATGAGGTAGAGGAGATGGATGGAATTTCTAAAGGATTATGATTTTGAGTTAAAGTACCACCCGGGCAAGGCAAACGTGGTTGCCGATGCATTGAGTTGGAAATCTCTTCATATGGCAGTGATGATGGTGAAGGAGGTAGAACTATTGGAACAGTTCCGAGACATGAACTTGCATGTTGACACCCCCTCCTCTCAGAAAATGACGATCGGCACGCTGAGAATTGCCAATGACTTCTTGAAATTCGTGTACGAGCAGCAGCAGTCGGATTCCTACTTGACCGAGATGAAGAAGACTCAGACCAAAGGTAAGGATTTGTCCTTGACCGAGGGAACGAATGGGGTTTTCCGAGTAAGAAACAAAATATACGTGCCGGGTGGAGGAGAATTGAGGAGAATGGTGCTTGATGAGGTGCACAAGAGCTTGTTAAGTATCCACCCGGGAGCCACGAAGATGTACCATGACCTGAGAACACAGTTCTGGTGGCCCGGACTATAGAAGGATGTGGCAGAATACGTGGCTCGGTGTATCACCTGTCAAAAGTCGAAGGTCGAGCACCAGAAGCCGTATGGTGCATTGCAGCCCCTGGAGATTCCCGTGTGGAAATGGGACTCAATTGCTATGGACTTTGTCATGGGATTGCCCAAAAACCGAGCGGGCCATGATGCAATTTGGGTCATTATTGACCGACTGACGAAGAGTGCACACTTCCTGCCTGTGAACATGAAGTACCCGATGCATAGTTTAGCACGGATCTACATTCAAGAGATCGTCCGACTGCATGGTATACCGACTTCCATCGTATCAGACAGGGATCCTAGGTTCACGTCCCGGTTTTGGACCAGCCTGCATCAAGAAATGGGCACTAAACTTTGGCTTAGCTCTACCTACCACCCCCAATCGGATGGACAATCCGAGTGAACGATTCAAAGCCTGGAAGACTTGTTAAGAGCGTGTGTGTTGGAGCACGGTGGAGAATGGGAGCAGTACCTTCCCTTGATTGAGTTTACGTACAATAACAGCCATCACAGCAGCATTGGAATGACACCCTACGAAGCGTTGTATGGTCGAAGGTACCGAACCCCGCTTTGCTGGTCGGAAACGGGTGAGAGTCTGCTATTGGGACCAGAGATTGTTAAGCAAACTTCGGAATAGATCCGAGTGATAAGAGAGAAGATGAAGGCATCTCAAGACATGAAAAAGAGCTAGTACGACGAGCGAACCAAACCATTAGAGTTTTCAGTCGGAGACAAGGTATTTTTAAGGACTTCACCGAGTAAAGGGGTCAGGCAAGCCTTGAAGAGCAGGAAGTTAAGCCCTCGATACATTGGACCTTATGAGGTGTTGGAACGAGTCAGCTCCGTGGCATATCGTATAGCACTACCGACTCACTTATCTCGATTGCATGACGTGTTTCATGTGTCTCAACTAAGGAAGTATCTACATGACCCTAGCCACACAATGCCTGATGATGAAGTGGAAGTCAAGGAAGACCTGACCACTGTGACTACACCGATCAGAATCGTGGACCGATCGGTGAAGCGTTTGAGGAGAAAAAACGTACAGCTGGTCGAAGTGGAGTGGCAACAAGGCAAGACTACCTCTCGTACCTGGGAACGCGAAGACACCATGAGGCAGCAGTACCCCGAGTTGTTTACTAAGGTGAGTTACCGACTGAATTTTGAGGACGAAATTCTTTTGAGTGGTGGAGAACTGTAACATCCCAATTCCGAAGTTAGGTACCGAATGAAAATTAAACGATAAAAACCTGAATGCAAAGTAAAGAATTAATTGTTAATCATAATCAATATAGCTTGTGAGTTAGTGACAAGCTGATTGGACTTAGTTGGTGGAATGTGGCTGTTTATGATTGGCGGAAGGTGTGAGTGGACTGTGACTCACACTTTCCCATCCCACTCCTTCCCTTCACATGCGTATATATGTGCCTACCCTGTATTACTGTGTGTGTAAAACTTCTCCCACTACTTCATTCTCTCTTTTCTTCTTCGTCTCCATCTTCTTTTCCTTCCCTTGTTTTTGTTCTTCATGACGACAGTGCGGGAAGAAGGTCAGAGCCCTCCAACTGGTGAAGGACGATCGTTGAGGCAGAGGAAGAACAACGCTTCATTCCAGAACCGAGTATAGAGTACGACGGGGCGAAGGAAGGTTGAACGAATCGGAAGAAGGGCGTCGTATCCAACGACGAGAGCAGAAAAGCTTCTTGAGGTTCCCTCCGAAGGTAGGGGGCGCTTGCATGTCAAATGCATGGTCCACGAACGGTACCGGATGAATGTACTGCTTAAGTGTGTGCATGTGTTTATGACGACAGGATCTTATGCATGATTGTTGGTTTTGGATTCTGTGTGTTTTACAGTGGTTATATAGTAGTTGCATGCAATCAAGATGGTGGTAATGTGGACTGTTAGCCTTTGATAATGACGTATGAAATGCATGGTTCCATCTTTGTTAACACTGTGAAATATGAAGGTGTGCCCGTTAGTTAATTTGTCAAATGCTATTACTTGATTGCCCGATTGTTGTGCGTATTGGTATAACTGATAAAGCAATATAAAGGTTGTGTTGAATCTGTTCTACTTATGGTTACGACGGAGGTATCGGTTGTGTGATGGTGCTTACTGGAAAATGCATTAGCTGCATGTGTAAGAGTGGGGTGACCCGTGGAAGGTCATGAGCCCGAGGGAATGACTTCCAGCTACAGAGCTTGGCTAGATCCCGAGAGAGCTCGTGGTAGCCGTAGGAGCTAGAGAGGAGTCTCGAGACGCCTATGGGAGGCCGGTACCACATGGGAAGAGTTGAGGGACGAGGGGCCAGTAGAAGGGAAACTGTAACTGAAAGTCATCCCTCGAGTCGGATCCGCAGGCATGCATGTAGATATGAGGTTGATTGGAACAGTACGCATAGCATGTGTTGAGTGTTATGAATGATTTTCGAGTGTGTGGACATTTGTATATGTTGTATGTGTGCCATAGATAATATTCTACTTCCCTAACCTTAATTGACTTGAAAATGATTGAATGAAGTGAGTGTGCGTATTGACACTGATACCGAGTCCTTGATTATCATTTTACCTGTAAAAGCTCACCCCTGCAGTGGCTACATTTTCAGTGAACATCTCTCGGAATGAAGGATGAAGGAGGAGCTGAGTGTAGAACAAAACAGCCGAGTGCTTTTGAATATATGTGTATATGTATATACCGTGTGTAAGGTCCTGTTAAGCCTTGGCCGGCTCATGTTTTGGTTTTAGTCTTTACGTTAGAACTTGAACAGCTTCGGGTAACAGAAGTCATAATGAAACTCTTGTAATTATTTGAATGCTTTCATTTATATATATATGTTGTGTGTTCTTCTATACTGTAAGTGATGTCCGAGCGGTGAATATGGATGCATGAGTATATCTTATGAGCGTAGGAGGTTAGTGTGTTTATGGGTGGTTATGAAGCTGAGTGATTCCGAGTGAAAGATTATATGTAAGCCAAGTGAGGAAGAGCTTGTACTCCCGAGTAAAAAGATCCTAAGTGATCCCCCGTCTGAAGGAGGAGTTAATGGAGTGGTTTGGAATGGAATGTACTCTAAGCGTAGGATAATTATAATCCGAGTGATCAAATTGTAGTATGCCGAGTGAGTTAGCTGCTATTCCCCGAATGAATATAGGCCTGAGGATTTCCGAGTAAATGTAAGTATGAAATTCGAGTGAGATTCATTCATATGAGTTCCCGAGAGAGAAACACTTAGACGGATTCTTAGGGAAGTTTCCTCCAATGACATCCTGGTGAGTAACTTAGTGGAAAGAATCTCGAGCGCATAGGCTTAACTGATTCCGAGTGAAAACGCGTATAAGCTCCGAGCGGGAAATATTCCGAGTGAGAGTTTATAGAATCCGAGTGGAATGTCCCCTACTTACCGGGCGAATCTAGTATGTACCTTGGTGGATAAATATAAGAGACTATGTTATAGAAGGTAGGCGTGGGAGTTGATTCCCGAGTGTTGGAACCCCTCATACCGAGTTGCCTTAGGAGTGAATCCCGAGTGGACTTAGTCGTTTACCGAGTGTATGGATGTTTCGATGCCGAGTGAGGGATTAGCCGAGTGAGACTCCTCGCTTCAGCGAATGGAGGATTCGCTCCAGCGAATGTGGGTCGCTGGAAGGCGTTGTCGCGGTATCGCTCGGGTGAGTTGGGCGTCTCGCCCAGGCGGATTCGTGCTTTGCTTGAGCAAGTGTACATTGTGTGGTGGTCCGCTCAGGTGCTGTCTGTGTTTCCGTGTGAATGGTTTTTAATTCCCTTGCCTTCTTTTTCTCTTTCTTCTTGGCCATGGGACCAGCTTTCATATCTCCATATATGGGAGTATTTTTATTATGGATCCAGGTTATTTCCCAATTAATTCGTGAAAATTTTTCCCCCTAAAATTTAGGATGTTACATCATTCACGTTAAATTGGCTCTTAATTTAGTGTCAATTTTCTTGTTGTTTTGTTGTCCCAAATTTACGTTGACTGCTTGTTGTTTGCTGTCCAAAATTCACATTGATTTCAAGGTGTAATGGATGGATTGATTAATTAATCAAAGAGAGAAGCATTATGGGCCCTGCAATTAATTAAAGAATAAATTTAACATTTTCCCTTGTTTCCCATCAGCTTTTATCGGCTCTAAGTGCAAGTGGGAGATTATTGGAAATATGCACTAAGAGCCTATATAGGACACATCATTTTGTATAAGGCATTTTTGTTAAGTAGTTTAACAGCCTTTATTTATCCTTGGAGAATAGGTCATACGAGAGTTATTCCTAAAATGTCTCTAAACAAGTATTTACGTGGGGACATATAAATACATTAAGACTAGTGTGTGAGTGTACTGATGATCTGATTTCACAGATCATGGATATAGATGATATTAAGTCTTCACATGGGTACACATTAAGAGTAATGATGTACTGGACAGACCCACTATGAGAACGTTGCATGGATCGTTACATGAATGTCATAAACGATTCTCAATGTGATAATGGTATATGTAGTCCTTCGACCTGAAGTCATTACGATTCCTACATAAGGAGTTTGTTGTTTCAATACAATCAAACGTCTTCCATAAGAAGAGGACTATAAAGGTTGTAATTAGGCAATGAATAAATTATGTTGAGGGATGTGAGTGATGTAGATGGCATTTGTCTGTCCTATTGGTGTGTAAATCCTGAGTCATTAACTTGATGCTAAATTCTCGGAGGATTTATTCTTTTGGCAAGTGCACCAATCGTTAAATTTGTAATATATTTGATCGTTCCCATAGGGATTGTGGTAATTACCGCATTCTCAGACTAGTACAAGCTGAACCAACACAATGCAGATAGGATTCATTCTATTTTTGTTGTTTTTATGCTTTCTATGTTTTTGTATTTTCAGAGACAGTACAAAAGATGAAATGTGAGTAATGAAAGATAGGTTAGGATTGCTTCAAGTTACAATTTCATCAAGAAACATGCAATTAAGGTTTAATCAAGCTTCAGACTCAAGAGGACAATCCACAGATGGTTAATCCCTAATTCCTTAGGTGAATAACACTAATTCCTAAGCATTAAACCCTAATCCCTTAGGTGTTCAATTAACAGAGAAATCTAATGCGAAATTGGGGGTTGAACCCTAACTATTCACCTAATTACTAGGCCTGAATTAGTTAGGAAGCTGGAAGTTACCTAAGCCTCAACCATGATTCCTCACTGGTGAGTTTCTTCATCATATCTGAATTTGTCAATCCAGCAAAGTAGATCCACTGCTCAGCTTGTTCTCCTCTTGATTTAGAAGTTGACTTCCTCAATACACTTTCAAGAATTCATTGTAAAACCTTCACAATCCCAACCCTAGGGAATTAGAAACCCATGGAAATGGATTTTGTCGAAGGAATGTGGAGAAACATTAATGAGAGAATTTAGAGAAAGAAAAGAACTAGAGAGAGATTGAAAATGAAAAAATGAATTGTGTTCTATGTTCTACTATCTCCGTGTGTCTGTACAAAGTATGCAATAGTATATATAGGCATCTAACTAACTAACTAACTTAATTAATTACAAAAAAAACTTAATTAATAATTAAACTAACTAAACTAATTACATAATTACAGATAAATAAATAATTACAACTTAAAACTTAAATTACTAATGTACAAAAACAAAACATCAGGCATAACAACTAATTAATAGAATCACTACAGCACTGCACTTGGAGGGTGAAAATATAACTGAATAACCACCTTCACGCTTGAGCGTGAAGGACTCACGCTTAAGCGCGCTCGAATTATTCACTGAAGTGTGGGAGAGACGCTTGAGCGTGAATTGTGGGAGCTTGGGCGTGAATGGTATTTTGGACTCACGCTTAGGCGTGAGTTTGCTCGCTTGAGCGAGATCGCGTTTTTCTTTCTTCTCTTTTCACGTTCTTTGCATGGCTCTCGCTTGAGCTTGCAGCCTTTCAGCTTGAGCGTGACTTGTTCCTGCACCAATAAACAAATAATTGCCTAGCATTTGTACGCTGGCTGTCCAGCGTTTGTACGCTGGGTTAGTGAAATTATAAATAAACATAATTTCTTAACTAATTAATGTTTTTAATCATTTTCTTACATAAATTAAACACTTTTGAAATAAATAAATAAAATACAAATTATTAACAATTTATTAAATAATAAAGCCAAACTAAACAATATTTAATGAATTATGTTAAATAAAAGGTGAAATAATTAAGTCTTTTCAAGACTTATCACATCCCCAAACTTAAAACTTGCTTGTCCTCAAGCAAATACTCAGATTAATTAAATAACAGCACTTACTCAAAACAATCAACCTTTCCTTAACTTAGTTCATACCATAATTATTGAATATCATCCATGCTTTCCTTTCTTAAATTCTGAATATATAATTACTCACACCTCCTTTAGAAACAAGTTGGTGATACTTTCCTCACTAAATTAGTGTTTCCCTCTTCTCTCAGTGTATAAGGTTAATTACATGCTCTCATCACCTACATAATTGTTAGATCAACATAGGCTTACAACAGTTCTAAACATCATGACATATGCTAGCACAATTTGATCTGTAAGGGCTTTTTAAGCTTGTAATGGGGTTAGGCTACAGGCTCTATTTTTGTTTTTCTAGTCAATGTTGGGTTAAAGATGTGGCCACTGATGCCTTGCCTCAATCTTAACTTAAATGCCTCTACTAACTAGCTCTTTTACTTTTATTATTTTTCAGATGAAGGATAACTCAATAACTTTTGGTGCTTTGCATCTTCTTCTTTTTCAGTCCTTTGGACTCTTTCTTTTCTTCTATAGTTTTTTTTTTCATTTTTCCTTTTTGCTTTTGCTGTTCTTTCTTTCATTTCTCAAAATCCTCATCTATAATTAAGGTCAGAGTGTGCCTTTTAATTGCTGTTAGGCACACTCTTCATCCCCAAACTTAGAACTTGTTAGTCCCTAGCAATAAGATAAGACTCAGCAATTCATCAGTGGAACATCCAGGGATGGTTCTCTTGGTTTTTCTTAGATAAATAGGTTTGTAAAGTTAGGTACATAATACGAATGAAAGGGTCTCAAGCTCAAAATATAATTATTGGGTCAAAGGATAATTAATAATATTAAGGATGGCTAAATTTGGCCCTGGCTAATTAACAAAGAAGGCCTTCATCATTTCCAACTGGCACAGATATAATCATTTAGAAAGCACTGAAGCAAATTCTATCTCACTAAACAAGAATTCAGGCTCACTCAGAAAAGAATTAATAAAGGCTCAAAAGCTAATAATAATAGGTAATCAGCCAATCATGTCCCCAAACTTAATGCAAGATTATAACTCAGATTGCTAACTAGCATGCTGACTATACAAATAATATAGGATTGAAATAGTTATGGACAGGGATCATGAATCAAGCAATGCCAATCAATTAATTTATCCAATTAATGCCTGAGAATCAGCAAACTTTAACTTATTAAGATGTATTCTAAATTAAACATAATTAACATAACTTATCAATCAATAAGACAAAAGGATAAATTACTTCCCTTTTTACCTGAATGGCGGTGTCTGGTAGGAAATTATTTGGAATGGAGTGCATGAATTTAACAATACAAAAGATATAATAACAAACAATTTAACATAGAAATAAAGTTCCATTACAACTGAAAAGGGAAATACATTGTTCAAGGAAATATTTACGCACAGTCATTACAAAGAAGCATCATAACATAAACACAGCGTAAAAGATCAGTCATCCTCTTCTTCATTGTCTTCACTTATGGACTCATCATTATCTTGCTCAGGAGAGGGTAAAAATTCAGCTGCTAAGGGTGTGTCATCAGGGGGAATGGTGAATCCAATGGAAGCCAACCATGAATCTCTGTTAGGTGGAACTCCCATTTCTTCAGTGTGATCCACATTCAATTTGGTGGCAATCTTTCTCAGCATAAGATCATGGTTCAGGACCAGATCATAGGTTCCTAGCTGCATCTTCTTCATAACCCACAGTTCCTGCATTATCATGGAAATATCAGAAGAAGGACCTGCTCTTATTGGAGGTGGTGGTGCAAAAGATGTTGATTGAGGTTGCCTTGGACACTTGGGCTCTTGAGGCATAAAATTGTCAATGTGGTTTATCACTCATTGCTTATCCATAATCCTCTCAGGCTTTACCTTTGTCAGTTCAGCATAATTCACCATAGCCTGATTCTTGTGGGCCAATAGGGTGATGACAGAGCAATATGGAAATTGAAGATTCTTTTCAAGGTTCTTCATCATCTCCTCCAGTATTAACTCACCCAGATTTACATATAAACCTTTCATCAGGCAGTAAATCAAGACCAACCTCTTAATGGTAATCTCAGTAGCATGCAACACAAGTTACAAAGATAATAGGATATAGTGGTACCACAGAAGGGGAAGGTGATTCAGACAATTCTTCCTGACACTTTTTGGTACACCATTAACCCGTGTCAAATATGCAGCTCCCTGTTCACAGCATTCCTCTAATATTTCTTTCCTAAGATTTTCATTTTCAACCCTATGAAAAATATCTACCTTCCATGTGTAGTGACAGCCTTCTTCCTCCAATATAGGTATGTGCAATAGCTTATTCAAAATGTTACCAGTTAGAGGAATGTGATAGTATGTTTCTGAGATATTTGGAATGAAGAGTTCACTGAAAGAGAATCAAGTTTGTATAATATGAACTCAATGGAATAGATGTGCCAAGTTTAAACACAGAGGTTGTAGTACAGTGTAGATGTCATTCCACTGAGGAGGTGTGAGAATGAAAATCTTAGTTTTGAATTGATTTGGCAGAATGGTTTGGTTTTTGTTTTGTTGTAAATGATGTTGATTAAGGAGACAGTAAATAACAGAGAGTAAAAGTTGCAAAAGATAACAGTGAATGGTGTTGAAAAATCAGTTTTGTAAAACAGGGATTGGCTTCATCACATCTTCACCTCTGTAAGCTGCATAAGTTTTCATATAAGTAAATCGAAAAGATAAGTTCTACGTCACAATCAAAGTCATTTGTATCGATCCCTCGACTACAAAATTCATAAGAATGATTTCAAACCGCTGATCCCTCAGTCACTTTGAAATCATCCCAGCATTATCGATCGATTGTTTTGACGTTTATTGCGTTAGACGCCATCCCTGGCTACCTACTCACAATAAGTATTTCTTTCAGGTTCTGCTTTCAAAAGTCACTTCCCAGCATACTTGAGAAAACTTAGAACAAGAAAATAGTGATCAAGTATTTTCAGGCATTAAACGCAGAAAGAAATACAGCAACTTATCAAATCTCATTACTAAATAAAAACTTACAGCAGCATTACTTTAGTGTTGAATGGATTACAGCCAATCCCATAAGGGAGATTAGTTACTCATGCCTTGCATTTTCACCATCAAAAGAATGCATACAGAAAATAATGGAAAAGATTTGAAATACAGGGGATAAATCTGATGATGGATCTCTGTGAGATTGTTTGCAGCTTGATTTATAGGAGTTATGGTTCAGCTTCCCTTACCAACTTGCATAGAACCCATGCAGCATCTTTCAAAGACTTATGGAAACACAAGAAAGTGGGTGAGCTGGCATCGCACCATTGGTGAATATTAAATTGAAAAATCCCATACTGCATGAGTCACGCTTGAGCTTGATGGTCACGCTCAAGCGTGAAGGGTTCTGATGCTGTTTGATGGTCTCTCGCTCAAGCTGAATTAACCACGCTCAAGCGTGGCCTTCCTCACGTTGCTCACGCTTACTTCTTCTCAGCTACGCTCAAGCGAGGCTTTGTCATCCATTAGTCACGCTCAAGCGTGTAAAGCACACGCTCAAGCGCTCTTCATGTGCATGGTCACGCTCACGCTCACGCTTAATCTTCGCTTGGGCGCTCTCGAGCTCACGCTCAAGCGGCTCATCCCCACGCTTGAGCGTGAGAGGGGTCCTGATGCCTCTTTGTCTTCTTTAAGTCATGCTTGCCATGCTTAATCCTCGCTCAAGCGTCTAGTATTCATGCTTAAGCGTGAGAGATGATTTATGTTCTCAAACTTTCATGCTCAAGCTTGCTTACTTTGTCTTGCCTTCCTGTTGAGTTCCCTGCACTTTCCAAGGGTTTAAACATAATACTTCTTTTATACACTACTTAAAAGATTCATGCTCACTTCCTTTAATAATTCATTAATTTAGCTCAAATTCTTTACAAAATTAGTTCAAATGAGTCATGAAATCAATGCTTAATCAAAACTTATCAAACTCTCCCCATCCTAGATTTTTGCTTGTCCTCAAGTAAAAAGAAGTTTGGAAAGGGAATCAAGCATTTCAACAAAATTAGCTTCTGTACAGACAAATTTTTAAAAGACAATAATCTCAATTTATCTCAAGTAAATGATTTCCTCAATGCCAATTCTTTGAAATGTACTGTACCATTAATTTGTTCACAATGCAGGTAACCAAATGCTATAAGAATAAGGAACTCTCATTATTTCTCACCAGGTGGGTGTGTTTGCACATTCATCATGAGAACTGCCTAATTAACATTGCCGGCCATTTCTAATAAGTAAGGATCAAAAAGGTCTTTTCAAGGTTGTAATGAGGCTGGGCTATCAAGAATTCTTGGTTTTTCTTTGAGTTCAAAGTGCATGCATAAGAAGAGCATATGTTCTAAAATTTTTCAAATTTTTATGAGGCTTCTTCTTTTATGCTATTGAATTCTTCGCTTTTCTTTTTCTAGTTCTCTATTTTTATTACATGTTGGAGAACTTTATTTCTTTTTTTAGCCTCAGTTTCTTTTATCACCCTTTTTTGGAGAAGTGTTTTATGCTCTTTTAAAAATCTTTAAGCATGCTGGTAAGGTACGATTTTATTTCTCATGCTTGGTTTAGGGTGTTTGAATAAAATTTTTGGCTCAAAAATGGCTACAAAAATTGGGTCATATTCTTAAGGGTAGCTTTTTGGCTCTGAGTTTGTTTTATTTTTTTAAAATTTGCCTTTATCATTTCCTTGCTTAATCTTTAAAAGAAGTGTTAATCAGAAAATCAGGCAATGCTTATTTGACGAATTCTCATGAGACTCTCAGTGTTTAGATTTCTCACTTCTCACCAGGATATAAGGCTTACTTTCCTTATTCTAACAGAAAAGGGTTCACGCATGTAAACAATAAAAAGTACATTCATTCCAATTCCTTGATTCTTAATTCAGCCATTTTACCCTTTAACAATCAAGTTTATTGTCTAAAAAAAATATTCTGCTGCTTAGAAACTCTTCTTGTTCAAAAAGTAAAATCTTTGGTTGGGTTTTTCAAAAATGTTCAAAGTTTTAATCATCAAAACAGGAATAATCACAAGCAAATAATCACAAGCAAACAAGAATAATCACAAGCAATTCTAAAGTATGCTGCACTAAAGATAAAGTAAAGCTATAAATTGTCAATTTGAAATAAAACTAAGTAGCAATTTAAACTTCAAGAAATGAAAGCATTAAAAATTTTTCACTCTTCCTCAGATGAGTCCTCTTCTGTTCCCTGGTCTCTTTCTGGAGGTCCCTGTGTTGAAGTTCCTGGCCTATCCTCTGTAGTCTCACCTCCTCCCACAAAAGGAGGCCTGTCCCCAGGCCAAGCAAGTAGGGCCTCAAACTGGGCAGGTGGCATCCAAGGATTGTGTTGACCTGCAGGAATGCTGTGATAAAGGCCACTGTGAATGTGTAACAAACCTCTATGATGAGCGTTCTGCTGGGCCAGGAGGTGGCTATTTTGAATTTTCAGGATGTGAATGCCTTGTAAAATCAGAGTGGCTTCTGTGCTGAGGGGAGGATGGGCAGGTGCTGTGTTGAATGCTTGCTGTGCTGCTTGAGAGGCAGGTGGAGGGGGTACATCAGTTGCAGGAGGTACTGGATTACTGCAGTAACGCTCAATGAAGCATTTGTCTATGGAAGGCCTAATTGGTTTGAGGTCTTGTACCTCAACACCATGAGCTGCACAAAAATCAGTGATAAAGGCAGGAAAACCGAGACTCCCTTTTACCTTTTGACCTGCCTGGGAATACTTCTGGTCAGAAATCACAAACTTGTGAATTTCATCAGAGAGTATTTGGGCTAGATCAATGGAGATGTCCTCTCTCAGAATGCAGTATAGCAAATAGCACTTTTATTCCTGAATCTTGGAGCATCATCTTGTTCATCTGTGCGTGGTCTTTTGCCTTTATTTCTTCGGGAACTCCTTGCTGGGGAAGTAGTGACAGGGGGTTTGGTGCAATTTGCTTTGTTCTGGCCATATTTATTAGCATCAGGGGGCCGTTTTGCATTTCACGCTTGAGCGCTGGATTATCACGCTTGAGCGCAGGGGTGTCACGCTTGAGCGCAGGAGTTTCACGCTTAAGCGTGATCGACTAACAGGGTGGCTTTTGTCTCGCTTAGGCGTTGTTACTTCCTCGCTTGAGCGTGTGGGCTTTAATGCAAAGTATATTTTCCTCGCTCAAGCGTATGTTTGTCATGCTTGAGCGTGACACAAAAATTTCCATACCTGATGCTTAAAATCAATTCCTCGCTTGAGCGAAGAAGAGTCTTGCTTCAAGCGTGGTAGCCTCTGTTTGATTTTCCAGGTGCTCTTACTTAGGCGCAAAAGATCACGCTCAAGCGTGATCGGGTTTATTTTGAAACTTTCTTTTGCCGTGGTGCCACGCTCAAGGCTTGATTCTTTCGCTTAAGCTTGATGTGGATAGTGAGTGACTTACCTTGGCTCGCTTAAGCGAGGTTATCCACGCTTGCGCGAGATGATTTCCTCATGCTTCTCTTAATTCAATCTCCAGCTCCAGTTTTGTTTGCCTTTGGTTGAAACTTTTATTTGGGCTTCTCTTAATGAGTAATCTACAAAGTAAACAGAAACTTTACTAATATTTTAAAAATAAAATTTTCATGGAAAGAAAGCATAAAAAAAAAATTGGGTTGCCTCCCAATGAGATATACAGCAACTTATCAAATCTCATTACTAAATAAAAACTTACAGCAGCATTACTTTAGTGTTGAATGGATTACAGCCAATCCCATAAGGGAGATTAGTTACTCATGCCTTGCATTTTCACCATCAAAAGAATGCATACAGAAAATAATGGAAAAGATTTGAAATACAGGGGATGAATCTGATGATGGATCTCTATGAGATTGTTTGCAGCTTGATTTATAGGAGTTATGGTTCAGCTTCCCTTGCCAACTTGCATAGAACCCATGCAGCATCTTTCAGAGACTTATGGAAACACAAGAAAGTGGGTGAGCTGGCATCGCACCATTGGTGAATATTAAATTGAAAAATCCCATACTGCATGAGTCACGCTTGAGCTTGATGGTCACGCTCAAGCGTGAAGGGTTCTGATGCTGTTTGATGGTCTCTCGCTCAAGCTGAATTAACCACGCTCAAGCGTGGCCTTCCTCACGTTGCTCACGCTTACTTCTTCTCAGCTACGCTCAAGCGAGGCTTTGTCATCCATTAGTCACGCTCAAGCATGTAAAGCACACGCTCAAGCGCTCTTCATGTGCATGGTCACGCTCACGCTCACGCTTAATCTTCGCTTGGGCGCTCTCGAGCTCACGCTCAAGCGGCTCATCCCCACGCTTGAGCGTGAGAGCGGTCCTGATGCCTCTTTGTCTTCTTTAAGTCATGCTTGCCATGCTTAATCCTCGCTCAAGCGTCTAGTATTCACGCTTAAGCGTGAGAGATGCTTTATGTTCTCAAACTTTCATGCTCAAGCTTGCTTACTTTGTCTTGCCTTCCTGTTGAGTTCCCTGCACTTTCCAAGGGTTTAAACATAATACTTCTTTTATACACTACTTAAAAGATTCATGCTCACTTCCTTTAATAATTCATTAATTTAGCTCAAATTCTTTACAAAATTAGTTCAAATGAGTCATGAAATCAATGCTTAATCAACACTTATCAGAATGGTGACTCCTCTTAGGAAGGAAGAAAAAGGAAACTTATCCTCCATAGAATGTGTCCTTAAATTGGCATAAAATTCTCTAGTGAGTTCCTGGTAACCATTGCCTAAATTCGCATTAAAGAACTTCCATTCCCTTTCAATCATAGCAGCTTGCACAGTAACATCAGTATATTTTTCACCATCAAGGACCAGAGCTCTGTCCCTGATTACTCCTCTGGTTTTAAACTTTTTCTCATACTCTTGGGCAGCCTTAAAATCTCTAAACCTATGCCTATCAAAACTTTCAGCTGCCTGGGATTTATTTCTCTCACTCAGACTTTGAGTTGGTTTAGGTGGTGGAGAATCAGAAATACTGACAGTAACCACCCCCTTTCCTTTATCTTTTGGGGTTTTCTTCACATTTTCCACTTCCACAATTTCGTCAATTTTTTTCAAAAATCTTTGTGATCTTCTTCTCATTGTGAGTGGTAAAAATGGTGGTTAAAAAGCCTAAATGAAAATAAGTACAAAAACCAAACAATCACAGCAAACCGAAAAATGTAAGATGAATGGCTATGAACAATGAAAGAATTTTGACAATGAAACAGTAAAATATTAACTATGTAACTAAGAATTGAAAGAAAGAAATGAAAAGATGGTACCTTTCTCAGGAATTAGAAGTTTCAGCGTGTGCCTTTTCCTCTTCAAAAACCCAAGTTTCAGCGTAGGGTCTAGGGTTTGTACACTGTGGGGGTTTTATAATGTTGAACCCATTACCTGAGATACGCGTAAGTACGTTGAAATATTGGCGTACCAACGCCTAATTTAAATCACATAGAAGGCATCAGGTATGATATTCGCTCAAACGTGTCATACTACACTCAAGCGCCAAACAAATAGCATCAGGTGCTTTCAATATTGGCACTCACGCTCAAGCGTGGGTAGTATGCTAAATCTCTATATACGCTGAAAGATCGAGAAAAAGAACAAGTGAATGAAATCGGGTGAGGAACAAAAGAGTGAAGAACAAGAGTGGAAGACCGAATAAATGAAAGACTGAGTGATTGAAGGGCCGAGTGATGGAAAGAACGACTGCAGAGAGGGGCTGAGTGAATGGAAGGCCCGAGTGAATGAAAGAATAATTAGAGAGGGAGAGACGAGTGAAAGAAATACCGAGTGGATAAAGAGATCGAGAAAGAGATCGGGTGAGGAACGAAAGAGTGAAGAACGAGAGTGGAAGACCGAATGAATAAAAGACCAAGTGATTGAAGGGCCAAGTGATGGAAAGAATGACTGCAGAGAGGGGCTGAGTGAATGGAAGGCCCGAGTGAATGAAAGAACGACTGCAGAGAGGGAGAGACGAGTGAAAGAAATACCGAGTGGATGAAGAGACCATGAAAGAGATCGGGTGAGGAACGAAAGAGTGAAGAACGAGAGTGGAAGACTGAATGAATGAAAGACCGAGTGATTAAAGGGCCGAGTGATGGAAAGAATGACTGCAGAGAGGGGCCGAGTGAATGGAAGGGCCGAGTGAATGAAAGAACGACTGTAGAGAGGGAGAGACGAGTAAAAGAAATACTGAGTGGATGAAGAGACCTAGAAAGAGATCGGGTGAGGAACGAAAGAGTGAAGAACGAGAGTGGAAGACCGAATGAATGAAGGACCGAGTGGCACAAGTCACCCTTCATCATCTGACCCGTTTGTCATATCAACGACCTGAAACCATTTCTTAAAGTCCCCCCTTCGGTCCAACATCAAAGTTTAGGGGAATGAAGAGTTTACCGGTCGGTAAGGGTCAAGCGTGAGTATCAGTGGCTTGAATATGGCACTCTCGCTCAAGCTCATAGTAGCACGCTTGAGCAAGAAAATAAATAGTACAAGGTTTAAGCGTGAAGCATCAGGCACTTACAAATGAGCTCACGCTCAGGCGAGGGTAGTATGCACTCAAGCGCAAGGAGGAACAGATCAATCATGCTCAAGCGTGGTTAGCTTCCGCTTAAGTGTGGAGGAACAACACGAGCTTCTCGCTTAAGCTTAATAATTTGCATTCTGTATTAAATTCGCTTAAGCGCAAAGTATTTCGCTCGAGCGAAATAAAAGAAATGGGTGCACTCGCTTAAGCTCACAGTGTACTCACTTAAGCGAACAGAAGGAATTAGCATCAGACACCATTCATGCTTAAGTGAGAAAGGATCACGCTCAAGCGCTACAGTATATAACTAGTCACGCTCAGGCGCCAATAGACTTCGCTCAAGCGCCTATACAATCAGGAGGTCACCCTTAAGCGCAATAGATTCATTCAAGCGAACAAGGTACCTGATTCTAATTCTAACTAAGGAATGAATGAGTATGAACATTGAAACCTTATTCAAGAATTCACAAATTTATTCACACTTTATTACAAACATTTTAGTTTTCTTTTATTATTTCAAACACAAAAACACAAAATGTAAGAACAAAATGTAGGGTTGCCTCCCTAAAGCGCTTCTTGAAGGTCACTAGCTTGACCTTTTGGTACCTAAAAAGATGCCTGCAGCAACGTGGAGGTTTTCTGCCTATCAAACTCTCCTCCAAAGTAGAGTTTGAGTCTTTGGCCATTCACCTTAAAAGTTCTATCAGTGGTTGGGTCTTTCAATTCAATTGCACCATGAGGAGAGACTTCATTCACAATAAAAGGTCCAGACCACTTAGATCTAAGCTTTCCTGGAAAAAGTCTCAGTCTAGAATTGAATAACAAGACCTTATCATCCTTTTGAAACTCTTTTTTATTTATCCACTTATCATGCCACCTCTTAGTTTTCTCTTTATAAATGGAGACACTCTGATAAGCATTGAGTCTAAACTCCTCAAGTTCATGGAGTTTTAGGACTCTTTCTTCTTGAGATTGGTCAAAATCCATATTTAACAGCTTTGTGGCCCACCATGCCTTATGTTCTAACTCCACAGGGAGATGGCAAGCCTTACCGTAAACTAACTGATAAGGAGACATGCCAATAGGAGTTTTAAATGTTGTCCTATAGGCCCACAATGCATCATTCAACCTCACAGACCAATCCTTTCTAGACTTCCCTACCACTTTCTCTAAAATTCTTTTAATTTCTCTATTAGAAAGCTCAACTTGTCCACAATTTTATGGATGATATAGAGTAGATACCTTATACAGTACCTCATAGTGTCTCAGGGCTTTTTCCATGATTCTATTACAGAAATATGACCCTCCATCACTAATAAGGACTCTAGGGACTCCAAATCTAGAAAAAATGTTCTTCTTTATAAACCTAAGCACCACATGTGCATCATTGGTTCTGGTAGGGATTGCCTCCACCCACTTGGAGGCATAATCCACAGCAACAAGAATATATTCATTGGAGAATGACTTTGGGAATGGTCCTACTAAGTCAATGCCCCAAACATCAAATAACTCCACAACTAAAATATTTGTCAAGGTATGCCAGCTTTAGCAGAGAGACCTCCACTTCTTTGACACTTATCACACCTTTGAACATACATTTTAGCATCTTGAAAAATGGTTGGCCAATAAAAGCCATTTTGTAAAACTTTTGCTGCTATTCTAGAGGCACCATGGTGTCCTCCATAATAGGAGTCATGGCAATGCCACAAGAGCCTTTCCTGCTCAGATTCAGGTACACATCTCCTGATAATTCCATCTATTCCTATCTTATAAAGAAATGGATCATCCCAATGAAAGGTTTTACTGTCATGAAAGAATTTTTTCTTCATTTGAGATGTCCAACCTTCAGGTACCACAGAGGCACTTTTAAAGTTGGCCATATCAGCATACCATGGCCCTGTGATAATTTCCATCAACCTCTTATCTGGAAATTCTTCTTTAATTAAAATAGAATCAAGTTCACCTTCCAGATGAGATAATTGATTAGCAACTGAGTTTTCTACTCCCTTTTTGTCTCTTATTTCTAAATCAAACTCCTGGAGTAAAAGAACCCACCTGATCAACCTTGGCTTAGATTCTTTTTTAGCTAGCAAGTACTTAATTGCTGAATGATCTGTATACACAATGACCTTAGCACCAATCAAGTAAGCTCTAAATTTATCAAATGCATACACCATAGCAAGCATTTCTTTTTCAGTAGTGGTGTAATTTATTTGATTCTCATTCAATACTTTGCTAGCATAATAAATCACATGTGTTAATTTTTCTTTCTTCTGACCCAGCACAGATCTTACAGCAAAATCACTTGCATCACACATTAGTTCAAATGGTAAAGACCAATCAGGTGCTGCAAGGATTAGAGCTGAAGTCAATCTCTGTTTCAAATTTTCGAAAGCCTTGACACAGTTTTCATCAAACACAAAAACATGATCTTTCATAAGTAAATCAGTCAAAGGCTTAGCTATTTTCGAAAAATCTTTTATAAATCTCCTATAAAAGCCAACACATCCTAAGAAACTCCTCACTCCTTTCACATTGATTGGAGGAGGAAGTTTTTCAATGATATCAATCTTGGCTCTATCTACCTGAATGCCCTCAGCAAAGATTTTATGGCCAAGGACTATCCCTCCTTTAACCATAAAATGACACTTTTCCCAGTTAAGGACAAGATTAGTCTCCTGACATCTCACCAACACCTTAGATAGGTTATTGAGGCATATATCAAAACTACTTCCAAACATAGAGAAATCATCCCTGAATACTTCAATGAACTTCTCTACCATGTCCCCAAAAATTGCCAGCATACACCTTTGAAAGGTTGCTGGTGCATTGCACAAACCAAATGGCATGCGCCTGTAAGCAAAGATTCCATAGGGACAGGTGAAGGCTGTCTTCTCTTGATCTTTTGGATCAACCACAATTTGGTTGTAACCAGAATATCCATTAAGAAAGTAGTAATACTCATGACCTGACAGTCTCTCATGCATTTGGTCTACAAATGATAAAGGAAAGTGGTCTTTTCTAGTGGAGTCATTAAGCCTTCTATAATCTATACACATTCTCCAACCTGTAGTCAGTCTAATGGCAATGACTTCACCTTTTTCATTTTTAACAGTGGTCATCCCTCATTTCTTAGGCACCACTTGGACTGGACTGATCTAAGCGCTGTCCGAGATAGGATAGATAATTCCTGCATCAAGAAGTTTAACCACCTCTTTCCTTACAACTTCTTTCATTAAGGGGTTTAATCTTCTTTGTGGCTGAACAATAGGGGAGTAGTCATCTTCCATTAAGATTTTATGCATACAAAATGATGGACTAATTCCCTTTAAGTCAGAAATGTTCTAGCCAATAGCAGACTCATGTTTCCTTAAAACCCTATCAATTTTTCTACATCCTCATCTTTTAAATTAGCATTAATGATTACAGGATGTGATTCATCATCTCTTAGGAAAACATATTTCAAATGAGAAGGCAAAGGTTTTAATGCATGTTTTTCTTTAGACACTTCCTTACCTTTCTCAAGTTCAGTATTATTCAAATTTTCTTTCTTTTCATTTTCAAAATCACCTACTTCACATGCTTCAAGTAGGTTCAGCAATTCAGAATGTGAGTCATTTAACTCCTTAGTCTCAGAGTCAAAATCATCCTCCAAAAAGGCTTGTAAAACCTCTTCTTCAGTTTTTAACAGCATAGGAGTCTTATAACTTTTAATTTCTTCAATCATAAAACAATCCATCTTCTTAGCTGGATGTTTCATAACATTAAAGACATTAAAAATTACATGTTCCTCCTGAACTCTCAGCATGAGCTAACCCTTTTCTACATCAATTAAAGCTCTTCCTGTAGCTAAAAAGGGTCTTCCTAAAATCAATAGAATTTCTCTATCAGCCTTCATATCCAAAACTAGAAAATCTGCTGGAAAGATAAACTTATCTACCTTAACTAACAGATCTTCCAGCACCCCATGAGGATATTTAATGGACCTATCAGCCAACTACAAAGACATGCGAGTTGGTTGCAGGTCATTAATTCCTAACTTCTTCATTAAAGATAAAGGCATCAAGTTTATGCTAGCTTCTAGATCACATAAGGCACTTCCTACATGAACATCCCCTATTGCACAAGGTATTGTAAAAGATCCAGGATCTTCCAGTTTCTGAGGAAGTTTCTTTTGAATAATTACACTGCACTCTTGAGTGAGAGCAATCATTTCATCTCCTTTAAGTTTCCTCTTCTTAGACAAAAGTTCTTTCAAAAATTTAGCATAGGAAGGCATCTCCTGCATTGCCTCAGCAAAGGGAATATTTATGTGAAGTTTTTTAAACACATCTAAAAACTTAGCAAACTTTTGCTCCTCTATTTGTTTTTAAAATTTATATGGAAATGGAGCATTCTTTAATTTCTCAAGAGTTAGCTTAGAAGCTTCCTCTAAGATCAAATCAACCTTTTTCTTTTTCTTCTGATGAACTTGATTTTCTTTTTCTTTTTCTGTTTCAACTTTATTTTCAGTTTCATTATTAACTTGCTCATTTTCCTGCTCTTTTTCTTTTTCTTCATCTTTTTCTAAACTCACTTCATGACTCGGAGGTGGAGAAAGAACTTTTCCACTCCTAGTAGTTATTGCTTTGCAATGTTCCCTTGGATTTACCTCAGTATCTCCAGGAAAATTGCCTAATTGTCTTTCAGCTAATTGTTTCGACAACTGTCCAACTTGATTTTCTAAATTTCTAATGGACGCTTCTTGATTTTTAAAACCGGCCTGAGTGGCTTGAATGAACTGAGACAGCACATTCTCAAGTTCCAATTTCTCTTTAGAAGGAAGGGGAAGAGATTGTTGTGATCTATTTGTGGTTTGATTTTGTGGCATGTTTTGATTCAAATGTGGACCTTTTTGCCATGAAAAATTAGGGTGATTCCTATAGTTAGGATTAAAGGAATTGGAGGGATAATTCCTTTAAAATTGTTGCTGCCCCATATAATTCACTTGTTCAGCAGGTACATTTGGATCACACATTCCATTTTCATGATCTCCACCACAAAAATCACAGCTTATTATACAAACTTGACTAGGCTTTTGAAGTTCTGAAATCTGTACACTTAATTTCTCTAAAGCCTGAGTCATCAACTTACTTTGAGCCAAATAAGCATCCTGTGCTTCCAATTCTAGTATCCCTCTCTTAGGGATTTGGCTCCTTTCACTTACTAAACATTCATTAGAAGCCATAACATCTATCAGCTCTATAGCTTCTTCTACTGTTTTGGTCGTTAATGAACCTCCAGCTGAGGCATCAATCAAGACCCTAGCAGCTGGTCTTACACCATTATAGAATATAGTAACTTGTTGCACATCAGTGATTTGATGATGAGGACATTTCCTCAAACTCTTTTTATATCTATTCAATGCTTCCATTAGAGATTCACCCTCTCTTTTTTGGAAACAAGTAATTTCAGTGCGCAACTTAGCATACTTGGAAGGAGGGAAATACTTAATCAAAAATTTTCTTTGTAAATCCTCCCAAGTGGAAATACTACCTCTTGGTTGGCTTTGCAACCAGGCTTTTACTCTGTCCCTTAAAGAAAAAGGAAATAATCTCAGTCTTATTGCCTCTTCAGGGACTCCATTCATTTTCACAGTATCACAAATTTGGAGGAAGGTTGCTAGATGCAAATTTGGATCCTCAACCTCACTTCCTCCAAATTGATCATTTTTAACTAACTGTAATAAGGCCGGTTTAAGTTCAAAATTATTGGCTGCAATCGGAGGCCTAAGGATGCTAGATTGCGATCCTTCTTCAGTAGGCCTGGAGTAGTCACCAAGTCTCCTCTGTTCCATCTCTTTATGCTCTTTTTGCTTTTTCTCCTTTCTAAGCTTACGCTCTAACAAATCAATATCAGGATCAAAGAAGAAAGGCTCTCCTCTGTTTCTTGACTGCATACACCAAATGTTAGACACAAAAATAATTCACAGTTACTGCTACAGCTACACAAAAACAAACTACTACTACTATACTAAAAACAAGAATCAAACTACTTACTAAGTGCAAAACAAAAGTAAACAGTTCAGTCTAGTACCGGTCCAAGGATTGTTGATATTACTCAATAATCCCCGACAACGGCGCCATTAACTTTGTGTGTAAATCCTGAGCCATTAACTTGATGCTAAATTCTCAGAGGATTTATTCTTTTGGCAAGCGCACCAATCGTTAAATTTGTAATATATTTGATCGTTCCCACAGGGATTATGGTAATTACCGCAATCTTAGACTAGTACAAGCTGAACCAACACAATGCAGATAGGATTCATTCTGTTTTTGTTATTTTTATGCTTTCTATATTTTTGTATTTTCAGAGACAGTACAAAAGATGAAATGTGAGTAATGAAAGATAGGTTAGGATTGCTTCAAGTTACAATTTCATCAAGAAACATGCAATTAAGGTTTAATCAAGCTTCAGACTCAAGAGGACAATCCACAGATGGTTAATCCCTAATTCCTTAGGTGAATAACACTAATTCCTAAGCATTAAACCCTAATCCCTCAGGTGTTCAATTAACAGAGAAATCTAATGCGAAATTGGGGGTTGAACCCTAACTATTCACCTAATTACTAGTCCTGAATTAGTTAGGAAGCTGGAAGTTACCTAAGCCTCAACCATGATTTCTCACTGGTGAGTTTCTTCATCAGATCTGAATTTGTCAATCCAGCAAAGTAGATCCACTCCTCAGCTTGTTCTGCTCTTGATTTAGAAGTTGACCTCCTCAATACACTTTCAAGAATTCATTGTAAAACCTTCATAATCCCAACCTTAAGGAATTAGAAACCCATGGAAATGGATTTTGTCAAAGGAATATGGAGAGACATTAATGAGAGAATTTAGAGAAAGAAAAGAACTAGAGAGAGGTTGAAAATGAAAAAATGAATTGTGTTCTGTGTTCTACTATCTCCGTGTGTCTGTACAAAGTATGCAATAGTATATATAGGCATCTAACTAACTAACTAACTTAATTAATTATAAAGAAGACTTAATTAATAATTAAATTAACTAAACTAATTACATAATTACAGATAAATAAATAATTACAACTTAAAACTTAAATTACTAATGTACAAAAACAAAACATCAGGCATAACAACTAATTAATAGAATCACTGCAGCACTGCACTTGGAGGGCGAACATATAACTGAATAACCACCTTCACGCTTGAGCGTGAAGGACTCGCGCTTAAGTGCGCTCGAATTATTCACTGAAGTGTAGGAGAGACGCTTGAGCGTGAATTGTGGGAGCTTGGGCGTGAATGGTATTTTGGACTCACGCTTAGGCGTGAGTTTGCTCGCTTAAGCGAGATCGCATTTTTCTTTCTTCTCTTTTCACATTCTTTGCATGGCTCTCACTTGAGCTTGCAGCCTTTCAGCTTTAGCGTGACTTGTTCCTGCACCAATAAACAAATAATTGCCTAGCGTTTGTACGCTGGCTGTCCAGCGTTTGCACACTGGGTTAGTGAAATTATAAATAAACATAATTTCTTAACTAATTAATGTTTTTAATCATTTTCTTACATAAATGAAACAATTTTGAAATAAATAAATAAAATACGAATTATTAACAATTTATTAAATAATAAAGCCAAACTGAACAATATTTAATGAATTATGTTAAATAAAAGGTGAAATAATTAAGTCTTTTCAAGATTTATCACCTATGTGACAGGAGTGATATTTATAGGCCACTTGATGGAGAGAGACTAAGGAAATGCATGGCCATGCTAGAAAGAATAAATATTAGATATTTATTTAGATAAAGTCTACTCCAATATCAAGTAAAATAAATTGGGCCATACAAGGATAACGCGACCATGCCTTGGGCCCGATTAGGATATCGTGACAAAAGGAACAAACATATAAAATAATTATCACTTATAGTTTATGTTGATATTAAATAATATTCAGACATAATGATGCATTGCTAGATATAACTCTTATTTTATATTAATAATAAAATAGTTTATTATTAATATGACTGAGTATTTTACCTATAGGGTCACACACATAGAGTATGCCCATCAGAAAATAATTTTTATTTTAGTTGGACTAAAATAAAGTTATTGGGCTTAACTCATTTAGAATGAGTAAGGAGCCCACTCTTTAGAGAGAACAAATTAGGTCAAACTTGAGCCTATAAATAAAGCATAATATGCTCATAGATGGTTCACCTAAAAAGAATCACAAAATATGTAAAAGTTGCAAAAGCTATACGTTGTCAAACTAGCATTTGGAAGGTGTAGCATTTTTGGTGGGAGTACTTGTGTAGACTCCTAAAGGACGAGGCTATGACTGCTTCGATAATCTTCAAGATGTAATCCTAAAACGCAATATTTTTTTTGTGTTTGTCTTATGCTTTGAAACACGATGCTTTACAAATCCTATGGGAATCCTTGTATTTCCGCTGCTCATGCATTAGGGATTCCCTAACAATCTAAACTCGTCTTTGATCGAAAGTTGGCCAAATTTTAAGAGGTGACTCCTGAGATTGTAGCGTGGATTGATGGAATCCCTAAAGCGTACGATGAAGGTGGTCATAGATTTGTTCATATGACCACCAACCTGTCTGAGTGCGTCAATAAAGTTTTGAAGGGGGCACGCAACATGCTGATCACCACGTTGGTAAAATGTACATATGCATGGATGGTGGAGTACTTTGTTCGACGTGGGGGATGTGTGAGGGCTGAGTTTGGGGAAGGACACCGATACACCAAAAAGTTGATGGATGAACTTGGGAAAACTCAAGCAGTGGCTTGCACCTATAGGTACGGAGGTTTGATGTTCTGGGTAATCACTTTGAGGTAGAGGAAAGGTTTGATCTGGTTACACAGAGCGGAGGTCAGAAATATGTAGTGACAATATCTGGTGACCCTTCTTATGACTGTGGATGGTTTCAAGCGTTTGAGCTTCCATGCTCACTCGTTATTACAGTGTGCCAGGTTGTTAGTATTGACTACTTCCAATTTATTCATCCATTTTACACACAGGAGAATGTCTTGAATGTATACTATGGCGAATGGTTTCCCATTGGCAATGACAATGACATTCCCGATACCAATGTTAGATGGAAACGACTTCCTGACCCATCTCGAATCCGTCCAAAGGGCCAACCCAAATCATCCCGCATCTGTAATGAAATCGATGGATGGACTCCCAACCCAAACATTCAAAATGTCAGCGTTGTAAATAAATAGGCCATAATCATCGCCAGTGCCCTCAATCAACAAGCGGGTCAAGTTCACAGAGCAACACCTAGTGATGAACTTAATGATTGTAATGACATAATAAAGCTTATGTAATCACATCATGATTGGCTCACTTTGATATAGTGGTTATGCATGATATAAAATAGCAACAATTGTTTTTTGAAATGTATTTGCTCATATTACATGTCACATTTTCCTAATACATAAAGTTGAATTCACTAACAAAGACATTACAACGTCTAATTGCTAATTACATTACAAAACAATAACAAATACATTTACCGCTATTTTGGTGGTCTTCAGAGGACAAAAAACATCTAAACCCTAAATCCCTTACATGTCGATGTGGGTTCCTGCGGAGCTCTAAAGCTAGTATGTTGTCATCCTCATCCTGATCATCCCCCAAATCAACCAAACCCCCAACTCCGAAAAGGTCCATGCCAAGGTTTAGACGTGCGCCAACACCATGAGTGTTGCCTCCTGCCCCTGTGTGTCACTAATGGTGTGTTGGGGGTGGCTAAATCCCTTGCAAACGTTGTTGGTTATTGAGGCGGCGACGGAGTGTACCCACTACCCATCCCACCTATACCAACGTCCACATTACCATAAAAAAGGCTGTGATACAAATCGAGATGAAATTGTTAGCTTGCATCAGTAGGTTAGAATGGAAACTGATAGGTCGACCAAGGTGATGCCTGCCCCATTTGGGTAGGGACATAATATATTCCCTGCTCCCGAGGAGGGATTTACGGAAGACTGTAGGTTTGGTGGTCTTTATGAGTTCTCCCCTGACAATTTCATGCTCATTCCTCCCTCCAGGCATGTTTATATGGAACAGTTCATTAGGCGCCTCATTCTCACACACCGATACAGGTCCCATTAAATGCAAAATACAGTCCTCTTCACCCGTCATTTGCATGACATTGACATAATGTTGATGAATTTGGTCAAACACCGATATCAACAAGCGGAGTTGGGTTTGTGCGTCAGTGGTTGCCAAGTAATGTATCATTTCTACCACATCAAGCTACAAAACAATGACAAATAAACTATTAAAACCATACACATATCAATACATAATGTCATGTTGTGAAATATTAAGTTATATGATCTTACCGAGTAACCAACCACTATATTCTTGCGTGCAATCCATCTACGTGTATGTTGTGTATACCATCGCATATACTCTGTGTAACATCCTGATTTAAAAATTAATTACCGAGTGAAATTAAGCCATTAAAATAATAATTTCAAAGTGGAAAATTACTTGTTAATTATAATTAACTTAATTAATTTAACTTAAGAAAATAATGGCTGATTAATTGTGATTAATTGTTAATAGTTGGCTGCTTGTGATTGGCGTGTGGCATGAGTGGACTACTGATTCACGCTTTCCCACCCCACTCTTCTTTTCTTCGTGCATGCATATATGTGTTACTGAGCCACTATTGTTATTCATTTCCCTTCAGACTTCCTCTTTCGCTACTTCTCTTCTCTTCGTTCTCTCTTCTCTTCTTCTTCTTCTCCCCTGTTCTCTGTTATTTGTTTTTGGAAACCCACGACGACGGTGCTGCAGAAGATTCAGAGTTTCCTTCTGTTGCTGAAGGACGATCATTGAAGCGGAATAAGAACCGTTCCCTATTCCCAAGCCGATTGTAGAATACAACGGCGTTCGAGGGGGCTGGACAAGTGGAAGTACTGGACGAAGCAACAAGGCAGAGGATCAACGTCAAAACAGAGGAGCCTCTCAGAGTCTCTTAGTTGGTAGAGGGTATCTTCTATCTTAAATGCATAGGTTATGGACGGGTTCCGGGTGTTAATGGTTTGCTGATTCTGTGTCTGATTCTATGTTTTATTTACATAAAAAGTATATGATACCCGGACACATGATGATTAGGAATCGAGTGTTGCATGTTTAGTTCCGTCCATGAAATGCATGTTGATAGCCTCGAGAGTATTGAATGGTTGCATGAAACGAATGTGTTGAAGTGTTGTTGATGATTATCGTGTGACCTATGTGGCATGCTGGTTATTATGAGTTTGAATGCTGACTGCATATGAGAAAATATGGACTTAGTGAGTCTGATGATGTGTTACACCGATTGCATGTGATGCATGTATTGTTGAATGAAAGTTGTTTATGAAACTTGTGTTGTGTGATGAATCCGCGTGTGGCGCATGGGATGCGTTAATGCTGGGAGCATGTAGTGTGGGACACTACCATCGTTTATTAAAGCGTGAGAGGCTGTGAAATCCTTTTGAATGAGACTCAAGGTAGCCTTTGAGTGAGACTCAGGCTGCCCGTGAACACCGCTGTTGGCATTGAGAGCGTTGGTGTCACCTATGAGGGCAAACAGTTTGGTACCAGTAAAACGGCCAAGCAACTGGGAGCTAAATAGAAGGCTGGGAGCCTACGTTGCAACGAATAAAAACTGAGTACACACGAATGTGGATCCGAGCGAATTAATCTGTGTACATGTACAGTTGATGTGTATGAAATCTGATTGTATGAGTATATGTTAATGTTATCGAGATGGTGTTGTTGTTCAAGTGGCCTCAATACTCAAGAGGGGGGTGAATTGAGATTTAAAACTTTTGAGTGGAATACCTTTGAAACTGATTTTTATCACCAAGTTTATGAAATTATGCAAGTGAGATAGAATGGAGGATAACAAGCAATGCACTACAATGAGAAATATTGCTGAAACAATTTACCAAACACTTGGTGTGCAATATCTAAGGTATAACAAATTAAGCAAGTTTAAGTATGCTTTTCTCAACCAAACAATACCAATCAACAAATATGCAGTATATGAAAGTAAAAGAGTAAGGAAGAGAAGCTTGCAAACCGATGTAACGAGTTCCACCCAATCCGGTGTACGTCTCGCCTCTAAGCAACCCACTTAGAGGATTTTCCACTATTGTAGACTAGAGATACAACTTTGAGCAATTGCGGCTTCCTAGTGTCCCACACTCAAGAACCCAATCCTCACAAGTACAAGGGAAACCCACCCAATCTCTCAGTCTCACAATATCCCAAAGGTTGAATCCTCAACCTTTGTAACCACTCAACCTAGAGTGAATAACCACTCAACCTAGAGTGAATAACTTGTGTTTGGTGTTTGTTTACAATCAATACACTCTCTCAATAGAGTAGATATACAAATGAAAGCTCTGAGCAATTCTAACTCTCAAGATGAGAGGATATACAAATGTATTTCAAGATACAAGAAATAGGCTTACAAAGCACAAGATAGAGCTAAGGATTTGTTGCTTCTTGGTTCTTGTTGGTTGCTTCTTGTGCTTGTGTTCTTCTTCCATTTATAGAGCCATGATAGCAGTTGAGGTGTGCCCTAGTTCATCATAGCCGTTGCACTTAGTGGAAATTTGAAGAATGGTGGAGACATGAGCTGGTTTCCCACTTAAATCTGTTTTTCCACTAGCGTAATCGATTACACCCTCGCGTTGTAATCGATTATCTTCAAGTCAGAGACTCACTAATCGATTATTTCACTTCCTCTAATCGATTAGCATCTGTACCTGATGCATTTAATTTGATTTCGCATCTGCCTAATCGATTAGAATGTCTTGTAATCGATTACCTTAAATTCCAGTGGCTTCCTAATCGATTGTGTGGCTTACATAATCGATTAGCCATCATACCTGATGCATTTAGTTCCATTTCTATTTGTTGTAATCGATTAGTCTCAATTGTATAATCGATTACCTTAATTCCAGTGAGTACCTAATCGATTGTTTAGCTTCCATAATCGATTAGATTTCATCCTGATGCAATTTCTTCCAAAACAGAAAGCTCCTAATCGATTAGCTTAGGTGACCTAATCGATTAGCTTTGCTGTTACTTAGTCCCTGTTTCCATATCTTTGTTTTTGCATAGGTTTCTTCAAGAGTGCTTGTCATTATCAAAATCTTTGCACATCCTTGGACCTGTTTACATATTCAAACACATTCTCCCCCCTTTTTGATGATGACAACTATGTTCATCTCTTGAGGGTTGTTAGTTTAAACAATTTTAAACTTATCTCTAAATTTATCTTTTTGCAAAAACAACTCTGCTACATTTTCTCTTTTTCAAATAGCAAGTGTCTTATCTCCTTTTATCTCTTATCTATAACTCTCCCCCTATCAAAAGGAATTTAATAAACAGATAATATTATCCAAATTTTAAACAAGAGATAAGCAAGATGTGAATACATATCAGAGTATTATATATCAGAGCATCTAACACATTTGAACAAGATATGAACACCTATGAACACCTAATATTCTTCTCCATATTTTAAACAAGAATTGAATAAGATATGAACAGATATTCTTCTCCCCCTTTGTAATCATCAAAAATAATTCGAGTAATGAAAGAGATATAATATGAACTGAAACGAGATAATTTTATTGATGTGAAAAAGGGAAATACATAAAGCAAAATTATTCATAATTCAAAAGGAAATGACATAAGCACAACTAAAGAAAAGCATAACTAAGGATCTAATTATCCGGGTTGAAGAAGCGAATTTCGGCAATTTGGTGAGACAGCTCTTCATATCGCTGCTGCATCATCTCAAAATGTTGCTGCTCGGTCATTGAAAACTCTTGAAGGGAGTTTTCAAGGCGATCGAAGCGACGGTCAAGATGGGCGTAGAGAGATGCAAAGGGGTCAGCTTGGGGTGCAGAGGCTGATGGTGCAGCTTGTGGTTGAGGTGGAGGAGGAGGAGCAGCAGGTTCAACAAAGGGATTGGCACCATGTTCTCGATCACTCCTGAGAATCCACATTCCAGCAATGCAGACCATGCCCATTTTGTTGAGGTGGGAAGTGCCAATGCAAGCTCTTGGGGGCACTTTCTCAGAGAGTTCCCCTGCCAAATCTACTCCACAGAATTTAAAAATTTTGGTGAGGAGGATACCATAGGGGAGCTTTTGCTGATCCTTCGCATGGCGCATATGAAACTTGATCAACTGAACCCAGTTGATCTCCTTGTGGTTCAGCATTGCCCACATTAGGAGGACATCATCCTCTTCAACCAGAGCATAGTTCCCACCACGGGGAACAATCATCTTGACCAAGAAAAAGTAGAGCAGGCGGTTGTTCATGGTCAAGTGGCCTACCAGCTTGTGGTTGCTCATAGGAGGATCTGGTTTCCACAAAGAGCGGCGGGCAGTGATGGGATTAAAACCCCATTCATCCTCAGGTTCGCCTCCATCAAAGTCAGCGTTGTTGAGAGGCAGTTTGGAAATTTCCACAAATTGGGCATTTGATAGTTTGATGGTTGTGTTCTTTACCTTGGATTCAACCATCCCATTCACAAGGCGGAGGTTGCAGTAGAATACCCTCATGAGTTCAGGATAGTATTCTTCTTCTTTGAGGGAGAGGAAAGGGAAGAGGTTGTAGTGGTGGAGGCTTTGGGTGAAGGTTAGGCTTGGGTTGTCAAAGGTGTCGGCAATGGTGTAGTGAGGGGTCATAATCTCCCTTTCAGAAAAGTTCTTCATGAAGTTTCTACATGTTCAAGTACACAATCCCCTTTTAACACATGATCTCTAATAAAGTGATGCCTAATCTCAATGTGTTTAGTTCTAGAGTGCATCACTGGATTCTTGGAGATGTTAATGGCACTTGTATTATCGCATTTAAGAGGCACATGGTTTAATACAATTCCAAAATCTAGAAGTTGTTGTCTCATCCAAAGGATTTGAGCACAGCAACTACCAGCTGCAACATATTCTGCCTCAGCTGTTGATAGCGCAACACTTACTTGTTTCTTGCTATGCCAAGAAACAAGAGAACTACCAAGCAAGTGACATGTTCCGCTAGTACTTTTCCTATCAAGCTTACATCCTGCAAAGTCCGAATCAGAGTAACCAACTAAAGTACATTCAGCCCCTTTGGGGTACCATAAACCAACATCTTGAGTCCCAACTAGATATTTCATTATTCTTTTTACTGCAGTGAGATGAGATTCCTTAGGACAAGCTTGGTATCTAGCACACATACACACAGCAAACATGATATCCGGTCTACTAGCGGTTAAGTAAAGTAAGGATCCTATCATACCTCTGTATTTTGTGAGTTCAACATCCTTACCTTTCTCATCCTTGTCCAAATAGCATGAAGTGCCCATGGGTGTGGCTATATCATTTGCTTTATCCATATTGAATTTTCTGAGTAGTTCTTTGCAGTACTTAGATTGGTTTATGAATGTGCCTTCATTGGTTTGCTTGATTTGTAGTCCAAGGAAGAAAGTGAGTTCCCCCATCATGGACATTTCAAATTCTTCCTGCATTAGCTTGGCAAACTCTTTGCACATTGAATTATTAGTGGCA
Source organism: Clitoria ternatea (assembly GCA_037962975.1). Classification (NCBI taxonomy): domain Eukaryota; kingdom Viridiplantae; phylum Streptophyta; class Magnoliopsida; order Fabales; family Fabaceae; genus Clitoria; species Clitoria ternatea. Next base: position 97,379,249 of record CM075672.1, read on the forward strand.
CCAAAAATTATATCATCAACATAAATTTGTACCAATAGTATGTTATTCTTATTGTGCTTTATAAATAAAGTTGTATCAACCTTCCCTCTTTCAAAATGATTTTCTAAAAGAAATTTGCTTAACCTTTCGTACCAAGCTCTTGGAGCTTGTTTCAACCCATACAAAGCTTTCTTTAATTTGAAAACATGATTTGGAAATTGATGGTTTTCAAAACCTGGAGGTTGATCAACATATACTTCCTCTTGAATGTATCCATTCAAGAAAGCACTTTTAACATCCATTTGGTACAATTTGAAATCTCTACAGCATGCGAAGGCTAATAGTAGTCTAATTGCTTCTAATCTAGCTACGGGTGCATATGTCTCTTCATAATCAATGCCTTCTTCTTGATTATAGCCTTTAGCTACTAGCCTAGCTTTGTTTCTAGTAATTATTCCATTTTCATCCAATTTATTCCTAAAAACCCATTTGGTTCCTATTATTTGGTGATCATTGGGTCTTGGCGCAAGCTCCCAAACTTCATTTCTTTCAAATTGATTTAGCTCTTCTTGCATGGCCAACATCCAATGTTCATCAATAATAGCCTCATCTATGTTCTTGGGTTCTATTTGTGATACAAATGCAAGGTGATTACAAGTATTTCTAATAGCATTTCTAGTACTTACACCTTGAGTCATTTCACCTATGACTTTGTCTAAGGGATGATCCTTCAAAGTTATCCATTCTTGTTGTCTCTTAATTTGTACTGCACCTCCATCATTGTTGACTTCTTCTTTGTCTTGCAAGTTCATTTCTTGAAAAGTACCTACAAGATCATCAACATCTTCCTTTCTCGGAGGGTTATGGCTATTTTCATCAAACTTAACATGAATAGATTCTTCAATAGTATTTGTTTGTTTGTTGAAAATTCTATAAGATTTACTTGATTGTGAATATCCTAGGAATATTGCCTCATCAGATTTTGCATCAAACTTTCCTAGATTATCCTTTCCATTGTTCAGCATAAAACATTTACATCCAAAAATATGAAAATATGCAATGTTGGGTTTTCTACCTTTGTAAAGCTCATAGGGGGTTTTCTTTAAAATAGGCCTTATCAAACATCTATTCATCACATAACACGCGGTGTTTACTGCTTCGGCCCAAAAATGTTTTGCAATATTGTTTTCATTTAGCATGGTTCTAGCAAGCTCCACTAAAGATCTATTCTTTCTTTCAACTACTCCATTTTGTTGTGGAGTTCTAGGAGCTGAAAAGTTGTGATTAATACCATGTTTTTCGCAAAACTTTTCAAAAAATTGATTTTCAAATTCTCCCCCATGATCCGTTCTAATGGATGCAATTTTTGAATTTTGCTCATTTTGGATAATCTTTGCAAGTTTCTTGAATGCATGATATGCTTCATTTTTATGAGCAAGAAACAATATCCATGTATATCTTGAATAGTCATCTACTATAACTAGACCATAGTAATTACCTCCAAAGCTTTTGATTTTGGATGGTCCAAATAAGTCCTGTGCAAAAGTTGTAAAGGCTTTTGAGTAGAAACGATGTTTTTGGATTGAAAAGATGCCTTTACTTGTTTTCCCTTTTGACATGCATCACAAAATCTATTTTCAAATTTAAGCTTTGGTAAACCAATTACTAAATCTTTAGAAACAAGTTTGTTCAAGTGGTCTACATGTATATGAGCTATTCTTCTATGCCATAGCCATGTTTCATCCTCTTTTGAAATGAAGCATTGTTCATCATTTGTAGACAAATTATCCATATCAATCATGTAAATATTATCAATTCTTTTTCCAACAAATTTGATCTCTTTATTTAGCTTATTCTCAATTATGCAACAATTGGATTCAAATAAGACTCTATATCCTTTGTCACATAGTTGACTTATGCTAAGTAGATTATGCTTGAGGCCTTCAACATACAATACGTCATTTATGGATGTAGAAGAATTCTTACCAATATTTCTAATGCCTAGGATTCTTCCTTTAGTGTTGTCTCCATAGGTGACGCTTCCCTTTCGTTTGGGAGTGAATGATGTGAATTTGCTTATGTCTCCCGTCATATGCTTTGAACACCCACTATCCAAGTACCAATGGGTGTTGCTTGCCTTGAAGCATACCTACAAAACAAAATCAGTTTAGAGAACTAGGTACCCATTTTATGTTGGGTCCTTTAAGGTTAGTTTGTGGTAATGTCCCTTTGGGAACCCACACCTTTCTTAAGACCTTTGGTCCTAGTTTCTTAACACTACACTTATAAGCACTATGTCCTTTGGAACCACAATGATTGCATTTCATAAAAGGTGAGGAGGATTTGCTTGGTGGTGCAAAGAAGTTTTTATAGTGCTTCTCCATTTTGTGATTACTATGTTCTTTGTCATATCCTAAACCGGTTTTGCTAAACATGCATTTTTGTTGCCCAAGTAGGATATTCAAATTATCTCTTCCATTAGTGAACTTCTCTAGTGTCCTATTTAGGTCTTCAACCTTGGTTTCTAACACAATGCACTTTTTTGCAAAATCACATGGTTTACTATTGGAACATGTTTAAGCGTTTTTCAATTCTTCTTTTAAGCATTCATTCTCTTTGCAAATCTCCATAAGGTGCATCTCTAGAGTGTCACTAGTTTTTCTAGATACCTTAAGTCTATTGGAGACTTTTGTAAATTTATCATACAATTCCTCTAGAGCATCAAGTAATTCATCCTTATCTAAGTCATGGAAGTTTACCTCATCATCTTCTTCATGGTGGTTGGCCATGAGGCAAAGGTTTGCTTCTTCATTCTCTGAGTCATCCGAGCTGCTTACCTCATTTTCATCCCATGCTATATATGCTCTCCTTCTTCCTCTTTTCTCTTTTCCCTTCTTCTTAAGATTTGGGCAATCCGCTTTGAAGTGCCCTTCCTTGCCACATTCAAAACAATTGGGTGAGGAAGAATTTTCTTTAGTGATAGGTTTCTTACTTGGGTTTTTGAAGCTCCTTTGAGTGCGTTTGCCTTTCATGAATTTCCCAAAGCGTTTCACAAATAGTCCAAATTCTTCTTCTTCATCAAGTTCACTTTCGGATTCTTCTACTTCATTTATGGAAGTAGCCTTGAGAGCAAGACCCTTTTTCTTGGAAGATTTTTCTTCCTCTTCCGCCATCTTTAATTCCTTCAGCTCTTGTTCTTGTTCCTGCAACTTACCAAATAGAGTGGCAAGAGACATTTCATTTATGCTAGGAGATTGTTTGATGGCGGTAACTAGCGGTTACCATTCTCTGTTAAGACTTTTTAACACTTTATGAATGAGCTCTTTGTTAGTGTAAGTCTTTCCAAGTGTAATGAGTTGATTAATGATGAGAGTAAATCTTTTTTGCATATCAACAATCGATTCATGAGAGTTTAATCTAAGGCACTCATATTGACTAGTAAGAGTACTAATCTTAGAGTCCTTAACATCATTTGTACCTTCATGGGTTACTTGAAGAGTATCCCACATTTCTTTAGCAGTTTGGCATGTCATTATTCTAAAAAATTCATCTTGACCTAAAGCCATAGTAATGAGATTTTTAGCCTTGTAGCCATATTGGACTTTCTTTTCTTCCTCGCTTGTCCATTCATCTATAGGTTTTTCAACATTCTTACTATCTATAGTATGCATAGGTATATAAGGACCATTTTCAATGGCATTCCATATTCTCAAGTCAATTGATTGAATGAAGATTTTCATTCTTTCTTTCCAAAACGCATACCCTTCCCCATTAAAAGCGGGAGGTCTATTTATCGCACCACCCTTGGGAAAAACATTTTGAGAACTTGAGGCCATTTAATCTCTTGAAGCTGTTAAGCTTGATCTACCAAGAGTCAAGCTCTGATACCACTTGTTGTTCAAGTGGCCTCAATACTCAAGAGAGGGGGTGAATTGAGATTTAAAACTTTTGAGTGGAATACCTTTGAAACTGATTTTTATCACCAAGTTTATGAAATTATGCAAGTGAGATAGAATGGAGGATAACAAGCAATGCACTACAATGAGAAATATTGCTGAAACAATTTACCAAACACTTGGTGTGCAATATCTAAGGTATAACAAATTAAGCAAGTTTAAGTATGCTTTTCTCAACCAAACAATACCAATCAACAAATATGCAATATATGAAAGTAAAAGAGTAAGGAAGAGAAGCTTGCAAACCGATGTAACGAGTTCCACCCAATCCGGTGTACGTCTCGCCTCTAAGCAACCCACTTAGAGGATTTTCCACTATTGTAGACTAGAGATACAACTTTGAGCAATTGCGGCTTCCTAGTGTCCCACACTCAAGAACCCAATCCTCACAAGTACAAGGGCAACCCACCCAATCTCTCAGTCTCACAATATCCCAAAGGTTGAATCCTCAACCCTTGTAACCACTCAACCTAGAGTGAATAACCACTCAACCTAGAGTGAATAACTTGTGTTTGGTGTTTGTTTACAATCAATACACTCTCTCAATAGAGTAGATATAGAAATGAAAGCTCTGAGCAATTCTAACTCTCAAGATGAGAGGATATACAAATGTATTTCAAGATACAAGAAATAGGCTTACAAAGCACAAGATAGAGCTAAGGATTTGTTGCTTCTTGGTTCTTGTTGGTTGCTTCTTGTGCTTATGTTCTTCTTCCATTTATAGAGCCATGATAGCAGTTGAGGTGTGCCCTAGTTCATCATAGCCGTTGCACTTAGTGGAAATTTGAAGAATGGTGGAGACATGAGCTGGTTTCCCACTTAAATCTATTTTTCCACTAGCGTAATCGATTACACCCTCGCGTTGTAATCGATTATCTTCAAGTCAGAGACTCACTAATCGATTATTTCACTTCCTCTAATCGATTAGCATCTGTACCTGATGCATTTAATTTGATTTCGCATCTGCCTAATCGATTAGAATGTCTTGCAATCGATTACCTTAAATTCCAGTGGCTTCCTAATCGATTGTGTGGCTTACATAATCGATTAGCCATCATACCTGATGCATTTAGTTCCATTTCTATTTGTTGTAATCGATTAGTCTCAATTGTATAATCGATTACCTTAATTCCAGTGAGTACCTAATCGATTGTTTAGCTTTCATAATCGATTAGATTTCATCCTAATGCAATTTCTTCCAAAACAGAAAGCTCCTAATCGATTAGCTTAGGTGACCTAATCGATTAGCTTCGCTGTTACTTAGTCCCTGTTTCCATATCTTTGTTTTTGCATAGGTTTCTTCAAGAGTGCTTGTCATTATCAAAATCTTTGCACATCCTTGGACCTGTTTACATATTCAAACACAGGTGTGTGCATATAGTCGAGTGATAGTTGAAGGATTCTGATCGGTAGATGTCTTATGTGTGTCCTGATTAATTGGCATTGTTATTTTATTGATTGTTGCTATGTATGAACATATATATTGCTACACGAATAAGGAATAATCCGAGTCAGTATCTAACATTTAATATCTAAGATACTCACCCCCTACTGTGGCTATATTTTACAGTGAATGTCTCTCGGAATGACGAATGAAGGAGGAGCTGCACACCGAGTTAAGTGCTTGTGCACTATAGGAATATATGTGTATATGTATATACTGTGTATAAGGTTTTGTTAAGCCTTGGCCGGCTCGTATTTTGGTCTTAGTCTCTTTATATCAGAATTTGGACTCTCTCGGGTGAGAGTATGACAATGTGCCTATAAATATTCATATACATTCCTATACATATCGTACTCTATGTTTATTCTATGCTGTGTGTGAAGGTCCGAAAGGTCCGAGTGGTATATGTGAACACCTCTTTCGGTCCGACCCAAATTGTTATAACACCGGACCCGGCCTTGAAGTTGGCAACACCGGACAAGGCTAAAATAACACCGGTCCCAAATGACACCGGTCCCAAATGACACCGGTGCCAAAACCACTCCGCCCAACAGTCCTCGCTTAGAGTCCGCCCAACCTAAACCTCGCCTTAACTCCGCCCAACCTAAACCTCAACACTCTGCCCAACCTACACCTCGCCTTAACTCCGCCCAACCTAAACCTCAACACTCCGCCCAACCTACACCTCGCCTTAACTTCGCCCAACCTAAGCCTCACCTTAACTCCGCCCAACCTAAACCTCGCCTTAACTCTGCCCAACCGTCCTCACCTCACACTCCGCCCAACCTAAACCTCGCCTCAACTCCGCCCAACCGTCCTCATCTCAACTTCGCCCTACCGTCCTCAAATTAACTCCGCCCAACCTTCCTCACCCCAGGAGCCCCTTAATGGCCGATGTCGCGGATCTGACAAAAAAAAAGACGAGTGAGTCAAGCCCAAGTATGAAACAACGATCTCGTGCGTGGACTCAGATCAAAAATTGGCAACACCGGACCCGGCCTTGAAGTTGGCAACACCGGATAAGGCTAAGATAACAGCGGACCGATGTCATGCGCCGAAGCAGAATGACAGGCCAGTCCGGCCCCGAGGAAAGTGGACAGATTAAGATAGGCACACAGGCCCGTGTGATTCATTGAAAGATTCGGCCGGTGTCAAGACACAGGTAATGGTTCTTAAGGCCCCACATCGGATCAGTGGAGACTCCGTCCAACCAATGGCTTTGCTAACCGGTGTCACAAATTTGACAACGGAGGGACGAGATCGGAAGCTTATGCGCGGTGACCTGGAATCGCACTTCCTGGAAAATGGCAGACAGGGAGGCGGAAGTGGGCAATTAAAAAACCCCCACTGAAAACCCTGCTCCCCACCAATGATAATGGCCAGAGCTGCACACCACTACACGGATGGGTGAGTGGGATTTCTGGTTGTCCCAAAACCCTCAGCCCATGACTCGGAGGCCCTATAAATGCCCCAACCAAGGAAGCTCAAGGGGTTGGTCTTGAGATTCTCCCTCTACGTGAGAAAACTCTGGAAATTCTCTCCGATTCCTCAAGTTTCTTAACTGACCTCCCCACTTGAAACCAGTGACTTGCCTTAGTCACCACAAAAGATCCCTTAGTTCGAAAAGGTTTTTGAGTCTTTCTCACTAACACAAGGCCACTACTCTTACACCGTCCGTACCTCGAACACACCTCGTCATCTCAAAACCAACCCTGTCCCATTCCCCGCATCATTACCTCGTCCATCTCCGTTACTGCTCAACAGCGTTTCGCCTCGGATTAACTTCCCACAACACCGGTCGTGACCTTCAGATTCCCAGATCGGGTCTAACTCCGGTCTATTGTCCCTGTCAGCGTGCGAGTTCAAAATCAGTCTGACTCCGTCACTGTGCTCAACCTCCCACATCGGTTCTTAGCTCGTCACACCGGTTCCACTCCTTTCCTTATTTCTTTTGCTTTCAGTTCCCTTTTTTTTACTTTTCTATGAGTTTATTGTTTTGTTGACTGTAATTGCCTGCGTACCATTAGTTTACTTTGTTAATATTTTTATCCTTTTCCATAACAAACAGACATAATAAAAAAGGGCGATTTTGTAAAAAAAATAGTGTCGTACGGGAGTACTCCTGTCTACACAACCCTCTTAGGATTCGTGCACGTGCGAAGAACTTCGCTTTGCATGAATTCTCCTCTTTAATGATATCCATCAACATCTTTCAGATTCCTCCCTAAAATAGCAATATTCAGAACTACGTAACCCTGATTTCTTGATAATTCAAGAATACGTAGGAGCAGGACTTTAACTCCTGTCGGGCCCATCTTTCTCATTTCCTTTTTTGTTGATTTACTTCCTTACTTTTTATGTTTCTTTCATAAATGTCCTTTTTTGGTCACTTCCATGAAAATCAATTTAGACGTGACGTCTTGTTGGTTTCCCCACAGTTTCTGCTCAAGCCTCCGCCATAATTTCATAGGGAAGGGATACTTAGGACGAGACGTCCCGCTTATCCCTTTCCTATCCCTATCCTTTTTACTCAAGGATGTTTAATTTAGACGTGACGTCTTATTGGCATTCTCTCACCCCCCTCTGTCTCATATCGAAGTCGAGCTTAATTCGGACAAGACGTCCCCATTAACCTCGCTTTGACATTCTATGTCTGTACAGTTCTCTACTCCATTCTATCATTTTCAAAATAAAAGGGAAGAAATCATGTTTTATTTAAGGCTATTTATGTTGCGCTTTCAATCTTGGTACTGTCTTTGACAGGCGATGTAGGGTGCTAATACCTTCCCTACTCGTAACCGACTCCCGAACTTGGATTTCAATTTTTTAAACCAGTGCTTTACCGAACTTAGTTTTTTTTCCCAATGTTTTTCCTATGGATAAAAACGTTGGTGGCGACTCCCTGTTTCATCTTTTCTCTCTTGTTCGCCGCGCCGTCGCGATCCAGGTTGCGACAGATGGCGACTCCACTGGGGATACTTAAGAGAGTCAAGCCAGTTTGATTGAAAGCGCGTGTTCTTTTTATATAGCCTATGTTAGCTGGATTTCCTCTCCCTTTGTTTTATTTTCTGTTAATTGTTGTGGAAGTTTGTTCTTGTTTTAATTGTATTTTGTTATTTGTTTCATTATCTATGTTCGCTAGCTTGTTGAACCCTAGGGTAGAAGACCATGTTACTTTTCCGCAAACATTGAACCCTAGGGTAGACGACTTTGTATATCTGCTCTGTGTTTGTTCTTTGTGCAGAATGGGTAAGGTATAAGGTATGGACTGCCCTTCCACACACTACACTCACAATTATTTGCACACACTTATGAGTGGCGCCCTATACCCGGGCCCCAAATAAAGCTTAAGTTAGGAGGGGTTGGTAACGGAATCGTATGGGATGTACTTCCTATCCGGTATTCGTGAGAACCTCAACCAGAGTTCGACCTCTCATGATATACGCACTTAGTGAATTCCTCACTGTTTGCGTCCCTGTCATGATTAGGATCTTGGCTCTGGTGACCTTCTAGATGTCTAGCGGAAGCCACCCAATGTGAGAAATCCACTGTTAGATAAGCTATAGGTCCCAGAAAAGACTTTCAGAAAAAAAACCTGGCTTAAGGCACAAAAGGGCAGACTTTACTATACCTTATCTCATTCTCGCTTTCCCTTTAAATCCAAAATTGATGAACTGCTTACGTGTTCAAAGGGTTACTTTATTCCAAACAAAGGGTGAATCATTTTTCTTTTTGAAAAAATAGTAATCCTTTAACAAATAAGCAGTTCCCTCACTTTTTGTGTACTTATGAGTCCTGGGTTATAGATCTTCCCAATCGTCAAAATGAAAACAAAATTCTATTCAAGCAGATATTGATGACGTTGGGAAGATCCATAACCCATGCGACTTTAGTTTCACATGAGTTTTGCCGACCGCTACTTCTCAAACTGAAAATGTTTTCCAATAAATTAATGAAGAAGTAGTGGTTCACAAAACATTAGCAGTAACTGACTTCTTTTTCTCTCTCTTTGCTCTTGCAGGAAGCTGTTTGGAATTTAGCGGGTACCTTTGAGCAATATGGAAATTAACATGAGATCTGATAGTTGTGACACAAATGTGACCGAGTTGAGGAAAGTATTGCACCTTAAGGCCAGGAAGATTGACATGGGTAGTCTGCAAACAATGGGGAGAAAATTAAACCTGACACAGAAAATGGCTTTTACAAGAAAGTATGGAAGGATTCTGAAGTTGTTAGAAGTGGAAGTGCAAACTGAGGCGATCACTGCCTTAGCACAATTCTATGACCCTCCTCTCAGGTGTTTCACATTTAGAGACTTTCAGTTGGCCCCATCCATTGAAGAATTTGAACAAATCTTGGGAATGCCTTTGGAAGGATAGATACCTTATCGTCATCTTGACCATCATGCAACTATTGCTTCCATCGCCCGTGTCCTGAAGATCCGTCCCGACACCTTAAGGGATGCACAACTAAATAGAAATTAGATCCCCGGATTCACTCGAGAATTTCTCGAGAAACATATGCAGGTCCTGGCAGAAAGAGAAGATTGGGAAGCCTTTATGGATGCTTTAGCTATTACCATCTATGGTGTTATTTTGTTCCCCAACATTGATAACTATGTGGATTATGATGCTATCGCCGTATTCCTAGCTCGCAAGCACAGGCTTGAGAATCCTGTCACGGCTGTGTTGGCAAATGTATACTGCACCATGGATTTCTGTCACACACAAGGTGGAAAAAGGGTGGTTTGTTGTCTACCTGTTTTGTATGTATGGCTCACATCACACGTTTTCCACCAAGTTTGTAGGGCCGAATGTCCGGTTTCTGATCTGAAGCTATGTCAGTTAACAGTGAAAAGTGGGCGCGAGTGGGCCAATCACCTCATAAGGCTCACAGCTGAGAAAGTTAGGTGGTATCCCCAATGGTTGGAAGTTGAATCGATTGTGCATCACTGTGGAAATTACCCAAATTTTCCCCTTATTGGTACGCAAGGATGTATCAACTATAATCCCGTCATAGCCAAGCGTCAGTTAGCTTATCCTTTGCTTGGACCACCTGATGAAGAGTCTCTCATTCCTTTCATCTCATATTACTCGAAAGGAAACTGTGTCCTTGTCATTCGGGATATAGCCAATGCATGGAAGAAAGTCCACCGAAATGGAAGAGAGCTGGGGGCCCAAAGCCATGCTGTCAAAGGAGAATATTATGAGTGGATCTTGAATAGGGTCTCTATTGTTAAATTACCCTTCAGGAGTCCCCCTCATCTCCAGGAAACTCCTCCTGCTCCATCACTTGTTGCGGAGGATGAAGCAACCAAGGCGCTAAAGACCAAAATAGAAGAGTTAACTGCCAAAAATAAGAAGCTAGAGGAAGACCTATTGAGATGTCAGCAAGAATACACCCTTCAGAAAAGGGAGAACCTGGAGAACAAGCAAGCTGTTGAAGAGATTAGGAAGAAACGAAAGATTGATGAGAGCTACATGATGAAACAAGACCAATGTCTTCAAGCGGCCAATTCTCAACTAAAGATGAAGAACAAGCAAAGTGATACCATCCTGGCTGAGAAACATCTTCTGAAGGATATGCTGGCACAATCAAAAGAAAATGAGCAGAATATCATGGTACAAAAAGAGCTCCTACAGACACAAGTCCACAAATTGGAACAACAGCTCAATGAAGTGGTAAAGGCTTGCGAGCAAGAGATAAGTAGGGAACGACAACGCGCCATAAACATTGAGCAAGATTGTCAAGAGACCATACGCCTCTTAGAAGCTGAACAAAATGAAACTATTCACTTGTGGATGGATCGCTTTGCTAAGCTGGCACACCTAGCCAACGGAGCTCTAGAAGATCTCCCGTTTTTACTCAAACAAGCGGAAGGAATTGCTAACCCTGTCAACACTCCTAAGGAAATTGCAACGTTCTTAGATTACTGCAGAGGACGAATTTGTAAAATGAGGGAAATGATTGCCCGAGCTAGGGATGGCTGATTTATTTTCCCGCTTTGTAACTTGGCACTTTATGGCAATAATGTACTCTTTTCGAAATAATGGATTCCTTTGTCTTCACAACTATCTCATGTTAATTTCCAATCAATGCTTTACTTAGTACTCTTGAACGTGATGTTCTGAGGAACAGTCGAAGGATCCGTCAAGTTCCAACATTGCTTCCCGCGTAATCTCGTTTCACTTAATTTTTTCTTTAATTCACTTATCTTTTCTAAATTTTCTTTTGTGTTTCTTTCTAAAGACATTACAGGTAAACATTCTTACGGGACCAGGCTCAGGAAGAAACTCATGGCTGACATAGAACAAGAAAATGAGAATTTGAAGGCTGAGCTCACCCAGGTCAAGGAACAGATGGCCGAGATGGCCAAGCTCCTGGAAAGGAGAGTCACAGAAGGGGGATCTTCTGCAGGGGTTGAAGACGCCCGGCAACAACCACCCACCTCTCATCACGGTCAAGATCCGGCTACAGAATCTGACCCCAGGACCACCGCACCTCCCCTCGTTGTTCGTATAAGGAGACCAAATCCTGCAAACACACAACAACATACCTTTGTGGATGAGGAAGGCAATGTTATTCCCTTTCCCCCATATGGTTTGCCGCACGGATATTTCCCACCACTCCAGGAAGAACCTTGCCACCAAGACCAAGTTCCCATCACTGCCCAGCCTAACACTAATCAACCAAACAACCCACTTACCCAAGCACAAGCCACCCAGATGCCACCCACTCATACTCAAGCCGCCCAAACACAAGCCGCCCAAGCGCAGCCTGCTCATACCATTCATATACCCCGAACCACTACCAAACCAGATACCTTCATACCAAACACTGACCTGTTTCATTCCTACCAGCAATATGGGAAGTTTGGTCAACACACTGCTGCCGGTCCGAGTGCTGTGGCTACCACCCAGGAAGAGAGGTTGGAATTCTTGGAAAGGCGTTTAAGGGAGATGGAAGGAACAAGTAAATTTGGGACAGGCACTGCTGCTGAACTTTGCCTAATCCCTGATGTCGTCATACCTCCTAAATTCAAGACGCCCGATTTTGACAAATACAGAGGGTTGACGTGCCCAAAGAATCATCTAACCATGTACTGCCGTAAGATGGCTTCGCATGCGTCAAATGACCCTCTGCTGATTCATTGTTTTCAGGACAGCCTGGTTGGGGCTCCCTTGACATGGTACAATCATCTAGAGCGCTCTCGTATACGCTGCTGGAAGGACCTAGCAGACTCGTTCATGCAACAATACAAATATAACCTGGACATGGCCCCGGATAGGGGACAATTGCAGAACATGATTAAGAAAGATAACGAGACGTTCAAGGAGTACGCCCAAAGGTGGCGCGAAGTGGCGGCACAGGTTGACCCACCTCTATCTGAAAAGAAGGTGATCATTATGTTCATAGATACACTTCAAACTCCTTTCTATGAGAAGATGATTGGAAGTGTCTCGTCCCATTTCTTTGATATTGTCACTATTGGAGAAAGGATAGAAAATGGGCTAAGGACTGGCAGGATAGTCCGAAGTCCATCTGGGATGGGAGCTGCAAGGAGACCTACACCTGGCGAAAATAGGAGAAGAGAAGGGGAGACCAACTTGGTCTCTCACAACCAGAGAAGGAACCTGGCAGGGCCACCTACCCCAGTTAGGCTTTCACCAGTATATCCCGGCGTGTCGCACCCGTATGTGGCAGCCATTCCAAACCTTAATCCACCACAATTCAGACCAACCATTGTACGGCCGCCTGCGCCACCACAGATACCACACCAAGCACCACAAGCCAACCCACCGCCAAATATCCAAAGAAGGAACAATGACCGTGCTCCACCCCAGTTCGATCCCATCCCAATGTCCTATACCGAACTCTTGCCTCACCTCATTGAAAAAACTCTAGTAGTACCCTGTCCCTTGAGGCCACTACAGCCACCTTATCCTAGGGGGTATGACCCTAATGCCCGATGCGATTATCATGCGGGTACACCAGGCCATTCTACTGAAAATTGTCTGGCTTTGAAATATAAAGTAAGGGACCTGATTCAGGCAGATTGGATAAGCTTCCGAGAAGGAAGTCCAAATGTGACAACAAACCCTCTGCCTAATCATGAAGGGCCCGGGGTCAACGCTATCGGGGAAGATGTGGAGTATACGTCCAATGTTGAGAACATTCAGATGCCTCTAAAAGAAATTCACTCCCTTATGTTTGAGGTAGGGTTAGTAAAGGACAAATGGGATGAAGACTTCGATGATGCCCAATCGACAAAGCAGCAAGAGTTTTGAAAAACTCTCCAAAGATTTATGGACAGTCACACTATACGAATCTGCAAGCGCCATGGCGATGAGGTAAATATGATACAGGGATAGACTGGACTTCGGGCCCCAAAACCCCTGGTCATATTTTATAGTAAAAATACGTCGCTAACACAGACCCCTGCCAGAACTACTATTACGGCACGGCCACCTGCTCCATTCCCGTATGACAACTCCCACGCCGTGCCTTGGAAGTATAACACGGACATAGTTATTTCCAACCCCGTAATAGTTGATCCGGCGCCTGCTTTGTTAGTTACCAACATCGCCGGTGTGGGCGGAATGACCCGAAGTGGGAGAGTATATGCGCCTTCAGAGCCAAAGCAAGACAAGACTGCCGCGGAAGGCAAAACCGGGAAGGTTGGGATCACTGGCGAAACAAAGAAGGTTGTACCAGAAGAAGAGACTAGGGAGTTCTTAAAATTTATCCGCCACAGCGATTACCAGGTATTGGATCAGTTGAACTATACCCCCGCCAAGATCTCCTTATTATCTCTGCTGACAAGTTCTGAATCACATCGGAACGCGCTGATGAAGGTGCTAAGTGAGGCACACGTGAAACATGACTTGCCTGTTGATAAGTTCCAAGGTATTGTTGGACATATAGTGGCCAGTAACTATCTGACTTTCACGGATGACGAGGTGCTGGTGGAAGGGAAAGGACACAACAAAGCTCTCCATATCTCTGTAAAGTGTCAAGACCATATTATGGCAAAAGTGCTCGTCGATAATGGATCATCCTTGAACGTGATGCCCAAGTCTACGTTAGCTAAACTACCCATAGATGGGGCATACATGAGACCAAGCTCCATGATAGTAAGAGCTTTTGATGGGACCCGACAGGAGGTCATAGGCGAAATTGAGCTACCCATACAAGTTGGACCCCATGTCTTTCAAGTTCTCTTCCAAGTGATGGATATCATGCCCGCCTATAGTTGCTTGTTAGGGAGGCCATGGATCCATTCAGCAGGGGTAGTTCCTTCCACTTTACACCAGAAACTAAAGTTCATCGTTGATAACAAACTGGTAATCGTTTCCGGAGAGGAGGATCTTCTGGTCAGTAAGCCAGTTACTACCCCCTATGTAGAGGCAGCCGAGGAAGCCCTCGAGACATCATTCCAGGCTTTGGAGATAGCCAACGCCACAAGTACGCCTTTCCCAAAGGTACCGCTAGCAGTAGCGAAGACCATGCTACGAGGAGGATATAAGCCGGGAAAAGGACTCGGAAGAGAACTGGAAGGAAGAATTCAACCTGTCTGTCTCCCTAAGAACAAAAATAGGTACGGCCTGGGATACCAACCTACCACTGAAGACCAAAAAGGGGTAGAAAAAGAGAGGAGAGGGAAGAGGATGGCTCGTCATACCGGGCATACACTCAATACTGCGAAAATCCCCATCTGTGACCTCTACCAGAGCTTCAGGAGCGTCGGAGTAATATTTCCAGATCAAGTGGCCGTGATCCAAAGTGATCTTGATAAAGGCCCCGGATTTGTGTATGCTGGCTCACCTGGTCAGGAACTGAACAACTGGGAGGTCATAGAGTTCCCTACGATTTGTACCATTTCATCAAAGTAATCATGTTTTCTGTTCGATCCTTTAGCTATGCTTCGGGATCTCATTTTGTAACAATAAAAACTTGTTCGTTTGTTTGAATAATAAATGCCGTCAGTTTCCAAATAGCTTGATCTGTTTAGTAACCTATTATTTAAACCTTTCTCTTGCTTGTTTTCCTTTTCATTTGCTATGATACACTGAAAATGCAGATCCGAAAGCGATTCATCTGAGAATAGTGAGAATTCGGTCTTATTTCACAATTCTGACTATCTAACTGATTGCGCCAATGAGGAATATGATGAAGACTGTGATCCCTCGCTTGAGTTAACCCGGTTATTGGAACGAGAGGATAGGGAAATTCTGCCCTACTTAGAGATAGCCGAGGTTATCGATTTGGGAATTGGAGGAGTTAAAAAGGAAGTCAAAATTGGTACCTCGTTAAGTAAAGAACAGAGGCAGGAACTGATTAGGTTGTTGAGAGAGTTCAGCGATGTTTTCGCCTGGTCTTACCAAGATATGCCGGGACTGGACAATAGCATTGTCGAACATAGGTTACCATTAAAACCCGAATGTCCGCCAGTAAAGCAGAAGCTGCGACGTATGAAACCTGAGATGCTTTTGAAAATCAAGGAAGAAGTCAAGAAGCAATTTGATGCCGGGTTCTTAGCCGTGGCAAAATACCCACAGTGGGTGGCAAATATCGTCCCGGTCCTGAAAAAGGATGGCAAAGTACGAATGTGCGTGGACTATCACGATTTGAACAGGGCTAGCCCCAAGGATGATTTTCCCCTGCCTCAGATTGATGTTCTGGTCGACAATACCGCGCAACATATGATCTTTTCATTCATGGACGGTTTCTCCGGATACAATCAAATTAAGATGGCGCCCGAGGATATGGAAAAAACCATATTTGTCACCTTGTGGGGAACCTTCTGTTATAAGGTGATGTCTTTTGGTCTAAAGAATGCCGGAGCAACTTACCAAAGGGCCATGGTAACCCTTTTCCATGACATGATGCACAAGGAGGTAGAGGTCTACGTCGATGATATTATTGCCAAGTCTAAAACAGATGAAGGGCATATGGAAGACCTAAGGAAACTCTTCGAAAGGTTGAGGAAATTCAAGCTTAGGCTGAACCCAGCCAAGTGCACCTTCGGCGCAAGATCCGGGAAATTACTGGGATTCATAGTAAGCAAGAGAGGCATAGAGGTCGACCCTGACAAAGTTAAAGCCATTCTTGAAATGTCTCCTCCCCGTACAGAAAAGGAAGTTAGAGGTTTCTTGGGGAGATTAAATTACATCGCACGCTTCATCTCACAGTTGACGGCAACATGCGAGCCAATTTTCAAGTTGCTCCGTAAGAACCAACCAGTTCAGTGGAACGAGGACTGTCAAAAGGCTTTTGAAAAGATAAAGCAGTACTTGCAGAACCCGCCAATTTTGATCCCACCTACCCCGGGAAGACCACTCATTTTATACCTTACAGTGTTAGATGAATCCATGGGTTGTGTATTGGGGCAACATGATGAGACTGGGAAGAAAGAACATGCCATTTATTATCTAAGCAAGAAGTTCACTGACTGCGAGATGAGGTATTCTGCTCTGGAAAGGACCTGTTGTGCGTTAGCGTGGGCAGCCCGACGTTTGAGACAATACATGATAAGCCACACTACTTGGCTAGTTTCCAAAATGGACCCTGTCAAATATATCTTCGAAAAACCTGCCTTAACCGGGAGGATTGCTCGATGGCAGGTCCTGCTAACTGAGTACGATATAGTCTATGTCATTCAGAAGGCTATAAAAGGAAGTATTCTGGCTGACTACCTAGCTCATCAACCCATAAGAGATTATCAACCCATGCAGTTTGACTTCCCAGACGAAGATATCATGGCCCTCATTGATGAAGAAGGAGCCCAAAAGGATAAATGGACCCTAAGGTTTGATGGTGCTTCTAACGCATTAGGACACGGAATCGGAGCAATCCTCATTTCACCTGACAGAGAACTTATCCCCGTTTGTGCTCGATTATGTTTTGATTGTACCAATAATATCGCTGAGTACGAGGCGTGTTCTCTGGGAATCCAAGCAGCATTGGATGCCAAAGTGAAGAAATTGGAAGTATACAGGGATTCTGCCCTGGTCATTCACCAACTAAAAGGAGAGTGGGAAACTAGAGACAGCAAATTAATTCCCTATCAAACTCGCATCAAAGAGTTGATTAAGGAATTTGATGATGTTTCTTTTCACCATGTTCCCCGGGAGGACAACCAAATGGCTGATGCTTTGGCTACCCTAGCATCAATGTTCAAGGTGAGCAATGATTACGACATGCCTCTCATTGAAATAGTGCGGCACCACGAACCCGCGTATTGCCAGATGATTGAAAAGGAGTCAGATGGGAAGCCTTGGTACCACGATATCAAAAGGTATGTCCGAAATCAAGAATATCCCGAAGGCACTACAGAGAATGATAAGAGAACCCTGCGACGGCTCGCCATGGGTTTCTTTTTAAACGGTGATGTGCTTTATAAGAGAAATTACGACTCTGTCCTTCTTCGTTGCATCGACACCGACGAGGCAAGTAAAATCATGAGGGATGTCCACGAGGGATGTTTTGGAACTCACACCAACGGGCACGCCATGTCGAGAAAGATCTTGAGGGCTGGTTACTACTGGATGACCATGGAGTCAGACTGTTTTGCCTATGTTCGTAAGTGTCACAAATGTCAGATATACGCGGACCATATTCACGCTTCCCCGTCTTCCCTGAATGTCTTGTCAGCTCCCTGGCCCTTTTCAATGTGGGGTATGGACGTCATTGGACCCATCGAGCCAAAAGCCTCTAACGGTCATCGTTTCATTTTAGTCGCTATCGACTATTTCACAAAATGGGTAGAAGCTGCTTCGTACGCCAATGTGACAAGGAGTGTTGTGGTTAAATTTGTCAAGCGTGAACTGATATGCCGGTACGGTCTGCCGAGTCAGATCATCACTGATAATGGCATGAATTTGAATAACAAAATGATGAAGGAACTTTGTGAAGACTTCAAAATCCACCATCATAATTCCTCCCCGTATCGCCCTAAAATGAATGGGGCAGTCGAGGCAGCCAATAAAAACATCAAGAAGATTGTACAGAAAATGGTTGTGACCTACAGAGATTGGAGCGAAATGCTCCCCTTTGCTTTACATGGGTATCGCACCTCAGTCCGAACCTCAACTGGGGCCACTCCATTCTCCCTGGTTTATGGAATAGAGGCAGTCCTACCTTTCGAAGTAGAGATCCCTTCTCTTCGAGTGATAATGGAAGCGGAATTAAAGGAAGCTGAGTGGGTCCAAGCTCGACATGACCAGTTAAATCTGATTGATGGAAAGAGATTAACCGCCCTTTGTCATGGTCAGCTGTATCAGAAGCGTATGAAACGAGCGTTTGAAAAGAAGGTACGACCTCGACAATTCCAAGAAGGAGACCTAGTCCTCAAGAAGATCTTGCCAATCCAAAAGGACATCCGAGGGAAGTGGACACCTAATTACGAAGGACCATACGTCGTGAAGAAGGCTTTCTCTGGAGGAGCTCTGATCCTCACCAACATGGATGGAGAGGATCTACCAATGCCTGTGAACGCCGACGCGGTGAAGAAATATTTTGCCTAAAAAAAAAAAAAAAAGGAAGGTGCTCGCTAGGCTGAAAACCCATGGGGCAGCCTAGGCAAAAATTAGAGCTGCTTGATGAGTCGAAAACCCGGAAGGGCGGCTCAGGTAGAATAAAAAGCCACAAGTTCAGGCGTAAGGACGAGAACTCTTCAGAGAAGGAAAACTGATCAGGCATGCGCATCTTTGTCAAAATCATTTCCCAGAAGTAAAATCAGAGGATGGTCTCGAAGTCGTGAAGAAAGATCCGGATTCTTATCACTCGCGGGGAGTCGCTGGAGGGTTCAAAAGGCCTTCTTTCCCTCCCACCTTTTAATTGTTTATACATATGTTTTTGTTACCTTTACCTTCGTTACCAATGTACATACTTATATTCAATAATAAAATGAGCTTTCCCTCTCCTTCCCCTGAGTCTACGGCTGAATCTTATAAACGAACAAGTTTTTTTCTTAAGAGGAAATTTTTGAAATGAAAAGTGATGAAATGAAAAGTCGTGGTGAAACGAAATGT
Source organism: Clitoria ternatea (assembly GCA_037962975.1). Classification (NCBI taxonomy): domain Eukaryota; kingdom Viridiplantae; phylum Streptophyta; class Magnoliopsida; order Fabales; family Fabaceae; genus Clitoria; species Clitoria ternatea. The sequence continues at coordinate 97,398,661 of CM075672.1, forward strand.
ATCCTGGCGCCAGACCCGGCCCGTGAGAAAGCATAACCAATTCTGTTGATTATATTCCTGAAAGACAGAATTTGTCTCTATCTCATCCATGAGTTATCTTGAAAGCCTATTTCTTAGGAAAGGTCGCTCGAAATGTCAATTCATTTGATTACTCGTGCTTCTAACCATCTGTTTTGAAGGGTGATGGAACTACGTCACACAGAAATGAGGAACCGGACACCAAAGCTTCGGACCAGAAGTTTTCCCCAAGAGAAATCAGTAGATTGACGTCCCCCAGTGAAATCACAAGCGCCAAAGCCGGCACTTCCCAAGTTCTCATTCCCCAGCGGAACCATAATCACCAAAAAACTACACTTCCCAAATCCTTCCCCCAGTGGGAGTACACTTCCCGGTCAACCCAAACTGGGGCATATCCCTGGGTTTGTTCTTTCATTCAAGGGGCAATCCCCCACCTTCATCTCTTTACAAACCAAGGGCCACACCCCACATTTATTTACCTGTCAGTCAAGGGGCAATCCCCCACCTTTATCTCTCTGCAAACCAAGGGCCACACCCCACATTTATCTTCCTGTCAGTCAAGGGGCAATCCCCCACCTTCATCTCTTTGCAAACCAAGGGCCACACCCCATATTTATTTAAATGTCAGTCAAGGGGCAATCCCCCACCATTATCTCTCTGTAAACCAAGGGCCACACCCCACATTTATCTTCCTGTCAGTCAAGGGGCAATCCCCCACCTTCATCTCTTTGCAAACCAAGGGCCACACCCCACATTTATTTACCTGTCAGTCAAGGGGCAATCCCCCACCTTTATCTCTCTGCAAACCAAGGGCCACACCCCACATTTATTTACCTGTCAGTCAAGGGGCAATCCCCCACCTTTATCTCTTTGCAAACCAAGGGCCACACCCCACATTTATTTACCTGTCAGTCAAGGGGCAATCCCCCACCTTTATCTCTCTGCAAACCAAGGGCCACACCCTACATTTATCTTCCTGTCAGTCAAGGGGCAATCCCCCACCTTCATCTCTTTGCAAACCAAGGGCCACACCCCACATTTATTTACCTGTCAGTCAAGGGGCAATCCCCCACCTTTATCTCTCTGCAAACCAAGGGCCACACCCCACATTTATCTTCTTGTCAGTCAAGGGGCAATCCCCCACCTTCATCTCTTTGCAAACCAAGGGCCACACCCCACATTTATTTACCTGTCAGTCAAGGGGCAATCCCCCACCTTTATCTCTCTGCAAACCAAGGGCCACACCCCACATTTATCTTCCTGTCAGTCAAGGGGCAATCCCCCACCTTCATCTCTTTGCAAACCAAGGGCCACACCCCACATTTATTTACCTGTCAGTCAAGGGGCAATCCCCCACCTTTATCTCTCTGCAAACCAAGGGCCACACCCCATATTTATCTTCCTGTCAGTCAAGGGGCAATCCCCCACCTTCATCTCTTTGCAAACCAAGGGCCACACCCCACATTTATTTACCTGTCAGTCAAGGGGCAATCCCCCACCTTTATCTCTCTGCAAACCAAGGGCCACACCCCACATTTATCTTCCTGTCAGTCAAGGGGCAATCCCCCACCTTTATCTCTCTGCAAACCAAGGGCCACACCCCACATTTATCTTCCTGTCAGTCAAGGGGCAATCCCCCACCTTCATCTCTTTGCAAACCAAGGGCCACACCCCACCTTTATCTTCCTGTCAGTCAAGGGGCAATCCCCCACCTTTACCTTTCTGCAAACCAAGGGCCACACCCCACACTTATTTTCCTGTCGATCAAGGGGCAATCCCCCACCTTTACCTTTCTGCAAACCAAGAGCCACACCCCACTTATTTTCCCGTTAATCAAGGGGCAATCCCCCACCTTTACCATTCTGCAAACCAAGGGCCACACCCCACATTTATTTTCCTGTCAGCCGAAAGACAACCCCAATTTTTTACTCTTCCATAAATCAAGGGCCACACCCCATATTTTATCTTCGGTCAAGGGGCGATTCCCCACTCTTACCTGCCTATCACCCACCGTATGTCAAAAAAAAAAAAAAACGGTGTTGATCCGATATAGGTAGAGGAGGTCCACTCTATTCCAAGACAAGTGGTGATCCAAAGGACGGTGTCATGACCCTCAAGGTCAAATGAAGTAGACCCTGTCAAGTTGCGGGGGACGGTGTCCCAATGGTTACCCTACCTCGGATAGAATTGGGTTAAGGGGTTGCCAAGACCGATGTCAGGCCAATTACACCGGAGGTTCAAAGGTTAATCGAAGTTATGGACGGGGTGGCCATGATACGCTAATCCGAGGTTCTATGCTTCACAAAAGACATTGTCCATGATGAAGTCCTAATTCTAAGTTGATGATTAGATGGTGTTACTTCAAGTCGTTACCTCATACCGGTCACAAGAGAGAGATACTTGGAAACATTTTGAAAGAAAAGAGAAGACAAGCAGATGGATAAAAATTGCATTGTATTAATAGAGGGCACTGAGGCCATTACAAAAATTAAAACTCCGGAGCCCATCCCGGAACAAGGCTAAGAAAAAAAGAAAAAAAAATCCTAAGAGTTGGGTGCTGGAGAGTCCGGTCTAGCGGAGGCTGTCCTCTCGGATTCCTCCGACACCGTCCTCAGTTCCATGCTTTGGCCTTCGGGGAGGGGCATCAGTTCATAAGGAATATCCTCAGGTTCTGAAGCTTGACCCCGGTCCATAGCATATAGGTGGCCACCATGAAATTCATAGTAGACACCTATACCGTTCAGGTTAAGTTGAACAGCGGAATTCCGGTGTACAACCTGGCGAACGGCAGAACTGAAGGCGATATCGGCCAGTACCGAAAATTCAGCCATCTGCTCCTCGGCTTCCATCCGCTCCTTCGCTTGCTCTTCCTGCACATCGGCAAGCTTCCTAGATAGTTCTTTGTTTTTCTCGTCCACCTCGGCCTTTGCAGCCTTGGCTTCATCCAGTTCGGTCCGGAGAGCTTTGAGAGCGTCCTCTGAAGCCTTAGCCTTAGCCTCAGCAGCATCTGCCCTCTTGGCAGCCGATGTGTAAGCAGCAGTGAGTTCGGACAGGTCCTCCTTGCTCTTGGTCAGCTCCTGCTCCTTCTGGGTCAAAGCAGTCTGAGCCTCGACTCTCAAGGCCTCAGCTTTCTTCATCCGGTCTAGGCATTCCTTAGCCTCGACTCCGGAGTAGTAAGAGCGGCCTAAAGAACTGAGGACCCCAGCTGCCTCAACCAAATTAAAAATAGCTGCTTCGGCAGCAGACTGAGCTTCAGAAGCAGGGAGATCGGCTTTGAGCTTGAAGGGGATATGGAACCGAGCCGGTGTCCCTCCAACATACTCTAGAAAATCCGAGAGGCGGGAGTTGACAATGATGTCCTCAGGTTGAGATCGGACTGGAGAAATATTTACAGGACCGGCCTCCTCCTCCCTTGGTACCTCTACCTCGGCCACAACCGTTGGAGCCTTGTGCTTTTTCGACCTGGAGGTTGTGCCGGGGTGGGACTTCCTTTTTATTGGGACTCTCTCAGCTGGCCCCAGATCCATCGCCCCAACATTTTCGGCCGGAATGCTCACCATCTTGGCCGGGGTGCGACGAGGAGTCACCCTATTCTCCTGTGCAACAGCAGCAGCGTTCCGGGCTTCGGTAGCTTCCCTCAGTTTCCTGAGGATGTCTATCCGAGCCATCTCGCCTGAAAAGAAAGAGAAACGATATTAGTACCGGTGTGAATATATAATAGAAGGGGGTGAGGTTAAACAATATCTACCAAGGTAAGCATCCCGGCCCGACTCCGTCCCCAAAAGCCTCTTGCAGGAAAATTTGGCGATGACAGAATAACCCTTCAGAGCGTCCAAGACCTTCTTGGACTCAGTCGACAAGGTACTCACTGACGATGTAGGCATTGCTTGTCAGGAGAAAGTGTTCATGAGTCCAACCGGTGTAAAATTTTCTGGAAAAATCAGAATTCTCCCAGAACACCGGCCTGCCAGCATTGACCTCGACTTTGACATAGGAGTGTTTGAAACTGACCCCGTCTGTCTTGGCCGATTCGGTGTAACTTTCGAAGTTAACCACCTTTGAGTCGCAGCGGAGGTTGATGAAGCCTAGACCCCCTCCAGAGTTACCCCGGCGCATCACCCTGCAATAAGTAAAAAAGAGGGCCACTGTGGGGACGAAGTGGAAGTACTCCCCAAGCACTTCCAAGGACCTTACCAAGCCCCAGCCATTGGGATGAAGTTGGCTAGGAGCGCAGTCAAGAAACCGGAGTACCCCCATCTCAAACTCCGTCAATGGGAAGCGGACGCCGATCTTAGAAAAGACCATCTCATACATAAAGAGGTTCCTTGACCCCGGTTGATGGCAGATCCTGTCCGAGGTTTGGGGGCAGAATACAGTAAAGTCGTTTTCATGCTCAACACCGGCATGAACAACGACATCTTCGATGGTGACATCGGCAGCATCTTCGGCATACCGGGAGACAATCGTCTTTGGGTCTTCATGAACCCAGAAGTAAGGATCCCTGGCCTTCTCAGCTAGCCAGTTGATCCGGTGTGCCAAGACATTTGTCTCAATAGGGTCAGTAGTCACAGCAACACCGGTGGAGGAATTTTCAGAAGCCATTCGGACGGTGTGGCGAAGAAAAGGAATACAACTGTAAAAGGCCACATCGTCAGTAAGATATAAATCGGCACTGCTTCCCCCTTCACTAGCAGTACCAAAGTTAAACGAGGAGCCTGACGATGTGTCAAACCCCTCTGTTTCCCACAAAGGCAATGCGGAGAAACGGTGCCCTGATGAGACGAACCGATGTGAAGCTCCCGAAGTTGCCCCACTTTGGTGACTCGGACCTCGGCTCGAAACTCCACCCGGCTGACGCCGGGATGTAATTGAAGGAGGACCAGACAGGACCTCAATGGAGTCATTACTCGAAACGGTGTCCCCCATGACCTATCTACGAAATTAAAGTGAAGGGTGGGATGGCTACCTGCTGAGGCGATGCGTGCAGTTCTTTTAGTACGAGCCAGGACGTAACACCGGAGAAAAAGCTTTAACGCCGGAGGAGAACTTCGAACACCGGAGAGGTTGAACGTCGGAGAGACAGCACTTCAATATCAAGAAAGGAGTGAAAATGATGGATCCCCGAATTTGCTTTTATAGAGGGAGGAGCGGAGATCCAGAACCTTCCGCATTCCGGCCCATGGCCCATTAAAAAGGGCCGACTTTTGGCATTCCGGCCCAATGGCGCGAATTTTAAATTTTGAAAAAGAGCCAGTTAGCTGATGACACATGGAATGCTCAGTCACCCAGTGACGTGGACCACATTTGAGACACGTCGGCTGTTCAAAATGCCACATCATTAAGCCCCACACTGGATTTTGATCCTACTTAGTCCCTACATCGGTGTTCATATCTTTACTCCCCTTTCACCTCGGAAATTTACATTTCTCTTGTGAAAGAGAGTAAAGAGGGGCATCTGTGAACACCTCTTTCGGTCCGACCCAAATTGTTATAACACCGGACCAGGCCTTGAAGTTGGCAACACCGGACAAGGCTAAAATAACACCGGTCCCAAATGACACCGATCCCAAATGACACCGGTGCCAAAACCACTCCGCCCAACAGTCCTCGCTTAGAGTCCGCCCAACCTAAACCTCGCCTTAACTCCGCCCAACCTAAACCTCAACACTCCGCCCAACCTACACCTCGCCTTAACTCCGCCCAACCTAAACCTCAACACTCCGCCCAACCTACACCTCGCCTTAACTTCGCCCAACCTAAGCCTCACCTTAACTCCGCCCAACCTAAACCTCACCTTAACTCTGCCCAACCGTCCTCACCTCACACTCCGCCCAACCTAAACCTCGCCTCAACTCCGCCTAACCGTCCTCATCTCAACTCCGCCCTACCGTCCTCAAATCAACTCTGCCCAACCTTCCTCACCCCAGGAGCCCCTTAATGGCCGATGTCGCGGATCTGACAAAAAAAAAGACGAGTGAGTCAAGCCCAAGTATGAAACAACGATCTCATGCATGGACTCAGATCAAAAATTGGCAACACCGGACCCGGCCTTGAAGTTGGCAACACCAGACAAGGCTAAGATAACAACGGACCGATGTCATGCGCCGAAGCAGAATGACAGGCCAGTCCGGCCCCGAGGAAAGTGGACAGATTAAGATAGGCACACAGGCCCGTGTGATTCATTGAAAGATTCGGCCGGTGTCAAGACATAGGTAATGGTTCTTAAGGCCCCACATCGGATCAGTGGAGACTCCGTCCAACCAATGGCTTTGCTAACCGGTGTCACAAATTTGACAACAGAGGGACGAGATCGGAAGCTTATGCGTGGTGACCTGGAATCGCACTTGCTGGAAAATGGCAGACAGGGAGGCGGAAGTGGGCAATTAAAAAACCCCCACTGAAAACCCTGTTCCCCACCAATGATAATGGCCAGAGCTGCACACCACTACACGGATGGGTGAGTGGGATTTCTGGTTATCCCAAAACCCTCAGCCCATGACTCGGAGGCCCTATAAATGCCCCAACCAAGGAAGCTCAAGGGGTTGGTCTTGAGATTCTCCCTCTACGCGAGAAAACTCTGGAAATTCTCTCTGATTCCTCAAGTTTCTTAACTGACCTCCCCACTTGAAACCAGTGACTTGCCTTAGTCACCACAAAAGATCCCTTAGTTCGAAAAGGTTTTTGAGTCTTTCTCACTAACACAAGGCCACTACTCTCACACCGTCCGTACCTCGAACACACCTCGTCATCTCAAAACCAACCCTGTCCCATTCCCCGCATCATTACCTCGTCCATCTCCGTTACTGCTCAACAGCATTTCGCCTCGGATTAACTTCCCACAACACCGGTCGTGACCTTCAGATTCCCAGATCGGGTCTAACTCCGGTCTATTGTCCCTGTCAGCGTGCGAGTTCGAAATCAGTCTGGCTCCGTCACTGTGCTCAACCTCCCACATCGGTTCTTAGCTCGTCACACCGGTTCCACTCCTTTCCTTATTTCTTTTGCTTTCAGTTCCCCTTTTTTACTTTTCTATGAGTTTGCTGTTTTATTGACTGTAATTGCCTGCGTACCATTAGTTTACTTTGTTAATATTTTTATCCTTTTCCATAACAAACAGACATAATAAAAAAGGGCGATTTTGTAAAAAAAATAGTGTCGTACGGGAGTACTCCTGTCTACACAACCCTATTAGGATTCGTGCACGTGCGAAGAACTTCGCTTTGCATGAATTCTCCTCTTTAATGATATCCATCAACATCTTTCAGATTCCTCCCTAAAATAGCAATATTCAGAACTACGTAACCCTGATTTCTTGATAATTCAAGAATACGTAGGAGCAGGACTTTAACTCCTGTCGGGCCCATCTTTCTCATTTCCTTTTTTGTTGATTTACTTCCTTACTTTTTATGTTTCTTTCATAAATGTCCTTTTTTGGTCACTTCCATGAAAATCAATTTAGACGTGACATCTTGTTGGTTTCCCCACAGTTTCTGCTCAAGCCTCCGCCATAATTTCATAGGGAAGGGATACTTAGGACGAGACGTCCCGCTTATCCCTTTCCTATCCCTATCCTTTTTACTCAAGGATGTTTAATTTAGACGTGACGTCTTATTGGCATTCTCTCACCCCCCTCTGTCTCATATCGAAGTCGAGCTTAATTCGGACAAGACGTCCCCATTAACCTCGCTTTGACATTCTATGTCTGTACAGTTCTCTACTCCATTCTATCATTTTCAAAATAAAAGGGAAGAAATCATGTTTTATTTAAGGCTATTTATGTTGCGTTTTCAATCTTGGTACTGTCTTTGACAGGCGATGTAGGGTGCTAATACCTTCCCTACTCGTAACCGACTCCCGAACTTGGATTTCAATTTTTTAAACCAGTGCTTTACCGAACTTAGTTTTTTTTCCCAATGTTTTTCCTATGGATAAAAACGTTGGTGGCGACTCCCTGTTTCATCTTTTCTCTCTTGTTCGCCGTGCCGTCGCGATCCAGGTTGCGACAGTATATATTCATGCTTTTCCGAGTGAGAACTTTCTGAGTGAGTGTTTTCCGACAGAAGAGTGATCTATAAGGTTCTGAGTGAAACCCATTATAGTAAACTTATTGGTAGTTAGAAGATTCTTAGGTGAGACTTGACTTAGTAAGATAACTTGAGTGAGAAAGATCTTATGTGCCGAGTGAAAAACGAGTGAAATACCCCGAGTGGTAAAAGACCGGGAAAGATATTCTGAGTGGAATGTACTCTAAGATTTTGAGTGGAATGACCGTGGGAACCATTTCCCGAGTGGTCTATATTTGTATTCCAAAAGAATGATGTTGAGGAGTGTGATGTAACGTCTGAAAGAAACTTGTACATGTAAGGGATAACCCGAATGATTCGTGAGTAAAGACTTCCCTAGTGAACTTAGACCTTGAATCCGAGTGGAGTTACTCGCCCCAGCGACTGAAGGTTCGCTCCAGTGAGTGTGAGTGAAATGAGGGCCTCTGATTGGTTCCGCTTAAGCTATGCGCACTTCGCCCAAGCGTGTTGGGTTGTCTCGCTCGAGCGGTATTGAATCTCGCCTGAGCGAGTAGGCGCTGTTGGGTTCGCTCATGTCCTGCATCTTCCGCTATTGCCTTGTGGATGGTTTGCATTCCTTCCCTTTCTTCCTTGTCCTAATTCTACTCTCCTTAACCCTCAACTACTTATCTTGCCCTTGTATCCCCTTTGATTTTTGGAAAAATTTTCCTGGTCTCGATTTATTCTTGAATTGAACTTAGGATGTTACATTTTGGTATCAGAGCATTCTTAAGAAAATTAAGGATGTTACATTTTGGTATCAGAGCTTTTGCCCTGTTCTGTCTTATGTTGGTTTTAGAATCCTAGGTGTTATATTTTGGTATCAGAGCAGACCCAAAAGGTCCAAGGCCAAGGTATGCTTACCGAGTGTAAGCAGTTGTGTGCATTATAACCGAGTGGTCATCATTATTGTGATATTTTGTTGAACATGGTCAATGTTGAGATATTGATTTTGAGGATAAGAGATTATTCCCCTCCTGGTCCGATTAATTACATGATATATAGGAATGATATAATGTGCTATAGTTATTGAATGTTGGGATGAGACCCGATCGGCAGTGAGTACCTTTATAAACTTATCCTTGAGGGGGTGTTGGTTTCAGGATAAGTCATGGCGAATCGTCAAAGCATGGAAGCCATAGCCGCGACATTCCAATGTTTTGCTGACGTGTTTGAGAGGCAAGGCCAGCCTCGAGCTGAAGATGGCCAAGTATTGGATCGCTTCCTGAAGAGGAAGCCGAGTAAGTTTCAAGGAGGATTTAATCCTGAGGTAACATACAAATGGATTCAAGACTTGGAGAGAGTTTTTGGGGGCCTTCACTGTACTGAGGCCCAGAAAGTTGAGTGCGCAGTGTACATGCTACGAGATGAAGCGGAAAATTGGTGGAAAATCGCCAAAAACCGACTGACTGACGCGGGCATCCAACTAGTCTGGGAGAATTTTAGAGCGTGCTTTCTGGAAAAGTATTTCCCCGACACGGTGAGGAGTTGGAAAGAACTGGAATTTATAGAGCTGAAGCAAGGTTCCATGTCTGTAGAAGAATATGCTGTAAAGTATGAAGAACTATGTTTGTTTTATCTGCCTTTCCAACAACCTGGAACCGAGAGTTCCAAATGCATCAAGTTCGAGAGCGGACTGAGGTAGGATATTAAGAGAGCATTCAGGCACCAGGAAATTAGGAGCTTTCCTGTATTGGTGAATAAGTGCAGAATTTTTGAAGAGGATGACAAGGCCCACTCAGGCCAGAGTAGCAAAGCAGACTATTCCTTGAAGCCCCAGCAATCTCGCTTCAAGAGGCCGAACAACGCTGGTAGGAACAGACCCTTTTCCAGGTTTGGGGGTCGCAGTCAGCAAGAAAGACGACCAGTTATGGAAGATGGAAAATGTTTTAAGTGTGGAGGAAATCATTACGCTCGGGATTGCAACAGCGATGGTGGGATGGTGTGTTACCATTGTAATGAGAGAGGGCACATTCGCCTTGACTATCCCCAACTACGTCAAGCAAACGCCAATGTGCGCCAGGGAGGCTTCTAAGGGAGAAGCCATGGAAATGGTGGCCAAGGAACGGGGGGCAGAGGTAATGGAGCCAGAGGAAATATGATGTTTACTCCAAACAACCTAAGAAGAAATACCGACCAACCGACTGTTGGGAGAGTCTACGCCATCAGCGCTGAGGAAGCTACACAAGCGAATGACATGGTGCAAAGTAAGTGCTTACTCGGTAGATATACACTTAATGTAGTTTTTGATTCTGGAGCTACCCATTCTTTTATAGCCGATGAATGTGTAAGACGTTTAAAGTTGCCGACTGTGTATATGGATCGGACTTTGGAAGTAGCCAATCCGACTGGCACTAAGGTGTTGACGTCAACGATGTGTAAGGATATAACATTTATGTTGGACGATCGGAGTTTCACCTTCGATTTGGTGTGTGTACCTCTGAAGGACCTCGACATTGTACTTGGCCTAGATTGGCTTTCAGCTAACAAGGTGTTGGTGGACTGTCGAAACCGAAGAGTAATTTTTTCGAGGCTGAATAATGAGGACTACACGGTACAAGGTATAGCTCAGCTACTTATGATGCTTTATTTAACTGAGGGAGAGAGTAGAGTCTGAGTGAATAATATTCCGACTGTTTGTGAATTCCCCGAGGTGTTTCCAGAGGATGTGCTGGGTGTCCCTCCAAATAGAGAAGTTGAATTCTCTATAGACTTGATCCCTGGAGCCGAGCCAGTCTCCAGTGCACCTTATAGAATATCCCCAACAGAATTGGCTGAATTGAAAAAGCAAGTGGATGAGTTACTCGAAAAGTAGTTCATTTGACCGAGTGTATCGCCATGGGGTGCACCTGTGCTACTTGTCAAAAAGAAGGATGACAGCATGAGATTATGTATAGATTACCGACAGCTGAACAAGCTCACGGTTAAGAATCGATACCCATTGCCCAGAATCGACGATTTGATTGACCAACTGTGTGGTGCTTCAGCCTTCTCGAAGATTGATTTACGATCGGGATATCACCAAATCTGGGTGAAGGACTCAGATATTCCAAAGACTACCTTTAGGACTCGGTATGGCCACTACGAGTATGTAGTGATGCCGTTTGGTGTGATAAACGCCCCTGCTGTATTCGTGAATTACATGAACAGCATATTCCACCCATATCTAGACCGATTCGTAGTAGTTTTTATTGATGATATCTTAATCTATTCTAAGACCCCTGAGGAGCATGAGGAACATCTCCGAGCGGTACTTCAAGTATTGAAGGAGAAGCAGTTGTTTGCAAAACTTTCAAAGTGCGATTTCTGGATGGATAAGATCCACTTTCTCAGACATGTAATTTCCATGGAAGGCGTTTTGGTAGACCCATCAAAGGTGCCAGCTATAATGGCATGGGAGAGACCCAAGTCGGTCTCGGAGATAAGAAGCTTTATGGGCCTAGCTGGCTACAATAGAAGGTTTAGTGAAGGTTTTTCTAAACTTGCTTTGCCACTGACTAAATTGACTCGGGAAAATGTCCCTTTCGTGTGGAGTTCCGAGTGTGAGAGTAGTTTTCGAGAGTTAAAAGACAAGTTGACAACCGCTCCAATGTTGGCATTGCCAAACTTGCAAGAGAGCTTCGTGGTTTATTGTGATGCATCGGGACTCGGTCTGGGGTGCGTGCTAATGTAGAAAGACTGAGTGATAGCTTATGCCTCTCGGCAATTGAGGCCTCACGAACAGCATTATCCGACCTAAGACTTGGAATTGGCAGTTGTGGTCTTTGCATTAAAGATATGGAGGAATTACTTATACGGTTCTTAATTTGAAGTGTACAATGACCACAAGAGCCTTAAATACCTATTCGATCAGAAAGAACTGAACATGAGGCAGAGGAGATGGATGGAGTTTTTAAAGAATTATGACTTCGAGCTGAAGTATCATCCGGGTAAGGCGAACGTTGTTGCCGACGCCTTGAGTCGGAAATCCCTCGATATGGCAGTGATGGTGGTGAAGGAGGTGGAGTTATTGGAACAATTCTGAGACATGAATTTGCATGTTGACGTTCCTTCGTCTCGGAAGATAACGCTCGGTACGTTGAAGATTGCCAATGAATTTATGAAATTGGTATTCGAGCAGCAGAAGTCAGATCCCTACTTGGCTGAGATGAAGGCGACTCAGGCCAAGGGTAAGGACTTGTCTCTGACCGAGGGACCGGATGGAATTTTTCGAGTGAAAAATAGAATATATATGCCGGGTAGACGAGAATTAAGAAGGATGGTGCTTGATGAAGCCCATAAGAGCCTACTAAGTATTCACCTGGGCACTACAAAGATGTACCAAGATCTAAGACTACAATTTTGGTGGCCTGGATTAAAGAGGAATGTAGTGGAATATGTGGATCGGTGTATCACCTATCAGAAATCGAAAGTTGAGCACCAGAAGCTGTATGGTGCATTGCAACCCCGGGAGATCCCCGTATGGAAATGGGACTCAATTACCATGGACTTTGTCATGGGATTGCCTAAAACCCGAGCGGGGCACGATGCTATTTGGGTCATTATTGACCGATTGACTAAGACTGCACACTTCTTACCTGTAAACATGAGATACCCGTTATATAAGTTAGCCCAGATTTATATTCGTGAAATTGTCCGACTACATGGTGTGCCGACTTCTATCGTATCGGATAGAGATCCTAGATTCACGTCTCGATTTTGGACCAGCCTGCACCAGGAAGTGGGCACGAAACTTTGGCTAAGTTCCGCCTACCACCCCCAATCGGATGGACAATCCGAGCGAACGATACAAAGTCTAGAAGACTTACTGAGGGCGTGTGTATTGAAGCATGGTGGGTGCTGGGAGCAGTACCTTCCCTTAATCGAATTTATATACAACAATAGCCACCACAGCAGTATTGGTATGGCACCCTATGAAGCCCTGTATGGTCGAAAATGTCGAACCCCACTCTGTTGGTCGGAAACGGGTGAAAGTTTACTATTGGGGCCAGAAATTGTGAAACAAACCTCAAAACAAATCCAAGTAATAAGGGAAAAGATGAAGGCATCTTAGGACAGACAGAAAAGCAACCATGATAAATGAACCAAACCACTGGAGTTTTCAGTCGGGGATAGGGTGTTTCTAAAGATTTCACCGAGTAAAGGAGTCGGGCGAGACTTGAAAAGTGGGAAGTTGAACCCCCGATACATTGGGCCTTATGAGATATTGGAACGAGTCGGTTCCATGGCATACCAAATAGCGTTTCTGACTCACCTATCCCGATTGCATAACATGTTTCACGTATCTCAACTAAGAAAATATCTACCCGATTCTACTCACAATGCCGGATGATGAAGTGGAGATCAAGGAGGATCTGACCACTGTGACTATACCGACTAGAATCGTGGACCGATCGATAAAGCATTGGACGAGCAAGGATGTACAACTGGTTGAAGTAGAGTGGCAGCAAGACGGGTATACCTCTTATACCTGGGAACGTGAGGATGCCATGAGGCAACAGTACCCCGAGTTGTTTAATCAAGGTGAGTTACCGATTGAACTTTAAGGACGAAATTCTTTTGAGAGGGGGAAAATTGTAACATCCCGATTTAAAAATTAATTATCGAGTGAAATTAAGCCATTAAAATAATAATTTCAAAGTGGAAAATTACTTGTTAATTATAATTAACTTAATTAATTTAACTTAAGAAAATAATGGCTGATTAATTGTGATTAATTGTTAATAGCTGGCTGCTTGTGATTGGCGTGTGGCATGAGTGGACTGCTGATTCACGCTTTCCTACCCCACTCTTCTTTTCTTCGTGCATGCATATATTTGTTACTGAGCCACTATTGTTATTCATTTCCCTTCAGACTTCCTCTTCCGCTACTTCTCTTCTCTTCGTTCTCTCTTCTCTTCTTCTTCTTCTCCCCTCTTCTCTGTTCTCTGTTTCTGGAAACCCACGACGACGGTGCTGTAGAAGATTTAGAGTTTCCTTCTGTTACTGAAGGACGATCATCGAAGCGGAATAAAAACCGTTCCCTATTCCCGAGCCGATTACAGAATACAACGGCGTTCGAGGGGGCTGGACAAGTGGGAGTACTGGACGAAGCAACAAGGCAGAGGATCAACGTCAAAACAGAGGAGCCTCTTGGAGTCTCTTAGTTGGTAGGGGGTATCTTATATCTTAAATGCATGGGTTATGGACGGGTTCCGGGTGTTAATGGTTTGCTGATTCTGTGTCTGATTCTATGTTTTATTTGCATAAAGAGTATATGATACCCAGACGCATGATGATTAGGAATCGAGTGTTGCATGTTTAGTTCCATCCATGAAATACATGTTGATAGCCTCAAGAGTATTGAATCGTTGCATGAAATGAATGTGTTGAAGTGTTGTTGATGATTATCGTGTGACCTATGTGGCATGCTGGTTATTATGAGTTTGAATGCTGACTGTATGTGAGAAAATATGGACTTAGTGAGTCTGATGATGTGTTACACCGATTGCATGTGATGCATGTATTGTTGAATAAAAGTTGTGTATGAAACTTGTGTTGTGTGATGAATCCGCGTGTGGCGCATGGGATGCGTTAATGCTGGGAGCATGTAGTGTGGGACACTACCATCGGTTATTAAAGCGTGAGACGCTGTGAAATCCTTTTGAGTGAGACTCAAGGTAGCCTTTGCGTGAGACTCAGGCTGCCCGTGAACACCGCCGTTGGCGTTGAGAGCGTTGGTGTCACCTATGAGGGCAAACGGTTTGGTACCAGTAAAACGGCCAAGCAGCTAGGAGCTGAATAGAAGGCTGGGAGCCTATGTTGCAACGAATGAAAACCGATTACACACGAATACTGATCCGAGTGAATTAATCTGTGTACATGTACAGTTGATGTGTATGAAATCTGATTGTATGAGTATATGTTAATGTTATCGAGATGGTGTGTGCATATAGCCGAGTGATAATTGAAGGATTTTGATCGGTAGATGTCTTATGCGTGTCCTGATTAATTGGCATTGTTATGTTATTGATTGTTACTATGTATGAACATATATATTGCTGCACTAATGAGGAATAATCCGAGTTAGTATCTATCATTTAATATCTAAGATACCCACCACCTACTGTGGCTATATTTTACAGTGAATGTCTCTCGGAATGACGAATGAAGGAGGAGCTGCATACCGAGTGAAGTGCTTGTGCACTATAGGAATATCTGTGTATATGTATATACTGTGTATAAGGTTTTGTTAAGCCTTGTCTGGCTCGTGTAACATCCCAGATTTTTGAGAAAATAAATTTATTGGATGATGATAATTAATTATTCATGGTCAAATAATTATGGAAGATGTTATTAGACATTAGAAGTGAATTATCGGTAAATTAAGATTTACTGGAAACGAATGAATTAACAGATGATGTGGGACCCACTTAATCGAATTGAGTGTTTGATGGGTCTAGAATGTTTGGAATATTATGGTGATTAAGATGGTGTAGTTAGAATAATTTTTAGTGCTAAGGAGATAATTAATTGAACACGACGTATGTTATTAGATGGGAAAATATGAGCTATAATGGAACTAAAAGAAAATGAGAATTCCTATTTCTCCTCTAGTTTAGCCGTGGTCTCTCTTTTCTTTTCACCTTGCACTCTTTTAACTAATGGATATAGAATTTTATGGCACAATGGACAAAAGCATTGAGACATGGTTTTACCCATTGGACAATGTCCAATTTTTACACATCTTTTCTCTCCCCCTTTTCCCTCATTTTTCGGCAGCTCCCTCTCCCTTTCTTTTCTCCTTCGTTTTCTTCTCCTCTTCTCCCTTTCTCCTCCAAAAACCGTTTTCCCCCATTTCTATCCTCTCCATTCACCATTTTCACTCAAAAAGCTTGGATATATGGTGCATGCATGGAGCTAGGAAGCGTACATTGGTCCTCCCCTTCTTCTTTACCCTCATTTTTGTTTTGGTGGAGTTTGGATTTAAGGTAAAGATTTCTTACCTCCACATCATTCTATTATGGTTTTGTGATATTGGGTTGAAGATGATAATGTTAGAAGCCTTGCATGTGGATGGGTGTTGATTATGTTGGTTAACCTAGAGTGAAACTTTAAGCATGAATATTGGAGGTGTGAAATTGAACATGGTTGATGTTGTGGGATGAAGAGAAAGTTACAGTGACCATAAAGATTTTAGGAGATTGATTGAGAATATTGTTAAATGATTTTAGATGGGAAACCCTAAGTGTGATAAATTGGGGATTTTTGCCAAATTGATAACCTTAGTGATTTTGATGCCTTGGGAGTGGATTTATATGAGGAAATGAACATTTAGAAGTATTGGGATTGAATATTGATGTTGATAGAATGGGGAGCTAAGTCATGAGTTGCAAATGAGGAAATATGCACGTAGATAGGTATATTGATTTGAGGGAATTAGTCTTAAGTGTTGATGTTTATGATGTTGATAATGGTTGCAAACCATTAATAATAAACTAAGAGAATGGATGTTTAAATTGATGAAGCCTTAGGTCTTGTTATAGGCCATGGTGTCGTTGATGTTGGGTTGTTTAGCCCTTTGAAATCTAGAAATCTTAGCTTTGGGGAAAGGAATTCCCGAAGCCTAATACAAGCATATGAATTTGGAGTACTAGACAAGTTTAGGACTTGATCATGGGTTAGATGATGATGTCTAAGATGATGCTTTGTGATAGTATAATAATGGCAATTGTATGTATATTTGTTGTGATAGGATTGCATCCTTGACGATGATGCGGAGCGATCGAGGCATTTGGAGCATTGGAATTGTGGATTTTCTCTCGAGGTAGGAGAGGAGTTTGCATTTCAAGTGCATGAGTGATTAATTGATAATTATGTTATGTGTGAACTCATGCATTGCCTTGCCAAGAACTAATTGTATGTTTAAATTGTTGAAATAGTGAGTGATGGCTTGGCTTATGGGATTGTTGTGGAAATTGCATGAATATATGATGTTGATGATAAATACTTGATATCCCTTTGAATTGACATGAATCAAATGTTTGGTAATATTCAATGAATAGATGAATTGAACAGAGCGTTGAAGATTATGTTGTGATAAAGTGGAATGATGATGAGGGGTGGTTATATAACTCTTTTTCATAGCTAATGAATTGATATTTGAAATTAAGATGTATGAATGGTCGAACCAGGTTCTAAGTGCATAAAGAGAGGAGTAAGAAAGATTAATCTAGGCCAAACTTATATATATAAAGGTTTTGATGTGAGAAGAAAAGGGAAAGACTGAGTTTCTAAGCGTGAACTGGTATTCTCGCTCAGGCGAGATGGATTCTCGCTCAAGCGAGAATCCCTTGGACCAGAATTATGGTTTCTGGCTCCATCTCGCTCAGGCGAGATGGCATTCCGCTCAAGCGAGGTGTGTACGATTGAGGTTGGAAGATACTGGACGAATCTCGCTCAAGCGGGAGTGGCCACGCTTGAGCGAGCATGATGGAAATTTGGTACTGGGTAAATCTCGCTTAGGAGAGAGGCGTGGCAAGTGAAAGCTCGCCCGAGCGAGCGAGCCTAGAATATGGCACTGGAGGATTTTCATTCAAGCGAGCATGGGTCGCTTGAGCGAGTGAGGTACCTGATGCTTTAAAATTGCCTCGCTTAAGCGGGTGACTAACCAACTGGAGTCTCGCTCAAGCGAGCGAGCGTAGGCACGCCCTGGGAATTTATCGCTTACGCGCGTTGGGGCTCGCCCAAGCGAGTCTGCCCAGCTTCGCTCAAGCGAGGGGGAATCTCGCCTGAGCGAGTTTTCCCCAGTTTGAAATTATTTCATATTCTTGACCCTGGACTATTGATGGATTCCTTCCTTGTGATTATAAGATGATTGATGGGGTGTATAAAGGGCAATTTATTGATTATTTGGCATGGTGGTTGGAAGTAATTAGGATAATTGGGAATGAGTTAATTGTAATATAATTACCACTAAGGATGGAGTAATGAAAGGATGATATTGAGAATCTAATGATAGGATTATGAGATATATCCTTAGGATGAATTCAAAATGTATGAAGGGATAAACAAATGACATTGTATGAAATATAAATGGATGAAATAGAGGGAATATGATGTTAAATAATATTAGATGATGACGTTGAACACTCTCTTATAGAAAGAGGTGTATAATTATATTGTTGACTTGTTGTGTACCGTTGTGTGTGATACAAGCATGGTCTTGTATATGTGGTATGAAATATGAAATTGATAATGTTGTGAATGCCACACAATTTTGTTTATATATACATATATGAGTATAGTTGAGCAACGGTAATGAATAATGAGATGATAATCCACTAAATGAAGTGTGATAATATTAATGAATAATATGTGATGTTGAAATGCCATAATGGCTGTTTGCAAGTATTGACTTGCGTGTGTGATGTGAAATATATGTGAAAATATGTTGAAATGGAAATGCCACATTAAAGACTTGAAAATAATAATGATGAAACCAACAATGTTGAATCCACTAAGGTGTATGGTGGTGTTGGTGATCGTGATGATGATGATGATGTTTGATGAGTGGCATTTAGGATGCACAGAGTGAGGATGCATTTGAATTGCTTTTGCATTGCATCCATGGCATATCATAGTTGTCTGTGTGGAATATTAGGGGGTTCCACTAGGCAGGCCCAGTGGGAGGGCGGCTCAGTGCACGAGCGTATTATGATTTTTCCCCTGTGACTCAGTGTATGAGTCACGAAGCTGTCCATAGTTTGGTGACGAGGCACCCTATGTGGCGGGCCCAGTGGGCGGGCGGCTCTATGGTGAGCGAGTTTACCTCGGTGTCCGACGGGACACGGCTCTCTCGATGTGTGTTCGGGAGGGGCCCGTAGTACTTGTGGTAGTTGAGGCCACAATGTTAATCCGCAAGTCACAGGGTGACTAGTGCTACAGATGGGCGATAGCGGTTTGGTACCAGTAAAATTATGAGAATATAAGCATGCTTAAATAGAGATATATGTGTACATAATTTTTCTACTGCAGTAGGGGCATAGTAGCACACCTATGCTCATCCCACAATTGAATTAATGTTATTTTTCCCACAGTCGGATCCGCATTTGTTGTCTATTCCATTGTGCATATGCATTAGCCATAAGAGCATTTGCATATAGCATGGAGATATGCCAGAATATGATAATGATTGAGATGATAATATTGGCGTCGATGAGACGCGAGGTTAATATAATGAAAGACCACATAAAAGTATTAAATGATATGAACGTATAAAATGATGTTGAATATGACGATATGTATGATATGGCCCAATGTAGTGAAGGGCGTATTTAATTACAATTGAAATGATTACGTTAGCCCATAGTGGCTTGATAAAAGACCAAGATGGTCTATATTGATGAGTTGGCCCATTGGGGCGATATGATAGATATGTGTTGGCCCATTGTGGCGGTGTTATAGATGTGTATATGCTTGCTTTGCTATGATTTGATGAATAAGCATGAAATGAATATATATTGTTGAATTAATAACTTATGATGATTGTTGGTGTATTTAGCAAAGCATACATGATGTTGATATGCATATGCACATAATTTCAATTGTATTCATATCGTCATTTGAAATGTAAACTCACTCTCCCATGTGGTTTACTTTTTAGTATTGATGCAGGAAAACCATGGGGTGAGGCGTTTATGAAGTGAAGTTTTGGGAAGGTAAATAGTTGTAGAGGAATGCCTTGGCCGGCAGCTTTATAACGTAATGTGTTATGTATATGATGGATAATATGATGTTGTAATCATTGATATGGATGAACGAATTGTGAGTATAGTTATACGTTTGGTTGATGTACTAATAGTGGATATATAGGAATTGAAGTTAGGCTGATTATGGGCTTTTATGAATAAGAATTTTAATGATGTATGATGCATGACCATATAGATGATTACATGTTTATATCTTAGGTATTGCATGCTTATGAGATTGTGCAAAATGGTGACGGTTGTCTACTAGGCCTATGTTATGCCATTGCGTGCTTTGCCGAGCCTTTTCTCATATCTTCATATATGGGACTAGGCGTGTGCCCGATATACACATTTTTCTTCCGCTGTAAGCTCTGTTATTTTGTATACCGCATGGGCAACTATTTATCGATCCAGTTATAAGTTTTAAAATCTCGCTCTTTGGTTTTCTGTAATTTGAGTCTTGATGTGGTCATGGTGGTGTTTTGGAAATGTTTTCTAACGCGAAAAATTTACTCGCATTTTTATTAATTATGTCGATCACATCGGGATTCGAGTACAGAAAATCAGGGGTGTTATAATCTGGTATCAGAGCGTATTTTGCTCTGAATTAGAGATCTTGATTATTGCCATTGCCTGATTGATTGGTATTAAAGTTGATTCTATGGATGGTTGGAGCACGACTGCTCAATATTGGAACATTTTGGTGATTATTGGAATAAGGTTGTTTGTATAGATTTAAGAATGATAATTTTCTAGAGAATGATGATATTGTGTTTGATTGCCCTGTATGGACATATGATGGATTAAGCACCTAGGAATTATGGATTGATTATAAGGGCATTATTGCTTATTGAGGAATTATTGTGAATCATTAGAGTTGAGTTGGGATTGATACGCAATGAGGACTTTTTATGAGATTGTGATTCATAAGACGTGGTGGTTTATTGGGAGTATATTCCTTATCCTTGAGGTTGTATGATGTGCATGTGGAGCCTAGTTGCTCAAAATATAATCATGGATGAATCATGAGATTGAATATGTTTATGGATGAATTCCTCAATGTGATTGATGTGGTTGTTCGTGTAAGACCGCCCAAGTTCCTTACACTATTTCCTTCTAATGACGAATACATTGATATTATGCATTGGAATATTAATATTTAAGTATGACTTTAACTGATGATGAAATTGAACCATGTGTGATCATGGATATGATATATTGAGTATGAATCGAATTGAGGGTGAGCCTATGCCGTATGTTGATCACGGATAGGAGATGTTAGATGTGAATGATTCACATGTTGAAATCTAATTGTATGAAAGATGGTGAATAAATTCCCTAATGTGGACGTTCATAAATTAAGATGATTGTTTGTGCTAATTTGAATTATGGATTTTATATCCTGGAGCACAAAGGTATGGCATTATGTAATACAAGTGATTTATTATATTCCTTTTTGGATGAAGGATATGAGTAAGTAATAAGGTGATTGAATATTAAAATTGTGTATATGTAGACTTGGGGTATGTCTTGGGTTTGTATTTGTGAACCGAGTGAATGATTGATTTAGTTGTGACCCACTAAGTGTGGTAACCCCGAATGACTCAAAATGATCTTGAACGATCGAACCTGATTGAATTTGACCCTATGGTGTTCTAGGCTCTATGATGTTTCTATGAGCCATGTTTATTGACTTTATGTGTTGTGGAAGTATTCCACGATGAGTATTAAATGACCCTTGAATTTTCTACGACTAGTGATGAACTGAATCTCATGAAGGGTTGAGCCGTAGTGAAGTAAATTATGGGATGAGTCGATGAGACTAGAACCGATGTGCGATTGGATTGGAAATGAGAACATGAACCCATACGTAGTTGGTGAATAAAGATGTTGAATTCGGGGTATACCTTAGTATTGACCAAGATATATAATTTTATGGTATGATTTGAGCTAGATTATATGCCCTTAACGTTATGAAGATTAGATTGATTACGAATTGCGGTATGATATAGAGAGAATGCATGTAAACATGAGTCGGTTATGGAATTTAATTCTATAGATACCTCCCTTTTTGCTTTAGAAAGGAGATATATTGGTGATAGAATCGTATGCCGATGTAACACAATGTGAATTGTATGTCCAATATATGGACTTTGACTGTGATAAAAGAGGCAAACTACTAGTGTGGAAGATTAGTATATGAATATTGACCTTATTTTGACCTTGGGAGCATCCATTTAATATGAGTTTGGTGATTCCTATAGGCTTGGACCGAATTATCGTTGACAATATCTGGATTAGACAAATGATTTCTAAGTTATTTGACTATGATTTTGAGATGAACGAGGTCCAATGGTGGGGTGATTACCCTATGGTGATTGGAAATTTGTGGTTGTTATGTCAATATATGGTTATGGTGACTGAAGAATAGAGGATGGTATGACATGAATTATGCCGGATCACGATTAAATAACAATATGATTTGAGTATATTGCTCGTGAGATTGTACGACTTCTTGGGAAGTCTCGTGTGTGAAGGAATAGTATTAGAATTGAAAGGAATAATGTAAGTAATAGGACATGAAGGTACTTATCCTGATATGTCTTTACGTGCCATAGGCATTGTGGCAACGTGCACTTATGCACCGATCTCATGTGTTTGTAGTAACCACTACGGGATTGGGATGCCTTCCTGTATGTCGGATGCAGCAATACATAGACCAGGCAAGTGTAGAGTTGTAACTGCTTACGGCGAATGTATTGGACCTATCCGGAGGTACTGGATAAGAATGCCAGAGTTGTGATCAATAAACCGTGAATAGATGAGTGGTGACTCATGATGAGTATGTGAAGTTTCATACTTGGGTAAAGAAATGATAATAATTATATCCTGTTGGACTTTGGAAAGTCCGATGTTACATTATGATGATTTTGGACCTTAATGGTGTGTGGCCGAAGTGTGGCCTTAGGACGTATGCAAATGTTAAACTTCGAGGACGAAGTTTCTTTTTTGGTGGGGTGGATTGTAACATCCCAGATTTTTGAGAAAATAAATTTATTGGATGATGATAATTAATTATTCATGGTCAAATAATTATGGAAGATGTTATTAGACATTAGAAGTGAATTATCGGTAAATTAAGATTTACCGGAAACAAATGAATTAACAGATGATGTGGGACCCACTTAATCGAATTGAGTGTTTGATGGGTCTAGAATGTTTGGAATATTATGGTGATTAAGATGGTGTAGTTAGAATAATTTTTAGTGCTAAGGAGATAATTAATTGAACACGACGTATGTTATTAGATGGGAAAATACGAGCTATAATGGAACTAAAAGAAAATGAGAATTCCTATTTCTCCTCTAGTTTAGCCGTGGTCTCTCTTTTCTTTTCACCTTGCACTCTTTTAACTAATGGATATAGAATTTTATGGCACAATGGACAAAAGCATTGAGACATGGTTTTACCCATTGGACAATGTCCAATTTTTACACATCTTTTCTCTCCCCCTTTTCCCTCATTTTTCGGCAGCTCCCTCTCCCTTTCTTTTCTCCTTTGTTTTCTTCTCCTCTTCTCCCTTTCTCCTCCAAAAACCGTTTTCCCCCATTTCTATCCTCTCTATTCACCATTTTCACTCAAAAAGCTTGGATATATGGTGCATGCATGGAGCTAGGAAGCTTACATTGGTCCTCCCCTTCTTCTTTAACCTCATTTTTGTTTTGGTGGAGTTTGGATTTAAGGTAAAGATTTCTTACCTCCACATCATTCTATTATGGTTTTGTGATATTGGGTTGAAGATGATAATGTTAGAAGCCTTGCATGTGGATGGGTGTTGATTATGTTGGTTAACCTAGAGTGAAACTTTAAGCATGAATATTGGAGGTGTGAAATTGAACATGGTTGATGTTGTGGGATGAAGAGAAAGTTATAGTGACCATAAAGATTTTAGGAGATTGATTGAGAATATTGTTAAATGATTTTAGATGGGAAACCCTAAGTGTGATAAATTGGGGATTTTTGCCAAATTGATAACCTTAGTGATTTTGATGCCTCGGGAGTGGATTTATATGAGGAAATGAACATTTAGAAGTATTGGGATTGAATATTGATGTTGATAGAATGGGGAGCTAAGTCATGAGTTGCAAATGAGGAAATATGCACGTATATAGGTACATTGATTTGAGGGAATTAGTCTTAAGTGTTGATGTTTATGATGTTGATAATGGTTGCAAACCATTAATAATAAACTAAGAGAATGGATGTTTAAATTGATGAAGCCTTAGGTCTTGTTATAGGCCATGGTGTCGTTGATGTTGGGTTGTTTAGCCCTTTGAAATCTAGAAATCTTAGCTTTGGGGAAAGGAATTCCCGAAGCCTAATACAAGCATATGAATTTGGAGTACTAGACAAGTCTAGGACTTGATCATGGGTTAGATGATGATGTCTAAGATGATGCTTTGTGATAGTATAATAATGGCAATTGTATGTATATTTGTTGTGATAGGATTGCATCCTTGACGATGATGCGGAGCGATCGAGGCATTTGGAGCATTGGAATTGTGGATCTTCTCTCGAGGTAGGAGAGGAGTTTGCATTTCAAGTGCATGAGTGATTAATTGATAATTATGTTATGTGTGAACTCATGCATTGCCTTGCCAAGAACTAATTGTATGTTTAAATTGTTGAAATAGTGAGTGATGGCTTGGCTTATGGGATTGTTGTGGAAATTGTATGAATATATGATGTTGATGATAAATACTTGATATCCCTTTGAATTGACATGAATCAAATGTTTGGTAATATTCAATGAATAGATGAATTGAACAGAGCATTGAAGATTATGTTGTGATAAAGTGGAATGATGATGAGGGGTGGTTATATAACTCTTTTTCATAGCTAATGAATTGATATTTGAAATTGAGATGTATGAATGGTCGAACCAGGTTCTAAGTGCATAAAGAGAGGAGTAAGAAAGATTAATCTAGGCCAAACTTATATATATAAAGGTTTTGATGTGAGAAGAAGAGGGAAAGACTGAGTTTCTAAGCGTGAACTGGTATTCTCGCTCAGGCGAGATGGATTCTCGCTCAAGCGAGAATCCCTTGGACCAGAATTATGGTTTCTGGCTCCATCTCGCTCAGGCGAGATGGCGTTCCGCTCAAGCGAGGTGCGTACGATTGAGGTTGGGAGATACTGGACGAATCTCGCTCAAGCGGGAGTGACCACGCTTGAGCGAGCATGATGGAAAATTGGTACTGGGTAAATCTCGCTTAGGACAGAGGCGTGGCAAGTGAAAGCTCGCCCGAGTGAGCGAGCCTAGAATATGGCACTGAAGGATTTTCGTTCAAGCGAGCATGGGTCGCTTGAGCGAGTGAGGTACCTGATGCTTTAAAGTTGCCTCGCTTAAGCGGGTGACTAACCAACTGGAGTCTCGCTCAAGCGAGCGAGCGTAGGCACGCCCTGGGAGTTTCTCGCTTACGTGCGCTGGGGCTCGCCCAAGCGAGTCTGCCCAGCTTCGCTCAAGCGAGGGGGAATCTCGCCTGAGTGAGTTTTCCCCAGTTTGAAATTATTTCATATTCTTGACCCTGGACTATTGATGGATTCCTTCCTTGTGATTATAAGATGATTGATGGGGTGTATAAAGGGCAATTTATTGATTATTTGGCATGGTGGTTGGAAGTAATTAGGATAATTAGGAATGAGTTAATTGTAATATAATTACCACTAAGGATGGAGTAATGAAAGGATGATATTGAGAATCTAATGATACGATTCTGAGATATATCCTTAGGATGAATTCGAAATGTATGAAGGGATAAACAAATGACATTGTATGAAATATAAATGGATGAAATAGAGGGAATATGATGTTAAATAATATTAGATGATGACGTTGAACACTCTCTTATAGAAAGAGGTGTATAATTATATTGTTGACTTGTTGTGTACCGTTGTGTGTGATACAAGCATGGTCTTGTATATGTGGTATGAAATATGAAATTGATAATGTTGTGAATGCCACACAATTTTGTTTATATATACATATATGAGTATAGTTGAGCAACGGTAATGAATAATGAGATGATAATCCACTAAATGAAGTGTGATAATATTGATGAATAATATGTGATGTTGAAATGCCATAATGGCTGTTTGCAAGTATTGACTTGCGTGTGTGATGTGAAATATATGTGAAAATATGTTGAAATGGAAATGCCACATTAAAGACTTGAAAATAATAATGATGAAACCAACAATGTTGAATCCACTAAGGTGTATGGTGGTGTTGGTGATCGTGATGATGATGATGATGTTTGATGAGTGGCATTTAGGATGCACAGAGTGAGGATGCATTTGAATTGCTTTTGCATTGCATCCATGGCATATCATAGCTGTCTGTGTGGAATATTAAGGGGTTCCACTAGGCAGGCCCAGTGGGAGGGCGGCTCAGTGCACGAGCGTATTGTGATTTTTCCCCTGTGACTCGGTGTATGAGTCACGAAGCTGTCCATAGTTTGGTGACGAGGAACCCTATGTGGCGGGCCCAGTGGGCGGGCGGCTCTATGGTGAGCGAGTTTACCTCGGTGTCCGACGGGACACGGCTCTCTCGATGTGTGTTCGGGAGGGGCCCGTAGTACTTGTGGTAGTTGAGGCCACGATGTTAATCCGTAAGTCACAGGGTGACTAGTGCTACAGATGGGCGATAGCGGTTTGGTACCAGTAAAATTATGAGAATATAAGCATGCTTAAATAGAGATATATGTGTACACAATTTTTCTACTGCAGTAGGGGCATAGTAGCACACCTATGCTCATCCCACAATTGAATTAATGTTATTTTTCCCACAGTCGGATCCGCATTTGTTGTCTATTCCATTGTGCATATGCATTAGCCATAAGAGCATTTGCATATAGCATGGAGATATGCCAGAATATGATAATGATTGAGATGATAATATTGGTGTCGATGAGACGTGAGGTTAATATAATGAAAGACCACATAAAAGTATTAAATGATATGAACGTATGAAATGATGTTGAATATGACGATATGTATGATATGGCCCAATGTAATGAAGGGCGTATTTAATTACAATTGAAATGATGACGTTAGCCCATAGTGGCTTGATGAAAGACCAAGATGGTCTATATTGATGAGTTGGCCCATTGGGGCGATATGATAGATATGTGTTGGCCCATTGTGGCGGTGTTATAGATGTGTATATGCTTGCTTTGCTATGATTTGATGAATAAGCATGAAATGAATATATATTGTTGAATTAATAACTTATGATGATTGTTGGCGTATTTAGCAAAGCATACATGATGTTGATATGCATATGCACATAATTTCAATTGTATTCATATCGTTATTTGAAATGTAAACTCACTCTCCCGTGTGGTCTACTTTTTAGTATTGATGCAGGAAAACCATAGGGTGAGGCGTTTATGAAGTGAAGTTTTGGGAAGGTAAATAGTTGTAGAGGAATGCCTTGGCTGGCAGCTTTATAACGTAATGTGTTATGTATATGATGGATAATATGATGTTGTAATCATTGATATGGATGAACGAATTGTGAGTATAGTTATACGTTTGGTTGATGTACTAATAGTGGATATATAGGAATTGAAGTTGGGCTGATTATGGGCTTTTATGAATAAGAATTTTAATGATGTATGATGCATGACCATATAGATGATTACATGTTTATATCTTAGGTATTGCATGCTTATGAGATTGTGCAAAATGGTGACGGTTGTCTACTAGGCCTATGTTATGCCATTGCGTGCTTTGCCGAGCCTTTTCTCATATCTTCATATATGGGACTAGGCGTGTGCCCGGTATACACATTTTTCTTCCGCTGTAAGCTCTGTTATTTTGTATACCGCATGGGCAACTATTTATCGATCCAGTTATAAGTTTTGAAATCTCGCTCTTTGGTTTTCTGTGATTTGAGTCTTGATGTGGTCATGGTGGTGTTTTGGAAATGTTTTCTAACGCAAAAAATTTACTCGCATTTTTATTAATTATGTCGATCACATCGGGATTCGAGTACAGAAAATCAGGGGTGTTATAGCTCGTATTTTGGTCTTAGTCTCTTTATATCAGAATTTGGACTCTCTCGGGTGAGAGTATGACAATGTGCCTGTAAATATTCATATACATTCCTATACATATCGTACTGTACGTTTATTCTATGTGATGTGTGAAGGTCCGAAAGGTCCGAGTGGTATATATTCATGCTTTTCCGAGTGAGAACTTTCCGAGTGAGTGTTTTCCGACAGAAGAGTGATCTACAAGGTTCTGAGTGAAACCCATTGTAGTAAACTTATTGGTAGTTAGAAGATTCTTAGGTGAGACTTGACTTAGTATGATAACTTGAGTGAGAAAGATCTTATGTGCCGAGTGAAAAACGAGTGAAATACCCCGAGTGGTAAAAGACCGGGAAAGATATTCCGAGTGGAATGTACTCTTAGATTTTGAGTGGAATGATCGTGGGAACCATTTCCCGAGTGATCTACATTTGTATTCCGAAAGAATGATGTTGAGGAGTGGGACGGCCCCAAAATAGGGGAAAATTTTTCGCGTTTTTGGAATAATATTAATAAATCAAATAATTAGAGCGGTGAAGTATTTTTCACCAAACCCCCGGATCTAAGACAAACCACTCCCATATATGAAGATATGAGGGGGTGAAATTAAAAGATGATTTTTCAATCAGAGTCAGCGGAAGATTCATTTGATTTAATTATTGACTGATTGATTTTCAAGAGAAGGAATTTTATAAAAATGTAGGATGAGATTTAGAACACTTAAGATTTGATATTGAAATAAGATGCTCAATTAATAATGTGAAAAATAGGGTTGTAAGCATTTAGAATAAAATCCCAAGTAAAAAATTAAATTAGAGAAGCATCAGGTGCCACTCGCTCAAGCTAGAATAAATTCGCTTGAGCGAGCCAGCGTAATCACACTTGAGCGAACGCTGAGGGACCTGAGCGAAAGGGAGGAAATAAGCATCAGGGCTCAGCTCGCTTGAGCGAGCCTTGTCTCGCTTGAGTGAGATACGAAAGATAACATTGAGCGAGGCAGCGAGATGCTTGAGCGAAGGAAGGAATTAGCATCAGGTTCCAATCTCGCTTGAGCGGCACATGACTCGCTTGAGCGAGATTGGTCCAGAATCATTAGAGACTCTCTGGCCGATTTTCGCTTGAGCAAGGCACCACTCGCCTGGGTGAAAATCGTCCAGTATCATTTTCCTTCTCCTTCGCTTGAGCGTTCACTCCCATGCCTGGGCGAAAATTGTCCAGAATCTAACCCCTGATTCTGAGGCAATTTCGCTTGGGCGAAACACACATCCGCTTGAGTGAATTTGGGACAGAAACGAGTCCCCTGTTTTACAGCAATCTCGCTCGAGCGAGATTCTCACTCGCTTGAGCGAGTTCTGTAGAAACTCAGCAGAAACGAAAATTCACATGGACTTAACACATGCAACATCAATTCCTTCTATTTTGGCCTTACCTAAGACCTTACCTCACTTCATTATACATGTACCACTTCATACAATGCTACAATCTAAAACTACATAATTCCTTCATTGAATTAAATACCACCAACATCATCATGCTAATATTAACTCATGCATATAATCCAAATTCAACTTCATGCCACAATACACTCTCTACCTATATCTAGATTCAACATCATTTCACAAGCTTCATAATATAGCATAAAAGCACAGCAATCCATTCGTCAATCACAGATAAGCATCACAATCCATTCTTTACATCCTTTGGGTCATGAATGAAAATTGTCATTGCACAAACATGTCCAATTTCCTCCCATGACCTCCAAAATTATCAACATTACAAAATTGAGTATATAACCATCATATACTTCACAAAACACATTCATGCCGGCCAAGGCTTACACGTTCCTATCCATATTTACCTCCTTCCAAACTCGACCCCCAAAAGTTGTAGGATTTAAGTCATACCTACATCAACTTTAAAAATGGCAACGGGGAGGTGAGTAACATAATCCAAATGAATTAAAATCATACATTATGATGAAATACATGTATACTTGCACAAATAGCAATCATTACACCACACCATACATCATACATAAATACATCTTGTAATCTCAAATATACATTCGCATTTCCAATCATTTGGATTATCAAACACACACATAGGGTTAGTATTCAACTCTTTCCCTTTTCAATTCTCATTCATCCATTGCCACTTTGGGATTTCAACTAGGCATATCTCCAGCTACATGCAAATTCCCTTAAAGCTAATGCATATGCACAAGAATTTCTCATCAAACAATGCGGATCCGACTGTGGGAAAAATACAACATTAATTCAATTGTGGGACAAGCATAGGTGTGCTACTATGCCCCTACTGTAGTGGAAAAAATTGTGTACACATATATCTCAACTTTATACATGCTTATATTCTCATAATTTTTACTGGTACCAAACCACTATCGCCCATTTGTAGCACTAGTCACCCTGTGACTTGCGGATCAACATCGTGGCCTCAATTACCACAAGTGCTACGGGCCCCTCCCGAACACACATCGAGAGAGCCGTGTCCCGTCGGACACCGAGGTAAACTCGCTCACCATAGAACCGCCCGCCCACTGGGCCCGCCACATAGGGTGCCTCATCACCAAACTATGGACTGCTTCGTGACTCATACACCGAGTCACAGGGGAAAACCACAATACGCTCGTGCACTGAGCCGCCCTCCCACTGGGCCCGCCTAGTGGAACCCCCTAAATTCCACATAGACAGCTATGATATGCCATGGATGCAATGCAAATACAAATCAAATGCATCCTAGATACCACTCCACCTTCAATCATTCACCACCACCACTTGGTGGATTTCAATATTCTCATTATTCTCATCCAATTCCAATTCTCTTTTGAACTTATTCACATCAATAGTTAGTGGCATACAAATTCAATAAATCATACACACATCTTTGGGATATTCACATCATAATTCCAATTCACACATGGTTTCAAACCATCATCATACTTCATCAACATAGTATCATCACCACATCACAATATTATCCCAAACACAATGCCACATAACAATCATCATTCTAAATGCATTCAAATCATAACATCACCACATCATCCATTCAAACAATCATCAAGTAATCATATATACATATTTTCACGTCATCAATGGATGAAACCATGCATTTAGAATAGTTACCCCCTCCTACCTCAAGTGAAGTAGTGATCAACACGGTTCGATGGTCCCGCCTCGTCAATGGGGTCACTTCTTACATTACAATACATTATACAATCAACTTTCTATTTACCCATTAAGACTTAAATACTTATATATATATTAATAGCTTGATGTTTATATTATTTTAACTCTCAAACCTCTTTTATTTCTTTTTTTCCACCATAACCACCATGGGTTAGGTGCTATCCTTTATTATTATGCACTCAACAACCAAACCCCTTTCATGGGTTCCTCCACTATTGACTTCCACCAACAAATACCATCCTAAATACTCATCTCCTTCCAACCATAAATGCATCCACTTTCATTACCTCCAAAAAGTCTTACTCTCATAAAAACCCATATTAAACTCTTGCATTAAATACTCTCCTTAAGATCATCCATACACATGCATGGTTCCCAAAACTCATATTATCATACAACCATGGCGAAAACCCAAGTAACTAGTGAGTATTTCTTACCTCACACCCAAAAACGAAAATGGGTTCACTAGAGGGAGAAGAAGCTACAAAAATGGAGGGGAAAGGAGGAGAAAACAGCAGCTCCACCAACTTCCTTCAAGCTCCCACCAACGAAAATGAGAAGAGATGGAAGATGAAGTCAAGTTGCTAGGGTTCTTGGAAGAAAGCAAGAGAATGGAGAAGATGATGATGAGAAGAAGAAGAAAGTGCAATGCCTAATGCCTTCAGCGAAACATACATGAATAGTGAAAGAAATTTGGGTTTTTGATTTATTTCAATTCCCATTTATTAAAACTCCATCATTTTATAACTAACAGGTTCTCTGTTCGGGCTCAATACATCATCTGAAAATTATTCCGAATACATATTCAGATTCCCGATAATATTTTCAATAGCCCTGACCAATATCATCTCATTCCGAGATACTTGGTCCGACACCCATATCTCAACCGGGCTTAATTTTAGCTTATTCTCAATAGTTTAGGACATTAAATACTCCATATACCAATTTCTAATATTTATTCTGGTAATTAATTCTCTATTTTAAAATAATTCAGGATGTTACAAGGAGTGTGATGTAACGTCCGAAAGAAACTTGTACGTGTAAGGGATAACCCGAATGATTCGTGAGTAAAGACTTCCCGAGTGAACTTAGACCTTGAATCCGAGTGGAGTTACTCGTCCCAGCAACTGAAGGTTCGCTCTAGCGACTGTGAGTGAAATAAGGGCCTCTGATTGGTTCTGCTTAAGCTATGCGCACTTCGCCCAAGCGTGTTGGGTTGTCTCGCTCAAGCGGTATTGAATCTCGCGTGAGCGAGTAGGCGCTGTTGGGTTCGCTCATGTCCTGCATCTTCCGCTGTTGCCTTGTGGATGGTTTGCATTCCTTCCCTTTCTTCCTTGTCCTGATTCTACTCTCCTTAACCCTCAACTACTTATCTTGCCCTTGTATCCTCTTTGATTTTTGGAAAAATTTTCCTGGTCTCGATTTATTCTCGAATTAAACTTAGGATGTTATATTTTGGTATCAGAGCATTCTTAAGAAAATTAAGGATGTTACATTTTGGTATCAGAGCTTTTGCCCTGTTCTGCCTTATGTTGGTTTTAGAATCCTAGGTGTTACACTCTAAATTTGCAGACAATAAAGCATCTTGTGGCGGGTTGGTATACACATATTATGCATGGTTTAACCACATTGTTATCAACGGTACATAGAGTTGCCCCTAATTCTCCCTTGACTTCCCTCTTTGCGTGATATGTTGTTGCATGCCAAACTTCCTCATCACACGATCAGGCTGATGCCATTCAACAATGTTGGTACATAAGAGTGGGACCACAGCTTGCCATGCTTTGAAACCCTGCAAACAAATTGGTGGCAACGATGGCAACAAATCTGCCTCGTAAGGGGTCCAAACAATTTACATAACATCAACAACACAAAACTATTAGTCATTAATGTAAAAAGAAAAAAACTCTACATTTGGAAATTCTTTAAATATGCAAAGGGTTGACTCACATCCGTGTGCTTCATCTGATCAAATACACATCGATAAAAATCAATGTCTTGTCGAACAGCCTTAAATGTACGACTGCCTAACCACCTACAAAAGAGAATATACTAAATCTGATTACCAAAATTTTAAGCAACACAACACAAAATAAAGACATTGACATCACAAGGCCTGCCTTGCAGCATAGGCAGTTCTTACAGGTCTATCATAAGGTAAGACCGTTGGAGCAATGCTCGAGAACCTATCCCATGCCCAGACCTGACCCAATAGGTAGAGGCCACAAATGAACAAATGATCAGAGTCAGATGATTTACATAATTCCCTATACAAATAGCTGAGGGCTACAGAACCCCAGCTATACTCCCCACATTTGTCCAGGTCTTCCAACAGTGGCAAATATCTCAGTGGGACCTTGCTTCTAAATTGATCAGAGAAGACAACACCACTATTTAACCATAAAATAAATGCCCTTGCGAACCGTAACAATTGAACCTCATCCACAAGGTGGTCCTCAATGTTGTCAAATTGTTATGAGATCCACTTCATCCTCAAAGTCCCGCTATAGACTACATCGTCGGGTGCATACACACCGAATAAATTTTACACACATGCACTCCAATCCTGATCAGAAGTATCTACCATTAAGGGAAGACCATCAATATGTAACCCTGTTTGAATCACCATATCCTGCAACATAATGGTGCATTCACCAGCTGGCATATGGAAAGTGTGTGTTTCAGGTCTCCACCTCTCCACAAGTGCAGACACGAGAGCAGGCTCAACCTGAAAAAAATGTAGTTAGGAAATCCCAAGGAACCCAGCTCTTTATAAATGAGGTACAATTTGGTCTGGCACAAAGCCTTTATCACCACAGAAAAGCAATACATACCTACATTTTAATGTTTTATTCGGTCTTCCATTCCATATTGCTTCAGATACATGCACATTTTAAAATTTTAAAAGACTTGGGTTTTCGGGACCAAGGTTCACTTCACGAGATTGACCAAAAGATGAAGATGATGCTTCCATCCTACATAAATCAAGTTATAATTAATATTAAGTTCTAATTTACATAAAAAATAAATCAACTAAATGTGTAGCATAAAATATAAATGAACTAAAGGTGCACCATAAAATTTGCCTTAATTAAATGTGCAACATAAAATATAAATGAACTAAATGTACAACATAAAATATAAATCAACTAAATGTGTAACATAAAAAATAAATGTTGTAATTATAAAATGTTTAAATATATTTCTTATTATATGTTTATTAAATACAATTGTCACCAAACCTACATTTACGTATTAAATTGAAATATATTTAATAACTAATACTAACATATTTATTAAAACTTGATATGTTACCATTCATAAATATATTTATTAAAAATATAACAATCTTATATTTTCTAATATATATTATTAAATATATAACTATTTAATAAACATATAGTTACTATCAAATATAATAATAAATATTTACTTAAATATATCTTTAATAATGTTTATTATTAAATATAATAATCTATCCAATTTTAATTACAATCTTATTCTTAAACCTAAACAATATCTAACTAAACATTAATATAATACTAAATATTTAACATTAACCATACCAGTAATTAAACACTAGTTACAAAATACTACTAATCAATCTTATTCTTAAACCTAAACAATATCTAACTAAACACTAATATAATACTAAATATTTAACATTAACCATACCACTAATTAAACACTAGTGAGAAAATGCTACTAATCTTATTTAATAAAGACTAACATTTTTTACCAACCACAAAATTATTTTAAGATTTAGTATTATATTAGTTTAAATTTTTTTTACTTACTATATTATCCCTAAGCCCTACACAATATTTCCCTAAAACTAGTATAATACTAAATGTTTAACATTAACTAAACTACTAATTAAACATTAATATAATACTAACTCTCTAACATTACAGCATATAAATAATTAAACTTAACAATAAAAATATAACTAAACCTTTTAAACTAAGCCAAAAGGGACCATAATAAAAATATAACAAACCTTTTAAGATAAGCCAAAAGGGACCACAAATGCGATCAACCTTCACTGGAAATAGACCTACACCTTTAAAAATGCCTAAGGAAAAAAGGAGTGGAAGTAGAGAAACAGGAAAGAAATGCAAAGGGACCACAATTGCACACGGTGAGAATGGTGGAACTTCACGTTTTAGAGGCAAAATTTTGCTTCGGAAACCAAGTAAACCATAGGTCCACCAGGCGGTTTCACAGAGCAATTACGTCACTTTGATGGGCTGATGAAACTGTCGGTCCACTAGGCATTTTCAGGCACCAGTCGTAGTCGCGTCAGTCACGAAACCTACTGTCCACGCTACGGTTTCTAGGCGGAGGTCAAATCACACAGTGGTAGAAAGCAACTAAATCTGTCTCTTTAAAAGACGGTTTCTATGCATGCTTGACACTTGCCATCCATGCAGAAACTCGCCCTCTTATCCAAAGGCTCACAAAAACGGTCTCATGCCTAGGTGGTTTACAAAGACTGATTTGACAAGATGCACCACAGACCATTAATTTTTTTGGCATATACCCCATTCTTATAAATATTTTTAAAAATGAACCCCAATCCTGCCAAAAATCCCACACACAAGTATTATGAGTTGTGGGTGCCCTCTATAAGAGGTATTAGTCACCCTATGGAAAAATGGCTTATCCACTTCTCTATATAGTTAAGGCACACCATCATCTTTTACATTAACAATCATACTATTATATATTTAATTTTTATCATCAATCAACTTAAATCATTGATGCATAAACTTGGCTTGAAGTCAAATATCACTTTGTCTCCATTCATTGTAAAGGTTATACAAAGAAATTAGCCATCAACCATTAGGGTCTAATTTCATCCATGACCCCCAAAATCCAAAATCGAGTTAAATACATATATGCATACACACATACATATGGTATACAAAATTTTGTTGTCGGCAAGGCTTACAAGCAGTTCCTCCATATTTACCTTTTTCACAAAAGCTCCATCTCCAGAAGCATAGGTTTCTAAGAAAACCTACATGAACCTTTAAAAATAGCAACTATGAGGTGAGTAACACATACCAAATGAATAAAATCGTACGTTATGATAATACATACTTATAAGTATATCAATAACATTTCACAATCATATTATATACTCATCACACATCCACTTAAGTTAGTATTGCAAATTATCCATTCACTATCAATAATTCATCACCATTAAGGACCTTCAATACTCAGCATATCCTTGGCTATATGCAAATGCTCTTAAAGCTAGTGCATATGCACAAATGAGCCAATAACACATATAGAACCAACTGTGGAAAAAACATCATGCAATGTGTGGGTCAAGCATATGGTGCTACTATGCCTCTACTGCAGTAGTAAATATGTAAACTTATCTTATCATTTTGCATGCATAACAACAGCTTTCACTAGTACCAAACAGCCATCGCCCCTTTGTAGCACTAGTCACCCCATGATAAGAGGATTCAACATCATGGCTATAATTTGCCATAAGTGCTATGGGCCCCTCCCGAACACACATTGAGAGAGTCGTTTCCCATTAGAAACATCAAGGATACTTGTTCATGATAGAGCCATCCACCCATTGGGCCCGCCACATAGGGTGCCTCGTCATCAAACTATGGACAGCTTCGTGATTTGTTGGATCACTAGGGAATAATACAATCTTACCCGTGCATTGGGTCACCCTTCCACTGGGCCCGCCTATTGGAACCCTTAACATTCCTCATAGAGAACTTATGATATGCCATGGATGTAAATGCCAATCAATGCATTTCTCACACTATGTATCCTAAATGCCATTCCATATCCAATAACTTACCACTATTACTTAGTGGATTTCAATATCCTTATCAATCTCAGCCGTCACAGATCATAGGAATTTTATTCATATCAAATGTTGATGGCAATCATGGATCATCAATTTCTCCCACACATATATCATGGGATGTTCATACGTTATGTTTAATCCAATCACAATTATGACATCAAGAAAAACATTCACAAGCCATACTTCTAACATTATCAAAGCATTATCCTGAACATTACGACACCATACATACTATTTAATTATTCATCCAAATTAAACAAAGGGTCATACCCATACATATACATATCAACAATGGATGAAATCATGTATTTTAGTAATGTTACCACTTCCTACCTCAAGAGTAGTAGTAGTCAAAGCGGTCTGAAGGTCCTGCCTCGCTGATAGAGTCAGTTCCTACATTACACAACATACCATATAATTATTTTCTATCTCAACCACCAAGATTTTAATATTCTTGGTTAGTTACATGTTGTTCTTGCTATTTTACACTCCAAATTACTTTCATTTCGTCGAACCCATCATAACCATCATGGGTTAGGTGCTTATATCCATTATTATGCATTCTAGAGTCAAAACCACCAATGGATTCCCACATGCATAACCATTTTCCATCATTATTCTTATCTTTCATCATCGATATCACTCTACCATTATTGGTAAACCTTTATCTACTCACATTTCCCTTTTTCCCTAAATTTACAGGTTAGGGTTTCATTAAAACCCAACAACCACTATCTATACCTATAATTTTCCATCCTATGTATCACCATTTTTATGTACCCATTCATACCTCCCTAGAACCATGCCTTCATCACACCCCACCTTAGGGCTTTGCATAAAATGACTTCTAAATCATACCCTATTCATGAAACACTCTCAAAATCCATAACCCAGGGCTTGAAACACATAAAAATAGGGAGAAGAGCTTACCTCAAGCAAAAGAAAATAAGCTCCTAGGAGAGTGAGAGACAGAGACGAAAATGGGAGAGAAAAGGGGAGAGAGTTCCAACACAACAACCTCCTTCTTGCTAGGGAGAGCAAAACAAAAATAGGAGAGGAAGAGACACACACCCATACTTAGGTTTTGAGAGGAAGAGAAGAGGAAGAAGAAGTTGAGCAGAAGAGGAAGTTGAAGTGTTTGGGTTTGAGAATGAGAGAGTAACGTGAGAGTGGGAGAGAAAAGAGAAGTTTTTATTTTATATTTTGGCCCATCATTAAAAATTTTCTGTTTCATGAGAAATAGGATCCCTATTTGGGCCCAAAACTTTATCTAAACATTATTCTGAAGATATATTCGGATTCCCAATATTATCCTCAATCACCCTGACCAATAGCTCCCCAATCAGAGATACTTGGTCTGACACCCATATTTTATTCGTGTATGAACTTCAGCTTTTTAAGCTATAATAAATTATTGATAGTCATAAAAATTATCAATTTAATTATTTCTAAACTTTCGGGGTATTAATTAATTTATGCATAATTATTCCATATTTATTCATCTCAGTTAAATATTTTTATCAATTTTTGGGATATTACAATCCACCCCACCATAAAAGAAATTTTATCCCTGAAATTTACCCACCTGATTCGAATATCTCAGGATGTCATTCACACATATCATCCTCACGCTCCCACGTGGTTGTAATCATATCTACGTGCTTCCAACATACTTTCACCTAGGGAATCAGTTTGTTTCGCAATTTCTTGATAGAACGTTCCATAATAGTAGTGGACACTAGAGGAATGGATAAGTTCTCCCTGATTTCAACATCATCATGGGTAACCACATGTGTAGGATCATGCACATACTTCCGTAGTTGTGAAACATGAAACACATTATACAAATCGAACAAATACGGTGGAAGGGCAATTCTATATGCCACTTCGCCAAGCTTTTCAAGGATTTTAAATGGTCCAATAAACTTCGGGCTTAACTTCTTGCTCTTCAAAGCTCTTCTAATTCCCTTGTCTCTTGACACCCTCAAGAACATATGATCGCTAACTTGAAATTTAAGTGGCTTCCACCTTTTAGCTTAATAGCTCTTCTAACGATCTTAAGCAATCTTTATCTTTTTTTTCATATCATCTTGATTTGTTCATTTGTCTCCGCAATCAACTCCGGCCCTAAGGCCAAATTTTTACCAATTTCGAGCCAACACAACAGAGTTTTATACTTTCGACCATACAAGGCTTCATACGGAGCCATACCAATAGTATTGTGATAACTATTATTGTATGTGAATTCAATCAATGGTAGGAATCTTTCCCAACAACCTCCATGTTCCAATACAAAAGCTCTCAAAAAGTCTTCAAGGCTTTGAATTGTTCGCTTGGATTGTCCATCCATTTACAGATGATATGTCGAACTAAGCTTGAGCTTAGAACCTAGTTCTTTATGCAAGCTTCCCTAAAATCAAGAAGTGAATCACGGGTCGCACTCTGACAAAATGCTCGAAGGCACACCATGTGCCCTAACAATCTCCTTAATATACAACTGTGCCAATTTCTTGAATGGACTTTTCATGTTCATAGGTAAGAAGTGAGCACACTTTGTCAACCTATCAACAATTACCCATATTGCATCATTTCCAGCATGTGTTTTGGGTAATCCAGAAACAAAATCCATAGCAATATTATCCCATTTCCAAACAGGGATATTAAGAGGTCTAGGCACACCATATGGCTTCTGATGTTCAACTTTAGTCTTCTGACAGACAATGCAAGCAATAACATAATTAGCCATATCCTGCTTCATACCGTGCCACCAGAAATTCTTCTTCAAATCTTGATACATCTTGGTAGCACCAGGGTGTATGTTGAATACACTTTTATGAGCTTCTTCCAACATAATTTTCCTCATATAATTAATTAATGGGACATAAATGTGATCTTTCACATGCAACATACCATTGAAACCTCCTAATAAAAACAAATTCTTTCCATTAGTTTGAGATTCTTTCATCTCCATCAAATATTCATCATTCAGTTATTGCGTCTTCACCTATTCAAGGAATACATTTACAATCTTTAATTCCTCAAGAGAAATCTTCTTTGTGGTATAAACCTCCACACCAACATTCAAATTTCTAAATTGTTCAATTAACTCCATCTTTTTCATCATCATAGCGGATACATTTAATGATTTCCAACTCAAAGCGTCAGCAACCATATTCGCTCTTCCTGGATGGTATCTCAAATCAAATAATCTTTCAGAAATTTCATCCATCTCTATTGACACATATTAAGTTCCTTTTGATTGAACAAATATTTGAGGCTTTTGTGATCACTAAAACCATAAACTTTGAGCCATACAGATAATGCCGCCATAACTTCAAAGCAAAAATAACTGTCGCTAATTCAAGATCGTGTATAGGGTAGTTAACCTTATAATATCACAACTGTCTTGATGCATAGGCTATCACACACTCATTATGCATTAGCGCGCAACCAAGGCCAAGCTTATAAGCATCACAACACACTACGAACTCATCTAATAAATTAGGCAAAGCCAATACTGGAGCAGAAGTGAGTCTTACTTTTATGTCTTGAAAACTTTTCTTACAATTGAGATTCCATACAAACAGTTGATTCTTACGAGTCAGTTTTATCATTGGCAAATCCATACGAGAGAAACCTTCAATAAATCTCTGATAATAACCGACAAGACCAAGAAAACTTCTTATTTTGGTCACAGATGTCGATCTTTCCCAAGCCATCATGGCTTCAATCTTTGATAGATCAACTACAACACCATCTTTAGAGATAACATGTCCAAGAAATTGGACCTCAGACAACCAAAACTCATACTTAGAAAGCTTTACATACAACTCTTTCTACCGAAGAATATTCAAAACAAGGCGAAGATGTTCTTCATGTTCTTCTTGGATCTTAGAATACACAAGGATATCATCGATAAATACCACCACAAATCGATCAAGATTATAATGGAAAATACGATTTATGTAATCCATAAAAATCATAGGAGCATTCCTTACACCAAAAGGTGTTACTACATATTCATAGTGGCCATAGCGGTTACGAAAAATGGTTTTTGGAATATCATCAGTCTTCACCATGATTTGGTGATATCCAAACACAAATCAATCTTAGAAACTACCACGGCATCCCTCAGTTGATCCTAAAGATCATCAATGCGAGGTAAGGGATATCGGTTTTTGATAGTTAACTTGTTGAGTTATCGATAATCCATACATAACCTCATAGTTCCATCCTTCTTTTTCACTAATAGCACAGGTGCACCCCAAGGAGACACACTTAGGTGAATAAATTCTCGTTCTAATAATTCCTTAACTTACTTTTTCAATTCAGTTAATTCTACAGGAGACAACCTATAAGGAGCTCGAGAAACAGGTTCTACACCCAGAACAAGATCAATAGAAAATTCCACCTCTCATGGAGGAGGCAAACCAAGTACCTCATCAAGAAATACATCCAAAAATTTAGGCACAATTGAATAACATTTTCTCCATCCACCATGCATAGCATAACAAGAAGTTGAGATATACCTTATACACTAAAGTGCTTAGTATTTAGAGAAGGAAAGATAACACTTCAATTT
Source organism: Clitoria ternatea (assembly GCA_037962975.1). NCBI lineage: Eukaryota > Viridiplantae > Streptophyta > Magnoliopsida > Fabales > Fabaceae > Clitoria > Clitoria ternatea. Next base: position 97,440,206 of record CM075672.1, read on the forward strand.
TGACAATCCACCAAGACCTTATTGGCAAATAACTAATCCATTCCCATAATAACTTCTAAGTCCTTCATGGGTAAACAAATAAGAGAAATCGTGAATCTCCTATTTTCAAGAATCATCTCCACATTGTCACATCAAGTGACCGTCCGCAAGTAAGTACCAGTCGGTGTAGACATCATTATAGAGCCTTTCATCATACTTATTGGCAATTTCAATTGCCTTACATAATCTTCCAAAATGAAGGAGTGTGTTACACTAGAATCAAATAATACATCAACACAATTACCAAGAATTTGGCACTTACTTTGAACCAAATCACCAGCTTTACAGCTTCCTCACCGGTCACGGTGAAGACTCTTCCAGTAGTTTGTTCTAGGTTAGCACCATTGTTGTGACCATTCTGGCCACCATTAACATTACCATGACCATTACCATTATCATGATTGTTGCCACCATTTCTATTTCCATTACCATTATCATTTCCACGACCATGGCCTCTAAAAGCACCATAGCCTCCATGATTTGCTTTATTGCGTACCCCTATATCTATTGCATTCAAGGGACAATCAGGATGAATGTACCCCAATTGGTTACATCTATAACACACCACCATATCCTCATGATCATACTCACGAGCCAAATTGTTTCCGCCACATCAGAAACATCGAATACCTTGCCCATTACCTCGGCCACCATTAGAACCATGTCTTCCACCACCGCATCCACCTCTAAGTGAAGAGGCACCACACACAACGTGTCTATTCTTCTTGAAGTTGCATTTTTTCTTGAAGCTTGAAGATTGGCCCTTCAACTTGTAATCATGCCCCAAGTAACTCTTAGGCAGCACATCATTTTCTTCAAAAATTCTACACTTGTTCACAAGAGTGGGGAAGCTCCTAATCTCTTGGTGGCATATCGCCTTCTTTATATCTTGGCGTAAACCATTCTCAAACTTGACATACTTTGAAGCTTCAGTACCTTCTTGTGGAAAAGGAGGGTAAAACACACATAGTTCTTCAAATTTGGAGGCATACTACTCCACCGACAAGTTTTCTTGTTTAAGCTCCATGAACTCAAGCTCTTTCTTGCTTTGGTAGCTATTTGGAAAAGACTTTCTCAAGAATTCCACCTTGAAATTCTCCCAATTCAAGGGAGCATGAACTACAATCACATGCCCACGAGTTAGAATCCACTAAGATTCAACTTCTTCACGGATCATGAATAGAACATACTCAACCTTTTGAGTTTCAGAGCACTCCATGCTAGCAAAGACTCGCTCCAAATCGCATACCCAAACATAAGCATATTTGGGTTTGTAACCCCCATGAAATTCAAAAGGTTTTTGCTTGAGGAATCAGTCAAGACCATGATTTAGTTGACCAATAGGTTGTTGTTGCCGTTCAAGAAAATGGAAAAATCAGTTAAAAGCTTCAGCCATAGTGGCTACATCAATATTGCGTCTATTCGACATTGATCAATCTAGACACATAACACAATAATACTTATAAATCTTGTGTTTCATTCCTCAAGATTTACCAACCAAAAACAATTATCATCAACACATATATCATTATAATGTATTCATAATTTGAAGGTAAATAATGGACAGGAAATTCCTAGCGAGGCTTAACAAACAATTATATAACCACTAACATCACTTACCAATAATTTAATAATTCAAACTCATTTATACAATCTTCCCCTAAGAGAGATCACAATTCAAAAGAGAGCAACTAATGCTCTGATACCAAGTTGTCACACCCTGATTTCTCTATTCCAGATCCGATGTAATTAAGTTAATTAATTCAATAAAAGTGTGAGTAAATTTTTCACGTTATTAAAAAAGGTTAAACACTTAAACATTACATCAAGAATCGAATCACGAAAAACCAAAAAGTGAGAGTTTTAAGTTTCTACAAAATGGATCGACTATAAATAGCCTTAATGTGTATACGATATAATAGAGCATGCAATAGAAAAGAAATATATGTTGAAAGTTTTAGAATGGTGTAAACTCTTCTGTGGTATGTTCCACTATTCAGTTGTAGTATACGTTACATACACTTATATAAACAGTTTTCGCAATATTGCTTTTTACTTACAATCTTACATCATTTGTATCGATTCCTCGACTATGAAATCCATAAGAGTATTCTTAAATATGTTGATTCCTCAATCAAATTAAGAATATTCCAACATTAAAACTGATTATTTTGACATTCGTTACAATGGCTATTATTCCTAATATCCTCAATAATGAGCATTCCATTTAGATCCATTTTCGTAAGATATTTTCCAATAATCAAACGGAAACCAAGATCAAGAAACTATTTTCTAATAGAATCAAGCATTAAGCATAAAATGGAAAACCAAAAGCAATAGAAAAAAAATACCAAATATATATGTATATGACAAGCGTATGTTGGGGTTTTATTCGACTACATCCAATCCCAATGAAAGGTTTAACTACATATGGTAGCCATTACAATCAAGATTCAAAAGAGGAAAAGATGAAGAAGAAGAAAAAGATGGTCCTCAATGAAGGTTCCCTATTCAAAAAATATAATCTCCAAAGCTCCTTTAATTTTTAAGAGTTTTTTATTTTATATTAAGTATCTTGCTTAAGCTAGAGTTAGCTCACTCAAGCGAGATAGGTTTCTTCACCTTGAACGATCCTTTTACTTATTGATTTTTCCCTTGCAGACTCGCTTGGGTGAGTAGGTCGCTCAAGCGAGTGAAGTCCCCTATTGCCTTTGTTCCATTTGTAACATCCCCATTTTAATTATAAGCAACCGAATTAAATGAAAAGTCAACAAATTAACACTTCCCTTAACTTAATTAACTAGAAGGAATAGGGTGATTAACGTGGAGACAAGATGGCATGGGCAGGATTATCTTTTCACATTTCCCCATCCCACCATCCTGTTCTCCGCGCGAGTATTTATACGGGTGATGGCCATGCTCTTCACGCGGAGAACCCCCCTGCGAACTTCCTTCTTCGTTCTTCTTTTCTCTTGCTTTCTCTCTCTCTTTCTCTGCCCTCCAGTCCATTTCCTGCTCCGAGAGCCAAGGTGACGGTGCTGCAGTGGAGTGGAACTCCCCACACGGGAAGGGACGATCGCCAAGGAGGAGGCAGAAATACCCCTACATCACTCGCAGGAGACTGTAGTACTTCAGAGAAGGCGCCAAGTGAAGCAGCAAGGAAGAGAACCACCATTCAAGCAGAAAAATCCCTCGGAGTTTCGTAATTGGTAGGGGGAGTATCTTCTATCTTAAATGCATGGGTTATGAACAGGTTCCGAGTGCTGATGCTTGCTATATCCGTGCTCTGATTGTGCGTTGTGTTGCATGCGAGTGTGTACAGCCCAGTTGCATGACGAGTGAAAGATGAGTGTTGCATGTTAGCATCTTTCTTATAAATGCATGTGTTGATATGAATGCTTTAATGAACTTGTTTGCGTACAGGAAATGCCTGCTTTAACCGGGTTCTGACACTGTCCTACACCGATTGCATGTTATGTTGTGATGACTTGAAATGCTTGAGTGAACTTGTGATTTTCATAAGGATGCATGCGTTGTTTAAGGTTAAATGGTGCTGTAAACCGATTGCATGTCACACTTGATTGAACGAAAATGTTTATGGATGCTTGATATGGATTGATACCGATTGCATGGGACTCATACGTTACAATGGAATGATAATGGATTGCATGAAGGCTATATGTGTTAAACTAACATGCTGAATCCTGATGATGTGTATTACCGATTGCATGATATGTGTGCTTCAATAAGAGAATGCATGCGTGAAACAAATGTTGTGTGTCGAATCCGCGTGTGGCGCATGAGATGCGTTGTGCTGGGAGCACGTAGTGTGGGACACTACCTTCGGTCATCCAGCGTGAGACGCTGCAAAATCCTTGAGTGGGACTCAGGGTAGCCCTGAGTGGGACTCGGGCTGCCTGTGAACACCCCCGTTGGCGCTGAGAGCGTTGGTGTCACCTGTGGGCAAACGGTTGGGTACCCGTAAAACGGCCAAGCAGCTGGGAGCTGATTTGATAGCTGAGAGCTATGTATAAAAAGGCTGAGATGCCTACGTTGCAACGTCTGACCGATACACACGATGCGGAACCGAGTGAAACCTTATGTGCTTATTACTGTTAATATTGTTACTACTGTTAATATTGTTACTGCTGTTAATGTTGTTTGGAATTGGCTAGGTGTGCCGAGTGGTAAGTGAATGGATGAATGCGTAGGACTGAGTGAATGCTCCGTGTATGTGTTATTGACTGAAATTTGATTATGCATTTGATATGGTGTATGAGGATAATGAATGTGTATGCCAAGTGATCCATTCCGTGTGTACGCGCCTTGGATGCTGAATGAAAACTGTTTCATGAATATATGTATATATGTATGCAAGCGTATCTGTGTCATTGAAAATGTTATGAGTACAGCCGAGTGAGGATTGGTGAATATCGAACGGTAAGAGTTATGTATATATGTCTTGGCTAATGGATGTTGCTCTGTTATAATCGTGTTTGTACGTATATGTATTGTTGTATGATTGGGAGATAACCTGAGTCGGTATCTATCATTTAAAATCTAAGATGCTCACCCCTGCAGTGGCCATTTTTCAGTGAATGTCTCTCGAGATGAGGATCAGAAGCAGAGCTGGAACGCTGAGTGAAGTGTTGATGCATTAGGAAGGCTTAATTAATGCGAAGTTAGATTAAGCTCTGACCGGTTCATGCCGGATGTTAGTGTTTTGGACAAATAGAACCTTATGGTCAAAGAGGAATCCGATTTTGTGTTTGTAAATGTTAACATACGCTCTTATATATATATATATATGTATGGTTTCGTGTGTGACATGCTATGTGCTACCTTATTTCATACTTGTTCTTTAATGGATACGCAGGGACAGCATGATTTAGCATACCATGGCCAAGATAGAGTGAATTATAAATCGTCTCTAGGAAGACTTATGTCGGATACGCTTGGGCGGAGTCATACCTCGCCCGAGGTACTAGAGCAGTTCGCCCAAGCGTGAGGACTCGCGCTGAAGCGAGTAGTTGTCAGAGTGGGATACCGCCCAATTACCCTTCCTCTCCGTTGTGACGCTAATGCGTCCCCGACAATGGTGTTGACCCCGGCTTGGGCGTTGTGGTTGAGTCCGCCCAGGTGTTGTCATATCTAGTCAAGTTGGGCGGAATGAGATCGGGCCCCTCTTTCCTCCACAATGCACTACTGCACATGTACATCTCCCTTCTCCTTCCCCTTACCTGTTTCTTTCTACTGTTTGACTAGTGTTACTCGTGGAAAAGCTTTCTTTATGAATTCCCCCCCATCCGCCGCTGCATTACCATACCCCGCCCAGGCGGTATCAGACCCCGCCTGAGTGAGCCAATGATATTATGTAATCCGCCTTGGCGCTGGTGTGTTACATTAAACCAAATGAACCGGTTCCAGTCTTAGCCTTCTGTTATTTGCCATATGCGTGTGGATGATCTCTCATTTCCCTTGTCCTTCCTTGCACTCCGCCCCTTTTTTATCTGGTTGCCTTATAGTCTATTTGGTTTACTTAATTTTGGAAAATTTTTCCCGTCCTTGGGTTTAATTCATTTTGTTAAATTAGGGTGTTACACCATTCGCTTGAGCCCATCATGATTCGCTCAAGCGAATTGTAATTGGATTTCTTTCTGGATAGTTTTCGCTTAAGCGGCTAGATCCTCACTCAAGCAAATTCTTCAGCATTAGTCTCTAGCTAAATTTCACTCAGGCCACCTCTCCTTCGCTCAAGTGAGTCCTTTTGGTTTGCTCTCTGGACAATTCTCGCTTGAGCGGCTTGAGACTCACTCAAGCGAGCTTTGCTCTAATGCTCTTTGTACTTTATTTGCTTGAGCGAATTAGGATTCGCGCAAGCGATGCTTGCCTCTATTAGTTTTCTTAATAAGACTCTTAGCTCACTCAAGTGAACTTGAGTCTCGCTTGAGCAAAACAACCAAAACTTGCATTTTTCATGGCTTGAGTTAAGGAATGGCTTGGAATTCCTTTCTTCTTCCCTTTTCCATCCTTTTCACCTAATATTTAAACAAAAAATAGGGATAAGAACTTATTTACATCATACATATCAAAAGATTCTGGTTTTTATTTTCCATCTATTATAATGCACAAAATGGTCCAGATAATGTAACACCTTTCAAAATTATGCCCAATTAACACCAAAATATATATACATTTGAGCATTTGTTAGTATACAGGGCATACGCCAAGTCCCATATATAAAGATATAAGAAAAGGCCCTTAAAATTAGGAAGGAAGTGAAGAAATCAAAATTTGATCAATTCGCTTAAGCGAAGTATAACTCATTTAAGTGAAATCATTTGAATTCGCTTGAGTGCGTCAGAATTCACCGGAGCGAACTACTTCTGTAACACCCTAATTTCTAATTAAATAAATGAAATTAAAGGGGAATTTTTTCAAAAAAAATAAGGTTAGCAAACCGTGCATACTCTGACCAGATTAACAAAACCGAGCACAACAAGGAGAATGAGGGGGAGGAAGATAAGGAAAGGAGCTCATGCATCGTGAACGAAGGGAACACTTAGGCGAATCCAATGGCACCTGGCACATTCACTCAAGCGAAGCGAACTATGCTCAGGCGATTATACTCAAGTTCTCTAATCCACACAACACTCGCTGAAGCAAAGCTACACTCGGTATCCAGTCACTCCACTCAGATTTTAGCGTATGGTTCACTCGGGAAGGGTCTACTCTCAGCTTACTCGGATTGAGACAATCGTTCACCCGGTATTGATTTAGCTCACACGGGATTTGCTCCTAGGATTACTCGGTTATTTCACCCATTTTACATTCTCTCGGACCTAACCTAATCCTATCCACTAGGAATATCATCCTTTGGTCACCCGGATTATATATATATATATACGATTTACGCAAAATTTATGAAGGGGGGTTTCTCTCAGAATCCTTTTTAGGCAATCCCCACATGGAAAGGCCCAGCTACGAGTCACTGACATACAACACATTCTAGTCGGAAAACCTTCACTTCGACGGCTTCTCCCTCGGAAATCATTAATCAATCTTTACTCAGAGGACCTTACAATTACCACTCACTGGATTCAACCCAACTCCTCCTCCAAACTATACGACCACAATCATTCGGCTGTTCAACTCCTCATCACTCGGAATGACTCACTATCTCGCTTTTCCTCGATCCACAACCTAGCTACACTCCTACCCATAGTCACACTGATCTCATATGCTCAAAAGTATACCCACACATCCATACCTATCACTCGGGCATTACCTACAGCATAAAATAATCACACAGTATAAATACATAGAGAGGTACTTGAATAATTACAAAAGTATCATCATGACTTTGTTCACCCGAAAATGTTCAAGTTCTAACGTAAGGACAAAATCAAAATATGAGCCGGCCAAGGCTTAGCAGGACCTTACACACAGTATATACATATACACATATATTCAATAGCACTCGGTTGCTTGTTCTGCACCCAGCTCCTCCTTCACCCTTCATTCCGAGAGATGTTCACTGAAAATGTAGCCACTGCAGGGGTAAGCTTTTGCATGTAAAATATCAATCAAAGACTCAGTATCAATGTCAGTACGCACACTTACTTTCACTCAGTTGCATTTGGTTAAACTAAGACAATGCAAATCAGAATAATATCTATAACATACATACTACATAAAGTGCATCTTCATTCACACGTACACATGCATCCACACACTCGGAAATCATTCATAACACTCAACACGTGCTATGCGTACTATCTTAATCAACATCATATCTACATGCAAGCCTGCGGATCCGACTTAAGTAATGACTTTCAGTTACAGTTTCCTCCTTATTGGCCGCTCGTCCATCAGCTCTTCCCGTGTGGTACCGGTCTCCCATTGACGTCTCAAGACTCATCTCTAGCTCCTACAGCTACCACGAGCTCCCACAGGGTCTAGCCAAGGTCTGTAGCTGGAAGCCATTCCCTCGGGGCTCTAGACCTTCCACGAGTCACCCCATTCTTACACATGCAGCTAATGCGTTTACCTGCAAGCATCATTACTCAACTGATACCTCCTTCGCAACCATCGTAATAGAAACAGATTCAACACAGTCTTTACGTTTACTTTGCCAGCCACACCAACATGCACAGCAATCGGACAATCAAGGTAATAACGTCTGACAAATCAACTAACAATCACACTTTCATGTTCTCACAGTGTTAACAGAGATAGGACCATGCATCTCATTCGTTTATAACAAGGCTAACAGGCTACATTACCACCATCTTGATTACATGCAATTATTGTATCACTACTATCCTACACATAGGATCCAGAATCAACAATCATACATAATATTCAATCGTCACAAACACATGCACACACTTAAAGCAATACACTCATCCGGTACCGTTCGTGTACCATGCATTTGACATGCAAGCACCCCCTACCTACAGAAGGAACTCAAGAAGCTCTCCTACTCTCAACGTTTGGTCTGACGCTCTATCTGACTCGTCCAGATCCCCTTCGCACCGTCGTACTCTGCAATCGGCTCGGGGATGAGAAGTTGTTCTTCCTCTGCTTCAGGGATCGTCTTCTACCAGTTGGAGGGGACTCTGACCTTCCTTCAGCACCGTCGTTGCGATTTCCAGAAACGAAAGGCAAAACATGGGAAGAGAAAGGAAGATGAAAACGAAGAAGAAGAAAAGAGAGGATAAAGTAGTGGGAAGAAGGATGAGTATCCACGGTGATACAGGGTATATGTGCATGCGAAGAGAAGGAAGTGGGATGGGAAAACATGAGTCGTAGCCCACTCACGTAACTCGCCAATCACAAACAGCCATCTTTCACCAATTAAGCCTTAATTAACTTGTCATTATTCCTTAAGTTAATCCGATTATGATTGTCAATTAACCTCTCACTTTGAAATCAAACCTTAATAGTTTATTTTTCATTCGGCATTTACCTTTAAAATTGGGATGTTACAGTTCTCCCCCTCTCAAAAGAATTTCGTCCTCGAAATTCTGTCGGTCACTCACCCTGGTTGGAACAACTCGGGGTACTGCTATCTCATGGCGTCTTCGCGTTCCCAGGTACAAGAGGTAGTCCTGCCTTGCTGCCACTCTACTTCAACCAGTTGTACGTCCTTGCTCCTTAAACGCTTTACCGATCGGTCCACGATTCTAATCGGTATAGTCGTAGTGGTCAGGTCTTCCTTGATTTCCACTTTATCATCAGGCATTCTGTGGTTGGGGTCATATAGATACTTCCTCGGTTGGGACACATGAAATACGTTGTGCAATCGGGATAAGTGAGTCGGTAATGCTATACGGTATGCCATGGAGCCGACTCGTCCCAACACCTCATAAGGTCCAATGTATCGGGGGCTCAACTTTCCACCTTTCAAGGCTCGCCCGACTCCTTTACTCGGAGAAGTCTTCAAAAACACTCTGTCTCTGACTGAAAACTCTAATGATTTGGTTCGTTTGTCATGGTAGCTCTTTTGCCTGTCCTGAGATGCCTTCATCTGTTCCCTTATCACTCGGATCTGTTCTGATGTTTGCTTTACAATTTCTGGTCCCAACAGTAGACTCTCACCCGTTTCCGACCAACAAAGTGGGGTCTGGCATCTTCGTCCATATAGTGCTTCGTAGGGTGCCATATCGATACTGTTGTGATGGCTGTTATTGTATGTAAACTCAATCAAGGGGAGGTACTGCTCCTAGTTTCCACCGTGTTCTAACACACACGCCCTTAGCAAGTCCTCCAGGCTTCGAATCGTTCGCTCGGATTGTCCATCCGATTGAGGGTGGTAAGCGGAACTTAGCCAAAGCTTTGTGCCCATTTCCTGGTGCAGGCTGGTCTAAAACTGGGACGTGAACCTAGGATCCCTATCTGATACGATAGAAGTTGGTACTCCATGCAGTCGGACAATTTCTTGGATGTAAATCCGTGCTAACTTATGCAACATGTACTTCATGTTCACAGGTAGGAAGTGTGCACTCTTTCTTAGTCGGTCAACAATGACCCATGTCGTATCATGGCTCGCTCGGTTTTTGGGCAATCCCAAGACAAAGTCCATGGCAATGGAGTCCCATTTCCACACGGGAATCTCCAGGGGTTGCAATGCACCATACGGCTTCTGGTGCTCCACTTTCGACTTCTGACAGGTAATACACCGAGCCACGTACTCTCCCACATCCCTCTTTAGTCTGGGCCACCAGAACTGTGTTCTCAGGTCATGGTACATCTTCGTGGTACCCAGGTGGATACTTAGCAAGCTCTTATGAGCTTCATCAAGCACCATTCTTCTCAATTTCCTTCACCCGGCACGTATATTCTATTTTTTACTCGGAAGATTCCATCTGATCCTTCGGTCAAGGACAAATCCTTACCTTTGGCCTGAGTCTCCTTCATCCCAGCCAAGTAGGAATCTGACTGCTGTTGCTCATACACGGATTTCAGGAATTCATTTGCAATCCTCAGCGTACCGATCGTCATTTTCCGAGAGGAAGGGATGTCAATATGTAAGTTCATGTCTTGGAACTGTTCCAATAATTCCACTTCCTTCACCATCATCGTTGCTATATGAAGGGATTTCCAACTCAACGCGTCGGCCACAATGTTTGCTTTACCCGGATGGTACCTTAGCTCGAAATCATAATCTTTTAAGAATTCCATCCATCTCCTCTGCCTCATGTTCAGCTCCTTCTGGTCAAATAAGTATTTGAGGCTCTTGTGGTCACTGAATACTTCAAATCTGGACCCGAACAAATAATGCCTCCAGATTTTTAACGCGAACACCACAGCTGCCAATTCCAAGTCGTGGGTCGGATAATGCTGCTCGTGAGGTCTCAATTACCGAGAGGCATACGCTATCACTCGGTCTTTCTGCATTAACACGCATCCCAATCCGAGTCCTGATGCATCACAATAAACCACGAAGCTCTCTTGCAAGTCAGGTAATGCCAACACTGGAGCAGTCGTCAACTTGTCCTTCAATTCTCGGAAACTACTCTCGCACTCGGAACTCCATACGAAGGGAATGTTTTTCCGAGTCAATTTAGTCAGTGGCAACACCAACTTAGAAAAACCCTCAATGAACCTTCTATAATAACCTGCCAGCCCCATAAAGCTCCTTATCTCCGAGACCGACTTGGGTCTCTCCCATGCCATTATAGCTTCCACCTTTGAAGGATCCACCGAGACACCTCCCTCGGAAATCGCATGTCCGAGGAAGTGGATCTTATCCATCCAGAATTTGCACTTGGAAAGCTTTGCAAACAACTGCTTCTCCTTCAACACTTGGAGTACCGCTCGGAGATGTTCTTCATGCTCCTCGGAAGTCTTAGAATAGACTAGGATGTCATCAATGAAAACAACTACGAATTGGTCTAAATATGGGTGGAATATGCTGTTCATGTAATTCATGAAGACCGCAGGGGCGTTTCTTACACCGAACGGCATCACTACATACTCGTAGTGACCATACCGAGTCCTAAAGGCAGTCTTTGGGATATCCAAGTCCTTCACTCAGATTTGGTGGTATCCCGATTGTAGATCGATTTTTGAGAAGATTGTGGCTCCACGCAGCTGGTCAATCAGATCATCAATTCTTGGCAGTGGGTATCGGTTCTTAATCGTGAGTTTATTTAGCTGTCGGTAATCTATACAAAGTCTCACGCTTCCATCCTTCTTCTTAACAAGTAGCACAGGTGCGCCCCATGGTGATGCACTCGGTCTAATGAATTGTTTTCCGAGTAACTCGTCTACTTGCTTCTTCAACTCGGCCAATTCAGTTAGGGACATTCTATAAGGCGCACTGGAGACTGGCTCAGCTCCAGAGATCAGGTCTATAGAGAATTCAACTTCTCTATTGGGAGGGACACTCGGTATGTCCTCGGGAAACACTTCTGGAAATTCACAGACAATCGGAATTTCGTTCGCTCGGGCTTTACTCTCACCCTCGGTTAAGTAAAGCATCGTAAACAGTCGAACCATACCTGGTGCCGTGTAGTCCTCATTGTGTCATCTCGGAAAGATTACCCTTCGGTTTCTACAATCCACTAACACTTTGTTGGCTAAAAGCCAATCTATTCCGAGCACAATGTCAAGATCCTTTAAAGGTATGCACACCAAATCGAAAGTGAAACTTCGATCACACAACACAAATGTTACATCCTTGCACATCGATGATGTCAACACCTTGGCGCCAGTCGGATTGGCCACCTCCAAGGTCCGATCCATAAACACAGTCGGTAACTTTAATTGCTTTACACACTCATCAGCTATAAAAGAATGGGTAGCTCCCGAATCGAAAACAACGTTAAGTGTATGACTACCGAGTGAGCACTTACATTGTACCAAGTCATTTGCTTGTACAGCATTCTCAGCGTTGATGGCGTATACTCTTCCAGCAGTTGGTTGATCGGTGCCTATCTTCCTGTTATTTGAGGCCAACATTATATTCCCTCTGGCTCTGCTGCCTCTGCCACTCGGTCCTTGGTTGTCGTTCCCTCGGTTCCTCTCTTGGAAACCTCCATGACATGCATTGGGGTTTGCTTGGTGAAGTTGAGGGCAGTCGGGGCGAATGTGCCCCTTCTCCTGGCAATGAAAGCACTTGACATCTGTACTATTGCAATTCTGAGCAAAGTGGTCACCACCACATTTAAAACACTTGCCATATTTTGGTCGTCCACTCATCTATCTCCCTTGGTTACTGCGTTCTTGATATCTGGTAAAGGGTCCATTTCTTCCCACGTTTCCTGGCCTCTTGAAATGTGGCTGCTGAGGCTTTAAGTAATGGTTGGCTCTACTGCTCTGGCCCAAGTGGGCCTTGTCATCTTCTTCAAATATTCTACATTTGTTCACCAATGCAGGAAAACTCCTGATCTCTTGATATCTGCAGGCCCTCTTAATATCTGATCTCAATCTATTTTCAAATTTAAGGCACTTGGAGCTCTCCGTCCCTGGTTGTTGGAAAGGTGGGTAGAATAGGCACAACTCTTCGAACCTAGTCGCGTACTCTTCCACAGTCATGGAGCCCTGCTTCAACTCCATAAACTCCAACTCCTTCCGACTCCTTATTGTGTCGGGGAAGTACTTCTCTAAGAAGCATGTCTTGAAATCGTTCCAGGTCAGTTGAGCATCATCATCCAAAAATCGGTTTCTAGCTATCTTCCACCAGTTTTCCGCCTCGTCTCGCAGCATATACACCGCACATTCGACCTTTTGGGCCTCGGTACAGCGAAGACCCCCAAAAATCCTCTCTAGTTCCTGAGTCCATTTAAAAGCTGCCTCCGGGTTACGTCCTCCCAGAAATTTACTCGGCTTCCTCTTCAGGAAGCGGTCCAGCACGTGGCCATCCTCAGTTCGAGTCTGGCCCTGCCTCTCAAACACGTCCGCAAAGCGTTGGAATGCTGTGGCTATAGCCTCCATGCTTTGGCGATGCGTCATCCCTTATCTTGAAATTAACACCCCTCAAAGATAAGTATACCGAGCCACTTACCACGGATCGTATCTCAGCCTAATATTCAGTAACTTAGCACATTATGCCATCTCTATATGTTACACAATCAATCGGATCAGGAGGAAGCAACCTCCTATCTATAAATCAATATCAGTATCATTCAAGTTCAACAATATCACAATAATAATGACCATTCGATCATAATGCACACAACCGCTCACACTCGACAAGCATACCTTGGCCTTGGACCTTTCGGTCTGCTCTGATACCAAAATGTAACACCCTAATTTCTAATTAAATAAATGAAATTAAAGGGGAATTTTTTCAAAAAAAATAAGGTTAGCAAACCGTGCATACTCTGACCAGATTAACAAAACCGAGCACAACAAGGAGAATGAGGGGGAGGAAATAAGGAAAGGAGCTCATGCATCGTGAACGAAGGGAACGCTTAGGCGAATCCAATGGCACCTGGCACATTCGCTCAAGAGAAGCGAACTACGCTCAGGCGATTCTACTCAGGTTCTCCAATCCACACAACACTCGCTGAAGCGAAGCTACACTCGGTATCCAGTCACTCCACTCGGATTTTAGCGTATGGTTCACTCGGGAAGGGTCTACTCTCAGCTTACTCGGATTGAGACAATCGTTCACCCGGTATTGATTTAGCTCACACGGGATTTGCTCCTAGGATTACTCGGTTATTTCATGCATTTTACATTCTCTCGGACCTAACCTAATCCTATCCACTCGGAATATCATCCTTTGGTCACCCGGATTATATATATATATACGATTTACTTAAAATTTATGAAGGGGGGTTTCTCTCAGAATCCTTTTCAGGCAATCCCCACATGGAAAGGCCCAGCTACGAGTCACTGACATACAACACATTCTAGTCGGAAAACCTTCACTTCGACGGCTTCTCCCTCGGAAATCATTAATCAATCTTTACTCAGAGGACCTTACAATTACCACTCACTGGATTCAACCCAACTCCTCCTCCAAACTATACGACCACAATCATTCGGCTGTTCAACTCCTCATCACTCGGAATGACTCACTATCTCGCTTTTCCTCGATCCACAACCTAGCTACACTCCTACCCATAGTCACACTGATCTCATATGCTTGAAAGTATACCCACACATCCATACCTATCACTCGAGCATTACCTACAGCATAAAATAATCACACAGTATAAATACATAGAGAGGTACTTGAATAATTACAAAAGTATCATCATGACTTTGTTCACCCGAAAATGTTCAAGTTCTAACGTAAGGACAAAATCAAAAATATGAGCCGGCCAAGGCTTAGCAGGACCTTACACACAGTATATACATATACACATATATTCAATAGCACTCGGTTGCTTGTTCTGCACCCAGCTCCTCCTTCACCCTTCATTCCGAGAGATGTTCACTGAAAATGTAGCCACTGCAGGGGTGAGCTTTTGCATGTAAAATGTCAATCAAAGACTCGGTATCAGTGTCAGTACGCACACTTACTTTCACTCAGTTGCATTTGGTTAAACTAAGACCATGCAAATCAGAATAATATCTATAACATATATACTACATAAAGTGCATCTTCATTCACACGTACACATGCATCCACACACTCAGAAATTATTCATAACACTCAACACGTGCTATGCGTACTATCTTAATCAACATCATATCTACATGCAAGCCTGCGGATCCGACTTAAGTAATGACTTTCAGTTACAGTTTCCTCCTTATTGGCTGCTTGTCCATCAGCTCTTCCCGTGTGGTACCGGTCTCCCATTGACGTCTCAAGACTAATCTCTAGCTCCTACGGCTACCACGAGCTCCCACAGGATCTAGCCAAGGTCTGTAGCTGGAAGCCATTCCCTCGGGGCTCTAGACCTTCCACGGGTCACCCCATTCTTACACATGCAACTAATGCGTTTACCAGCAAGCATCATTACTCAACTGATACCTCCTTCGCAACCATCGTAATAGAAACAAATTCAACACAGTCTTTACGTTTACTTTGCCAGCCACACCAACATGCACAGCAATCGGACAATCAAGGTAATAACGTCTGACAAATCAACTAACAATCACACTTTCATGTTCTCACAGTGTTAACAGAGATAGGACCATGCATCTCATTCGTCTATAACAAGGCTAACAGGCTACATTACCACCATCTTGATTATATGTAATTATTGTATCACTACTATCCTACACACAGGATCTAGAATCAACAATCATACATAATATTTAATCGTCACAAACACATGCACACACTTAAAGCAATACACTCATCCGGTACCGTTCATGGACCATGCATTTGACATGCAAGCGCCCCCTACCTACAGAAGGAACTCAAGAAGCTCTCCTACTCTCAACGTTTGGTCTGACGCTCTATCCGACTCGTCCAGATTCCCTTTGCACCATCGTACTCTGCAATCGGCTCGGGGATAAGAAGTTGTTCTTCCTCTGCTTTAGGGATCGTCTTCCACCAGTTGGAGGGGACTCTGACCTTCCTTCAGCACCGTCGTTGCGATTTCCAGAAACGAAAGGCAAAACAGGGGAAGGGAAAGGAAGATGAAAACGAAGAAGAAGAAAAAAGAGGATGAAGTAGTGGAAAGAAGGATGAGTATCCACGGCGATACAGGGTATATGTACATGCGAAGAGAAGGAAGTGGGATGGGAAAGCGTGAGTGTGAACACCTCTTTTGGTCCGGTCCAAGTGGAATGAATCTTTTTTATATTGAATTCTAATTCAGAATGGTCAAATTCGAGTAGAATGGCTGCAAAATAATTAGAACCGAGCGAAATAACTCAGAATGAAGCTTTTCCAAGTGGAATGTTGCCCTGTTGGAGGCAAATCCAAACGGAATGGCTCAAAAATGATCAAATCCGAGCAGGATGACTCAGATTAAAGCATTTCTGAGTGAAATACAGCCCTGGTGGAGATAAATCCGAGTGAAAAGACTCAAAAATAATCAAATCCAAGTCATAATGAAGCATTCCCGAGTGGAATAGGCTTTTGTTGGGGGAATCTGAACGGAATGACGCATAAATGATCATATCCGAGTAGAATTAAATAGGATGAGTCATTTCCGAGTGGAATATGATTCCTTTTGGAGTGAATCAGAGTGGAATGACTCAGAAAGGATCAAATCCGAGTAGAATTACTCAGAAGGAGTCAGTTCCGAGTGAAATGCTTCCCTGTTGAAGGTGAATCCGAGTGGAAGGCTTGCTGTCAAGCCATTCCGAGTGATACTCTATTGAAGGATGAATGCTGAGAAAGATTGCTCCTTGATTGCAATTAATCCGAGTGAGAGCTTTCTAATTGCAACAAATCTGAGTGAAATATAGCCCTATTGAAGTTAAATCCGAGTGAAAGCTTCTGATTGAGACTGATCTGAGTGAAAACAAGTCTGAGTGAATTAAAATCCGACTCAAAGTGTAACTGGAAGGACAAATTTTGATTGGACGAAAGCTTTTCCGAGTGAAAATACCCAATTTCCAAGTCCTGAGTGGGAAGCAAGCCTTTTCCGAGTGAAAATGCTTGTTCCGAGTGAAACATTTTAGGAAGGAGTGAACCTGTGCCGAATGATCAATCTTCAATTGGTTTTCCGAGTGATAACAACCCAATGGAAGGACTTCTGAATGAATGTCTCCGATTGGAATGAAGAAAGGCAAATCTATGCAAAGTTTCTCCGAGTGGTTCAGGAGATACCGATTGATGAAACTGAGTCTTTGATTCTAATTGAAGCATCTCCGAGTGAGTTGGGGAATAGTCGTGTGTTTCCGAGCAACCCAAGACTCGGACTTGTGAAGAACTTCTAAGAAAGTGCATCAAATAGCTGATTGCCGAGTGAAAGCCATTCCTGATTGATGAGTGAGTGCACCAAACAAGCCAATTACCGAATGAATGCTATTTCCGATTGGAAAATAAGTAAAACGGTGAGATTCTGAGTGAAAAGCCAGTAGGATTTCTGAGAAAATCTTCACTCATCCTATAAATCCAAGTCACCATTTTCACCCTAATCCGAGCCATTCCATTAACCATTCTCGAGCCACTTTTCACCCGGTCCTGAGTCATCTTTGTCCCATCTCCGAGTCATCCTTTACACACTTCAGAGTCTTCCTCTTTATTCAGTCGGCTCCGAGTCATCCTTTAATCAACTCTGAGACACTTTACATTCAACTTCCGAGTCTTTCTCTTCGATTTTCAATCGGTTCCGAGTCCTCCTTTACCCATTTCCGAGTCAATTTTTACCAATTTCCGAGTCATTATTCTTTCCTAATTCTGAGTCATTTTTTATCAGTTCTGAGTCAATCTTTGATCGGTTTTTGAGTGACACTTTTCAGTCAGTTCTTGGTCAGTCTTCAATTATTTCTGACTCAGTTTTTAACCAATTCTGAGTGACATTTTTACCTATTCCCGAGCCAGTCTTCAGTCGGTCAGCCCTCTTCAAACAAATTCCGAGTCACCATTTTCACTCGAATCCGAGTTATCCTTTCACCCATTCAAAAGCCAATTTTCAGTCAGAACCGAGTGACACTTCAAACCAAGTCTGACCCCACATTTTCCCCAATTTTGAGTGACACTTTTCAATCAGCACCGAGTCCTTTTCAATCGGTTCTGAGTCAATCTTTACTCGGTCTGTTTGATTGTTCCAATCAGAATTACCTCGTTTGACCCCTCAATTCAATTGCATACTTTTTCAGTCGGTTTTCTATTGGAAATGCTTTATTCCACTCGGAATTGACTCCTAATATGGATGAATGCCGACTGAGAGGCTGATCCGAGTCATTCTCACTCGGATTTCCATCATTCTCACTCGGATTTTCACCATCCTCTCTCGGATTTCCACCCGGCTCCCCCTGTTCGCCCGTGCTGACTTGGATTCCACCACCCAAGTGGATCCAGGAATCCTGGGGGTGGCACACAGGGGTGGAAGTGGGGGGAATTAAAAATTCCCACCCAGCCATTGTCCCCCACTTCACTCTGAATGGAAGTGTGAGTTGGTTTTCCACTCTGAGTGGAAGCCTGAGCTGGCCTTCCACTCAGACAAGCCTATAAATAGGCAAGGGTTGAAGCACCAAGGGAGACATTTTTCATTAAGGGAAAACTCTGCTAAAACCTCCGTTCTCTCTCTCCTTCACACCAACTCCTCTCTTCTTCTCCTTCCATCGTCCCTCACCATACTGCCCACAATCCTCCACACCATCCTCTCCTATTCCAATCTGTCCACACCCTCACTCAATCATCCTCATTCCTAATCCCAGCACCTTCCCATTCCTTCTAACCCCCCCTTTTTCCTCTCGGACCAGCATTCTTGCTCCGTCACTCGGTTTTGCTCAACTTTCATCCGGTATTCCTCTTATCACTCTGATTTTACTATTTTTACTCGGATCTTTCATTGTTCCACTCGGATTTTTTATTTTTTACTCGGATTTTACTATTTTTACTCAGTTTTCCCTGTTTTTACTCGGATTTTTCATTTTTTACTCGGATTTTCCTCTTTTCACTCGGTTTTCCCTATTTTTACTCGGATTTTTCATTTTTTCACTCGGATTTTCTTTTTTCCCACTCGGATTTTCTTCCCTCACTCGGTTTTCGCCCATTTTTTTCTCTTTTCTCCGAATCTATTGTTTCTCTTTCTCTCTGGTAGCTTCTGCTTCCCTCTCCCTTTTGCTTCGTAGTCTTTAAAAAAATAACAATAAAGAAAAATAGATGTTTCCTTTTTTTTCTTCTCTTTCAAATCTAAATAAAATTAAGAAAAAAAGCTTTTAAAGAACTACGTGACCCTGATTTCTCGAAAGCACGAGAATACGTAGGAGCAGGAAATAGTTCCTGTCGGGCCCATCTTTCTTTATTTAATTTTTAGAGTTTCCATTTTTGTCTTGCTATCAAAAGGAGGAGCGAGATTAATTTGGACGAGACGTCCTGTTAATCTCATATTTTTTTAAATACCTTTTTTTAAAAAAAAGAAGGAGCAAGGTTAATTTAGACGAGACGTCTTGTTAATCTCATATTTTGTAGTATTTCTTTAAAAGGAGGAGCGAGATTAATTTGGACGAGACGTCCTGTTAATCTCATATTTCTTAAATATCTCTTAAAAAAAAGGCAGAGCGAGATTAATTTGGACGAGACGTCCTGTTGATCTCATGTAAATATTTTGTGTTGATTTTTGTTTATTTTTTTTTGTTTATTTTGTCGTTCCATACATTTTTCTTTTCATGAAGAAGTTAAAATAATTATTGGGCTAATTATAATGCGCGCTATCAAATTGAGGTAACCGTTTTTATAACGGACAGTCGTGAGGTGCTAATACCTTCCTCACCTATAATCAGACTCCCGAACCATGGAATTTCATTTTTATAACCAGTGCTTTAACAAAAGTTTTTTCCAGTATTTTATCCTAAAAAATATTGGTGGCGACTCCCTGTTTATTTTTAAATCATTTCGAGGGTCGGCCGTGCCGCCGCGATCCCGGTCGCGACAGATGGCGACTCCACTGGGGAGTTAGAGAGTCAAGCCAGTCAATTTGATAGCGCATGTTTTAATTAGCATATTAAATATTTAACTTCTTCTTTTATTTTATTTCCTTGTCAATGTTTAGTTTCTGTTTTGTTTGTATTCTATCATTATGTTCTGTAAATATCTGTGTGATCATTAAACCCTAGGGTAGTCGACTTTATTTTGTTGCTCTGTGTTTGTTCTATGTGCAGGATGAGTAAGGTACAGGTATTGAATGCCTCTTTCACACACTACACTCATAATTTGCACACACTTTTGAGTGAGACCCTATACCCGGGCCCAAATAAAACTTAAGATTAGGGGAGGTTGATAGCGGAGCCATTTGGGATGTACTTCCTGTCTGGTTACCGTGAGAATCTCAGCTAGAGTTCGACTTATTCATGGTGCCCACACTTAGTATACTTCCTACTATTTGTGGCCAACATCATGAGTAGGATCTTAGCTCTAGTGACCTTTAGAAGTTTTAGAACAAGCCACCTAATACAAGGTATCACTGATAGATGAACCTTAGAACCATTAGGAGACCTCTAGAAAAACCCACCTTAAGGCTCAAAAGAGGCAAACTTTACTTATACCTTTTCTTATTCTCACTTCTCTTTTCTGATCCAAAATAGAGGACTACTTGCCCATTTAGTGGATTACTTTTTTTTTCAAAAAATGACATACTTTTAACTAGTGATCTTTTAACGGGCAAGTAGTCCTTTCCTTTTATGCACAAGTCTTTGGGCCTTGAGTTACGGATGTTTTGAATCAAAAAAAGGTATAAAAAAAATAAAAAAAAATCAATTTTTTTATTGACAATGATCAGAAAATCCGTAGCTCACATGACCCTTGAATTGTCATAAGTTTTGTCAAATCGAAACTTCCCTAAATACAAAAATATTTTCAAAGTTACTAGGGGAGTATCGATTTACAAAACATGTCAGTTCTAATGATTGATTTTCTCATTTCTTTATATTCTTGCAGGAAGCGATCAAGAGCTTAGCCAGTACCTCTAAGTGAAAATATGGAAATTAACATGAGATCAGATAGTTGTGGTACAAATATACCCGAGTTGAAAAAATTACTGCATGTTAAGGCTAGGAAAGTCGATACAACCAGTTTGCAAGCATTGGGCAAGAAATTGGATATGAATCAGAAGATGGGTTTTTCAAGGAAATATGGGAGGATACTAAAGTTGCTAGAATTGGAGGTACAAGTCGAGGCAATTACTGCTTTGATTCAGTTCTATGACCCACCTCTCCGTTGTTTCACCTTCCGATACTTTCAATTGGCTCTGTCTGTTGAGGAGTTCGAACAGATCCTGGGGATGCCACTAGAGGGACAAATGCCTTACCACCACCTTGGACGTCATGCGAATATTGTTACCATCACTGATATCCTAAGGATTAACCTGGAAGTGTTAAGAAGTAAGCAATTAAATAGAAATCAGGTCCTGAGGTTTGATCGAGAATATTTTGAGAAGCACATGCACTTGCTGGCTGAGAAAGGAGATTGGGAAGCCTTCATGGATACCTTGGCTCTAACCATTTATGGTGTTATCTTGTTCCCCAACATTGACAATTACATAGACTATGATCCTATTGGCATTTTCCTTGCCCGCAAGTTCAAATCTGAAAATCCTGTCACTACGATCTTGGCAAATATATATTGCACCATGGACTTCTGCTATACACAAGGTGGAAAGAGAATCATTTGTTGTCTACCTGCTCTGTATGTGTGGCTCACGTCACATGTTTTCCACCAAGTCGGCAAAGTTGAATGTCCTATTTCTGATCTGAAGTTATGCCAGTTAGTAACAAAGAACGGGCGTGAATGGGCCAATCACC
This sequence comes from Clitoria ternatea, assembly GCA_037962975.1. Classification (NCBI taxonomy): domain Eukaryota; kingdom Viridiplantae; phylum Streptophyta; class Magnoliopsida; order Fabales; family Fabaceae; genus Clitoria; species Clitoria ternatea. The sequence goes on from CM075672.1 coordinate 97,462,076, forward strand.
TGATGGGGCTCACAGCTGACAAAGTAAGGTGGTATCCACAATGGTTGAAGGTTGACACCATTATTCATCATTGTGGAAGCTACCCGAACGTTCCTCTCATGGGCACTCAAGGATGCATTAACTACAACCCTGTCATAGCCAAACGTCAGCTAGCTTATCCTTTGCTTGGGCCGCCCAATGAAGAATCGCTTATTCCTTTTGTCCTTCACTACTCAAAAGGAGATTGTACCTCTATTATTCGAGATGTAGCAAATGAATGGAAGAAGGTCCACAGACGAGGAAAAGAACTAGGAGCTCGAAGCCATGCCGTGAAGGACGAATACTACCAATGGATCCTGAATAGGGTTTCCATTGTCAAGCTGCCTTTCAAAAGTCCCTCTTATCTCCCAACAAGGACACCTGTTCCCCCACCTACCCTTGAAGAGGAGGCCATGAAAACCAAGATAAAGGAGTTAATTGTAAAAAATAAGAAGCTAGAGAAAGACTTGCTAAAGTCTCAACAAGAATGCGCCCTTCAGAAAAGGGAGAACTTAGAAAGCAAGCAAACCATCAAGGAGATTGGAAAAAAGCGGAAAATTGAAAGGGATTACTTGAGGAAGCAAAGTCAATGCCTCCGAACAGATAATACTCAACTGAGGATGAAGAGCAAGCAAAGGGATACTATGTTGGCTGACAAGCAACTCTTGAGAGACATGTTGGAAAAAGCCAAAGAGAACTAGTAAATTGCCTTGGTGCAAAAAGAGCTCCTACAATTGCAAGTTAGCCAATTAGAGCATCAGCTTAATGAGGTGGTAGAAGCTTGCCAGCATAAGATAAACGGCGAGCGACAGCACGCGATAGATACTGAGCAAGAATGTCGTAAGGCTATCCGTATTTTGAAAACTGAAATGACACAACAAGATGAAGTTATTCATTCATGGATGAACCGCTTCGCCCACTTGGCACATTTGGCTAATGGAGTTCTGGAAGACCTCCCGCTCCTGCTTAAGCAAGCTGAGGGGATGGTTAACCCTCTTAGTACCCCAAAAGAAATTGTAACCTTCCTTGATTATTGTAGAGAAAGGATTTGTAAAATGAGGGCCATGATTGCCCGAGCTAGGAATGGCTGATTTACTTTTCCTACATTAGCAGTAGTAATGTACTTTGAAATTCAGAAAGAAGGATTCTTTTGTCTTCACAACTATCTCATGTTAATTTACATTTATCACATACTTATTACTCTTGAATATGACGTTCTGAGAAATGGTTGGAGGATACTGGCCGAGTTCCGCGATAGCTTCGTGCACCATACTATTGGTTTTTCTTTTACCATTTTTATTTAAATGCTTTCTTTTTAACAATTTTGTGTTTTGACTTACATTAGACATTACGGGTAAACATCCTTATCCGACCCGACTCCAAACGAGACTCATGGCCGAAGCAGAAATCAGGGATGAAGATTTCAGAAACGAGTTCAATCAGCTGAAGGAACAGGTAGCCGAGTTGACCAAGCTTTTGGAAAAGAGAATCACAGAAGGGGACTCCTCTGCAGGTATTGAGAACACCCAACATCAGCCTGCCACCGTACCACCCCCCCTTGGTGACACCCCCTGTCACTATTCATGTTGGAAGACCTAACCCTGCCATTGAGACCCAGCTACCTTACGGCCAGTCTTAAGCACAGCATACATTTGTTAGTCCTGATGGAAACCCAGTACCTTTTCCACTTTATGGCCTTCCACCAGGATACTATCCCCCGCTCGCTAACCAACAAGAAACCCACGACCAGCAAGCGGTGAATCCTCACGCTTCATACCCTACCCAGCCAAATATACCATCACTCCATCAAGCCCAAAATACGCAAGCCCATGACCCACAAACTTACTAAACCCAAAACACGCAAGCCCATGATCCACAAACCTACCAGACCCAAAACACCCAAGCCCCGATGGCCCAGCCAACTCACAACGCACAAGCCCAAAACACACGAGCCCAAACGACCCAACCAAGTTATGCTGTACAAACTATGGCCCAACCCCAAGGTCCCTCACCAAGTACAGGCCTAATGAATTAGTCCCATATGTTGCCTTCATTCAACCAACCACTGGGCTATCCATACGGATATGCAACCCCCTATATAACCAATCTCCAAGATACAACCCGTATGATGAACCCTGTAGCCAGTCATAGCATAGTTGCAGCTCCTCAAAAGGAAAAAATAGAAGTCTTAGAAGAGCGTTTGAGAATGATGGAAGGCGCTGGAGGTTTTGGACTGATAGATGCTTCAGAACTATGTCTAGTCACAGATGTTGTCCTCCCGCCCAAATTCAAGATGCCAGACTTTGACAAGTATCGGGGAATGACTTGTCCAAAAAATCATCTCATGATGTACTGTCGGAAGATGGCATCCTACTCTTCTAACGACCAATTGCTGATCCACTACTTCCAAGATAGTCTAGCAGGGGCTGCTCTTACATGGTATGCTCACCTTGAGCGAAATCATATTTGTTGTTGGAAGGACCTGGCAGATGCCTTCCTTAGGCAATACAAGTATAACATGGATATGGCGCCCAATAGGGTTCAGTTACAGAATATGGTGAAGAGGGACAATGAAACGTTTAAAGAGTATGCCCAATGCTGGAGGGAGACAGCAGCGCAAGTGGACACCCCACTGTCGGAGAAAGAGATAGTCGCGATGTTTATCGACACGCTCCCATCACCTTTCTACGGCAAAATGATTGGTAGTGTTTCATCCAACTTCTCTGACATTGTGACTATTGGGGAAAGGGTGGAAAGCGGAATACGAACAGGAAAGATCACTCAGAGCTCATCTGGGGCAAGCATGACAAGAAGGCCGGCGCCTGGGAAAAGGGATAGAGAAACTAATTCCATCTTTTCTAATTAAAAGACGGCTTCACCGAGACCATTCTTTCCTACTATGATTCAAGCTCCCAATCCTTATGTGGCCGCTACCACTCAGGGCCCGACGGCTTATACTCCCCACTTCTGTCCACCCATGATAAGAGCGCCAGTGCCGCAACCCGTGCCATACCATCACCCGCAGCAAGTGACTCGACCACCCAATCATAATCAGAACACAAGGAATTCCAACAATGAGCGCCCCCTGTGCAGTTCGATCCAATTCCCATAACATATACCAAACTTTTTCCAATCCTCGTTCAAAAAGGTCTGGTAGCTCCATGCCCCATGAGGCAGTTGCAACCTCCTTACCCAAGGGGATATGACCCAAACGCTCATTGTGATTACCATGCAAGGGCACCAGGGCATTCCACAGAAAATTGCATGGCTTTGAAATATAAAGTAAGAGATTTGATCAAAGTCGATTGGATTAACTTTAAGGAAGGTAGCCCAAATATTGCCATAAATCCCCTGCCTAACCATGAAAATTCAGAGGTCAACGCCTTGGAAAATGATGAGGAGTATGTTAAGAATGTTGCTGACATAAGAATGCCCTTACGGATAGTTCATTCCCTTTTGCTTGAAAGGGGACTAATTAAAGGGACCTGGAGTGTGGAACATGATTGCGAGCAGACTGCCGAACACCAAGGTTTCTATAAGGTCCTTCAAAGCCTTATGGACAGCCATATTGTGCAGGTCTGTAAACGCCATGGAGATGAGGTCGACATGATCAAGGAACAAACAGGGGCACGAGTCCCTAAGCCCTTGACAATTTTTTACACCAGGAACCCTCAAGCAGCTCCTGTTTCTGTACAACCAATCATCATTATTCAAGCACCCACCCCATTTGCATTCAAAGATTCTCGGGCTGTCCCTTGGAAGTACAACACAGATGTGATCGTTGCAAGCTCGGCAACGAGTGACCCGTCTCCTTCGTCCGTCACAAATATTGTTGGGGTAGGAGGTATAACCCGAAGCGGAAGAGTATACACCCCTCCAGAGCCAAAGAAGGATCAGGTTACCGGAAATGCCAAGGTGGACAAAGAAGGGGCCAATGGTGAAATCAAAAGGGTCGTGACTGATAAAGAAGCCCATGAATTCTTAAAGTTTATTCGTCAGAGCGAATATCAAGTGCTTGATCAACTGACCCATACTCTTGCAAAAATCTCTTTGTTATCATTGTTGATGAACTCTGAGCCACATCGGAAGATGTTGATGAAGGTCCTGAATGAGGCCCATGTCAGTCATGACATTCCCGTTGATAAGTTTCAGGGAATAGTGAGGCACATTCTTGCAGATAACTATCTGACCTTCACTGACGATGAAATACCAACAGAAGGGATTGGGCACAACAAGGCTCTCTATATTTCCGTAAAATGTCGAGATTACATCTTAGCAAAAGTACTTATTGACAATGGGTCGTCCCTCAATGTCATGCCAAAGTCTACATTGGCCAAGTTACCATTTGATGGGACTTATATAAAGCCAAGTGCCACGATAGTACGAGCTTTTGATGAAACTCGGAGGGAGGTCATGGGTGAGATTGAGCTGCCCATACAGGTTTGGCCGTGCACGTTCCAGGTCCTTTTTCAAGTCATGGATATCTCGCCTGCCTACAGCTGTTTATTAGGCAGGCCGTGGATCCATTCTGCTGGAGTGGTGCCCTCTACCCTGCACTAAAAACTAAAATTCATAATTGACAACAAGCTGATAATTGTTTCTGGTGAGGAAGACCTTCTGGTCAGCAAACCTCTATCAACCCCTTACATCGAGGCAGTAGAAGAGGCTCTTGAAACTTCTTTCCAAGCATTAGAGATAGCAAACGCTACCTATGTAGGGGAAGGAGTCATGATGGTAAAAGCTCACATGCCAAGTGCATCTTCAATGATGGCAAAGATTATGCTGCGTGGAGGGTATAAACCTGGAAGAGGGCTAGGACGTGCTTTGAATGGAGAAATAGAACCTATACGCCTGCTTGATAACAGAAATGGTTTTGGATTAGGATACCGGCCCACAGCTGCCGACAGAAAAAGGGTAGAGGAAGAGAAGAGGGAAAGAAGGACTGCTCGTCTCACCGGCAGAGAACCTCATACCGCAAGAATCCCCATCTATGATCTCTGCCAAAGCTTTCGAAGTGCCGGACTGATGCCTCCAGACCAAGTGGCTGTCGTTGAAGAAAGTCTCTATGATAGTGTTGATTTTGTGATTGCTTGTCCACCAGGCCAAGAACTTCATAACTAGGAGGCCATTGAACTCCCCACGACTTTGAATGTTTCATCAAAGTAATTTGTTTATGCTTTAAGTACTTATTCGTCCCTCTACTCTGCCTAAGGCTTTGGGACTCTTCCATGTAATAAGGGCAAAACAAAAAAAAACTTGTTTTTATCATTTTCATCAATAAACGCGTATCGAAATTCAAAAAAAAAAACTCTTCTTGTATCCCTTATCCTTATTCTGAGTCCTTCTTTTTACTCGCTTGTTCTTTTTTTTATTTGCCATATCACACTAAATTGCAGATTTGAAAATGACTCTCTTGAGGAGAGTGGGGTCGCAATCCTGTTTCACGACTTCAATCACCCAGTTGATTACGTCGATGAGGAAGGTGGGGAAGATTGTGAGCCATCGCCTGAGCTGACAAGGTTGTTAGAGCAAGAGGATGAAGGGATTCAACCCTACCTAGACATAGTTGAGGTCATTAATTTGGGGAATAAAGAAAATAAGAAGGAAGTCAAGATCGGCACTACCCTAAGCAGAGAACAAAGAGAAGATTTAATCAAGTTGTTGATGGAATTTTGTGATGTCTTTGCCTGGTCTTATCAAGATATGCATGGGCTCGATGCTAGCATTGTCAAGCATAGACTACCCTTAAAACCTGAGTGCCCTCCAATAAAGCAAAAACTACGTCGAATGAAGCCAGAAATGCTTTTAAAGATCAAAGAGGAGGTTAAGAAGCAGTTTGATGCTGGGTTCCTAGCTGTGGCAAAATACCCTCAGTGGGTAGCCAACATTGTCCCTGTCCCAAAAAAGGATGGAAAGGTATGGATGTGTGTGGACTACCGAGATTTGAATAGGGCTAGTCCCAAAGATGATTTTCCCTTACCACAGATCGATGTTTTGGTTGATAATACAACTCAGTATTCCATTTTCTCATTCATGGATGTTTCTCGGGGTATAATCAAATTAAAATGGCACCTGAAGACATGGAGAAGACCACGTTTATCACTCTATGGGGCACATTTTGCTATAAGGTGATGTCCTTTGGGTTGAAAAATGCTGGAGCGACTTATCAGAGAGCAATGGTGACTCTTTTCCATGATATGATGCATAAGGAAATAGAAGTTTATGTGGATGACATCATTGCTAAATCTAGAACAGATGAAGGGCACATTAGCGATTTAAGGAAGCTTTTTGAACGGTTAAGAAAGTTCAGGCTAAGATTGAACCCTGCCAAGTGCACGTTCGGTGCAAGGTCAGGAAAGCTGCTAGGGTTTATAGTAAGCAAAAGAGGGATAGAGGTTGATCCCGACAAAGTCAAGGCGATTCTCGAGATGCCTCCTCCCCGTACAGAAAAAGAGATTCGAGGATTCTTGGGAAGGCTCAATTATATTGCCCGATTTATTTCACAATTGACAGCAACTTGTGAACCCATCTTCAAGTTACTCCACAAGAATCAACCGGGGCAATTGGATGAGAACTGTCAAGCAGCTTTCGAAAAGATTAAGCAGTACTTACAAGAACCACCAATTTTGGTGCCCCCAACCCCAAGAAGGCCACTTATATTGTATCTGACTGTATTGAACGAATCCATGGGCTGCGTGTTGGGACAGCACGATGAAACTGGAAAGAAGGAACATGCTATCTACTACTTAAGCAAGAAGTTCACTGATTGTGAAATGAGGTACTCCGCTTTAGAGCGGACTTGTTGTGCGTTAGCATGGGCCACTAAGCGCCTAAGGCAATACATGTTCAGTCACACCACTTGGCTAGTTTCTAAAATGGACCCCGTCAAGTACATTTTTGAAAAACCTGCTCTGACCGGAAGGATCGCTCGTTGGCAAGTGCTATTAACTGAGTACGACATAATATATGTCACTCAAAAGGCCATAAGAGGAAGTGCTCTGGCTGATTACTTGGCACACCAACCCATCAATGATTATCAGCCGATGCAATTTAACTTCCCGGATGAAGATATCATGACACTATTCAATGAAGAAGGTGGTCAGAAAGAGAAATGGACCCTGAGATTTGACGGAGCTTCTAATGCATTGGGGCACGGAATTGGGGTTATCTTGATTTCACCCAATAAGGAATTTATCCCTATCTGTGCCAGATTGTGTTTTGACTGTACCAATAATATTGCTGAATATGAAGCATGCTCATTAGGAATCCAAGCAGCGTTGGATGCAAAAGTAAAATTATTGGAAGTTTATGGGGACTCTGCTTTGGTTAACCACCAATTGAAAGGCGAGTGGGAAACTAGGGACAGTAAGTTGATTCCTTATTATGATCATATCAAGGAAATAATCAAAGAGTTTGACGAGATCTCTTTTCATCACGTTCTCCAGGATGACAATCAAATGGCTGATGCTTTGGCTACCCTTGCCTCAATGTTCAAAGTAAGTAGTGACTACAATATGCCTCTCATCGAAGTAAAGAAGCATTGTGAGCCTGCATACTGTCAAATGATGGAAAAGGAGTCTGATGGGAAACCTTGGTACCATGATATTAAAAGATATATCCAGAGTCAAGAATACCCCGAGGGTGCTACAGAAAATGATATGAAGACCCTAAGACGACTCGCCATGGGTTTCTTCTTAAATAGGGATGTGTTTTACAAAAGAAACTATGACTCTGTCTTTCTTCGCTGTGTTGATGCTGATGAGGCAAACGAAATCATGAGGGATGTTCATGAAGGATCTTTTGGGACTCACGCTAATGGACATGCCATGTCTAGAAAGATCTTGAGGGCTGGTTATTACTGGATGACCATGGAAGCAGATTGCTTCACCTATGTTCGAAAATGTCATAAATGTCAGATATACGCTGACCATATTCATGTACCCCCGTTATCCTTAAATGTCTTGACGGCACCATGGCCCTTCTCGATGTGGGGCATGGATGTCATTGGACCCATCAAGCCAAAAGCCTCAAACGGTCATCGTTTCATCTTGGTGGCCATCGATTATTTCACCAAATGGGTAGAAGCGGCTTCATATACCAGTGTAACAAGGAATGTTGTGGTCAAATTCATCAAGCGAGAATTGATATGCCGATACGGCCTACCAAGTCAGATCATTACTGACAATGGTACGAATTTGAACAACAAAATGATGAAGGAACTCTGTGAAAGCTTTAAAATTCACCATTACAATTCCTCTCCTTATCGTCCTAAAATGAATGGGGCGGTTGAGGCGGCCAATAAGAACATCAAGAAGATAGTGCAGAAGATGGTAGTCACTTACAGAGATTGAAGCAAGATGCTCTCTTTTGCTCTACATGGGTATCGCACCTCGGTCCGAACCTCGACAGGGGCAACCCCGTTCTCTCTTGTATATGGAATGGAAGCGGTCTTGCCTTTTGAAGTAGAGATCTCGTCCCTTCGGGTAGTGATGGAAGCAAAATTAGAAGAAGCTGAATGGGTTCAAGCTCTACATGACTAACTAAACTTGATTGATGGTAAAAGATTGACTGCCCTCTGTCATGGTCAGTTGTATCAGAGGCATATGAAACGAGCATTCGAGAAAAAAGTACAACCTCGACATTCCAAGAGGGAGACCTAGTACTCAAGAAAATTTTACCAATTCAAAAGGACAATCGGGGCAAATGGACTCCTAATTATGAAGGACCATATATTGTGAAAAGGGCTTTTTCTGGAGGAGCCTTGATACTCACTAATATGGATGGCAAGGATTTGCCAATGCCTGTAAACACAGATGTAGTGAGAAAGTACTATGCTTAGGGAGGGAATGTCAAAAAAAAGTCAAAAAAAAGGGAAAGAAAAGAAAATTAATGCTCGCTAAGCTGAAAACCTGAAAGGGCAGCTTAGGTAAAAGTTAGAGCAACCCGGTGAGTCAAAAACCCAAAAAGGGCGGCTCAGGCAAAAGTTAGGGTCAAATTTCTGGTAATGCAAATAAGACCTCTGACTCAAAGAAGTACGAGTCCAAGCTTGGGCACGTGAATCATTGTCGAACTTACCTTTCCAAAAGCAAAGTCGAAGGGTGAAGATGAAGTCGTGTTGGGGGTTAAGGCTCTCATCGGTCTCAGAGATTCACTAGAGGATCCATGAATCTTCCCGGTTTTCACCTGTCCTTGACCTGTTCTATGTGACCTCATTCATTTCATTTACCTTCTTTATTTTTCTTTCTCTTTACTTGTTTAACGTGCATGAATAAAATTCACCCTTTTCGATACGTGTTATGAATTTGGTTGATCTGATAAAAAACATGTGTTTTAATAAAATAAAATGGAAGAATGGTAAACATTTAAAGTCGCAAGGGATAAGATGCTCCTGCTACTCGACCTCATCATGGGTGATCATCGCAGAGACTTGGTCAGGCACGCGCTCCGAAGCTATGGTTGTTTCATTCGTTCTACTTTGTCCATGAGTCATCTTAAGAGTTGTGGTTTCACAAGACCTACCCAGTTTTTTTGAATTTATCCTTGCACTACTTACCATTTTTCTGCAGGTTATCTCACAAACAATCAAGTCCTTCAACTCCCTTCCTCGAATCGCCTCAGAACTCCTTCCCTAAATCGCCAAAGTTGGCACCTTTCAATGTTTTCTTCTTCCATCACCTAAGTAGGCGCCTTCAGAGTCTCATCCTTAACTGTTAAAGTCCATATCTCTCAAACTCTCCTCCCCAGTGGAATCAATCGCCAAAGATGGCACTTCTCAAGATCTCTTCCCCGATGAACCCTAAATTTTCCATTCTCAATCAGGGGCAGTACCCCGAATCACCAAATTCTTCCCCAGTGGAACTACATTTCCCAAACAACTCAAACTGGGGCATCTTCCTAGATTTCTTCTATTCCAGTCAAGGGACAATTCCCTAAGATTCCTTCAAAACATGTCAAACTGGGGCATCACCCCAGATCTATCCAGTCAAGGATAATTCCCCAAGAACCTTCAAACCATGTCAACTGTTGCATCTCCCTAGATTTCTTTTGTTCCAGTCAAGGGGCAATTCCCCAAGAACCTTCAGTCATGTCAAATCGGGGCATCACCCCAGGTTCATTCTCTTCCAGTCAAGGGGTAATTCCCCAAGAACCTTCAGTCATGTCAAATCGGGGCATCACCCCAGGTTCATTCTCTTTCAGTCAAGGAGGCAATTCCCTAAGATTCCTTCAGTCATGTCAAACTGAGGCATCGCCAAGAGCCTTTAAGTCCAGTGAGTTAATTTGGACGAGACGTCCTGTTAGCTCCTCCAATCTCTGCATTTCCAATCGCCTATTCAGGCACGCTTTAGTTTCCAGTCGCCTATTCAGGCATCCTTTACTTTCCGTTCGCCTATTCAGGCATCCTTTACTTTCCGCTCGCCTATTCAGGCACCCTTTACTTTCCTGTCCACCTATTCAGGCACCTTTTACTTTCATTCGCCTATGTAGGCACCTTTTACATTCCGTTCACCTATTCAGGCACCCTTTATTTTCTGTTCGCCTATTCAAGCACCTTTTAATTTCCGTTCGCCTATTCAGGCACCCTTTACTTTTCCAGTCGCCGAAGCTGGCACCCATTTACCTTTTCCGTTCGCCTATTCAGGAACCCTTTACTTTCCGTCCGCCTATTTAGGCACCCTTTTACTTTCTAGTCGCCTATTCACCCTTTACTTTCTGTCCGCCTATTCGGGCACCCTTTACTTTCCGTTCGCCTATGCAGACACCCTTTACCTTCCAGTCTACCAGGGGTCAATCCCGATCTTCTCACTTCCTGTCCATTTGAAAACAATATTTCCCGGTCAATTCAGAGTTTAAAAAAAAAAGAGAGGAGAGAAGAGAAGAAGAGGAACAGAAGTGGGGAATGCTCGTTTTTAAGAAAAAGAGGTCACACTGACTCGTGATTGCCCACACCATCAGTTGCCATACCGATCAAGAGGTCCCACTTGGCCCCCTACATCGGTGTTCATATCTTTACTTCCTTTTCACTTCAAAAACACAGAAGCTTCATGTTTCTTTTGTGAAAAAGAAGTAAAGAGGGGCATCTGTGAACACCTCTTTTGGTCCGGTCCAAGTGGAATGAATCTTTTTTATACTGAATTCTAATTTAGAATGGTCAAATTCGAGTAGAATGGCTCCAAAATAATCAGAACCGAGCAAAATAACTCAGAATGAAGCTTTTCCAAGTGGAATATTGCCCTGTTGGAGGCAAATCCAAGTGGAATGACTCAAAAATGATCAAATCCGAGCAGGATGACTCAGATTAAAGCATTTCCGAGTGAAATACAGCCCTGGTGGAGATAAATCCGAGTGAAAAAACTCAAAAATGGTCAAATCCGAGTCATAATGAAGCATTCCCGAGTGGAATAGGCTCCTGTTGGGGGAATCCGAGCGGAATGACGCATAAATGATCATATCTGAGTAGAATTAAATAGGATGAGTCATTTCCGAGTGGAATATGCTTCCTTTTGGAGTGAATCAGAGTGGAATGACTCAGAAAGGATCAAATCCGAGTAGAATTACTCAGAAGGAGTCAGTTCCGAGTGAAATGCTTCCCTGTTGAAGGTGAATCCGAGTGGAAGGCTTGCTGTCAAGCCATTCTGAGTGATACTCTGTTGAAGGATGAATGCTGAGAAGGATTGCTCTTTGATTGCAATTAATCCGAGTGAGAGCTTTCTAATTGCAACAAATCTGAGTGAAATATAGCCCTATTGAAGTTAAATCCGAGTGAAAGCTTCTGATTGAGACTGATCTGAGTGAAAACAAGTCTGAGTGAATTAAAATCCGACTCAAAGTGTAACTAGAAGGACAGATTTTGATTGGACGAAAGCTTTTCCAAGTGAAAATACCCAGTTTCCAAGTCCTGAGTGGGAAGCAAGCCTTTTCCGAGTGAAAATGCTATGTTCCGAGTGAAACATTTTAGGAAGGAGTGAACCTTTACCGATTGATCAATCTTCAATCGGTTTTCCGAGTGATAACAACCCAATGGAAGGACTTCTGAATGAATGTCTCCGATTGGAATGAAGAAAGGCATATCTATGCAAAGTTTCTCCGAGTGGTTCAGGAGATACCGATTGATGAAACTGAGTCTTTAATTCTAATTGAAGCATGAGGCCGACTCCGAGTGAGTTGGGGAATAGTCGTGTGTTTCCGAGCAACCCAAGACTCGGACTTGTGAAGAACTTCTAAGAAAGTGCATCAAATAGCTGATTGCCGAGTGAAAGCCATTCCTGATTGATGAGTGAGTGCACCAAATGTAACACCCTTATTTTTAATAAATAATAAATCCAAAAACAGGAAAAAATAAATAAATAAATAAATATCACAAATCAACCACTGGTCAATCGGCATAGAAAAAGAAGGGAGAAGGCAAGGGAAATAAAAGAGCATTCATACTTATAGCAGTCAGCGGAAGGAACAAGGCTGGGACTGACCCATTCGGTTCAGCGAAACACATCAGCGCCTGGGCGAAATCCATGACAACTCTGACTCGGTCAAGCGAGGTTCAACGCCGCCTGAGCGAGAAGTGACAATGCAATAGTGGAAAAGGAGATCCTCAAGCGAAGCTCAACACCAGTCCCTACTTGCTTCAGCGTAATCCCACATGCTTGGGCGAAACAGCTCCATTTGCTCGGGCGAGGCACGATCCGCTTAAGCGATGCCAACACAAAAGCCTCTCCAAACACACACTCGCTGGAGCTAAGTCTAATTCGCTGGGGCGAACACAGGTACAAGGTAATTTCTCAATCAGATATGGACAAAGGTTCACTCGGTAAATCCTCACGCTCGCACTTCACTCGGGAAATCAGGTAGACTTATTCGAAACCCAACCACTCGGGATACCAATCCTCACTTGGACATTACATCTTTCACTCGGATTACCAATACCTTACACTTAGGATCCAATCCACTCTAAACCACTATTCGAACTCCTCTCTCGGAAGGGAATCACTCGAGGTTTTCACTCGGGAGATACAAACTCTTCCTCACTCAGGATTTATTTACGATTTTCGCTTGGAGTCACATAACATGTTCACTCGGAAAAGCCACCCAGAAATCTTCACCCAGAACCACTAACTTAACATAATTTCACTCCTCAACGGCCCTCGAGTCATTTAGCAACACTTCCCAGTCGGAAAACGCATCGAATCAGTACGAAGTACATACATATGAATACATGATCACAGAAACATAAATCTGCTAACAAATTCAGTCTACCGACCCATAGACATGTAACCACACACTCGGAATACCCATTATCTTGATATTATACATTTACCAATACTTACGAATACCATACAAGTGACACCATGACTATTCAATCTTTATAAGTGAATATATTTAATCGTCATTTTACATAAGAGCTGGCCAAGGCTACACGGACAAAACATAATAATGCAATACAAGCGCTCAACAGTCAGAGTGCACCACACTCGGACTTGAAACCCTATCATCATTTCCGAGTACGACCCGCACACTGAAAAATGGTGTAGGGGTGAGCATCTTAGATATTAAATGATAGATACCGACTCAGGCTGTCCCACAATCATACTGCAAAATACATATCCACGCAATTAGACATAGCAACGAGTAAGGTCAAGCATTAACCATCAACCAAGACACACATGGAACACTTACCGATCGGAATTCGTCAGTCGCCACTCGGCCAGGTGCACATACACAGCCAATAACATTTGTATAACAGCAATCATCAACATGATATTACCAACGAATCAGAATGCACGTATTCTACACTTTCCGGTCGGAATCTAACAGTTCTTACTCGGCTATACACGCATGACATTTCAATGAAATTAACACATATTCATGGAGCAGACTTCAATTAGCATCAGTCGCGTATATACACAGAATACTCTCTCGGTTATATCCATTCATCATCTCCTTAACATCATCACACGCATAGTCAAATTTCAGTCAACATCAGCAATACATATATACAGAGTATTTCACTCGGATATACACATTTATCCTTTCATTAACACTATCACATGCATAAACAATTCCAAACAATATCAATCAGTCAATACACGCACAGAGTATTTCACTCGGTTATAAACATACATCATCTCACTAACACCTTCGCATGCACAACCAATTCCAAACATTGTCAACAGTTAATAAGCACATATTATTTCACTCGGTTCCTTATTCGTGTGTATCGGTTTAGACGTTGCAACGTAGGCTCTCAGCCTTTTTATACATAGCTCTCAGCTATCAAATCAGCTCCCAGCTGCTTGGCCGTTTTACAGGTACCCAACCGTTTGCCCACAGGTGACACCAGCGCTCTCAGCGCCAACGGAGGTGTTTACAGGCAGCCCGAGTCCCACTCAAGGGCTGCCTTGAGTCCCACTCAAGGATTTCATAGCGTCCCACGCTTTAAAAACTGATGGTAGTGTCCCACACTACGTGCTCTCAGCACAAACGCATCCCATACGCCACACGCGGATTCATCACACACACAGAGTTCATATACACAGCCATACATGCATCTCATGCAATCGGCATCATACATCATCAGCATTCAAACGGCACATGCATGTCATGCAATCAATGCTGGACATTAACAGTACTCAACAACACATTCATTTCATGCAGTCGGTGTTACACATTTCAAAACTCAATAGCATATGCATCTCATGTAATCAGTGCTAGGCATTAACAATATTCCACAACACATGTATCTCATACAATCGGCATTATACATCATCAGCATTCAACAATACACGCATCTCACGTGACTGGTATAACACGTCAACAGGACTCAAACAACATACATGCAATCAGCATTAAGCAATATAAGGACTCAGACAACACATGCAATCGGTATGGTACATTATCAGATTCACTGAGTCATATTCTATCACATGCAGTCAGCATTCTAAGCTCATAGCAACTTGCAGGTCATGTAAAACACACGGTAATCGTCAACATCACTACAACACATTCCTTTCATACAATCGTTCAACACTCACAGGCCATCATCATGCAACACTCATCTTTCACTCGTCATACAACACAACACACAATTAGAACACGAAAATAGCAAGCATCAACACTCGGAACCTGTTCATAACCCATGCATTTAAGATAGAAGATACCCCCCTACCTGGACTGAAGCTTTCAGTCAGTCAACACGACGTTCAGTTCTAGAGGAACACTGAATCACTCTTAGCATATCTGCATGCAAGAGCAGGGGAGGCCCAAGACGTCCAGCTCTCGGCTCGCTCCCTGGAATGGCTCCATCACGATGCTGTGAACACTCCGACCCCCTTGAAGCTCCTCGCAGTGCAGATCTCCACTGGGACTTGGCAGCTTCGAGCAAGGAGAGGAAGAAGGAGGGAAGCCGACGAAGGAATGAAGGAACAAGGAAGGAGACGTGTTGCATGCAGAGGGAATGCACACCCTCATCCTCATGGGTTCGTCGAGTAAGGGAGGAGGACCCCAATCCTCAGCCACCATTGCTTCACGGAAACAGAGCGCAGAGGAGGAAGAAGAAGATCGAAGAGGAAAAGAAGAAGAAGAAGAAGAAGAGAATGGGGGGAAGAGGAGTCTGCAGGGAAGAATGGATGATAGTGTACCCATATATGCATGTACGAAAAGAAGGAAGAGTGGGGTGGGAAAGTGTGCACAACAGCAGCCCCCACACGCGTCACACACACCATCACATCTAATCAGTCATTGACAACCAATCACCATTAATCAACCTTTCATTTCTTAGCTTAATTAATTAAACCAATTATAATTAATAAATAATTCTCCCCACAGTTAACAATTTATTATTTTAATGATTCATTTCATTCGGTAATAATTATTAAATTGGGATGTTACACCAAACAAGCCAATTACCGAATGAAAGCTATTTTCGATTGGAAAATAAGTAAAACGGTGAGATTCTGAGTGAAAAGCCAGTAGGATTTCTGAGAAAATCTTCACTCATCCTATAAATCCAAGTCACCATTTTCACCCTAATCCGAGCCATTCCATTAACCATTCCCGAGCCACTTTTCACCCGGTCCCGAGTCATCTTTGTCCCATCTCCGAGTCATCCTTTACACACTTCAGAGTCTTCCTCTTTATTCAGTCGGCTCCGAGTCATCCTTTAATCAACTCCGAGACCCTTTACATTCAACTTCCGAGTCTTTCTCTTCGATTTTCAATCGGTTCTGAGTCCTCCTTTACCCATTTCCGAGTCAATTTTTACCGATTTCTGAGTCATTATTCTCTCCTAATTCTGAGTCATTTTTTATCAATTCTGAGTCAATCTTTGATCAGTTTTTGAGTGACACTTTTCAGTCAGTTCTTGGTCAGTCTTCAATTATTTCTGACTCAGTTTTTAACCAATTCTGAGTGACATTTTTACCTATTCCCGAGCCAGTCTTCAGTCGGTCAGCCCTCTTCAAACAAATTTCGAGTCACCATTTTCACCCGAATCCGAGTTATCCTTTCACCCATTCAAAAGCCAATTTTCAGTCAGAACCGAGTGACACTTCAAACCAAGTCTGAGCCCACATTTTCCCCAATTTTGAGTGACACTTTTCAATCAGCACCGAGTCCTCTTCAACCGGTTCTGAGTCAATCTTTACTCGGTCTGTTTGATTGTTCTAATCAGAATTACCTCGTTTGACCCCTCAATTCAGTTGCATACTTTTTCAGTCGGTTTTCTATTGGAAATGCTTCATTCCACTCGGAATTGACTCCCAATGTGGATGAATGCCGACTGAGAGGCTGATCTGAGTCATTCTCACTCGGTTTTCCATCATTCTCACTCACTCGGATTTTCATCATTCTCACTCGGATTTTCACCATCCTCTCTCGGATTTCCACCCGGCTCCCCCTGTTCGCCCGTGCTGACTTGGATTCCACCACCCAAGTGGATCCAGGAATCCTGGGGGTGGCAGACAGGGGTGGAAGTGGGGGGAATTAAAAATTCCTACCCAGCCGTTGTCCCCCACTTCACTCTGAATGGAAGTGTGAGTTGGTTTTCCACTCCGAGTGGAAGCCTGAGCTGGCCTTCCACTCAAACAAGCCTATAAATAGGCAAGGGTTGAAGCACCAAGGGAGACATTTTTCATTAAGGGAAAACTCTGCTAAAACCTCCGTTCTCTCTCTCCTTCACACCAACTCCTCTCTTCTTCTCCTTCTATCGTCCCTCACCATACTGCCCACAATCCTCCACACCGTCCTCTCCTATTCCAATCCGTCCACACCCTCACTCAATCATCCTCATTCCTAATCCCAGCACCTTCCCATTCCTTCTAACCCCCCCTTTTCCTCTCGGACCAGCATTCCTTCTCCGTCACTCGGTTTTGCTCAACTTTCATCCGGTATTCCTCTTATCACTCTGATTTTACTATTTTTACTCGGATCTTTCATTGTTCCACTCGGATTTTTCATTTTTTACTCAGATTTTACTATTTTTACTCGGTTTTCCTTGTTTTTACTCGGATTTTTCATTTTTTACTCGGATTTTCCTCTTTTCACTCGGTTTTCCCTATTTTTACTTGGATTTTTCATTTTTTCACTCGGATTTCCTTTTTTCCCACTCGAATTTTCTTTTTTCCCACTCGGATTTTCTTCCCTCACTCAGTTTTCGCCCATTTTTTTTCTCTTTTCTCCGAATCTATTGTTTCTCTTTCTCTTTGGTAGCTTCTGCTTCCCTCTCCCTTTTGCTCCGTAGTCTTTAAAAAAATAACAATAAAGAGAAATGGATGTTTCCTTTTTTTTTCTTCTCTTTCAAATCTAAATAAAATTAAGAAAAAAAACTTTTAAAGAACTACGTGACCCTGATTTCTCGAAAGCTCGAGAATACGTAGGAGCGGGAAATAGTTCCTGTCGGGCCCATCTTTCTTTATTTAATTTTTAGAGTTTCCATTTTTGTCTTGCTATCAAAAGGAGGAGCGAGATTAATTTAGACGAGACGTCCTGTTAATCTCATATTTTTTAAAAACCTTTTTTTTAAAAAAAGAAGGAGCAAGGTTAATTTAGACGAGACGTCTTGTTAATCTCATATTTTGTAGTATTTCTTTAAAAGGAGGAGCGAGATTAATTTGGATGAGACGTCCTGTTAATCTCATATTTCTTAAATATCTCTTAAAAAAAAGGCGGAGCGAGATTAATTTGGACGAGACGTCCTGTTGATCTCATGTAAATATTTTGTGTTGATTTTTGTTTATTTTTATTTTGTTTATTTTGTCGTTCCGTACATTTTTCTTTTCATGAAAAAGTTAAAATAATTATTAGGCTAATTATAATGCGCGCTATCAAATTGAGGTAACCGTTTTTATAACGGACAGTCGTGAGGTGCTAATACCTTCCTCACCTGTAATCAGACTCCCGAACCATGGAATTTCATTTTATAACCAGTGCTTTAACAAAAGGTTTTTCCAGTATTTTATCCTAAAAAATATTGGTGGCGACTCCCTGTTTATTTTTAAATCGTTTCGAGGGTCGGCCGTGCCGCCGCGATCCCGGTCGCGACAGTGAGTTGCAGCCCACTCACGTAACTCGCCAATCACAAACAGCCATCTTTCACCAATTAAGCCTTAATTAACTTGTCATTATTCCTTAAGTTAATCCGATTATGATTGTCAATTAACCTCTCACTTTGAAATCAAACCTTAATAGTTTATTTTTCATTCGGCATTTACCTTTAAAATTGGGATGTTACAACTTCGAATTGGAATTTGCCCCTTTTTCACCCAAGCGGAATGTATCCCGCTTAAGCGAATTATTTGAAATTGGTTACTAGACTAATTTTGCCCGAGTGAAGATATCTCACTCGAGCAAATTAAATGGGTTAGGTCTGATTATACTGAGTATTTCACTCAGGTGAATTCTGACACGCTTAAGCGAATTTGAATGATTTTTCTTAGGCGAGTTATACTTCTCTTATGTGAATTGATCAAATTTTGATTTCTTCACTTCCTTCCTAATTTTAAAGGCCTTTTCTCATATCTTTATATATGAGACTCGACGTATGCCCTGTATACGTGCTTCTTTTCTACTGTACACTCTATTATATCGTATACACATTAAGGCTATTTATTATCGATCCATTTTATGAAAACTTAAAACTCTCACATTTTTAGTTTTCTGTGATTTAGTTCTTGATGTAATGTTGAAGTGTTGAACCTCTTTTAATAACGTGAAAAATTTACTCGCACTTTTATTGAATTAATTAACTTAATTACATCGGATCTAGGTTAGGGAAATTGGGGCGTGACAGGTGTTAAATAGTAGCTTCCAGATGAAGCTTTGGGTTTGTTATGAAAAGATATGTCTCCAAAACAACAAAAGGATGGTTAGTATGGCTTCTTTTTCTTAAAGTCCTTTCATTGGTGATGATAGGGTCCTCCACTTCTTGTTTCTTCAACTTTATGAATGGGGGTTCATGGTTCTTGATCAACTTGTCCTTGTGGTCTTCTTCAAAGATCCTGCAATGATTTACTAATACAAAAAACTCACGGATTTCCTACATACGTATTGTTTCCTTAATTTCGAGTCGTAATCTGTTTACTAACGCAGACCTTAATTGGGCTTTTTTATTGGTCTTTGTTATCGTTTGTATATATTTTATTTTCATGTTATTAGTTTTAGAAATACTTTAGGATTAGAAATTAGGACTTAGTTTTGGGTCTTGCATGGTCATATTTTCAATTTTGGGTCACTTTTAGGCCTTATATAGGTGTTAGGTTGCTTTGGGCTCCTTTTAGGCCATGTAGTTTTAGTTTTTGGGCCATGGATGAAGCTTTTTCAAGCCCACCCAAGCAAAGTCCGAATTTTAGCTTTCAAGGAGGTATAAATACCTCTCTCCCTTGTAAAACTCTCATAATTTGAATTTTAAGAAAGTTTAGAGTGAGATACTCCTTCTTCTCTCTAGAAAGTAGAAGATTTAGCTCCTTTCTGTAGTCTTATCCTTTGGCCTTCTCCTAAAGGTGGTGACCTCAAAGTTCCTTATCTCTCTACGTAGAGAGTGGTGGTTCCCTAATCAACATAAGTCTCTCAATTTTCTTCCATCTTTTTAGCTTTTCCTTAAACGTAGATCTAGGTTTTTCCACTTCAAATCTTAGAATTCCTCTCCCTAAACATTTTGTCCAGCCACATCCCTCCATAAAATCATGTGCTATTCATCTCCTTGGAGCAAGAATTTCTTGGATCTTAGGAAGCTAGAGAAGAAGATCCACCTTTCATTGCTTGAAAATTAAAGAATTCCTACAACATTTGGTATCAAGAGCCTCAACTTCTTTAGTTTTTCTTAGATCTGAATTTTTATGGTTTTCATTCTGTATTTTAAGTGCTATATCTGAATTCCTCTCATTCTCTACATCAATTTTCATATATCATATGCTTAAAAACTCCAAAAATTGCAAAAGTTGTGTTTACTTGAAGTTTTAGATCTACACACTTTGGCTTGGAATTTTGAGAAGTGCCTTCACAAAAGTTCTTACTACACTTATTCTTGATATAACCTCAAAGTTTCATAAAAAATTGAGTAAAAAAAATTTTAATCAAAGTTGTTGACCTTAGGTGCCTTACACTTTAAGTAACCTCTCTTTTCTTGTGTTTTCTTGTCATTTCTTTGCATATTGTGTTTTGATTCTGTCATTTACATGTTTTAAGGTAGAATTTTAGTTCTAGACTACACCTAAACCGTGTGTATTTTTCATGCTTCTTAGGTGTTTATTTGATTGTTCAAGTGATTAGCAGTTTCCTTAGAATTGTCATAGGCAATGGAGCTTGTTTTCTCTTGTTTCTAGGCCTTTTACTTTGGTTTTGCTTATATGGGTTGTGGCTGGAATCTAAGGTACTTTAGAGTCATCATTTAAAGTTCCTAACACGCTCCTAAAGTCTTGTGGTTCACCTCATTTTAAGGTGACCTTGTGCCTTGCTTTTGTAGGATTGTTAGTTTCCTTTTTAGGTGTATGCTCTAGCTTATTTAGTAATTTTTCCAGCAGCTGTATCTTAATCTTTTCATACTGTTTTTGTGTTTTATTTGAGGTCATTCATTGCATTTTAAGTTTCCTTCCATTTCCTCTTTGATATGGAAGTAGATGCTTACTTTGCATTTTTGATAGTTTTCCATTTTATGCCTCTTGTGTACACTTTTTGATAGCTATTTCAATTCTATTTTTGAATGTATGCTTAACTTGGTGTTTTTCATTTATTTTTGTTGAGTCCATTTCTTAGTACCTATATCAACATGTCATCTCAGGCGGCAACAAAAGCTTAAAATAAGAACTGCAAGACTAAAGGGTTACTTCCACCCCTTTCTCCATGACAGGTATCAGTTGAACTTTTGTGACCTTTTACCCCTGGTTCCTCAATTACGGACCTTTTTGGCCCCCCTTGATATGGACATTGGGGACAATGTCTAGTTTTAGTTTGGGGTGATGGGTACACAAAAGTTCAGTTTGTTCTTACTTTATTTTTGTGTATGCTTATGTTCTAGTTCATTTGCATGATTGTATGTCTGCTCATATGCCTTAGGCTAGCTTTGATTGCTGATTGAAGTTATTGTTATCTGTATGACATGTGATGTAGATTGGTTGGATCTTAAGCATTATTTGGGTGAATCTTTTAAAGTAAAATAATAAAATAATATATATATATATATATATATAAAGTTTTTGATTTCGATTCTTGCTAGAATAATAACTCTACATGATGACTGTATTTCTTTGATTATGCCAATTACCATTTAGAGCTTTTGGGCTAATAGGGTGTTCAGTGCATTAAATTGTAAATGACCCATGATTCTTTGACTGAGTGATTCATACATTTTTAGGCACTCTAGAACTTGGCTTTTGACCAATTCAAAACGGTTTGCGAATGCATGCTTGGAATGAAAAAGGCACTTTAGGTTTTGTTTTCTTTAACCTTAGAATTTGTTAAAAGTGTAATATATTAGTTGTCCCTTTTGAGCCATGAAATAATATGATATTTTCTTCCAAAACCTTTAATATTAGGATTTCTGGTTCACATATAGAAGAGGCAAAAATGGTAAGCTAACTAAAAGTGGTTGAAGTAAATTGAAAAACAAAAATCATGATAGATTGGGGTGTAAGATTCAAAGAAAAGTAAAGATAAGGAGTTTGATCTCAAAATTAAAAGAACAGAAAAAGAAAAATGAATCATACCCTTTATGGTTTGAAGGTATAAAGAGTTATTGAATTGAGGTTTGCTTGCCTTCTTGTGATATTGCTCTTCTTATAGAATTAAGCCCTTTGCATTTCCCTTTTCTTGATTTCCATTCCTATGTTATGAATCCCCTGGCCCCATTACAACCCTTTAAAAGACCTTTTGACTAATGCATGTTTTCTTGATAACTGTGGAGTCTGTGGTCAATTGCTAAGCCTATGGTAGTTTTTAGAATGTTATGGTCTAAGTGGATTGAAACACAAGCACATACACTGAGTGGAAAGTGAGAAAGAGTACCCTAAGCATAATCTTAGTGAATATGGTTTGATTTTTCATTATGATATATTCTGGTAGTTTATGGAATCTCTTAAAAACACAAAGACAAAGAAAATAAATAAACACAAGATTCCTTAAGTTTGCTTGGGTCTGCTGGCTTTTCATTATATGGTTGTATGGATTCAGTGATTGCTTGAGGACAAGCAATGTTTTAGTTTGGGGTATTTTGATAAGTGTGCATTGTGTGTTATTTTTGGTTGTTTTTAGGTTTTTGCATATTTTTTCATGCACGATTCCCTTGATTTTGATTCTTTTCCACACATATTACTTGGTTGTTCCTATTTTTACAGGATCAAGGATGTTCTAGGTCTCTTTTGAGGAAAAATGGCAAAGTGAATAAAAGAAGAGACCTTTAAGGCCTTTAGGAGTGCATTTTGGCAAGGTTGGAGGAAACCACTAGCCGTGGTTAGCACTAAGAAAAGAGGAAAAGCAAGTCAGAAGCCACCACTGGCCGTGGTTGGCTCTGTTTGTTACAAAAAGTTGCAAATTTATGTTTAAAAGGAATATGACTCGAACCACTGGCCGTGGTTATCCAACATTGGCCCCAGTTATCTCCTACGAGGCCCAAATCTCTAAATTGTTTAGTGTTTTTATTGGGCACTCTGGGGGATATGAAAGGGGGTTCTGCAGAGACAGTACCAGAGAGACATCTTTTGGGTGATTTTGAAGAACCTTTTGGGAGGCTTTCATTGGGAATCAAGAGTCAAATCCATCAAGGGAAATCATCTCTACAGATTTGGGAGGAAGAATTTAATTTGTAATTTCTGAATCCCTAGTTTACACTTTTGATATCTTTTATGCTTGGCATCAATTTTATGATGTGTGACATCATGACAACAATCCTTATGGCACACTAAACTCTTTTCTTGGGGCTAAGGATATAGTTTACCTATGTGTTACAATTAATTATTCTTCTCATTCCAATTTATATGATTTCAATCTCTATTCAATTTATGTATGCCTAATGCTTCTGCAAGATTTAGAGATAAGCATAGATGATCACAAATTATATAGGTAATCAAGAGATTGGCATGTAATTCGAAAATACCTAAATTGAAACTATGATTTTGATTTACGACAGTTAGTAAAATTGTTTGAGGGTTAATCGGATTTCAATAGAACGTAAAGGGTCTAATTAACAAATTAAATGTGGTTCTTTGGGAATTAGGCACGTTAATAGACTTTCGTGAGAAAGGTGTTAATTAACTTAGGAAAATCTGCCTTAGGAACAAAATCATAGAATTAGATACCTGAGTAACCTTTAATTTTGATACTAGCATATGAACCCTTAATACCCCAAGATTTACCTTTCATTCAATTTCCCAAACTTGCTCTAATTTTCTTCTATGAAAGATGTTGAATTTTCTGTTCATCATCGTTTTGGTAATTAATTTGAATCAAATTCCACTAGATAATTGAATCACCGTTATAACTAGTACTTGGGTACAATCTCTGTGGGAACAATATCTTTTTATTACTTTGATACCCCGTGCACTTGCGGTTGGTTATCACCTACGCGTAAGTATGTATTCAGGCGACACTCCCAGGTAGTGGACCAACATACTGACACTGGTATGGGGCGTGCCTATGCGTGAATATGAGGGAAAACTCAATTATTTGAAATTTAATTGTAAATTAGTTAAGTTAAGTTTGTTATTTATTTTTAAGCTATTTAGGAGTTTAATTTCGTTAATTAGGCTGTTGATTGTTGTAAAGCTATAAATAACTCTATGTAATTAGTTAGTACATAAAATTCATAATACCAATTCATTCTTCAAATTCACTTCTCTCTCTAAACTTTTCTTCTTCCTAATTTCTCTACAATTCACCATGTACCTTCATTCTTTCTTCATCTCTTCTTCCTCCATGGATTGCTAAATCCATAAGGCTGGGAATAACTGAAGCTTCAATGGAGGCTTGATTCTATGATTGAAGCATTCACTACCTTAAGGCATGAAGAACACAGCTAGGAGTGGTTTCCCTACTGAATTGGAAGATTTAGATTTGTCTTGAAGTTCTTACTGGAGAGGAATCATGGTCATGCACTTAGGTAATCTCCTTGCTACCAAATTAATTCAGACCTAAGGTTTAGGTGAATAACTAGAGTTCATCCTTTGAATTTCGCATTAAGTTTCAATGTGTATTTTCACTTAAGGGGTTACGGTTTATTTGCATTGAGATTAGCATTAATCACCTAAGGAATTAGGGATTAGTCATCTGTGAAGTTGTTCATGCTTTGATTTAGGGAATTGCTCTCCATTCATTGAGTTTTGCTGATATTGATAACTGAAGTCATTCCTGACCTATTCTTAATTCAAAGTTTTACTTCTTTAATCATTTGTTTTTTATTTCACAATTACACTACAAAAGCATAAAAATACTAAAACAGAAATTTAAAGAATTTTGCATGAAATGTTTACACATTCGGTTTGGTTCAACTAGTATCAGTCCTTGGTTGTGGTAATTGCCTCAATCCCTATGGAAATGATACAAATATACTACTTTTTAACGATTGGTGCGCTTGCTAGAAAATTCATCATTCGATGAGAATGCATCAAGCCAATGTTGAGGAGGATAAAGAAATCCTCATGCATAGATTTTTACATGGCCTTAATCATAATATTAAAAAAAGAGTGGAACTTCTACCTCATGTTGTGAGGACCGGAAGTCCTTACATATTAATACGGTATTAATCGAAATGAGGATAATTTTTTTTTAAAATTAAAAGTAAATAAAGACTAAAGATAAATAACGAAATAAAACTTTAACAAGTAACCCCGAACCATTTTGAACACCTATCCCATATATAAAGATATGAGAAAGTGTGTAAGTTCGATCAAGAATGCACCTCGGACAATCAACCACATGATCATCATCAAGGAATAGTGGAAGTATAAATTATTTCGAGAGTTGTGAGAAGGGCTGAAAGAGGTTCAAGGATACCCTAATTAAGTGCCAAACGTGGAAAACATGCATACATGTTGTTATATGGTCATGCCATGGCTCAATGGTACCCAAACATACATCAAAACTCATGAATTTTCATTAAGACAGGGTCATGAATGGATTCAAGCCTCGTATGAATTGATTCACACATGTTTGGAACCCAAAACAGTGAAAACAGAAGCCCTTGAATCGATTCAAGCTCGTATGAATCGATTCAAGCTATTTGGAATCGACGAATAGTGAGAACAGGAGCTCTTGAGTCGATTCAAGGCTTTGTATGAATCGATTCAAGCCATCCCAAGGGCTCTTGAATCGATTCAAGGGGACATGTGAATCAATTCAAGCCAATCCAGGGGCCAATGAATCAATTCAAGGGACTCATCAATCGATTCATGACAGCATCCCTACTGCATAATGCAAAATTTTCACATTTTCCCAACTTCTAAACACCCTAACTTTCTCATATCAAATCCAATGGCTACCAAACTTTAACACCAACTAAAACACATTATTTATGACCTGTAGCCACCGGTTGCACTCAAAATTCCCAAAAACAAGAGACTTATGCGCATAAACACGTTTAGCCCATTTTAAGGTATTTTTGAGCAACTCAAGGATCAATTCTCAATGGAATTGGCCCATTCTACTTTCTACAAGTTTTAAATCATGCATAGGCACTATTGGAACCATCACATACCATCCAAACCTCATAAAACATTATTTGACCCTATTGGTTCCTCAATTATGCATAAGATTATGAATATGACCACACACTTAAAACAAACCATTCATCAACATGAACATCAATCCCATCAATTGGCTATAAAACTTCGTGATCAACATTCATTCATCAATATAGCATGGAAAATCATTGTATCATAGTTAATATCAACTATTGTTAAGGTCACTACCAAAAATTAGGCTTTCAAAACATACAAGGCCTAATTTTCATAAGTGACCCACAAAATAAATGCTTAACATCATTCAATATTCATATACAAAATAAGCATGTACATATATCAAATTTTTTACAAAAGAATGTCGGCCAAGGCTTATAGATCTTCCTTTCATATTTAATTCCTCCATTGCTCAACCTCCAAAAAGAGTAGGATATCTGACATACCTACATCAACCTTTAAAAATAGTAACTAGGAGGTAAGTAACATATACCAAATGAATCAAAGTCATTCATTATGATGATACATATACTTATGTGCATAACATATATTTCTCCAGAAGCATCATAAGCTTCATTCACATATCAAACAATTTCATTCCAACATAGTACATATTTTAATCATCACATACACAACATATGTATCAAAATCATTGGTAGTTTCATCAAATACCATCACACACTAAAGGTTAGTACTACCTTTTCTTTCTTTTTACTTATCAAATCATCAATCGCCACCACTGGTGACAGGGCCCGCAAGCGCACGGGTTATGTCGCGTAATATAAAAGATTATCGTTCTCCACAGGGACTGTGTTCAAAGTACCGGCATATTGAAATTTAATTATCCACACAATTTATTTTTAAGGTTTTTGTAAAATAAAACAAAAAGTTAAGTTGCACAGAATACAAAAATAAGATTTACTTGACACTTAAAAAATCAGAGTTGAGAGTATCTTGGGATTTCGGGGGATTAAGACTCTATTTTATGTTAATGAATTTTAACTTTTCATAAATAAGAATCAAATTAGGTTTTCCAAGGTGAATTTTCCAAAAGCTAATTAATATGTTCCTCTTGGAATCCTATTATTGTACCTAACCTATGGAAAGCGCTGCTTAATCCTCAGAAAGGCCCATTATCGTTTTATGAAAATCCCTTTTATTTCCTCAAAAGAATTTTGATTACTTTCACGGTTTTACCGAGGTCACAAAAAGCATTTCAAAAATCTTAGGTTTAGTTCAAAGCTTTCCAGTAAAAATAAATCTCTCGATTCTATTTATTACCTAAACTTACTAATATACCCGTAAGTATACAGTTTTATCATTTAGGTTCTTGTTAGGAATTACTAAAAGCATTGAGCATAATTGAACTAAATGGAAAACAGAAATTTATTTAATTCCAAATCAAAATAACATTAAAATAAAATATTATGATACCCCCTTTATCCCAAGATAATTAATTTAGCTACTCATGAAATAATTTAAATTCATATAAATAATGGAAAAATAAAACATACAAGACATGGTAAAAATAAAGACTTACGGGTTTCTCCAAAAGATCAGAATAATTTACCACTGTAATTCCTTGTTGCAATAATTTCTCCACCAATTACAAATTTAAATTCTCACTTTTACAGCCCTCACACTCTTACAGAATAAAAGAAAGAAAAGAAAATAAAAAGAAAGAGAAGAAAAATGAACAGAGAAAGAAAATAAGAGAAATAAAAAAAAGAAAAGAAAGAAAAGAGAGACGAAAAATAAAGAGAAAGGAAGGAGGAATTGGAACGAAGCTGATGGAATTCATGGGAAGAAGTTGTGTTTTTGTTGATGGGTTGCTGCTGCTTTTATAGGCAAATGGATGGAGGATTCCAGCTATGAAAACGCGTTCAATTTGCAAGTGGAAGAATCTTTCGGTGCATGTGAGTTCCAGCTGTGCCAATTTGTTTCCAATTTGCATATTTTAATATTTCCAATAATTCGGTGCTTGGAATTTAATGAAGACTGGTGTAGAATGATGAAATTCATAGTGGAAAAATGTTATTTTCCCACAAATCCGAGTGAAAGCTTGCTGGAGGGTGGTTTGCTGAGTGTTGGACGGTGTGGGTGGTATTGCTGAACGGTGTTGGTTGGAGAGGAGTCCGGGCGGTGTTGGTTGGAGAGGAGAGTCTGGGCGGTGTTGTGTTGAGTGGGTTGCTGGGCGGTGTTGTGGATGGAAAGGAGAGGACGGTGTGTGGTATGGATTAGAAGAAGAAAGGGAGACAGTGTCTTAGGTGAGGTAGAGAGTTGTGTTGATATGTGAGGAAGGAATACGGTGTGGGTGATGGAGAGGAAAGGGACAGCGGATAGAAGAGAGGAAATTTGGGTCGGATTTCTGGATTGAGGACGGTGTAGAGAGTGATCCGATGTTTGGAGTTGTGGAGTGTAGGTCGGTTTTGAAAGGAGAGGGGACGGTGTTGTGGCTTGAAGGAAAGTGGAGTTGCTGGACGGTGTGGAGAGGAGTGCTGTTGATTGTGGCCGGTGTTCTATTGATCCGGTGTTGGGCCTGTGAAGAGGTGGAAGGAGGCGGTGTTGATGGAGGTAGTGATCCGGTGTTGCATTGTGAAGAATTGGGTCGGTGTTTGGAGGAGAATCGATCGGTGATGAAGCTGGATGAAAGGACGAGTGAAGAGTGACTGAAGAGTAACTTCTGATTGAGCCATTCAGTCGGAATTGAATGCAGAAGGACTCGGAACTGACTGAAACCATTCACTCGGCTCAAATTCATGAAGTTCATTCGGCACTGATTGAAGACTCACTCAGGATCAGAATTTATTCAATCGGTTCTCAATCATTTTTACTCGGCTGTAATCTGAACCACTCGGTTAAAATTCTGCTCGGATTTTTGCCCTGGAATTCACTCGGAAGTGCCTTCTTATTTTTCACTCAGAACTTGTGTAACATCCCTGATATTTTAATGAAAATTATGAAATGGGAAATGTTAGTGAATGTTTAGAAATTCTATTTAGTATTTATTTTGTTTGAGCCGGTGTCGAGATTGGTCTCAAAAGCGCGGACAGGCAGAGCTGAAGATCGGATGAGTAAGGAAGAGCGGGCAGGGCTAGGCGGTCTGGTCCAACCGTTGTGAGGAGAGCGCCTCACACGGTGTCATAGCCCGGATCAACCTCATACTAACTGAAACATCGGGTATGTGTGACAAAGAGACGAGAGCGGATGATATATCCGACCTATCGAGTTGTAGCTCGGATTTCCGAGGTATAAACATTAAGTTAGGACGGCGGGGCCGATATTTATATCGGACCTATACTCTTGCGAATTATTAGGGGATTATGACTACTTGGACGTTGAAGGGATAAACACGTGTAATTGATTTGATAACTATGCAATATTTTAAAATAGTGAAATTGATTAAATTTAGTAAGAATACAAATAAAATAAAGGAAAAGACGATCTTGCCATGAGCCATATATATATAAGAAGATTCTCTTCCTTCCCTCTGGATTATTCACAAGTTACCTTTGCTATCAGTTTGTTCCTTCTCTTCCGTTTTTCTCTTCTCTCTTAACGCTGATCTGCATGCACTGGAGTGAGACTCCATTTGTGTCTGAACTTCAATTTAACCCCATTCCTGTGATCGAGACTTCAAGGTGAGTCTACTGATTCGTTCCAATTATGATTCCCTTATTTCTTTTATTCTTTAGCTGTTAAGGGCCATGCATGGCTATATTCGTGGCTGTTCTCCACTCCTCTGGTGATTGTGAGTCCAGATGTTGTCCATGAACTAGGGGCGTGGAGGTGATGAGCTATACTTTATGATTCGTAGGTAGTAGGCTAAACAGCGGAAGACTGAGTGAAGGAGTTGAGACTGCGAAACCAGTGCTCGGAGGAAAGAATCGACACAAAGAACAGATCATCGAAGCGTGGAATCAGAGTAAGGGGGGTGTTCGGGTTATAATTAATTAGAATAGGACTCGCTTCTAATTCAGGTCCTTGGGTTGCGTAAACGGGTTAAGGAAAATGTTACTAAACGTGGTGTGTGTTTATACTTGTGCATGTGTGATAGTGTACATTGATGAGTTGAGAATTGGGTGTGTGGTTGAGTTATCATGCATGATCTTGAAATATTTAATATTGACGTAATCAGTGTTATGTGACTCCGGGTTAGCAAGCAGGCTACCCGAGGGATGAGAAAATTGATATCTAATGTGAAATGATAAGTGTTATGTGACTCCGGGTTAGCAAGCAGGCTACCCGAGGGATGAGAAAATTGATATCATTATGAAAGGTAAATTGTTGAATGATTATGTGGTATGGGATGGCCGACGGTATATGATAGCCCCTCATTTCCGGCTCCCGTGGTTTTCGTGCCCAGTTGAGCTACCCAGTGGTCAAGTAGGACCCAGTGGTCGAGGTGGAGAGTCAAGCAGGACTCAGTGAACCAAGCAGGGTTCACGGGGTGTCAAGTAGGACCCCCAGCTGAAGGCCAATCCTTTAGTATCCGGATACTAGGAGTCAGATTGTATGAGAGTCAGTTGTGATCATGATGCATGTAATAAATGTGATGTATGTAATGAATGTGATGTATGTAATGAATGTGATGTATGTAATGAATGCGATGAATGTGAGGAAATGGATGGAGTTGTGTAGTTGGTTTAATACAGTTACTGTATGAAATACTCTATGTTCCGGTATGTTTATTTAGAAGTAATGATTGATGTGTACGTATAGATATGCATGTGTATTTGTTAAGATCCATTCTAAATTAATTATTATGCCCAACACTCACCCTTGCATATTTTTTTAGTAACCAGAGGCAGGGAGGGGGAAGGAGCCGTGGAGCTGGGCCAAGGGGGAGAACGGTGCCAAGGTCCGGACGAATTTGAGTGACTCTTTATAGAGTCTTATTTGTGTGTAAAAACTTCTTATTATAGTTACTAGTTGTGTGTAATACAGACCGGATCGAATGAAAAATATATATTTCAAAAATATTACTGTTATGTGCATATATTTTTATGGTAACTTCTTGGGTTCACTAGACCATTTGTTAGAGCGAAGTGTTGGGAGTCCGGTTGTATGTTTTGTATAATCCGATGTGCGAAAGGTGTTCGTTCACGAACAGCACCTCGTCTAAGTGGGAGTCCGGAATCTCGCTTAGACGAGTAGGGGCCTCGCACAAGTGAGACGCCCTGATTTCCTTTCTCTCATCCGTTGTGTTCATATTAAATTGTTTTTCTCTAAATATCGATAAATTTTCAAGGAAAAGGAAAAATTTATTGTAAAATGTAATCGTTTGAATAAAAATAAATGTAAAAATAATTTAGGACGTTACACTTGGTATCAGAGCGGTTCTTTCTAGAGCCGGTGTGTGGGCCGATCTAGTGAATGTGATAGTTTTATGAAAGATTATTGTATTTTGTTGTGTTGAGATTGTGTGTGGTCTGGCACCGTTCCCTTGGCACTCCATTGGCGTAGTATTCTATGAATATAAGGTAAATCTATGATTCCCTGACTGATCTTGGTTATTAATGGTGATGTGTTTACTTATTGTAGAATTACTAAATGGCCGAAAAAACTAGTTTCGGTGGGAGGAGATGACCTCTCCTTGAAATTTTTGTAAATGATGAACAGGACTGAATCTAGTCCACCCTACAAATATTAGGCGAGATAGGACAGAGATGAAACACACGAACGACAAATTGAATTGGAAATGATATTTAAAGTAAGCATATATATATATATATATGTGCGTATTGAAGTGGACATCTACAAATGGGTATAACTCATAAAGGTTAACTCTTGTAGTGAAATGAGAATGGTAAGTGTGTTGGTAACTATAAGTCTGTTTGAATACTGAAGTTTGATAATGCATAGAATGAAATAAGTTGACGAATGCCCTAATATGATTATTCTTGGGAATGGTGAATTCCCTATATCCTTCTACCTTGTGTGAACGATGATAGATGTTAGTTGCTTATTTTTTTTTTGGTGTTGAATCTACTTGATGAACAATACGAAAACCCTCAGGATAAAGGAATGAATTGTAGTAATAAACTGTCTTGTATTGAGTTCAAAGTTAGAGAACCATTGGTGGTATGAGTAAATAGAAGGGATTTATGAATAAATCAAGAGATGATGGTTGGACGTAGTTTAAGAGATTAGGTGCAATGGTACTTGTGATTAAAGAATGTTGATTTTATGAAGTTGGAGGATAGAGGATTGAATGGATGAATGATGATGTAATATGAATTAACAACGTTGTCGTAAGGTTAATTTTAAGGGGGGTGAACCTCCTATATTGTTTTTATGAAGCAGATTTAATTAAGTGCTATAGGTATGTCATATTCCTATTGTTAGACGATTGATTAATGGATATTAAGAGAAACTATGAGTAATTGATGAATGACGGTGTAAGAATACCTGTACAAGTTGAAGGTAATAAACGCAGAGTAGCTAGTAATAATTTTCAGTGATATAATTGGCGAGGCGATATTTTACTCAGGAAAGGACTAGGAGGATGTATCATATGAATGATGGTCAAGTGAAGTATATGTACATTGGATCGCTACGTACATGATAAGAGAAGTAATGAATGGATGACATTAAGAGGAAGTGATTAAGAAGTAGTTGAATAGATAGATAATGAGAACGAAAAGAAGTTTTACCTAGTCGTTTGGACCTTGCATTGATATTAGTGTTACATGGGAATCATAGCGACTGGCCACCGTGGGTTCCTTTTAACACTAATTCAATATAGAGTTGCCAATAGACATAGGGAAATGAATTGTGGTGTAAACAGTTTGCATATCGATCGATGATGTAAATAGTTGGATTGTATACCCGACTTTCACATGACTTAACTACAGAGTGTTGAACTCCTGAGACTGATCACCTCAGGTAGTTGCACTGGTAGTCGAGATCATGTGGAGTCGAGGAGATAGACATATTGTGACCAATCTTGGATGATCAGATTTAGAAAAGAGAAATGTATGGTTCGTATTTCTGAAATTGGTAAATGATTAGAAATGAGGAATAAATAGAGATGAGGTTTGGTAACTGACGAATAATGAGTATAGACAAGTAAATATTGTGGCATGGTAGTTATTATGAATTATTGCTAGATTTCTTTGAAAGGAAATTGGATAGCTCGAGTCCCTCCTAAGGTACACTTAGTGAGGAATTGATGAAGTATCGATAGGAATTAAGGAAATAAGATAAACCAAAGGAGAGTCCGGTCGTGTGGTCGAGAAAATGCGAATTAGGTTTCCAAACTGTGAAGCAATGCTTGACTTCTGCACTAGTACTTACACTACTTAATATGATGAAGGAGTTTGTAGTATAGTGTGAAGCATCTAAGTTTGGTTTAGGATGTGTACTGATGCTGGATGACAGATAGATTGCCTATGCTTTAAGACAATTGAGACCACATGAACAGAATCACCCCACTCATGAATTGGAGCTTGCAGCAGTGGTAATTACATTAAAAATCTGACGTCATTATTTACAGGGTTCTTGTTTTGTGGTATTTAGTAACCCTAAGAGTTGAAATACTTATTCGATCAGAAAGAATTAAACATGAGACAGAGGAGATGAGTGGAATATCTGAAAGAGTATGATTTTGATTTGAAGTACCATCTTGGGAAAGAAAATATTATGACTGATGCCTTAAGTAGAGATGTATTACATGCAGCCTTCTTGATGGGTAAAGAACAAGAAATATTGGGAAAATTTTGTGATATGAATATTGGGGGTTATTATAAATGCAACAGATCAAATGATGGTTGGAATGTTAAAAATCTCCAATGAATTTCTGGAGTCTGTAATGGCCGTGCAGAAAGACAATGAAGAGTTACTGAAGTTGATCGACAGTCAGGCCCAAGGTAAAAAGGAGGAGATAACTCAAGGTGAGGATGGCGTATGGAGATTCAGGAATCGAGTTGTGGTGCCTGCACATAGAGGCTTCAGGCAGGCGGTGTTAACAGAAGCACACAAGAGCTCTCTGAGTATACATCTAGGAGTGACAAAAATGTATCATGACTTAAAGAAGGAATTCTGGTGGCCAAACATGAAGAAGGCAATAATCGAGTATGTAAAATCCTGTATAATATGCCAGAAGTGCAAGGTTGAGCACCAACGACCTCCAGGTTTGCTTCAACCTCCAGAAATTCCGATCTGGAAGTGGGAAAGTATCACCATGGACTTCGTGTCCGGACTACCTCGTACTCAAACCGGATACAACGCGATTTGGGTAATTGTTGATCGACTAACTAAATGTGTGCATTTTCTGGCAATAAATATGAAGTGGTCGTTAGATCGATTAGCTAAGTTGTACATTACTGAGGTCGTACGACTGCATGGTGTGCCCTCAAGCATTATCTCCGATCGGGATCCCCGATTTACTTCAAGGTTTTGGAGAAGTTTGCAACAACAATTGGGTACTGAGCTTAAATTGAGTTCAGCTTACCATCCCCAAACTGATGGCCAATCAGAATGGACTATACAAACTCTTGAGGATATGTTAAGGGCATGTGTACTGGAACAGGGCGAATCATGGGAGAAATACTTGCCCTTGGTGGAATTTGTATAAAATAACAGTTACCATAGCAGTATTGGGATGGCCCCTTACGAAGCTCTTTATGGTCGAAAATGTCGTACCCCATTATGTTGGAATGAGAACGGCGATGCCCTTCATCTAGGGCCTGAGATGATTCAAGAGATGAACGAACAAATCACTTTAATCCGAGAAAAGATAAAAATTGCTCAAGACCGGCAAAAGAGCTATTATGACAATCGGCATAGACCCCTTGAATTCCAAATGGGTGATTGGGATTTCCTAAGAATTTCGCCAACCAAAGGTGTAGGTCGAATTTTGAAGAGTCAAAAGCTTAATCCGAAGTATATTAGACCATACCAAATACTAGAGCGGATTGGCGAAGTTGCATATCGGCTGGATCTTCCCCAATCATTGACTAACATTCACAACGTGTTCCACGTATCACAACTTCGAGCCTACATTCCGTGTGATACCATGATTGTACCAAGTGACTCCATTGAAGTGAAGGAGAACTTGACGATGGAGGCCGTACCAATTGGTATTGAAGAGCACCAAATCAAACGTTTAAGGAACAAGGAAGTACAGCTGGTAAAGGTGAAGTGGCAGAATTTTCATTGGATAAACTACACTTGGGAGTTAGAATCCGATATGAGGCGGATGTACCCTTATCTTTTTCAACCGGAACACTAATTTCGGGGACGAAATCTCCTTTTAGGGGGGGTAAGTGTAACATCCCTGATATTTTAATGAAAATTATGAAATGGGAAATGTTAGTGAATGTTTAGAAATTCTATTTAGTATTTATTTTGTTTGAGCCGGTGTCGAGATCGGTCTCAAAAGCATGGACAGGCAGAGCTGAAGATCGGATGAGTAAGGAAGAGCGGGCAGGGCTAGGCGGTCTGGTCCAACCGTTGTGTGGAGAGCGCCTCACACGGTGTCATAGCCCGGATGAACCTCATACTAACTGAAACATCGGGTATGTGTGACAAAGAGACGAGAGCGGATGATATATCCGACCTATCGAGTTGTAGCTCGGATTTCCGAGGTATAAACATTAAGTTAGGACGGCGGGGCCGATATTTATATCGGACCTATACTCTTGCGAATTATTAGGGGATTATGGCTACTTGGACGTTGAATGGATAAACACGTGTAATTGATTTGATAACTATGCAATATTTTAAAATAGTGAAATTGATTAAATTTAGTAAGAATACAAATAAAATAAAGGAAAAGACGATCTTGTCATGAGCCATATATATATAAGAAGATTCTCTTCCTTCCCTCTAGATTATTCACAAGTTACCTTTGCTATCAGTTTGTTTCTTCTCTTCCGTTTTTCTCTTCTCTCTTAACGCTGATCTGCATGCACTGGAGTGAGACTCCATTTGTGTCTGAACTTCAATTTAACCCCATTCCTGTGATCGAGACTTCAAGGTGAGTCTACTGATTCGTTCCAATTATAATTCCCTTATTTCTTTTATTCTTTAGCTGTTAAGGGCCATGCATGGCTATATTCGTGGCTGTTCTCCACTCCTCTGGTGAGTGTGAGTCCAGATGTTGTCCATGAACTAGGGGCGTGGAGGTGATGAGCTATACTTTATGATTCGTAGGTAGTAGGCTAAATAGCGGAAGACTGAGTGAAGGAGTTGAGACTGCGAAACCAGTGCTCGGAGGAAAGAATCGACACAAAGAACAGATCATCGAAGCGTGGAATCAGAGTAAGGGGGTGTTCGGGTTATAATTAATTAGAATAGGACTCGCTTCTAATTCAGGTCCTTGGGTTGCGTAAACGGGTTAAGGAAAATGTTACTAAACGTGGTGTGTGTTTATACTTGTGCATGTGTGATAGTGTACATTGATGAGTTGAGAATTGGGTGTGTGGTTGAGTTATCATGCATGATCTTGAAATATTTAATATTGACGTAATCAGTGTTATGTGACTCCGGGTTAGCAAGCAGGCTACCCGAGGGATGAGAAAATTGATATCTAATGTGAAATGATAAGTGTTATGTGACTCCGGGTTAGCAAGCAGGCTACCCGAGGGATGAGAAAATTGATATCATTGTGAAAGGTACATTGTTGAATGATTATGTGGTATGGGATGGCCGACGGTATATGATAGCCCCTCATTTCCGGCTCCCGTGGTTTTCGTGCCCAGTTGAGCTACCCAGTGGTCAAGTAGGACCCAGTGGTCGAGGTGGAGAGTCAAGCAGGACTCAGTGAACCAAGAAGGGTTCACGGGGTGTCAAGTAGGACCCCCAGCTGAAGGCCAATCCTTTAGTATCCGGATACTAGGAGTCAGATTGTATGAGAGTCAGTTGTGATCATGATGCATGTAATAAATGTGATGTATGTAATGAATGTGATGTATGTAATGAATGTGATGTATGTAATGAATGCGATGAATGTGAGGAAATGGATGGAGTTGTGTAGTTGGTTTAATACAGTTACTGTATGAAATACTCTATGTTCCGGTATGTTTATTTAGAAGTAATGATTGATGTGTACGTATAGATATGCATGTGTATTTGTTAAGATCCGTTCTAAATTAATTATTATGCCAAACACTCACCCTTGCATATTTTTTTAGTAACCAGAGGCAGGGAGGGGGAAGGAGCCATGGAGCTGGGCCAAGGGGGAGAACGGTGCCAAGGTCCGGACGAATTTGAGTGACTCTTTATAGAGTCTTATTTGTGTGTAAAAACTTCTTATTATAGTTACTAGTTGTGTGTAATACAGACCGGATCGAATGAAAAATATATATTTCAAAAATATTACTGTTATATGCATATGTTTTTATGGTAACTTCTTGGGTTCACTGGACCATTTGTTAGAGCGAAGTGTTGAGAGTCCGGTTGTATGTTTTGTATAATCCGATGTGCGAAAGGTGTTCGTTCACGAACAGCACCTCGTCTAAGTGGGAGTCCGGAATCTCGCTTAGACGAGTAGGGGCCTCGCGCAAGTGAGACGCCCTGATTTCCTTTCTCTCATCCGTTGTGTTCATATTAAATTGTTTTTCTCTAAATATCGATAAATTTTCAAGGAAAAGGAAAAATTTATTGTAAAATATAATCGTTTGAATAAAAATAAATGTAAAAATAATTTAGGACGTTACAACTTGTACTTGAAGGACTCTGGAAGCTGCCTGGTAGAAGTTTATGTCCGAGCCTTGTTTTGCTCGGAAGTGCAGCTTT
Organism: Clitoria ternatea; assembly: GCA_037962975.1. Taxonomy (NCBI): domain Eukaryota; kingdom Viridiplantae; phylum Streptophyta; class Magnoliopsida; order Fabales; family Fabaceae; genus Clitoria; species Clitoria ternatea. The sequence goes on from CM075672.1 coordinate 97,499,986, forward strand.
CTGCCTTAGCTCACTCGGATGTCTTCCTTGGAGACTTTTCACTCGGATTTAATGTGAAACTTAAAAGTCAGTCCGAGTGCGATTCACTCCTGGTCGGATTTCACCTTGTCCGATTAAGACACCACTCGGAAATGCCTTGTTCTCCGAATGAAACCACTCGGATTCTCCTTAGTCAGCATTTATTCATTCAATGGCATTCCTTCTGCTCGGAATCAATTCACTCGGAATCAGCTTTTTGCCCAGAAAAGCACTTGTTCTTTGGTCAGACCTGCTTCAGTCAGCATTCTTCACTTGGATTTACTTTAATCAGCAAATTCCTACTCGGATTCGCTTCAATCAGCAATCCTTTCACTCGGAAAATACCTTTGGGTAGCATTTATTAAAGCTCAGTTCCTTTTTTCACTCGGAATTGTTGCATTCGGACAGCTTCCAATCGGATTTTCCTAAAACTGAGACTTATTCCTTTTTAGCATTGATCCTTCACTCGAGTCAGCCATTTATCACTCGGAATGGCTTTGACAGGGAACATTTCACTCGGATTTTCCTCCAGCAGTGCAGTATTTGTAACACCCTAATTATCTACAACTAATAAATCCCAAAATATGAGAAAATTTTTCACAAAAAAACAGTCACGTAACATTTGATGTAGAAGGAAGCAGGCAATGGGGAAAACTAAAAACATTCACGCGCATAAAGCAACCTACAGGGAAGCTAAAACTGGGGCCGGCTCAATGGGTTTATCGTAACGCACCTACACTAGGGCGGATTGCACAACACCGTTTGTTCGCTTAGACGGAGTCTGACACCGTCCAGGCGGGGTAAAGAATGCAGCAGCGGATAGAATCAATGAGGCTTCCCTTCGAGTGATACTGGTTACTCAACAGGAGGAATAGATAAGGGAAAATATGCTAATACATTCACACGTGTAGCATTTGATGAAAAGGCTAAGTTAGAATCATCCTGCTAGGCTAGGCGGGGTATATTTATCTTGGGCGGGCTGTCCTAGTTACTTGGGCGAGGTATAACGCCGCCTAAACGAAATTTACATAACGCCTCTTTAACACAACTACAAGGTAGTTTCCTCCGTCGGGTATGGACAATGGTTTACTAAGTAAATCCTCACACTCGCCTTTCACTCGGAAAAAATAAGAAGTTACAGGGTACATATACATTAGTAGGTTGTGGAGAAAGGAAGAGTTTGAACCTATTCCGCCCAACTCAACTAATTATGACGACGCCTGGGCGGACTTAGCCATACGCCTTCGGGCGGGGTACGACTCCGCCCAACGTATCCGACATAAGTTTTCCTAAGGCAATTCTTGGTTCTTTCGGACTTAGCTATAACCTGCTCGATCAGGCTGTTCCTGCGCATCTATTAAAGCATAATTAGGAAACAAAGCAACACATGGCATTACACACACCAAAACCATACATCCATATATATACATAAAAGTGCACGTCAATAATTACAATACAAAATCAGACTTCTTCTTGTTCATAAAGTTCTATTCATTCACAAAGACGTTAACATCCGGTATGAGCTAGTCCGGGCTTCATCTAACAACGCCTTAATTAAACCTTCGAAATGCATCAGCACTCCGCCCAGCATTCCAGCTCTGCCTTTGATCCTCCTCACGAGAGACATTCACTGAAAATGGCCACTGCAGGGGTGAGCTTTTACATGTAAAATGATACTCACAGACTCGGTATCAGCGTCAGTACACGCTCCTGCTTTCCTTCAATTTTTCTCAAGTAACCAAATTCATACAATTCAAACAACATTCATAATACGCATAATTCACAGAGTTTATTCCACATCAATATGTATTCATGCATTCAAAATCATACACATGCACATATATAGATTTACACATCACCACAATCAGCCTTATTTCTATATGTATGCACGCGGATCCGACTCGGGAAAAGACTCTCAGTTACAGCCCCCTTTTTCTTTTGGCCCCTCGTCCCTCAGCTCTTACCAGGTGGCACCGGCCCCCCACGGCGTCTCGAGACTCATTTCTCTAGCTCCAACGGCTACCACGAGCCCTATTGGGATCTAGCCAGGGTTGGTAACTGGAAATCATTTCCCTTGGGGTTCTTGACCTTCCATGGGTCACCCCACTCTTACTCATGCAACTAACACATTTATCATTACACATCATCACGCCATGAACACATTACCGTAGTCGTCAAGTAAGAACGGATATCTCCCATTATTCATCATCATTCAGTCAATCGCACCAGCGCATGATACAGTCGATCATCAGACTAACAACATTGAGCAATTCAATTAAGAACATGCACATACACATTTTTCATAGTGACAACAAAATAGACCCATCATTATCATCCACGAGCAAACTACGCCATCGTCACGAAGATCACCATCAAAATCTCAAATCATGCATCAGTTTTAGTAATTGTGAACACATGCATACATGCACAGCATCAGTTCTAATGAATTATAAAAACATGCACACACACTTGGCAGTACGTTCATCCGGTACCGTTCTTAGACCATGCATTTGACATGCAAGCGCCCCCTACCTTTAGAAGACTCCTCAGAAACCTTTTCCGTTCTTGCCGTTGGGTCCGATGTCCTTCTCCTGGTTCGTCCGGTCTTCTTTGGCTTTGTCGTATTCTGCGCCTGATTCTGGGATGGAGCGTAGTCTGTTCTTCAGCACTGGAATCAAGATCTCCAGGAGCGAAGAGTGAGATGGAAGAAGAAGAATGAAGACGAAGAGAGAAAACAGAGGATGAAGTGACGGAGAAAGAGTCTAAAGAAATAGCGAGAGTGTTTTTCACCAAGGCTCACGCTTATATATATATACATATGTGCATGCGCACAGCAAAAGCAAGAGTGGGATGGGAGAGTGCGTGCCCGTCAGTCACGCGCACTCCACCTCATCCCCTGTCCGCCACCATTTTAATATTTTAATGGCTTAAACTCACTTAGTTAAATGCACTTAACAGTTATTTCTAGTTGAAATCAAGTCTTAATGGTTCATTCTTTATTCAGCATTAAATTTTAAAACGGGGATGTTACAGTTCTCCCCCACTGAAAAGGAATTTCGTCCCCGAAATTCAGTTGGTACTTACGTAGGTAAACAGTTCGGGGTACTGCTGTCGCATGGCGTCTTCGCGCTCCCACGTATAGGAGGTGATTTTGCCTTGCTGCCACTCCACCTTAACCAGCCTTACGTTCTTGTTTCTTAAGCGTTTTACCGATTGATCCACGATTCCAACCGGTGTAGTCACAGCGGTTAGATCTTCCTTGATCTCTACCTCGTCGTCAGGCATCGTGTGGCTGGGGTCATGCAAATACTTCCTTAGTTGAGACACATGAAAAACGTTGTGTAATCGGGACAAGTGAATTGGTAACGCGAGGCGGTATGCCACGGGGCCAATCCGTTCTACTACCTCATAAGGTCCGATGTAGCGAGGGCTTAACTTCCCACTTTTTAAGGCTCGTCCAACTCCTTTACTCGGAGAGGTTCTCAGAAACACTCGATCTCCGACTTGAAATTCCAATGGCTTGATGCGTTTGTCATGGTAGCTCTTCTGCCTGTCTTGTGATGCTTTCATCTTCTCCCTTATCACTCGGATCTGTTCTGTGGTTTGCTTTACGATGTCTGGTCCCAGTAATAGACTTTCACCCGTTTCCGACCAACAGAGCGGGGTTCGGCATCTACGCCCGTATAATGCCTCGTAAGGTGCCATGCCAATGCTGTGATGATGGCTGTTGTTGTACGTAAACTCGATCAAGGGAAGGTACTGCTCCCAGTCCCCACCGTACTCTAACACACACGCTCTCAATAAGTCTTCTAGACTCTGAATCGTTCGCTCGGATTGTCCATCCGATTGGGGGTGGTAGGCAGAACTAAGCCAAAGCTTCGTCCCCAGTTCTCGATGCAAGCTGGTCCAAAATCTGGACGTAAATCTAGGGTCCCTATCTGAGACGATGGAAGTAGGTATGCCATGCAGTCGAATAACTTCTTGAATGTAGATTCGAGCCAATTTATGCAATGGGTACTTCATATTTACAGGTAAGAAGTGTGCACTCTTCGTCAATCTATCAACAATGACCCAAATGGCATCATGGCCCGCTCGGTTCCTGGGTAATCCCATGATAAAATCCATCGCAATTGAGTCCCATTTCCACACGGGGATTTCCAGAGGCTGCATTGCACCGTATGGTTTTTGGTGCTCTATCTTCGATTTCTGACAAGTGATACACCGGGCCACGTACTCCGCCACATCCTTCTTTAGTCCGGGCCACCAAAACTGTCTCCTCAAGTCGTGGTACATCTTCGTGGTTCCTGGGTGAATACTGAGTAGGCTTTTGTGGGCTTCATCAAGCACCATTCTTCTCAATCCTCCTTCACTTGGTATGTATATTCTGTTCCTCACCCGGAAGATCCCATCTGATCCTTCTGCCAAGGATAAATCCTTTCCTTTAGCCTGAATTTCCTTCATTTCAGCTAGGTAAGAGTCCGCCTGTTGCTGTTCGTACACGGATTTTAAGAATTCGTTGGCAATCCTCAACGTACCGATTGTCATCTTCTGAGAGGAAGGGGTGCCAACATGCAAGTTCATGTCTCGGAACCGCTCCAACAACTCAACTTCTTTTGCCATCATGGCTGCTATGTGGAGGGATTTTCGACTCAAAGCGTCTGCTACGACATTTGCCTTACCTGGGTGGTATTTCAACTCGAAATCATAGTCCTTCAAAAACTCAATCCACCTTCTCTGCCTCATGTTCAGCTCCTTTTGGTCGAATAGGTATTTGAGGCTCTTATGATCGCTGTACACTTCAAATTTGGATCCGTACAAGTAATGCCTCCAGATTTTCAATGCAAAAACTACTGCTGCCAACTCCAAGTCATGGGTCGGATAATGTTGTTCGTGGGGTCTCAATTGTCGAGAGGCATATGCTACCACCCGATCTTTCTGCATGAGTACACATCCTAATCCGAGTCCGGATGCGTCACAATAGACCACGAAGCTTTCTCGTAACTCCGGTAATGCTAACACCGGAGCAGTTGTCAACTTATTCTTCAGCTCTTGGAAGCTGCTCTCACACTCCGGACTCCACACAAAAGGAACGTTCTTCCGAGTCAATTTAGTCAGAGGTAATGCCAACTTAGAAAATCCTTCGATGAACCTTCTATAATAACCTGCCAAGCCCATAAAACTCCTTATTTCCGAGATCGATCTGGGCCTCTCCCACGCTATTACAGCAGCTACCTTCGCAGGATCCACCGAGACGCCTCGCTTGGAGATCACATGCCCGAGGAAGTGGATCTCATCCATCCAAAATTCGCACTTTGAAGGCTTTGCAAACAATTGCTTCTCCTTCAACACTTGGAGTACCGCCCTGAGATGTCCTTCATGCTCCTCCGATGTCTTAGAATAAACTAGAATATCGTCAATGAAGACAACAACAAACCGATCTAAGAAGGAATGGAATATGCTGTTCATGTAATTCATGAAAACAGCAGGGGCGTTCGTCACACCGAACGGCATCACCACATACTCATAGTGACCATACCTAGTCCTAAAGGCAGTTTTAGGAATGTCCGAGTCCTTCACTCGGATTTGGTGATATCCCGATCGTAAGTCGATTTTTGAGAAGACTGAGGCTCCACGCAGCTGGTCAATTAAATCATCAATCCTAGGCAGTGGGTATCGATTCTTGATTGTGAGTTTGTTGAGCTGTCGATAATCTATACAAAGTCTCAAGCTGCCATCCTTCTTCTTAACAAGTAGCACAGGCGCGCCCCATGGTGACACGCTTGGTCTAATGAACTGCTTCTCAAGTAACTCATCCACTTGTTTCTTCAACTCGACCAATTCAGTTGAGGACATTCTGTAGGGTGCACTGGAGACCGGTTCGGCTCCAGGGATCAAGTCTATAGAGAATTCAACTTCTCTATGAGGAGGTACACTCGGGACGTCCTCTGGGAACACTTCTGGGAATTCGCAGACAACCGGAATGTCGTTCACTAGGGGCTCATTCTCTTCTTTGGTTAGACAAAGCATCATAAATAGTTGGGTTATACCTTGTGCCGTGCCATCTTCAGTGGATTGTTTTGGGAAAACGATCTCTCGGTTTCTACAATCTACTAATACCTTATTGGCTGAAAGCCAATCTATTCCAAGCACAATATCAAGACCCTTTAAGGGCATGCAAATTAGATCGAAGGCGAAACTCCGATCATACAACTCAAATGCTACATTTTTACATATGGACGATGTGAACACAGTAGGGCCAGTGGGGCTGGCCACTTCTAGAGTCCGGTTCATAGACACAGTTGGTAGCTTCAACCGTTTCACGCACTCATCAGCTATAAAAGAATGGGTTGCCCCCGAATCGAAAACAACATTAAGCGTATTCATTCCAAGTGAGCACTTACATTGTACTAGATCGTTTGCTGGTGCAACATCCTCTGCATTGATGGTGTAGATCCTTCCTGTCGCTGTTGGGCCGGTGTTCCTCTCTCGATTGTTCGGGGCATGCATCATATTTCCTCTGGTTCCGTTGCCTCTGCCACCAGGTCGTGGGTTATCATTCACTCTGGTCCGATCTTGATATCCTCCTTGACGCACATTGGTGTTTGCCTGGCGGAGTTGGGGGCAGTCCGGGCGAACATGTCCCTTCTCTCCGCAGTGGTAGCATTTAACATTTGTATCATTGCATTCCCTAGCAAAATGATCACCGCCACATTTAAAGCATCCGCCATACCTTGGTCGTCCTCTCATCTGCCTCCCTCGGTCATTATGGTCCTGATATCTGGTGAAGGGTTCATTCCTCCTCACGTTCCCTGGCCTCTTGAAACGTGGTTGCTGAGGCCTCAAGTGTTGGTTGGCTCTGCTGCACTGGCCCGAATGGGCCCTGTCATCCTCTTCGAATATTCTACACTTGTTCACTAAGGCAGGGAAACTCCGGATTTCATGGTATCTGCAGGCCCTCTTGATATCCGATCTCAGTCCGTTCTCAAACTTAAGACACTTGGAGTGCTCCGTTCCTGGCTGCTGGAAGGGCGGATAAAATAGGCACAATTCTTCAAATCTGGTCGCGTATTCTTCCACAGTCATGGAGCCCTGTTTTAACTCCATAAACTCCAGCTCCTTCCGACTCCGCACTGTGTCGGGAAAGTATTTGTCTAGGAAGCAGGCCTTGAAATCGTCCCATGTCAGTTGATTGTCATCTTCGGGGAATTGGCTCCTAGCTATCTTCCACCAATTCTCCGCTTCATCTCGTAGCATATACACTGCACATTCCACCTTCTGGGCTTCGGTACAGCGAAGACCCCTAAAAATTCTCTCTAATTCCTGAGTCCACTTGAACGCCGCCTCAGGGTTCCGTCCTCCTAAGAATTCACTCGGCTTCCTCTTCAGGAAGCGGTCCAGCACATGGCCATCCTCAGGATGAGTTTGGCCTTGCCTTTCAAACACATCAGCAAAGCGTTGGAATGCTGTGGCTATAGCCTCCATACTTTGACGATGCGCCATTCCTTATCCTGAAATTGACATTTAAGGATAAGTATACGGAGCCACTCACTACCGATCTAGTTATTAGTCCAACAATTAATAACTTAGCACATTATGTCATTCGCCTAAGTCATACACACAATCGGACCAGGGGAAACAACCCCTTGTCCTCAAGACAATCATCAATCAGGTCAACCAGCATCAGAACAATTTCAACCATTCAATCAAAAGACACAATCACCACCGCTTACACTTGGTAAGCATATTTTGGCCTTGGACTTTTCGGTCCGCTCTGATACCAAAATGTAACACCCTAATTATCTACAACTAATAAATCCCAAAATATGAGAAAATTTTTCACAAAAAAACAGTCACGTAACATTTGATGTAGAAGGAAGCAGGCAATGGGGAAAACTAAAAACATTCACGCGCATAAAGCAACCTACAGGGAAGCTAAAACTGGGGCCGGCTCAATGGGTTTATCGTAACGCACCTACACTAGGGCGGATTGCACAACACCGTTTGTTCGCTTAGACGGAGTCTGACACCGTCCAGGCGGGGTAAAGAATGCAGCAGCGGATAGAATCAATGAGGCTTCCCTTCGAGTGATACTGGTTACTCAACAGGAGGAATAGATAAGGGAAAATATGCTAATATATTCACACGTGTAGCATTTGATGAAAAGGCTAAGTTAGAATCATCCTGCTAGGCTAGGCGGGGTATATTTATCTTGGGCGGGCTGTCCTAGTTACTTGGGCGAGGTATAACGCCGCCTAAACGAAATTTACATAACGCCTCTTTAACACAACTACAAGGTAGTTTCCTCCGTCGGGTATGGACAATGGTTTACTAAGTAAATCCTCACACTCGCCTTTCACTCGGAAAAAATGAGAAGTTACAGGGTACATATACATTAGTAGGTTGTGGAGAAAGGAAGAGTTTGAACCTATTCCGCCCAACTCAACTAATTATGACGACGCCTGGGCGGACTTAGCCATACGCCTTCGGGCGGGGTACGACTCCGCCCAACGTATCCGACATAAGTTTTCCTAAGGCAATTCTTGGTTCTTTCGGACTTAGCTATAACCTGCTCGATCAGGCTGTTCCTGCGCATCTATTAAAGCATAATTAGGAAACAAAGCAACACATGGCATTACACACACCAAAACCATACATCCATATATATACATAAAAGTGCACGTCAATAATTACAATACAAAATCAGACTTCTTCTTGTTCATAAAGTTCTATTCATTCACAAAGACGTTAACATCCGGTATGAGCTAGTCCGGGCTTCATCTAACAACGCCTTAATTAAACCTTCGAAATGCATCAGCACTCCGCCCAGCATTCCAGCTCTGCCTTTGATCCTCCTCACGAGAGACATTCACTGAAAATGGCCATTGCAGGGGTGAGCTTTTACATGTAAAATGATACTCACAGACTCGGTATCAGCGTCAGTACACGCTCCTGCTTTCCTTCAATTTTTCTCAAGTAACCAAATTCATACAATTCAAACAACATTCATAATACGCATAATTCACAGAGTTTATTCCACATCAATATGTATTCATGCATTCAAAATCATACACATGCACATATATAGATTTACACATCACCACAATCAGCCTTATTTCTATATGTATGCACGCGGATCCGACTCGGGAAAAGACTCTCAGTTACAGCCCCCTTTTTCTTTTGGCCCCTCGTCCCTCAGCTCTTACCAGGTGGCACCGGCCCCCCACGGCGTCTCGAGACTCATTTCTCTAGCTCCAACGGCTACCACGAGCCCTATTGGGATCTAGCCAGGGTTGGTAACTGGAAATCATTTCCCTTGGGGTTCTTGACCTTCCATGGGTCACCCCACTCTTACTCATGCAACTAACACATTTATCATTACACATCATCGCGCCATGAACACATTACCGTAGTCGTCAAGTAAGAACGGATATCTCCCATTATTCATCATCATTCAGTCAATCGCACCAGCGCATGATACAGTCGATCATCAGACTAACAACATTGAGCAATTCAATTAAGAACATGCACATACACATTTTTCATAGTGACAACAAAATAGACCCATCATTATCATCCACGAGCAAACTACGCCATCGTCACGAAGATCACCATCAAAATCTCAAATCATGCATCAGTTTTAGTAATTGTGAACACATGCATACATGCACAGCATCAGTTCTAATGAATTATAAAAACATGCACACACACTTGGCAGTACGTTCATCCGGTACCGTTCTTAGACCATGCATTTGACATGCAAGCGCCCCCTACCTTTAGAAGACTCCTCAGAAACCTTTTCCGTTCTTGCCGTTGGGTCCGATGTCCTTCTCCTGGTTCGTCCGGTCTTCTTTGGCTTTGTCGTATTCTGCGCCTGATTCTGGGATGGAGCGTAGTCTGTTCTTCAGCACTGGAATCAAGATCTCCAGGAGCGAAGAGTGAGATGGAAGAAGAAGAATGAAGACGAAGAGAGAAAACAGAGGATGAAGTGACGGAGAAAGAGTCTAAAGAAATAGCGAGAGTGTTTTTCACCAAGGCTCACGCTTATATATATATACATATGTGCATGCGCACAGCAAAAGCAAGAGTGGGATGGGAGAGTGCGTGCCCGTCAGTCACGCGCACTCCACCTCATCCCCTGTCCGCCACCATTTTAATATTTTAATGGCTTAAACTCACTTAGTTAAATGCACTTAACAGTTATTTCTAGTTGAAATCAAGTCTTAATGGTTCATTCTTTATTCAGCATTAAATTTTAAAACGGGGATGTTACAGTATTCCACTCGGATTTGGTTATTTCTGAGTTATCCCACTCGGATTTGGCATATTTTGAGTCAGATTTCATTGCTCTGAGTCGGAATTTAGCATAAAAAGAGAGTTCTTTCTACTTTGGGCTTCTTCTTCTTGTTTCATTATGATTTTATGGTCGTTTTTCTCTTGTTTTTGACCCTTTATTACCTTAATTCCTGCAAAATAACATACCCAAGTAGACTAGAGTGGAAAGAAAGTGAAAATCACAATAAATAAAGGAAATACAGTGCATTATGATTAAAAATCCTAAGCAAACTAGATCTATTTTATTGTATTAAAAAGCACTTATCAACTGGCTACCAACTCGACATATCTCTGGTTATATGCATATTCTCTTATGGCTAATGCATATGCATAATAGAATCAATAACAAATTGCGGATCCGACTGTGGGAAATAACACTATATCAAATGTGGATTAAACATAGGTGTAACGCCCTAATTTAATGAATCGTAGACGGTAAAAAGAGGAAAAATTTTTTTTTTGTCCACAAGAAAAGAAGATCAGAATGCCTTGGTACAAAGAAACGAGAGGAGAAAAAGAGCAAGAGAGATAAAACCGATCCAGGGAGCTGACAGCGGAAGAAAGGGAAATCGCTTAGGCAAACCACGCAGCAACGCGTACTCGCTCAAGTGAAAACTTCTCTCGGTATTCGCTCACTACACTCGGAATCTATGAATGCTCCTCACTCGGGACAACCTTAGCACCCTTCTTGTCACTCGGGGTATTTTACTTGGTTTACACTCGGTAGCCATAATTCGCCTACTCTAAACATTCTACTAAGCTGAGACTCACTCAGATTCTTTTATTACCAACCATTTACTACAGTGGGGTCCCTTAAAGTCTAAGGTGTCACTCTCTAGTCGGAAAACCTTCACTCGGCGGATTCTCACTCAGGGTTCATTGATTATCCTACGCTCGGGAGAAATCCTAGTATTTGTCACTCGGAAAACATCTCTAGACTCTCAACTCCAAATCCTAACAGCTCACTGATGGGGGCAATCTTCTACGCCAATTCCTACTCGGAGCTATCTACTTTCAGTCACTCAGAATGTCTGAACCTTCCCACTCGGTGACAGAGTCACAAACCTTCCCTCTAGACCATAGGTTGACTTCCTTCATGATAAGTTATGTCATTTCCTACACACTCGGGGATATGAACGCGCATATATATAAGGATTACCCAGGCATTTCACAGCATAAGGTAGACATGCAATGTAACGTTCTAAATTATTTTTACATTTATTTTTATTCAAACGATTACATTTTACAATAAATTTTTCCTTTTCCTTGAAAATTTATCGATGTTTAGAGAAAAACAATTTAATATGAACACAACGGATGAGAGAAAGGAAATCAGGGCGTCTCGCTTACGCGAGGCCCCTACTCGTCTAAGCGAGATTCCGGACTCTCACTTAGACGAGGTGCTGTTCGTTGAACGAACACCTTTCACACATCGAAATATACAAACATACAACCGGTCTCACAAAACTTTACTCTAAAAATGGTTCTGTGAACCCAAAGAGTTACCATGAAAACAAATGCAAATAACAGTGATATATTTTAAAATATAGTTTTACATATGATCCGGTCTTAATTAAACACAACAGTAATTATAATAAGAAGTATTTTTATACACAAATAAGACTCTATAAAGAGTCACTCAAATTCATCCAGACCCTGGCACCGTTCTCCCCCCTTGGCCCAGCTCCACGGCTTCTTCCCCCTCCCTGCCTCTGGTTACTAAAAAAAAATATGCAAGGGTGAGTGTTTGGCATAATAATTAATCTAGAACGGATCTTAACAAATACGCATGCATATCTATACATACACATCAATCATTACTTCTAAATAAACAAACCGAAACATAGAGTATTTCAGGCAGTAACTCTATTAAACCAAACACACTATTCCATCTATTTCCTCACATTCATCGTATTCATTACATGCATCACATTCATTACTTACATCACATTACATACATCATGATCACAACTGACTCTCATGCAATCTGACTCCTAGTATCCGGATACTAAAGGATTAGCCTTCAACTGGGGGTCCTACTTGACACCCCGTGAACCCTGCTTGGTTCACTGAGTCCTGCTTGACTCTCCACCTCGACCACTGGGTCCTACTTGACCACTGGGTAGCTCAACTGGGCACAAAAACCACGGGAGCCGGAAATGAGGGGCTATCATATACCGTCGGCCATCCCATACCACATAATCATTCAACAATTTACCTTTCATAATGATATCAATTTTCTCATCCCTCGGGTAGCCTGCTTGCTAACCCGGAGTCGCATAACACTGATTACGTCAACATTAAATATTTCAAGATCATGCATGATAACTCAACCACACACCCAATTCTCAACTCATCAATGTACACTATCACACATGCACAAGTATATACATACACCACGTTTAGTAACATTTTCCTTAACCTGTTTACGCAACCCAAGGACCTGAATTAGAAGCGAGTCCTATTCTAATTAATTATAACCCGAACACCCCCCTTACTCTGATTCCACGCTTCGATGATCTGTTCTTTGTGTCGATTCTTTCCTCCGAGCACTGGTTTCGCAGCGTCAACTCCTTCACTCAGTCTTTCGCTGTTTAGCCTACTACCTACGAATCACGAAGTATAGCTCATCACCTCCACGCCCCTAGTTCATGGACAACATCTGGACTCACACTCACCAGAGGAGTGGAGAACAGCCACGAATATAGCCATGCATGGCCCTTAACAGCTAAAGAATAAAAGAAATAAGGGAATCACAATTGGGTTGGATCAGTAGACTCACCTTGAAGTCCCGATCACAGGAATGAGGTTAGATTGAAGTTCAGACACAAATGGAGTCTCACTCCAGTGCATGCAGATCAGCGTTAAGAGAGAAAAGAAAAACGGAAGAGAAGGAACAAACTGATAGCAAAGATAACTTGTGAATAATCTAGAGGGAAGGAAGAGAATCTTCTTATATATATGTGGCTCGTGGCAAGATCGTCTTTTCCTTTATTTTATTTGTATTCTTACTAAATTTAATCAATTTCACTATTTTAAACTATTGCATGGTTATCAACTCAATTACACGTGTTTATCCCTTCAACGTCCAAGTAGTCATAATCCTCTAATAATTCGCAAGAGTATAGGTCCGATATAAATGTCGGCCCCGCCGTCCTTACTTAATGTTCATACCTCGGAAATCCGAGCTACAACCTGAGAGATCGGATACTTTATCCGTGCTCACCTCTTGATTACTTATATCCGTTGTCTCCATCATTATGAGGTTAATCCGGGCTGTGACCCCGTGTAAGGCGCTCTCCCCACAACGGTAGGACCAAACCGCCTAGCCCTGCCCGCTCTTCTCCCACACTTCCGCTCTTTAACTCCGCCTGCTCACGTTTCAGATACCGACCTCAACACCAGCTTTTCCAATCTTTGGCTCGCACAGAACAAATATTAAATAAAACTTCTAAAATATTTACTAACATCTCCCATTTCTTATAATTCTCATTAAAACATCAGGGATGTTACACTCACCCCCCCTAAAAGGAGATTTCGTCCCCGAAATCAGTGCTCCAGTTGAAAAAGATGAGGGTACATCCGCCTCATATTGGATTCTAACTCCCAAGTGTAGTTCATCCAATGTAAATTCTGCCACTTCACTTTCACCAGCGGTACATCCTTGTTCCTTAAGCGTTTGGTTTGGTGCTCTTCAATGCTAACCGGTACAGCCTCCACTGTCAGGTTTTCCTTCACTTCAATGGAGTCACTCGGTACAATCATTGTATCACACGGAATGTAGGCTCGCAGTTGTGATACGTGGAACACGTTGTGGATGTTAGTCAATGATTGGGGAAGATCCAGCCGATATGCGACTTCACCAATCCGCTCTAGTATTTGGTATGGTCCAATATACTTCGGATTAAGCTTTTGACTTTTCAAGATTCGACCTACACCCTTGGTTGGTGAAATTCTTAGGAACACCCAATCACCCACTTGGAATTCAAGGGGTCTATGCCGATTGTCATAATAGCTCTTTTATCGATCTTGAGCAATTTTTATCTTCTCTCGGATTAAAGTGATTTGTTCGTTCATCTCTTGAATCATCTCAGGCCCCAGATGAAGGGCATCGCCATTCTCATTCCAACATAATGGTGTACGACATTTTCGACCATAAAGAGCTTCATACGGAGCCATCCCAATGCTGCTGTGGTAACTGTTATTATATGCAAATTCCACCAAGGGCAAGTATTTTTCCCATGATCCGCCCTGTTTCAGTACACATGCCCTTAACATATCTTCAAGTGTTTGTATAGTCCGTTCTGATTGGCCATCGGTCTGGGGATGGTAAGCCGAACTCAATTTAAGCTCAGTACCCAACTGTTGTTGCAAACTCCCCCAAAACCTTGAAGTAAATCGGGGATCCCGATCGGAGATAATGCTTGAGGGCACACCATGCAGTCGTACGACCTTAGCAATGTACAACTTAGCTAATCGATCTAACGACCACTTCATATTTATTGCCAGAAAATGCGCACATTTAGTTAGTCGATCAACAATTACCCAAATCGCGTTGTATCCGGCTTGAGTACGAGGTAGTCCGGACACGAAGTCCATGGTGATACTTTCCCACTTCCAGATCGGAATTTCTGGAGGTTGAAGCAAACCTGGAGGTCGTTGGTGCTCAACCTTGCACTTCTGACATATAACACAGGATTTCACGTACTCGATTATTGCCTTCTTCATGTTTGGCCACCAAAATTCCTTTCTTAAGTCATGATACATTTTCGTCACTCCTGGATGTATACTCAGAGAGCTCTTGTGTGCTTCTGTTAACACTGCCTGCCTGAAGCCTCCATGTGCAGGCACCACAACTCCATCCCTGAATCTCCATACGCCATCCTCTCCTCGAGTTATCTCCTCATTTTTACCTTGGGCCTGAGTGTCAATCAACTTTAGTAACTCTTCATCGTCTTTCTACGCGGCCGTTACAGACTCCAGAAATTCATTGGTGATTTTTAACATTCCAATCATCATTCGATTTGGCGCACTCATGACCACTCCAATATTCAAATCCCTAAAGCTTTCTAGCAATTCTTGTTCTCTGCCCATTAAGTAAGCCACGTGTAATACCTTCCTGCTTAATGCATCTGCCACAACATTTGCTTTGCCCGGGTGGTACTTCAAATCGAAGTCATAATCTTTCAAATACTCCATCCATCTCCTCTGTCTCATATTTAGCTCCTTTTGATCAAATAAATACTTTAAACTCTTGTGGTCGCTGAATACTACAAAGCGAGCTCCATACAGGTAATGGCGCCAAATCTTCAGTGCGTACACTACTGCTGTGAGTTCCAGGTCATGGGTCGGGTAATTCTCCTCATGTGGCCTCAATTGCCTTGAAGCATAGGCAATTGCTCGATCCGCTTGCATCAACACACACCCCACTCCAAATTTGGACGCATCACAATATATTTCAAATTCTTTGGTCACATCGGGCAGTGCAAGCACGGGCGCAGTAGTTAAACACTGCTTCATAGTTTGGAAACTTAATTCACATTTCTCCGACCACACGAAAGGGTTTCCTTTCCTAGTCAATCGAGTCAGAGGGAGTGCTATCCGAGAGAACCCCTCAATGAAACGTCGATAGTATCCAGCTAATCCAAGGAAACTCTGGATTTCAGTTACTGACTTCGGTGTCTCCCAAGTCATAACCGCCTCAATTTTTGTCGGATCGACTGAGACTCCTTCCTGGGAAATTACATGCCCTAAGAATTGTACACTACTCTTCCAGAACTCACACTTAGATAATTTAGCGTACAACTTCTTCACGCGGAGTGCTTGTAAAACAAGTCGAAGATATTGAGCATGCTCCTCATCCGACCTCGAGTATACCAAAATATCATCAATGAATACAACCACAAACTGATCCAAGTACGGTTGAAAGGTCCGATTCATATAATCCATAAAAATGGCAGGAGCGTTTGTCACTCCAAAGGGCATTACTATGTACTCGAAGTGCCCATAACGAGTCCGGAATGTTGTCTTTGGGATATCCTCCGACCTCACTCGGATTTGGTGATATCCCGAGCTCAAGTCAATCTTAGAGAACACAGCGGCGCCTCGCAACTGGTCCAGTAAATCATCAATCCGGGGTAGTGGATATTTATTTTTGATGGTCAGTTTGTTCAGCTGTCGATAATCAATACACATACGCATACTACCGTCCTTCTTCTTTACCAGTAACACCGGAGCGCCCCAAGGTGAGGCACTAGGTCGGATAAAGCCCTTTTCTAGTAATTCGTTCACTTGTTTCTTCACTTCGGTTAATTCCACCGAAGACATTCTATATGGCGTTCGGGACACCAGTTCTGCCCCAGGAATCAAGTCGATAGAGAAATCAATCTCTCGACTGGGAGGTAGCTCCGGAATTTCTTCCGGAAAAACGTCAAGAAATTCACAAACAATCGGAATATCACCTAGCAGGAGGTTATGTCGACCCTCCGAAGCGAATAAAACAACATACGTGGTTAGGACATCGCTCACCCCGTTCTTCACGTCAAGTTCCTGGGAGAAAACAATATTCTTCCGATAACTGTCGACCAACACATGATTAGCAGCAAGCCAATCAAGACCTATAATAACGTCTAAGTCCTTCAATGGCATACAGATAAGATTTACTCGAAAAGTACGGGCTTCGATGTGCATCGGTAGTTCCCTACACACTGTAGTTGCACGGAAGGTAGAACCAGTTGGAGTGGAAACAATAAGAGCGTTCTCCATTAAACTGATTGGCAGACCAAGCCGTCGCACACAGCTTTCCGAAATAAAGGAATGGGTGGCACCTGAATCATAAATCACATCAACCAGATAACCACAGATGAGGCACTTACCCTGCACCAGATTGTCGTTCCTCGTAGCCTCTGAAGCATCAAACGCAAATACACGCCCAGTCATGGCGTTCTGGGCACCGCTAGATTGGGCGTCATATCTTCCCGCTTGTGGGTTCCCTCTACCAGCTCCATTCCGACCTCCTCTCATGAAGTTGGAACCCCGGTTCCCAGAAGAGTTAGTTCGGTTATCCGTCCTGCCCTGCTGCTGCCTCTGAGGGCAATCGGGCCTGAGGTGCCCTGGTCATCCGCACTGGAAGCACACAATCTGATTAGCTTGGCAATGTTTGGCAATGTGTTCTTCTTGACCATAATTGTAGCATGTACAATTCCCAGAGGGATTACCCGATCGACCAGTGGAACCACGGCCAGAGGATGATGAGGAGGTAGCAGAAGACTTGCCGCCCTGGAAGAATTGACCCATCCTCTTGAAGCTGAAACCTTTTGCCTTCAATGGCTTTTTATCTCTTGGCTGAGACATCCTTTGCAACTGCACTTCTTCTGTCAGCCTTGCTTTGTTCACCAAGGTCGGATAGTCCCTGATCTCCATCGGTACGATTACACTACGGAGCTCAATCCGTAGTCCAGCTTCGTATTTAGCACACTTGCTGCCTTCAGTCCCTTCTAACGAGAAAGGGTGGTAAAAATCACACAGCTCATCAAACTTGCTGGTGTACTCAGCTACAGACATCCGGTCTTGCTCTAACTTCAGGAATTCCATTTCTTTCCGGATTTTGTAGTTGTCCGGGAAGTATTTAACAAGGAATCTTCTTCGAAAATTCGCCCATACTAACGGCTCATTGGCTGCGTTCATTTGCACCTTCACGCGAGACCACCATACTCTAGCCTCATCTTTCAATTGATATGTAGCAAATAAAACCTTTTGCTCCTCAGTACACTCAAAATATTCAAAAACTTGCTCGATATCCCTAATCCAGATATATGCCCCATCGTAGTCGTGTCCCCCCTTGTAAGTCGGAGGATTCCTTTTCAGGAATTTATCCAGAGTGGGACCGGACTCGGTCCTACTCATCAGCTGAGTAAATCTAGAGAAGAAATCATCTCCTCCCCCAGAACTGGTCTCTCCGGCCATTGTAATTCTACAATGAGCAAACACATCACCATTAATAACCAAGATTAGTCAGGGGATTGTAAACTTACCTTATATTCATAGAATACTACGCCAGTGGAGTGCCAAGGGAACGGTGCCAGACCACACACAATCTCAACACAACAAAATACAATTAATTTTCATAAAACTATCACATTCACTAGATCGGCCCACACACCGGCTCTAGAAAGAACCGCTCTGATACCAAGTGTAACGTTCTAAAATATTTTTACATTTATTTTTATTCAAACGATTACATTTTACAATAAATTTTTCCTTTTCCTTGAAAATTTATCGATGTTTAGAGAAAAACAATTTAATATGAACACAACGGATGAGAGAAAGGAAATCAGGGCGTCTCGCTTACGCGAGGCCCCTACTCGTCTAAGCGAGATTCCGGACTCTCACTTAGACAAGGTGCTGTTCGTTGAACGAACACCTTTCACACATCGGAATATACAAACATACAACCGGTCTCACAAAACTTTACTCTAAAAATGGTTCTGTGAACCCAAAGAGTTACCATGAAAACAAATGCAAATAACAGTGATATATTTTAAAATATAGTTTTACATATGATCCGGTCTTAATTAAACACAACAGTAATTATAATAAGAAGTATTTTTATACACAAATAAGACTCTATAAAGAGTCACTCAAATTCATCCGGACCCTGGCACCGTTCTCCCCCTTGGCCCAGCTCCACGGCTTCTTCCCCCTCCCTGCCTCTGGTTACTAAAAAAAAATATGCAAGGGTGAGTGTTTGGCATAATAATTAATCTAGAACGGATCTTAACAAATACGCATGCATATCTATACATACACATCAATCATTACTTCTAAATAAACAAACCGAAACATAGAGTATTTTAGGCAGTAACTGTATTAAACCAAACACACTATTCCATCTATTTCCTCACATTCATCGCATTCATTACATGCATCACATTCATTACTTACATCACATTACATACATCATGATCACAACTGACTCTCATGCAATCTGACTCCTAGTATCCGGATACTAAAGGATTAGCCTTCAGCTGGGGGTCCTACTTGACACCCCGTGAACCCTGCTTGGTTCACTGAGTCCTGCTTGACTCTCCACCTCGACCACTGGGTCCTACTTGACCACTGGGTAGCTCAACTGGGCACGAAAACCACGGGAGCCGGAAATGAGGGGCTATCATATACCGTCGGCCATCCCATACCACATAATCATTCAACAATTTACCTTTCATAATGATATCAATTTTCTCATCCCTCGGGTAGCCTGCTTGCTAACCCGGAGTCGCATAACACTGATTACGTCAACATTAAATATTTCAAGATCATGCATGATAACTCAACCACACACCCAATTCTCAACTCATCAATGTACACTATCACACATGCACAAGTATATACACACACCACGTTTAGTAACATTTTCCTTAACCCGTTTACGCAACCCAAGGACCTGAATTAGAAGCGAGTCCTATTCTAATTAATTATAACCCGAACACCCCCCTTACTCTGATTCCACGCTTTGATGATCTGTTCTTTGTGTCGATTCTTTCCTCCGAGCACTGGTTTCGCAGTGTCAACTCCTTCACTCAGTCTTCCGCTGTTTAGCCTACTACCTACGAATCACGAAGTATAGCTCATCACCTCCACGCCCCTAGTTCATGGACAACATCTGGACTCACACTCACCAGAGGAGTGGAGAACAACCACGAATATAGCCATGCATGGCCCTTAACAGCTAAAGAATAAAAGAAATAAGGGAATCAGAATTGGGTTGGATCAGTAGACTCACCTTGAAGTCCCGATCACAGGAATGAGGTTAGATTGAAGTTCAGACACAAATGGAGTCTCACTCCAGTGCATGCAGATCAACGTTAAGAGAGAAAAGAAAAACAGAAGAGAAGGAACAAACTGATAGCAAAGGTAACTTGTGAATAATCCAGAGGGAAGGAAGAGAATCTTCTTATATATATGTGGCTCGTGGCAAGATCTTCTTTTCCTTTATTTTATTTGTATTCTTACTAAATTTAATCAATTTCACTATTTTAAACTATTGCATGGTTATCAACTCAATTACACGTGTTTATCCCTTCAACGTCCAAGTAGTCATAATCCTCTAATAATTCGCAAGAGTATAGGTCCGATATAAATATCGGCCCCGCCGTCCTTACTTAATGTTCATACCTCGGAAATCCGAGCTACAACCTGAGAGATCGGATACTTTATCCGTGCTCACCTCTTGATTACTTATATCCGTTGTCTCCATCATTATGAGGTTAATCCGGGCTGTGACCCCGTGTGAGGCGCTCTCCCCACAACGGTAGGACCAAACCGCCTAGCCCTGCCCGCTCTTCTCCCACACTTCCGCTCTTTAACTCCGCCTGCTCACATTTCAGATACCGACCTCGACACCGGCTTTTCCAATATTTGGCTCGCACAGAACAAATATTAAATAAAACTTCTAAAATATTTACTAACATCTCCCATTTCTTATAATTCTCATTAAAACATCAGGGATGTTACATGCAACATGGCATAAACATAGGCATATATATATATAGAAGTGTATATCACAATTTTACAACCACCATATCATGTTCCCATTCCAAGAGATTCAATTCCGTCAAAAAGACTAACAGAAAAACACGAGCCGGCCGAGGCTTAACTCAAAACACTTTATACGACATATGCACAGTTGTAAAACTCCATAGTGCATCAGCACTTCACCCGGCATTTCAGCTCCTCCTCCCATCCTCATTACGAGAGATATTCACTAGAAAATTGCCACAACAGGGGTGAGTATCTTAAATTTTAAATGATAGATATTGACTCAGGTTGCCTCACCTTTATACAACAATATATATATATATATACGCACAATTATACATGGCAATAATTATAGTCAGGGCAATGCTAATAAGCCAGAACACACACAAGGTCCTTAGCGATCTGAATCCATCAGTTATCACTCGGCCTTTTACACACATCAACTCAATAATATTAACATACAACAATCGGTATCGTGATATTAAGATCCGTGTATTAGAATGCTTCTTTTGGACATTTATCAGTCAGATTCCACAATTCTCACTCGGCTATATATACACAACTCTCCAATACATGACATACATTCATAGAACAGAATTCAATCAGCATCAACAGCATATACACATGGAATAGTGCACTCGGTCCTGAGGGTATATATATATCATCTCATTAACACCATCACATGCATAATTAATTCTACACAACATCAGTAGCAATTTAAACACAGATTATTCACTCGGTTATATGCATTCATCCTTTCAATAACGTTGCCACCTGCATGATCAATTCCAAACAATGTCAACAGTTAATACACACAGGGTAATTCACTCGGTTGCAAACATTCATCATCTCATTAACACCTTTGCATGCATAACCAATTCCAAACAATATCAATAGTAAATAGGCACATAGTATTTCACTCGGTTCCGCATTCGTGTGTATCGGTATAGACGTTGCAACGTAGGCTCTCAGCCTTTTTATACATAGCTCTCGGCTATCAAATCAGCTCCCAGCTTCTTGGCCGTTTTACAGGTACCTAACCGTTTGCCCACAGGTGACACCAACGCTCTCAGCGCCAACGGAGGTGTTCACAGGCAGCTCAAGTCCCACTCAAGGGCTACCTTGAGTCCCACTCAAGGATTTTACAGCGTCCCACGCTTAATAACCGATGGTAGTGTCCCATACTACATGCTCCCAGCACAACGCATCCCATGCGCCACACGCAGATTCATCATATAACATAGAATTCATGCACACAACCTTCACTCAGTTATACATATTTCGCATGCAGTCGGTAATACGCATTTCCAGGATTCCACATATTAATTTAACACACACATACTTCCATGCAGTCATCATCATAGCTTCATTAACAACATATGAGCCCTATGCAATCGGTGTCAGTCAATATCAACTCCTAACAGCATTCTCATCAACTCATGCATAACATGCACTCGTTATACAGCAGTGTCAGAACTTACTCAACTCATGCATCCATATAAAGATCAACAGGTTCAAACAAGCATTCCAATCAGTACAACATAATATGCATTTGGTATACAACAGTGTCAGGACTTAATCAACGCATGCATCCATATGAATATGAATGGATTCAACAAAGCATTCCAATCAACACAATATAACATGCAATCGGTATACAACAGCGTCATGACTTTAATCAACGCATGCATCCATATGAATAAGAACGGATTCAACAAAGCATTCCACATGCAAGCACATCATACAACAGAATACAAAATCACCATTATCAATACTCAAAACCCGTTCATAACCCATACATTTAACATGTAAGGTACTCCTCCTACCAACTACGAGATTCCGAGAGGCTTTTCTGCTTGGGTGTTGGTTCTCTTCCTTGCTGCTTCACTCAACGTTTCCACTCGCTTAGCCTTTACTTGAACGTTATTGCCTTCCACGAGTGGTACAGAGCTGTTTCTGCTTCTGCTTCAACGCTCGTCCTCTACTCGTATGAGGGAGCTCTAACTCCTCTGCAGCACCATCACTTGGCTTCCGAAACAGGGAATGGAACAGAGAGCAGAGAAGGAGAAGAGAAGAAAAGGGAAAAAGAAGGAGAATAAGAGAGAAAGAGAAGAAGGAAGAAGAGGAATCACATAGGGAGTTTTGAAGGATGCAAGGCAAGGAACCTTCGTCCAAATATAAACACATGCACGAGGAAGAAATGGTGGGGTGGGAAAACGTGAGGGGCAGTCTACTCACGTCACCCAGTCCTATCAGCACCCACTAAAGCCAATCACTCTTTTTAATCAGCACCCCTTGATTAATTAAGTTAATGGCAATTAATAAACAAATTCCCCCCTTTTGAAATTATTATTTTAATGGTTTTATTCACCCGGTACATTATTAAAAATTTGGGATGTTACAATAGGTGCGTTACTATGCCCCTACTGCAGTAGTAAATGTGTACACTCATATCTCAAATCATGCATGCATAAAATCACTCTTTCACTGGTACCAAACCGCCATCGCCCATATGTAGCACTAGTCACCCCGTGACTTACAGATTCACAACATGGCCTCACTTGCCAAAAATGCTACGGGCCCCTCCCGAACACCGAGGTCACTTGCTCATCACAGGGCCGCCCACCACTCAGGCCGCCACATAGGGTACCTTGTCACCAAATTATAGACAGCTTCATGATTCCAAGAATCACTAGGGAACAACATACAAATTTTACCCGTGCACTGGGTTTCCCTTCCACTAGGCCCGCCGATTGGAACCCCTAATATTTCATATAGACAGTGAATGATATGCCATGCAAATGCCAATCAATGTATTTCTTACATTATGCATCCTAAATGCCATTCCCCAATCAACAATTCTCCACCATCACTTTCAAAACTCTACTGAGGGTGGGTAACATAGCATTTCTAACCGACTGGCACTTTTAGATAAAAAACATAGGAAAGCGCTATGCCTTACACAGTAAGAATTCACTTACGGAACTACATGTTCACCGAGCCAAAGTGATACCATGAGACCTGCACCAAACTTTTCCTGCTTGGGTTTCATGGTAAGATCCTTACTCAAGCTAGTAACTGATACCATGGATATGCAGGTAGACGTCTTGTTCGATCCTATCATTCTTAACCATCACCAATTATCATTGGATTTTATACACATCAATGGTTAGTAGCAATCATCATTTATCAAATCACATAACATGGGATGTTCAAGATCATTGCAATTAACACAACCATGGCCTCAATGTTATTCACAACAAGTCCCATTAATATGAGTCAATTTCAATATCATAATCATTATCCCAATCAACATATGTCACATAACACCATTCATTCTAAATGCATTCCAATCATATAAGTATCAAATCATTCATCCAAGCCCAATTAGCATAACACATTCATATACACATATCACTAATGGGTTAAATCATGCATTTAGAAATGTTATCCCCTCCTACCTCAAGAGAAGTAGAAATCAACATGGTTCAGAGGTCCCGCCTCATCGATAGGGTTGTTTCCTACATCACACAATGTACCATACAATCATTTTCTATTCAAACCACCAAGATTCAATGTTCTTATTTTATTACTTGGTGTTTTATACCATTTTAATCTCAAACCTCATTTATTTCATTTCACCCACACAACCACCATGGGTTTGGTGCTCATAATTATTTATTATGCAACTTAAACCACATCTATTAAAGGGTTCCTTATAATGACTTTCCACTATCATTACTAATTATCTGACCTCATTAATGGCCGTCCACCATCAATGTCACCATTCCTCATCATTAAATACATTCTCCAAACATCATTAAACATTCATCCACTGATATTTCACATTTCTCCTAATTTCCAAGGGTTAGGGTTTCATTGAAAACCCAACAACCATCATCAATTTTCATCTTCTTCCATCATATTATACATTAATTTTGTGTACCTCTTAATGCCCACTTAAAACTCACATTAAAAACACCCTACCTTAGGGTTTCATACCATTAATGCCTCTCCTAAACAACCCATATGAAATCCAAAACTCTCCTAACCACCTTTACCCAAAACCTAGGGCTAGAGCTCAAGAAAATAGTGAGGAAACTTTACCTCAAGCCAAGAGAAGAGAGCTCCAATAGAGAGGGAGAGAGTGATGAATTTAGAGAGTCTGAGGAGGATAGCTTCCAAGCTCCACAAGCTTCTCCACCCAAGCAATGAGAAAACGAAATGGAGGAGAAGAGAAAGACACACCACACTTGCTAGGGCTTTTCAGAATTGAAGAATAAGATGAAGTATTGAAGAGAAAAAAGAGTATGAAGGGAAAAGAAGAGGTAACGTGAATAAGAGAAGGGAAAATAGTTTTGGCATTTTATTTTAGTCCCTTCATTACAGTTTCATTGTTTTATAACCAACAGGATCTCTGTTCGGGCTCAATACTTCTGCCAAAAATTATTCTAAACATATATTCAGATTCCTTATAATATCCTTAATAGCCCTGACCAACGGTATCTTAATCAGAGATACCTGGTCCGACACCCATATTTCAATCGTGTATTACTTTCAGCTCTTTAAGCCATAATAAATTATGAAATAATCATAAAAATTTCCAATTTAATTATTTCTAAATTTTGAGACATTAATTAACTTATATTTATATACTAATTATTCCTCTCAATTAATCATTTTTGTAAATTTTGGGATGTTACAATCCACCCCACCTTGAATGAAATTTTATCCCTAAAATTTACCAGCCTGATTCAAATATCTCAGGATGTTGCTTCTGCATATGATCCTCACGCTCCTAAGTCGTAGTAACCACATCTCCGTGCTTCCAACATATTTTTACCAAAGGGATCAACTTGTTCCGTAATTTCTTGACAAAATGCTCTACAATAGTAGCGGATAGCGGAGGAATAGATAAATTCTCCCTATTTATCATCAAGGGCTACCACATGCATAGGATCATACACATGCTTCTGTAATTGCGATACGTGAAACACATTATGCAAATTTGATAAATGCATAGGAAGAGCAATCCTATTTGTCAACTTGCCAATCCTGTCAAGGATTTCAAACGGTCTAATGAACTTTAGACTTAACTTCTTGCTCTTCAAGGTCTTCTAATACCTTTATCTCGTGACACTCTCAAGAATACATGATCGCCAACTTGAAATTCAAGTGGCTTTCGCCTCTTATCATAATAGCTCTTCTGACAATCTTGGGTAATTTTCATCTTCTCTTGTATCATCTTGATTTGTTCATTTGTCTCTGTAATTAACTCCGGCCCTAAATCCAAATTTTCACCAGTTTCAAGCCAACACAATGAAGTTTTACATTTTCGGCCATACAATGCTTCATATAGTGTCATACCAATGGTACTATGGTAACTATTGTTGTATGTGAATTTAATCAATGGTAGGAATCTTTCCCAACAACCGTCATGCTCCAACGCACAAGCCCGCAATAAATCTTCAAGACTTTGAGTTATTCGCTCTGATTGCCCATCTGTTTGCGGATGATAAGTAGAACTAAGCTTGAGCTCAGAACCCAGTTCTTTATGCAAGCTTCCCAAAATCAAGAAGTGAACCCAGGTCATGATCCGACACAATACTCGAAGGTACACCATGTAGCCTAACGATCTCCTTAATATACAATTATGCCAATTTCTCCAGCGGATTCTTTATGTTCATGGGTAAGAAGTGAGCACACTTCATCAATCTATCAACAATCACCCATATTGCATTATTTCCAACACGTGTTCTAGGCAATCTAGAAACAAAGTCCATAGCAATGTCATCCCACTTCCAAATAGGGATATTAAAAGGCCTAATCACACCAGATGGCTTCTGATGTCCTACCTTAGCCTTTTGACAAATAATGCAAGACGTAACATAATTAGCCACATCCCACTTCATACCGGGCCATGAAAAATTCTTCTTTAATTCTCGATACATCTTGGTAGCACCAGGGTGTATACTGAATACACTCTTGTGAGCTTCATCCAACATGGTTCTTCTTATATCATTAATAGATGGGACATAAATATGGCCCTTCATACGCCAAATACCATCAGAACTTTCCGATAGAAATAAACTTTTCCCATTAGCTTGAGATTCTTTCATCTCCAACAAGTATTCATCATTTGGTTGTTGCATCTTCACCCATTCAAGAAACACATTTGTAACCTTCAACACCTAAAGAGACATTTTCTTCGGAGTATACAACTCCACGTCCATATTCAAGTTTCTAAATTGCTCAATTAGCTCCATTTCTTTCACCATCTTAGTCAAAACATGTAACGACTTCCGAATCAAAGCATCGACAACCACATTTGCCTTTCCGGGATGATACTGCAATTCAAACTCATAATCTTTCAAAAATTCCATCCATCTTCATTGGTGCATGTTAAGTTTCTTCTGATCGAATAAATATTTAAGACTCTTGTGATCACTAAAGACCATAAACTTCAAGCCATACAAATAATGCCGCCATAACTTCAAGGCGAAAACAACCGCCGCCAATTCAAGATCATGTGTGGGGTAGTTAACCTTATGCGGTCGTAACTGTCTTGACGCATAGGCTATCACATGCTCATTTTGTATCAATATGCAACCAAGACCAAGCTTCGAAGCATCACAATACACCATGAAATCATCCAGCAAATCGGGCAAGGCTAACACCGGAGCAGAAGTGAGTCTTACTTTCAACTCTTGAAAACTCTTCTCGCAATCGCGATTCCACATGAACGACTGATTCTTATGGGTTAGCTTCATCAATGGCAAAGCCAAACGGGAGAAACCTTCAATAAATCTCTGATAATAACCGGCAAGAACGAGAAAACTTCTTATTTCAATCACGGACGTCAGTCTTTCCCAAGCCATCATAGCTTTAATCTTAGACGGATCAACTACAACACCATATTTAGAAATGACATGTCCAAGGAATTGGACCTCAGACAACAAGAACTCACACTTAGAAAACTTCATACATAACTCTCTTTCACGAAGGATACTCAAAACAAGGTGAAGATGTTCTTCATACTCTTCATGACTTTTAGAGTAGATAACTATGTCATCAATAAACACCACCACAAATTGGTCAAGGTAATCATGGAAAGTGTGATTCATGTAATCCATGAAAATCACAGGAGTATTTGTCACATCAAATGGCATCACCATATACTCGTAGTGGTCATACCGCATTCAGAAAGCGATTTTAGGGATATTATCAGCCTTCACCTGGATTTGGTGAAATCTGAAATGTAAATCAATCTTAGAAAACACCACGACATCCTTTAATTGATCCAAAATATCATCAATGCGAGGTAAGGGATGTAACATCCCAATTTTTAATAATGTACCAGGTGAATAAAGCCATTAAAATAATAATTCCAAAAAGGGGGGGATTTGTTTATTAATTGCCATTAACTTAAGGAGTGTGCTGATTAAAAAGGATGATTGGCTTAGTGGGTGCTGATGGGACTGGGTGACGTGAGCAGACTACTCCTCACGTTTTCCCACCCCACCATTCTTTCCCTCATGCATGTATTTATAAGTGGACGATGGCCTCCTTGCCATTCGTTCTTCAGAATCCCCTGCGAGTTTCTTCTTCTTCTTTCTTCTTCTCTTCTCCTTCTATGCCCTCTGTTCCATTCCCTATTTCGAAAGCTGAGTGACGGTGCTGTAGAGGAGTCAGAACTCCCTCACACGAGTAGAAGACGAGCGTCGAAGCAGAAGCAGAAACAGCCTTGCACCACTCGTGGAGGGCAATAGCGTTCAAGTAAAGGCTAAGCGAGTGGAAGCGTTGAGTGAAGCAGCGAGGAAGAGAACCAACACCCAAGCCGAAAAGTCTCTCAGAGTCTCGTAGTTGGTAAGGGGAGTACCTTACATGTTAAATGTATGGGTTATGAACGGGTCTCGGGTGTTGATAATGATGGTTTTGTATCCTGTTGTATGATATGCTTGCATGTGGCGTAACCGAGTGTAAGATAAGTGAGAGTGAATGTTGCATGTTATTATCATCCTTGAAGATGCATGCGTTGCTTGAATTCAGATACCACAGAACCCGATTGCATGTTATGTTGTGTTGACTGGAATGCTTTGTTGAATTCGTTCATGTTCACATGTATGCATATGTTGATTAAGTCTTGACACTGTTGTATACCGATTGCATATTGTGTTGTGCTGATTGGAATGTTTGTTTGAACCTGTTGATCTTCATATGGATGCATGTGTTGGGTAAGTTCTGATACTGCTGTATACCGAGTGCATGTTATGCTGGAGTTGATAAGAATGCTGTTAGAAGCTTGATATTGATTACCATCGGTTGCATTGGACTCATATGTTGCTAATAGAGCTATAATGATGATTGCATGGAAGCATGTGTGTGTTAAATTAATACGTGGAATCCTGGAATGTGTATTACCGACTGTATGTGAAATATGTATAACTGAGTGAAGGTTGTGTGCATGAATTCTATGTTGTGTGATGAATCCGCGTGTGGCGCATGGGATGCGTTGTGCTGGAAGCACGTAGTGTGGGACACTACCATGAGTTATAAAGCGTGAGACGCTATGAAATCCTTGAGTGGGACTCAAGGTAGCCCTTGAGTGGGACTCGAGCTGCCTGTGAACACCTCCGTTGGTGCTGAGAGCGTTGGTGTCACCTATGGGCAAACGGTTGGGTACCTGTAAAATGGCCAAGCAGCTGGGAGCAGATTTGATAGCTGAGAGCTATGTATAAAAAGGCTGAGAGCCTACGTTGCAACGTCTAAACCAAAACACACGAATGCGGAACCGAGTGAAATGCTATGTGCCTATTAACTGTTGATATTCTTTAGAATTGGTTATGCATGCGAAGGTGTTAATGAGATGATGAATGTTTATAACCGAGTGAATTACTCTGTTTTAACTGTTGATATTGTCTGGAATTGATCATGCAGGTGACAACGTTATTGAAAGGATGAATGCATATAACTGTGTGAATAATCTGTGTTTATATTGCTACTGATGTTGTGTAGAATTAATTATGCTTGCGACGGTGTTAGTGAGATGATATATATATATATATGCTCATGACCGAGTGCACTATTCCGTGTGTATATACTGTTAATACTGATTGAAATCTGTTCTAAGAATGTATGTTATGTATTGGAGAGTTGTATATATATATAGCCGAGTGAGGATTGTGGATTCTGAGTGATAAATGTTCAAAAGGTGCATTCTAATTCACGGGTCTTAGTATAATACTACTGATTGTTGTATGTCGATATTATCGAGTTAATGCATGTAAAGGGCCGAGTGATGTCTGATGGATTCCGATCGGTGAGGATCTTGTATGTGTTCTGGATGATTGGTATTGCCCTGACTATAATTGTTGCCATGTATAATTGTGTATATATATATGTATATTGTTGTATAAATGTGAGGCAACCTGAGTCAGTATCTATCATTTAAAATTTAAGATACTCACCCCTACTGTGGCAACTTTCAGTGAACATCTCTCGTAACGAGGATTGGAGGAGGAGCTGAAATGCCGGGTGAAGTGCTGATGCACCATGGAATATCATGACTGTGCATATCTTGTTTATAGTGTTTTGAGTTAAGCCTTGGCCAGCTCGTATTTTGTTGTTAGTCTTTTGAACAAGAGTTGAATCCCTTGGAATGGAAGCATGACTTCGTGATTGTAAAATTGTGATATACACTTCTATATGTATATATGCCTATGCCATGTTGCATGTCCATCTCATGCTGTGAAATGTCGGGGTGATCCTTATATATATATGTGCGTTCATATTCCCGAATGTGTAGGAAATAACATAACTCAATATGAGGGAAGCCAATTCATGGTCTAGAGGGCGAGTTTACGAGTCTGTCACTGAGTGGAAGAGGTTCAGATGTTCTAAGTGAGTGGAATCAGATAGCTCTGAGTAGGGATTGATGTAGAAGACTGCTCCAATGACAAGCTGTTAGGATTCGAAGTTGAGAGTCTAGAGATGCTTTCCGAGTGACGACTATTAGGATTTCCCCGAGCGTAGAATAATTAATGATACCCAAGTGAAAACTAAGTAAAATACCTCGAGTAACCAAGAGGGCACGGAGGTTGTTCCAAGTGAGGAGTTCCCATAGATTCCGAGTGAGTGTTAGTAAGGACCATTCCCGTATTATTCGTGCACATGTTCTGATTGTTGAAGCTGTAGAATAAATTACATTTCCGAATGAACTGAGACCAGATTCTTCCGAGTGAATTAGGCGTTGGAAACCGAGTGCGGAATGCCGAGTGAAATGAGCAGATACCGAGAAAAGCTTTCGCTTGAGCGAGTATGCGTTGCTGCGTGGTTCGCCGAAGCGAATCCCCCTTTCTTCCGCTGTCAGCTCCTCTGAATCAGCTTTCTCGCTCTTGTTTTTCTTCTCCTCTCATTTCTTGTGCCAAGGCCTTCTGATCTTCTTTTTATTGTGAAAAGAAAATTTTTTTTCCTCTATTTTACCGTCTATGATTCATTTACATTAGGGTGTTACATTTTGGTATCAGAGCAGACCGAAAGGTCCAAGGCCAAGGTATGTTTACCGAGTGTGAGCGGTTGTGTGTTTCTGACCGAGTGGTCATCCTGATTGTGATGTTAGTTGAACCTGATTGATATTGACTTGTGGATAGGAGGTTGTTCCCCTCCTGGTCCGATTGATTGTATAGCATATAGAAATAGTATGATGTGCTAAGTTACTGAACATTAGGCTGAAATCTGATCGACTTGGTATACTTATCCTTGAAGGATGTTAATTTCAGGATAAGGAATGACGCATCGTCAAAGCATGGAGGCTATAGCCACAGCATTCCAACGCTTTGCAGACGTGTTTGAGAGGTAGGGCCAGCCTCGAGCTGAGGAGGGCAAAGTGCTGGACCGCTTCCTAAAGAGGAAGCCGAGTGAATTTCTAGGAGGACGGAATCCTGAAGCAGCGTTTAAGTGGACTCAGGAGCTAGAAAGAATTTTTGGGGGTCTTCGCTGTACCGAGGCCCAGAAGGTAGAGTGTGCAGTGTACATGCTACGAGACGAGGCGAAAAACTGGTGGATGATAGCCAGAAACCGATTCCCTGATGATGATGCTCAGCTGACATGGAACGATTTCAAGACATGCTTCTTGGAGAAGTACTTCCCCGACACAGTAAGGAGTCGGAAGGATTTGGAGTTTATGGAGTTGAAACAAGGCTCCATGACGGTGGAGGAGTATGCGACCAGATTCGAAGAGTTATGTCTATTCTACCCACCTTTTCAACAACCTGGGACGGAGAGTTCCAAGTGCCTTAAATTTGAGAACGGATTAAGATCTGATATTAAGAGAGCTTGTAGATACCAAGAGATACGGAGTTTTCCTGCATTGGTAAATAAGTGTAGGATATTTGAGGAGGATGACAGGGCCCATTCGGGCCAGAGCAGCAGAGCTAACCATTCCTTGAGGCCCCAACAGTCCCACTTCAAAAGGCAAAGCAACGTTGATAGAAACAAATCTTTTTCCAAATTTGAGGGATGGAATCAGTCTCAAAGACGACCAGTGGTAGGAGACGGAAAATGTTTCAAGTGTGGAGGAAATCATTATGCCCGAGACTGCAACAACAATGGTGAAATGGTGTGCTTTCATTGCAATAAAAGAGGACACATTCGCCCCGATTGCCCCCAACTCCGTCAAGCAAGCACCAGCGTACGTCCAGGAGGTTTCCAAGGGAGAAACCGGGTGAATGATAACCAATGACCGGGCGGCAGAGGCAATAGAGCCAGGGGAAACATAATGCTTGCTTCAAATAACCGAGAGAAGAATACCGACCAACCAGCAATGGGAAGAGTCTACGCCGTCAACGCGGAGGAGGCTGCACAAGCAAATGACCTGGTACAATGTAAGTGCTCACTCGGTAGACATACACTTAATGTTGTTTTCGATTCGGGAGCCACCCATTCTTTTATAGATGATGAGTGTGTAAAGCGTTTAAAGTTACCGACTGTGTTTATGGATCGGACTTTGGAAGTGGCCAATCCGACTAGCCCTAAAGTGTTGACATCGTCAGTATGTAAGGATGTGACATTTGTGTTGTGTGATCGGAGATTCACTTTCGATTTAGTGTGCATACCTTTAAAGGATCTTTATATTGTGCTCGGAATAGATTGGCTTTCAACCAACAAGGTGTTAGTGGATTGCAGAAACCGAAGGATAATCTTCCCGAGGCAGCACAATGAGGATGACACAGCACAAGGTATGACCCAACTATTTATGATGCTTTGTCTAACCGAGGGTGAGGGTAAAACCCGAGTGAACGAAATTCCAACTGTCTGTGAATTCCCAGAGGTGTTTCCTGAAGACGTACCGAGTGTCCCTCCCAATAGAGAAGTCGAGTTCTCTATAGACCTGATCCCTGGAGCTGAGCCAGTCTCCAGTGCACCTTATAGAATGTCCCCAACTGAATTGGCTGAGCTGAAGAAGCAAGTAGATGAGTTACTCAGAAAACAATTCATTAGACCGAGTGTATCACCTTGGGGCGTGCCTGTGCTGCTTGTTAAGAAGAAGGATGGTAGCATAAGGCTTTGTATAGACTACTGACAGCTAAATAAACTCACGATTAAGAATCGGTACCCGTTGCCCAGAATTGATGACCTCATTGACCAACTGCGTGGAGCCTCAATTTTCACAAAAATCGACTTGCGATCGGGATACCACAAAATCCGAGTGAAGGAGTCGGATATTCCAAAGACTGCCTTTAGGACTCGGTATAGTCATTACGAGTATGTAGTGATGCCGTTTGGTGTGACAAACGCCCCTGCTGTCTTCATGAATTACATGAACAGCATATTCCACCCGTATTTAGACCAATTTGTAGTTGTTTTCATTGATGACTTCCTAATTTACTCCAAGACTCTTGAGGAGCATGAAGAACATCTCCGGGCGGTACTTCAAGTATTGAAGGAGAAGCAGTTGTTTGCAAAGTTTTCAAAATGCGATTTCTGGATGGATAAAATCCATTTCCTCGGACATGTGATTTCCGAGGAAGGTGTCTCGGTGGATCTTTCAAAGGTGGCAGCTGTAATGGCATGGGAGAGACCCAAGTCGGTCTCGGAGATAAGGAGCTTTATAGGCCTGGCATGTTATTATAGAAGATTCATCGAAGGTTTTTCTAAGTTGGCCTCGCCACTGACTAAATTGACTCGGAAAAATATTCCCTTCGTATAGAGTCCCGAGTGCGAGAACAGCTTCCGAGAGCTGAAGGACAAGTTGACGACTGCTCCAGTACTAGCATTACCTGACTTGTGAGAGAACTTCATGGTTTACTGTGATGCATCAGGACTCGGATTAGGATGCGTGCTAATGCAGAAAGACCGAGTGATAGCGTATGCCTCTCGGCAATTGAGACCTCACGAGCAGCATTATCCGACCCACGACTTGGAATTGGCAGCTGTGGTGTTTGCATTAAAAATCTAGAGGCATTATTTATTCGGGTCCAGATTTAAAGTATACAGTGATCATAAGAGCCTCAGATACTTATTCGACCAGAAGGAGCTGAACATGAGGCAGAGGAGATGAATGGAATTTTTAAAAGATTATGATTTCGAGCTAAGGTACCATCCGGGTAAGGCCAACGTTGTTGCCGACGCGTTTAGTCGGAAATCCCTTCATGTAGTAGTGATGATGGTGAAGGAGGTAGAACTATTGGAACAGTTTCGAGACATGAACTTACATGTCGACATCCCCTCCTCTCGAAAAATGACGATCGGCACGCTGAGGATTGCCAATGAATTTTTGAAATCCGTGTACGAGCAACAACAGTCAGATTCCTACTTGGCTGAGATGAAGAAGACTCAGCCCAAGGGTAAGGAATTGTCCTTGACCGAGGGATCGGATGGAATCTTTCGAGTAAGAAACAGAATATACGTACCGGGTGGAGGAGAATTAAGGGGAATGGTGCTTGATGAAGCCCATAAGAGCTTGCTAAGTATCCACCCGGGTGCCATAAAGATGTACCATGACCTGAGAACCCAGTTCTGGTGGCCCGGATTAAAAAGGAACGTGGCAGAATATATGGCTCGGTGCATCACCTGTCAGAAGTCAAAAGTGGAGCACCAAAAGCCGTATGGTGCATTACAACCCCTGGAAATTCCCGTATGGAAATGGGACTCAATTGCCATGGACTTTGTCATGGGATTGCCCAAAAACCGAGCGGGCCATGATGCGATTTGGGTCATTGTTGACTGACTAACGAAGAGTGCACACTTCTTGCCTGTGAACATGAAGTACCCGATACATAGGTTAGCTCAGATTTATATTCATGAAGTTGTCCGACTGCATGGTATACCGACTTCTATCGTATTAGATAGGGATCCTAAGTTCACGTCCCAGTTTTTAACCAGTCTGCACCAGGAAATGGGTACGAAACTTTGGCTTAGTTCTGCTTACCACCCCCAATCTGATGGGCAATCCGAGCGAACAATCCAGAGCTTAGAGGACTTACTAAGGGCGTGTGTGTTAGAGCACGGTGGGGACTGGGAGCAATACCTTCCCCTGATCGAGTTTACGTACAACAACAGCCATCACAATAGTATTGGCATGGCACCCTACGAAGCACTGTATGGTCGAAGATGTCGAACCCCGCTTTGCTGGTCGGAAACGGGTGAGAGTCTGCTATTGGGACCAGAGATTGTGAGGCAAACTACAGAGCAGATCCGGGTGATAAGAGAAAAGATGAAGGCGTCTGAAGATAGGCAAAAGAGCTATCATGACAAACGCACCAGACCATTGGAATTTTTAGTCGGAGACAAGGTATTTTTAAGGACTTCACCGAGTAAAGGAATCGGGCGAGCCTTGAAAAGCAGAAAGTTGAGCCCTCGATACATTGGGCCTTATGAGGTGTTGAATCGAGTCGGCCCCATGGCATACCAAATAGCATTACCGACTCATTTATCTCGATTGCATGACGTGTTTCATGTGTCTCAACTAAGGAAATACCTGCCAGATTCTACTCATACAATGCCTGATGATAAGGTGGAAATCAAGGAAGATCTGACCACTACAACTATACCGATTAGGATTGTGGACCGATTGGTAAAGCGATTAAGGAGTAAGAATGTGCAACTGGTTGAAGTGGAATGGCAGCAGGACGGGTATACCTCTTATACCTGGGAGCGCGAGGATGCCATGAGGTAGCAGTACCCCGAGTTGTTTGACCAAGGTGAGTTACCGACTGAATTTCGAGGACGAAATTCTTTTGAAGTGGGGAAGAACTGTAACATCCCAATTTTTAATAATGTACTGGGTGAATAAAGCCATTAAAATAATAATTCAAAAAGGGGGGATTTGTTTATTAATTGCCATTAACTTAAGGAGTGTGTTGATTAAAAAGAATGATTGGCTTAGTGCTGATGGGACTGGTTGACGTGAGCAGACAGCTCCTCACATTTTCCCACCCCACCATTCTTTCCCTCATGCAT
The DNA here is from genome assembly GCA_037962975.1 of Clitoria ternatea. Classification (NCBI taxonomy): domain Eukaryota; kingdom Viridiplantae; phylum Streptophyta; class Magnoliopsida; order Fabales; family Fabaceae; genus Clitoria; species Clitoria ternatea. The sequence goes on from CM075672.1 coordinate 97,536,331, forward strand.
GTATTTATAAGTGGACGATGGCCTCCTTGCCATTCGTTCTTCAGAATCCCCTGCGAGTTTCTTCTTCTTCTTTCTTCTTCTCTTCTCCTTCTATGCCCTCTGTTCTATTCCCTGTTTCGAAAGCCTAGTGACGGTGCTGCAGAGGAGTCAGAACTCCCTCACACGAGTAGAAGACGAGCGTCGAAGCAGAAGCAGAAACAGCCCTGCACCACTCGTGGAGGGCAATAGCGTTCAAGTAAAGGCTAAGTGAGTGGAAGCGTTGAGTGAAGCAGCGAGGAAGAGAACCAACACCCAAGCAGAAATGGGTTATGAACGGGTCTCGGGTGTTGATAATGATGGTTTTGTATCCTGTTGTATGATATGCTTGCATGTGGAGTAACCGAGTGTAATATAAGTGAGAGTGAATGTTGCATGTTATTATCATCCTTGAAGATGCATGCGTTGCTTGAATTCAGATACCACAGAACCCGATTGCATGTTATGTTGTGTTGACTGGAATGCTTTGTTGAATTCGTTCATGTTCACATGTATGCATGTGTTGATTAAGTCTTGACACTGTTGTATACCGATTGCATATTGTGTTGTGCTGATTGGAATGTTTGTTTGAACCTGTTGATCTTGATATGGATACATGTGTTGGGTAAGTTCTGATACTGCTGTATATCGAGTGCATGTTATGCTGGAGTTGATAAGAATGCTGTTAGAAGCTTGATATTGATTACCATCGGTTGCATTGGACTCATATGTTGCTAATAGAGCTATGATGATGATTGCATGGAAGCATGTGTGTGTTAAGTTAATACGTGGAATCCTGGAATATGTATTACCGACTGCATGTGAAATATGTATAACTGAGTGAAGGTTATGTGCATGAATTCTATGTTGTGTGATGAATCCGTGTGTGGCGCATGGGATGCGTTATGCTGGAAGCACGTAGTGTGGGACACTACCATCGGTTACAAAGCGTGGGACGCTATGAAATCCTTGAGTGGGACTCAAGGTAGCCCTTGAGTGGGACTCGGGCTGCCTGTGAACACCTTCGTTGGCACTGAGAGCGTTGGTGTCACCTATGGGCAAACGGTTGGGTACCTGTAAAACGGTGAAGTAGCTGGGAGCTGATTTGATAGCTGAGAGCTATGTATAAAAAGGTTGAGAGCCTACGTTGCAACGTCTAAACTGATACACACAAATGCGGAACCGAGTGAAATGCGATGTGCCTATTAACTGTTGATATTCTTTGGAATTGGTTATGCATGCGAAGGTGTTAATGAGATGATGAATGTTTATAACCGAGTGAATTACTCTGTTTTAACTGTTGATATTGTCTGGAATTGATCATGCAGGTGACAACGTTATTGAAAGGATGAATGCCTATAACCGAGTGAATAATCTGTGTTTATATTGCTACTGATGTTGTGTAGAATTAGTTATGCTTGTGACGGTGTTAGTGAGATGATATATATATATATATGCTCATGACCGAGTGACTATTCCGTGTGTATATACTGTTAATACTGATTGAAATCTGTTCTAAGAATGTATGTTATGTATTGGAGAGTTGTATATATATATATAGCCGAGTGAGGATTGTGGATTCTGACTGATAAATGTTCAAAAGGTGCATTCTAATTCACGGGTCTTAGTATAATACTACTGATTGTTGCATGTCGATATTATCGAGTTGATGCATGTAAAGGGCCGAGTGATGTCTGATGGATTCCGATCGGTGAGGATCTTGTATGTGTTCTGGATGATTGGTATTGCCCTGACTATAATTGTTGCCATGTATAATTGTGTATATATATATGTATATTGTTGTATAAATGTGAGGCAACCTAAGTCAGTATCTATCATTTAAAATTTAAGATACTCACCCCTGCTGTGGCAACTTTCAGTGAACATCTCTCGTAACGAGGATTGGAGGAGGAGATGAAATGTCGGGTGAAGTGCTGATGCACCATGGAATATCATGACTGTGCATATGCTGTTTATAGTGTTTTGAGTTAAGCCTTGGCCGGCTCGTATTTTGTTGTTAGTCTTTTGAACAAGAGTTGAATCCCTTGGAATGGAAGCATGACTTCGTGATTGTAAAATTGTGATATACACTTCTATATGTATATATGCCTATGCCATGTTGCATGTCCACCTCATGCTGTGAAATGTCGGGGTGATCCTTATATATATATGTGCGTTCATATTCCCGAATGTTTAGGAAATAACATAACTCAATATGAGGGAAGCCAATTCATGGTCTAGAGGGCGAGTTTACGAGTCTGTCACCGAGTGGAAGAGGTTCAGATGTTCTGAGTGAGTGGAATCAGATAGCTCCGAGTAGAGATTGATGTAGAAGACTGCTCCAATGACAAGCTATTAGGATTCAAAGTTGAGAGTCTAGAGATGCTTTCCGAGTGACGACTATTAGGATTTCCCCGAGCGTAGAATAATTAATGATACCCAAGTGGAAACTAAGTAAAATACCCCGAGTAACCAAGAGGGCACGGAGGTTGTTCTGAGTGAGGAGTTCCCATAGATTCCGAGTGAGTGTTAGTAAGGACCATTCCCGTATTATTCGTGCATGTGTTCTGATTGTTGAAGCTGTAGAATAAATTACATTTCCGAGTGAACTGAGACCAGATTCTTCCGAGTGAATTAGGCGTTGGAAACCGAGTGCGGAATGCCGAGTGAAATGAGCGGATACCGAGAGAAGCTTTCGCTTGAGCGAGTATGCGTTGCTACGTGGTTCGCCGAAGCGAATCCCCCTTTCTTCCGCTGTCAGCTCCTCTGAATCGGCTTTCTCGCTCTTGTTCTTCTTCTCCTCTCATTTCTTGTGCCAAGGCCTTCTGATCTTCTTTTTATTGTGAAAAGAAAATTTTTTTTCCCTCTATTTTACCATCTATGATTCATTTACATTAGGGTGTTACAAGGGATATCAGTTTTTGATGGTTAACTTGTTATGTTATCGATAATCCACGCATAACCTCATACTTCCATCCTTCTTTTCCACTAATAACACAGGTGCACCCCAAGGAGACACACTTGGGCGAATAAACTCCCATTCTAACAACTCTTCAACTTGTCTTTTCAATTCAGTTAGTTCCATAGGAGACATCCGATACGATGCTTGAGAAACAGGTTCTACACCCAGAACAAGATCAATGGAAAATTTCACCTCTCGTGGGGAAGGTAAACCAGGTACCTCATCAGGAAATACATCCAAAAATTCAGACACGACAAGGATATCAAAGGATTGATTAGCATTTTCTCCACCAATCATGCATAGCATAACAAGAAGTTGAGATATACCTTGAACATCAAAGCGCTCGGTATTCTGAGAAGGAAAAATAATGCTCCAATTCAGACAATCCACCAGAACCTTGTTAGTAGATAACCAATCCATTCTTAGAATAACCTCTAAGTCCTTCATGGGTAAGCAAATAAGAGATACAACAAATCTCCTATTCTTAAGAATCATCTCAATATCATCATATTGAGTGACCGCCTGCAAACAAGTACTGGTCGGTATAGACACCATTATAGAACCTTTCATCATACTTATTGGCATTTTCAATTGCCTCATACAATCTTTCGAAATAAAGGAGTGTGTTGCACTAGAATCAAATAACACATTAACACAATTACCAAGGATTTAGCACTTACTTTGAACCAGATCACCAGCTTGTGCAGCTTCTTCACCCATCACGGTGAAGACTCTTCCAGTAGTTTGTTGATTAGCGTATTGTTATGATTATTCCGGCCACCATTGCCATTACCACGGCCGTTACCATTACCACGACCGTTGCCACCATTACCATTTCCATTACCATTACTATTACGACCACCATTGCAGCTACCATTACCGTTTCCATGACCACGACCTCTAAAAGCACCATAGCCTCCATGGTTTCCATCATTGTGCATCGCACATCTATGGAATTCAAAGGACAATCAGGACGAATATGCCCCGATTGGTTGTATCTATAGTACACTACTGTATCCTTATAGTCACACTCACGAGCCAAATAGTTTCTGCCACATCGGAAACAATAAAGACCTTGGCCATTACCTTAGCAACCATTAGTACCATGTCTTCCACCACCGCGTCTGCCTCTAAATGAAGAGGAACCACGCATAAATTGTCTATTCTTCTTAAAGTTGCCTTTCTTATTGAAGCTGGAAGATTGGCCCTTCAACTTGTTGTCATGCCCCGAATAACTCTTGGGAGCCACATCATTCTCTTTAAAAATTCTACATTTGTTCACAATAGTAGAAAAGCTCCTAATCTCTTGGTGACATATCACCTTCTTTATCTCTTGGCGCAATCTATTCTTAAACTTAACACACTTCAAAGCTTCGGTACCTTCCTATTAAAAAGGAGGGTAAAACATACAATTCTTCAAATTTTGAGGCATAATCCTCAACCGACAAGCTTCCTTGTTTGAGTTCGATGAATTCAAGCTCTTTCTTGCTCTTGTAACTATCAGGAAAATACTTCCTTAAAAACTCCACCTTGAAGTTCTCCCAAGTCAAGGGAGTGTGAGTAGAAATCATACATCCACGAGTCAAAATCCACCAAGACTCGGCTTCATCATGGATCATAAATACCGCATACTTAACCTTTTGAGCTTCAGAACATTCCATGCTAGCAAATATTCGTTCCAAGTCACGAATCCAAACATAAGCATCTTCTGGTTTATACCCCCATGAAATTCAGAAGGTTTTCGCTAATGGAATTGGTCAAGACCATGACTCGGTTGACCGATAAGTTGTTGTTACTATTCAAGAATATTGACAAATTGGTTAAAAGCTTCAGCCATAGTGGCTGCATCAACATTGCGTCTATCTATCATCGACCAATCTAGACACATAACACAACAATACTTAGAAATCTTATGTTTCCTTACTCAAGATTTACTAATCAAAAACAATCATCATCCACATATGTCATCATAATGTATTCACAATTTAAAGGGTAAACATTGGAAAAGAAATGCCTGGTCGAGCTTAATATTAATCACCATTATTCACAATATGAAGTAGTGAGCAATTCAAGCTCTAATAATGCATAATTATAGTGATAACATCACAACATTGAGCAACTAGTACTCTTGTAAGGCACAACAATGTTTCAATAATAAACAACAATATTTCAATGTCAAACAACCTCAATTCAACAAGAAAAATCACCTTTGATAACATTTAACTCACAAGATCAATCAATGAGCAATCAATGCTTTGATACCACCTTTGTGAGGACTGAAGTCCTTACATATTAATACGGTAATTGATAGAAATGAGGGAAAATTTTTCATGAATTAAAAGTAATTAAAGAATGAAGAGAAATTGCGAAATAAAACGTTAACAAGTAACACTGGACCATTAACTGCCAAACGTGGAAAACATGTATACATGTTGTAATATGGTCATGCCATGGCTTAATGGTACCCAAACATACATCAAAACTCATGAATTTTTGTTAAGACATGGTCATGAATCGATTCAAGCCTCGTGTGATTTGTTTCACACGTGTTTGGAACCCAAAACAGTGAACATAGAGGCCCTTGAATCGATTCAAGCTCCTATGAATCGATTCAAGCTATTTGGAATTGATGAACAGTTAAAATAGGAGCTCTTCAGTAGATTCAAGGCTTCGTATGAATCGATTCAAGCCATCCCAGGGGCTCTTGAATTGATTTAAGCCAATCTAAGGGCCCATGAATTGATTCAAGGGACTCATGAATTGATTCATGACAATATTCCTGATGCATATGGGGGATAAATATTTGGATGGCTATATGTGGTTGTGATCACTTGATGTATTGACACAATAAAGGTCTAGTGGGAACTTGTGAAAAGCACCTTGGCTGGGGACAAATGCTTAAGCAACTATGCTTGGTTGCAATTGGTTGATAAATCATGTGCGCATGAGCTATAAATAAATATTTCAAATTGGATCTGTTGCATATGTATTTTATGGTATGACATGCATTAGCCATAGGGGCATGGCATTTGAGTCAGAGAAGAATAAGAAAGATGACACCTTATTGAGAGTGTTAATTGAGGAGTGAATCTCATTTTTAGTCACTAACTAATTATGTATTGTTGTTGTTGTGACCCTTTAATGTTTCTTATGGATTGTGACAATGGGTATAGTAATATTGTGATTTGGTGACTTGGTTCTACTTGGTAATGTCCTTGTTAATGGACTCGTTATGTATGAATATATATGCTCAATGGAAGTTGATAAGATATGTAACATTATTGTTTGATTGAACTCCCTTGATAGGAGGATATGTTGAATTTCATTCATATATTTATGTTATCACAATTTGATTGATTATTCATCATTGAGAAAGTATGCTCACTCTCCATGTTGTCTACTTTTTAGCTCTTGTGTTGTAAGGCATGACCATGGAGTAGAGCTTTTCCAAGAGATGAAGTATAGTGTGAAGGAAGAATTTGTTTAGAATCCTTGGCCGGTATGTTTTGGGTTAATCAACTTTGGAAATCCTTTTGTGAACATGATACACATATATATGTATATATATATATGTTTTGTATATGATGATTGGGTATTGATAGTTATTGGTTCCTTAAAGGTCATGTGTGAAAATTAGACCCTAAGTGTTTTGAAGGCTAATTTTTGTATATGACCTTAGACTTGGTGATTTTGAACCACAATATATGTAATAAATGATATTTGGATTCATGCTTAATGAATTGTGATTATTATGTTGGTTGAAGATTAGATATAAGATGTATAGTTGAATGAAATAATGGATTTATATGTATATTAAGGAAGTGGATGGGTCATATTTTAATCCAAGAGGTTCTAGGACTTAGGACTAGGGTCGATAAACGCTACTACATATTTGAAACTTGTTGGCATTGGTTTGAAACATAATTGATGTGGTTTGTATGGTTTAGGTATGCCATTACTCATAAAATGTGTTTTTATGCATAATTCCATAGTTAGGCCTCATGGTTATGAATCCTTGAGTGTGATTGAGTCTTGCAAGTCTTAATTGGTATGTTTTAACTCCCCACAAAGTTTGGTAATGATTGGATATGATTAGAGTGGGTTTTGGTAGGCTAGAAACTCACAAAATCTGATTTTTCTAGTTTTTCTGCATAATTTACCGATTAAGGTAGTCCCCGGAATCAATTAAAACCTTACTATCAGCTCTGAGATCAATTCTCGATCAATTTAATCGATTAAGCTCAACACTTAGCCTATAACATGATGACTTAATCAATTAACAAGAAGACTTAATCGATTAACATACAAACAGAATGTTGTTAATCGATTAAGTCTTCTTATTAATTGATTAAGTCATTGTGTTTTAAGCTGAAGTAGCTCTTGGGTTTTCATGAAAGTTATAGATAATTGGGTTATGGATATTTTCCCATTGGAAGTACCACATTCAGAAGTTTGTAGCTCTAGATATGTCCAAAATACTACAAGGTGCTCATGTTGAAATTCTGATGCATAATTATTTTAGTTTTTTTGTGATTTGAGGTATCTTCGAGGCATAATTGGCCTTCAACCTATGCATGAAAGTTATAGATAAATGGGATAGGGAAGTGTGAGAATTGGTTTTACCTTAATTGGAGTTTCCTAACTCTCACTAGACGTGAAATACCAGACCTATTACAAAGAAAAACTCAAATTCAGGAGGGGTTTGAACCCAACTTTTTGTGATTTTCAATTTGGGACTAATAGGTGATGTTTATGACACGTTCCACTATTTATAAGACTAAAATTGCACTTTTCTCATATCGCTTCTCATATCTTCATATATGGGAAATATGCCTAATCAAAGATCTGGGGCGCGGCGTTGAATATTTCTCTTTTAATTCGTGGTGTCTTTTACGCAAGGTGAAGAACTTTAAAATGTGAAAAATTTATCCTCATATTTATTATGTTATATATATTATATTTGTTTATATAAGATTGAGGGGCGCCATAAGTGATGTAGGGTCTATTCCAAACGACGAAGCGGGATCGTCGAATCGCTCAGATTACTTCTCTTGAGGTAGGAAAGGAGTTTATATTCTAAATGCATGAGTTGAATATTGGTTGATTATTGTATGTGATATTACACATGTTTGCGTTGCCTTTGCTATGTTGATGAATGGTGAAGTTGAGCATTGCAATGTTGTGTGCTTGGCAATTGGTGGTATGCACTGTGGTAAATGATAATTACCATGAGATGTTGGGATAAGTGTTGTGCCCTATGTTATTGAGAATATATGTGTATTAACTACAAATAGTGATTGATAAATGTTGATGATGAATGAGAATGAATGTTGTTGTTGAGCATACCTTTGAGCAATTGATGATTGTTATTATAGATGATTATTGGTGCCATTGTAGTTAATGCAAGTAAGAACTTGTATATGGGAGTTGAATTGTGTTGATGGAAAATATTGTGGATGCCACACTAAGATATGAAACAATGACAATAACCAATGAAATTAAAATCCACTAAGAATTGAGTGGTGATGTTGATAATGGAGATGATTTGATGAATGGCATAAAGGGATGCATAGTATGAGATTACAAATGATTTACATATGTATTGCGTCCATCATATATTGCATAGCTACTGGTATGGGATGTTAGAGGTTTCTCCGGTTGGCATAGTGGGAGGGCGGCTCTGTGCACGAGCATTATTCTTGTTACCCTAGTGGCTCACTGGTGGAGTCATGAAGCTGCCCATCCTTAGCTACGGGGAGCTACATGTGGTTGACCCGGTGGGGGTTCTTTGAGGAGTAGGTGTCTCCAATGGTCCTATAGATCACAGTTGCTATGGTATAATTTATGGTTAGCCCGCAACACCATTGTGATATGATGAGGTTACCGTGGTCATGGTGAAAATGACCGGTGTTGTAAGATGGGCGATGTAGTTTGGTACTAGTAAAAAGAAATTGATGTGCATGCAAATAATGAGATAAGTGTATATATTTTACTACTACGGCAGGGGCACGATTATGTATCCATGCTTGAACCCACAATTGGTGCTTTATATTCCCATAGTCAGATGCGCGATTGATAATGATTTCCTTGTGCATATGCATTAGCCTAAAAGCATTTGTATATAGCCTGGTGATATGTCAAAAGAGGATGAGTTAAGATGATGGTTGGATTGGATGAAAGGAAACCTAAAGACAACAAGTAAAATATGAATGCAAAGAAAAGACCTTGTGTATGGATGATGATATTTGTGTTAGCCCGATATGGTGAAGGGAAATGATGTATATATGTATATACTTTGTTATGAGTTTGAGTAATAAATATGATGTATGTGTATGTTGTTAAAATGATGAAATTATGATGATAATTAATGATTTAATGCAAAGTATACATGTTGTTAATATGTATATGCATGTAATCACAAATGTATTCATATTTGTCACTTGGAATGTATAACTTACTCTTCATGTTGTCCTTTTAGCATTTTGATGTAGGATAAGCATGGAGTGAGGTACATTATATTTTGGAAATGTATATTTTGATGGAGAAGGTAAAATAACTGTATAGAAATGTCTTGGTTGTCGATCATTGTAAAGCATATGATATGAGAATATGCTTATTATGTATATGAATGTGAATGATGTTGGATGTATATTTTGGAGGTTATGTGCGAAAATTAGACCTTGGGTGTTAAAAAGTTTAATTTTTTGTTGTGACCTTAAACTTGGTGAATTTGAACCACACTATATGTAATGAATGATATTTGGATTCATGCATGGTGAAATTATGACTATTATGATGCTTTAAGATTATATATATGATGTATGGTTAAAGAAAATAGTGGATTTATATGTATATTGAAGAAGTGGGTGGGTCATACTTTGATCCAAGAGGTTCTAGGACATGGGACTAGGGTGTACAAACCCTATTACATATTTGAAACTTGTTGGCATTGGTTTGAAACATAATTGATGTGGTTTGAATGGTTTTAAGTATGCCATTGCTTGTAAAATGCATTTTATGCATAATCCCATGTACAGACCTCATGCTTATGAATCCTTAAGTGAGATTGAGTCTAGCAAGTCTTAACTTATTTGTTCTAAGTCCCTACAAGGTTTGATGGTGATTGGATATGATTAGGATGAGTTTTGGTAGGCTAGAAACTTATAAAATCTGGTTTTTCTGGTCATTCTGCATAATTAATTGATTAGAGAGGTTCCTCAAATCAATTAAAGGCTTTCTGCCAGGTCCAGGATCAATTTTTAACCGATTTAATCAATTAGGCTTAACACTTAATCGATTAACAACTTTCTGATTGTTTGTTAATCAATTTAGCCCTTCCTGCTAATCAATTAAGGCACTGTTTTTGAACTAGCGGATATTATAGGCAAAATTATATCTTAGGTTCTTTACAAAAGTTTTAGATAATTATGTTATGGACATTTTCCCGTTAGAATCACCCCATTTGGGTGTCTATAGCTCTAGATATGCCCAAAATGCTACAAGGTGTTCGTGTAGAAATTCTGATGCATAATAGTTTTAGCTTTTCACAATTTGAGGTATCTTTGGGACATAATTGGCCTCCAACCTCTGCATAACAATTATGGATAATTTTGTTAGAGAGGTGAAAGAATTAGTTTCACCTCAAGTATAGTTTCCTAGCTCTCGTTAGACGTAAAATACCAGACCCACTCCAGTGAAAAAGTTAAATTTAGGAGAAGTTTAGGCCTATCTTTTATGATTTTCAATTTGGGACTAATAGGTGATATTTATGACATGTCCCACTGTTTGTAAGACTAAAAATGAACTTTTCTCATATCACTCCTCATATCTTTATATATGGGAAGTGTGACTGATCAAAGATCTAAGGCGCGATGTTAAATGATTTTCTTTTAATTCATGGTGTCTCTTAGGCAAGGTAATGAACTTTAAAATGTGAAAAAGTTATCCTCATAATTATTATGTCATATCTATTATATTTGTTTATATAATACTGAGGGGCGCCACATATTTCATATGCTTGTACGCTGAGTTATTTGTTGTAACATAAAACTCATTATCATTTCTTTCTATAAAATCTAGTTTGTTGCTAGAGTCTGTTAGTGTAGGAAACACTTGTGGCCTGAAGAGACTTTTGAAAGAAGACTTGGGATTCTGTAGCTAGGAATGGCTCTTTGTAATAATACTTGGGTTATAAGCCAGAAGTGCCTAAAGTCAATAATACTTAAGGCACAGGTGTTATGCAGTCATTGTAAAGGTTTTTTTACAATAGTGAAAATCCTTCGAGTCTAAAGGGACTGAACGTAGCTTTTGCATTGAAAGTGAACTAGTATAAGTCTACCGTGTGATTCTTTATTCCCTTCTCTGGTCTATTAATTCATTTAACCTGTCCAGGTGTCAATAAAAGTTCTTGAAAAAGAGTTTGAGACTTATTTAACCCTTCTTCTAAGTTTAAAATCTAAACCATCACCTACCACTTATGACAATGGAGCATTCCAACAGGCTTTAGAGGTGACAATGAGATTATTCCCTAGGGTATGAACAAACAAGTCAAATGGTAACTCTATCATAGGCAATTTTAGTCTTTCTACACAGTCATTGGCAATAAAGGAATATAATGAACCTAAGTCGTACATAACAGTAAAAGGAATCCTACTAATGATACACTTACCTTCCACCATTGAGTTAGAACGAGATGCTTATTCTTCAGTGACCGTGAAAACTTTTCCTTTCACCTTTGGCCTTCCAACTGCATTGTGTATGTTTTTCTAAGTATTTATGGTAGTATTCACACTTTTAGGGTTCTTTTTTATCTTTGGGCAATCTTTGACGCGATGACCTAGCTTGTTACACTTTTAGTGCAATCCCTTTTCAGATGAGATCCTCCAAAGATAAAACATTTCAAGTCCAACACAGGTGTCAGATAGTAGCTTCCAAATAAAGCTTGGGGTTCGATAGGCACAGATGTTGCTCTAAAACGATGAAAGGGTGCTTGGTATGGCTTCTTTTTCCTGAAGTCCCTTCTTTGGTGATGATGGGGACCTCTACTTCTTGTTTCTTTAGCTTTATGAATAGGTTCATGGTTCTTGATCAACTTATCCTTGTAGTCTTCTTCGAAGATCTTACAATGATATACTAATACAAAAAAACTCACGGATGTCATACATTCGTATTGATTCCTTAATTTCAGGTGTAATTTGTTTACAAACTTTGAACATCGATCTCCTTCCTTTGTAGCATCATTATAATGAGAATGAAAATGAGATAACGCCTTAAACCTGGATGCGTACTATCTCATAGTCATATTTCCTTGGCCAGCGACACGAATTCTAATTGTCTTTTCTCATTTACGTCAGCTGGAAAGTATTTTTCCAGGAACTTATCCTTAAAGTGAGTCCAGGGGATCTCCATGCGGGTAACCATAAATTTCCGATGCATGTTATCCCATCAATGTTTGGCATCCTCAGATAAGGCATAAGGACCAAAGACTACTTTATCAGCTTTCGTGCATTATGATGCCCGAAAGATCTTCTCTATCTTTCGAATCCATATTTTTGCTCCATCAAGGTTGTATTAACCCTTGAAATAAGGCAGATTGTGTTTTCTGAATAGATCCAACCTTCTCAAGGCATCATTATCTTGACGTTTACGTGTCCCCATTGTAGTGATTAAGCCTTCTACAACTCCAACAAGATCATTTTTGACCATTAGTTTCTCGTTTCACAGTAACTCAGACTTGTTATGTCCAACATAGTTACTACCAAGTCATATATTCTATTTTCTATAAGTCATCTACATAGAGTTTATAGGCAAAGCAAGAAAGACCTTTCCCTAGGCGTACGGATCAACTGCTTTGATACCACTTTGTAACACACTCGGTTACATCTCAATTCAAGTTTCAAATGATTCATTAATTTTCAAAGTTTTTTTTTTAAAATAATAAAAGTATTGTTTCAAAACAAGAAATGTGATCGTTGGAAATTTATATTAACTAAAAGGAAACTATCATAATAAATTACATACTATAAATATATAATTTCTAAAATACCTCATGATGATCATTATGTTATTAAACTAATTTGAAGAGTAATATATCATTACATTCATTTATAATAAGAGAGATAATTGATAAACATTTTTAGAAAGAGAAGAAAATTCATGGCTCAAGAGCAGTTATTCAATAATTGAGTTTATTCGTTGGACCACCGTATCTATACCGAGTTCCCTCTCTAGAACGTATTATATTTATTGTCCAAATCCTCCAATCCTTTACTCTATACAAACCATCAAATTGAAAAGATATGAAACAAAACACAAAGAAAAAAGTGAGAAACAGAATATAATTTGCATGATAGAAATAAGCATATACAATAAAGGGTTTTCACAAATATAATAATTGTACTATCAATCATAATCATAATGTTTTTCTCAAAACTAACATAATCATATTAAAAATAAATAATAGAAAAAGATATATTTACAAGTTTAGGCGAGATTCTTGGTAATATCTCTAAAATAATTAAGATTTTCACAAAAATTTTGGATTAAGTAAGAGAAAAATATTGAGGTTATTTCTCAAGAGTTTAAGGTTGAGAAAAAAACTCAAAATAGTGGTGGAAATCGTAACATCCCAAATTTTGAAATAAATGATTAAATAAAGAGGAATAAATATGAAATAACTATAGATAAGTTAATTAATGTCCCAAAATATTAGAAATAATTAAATTAAGATTTTTGAGAATTATTCATAATTATTGAAGCTTTATGAGCTAAAAATATACCCGATTAAAATATGGGTGTCAGACAAAGTATCTCCGATTGAGGTGCCATTAGTCAAGGCTGATAAGAATATCGTTGGGAGTCCGAATATATATTCGGAATAATTTTTAGATAACGTATTAAGCCTGAACTGAGATTCTGTAAGTTATAAAATGGAGAAAATTTAAATGATGGGCCAAACTAAAAACTTAATTCCTTATTCTTCTCTCATTTCTCACGTTGGTTCTCTCTTCTCCTAAGGCCACTCTCTTCTTCTTCTCCTTCATTCCTTCTTCTTCTTCTTCCAAAAGCCTAAGCAAGTGGTGTGCCCATCGTTCTCCTCCATTTTCATTTTCCCTAAGCTTGAAGGAGGTGACATTGATTTGGAGCTTCTCCTTCCTTCTCCCTTAATTTTCGTTACCCACCTTTCTCCTTCTAAAGCTCATTGTTGTGTATTGGTGGAGGTAAGTTTCTGTCCTTTTTCTTTGAGCTTATGCCCTTGGTTATGGGGTTTGGGTGTTTGGAAGAGGTGGGGTGATTTTAAATGCAAGCTTGATGAACCATTAATGGGGTACACGAAAATTAATGCTTAGAATGGTACAAGATGATATGCATTTATGATGTTATAGGATTTTTAGAGAAACCCTAACTTGTGAAAATTGAGGAAAATGATTAATGTTGGTTGGAAAGTGATTTAATAAGGGAATGAATGATATTTGAATGATGGGTATGAGTAAATATGTTAAGAGAATATTTATTGGTGGTGAGAAGTTGATGTTGATAATGGTATGTGGCCATTAATGATGATTAATAGCCATTGGTATGTCAACCCTTTTTGTGGGTATGGCCTTAAATGAATACAAATGAACTTGAATGCCCAACCCATGGTGGTTTAAGTGAAATTAATGAAATGGAAAATGACTTGATAATGATAACATTGTAAACACCAAGTGTTAGACTAGAATATTTGAATCTATGTGATCTTGAGTAGAAAATAATGATATGTGCCTTGTGAAATGTAGGATGCATTCCGAACGACGAGGCGGAAACGTCGTATCACTCAGAATTCTTCTCTTGAGGTAGGAGAAGAGTTTTATATTCTAAATGCATGAATTAAGAAGTATTTGATTGTCATATGTGACAATATGCATGCTTGCCTTGTTTGAGTGGTAATGATGATTTGTGGTTGTTAAACATGATTATGATGATGAATATGCTTGGCAACATGTAAGGTGTATTTGGAATGTTTATGGTATGCTAAATGGTGATGATGAATTGTTTGGCTAGTATATTGCATTGATGATGATATGATGGTGCTATGTTCACCATGAATGTGGAATGGTCATTATTGATGATAAATGAGAATGAAAAGGGATGATTAGCATGCCTTTATGATGATGAAGGATTGATGATTGAAATTGACGATTGGATGCCCTTGTGATAATGAGGAATTGTTAAATATGTCATACCAAAATTTGAACACTAGTAATAACCAATGATAATAAAATCCACTAAGAAATGTATGGTGGAAATGATGGAGATGTTGATTGGTGAGTGGCATAATTTGGATGCATAGTTGTGAGAATGCATTATGATATGCATTTGCATTGCATCCATGGGATACTGCAAAGCCACCGGTGTTGGAAAGTTAGAGGATTCTCCCAGCTGGCCCAGTGGGAGGGCGACTCGGTGCATGAGTATAATTATTTTCCCCTGTGATTCGGAGTGTAAGTCAAGAAGCCGCCTATGTATAGCTACAAGGAGCTGCATGTGGCTGACCTTGTAGGGGATGGCTCATTGATGAGAAAGTGTCCTTGGTGGTCCTATGGATCACAGCCGCCATGGCATGAATCATGGCCGGTCCGTAACACCTCTATATTGATTATGGTGTTTACTATGGTCACGGTGTAAATGGCTAGGTGTTGCAAGATGGGCGATGCGGTTTGGTACCAGTAAAACATAATGATATGCATGCAATTTGATGATATATGTGTACACATTTTTCTATTACAATAGGGGTATGGTTATATGATCATACTTGACCCACAATTTGGTGATTAATCCCACAGTCGGATTCGTAATTGATATTACTCCATTGTGCATGTGCATTAGCTTAAGAGCATTTACATATAGTAAAGAGATATGCCAAAGGTGATGAGAAATGGTGATGGTTAAGATTGGGTGAGAAAATACCTAAAGACAACATAAAAGATATGAATACAAATACATATACTGTGTATGGTGATTTTATATGTGATATCCTAATATGATGAGGGGTTGAATTGTGTGTATGTAAATGTATACTTTGTTATGACCCATAAGGATGATTGGGTATGTGTATGATTGGTGAGATGTTGATAATTATGATGATGAATGATATATCGATGCAAAGTAAACATGATGTTGAATGCATATGCATACAATCACATTGTATTCATTTTCATCCTTTGAAATGTATAACTCACTCTCTCATGTTGTCTATTTTTAGCTTTGTGATGCAGGACACTCATGGGCATGAGATTAGATTTTTTTGGAAATGTACTTTTGATGATGGAGGTAAGTTAGTGTATAGGACGTGCCTTGGCCAGCGAGTCATGATTTTCTATAGCAAATGATGAATGGTGTATGCTCAATATGTACTTGAAAAGGTGTATATTGATTTTGGAGGTTATAGGTGAAAATTAGACCTTATATGTATGGCTAATTTTTTATTATAACCTAGACAATGCATGATGTTAGTTATAGGGTTGTAATTATTTCCCAAGTGATGAATGGATGAAGTTAATTCATGAATTACAATGTTCTATAGAAAATATGTGATGTTGTGTGTTGATGTTTATACCTATTTGAGGAACCAATAAGGTCAAATTGTGTTTTAAATGGTTTTGATGGAATGTAATGACTCCAATAGCTTAAATTCGTGATTTGTGTAACACCCAAATTTTTAATTGAATAAATAAAATCAATAGGGGAAGAATTTTTAAATTTTAAGGTTAACAAACCGTGCGTAATCTGTTGAATTGATAAAATCGAGTACAACAAGAAAAGGAAGGGGAAGAAGACAAGGGAGAAACTCACGCACAGCGAGGGGAAGAAACGCTTAAGTGAACCCAATGGCACCAGGTACACTCACTCAAGCGAGGGCTAACTACGCTCGGACGATTCTACTCAAGATCTCCAATCCGCACTACACTTTGCTGAAGCCATGCTACACTCGGCATCCTGACATTCCACTCGGTTTCTAGTGTATGGTTCACTCGGGAAATCATCACGCTCATGCTTCACTCGGGAGGGTTCACTTCCTAACCCACTCGGACTAACCTCAATACTTGCTAGCCCATTCTGATAGCATATCGCACTCCGCTGCTCCACTCAATCGGATTATATAAGTACACGTATCGTCAATTCAAGAATGATTCCCAAAGCCACTCACTCGGAATATATGAAGACTTCTCACTCGGGATAACATTCGCGTCCATCATACCACTCGGAGCATTCTGCTCACCTCTCACTCGGTAACCATAATATTTCCTACTCTAATTTTCCTACTAAGTCAAGGCTCACTCGGGTTCTCTAGCTGCTTGCTAATTTATTGCATCAGATCCACTTAGAGTTTTAGGCGTCGTTCCCTAGTCGGTGAACTCTCACTCGGCGGGTTCTCACTCGGAATCGTTGATTATCCTCTACTCAGAAAACCTCACAATTATCACTCACAGGATCCGCACCAACTCCTACTCCAGACTATGCGACCTCAATTACCCGGACCATTCAACCTCTCATCACTCGGAATGACTTGCCATCTTGTTTTCCCCCAACAACAACTTAGCTCCACATCTACCCATAGTCACACTAACTTCCTACGCTCAGAAAGTATACTTATACATCCAGGCTTATCGCTTGTACATCACCCACAGTATAGAATAAACACAGAATGTACATATATATAGGGAAGTATTTAAATAATTACACACGCATTAACATGTTCCTTCTACCCGAAGTGTTCAAATTCTGATATAAGGACTGAAATCAAAATATGAGCTGGCCAAGGCTTAACAAGACCTTATACACAGTATATACATATACACATATATTCCATAGCGCTCGGGTTCTCTGCTCTGCACTCGGCTCCTCCTTCATCCTTCATTCTGAGAGATGTTCACTGAAAAGTGTAGCCACAGTAGGGGTGAGCTTTTACATGGAAAAACACAGCCAAGGATTCGGTATCAGTGTCAGTACGCACACTTACGTTCACTCGGTCGCATTCAAATTAGATTAGGGTCATGCAAATTAGAATAGTATCAATAACATACACTTACATACATATCACATAAAGTTCATCCTTATTCACACATGCACATGCATCCACACCATCGGAATTTATTCATGACACCCAATACATGCCATGCGTACTATCCTAACCAACATTATAACTACATGCATGCCTGTGGATCCGACTTGAGTAATGACTCTCAGTTATAGTTCCCCCTTTACTGGCCTCTCGTCCATCAGCTCTTCCCACGTGGTACCGGCCTCCCATTGGCGTCTCGAGACTCCTCTCTAGCTCCTACGGCTACCACGAGCTCTCTCAGGATCTAGCCAAGGTCTGTAACTGGAAGTCATTCCCTCGGGGCTCATGACCTTCCACGGGTCACCCCATTCCTACATATGCAACTTATACGTTTAACAGCAAGCAACATCACTCAATTGATACCTCCTTCGTAAACATCAAGGTAGAAGCATACTCAACACGGTTTCCATCTTTACTTTACCAATCATACCAACATGTACAGTGCTCGAACAATCAAGGTAATAACATCGGACGAATCAACTAACAGTCACACATTCTTATTCTCACAGTATTAACAGAGGTAGAACCATGCATCTCACTCAGCTATATCAGAAAGGCTAACAGACTACATTACCACTATCTTGCTTACATTCAAATATTATCTAACTACTCATCATACACATGGAGTCCAAGATCAACAATCATGCATAATATACAACCGTGACAGACACATGCATACACTTAAAGCAGTACATTCATCCGGTACCGTTCGTGGACCATGCATTTGACATGCAAGCGCCCCTACCTACTGAAGGAAGTTTGAGGGGTTCCTCTGTTTCCCGACGCTGGTCTGATTGCCTTGCCTAGGCTCACACTCGTTCGGCCTCCTTGGTCGTAGTCGCACCGTGAAACAGGGGCTGTTCATCTTTCACCCTGATGATTGTCCCTCACCAGCCGAAGGGACTCAAAGTCTTCTGCAGCGTCATCGTCGTGCATTCTTAGGAACAGAACAGGGAGCAGGGGAAGGAAGACGAAGGGTAAGAGGGAAGAGAGTACAAGAAGGAAAAAGAAGAGAAGAGGGGAAGAGGGAGTCTGAAGGAGATGCGTAGCTTCAGTGACCAAAGGCACATATATAAACATATGCATGCACGATGGAGAGTGGGATGGGAAGACGTGAATTGCAGTCCCACTCACGTGACTCCCAATCGGAAGTAGCCACCTCCTACCAACCAAGCTTAATTAATTGTCACTATTTCTTAGACTGAGTTGATTATAATTAATAATCAATTTTCCTTCTTTGCAGTCAGAATCTCAATGGTTTATATTCATTCGGTACTAATCCTCAAAATTGGGATGTTACAATTTGTGACTTGTAAAAATTGGGACAGACCAATTCCATTAAGAATAGGTCCATGTGTTGTATAAAAATGCCTCAAAATAAGTGAAATGCATTTATGCGTATAACTCTCTTATTTTTGGGAATTTTTGAGTATGGCTCATAGCCACACTTCACAAATGATGTATATAAGTTGGTGTCAAAATTTGGTAGGCATTGGAACTCATATGAAAAAGTTAGGGGGTTAGAAGTCCAAAAATATGACTTTTTCTACATAAAATGGCCTCTATGCTGTCATGAATCGATTTATAATAGTGTGTGAATCGATTCAAAGCTCACTGGATTCACTGTTCCTAATTTTAAACACTTTGAATCGATTCAAGCCCCCGCATGAATTTATTTAAAGCTCCCTAGAATTACTGTTCATGAGGTCCAGGCACGTTTGAATCAATTCATACGAGCTTGAATCGATTCAAAGGGGCCTGTTTTCATTGTTTGGACTCCAGAAGCACTTGAATCGATTCTTGGAGTGCCTAAATTGATTCATACTCCTGATTCTTCATTTATTTTATGTGTTTTGTTGATAGATGGGTTCCATTTAGCCATGGTTCAAATATATATCCTTGTGTGACTTCAATTACCACTTTTACCTATCAAATCAAGTCTCTTTAAATCTTTTTCTCATTCCTTTCCATAACTCTTAAATCGATTATGCTTTTCGTTATCCCTTGTTGACGATTCTATTGTTGATTGTCCAAGCAAGACTCTTGACTTAATTTACTCACCTTCTCATATCTTCATATATGGGATAGGTTATTTAAAATGATTCGGGGTTACTCATTAACGATTTATCTCGTGGTTTCTTCTATTCTTTAATTACTTTAAAATCGAGAAAAATTTACCCTTATTTTTGGGGTGTCTTAACCTAGTATCAGAGTATTGTTTGCTCTTTGATAGAGACTTAGTAGATGTTATGCTAGCAATTCTTGCTTATGATCGAATTGTTTGAGTTGTATTTGATTGAGTTAGGGACTTCTTGATTGGATTATAACTGTTTGGCATTGAATTGCGATTGGTGTACTTGTTGTTTGACTCTGGCCAAGGTTCCTTACACTATTTACCTTCAAGGATGAATATGTTGTGATTATACATTGAGATTAATATAACTATTATAATATAATGCATGATGGACCAATTGGTGTTGAAACCTTTATATAAATGTATATAGATTGAAGGTTGATTGTTTGGTCTAGTTTAATCATGTGTGAGCCATGTCTTAATGTATAGGCGTGAAACATGGCTGGTAGGCATAATCGTGAAGCGGCTGCTATGGTATCTGCTTTGAATCGTTTTACGGATATTTTGGAAAGATAAGGCCGGTAAAATATGGGACAAGGTGCCCAAGGTCTTGATCGATTTCTCAAGAGGAAACCTTCTGAGTTCCATGGAGGGTATAAACCCGAGGATGTGTACATGTGGATCAATGATCTTGAGAGGATCTTTGTGAGTTTTGAATGTTTTGAGGCTCAAAAGGTTGAGTATGTGGTCTTTATGATCCGCGATGAAGCTGAATCAGGATGGCGTCTTACTAGGGGATGCGTGTTTTCTGCTAATGTTCCTTTGGAGTAGGAAAACTTCAAGGTTGAATTCTTGAAGAAATATTTTCCAGAAAGCTACAAAAGTAAGAAAGAGCTTGAGTTCATGGAGCTTAAGCAAGGTGATATGACTGTGGAGCAGTACGCCTCCAAGTTTGAAGAGCTTTGTGCATTCTATCCTCCTTATCAACAAGAGGGTACCGAGGCTTCAAAGTGTGTGAAGTTTGAGAATGGTTTAAGGCCTAAGATAAAGCGAGCTATTCGACATCAAGAAATTAGAAGCTTTCCGATGCTTGTAAACAAGTATCGCATATACGAAGAGGATGATGTGACTCCTTTGACTCAAGGCAAGCATGAGCCCAAATTGAAGGGTCAATTTTCTGGTTTTAAGAGGCATGGCCAATTTAGGAAGAAGAAATTCCTTCGTGGAGGATCCTCTAATGCAAGAGGACGTGGTGGACCAAGAGGTGGTTATGGAAATGGTAATCAAGGTTGTGGCAATAACCAAGGCCTAACCTGCTTCAAATGTGGTGTCAACCATTTGGCACGCGATTGCCCAAGAGATGATATGGTGTGCTTCCAATGCAACCAACCCGGGCATATTCGCCCTAATTGCTCGTTGAACATAAGAAATGCTAATGTTGATACTCCTATTCGTATGAATTATGATGCTAACCGTGGAGGCTATGGTGGTTTTAGAGGTTGTGTGATAAGTGCTTTTTAATATAATAAATAAGATCTAGTTTGCTTAGGATTTTAGTCATTATCCACTGTATTTCCTTTATTTATTGCGATGTTTGCTCTCTTTCCACTCTATTCTACTTGGGTATGTTATTTTGCAGGAATTAAGGTAATAAAGGGTCAAAAACAAGGAAAAATCTGACCAGAAATGAATCACACTCGGGCAGACTCTCAAGTTTCAAACTGAGCTCAAGTGAGAAGTCTCCAAGGAAAGGAATTCCGAGTGGGTTGGGTCAGAAAAATGAATTTCCGAGCAAAGCAAAGCTCGGACATAAGAAGAAATTCAATCAGTCAAATTCCCACTCTTCAAGTGCAAATTCCTGAGTAAAAGAGAAGGCCATTCCGAGTGAATTGATTGACGACTGAAGGCTGTGAACACCTTTTTCAGTCCGGCCTAAATTGTCATAACACCGGACCCGGTCTTAAAACTGGCAACACCGGACAAGGCCCAAATTAACACCGGACCGATGTCGTGCGCCTGATAAAGGAGTAACAGGCCAGTCCGGCCCTAAGGAAAAAGGAATCTCAGATCAAAAATAGGCACACCGGCTGGTAGTAGATCCGGACTAGGAGGGAGAACATCGCCCCGATGATTACATTGAAAGACTCAACCGGTGTGAAGACACAGGTAAAGGTTCTTGAGACACCACATCAGATCAGTGGAAACTCCGTCCAACCGATGTCTTTGCTAACCGATGTCACAAATTTGACAACGGATGGCTGAGGTCGGAAATTTGTGCATGATGACCTGGAATCCAACATCTCCCAATCCAACACCGCCCAAGTTCCTAATCCATGACACCGCCCAAGTTCCTAATCTATGACACCGCCCAAGCTCCTAATCCATGACACCGCCCAAGCTCCTAATCCATGACACCGCCTAGATTCTTCACCCAACCAGACTCCTCTCCTTTCCATCAACAACACCGTCCCATTCCCTATCCGCTGTCCCCTTCTAATCTATACCACACACCGTCCCACTTCACCTCTCCTTTCCAATACTCCACACCGCCCAACAATCCTCTTCAACACCTACACCGCCCATACTCCTTTCCTTTCCAACACTCTCAACTCCGCCCAACCGTCCTCACCTCTCAACACCGCCCAACCGTCCTCACCTCTCAACACCGCCCAACCGTCCTCACCTCAACACACCGCCCAACTTCCCAACACCGTCTCCCTTTCTTCTTCTAATACATAACACCGCCCAGTAACCCTCTCAACTCCGCCCAGACTCTCAAACCACAACACCGCCCAGACTCTTAAACCACAACACCGTTCAGCAGTACTCTCCACACCGCCCAAACTCTCTTCACAGGCCCAACACCAGATCAATTGAACACCGCCCAGTAACTCACTCAACACAACACCGTCCAGCAACACCGGCTCCATTCAACACAACACCGTCCAGCAACTCCACTGTCCCTCATATCACCATACCTGCCACATACAAACCAACAACGCCCAGCAACTAATACCAAACAGCAAGCTTTCACTCGGTCTTGTGGAATTCCAGTACTTTTCCATTCAGAATTTGCCCAGCTGAATAAATCCAAGCCCCGAATTATTGGAAATATTAAAATAATGCAAATTGGAAACAAGTTGGCACAGTTGGAAGTCACATGCACTGAAAGTTTATCCCACTTGCAAATTGAACGCGTTTTCATTGCTGGAATCCTCAATCCATTTACCTATAAAAGCAGCAGCAACCCATCAGCAAACAACAACTTCTTCCCATTCTAAAATCACTCAAGCTTCATTTCTTCGTTACTTTCTCTCTTTTTCTCTTTAGTTCTATTCTTTTCCATTTTTTCTTTCTCTGTCCGTTTTTCTTCTCTTTCTTTTTATTTTCTTTTCTTTCTTTTATTTTGTAAGAGTGTGAGGGCTGTAAAACTGAGATTTTAAATTTGTAATTGGTGGAGAAATTATTTCAACAAGGAATTACAGTGGTAAATTATTCTGAGCTTTTGGAGAAACCCGTAAGTCTTTATTTTTACCATGTCTTGTATGTTTTATTTTTCCATTATTTACATGAATTTAAATTATTTCATGAGTAGCTAAATTAATTATCTTGGGATAAAGGGGGTATGATAATATTTTATTTTAATGTTATTTTGACTTGGAATTAAATAAATTTCTGTTTTCCATTTAGTTCAATTATGCTTAATGCTTTTAGTAATTCCTAACAAGAACCTAAATGTTAAAACTGTATACTTACGGGTATATTAGTAAGTTTAGGTAATAAATAGAATCGAGAGATTTTTTTTACCGGAAAGCTTTGAACTAAACCTAAGATTTTTGAAATGCTTTATGTGACCTCGGTAAAACCGTGAAAGTAATCAAAATTCTTTTGAGGAAATAAAAGGGATTTTCATAAAACGATAATGGGCCTTTCTGAGGATTAAGCAGCGCTTTCCATAGGTTAGGTACATTAATAGGATTCCGAAAGGAACATATTAATTAGCTTTTGGAAAATTCGCCTTGGAAAACTTAATTCGATTCTTATTTATGAAAAGTTAAAATTCATTAAACATAAAATAGAGTCTTAATCCCCTGAAATCCCAAGATACTCTCAACTCTGATTTTTTTAGTGACAAGTAAATTTTATTTTTATTCGTATTCTGTGCAACTTTAATTTGTGTTTTATTTTATAAAAACCTTAAAAATTAATTGTGTGGATAATTAAATTTCAATATGCTGGTACTTTGAACACAGTCCCTGTGGAGAACGATAATCTTTTATATTACGCGACATAACCCGTGCGCTTGCGGGCCCTGTCAAGTTTTTGGCGCCGTTGCCAGGGACTGTTGTCCCTCAAATATCGGCAATATTGAAATTCGATTAGATCATACTTGTTAATATTTTTATTGTTATTTTTTTCTTTGTAATTTTGTATTTTGTTCTATATTCTGTGTATCTGTTTTATTTTTGTAATTGTTTGTTTTATTTGTCATTTATTTTCTATTTATGCGACGAAGCTGTAGTGTCGATCTAAACTTAGGATTTG
This sequence comes from Clitoria ternatea, assembly GCA_037962975.1. Taxonomy (NCBI): domain Eukaryota; kingdom Viridiplantae; phylum Streptophyta; class Magnoliopsida; order Fabales; family Fabaceae; genus Clitoria; species Clitoria ternatea. The sequence goes on from CM075672.1 coordinate 97,561,030, forward strand.
ACCCTGAGATAGAACGTACCCTTAGAGCTTTGAGAAAACAACAAAAACAACAAAAAGAACAAAAAGAAAAACAAATGGCAGACCAACACAGACCCTTAAGAGATTTTGCCGCTCCAAGCACTAATGGGAGAGGATCTAGCATCCTTAGACCCACAGTGGAGGCTAACAATTTTGAATTGAAGCCTTCACTACTCTCAATGGTTCAACAGAACCAATTCAGAGGTTTACCCTCTGAAGATCCAAACCTTCACCTTCAAATCTTTCTTGAATACTGTGACACCCTGAAGATGAACGGAGCCACCAATGATGCCATTCGCTTAAGACTTTTCCCTTTCTCCTTAAGAGATAAAGCAAGGGCGTGGTTATACTCTCTTCCTGAAGGATCCATCACGACTTGGGAACAATTGTCCAGTGATTTTATCAATAAATGGTACCCAAGGAACAAGACTGATGTTCTGAGAAAACAAATCATCAATTTTTCACAAAAAGATGATGAGTCCTTGTATGAAGCCTGGGAAAGATACAGGGAGTTGCTAAGAGAATGTCCTCACCATGGGATAGAAAGGTGGTTGACGATCCATATTTTCTATAATGGACTAACTTCCACACAAAAGATTTCTTTAGATGCTGCAGCTGGAGGAGCCTTCATGAGTAAAAATGTTGATGAAGCTGAGAACCTGATTGAGGAAATAGCTCAAAACACTCACTAGTGGAACTCTGAGAGAGGATTACCTTCTAAAACACCAGGTAAGTACTCTGTTGATGCTCTTTCCCTACTTTCTGCCAAAGTTGAAGCATTAACATTAAAACTTGATAAAATAGGGTCAACAGGTGCTACTAATATTGTTTGTGAAGTTTGTGGTGTTTCAGGACATGGAGCTACAAACTGTAACTTAGCCATGACCCCTAATCAAGAACAAGAAATGCATCAGGTAGACGCTATTGGAAACTATAGTGGAAACTATCAAGGTAACTACAGACCTCCACAAGGTCCACCTGGCTTCCAAAATAGGCCACCTCAATTCCAAAGTAACTACAAACCTCAACAAGGAACCTATATTCCACAAAAATCAAAGCTAGAATCCTTGATGGAAACATTTGTAGCTACTCAACTTAAACAAAATGATGAATTTTCTGATGCAATAAAAAACTTGGCTTCAAAAGTGGACTCTCTTGCCACTCACAACAAAATATTGGAGACTCAAATTGCCCAACAAGCCTCCTACTCTCAAAGATCACCAGGAACGTTTCCTGGGAAACCTGAGGCTGGACCTTCCAACCATGCAATGGCTATCACTCTTAGGAGTGGTACTCAATATGATGGTCCAATTGGTAAGACTGAAGAGAAAAAGAAATTGGATGATTCTCCATCTCACCCGATGAATAAGGAAGAAAAACCACAAGAAAAGAAAGAAAAGGTTAAGCCATATCAACCTCCTATTCCATTTCCTCAGCGCCTGGCTAGAGCAAAGTTGGACAAACAATTTGGTAAGTTTCTTGATGTTTTAAAGAAATTGTATGTCAATATTCCCTTCATAGATGTTTTGCAGCAAATGCCTATCTATGCGAAGTTCTTGAAGGATATTTTGTCCAACAAAAGAAAGCTTGAGGAAGATGAAACTGTGGCACTCACTGAGGGGTGCAGCGCTCTAATTTAAAAGAAAATGCCTCCAAAACTTCATGATCCAGGTAGCTTTTCTATTCCTTGTATGATTGGTGGCATAGCTATAGATAGAGCATTGTGTGATTTGGGAGCGAGTGTGAGTTTAATGCCATTATCTGTTGCTAAAAAGTTAGGATTGGGAGAGCCAAAACCTACTAGGATATCTTTACAGTTGGCTGATAGATCTATCAAATATCCTGTAGGAATTTTAGAGGATGTTCCTATTAAGGTAGGAAAATTTTTTATACCTGCTGACTTTGTTGTGCTTGAAATGGACGAAGATTCTTTGATTCCTATTATTTTAGGCAGACCATTTTTAGCAACTGCAGGTACTGTGATCGATGTCAAAAATGGTAAGTTGTCTCTAACTGTTGGAGACCAAAAGGTTGATTTTAATTTGAAAAATGTTTTAGAAAAACCTTTTAATGATGTTTGCTATGGAATTGAAATTGTTGATCAAGTGGTGAAGGATGAAACTCTTCTTAATGACCCACTTGAATCTATTTTTCTGAATAAGTTTGCAGGAACATCAAAAAGCAGTGAAGGTGACATACCATTGAGACATGACACTGAGGTCATGGTGAGCCCAAATGTTAAACTTAAATCTTCACCTTCCATACTAAGGTATGAATTTCTAGGCCCTAATCGATTCTTGACTGTGATTGAGGGATAGAGTCTGGCTGAAGACGTTAAACTTAGCACTTGTGGGGAGGTAACCCCATGTCTTTATTTTTAAGCTTTAAAAAAAAATATATAAAAAAAAAATTAAAAAAAGAAACCAACTATGTCAGATGCTGGTTTGGGATTATTACAGGTAAGTTTTCTTATCCTTTTATCATCCATTTTAACATTGAGGACAATGTCAAATTCTGGTTTGGGGTGGTAGGTAAGAAAACTTAACTGTTTTGTTTACATTGTGTGATTGTCATTTTATTATGCATGTGTGTTTTCCTTGCTTTGTTTGTAATCTTGTAATTTACCATGATTGCATGATAAATTTACTTTGAACACAAAGCCAATATCTAAGGACCAAAATTTTGAGTAAAATTTTTCAAAATTTGATTGTTTAAATGCCAAATCAATGCTTAAATGAACCTTATGTGATTAAAATTTTCTTTGAAAGGACTTTCCATGGTGAGACTTGAGCCAAAATGGGTAATTTATCAAACAAATTTTCAAAACCCATATTTTCTTGATTGAGTGAATCTCATAGTCATTAATATTCTAGAACTTGTTTTTCAACCAATTCAAAATGGTTTTTGATTATATGTCTTAGAATGATAAAGGCACAATTAGGTCTTATTCTTAAGCCTCAGAATTTTGCATAATTTGACCCCTAGTTGTCCCTTTTGAGCCTGAAAGTGAAAATTTTTCTTTGAAACCTTTCATTGACTAATATCCTCTATAATGGTGAAAAAGTTGGAAATTTAGTGGAGCAAAGAAATAAAAAAAAAAGGAATTAAGAAAAATATGTATTGAATGCAAAGAAAAGAAATAAAAAGAAAAAGAAAATCAAAAGGATGATATTGAATGAATTCCAAAAAGTCCATAAAAGTTCAAAAATTTGCTCTGTTAAAATTATTATGGTAATTTGAATCATTCATGATGTTAAAGCCCTTTTGTATTCCATTTTTCTTGAAATTCCTACCAATACAACCCAAGGCCGCGTTACAACCTTTGAAAGACCTTTAGACTTTGACATATTTTCTATCTAAACTGTGGAGTCTCTGGTTTATTAACAAGCTTATGGTAATGTTTTTTTTGACTATGATGATTTGAGAGATACACAAACCTTGAAACACTTGAGTGAAAATTGTGAGAAGAGTATCTCAAGTCTTGACATTGAAATTTGATTCACATAAGTAAATAAAAATTGGCATTTGAATAAATCTGTTTCTCTATTTTGGATTCCTTAGTCTATTAAGCTTAGTGTTTTCTGTATTTTATCTTGTGAATATGGTGATTGCTTGAGGACAAGCAATGTTTTGGTTTGGGGTATTTTGATAAGTGCTTTTTAATATAATAAATAAGATCTAGTTTGCTTAGGATTTTAGTCATTATCCACTGTATTTCCTTTATTTATTGCGATGTTTGCTCTCTTTCCACTCTATTCTACTTGGGTATGTTATTTTGCAGGAATTAAGGTAATAAAGGGTCAAAAACAAGGAAAAATCTGACCAGAAATGAATCACACTCGGGCAGACTCTCAAGTTTCACACTGAGCTCAAGTGAGAAGTCTCCAAGGAAAGGAATTCTGAGTGGGTTGGGTCAGAAAAATGCATTTCCGAGCAAAGCAAAGCTCGGACATAAGAAGAAATTCAATCAGTCAAATTCCCACTCTTCAAGTGCAAATTCCTGAGTAAAAGAGAAGGCCATTCCGAGTGAATTGATTGGCGACTGAAGGCTGTGAACACCTTTTTCAGTCTGGCCTAAATTGTCATAACACCGGACCCGGTCTTAAAACTGGCAACACCGGACAAGGCCCAAATTAACACCGGACCGATGTCGTGCGCCTGACAAAGGAGTAACAGGCCAGTCCGGCCCTAAGGAAAAAGGAATCTCAGATCAAAAATAGGCACACCGGCTGGTAGTAGATCCGGACTAGGAGGGAGAACATCGCCCCGATGATTACATTGAAAGACTCAACCGGTGTGAAGACACAGGTAAAGGTTCTTGAGACACCACATCAGATTAGTGGAAACTCCGTCCAACCGATGTCTTTGCTAACCGATGTCACAAATTTGACAACGGATGGCTGAGGTCGGAAATTTGTGCATGATGACCTGGAATCCAACATCTCCCAATCCAACACCGCCCAAGTTCCTAATCCATGACACCGCCCAAGTTCCTAATCTATGACACCGCCCAAGCTCCTAATCCATGACACCGCCCAAGCTCCTAATCCATGACACCGCCTAGATTCTTCACCCAACCAGACTCCTCTCCTTTCCATCAACAACACCGTCCCATTCCCTATCCGCTGTCCCCTTCTAATCTATACCACACACCGTCCCACTTCACCTCTCCTTTCCAATACTCCACACCGCCCAACAATCCTCTTCAACACCTACACCGCCCATACTCCTTTCCTTTCCAACACTCTCAACTCCGCCCAACCGTCCTCACCTCTCAACACCGCCCAACCGTCCTCACCTCTCAACACCGCCCAACCGTCCTCACCTCAACACACCGCCCAACTTCCCAACACCGTCTCCCTTTCTTCTTCTAATACATAACACCGCCCAGTAACCCTTTCAACTCTGCCCAGACTCTCAAACCACAACACCGCCCAGACTCTTAAACCACAACACCGTCCAGCAGTACTCTCCACACCGCCCAGACTCTCTTCGCAGGCCCAACACCAGATCAATTGAACACCGTCCAGTAACTCACTCAACACAACACCGTCCAGCAACACCGGCTCCATTCAACACAACACCGTCCAGCAACTCCACTGTCCCTCATATCACCATACCTGCCACATACAAACCAACAACGCCCAGCAACTAATACCAAACAGCAAGCTTTCACTCGGTCTTGTGGAATTCCAGTACTTTTCCATTCAGAATTTGCCCAGCTGAATAAATCCAAGCACCGAATTATTGGAAATATTAAAATAATGCAAATTGGAAACAAGTTGGCACAGTTGGAAGTCACATGCACCGAAAGTTTATCCCACTTGCAAATTGAACGCGTTTTCATTGCTGGAATCCTCAATCCATTTACCTATAAAAACAGCAGCAACCCATCAGCAAACAACAACTTCTTCCCATTCTAAAATCACTCAAGCTTCATTTCTTCGTTACTTTCTCTCTTTTTCTCTTTAGTTCTATTCTTTTCCATTTTTTCTTTCTCTGTCCATTTTTCTTCTCTTTCTTTTTATTTTCTTTTCTTTCTTTTATTTTTGTAAGAGTGTGAGGGCTGTAAAAGTGAGATTTTAAATTTGTAATTGGTGGAGAAATTATTTCAACAAGGAATTATAGTGGTAAATTATTCTGAGCTTTTGGAGAAACCCGTAAGTCTTTATTTTTACCATGTCTTGTATGTTTTATTTTTCCATTATTTACATGAATTTAAATTATTTCATGAGTAGCTAAATTAATTATCTTGGGATAAAGGGGGTATGATAATATTTTATTTTAATGTTATTTTGACTTGGAATTAAATAAATTTCTGTTTTCCATTTAGTTCAATTATGCTTAATGCTTTTAGTAATTCCTAACAAGAACCTAAATGTTAAAACTGTATACTTACGGGTATATTAGTAAGTTTAGGTAATAAATAGAATCGAGAGATTTATTTTTACCGGAAAGCTTTGAACTAAACCTAAGATTTTTGAAATGCTTTATGTGACCTCGGTAAAACCGTGAAAGTAATCAAAATTCTTTTGAGGAAATAAAAGGGATTTTCATAAAACGATAATGGGCCTTTCTGAGGATTAAGCAGCGCTTTCCATAGGTTAGGTACATTAATAGGATTCCGAAAGGAACATATTAATTAGCTTTTGGAAAATTCGCCTTGGAAAACTTAATTCGATTCTTATTTATGAAAAGTTAAAATTCATTAAACATAAAATAGAGTCTTAATCCCCTGAAATCCCAAGATACTCTCAACTCTGATTTTTTTAGTGACAAGTAAATTTTATTTTTATTCGTATTCTGTGCAACTTTAATTTGTGCTTTATTTTATAAAAACCTTAAAAATTAATTGTGTGGATAATTAAATTTCAATATGCTGGTACTTTGAACACAGTCCCTGTGGAGAACGATAATCTTTTATATTACGCGACATAACCCGTGCGCTTGCGGGCCCTGTCATTGTGGTCGTGGAAACGGTAATGGTTATAATGGTGGCCGTGGTGGAAACCATAATGGGGGAAGAAGTGGGAATGGTCGAGGAAATGGCCATGGTGGAAGACTTAGAAATCGTAATGGTGGCGATCAGCCACAAGCTGCTGGAAGGGTCTTTGCCGTTACCGGTGAAGAAGTTGCATAAGCGGAAGACCTTGTCCAAAGTAAATGTGAAATGCTCGGCACTTCTGTATGTATTATCTTTGATTCAGGTGCTACTCACTCCTTTGTTTCTGAGGATTGTGTTAGGCATTTGAAAATGCCTGTTTGTATGACGAGAGGCTCTATAATGGTGACTACACCAACCGGTGCTTGTTTAAGGACGGTGACTCGATATGAGAACGTCGAGATGAATCTTGAGGGTAGAAAGTTTGTTGTAACCCTCGTGTGCCTACCTATGAAAGACCTGGATATTATCCTAGGCATGGATTGGTTGTCTGCCAACAAAGTCTTGGTGGATTGTCATAATAAGACGGTGATTTTTCTGACTCTGAATGTGGAACGATTTGACCTATAAGGTATCTCTCAGCTTCTTGTGATGTTCTGTATGGTTGATGGGAATGGTGCTTCCCAATCTTGTGAAACTCTTATTGTTTTTGAATTTCCTGATGTATTCCTAGATGAAATTCCTAGATTGCCTCCTCTACATAAAGTGGAATTTTCTATTGACTTTATTCCTGGCGCTGAGCCTGTGACCCGAGCTCCGTATAGGATATCTCCTATGGAGTTGACTGAGTTGAAAAAGCAAGTCGAGGAATTGCTTGAAAGAAAGTTTATTCACCCAAGTGTATCTCCTTAGGGTGCTCCGGTTATTATTAGTGAAAAAGAAAGATGGAAGCATGAGGTTGTGCGTTGACTATCGCCAACTCAACAAGATGACTATTAAGAACAAATATCCTCTTCCTCGCATTGATGATCTTTTGGATCAATTGAGGGGTGTAGTTGTATTTTCTAAGATCGATTTGCATTCTGGATATCACCAAATTCGAGTAAAGACCGATGATATTCCAAAAACTGCTTTCCAAACACGTTATGGTCACTACGAGTATATGGTGATGCCATTCGGTGTGACTAATGCCCCTACGATCTTCATGGACTACATGAATCATATCTTCCATGAGTTTCTTGATCAATTCGTCGTGATATTCATCAATGATATTTTAGTATACTCTAAGAGCCATGAAGAATATGAAAGGCATATTCGCCTTGTGTTAGCTATTCTTCGTGAGAAACAATTGTATGCCAAACTCTCTAAGTGTGAATTCTGGTTAAACGAGATATCATTTCTCGGTCATGTGATCTCTTGTGATGGTGTTGATGTTGATCGATCAAAGGTTGAAGCTGTTATGGCTTGGGAAAGACCGATGTTTGTGACAAAAATAAGAAGTTTCCTTGGTCTTGTCGGTTACTATCGAAGGTTTAGTGAAGGATTCTTCTGTTTATCTTTATCATTCATGAAGCTAACTCGTAAAAACCAACCATTTATGTGGACTCTCGAATGTGAAGAAAGCTTTCAAGAGTTGAAATTAAGGCTTACTACCGCACTAGTGTTAGCCTTACCTGATTTACTTGATGACTTTATGGTCGATGCTTCTAAGCTTGGTCTTGGTTGCGTGTTGATGCAAAAAGAATGTGTGATAGCCTATGCGTCAGGACAACTATGACCGCATGAGGTTAATTACCCCATACATGATCTTGAATTAGCGACAGTGGTGTTTGCTTTGAAGTTGTGGTGACACTATTTGTGTGATTCTAAGTTTGTGGTCTTTAGTGATCACAAAAGTCTTAAGTACTTGTTTGATCAAACGGAACTTAATATGCGCCAATGACGATGGATGGAGTTTTTAAAGGATTATAAGTTCGAGTTGAGGTATCATCCCGGAAAGGAAAATGTAGTTACCGATGCTTTAAGTCAGAAGTCGTTGCATGTTTCCGTAATGGTGGTGAAAGAAATGGGGCTAATTGAACAATTTAGAAACTTAAATATGGGTGTAGAGATATATACCCCAAAGAAGATGTCCCTTGAGATGTTGACGGTTGCTAATATGTTCCTTGAATCTATGAAATTGCAATAACTGAAGGATGAGTATTTGATTAAGATGAGAGATGCTCAAGCTAATAGGAAGAAGTCATTCTTAACGGAAGGTCATGATAATATTTAGTGTGTGAAGGGCTGAATCTATGTTCCCTCTGGTGGTGATTTGAGAAAATTTATGCTCGAGGAAGCTCACAAGAGTGTGTTGAGCATTCATCCTGGTTCCACTAAAATGTATCAGAACTTGAAGAAAAATTTATGGTGGCTCGGTATGAAAGGTGATGTGGCAAACTTTGTAGCATCTTACCTTGTTTGTCAGAAGGCTAAGGTTGAGCATCAAAAACCATCTGGTTATTTAAGACCTTTGGAGATCCCAGTTTGGAAATGGGATAGTATTTTTATGGATTTTGTTTCTGGGTTGCCCAGGACTCGTACTGGAAATGATGCTATATAAGCGATTGTGGATCGGTTGACAAAGTGTGTTCACTTCTTACCCATAAGTATGAAGAGCTCATTGGAGAAATTAGCCTAGCTTTACATAAAGGAGATTGTTAGACTACACGGTGTACTGTCTAGTATTGTATCCAACTGTGACGCTCGGTTTACTTCCCGATTTTAGGGAAGCTTATATCATGAGTTAGGTTCTAAGTTATAGCTTAGTTCTGCTTATCATCCTCAAACCGACAGACAATCTGAGAGAACTATCAAAGGCCTTGAAGATTTGTTGAGGACTTGGGTTCTGGAGTATGGTGGATGTTAGGTGAGATTTCTTCCACTGATCGAATTCACTTAAAACAACAGTTTCCACAGTAGTATCTGTATGGCTCCTTATAAGGCACTTTATGGCAGAAAGTGTAGAATACCTCTGTGTTGGTTGGAAATTGGTGAGAATTTGGCCTTAGGGCCAGAGATTGTTCAGGAGACCGCCGAGCAGATTAGAAAGATATAAGAGAATATGAAGATTGCCCAAGACAGATAGAAGAGTTATTATGACAAAAGGCACAAACGACTTGAGTTTCAAGTTGGTGATCATGTGTTTCTGAGAGTCTCACGGGATAAAGGTATTGGAAGGGCCTTGAAGAGCAGAAAAATAAGTCCTAAGTTCATTGAACCGTATGAGATTCTTGAGCGAATCGGTGATGTTGCTTATCGGATTGCACTCCCTTTGGATCTTGTGAATCTGCACAATGTGTTCCATGTGTCATAGTTGAGGAAGTATATTCATGATCTCTTGTACGTGATCCCTGTTGATGATATTGATGTGTGAGATGACTTATCCATTCCTCCTGTTTCCGTTTGTATTGTTGAACATTTTGTGAAGAGGTTATGGAACAAGTTGGTGCCTTTGGTGAAGGTGGCCAGGAAACATGGCAATGTGGAGACATTCACGTGGGAACCTGCAGATGATATTCGGGAGCGTTATCCTTGTGCCTTCGAATCTCGTATGTTAAAATTTTAAGGACGAAATTTCTTTTATGTGGGGCAGATTGTAATATCCCAAATTTTGAAATAAATGATTAAATAAAGAGGAATAAATATGAAATAATTATAGGTGAGTTAATTAATGTCCTAAAATATTAGAAATAATTAAATTAAGATTTTTAGGAATTATTCATGATTTATTAAGGCTTTATGAGTTGAAAATATACTCAATTAAAATATGGGTGTCGGACCAAGTTTCTCCAATTGAGGTGCCATTGGTTAAGGCTGATACGAATATTATTGGGAGTCTGAATATTGATGCATAAATCCTGCTGGATTATATTCTTTGGCAAGCGCACCAATCATTAAATTTGTAATATATTTGATCGTTCCCACAGGGATTGTGGTAATTACCTCAATCTTGGACTAGCGCAAGCTGAACCAACACAAGTAGATAGAATTCATTCTGTTTTTGTTGTTTTAAACTTTCTATGTTTTTGTATTTTCAGAAACAATATAGAAGATGAAGTGTGATTAATGGAAGATAGGTTAGGATTGCTTCAGCTTACAATTTCATCAAGAAACATGCAATTAAGGTTCAATCAACCTTCAGACTCAAGAGGACAATTCACATATGGTTAATCCCTAATCCCGTAGGTGACTAACATTAATTTCTAAGCATTAAACCCTAATCCCTTAGGTGCTTAATGACAGAGAAATCTAATGCAAAATTGGAGGTTGAACCCTAACTATTCACCTAATTACTAGGCCTGAATTAGTTAGGAAGCCAGAAGTTACCTAAGCCTCAACCATGATTCCTCACTGGTGAGATTCTTCATCAGATCTGGATTTGTCAATCCAACAATGGAACTCCACTCCTTAGCTTGTTCTCCTCATGATTCAGAAGTTGAATTCCTCAATACACCTTCAAGAATTCATTGAAAGCCTTCGCAATCCTAACCCTAGGGGTTTAAAAACCCATGGAAATGGATTCAGACGAAGGAATGTAGAGAGACAGGGATGAGAGAATTTAGAGAGAGAAAAGGATTAAAGAGATATTAGAAATGGGAAAATGAATTGTGTTATTGCTTCTGTGTGTGTCTCCCCTTTTTACAGAGTATATACAAGTATATATATATATATATAGGTAACTTACAGCTAGCTAACTAACTAACTAATTACAAGAGACACTTAATTAATAATTAAACTAACTAAACTAATTACATGATTACAGAGAAATAATTAATTATAAGACATTACTTAAATTACTAGGGTACATCACTAACTAATAACTTAAACGACAATTAATGGGATCACTGCAGCACTTCATTTGTAGGGAAAATGATGAACTGAATAAACAACCTCATGCTTGAGCGTGATTTACTGGCGCTTAAGCGAGGTCGTTAATTTATGCATTCTGTTACTTCACGCTTGAGCATGATTGAGATGCGTTTAAGCGTGAGCTTCAATTAATGAATGCAATGGAATCACGCTTGAGCGTGACTGAGTGGGCTTGAGCGTGATCGAGGTTTGCATGTTGTGACTCCCTTTTATGTGAATTGCATGATGAGCTCACGCTTGAGCGTTGAACTTGGAAGCTTGAGCGTGAGACTTTAATTCCTTATTGCACCTGATAAACAAATAAATGCCTAGCGTATGTACGCTGGCTGTCTAGTGTATGTACGCTTGGTTAGTGAAGTTACAAATAAACAAATTTCCTTAACTACTTTATCTTTTTCATCATTTTCTTGCATAATTCAAACACTTTTGAATTAAATAAATAAAACCAGAATTAATGACAATTTATTAAATAATAATGTCAAACTAAACAAAATTAAATGGATTAAGTTAAATTAAAGGTGAAATTATTAAGTCTTTTCAAGACTTATCATATCCCCAAACTTAAAGCTTGCTTGTCCTCAAGCAAGGACTTATATTAATTAAATCAATTGCACTTACTAAAGATAATCAACCTTTCCTTAACTTAATTCATACCATAATTATTGAATATCATTCATGCTTTCTTTTCACAAATTCTGAAAATATAATTACTCACACTTCCTTTGGGAACAAGCTGGTGATACTTTCCTCACATGGGTCGGTGTTTCACTCTTCTCTCAGTGTATAGGGTTAATTACATGCACTCATCACCTGTATAATTGTCAGATTAATATAGGCTTGCAATAGTTCTAAACATCATGACATATGCTAGCATAATTGGATCAGTAAGGGCTTTTTAAGCTTGTAATAGGGTTAGGCTACAGGCTCTATTTTTGTTTTTTTAGTCAATGTTGGGTTAAAAAAAAGTGCCCACTGATGTCTTGCCTCAATCTTAACTTAAATGCCTCTACTAACCAGCTCTTTTACTTTTATTTTTCTCAGATGAAGGATAACTTAACTACTTGTGGTGCTTTTCACCTTCTTCTCTTTCAGTTCTTTGGACTTTTTTTCTTTCATTTTTTTTTCAATACCAATTTTCTTTTATTATGGTGCTTTGCACCTTTTCTTTGCTGATTTTTCACTTTTTTTTTCTTTTGCTGTTCTTCCTTTCATTTCTCAAAATCCTCATCTATAATTAAGGTTAGAGTGTGTCCTTTAATTTTTGTTAGGCACACTTCTCATCCCTAAACTTAGAACCTTCTAGTCCCTAGCAATAAGATAAGACTCAGCAATTCATCAGTGGAACATCTAGGGATAATTCACTTGGTTTTTCTTAGATACATAGGCTTGTAAAGTTAGGTACATAATTAGAATGAAAGGTTGTCAGGCTTAAACATAAATATTGGGTCAAAGGATAATTAAAAGTAAGGATGGCTAAATTTGGCCCTGGCTAATTTTCAACGAAGGCCTTCATCATTTCCAATTGGCACACATATAATCATTTAGCAAGCACTGAAGCAAATTCTATCTCACTAAACAAGAAAGCAGGCACACTCAGAAAAGAATTAATAAGGGCTCAAAAGCTAATAATATTACAGGTAATCAGCCAATCATGTCCCCAAACTTAATACAAGATTATAAATTCAAATTGCTAACTAGAATAATGAATAAACAAATAATTAATGATGAAAAACAATTATGGACAGGGATCATGAATCAAGTAATGCCAATCAATTAATTCATCCAGTTGATACCTGAGAATCAGCATACTTTAAATTATTGAGATGAATTCTAACTTAAACATAATTAAAATATTTCATAAGTGAATGAGATCAGAGTATAGATCACTTCCCTTTTTACCTTTATGGCACGGATTTGGTAAGCAAATGATTACAATAAGTAAGAAATACAATTAGAAGAACAAAATAAAATTAAAGAAGAAGAAGGAAAATTAGTTTTATTACACTGAAAAGAAATACATTATTCGAAATAAAGTGACTTCAATAAAGTTGTTACATTCCAAAGGTAAATGCTAGATAAAAATAAAGTAAACATCAGTCTTCTTCCTCTTCTTCTGTAGCTTCCTCCATAGGCTCATCAGTTTTTGGCTCAGGGTGAAGTGGAAATGCTGTTGGCATTGGTGCAGCTTTAGGGGGGAGTGTGAATCCAATGGAAGCTAACCATTAAACTCTATCAGTTGGTACCCCAATTTCTTTAGTAGGGTCCAAGTTAAATGTGATTGCAATCTTTCTTAGCATCTGATCATGATTCATGACCAGATCATAGGTCCCTAACTGCATTCTTTTCATGGCCTGCAATTCCTGCATTATCATAGCAAAGCCAAAAGGACCACTTGGATCTGTTGGTAGTGGCACAGAAGATGTTGATGTAGAACTTTTGAGACGCCTTGGTTCTTGAGGCACAAAATGATCAATATGGTCTCTCACCCACTGCTTATCCATGACCCTTTCAGGTTTCACCCTTGTCAGCTCTCCATAATCCAAATTAGCCTTGTTCTTTTGGGTCAACAGAGTAATAACAAAGCAGTATGACAATTGGAGATTCTTTTCAGTAGTTTTCACCATTTCCTCCAATATCAGTTCACCCAGGTTAACATACAGGCCTCTCATTAAATAGTAAATCAACACTAACCTCTTAATAGCAATCTCAATAGCATGAGCCACAGGTTGCAGTGGTGAAAGGACATAGTAACACCATAAGAAGGGGAGATGATTTAAACAACTCTTCCTGACACTTTTTGGTGCACCATTCACTTTTGTTATATATGTAGCTCCTTGTTCAAAGCATTCCTCTAAAATTTCTTTCCTAAGATTTTCATTTTCAGCCGTATGAAAGATATCTACTTTCCAAGTGTAGTGACATCCTTCCTCATCCAATATAGGTACTTTCAACAGCTTATTCAATATATGACTAGATAAAGGAATGGTGACTCCTCTCAAGAAGGAAGAAAAAGGAAACTTATCCTCAATAGAATTGGCCCTTAGATTGGTATAAAATTCCCTAGTGAGTTCCTAGTAACCATTTCCTAAATTCTCATTAAAAAATTGCCACCCTCTTGCTAACATGGCAGCTTTCACAGTGTGATTAGAACAATTTTCTTCCTCCAAGACTAGAGCTCGATTTCTTATTACTCCCATATGTTTGAACTTATTCTCATAAGCTTGGGCAGCCTTGGAATCTCTAAACCTATACCTATCAAAACCCTCAACTGTCTGAGACTTCTTTTCTTCCTCAAGGCTTTTACTCCTTTTGGTTGGTGGAGAATCAGGGATACTGATAGTAACCACCCCCTTTCCTTTCTCTTTTGAGGTTTTCTTCATATTTTCTATTTCAACAATTTTTCAAGGTTTTCTAAAAAGTCTTTGTGATCTTCTAATCATTGTGAGTGTTAACGATGGTATTTATAAAGCCTAAATGGATACAATTGCACAAATAGCACAACCACAACAAAAAGAAAATGTGAGATGAAAAGATATGATGGATGTAAGAAATTTGAAATTGAAACAAAGAACTACTAAAATCCTAGTTATCAACTGAAATTAAAGAATGTAAAGATGTTACCTTTCAAAGGAATCCAGAGATTGTGCCTTTTCCTCTTCAAAACCCAAGGTTTCCAACATAAAGAGTTAGGGTTTGTACGCTGAAAGGGTTTTATATTGTTGAACCCATTACACGAGGTACGTGTAGTTACGCTAAAATGTTGGTGTATAAACGCCTATATTAAAGCACACAGGTGGTAATAGGTATAAATCATGCTGCAAGCTTGCACTATCACGCTTAAGCGTGGGTCATAACCATGAATCATGCTCAAGCGTACACTACTTCGCTCAAGCGAGGAGAAAGTACCATGGGGCACGCTCAAGCGCTGAGTGACCACGCTCAAGCAACAAGCTTGGAATAGTAAGCTTTCAACTTTCTCAACCCCGAGCATGCTCAAGCGTGAGGTGGGGCACTCAAGCGTGGGACTCTTTCAGTATCAGTGGCATATAAGAAACTCACGCTCAGACGTGAGTAAATTCACACACAAGCACATCTATAAAATATGTGAGAGGTCTGGTACAGACTCGATCACACTTAAGCTTGATATTATTTCACTTAAGCGTGTAATATACAGGGGACAGTCACGCTCAAGTGTGAAGTGGTCACGCTCAAGCTTGAGCAGCTTAGGGACATCACACTTAAAGCATAAAAGGGCAAGCTCAAGTGCCAAATTGGTCCAGGATCACGCTTAAAGCGTGGAGGCATACGCTCAAGCGCATGAGCATAACAGTAGAGAAACTGCCACGATCACGCTGAAGCATGACTAGTTCGCTTAAGCGAGATGAAAGTATTATGGGCGTGCTCAAGAGCTGAAGGACCACGCTCAGGCGATAACTAATCAGGGATCATATGGCTTCACTACCATGATCACGCTTAAGCGTGAATAATGCTTGCTCAAGTGCGTGGTACATCAGGACCTACTCTTCATGATCTCGCTTAAGCGTGTACAGTCCTCGCTCAAGCATGATGCATTCTTATGGACGACAATCAAACAATGCTCGAGCTCGCTCAAGCACGCAGGAGTTCGCTCAAGCGCCAGGGAATATTTTTGTCCACGCTTGAGCATGCAAGGGACTCGCTTGAGCGCTAGGGGGGTCTGATGCTGATTTAATTACGCGTAAAAAACACCCAGTTTGAAACGTATATACGTGCACCCCCTAGTCCATAATTTTATTATTTTGGTGGAGTGCGTATGTATACTGGAATTCAAAGTATGTATACTCAAACCTTATTCGAAATTTTACAAGTTTATTCATACCTTGATCAAAATTTTTAGTTTTCATTTACTGTTTTAAAACACCAAACACAAACTACAACAATAAAAAATATAGGGTTACCTACCTCAAGCGCTTCTTTAAGGTCACTAGCTTGACCTTTGATAGACACCTAAGAAGATGCTTGGAAAAACATGGAGGATTTCTGCCTATCAAACTCTTCTCCAAAGTAGAGTTTGAGTCTCTGGCCATTCACCTTAAAAGTTCTGCCAGTGGCTGGTTCTTTCACCTTAATTGCACCATGAGGGAAAAACTCATTCATAATAAAAGGTCCAGACCACTTGGATCTGAGTTTTCCTGGAAAGAGTCTAAGTCTAGAATTGAATAACAGGACCTTATCATCCTTTTGAAACTCTTTTTTGTTTATCCATTTATCATGCCACCTCTTAGTTTTCTCTTTATAGATTGAGGCACTCTGATAAGCATTGAGTCTGAACTCCTCAAGTTCATGGAGTCTTAGGACTCTTTCCTCTTGAGATTGGTCAAGATCCATGTTTAACAGCTTTGTGGCCCACCATGCCTTATGTTCTAACTCCACAGGGAGATGGCAAGCCTTACCATAAACCAACTGATAAGGAGACATGCCAATAGGAGTTTTAAATATTGTTCTATAAGCCCACAATGCATCATCTAATCTCACAGACCAATCCTTCCTAGACTTCCCTACCACTTTCTCTAATATTCTCTTAATTTCTCTATTGGAAAGTTTAACTTGTCCATAAGTTTGTGGATGATATAGAGTAGACACCTTATACGGTACCTCATAATGTCTCAGGGCTTTTTCCATGATTCTATTGTAGAAATGTGACCCTCTATCACTAATGAGGACTCTAGGGACTCCAAATCTAGAGAAAATGTTCTTCTTTATAAACCTAAGCACCATATGTGCATCATTGGTTCTGGTAAGGATTGCCTTCACCCTCTTGGAGACATAATCCACAGCAACAAGGATATATTCATTGGAGAATGACTTTGGGAATGGTCCCATGAAGTCAATGCCCCAAACATCAAATAACTCCACAACTAAAATATTTATCAAAGGCATGCCAGCTTTAGCAGAGAGGCCTCCACTTATTTAACACTTATCATACCTTTGCCTATATACTCTAGCATCCTGAAAAATTGTTGGCCAATAAAAGCCACATTGTAACACTTTTGCTGCTGTTCTGGAGGCACCATGGTGTCCTCCATAATAGGAGTCATGGTAGTGCCATAGGAGTCTTTCTTGCTCTGATTCAGGTATACATCTCCTGATAATTCTATCTGCTCCTATCTGATAAGTCTTGAGAAGACTTAATTATTTCACCTTTTTATTTAACATTATTCAGTAATTATTGTTTAGTTTGTTAATATTATTTAATAATTTGATAACAATTCGTGTTTTAGTTATGAATTTCAAAAGTACTTCATTTATTTAAGAAAACGATTGAAAATATTAATTAGTTAAGGAATTTTGAAGTATTTATAAATTCACTAAGCAGCCAGCGTATAAATGCTAGGCAATTAGCTGTTTAATGGTGCAGGAACAGGGCGCACTTGAGAAAAGAAGACAAATCTGAGTGAAGAATTACCAAAAGCCGAGCGAGATTTGGAAAAATCCAAGTGAGACTTCACAAATCTGACTGAAAGGAGTCCAAAGACCGAATTAGTGAGACTTCAAAGACACCGACTCCAAAAGAGAACAAGGACTCGGAATATTGCATGAAGAACCCGAGCGCCAACTGCAGAATACCGATTGAATAATCAACTCGCTCAAGGGAGAGTTAAATTCGCTCAAGCGAAGGTCAAAAATTAGTTCAAGCAAGCAAGTTAGCTCAAGCGTAACTCCAGAATATCATTCTCGCCCAAGCTTCGCCATAACGCTTAAGCGAGAAAGCCACACTGCAGTGCAATTCCGAGCTCGCCCAAGCGAGAGTTTAATCCGCTCAAGCGAGAACCCAGCAAGCTGAAGCGTAAAGGCAGTAACTTAAACTCTGTTTCTTCCCTCCAATAACACACACTCGGCCCAGTGCTGTTTCCGTCTTCCATTGCCTTCTCTTCTGCACCTTAGTAATTTAAGTAGTGAGATGTTAATTAGTTAGTGATGAGTTGTACATTAGCTAATGATGAACTGGAATCTGCTAAGAGCTGAGCTGTGATTGGTTAATTATTCTGTAATTATTCAATTAGTTAGTTTAGTTTAATTAAGAATTCAGTTTTCAGATATTAGTTAAGTTAGTTAGTTTAGTTAGATGCCTATATATATTCATGTACATACTCTGTAAAAAAAGGAAGAACAGAACAGCGTACAATATAATACACTTCATTTTTCCATTTCCAATCTCTCACTACATCTCCTCTCTCGAAATCCTCTTCTCCATGACGTTCCACAATCCTTCGATGGAACCGAAGTCAATGGAGTTCTAATTCCCTAAGGTTGGGATTGCGAAGGTTAGCAATGGAGTCTTGAAGCTGTGAGCAAGGAGATCGGCTTCTAGATCCTGAGGCGAACAAGCTGAGGAGTGGAGCAGAATCGCTGGATTGACAAATCCAGAACTGATGAAGAACTTTGCTAGCGAGGAATCATGGTTGAAGCTTAGGTAACTTCCAGCTTTCTAACTAGTTCAGGCCTAATCAATTTAGGTGAATAGTTAGAGTTCAACCTCCAATTTCGCATTAGATTCTTAGGTTAATCGAGCACTTAAGGAATTAAGGTTCATTGCTTAAGGATTAGTGTTTTTCACCTAAGGAATTAGGGAATAACCACAAGCGGATTGTCCTCTAGATTGTGAAGTTCGATTATACTTTAATTGCATGTTTCTTGAGGAAATTATGAGCCGAAGCAATCCTGACCTGCTTTCTTTTAATCACTTTTCACATTCATCTTAACTCTGTTTCTGAAAATACCAAAAACAACTAGAAAACATTAAAATCATAAAAACCGAATGAACTACCTGTATTTCGTGTTGGTTCAGCTTGTACTAGTCCAAGATTGAGGTACTTACCACAATCCCTGTGGGACGATCAAATATTCTACAATTTTAACGACTGGTGCGCTTGCCATAAGTGTAAATCCGAGAGTCATATTTTGTTTTACTAAGATTTTCAGCACCAAGTTAATGGCTCGGGATTTTAGCATCACTATCTTATAAAGAAATGGATCATCCCATAGAAAGGTTTTACTATCATGGAAGAATTTTTTCTTCATTTGGGATGTCCACCCTTTAGGTACCATAGAGGCACTTTTAAAGTTGGCCATATCCGCATACCATGGCCCTGTGATAATTGCCATCAGCCTCTCATCTGGGAATTCCTCTTTAATTAAGATAGAATCTGGTTCCCCTTCCAGACAGGAGAGATGATCAGCTACTGAGTTCTCTACTCCCTTTTTATCTCTTATTTCCAAATCAAACTCTTAGAGTAAAAGAACCCACCTGATCAACCTTGGCTTTGATTCTTTTTTAGCTAGCAAGTACTTGATTGCTGAATGATCTGTATACACAATGACCTTAGCACCAATCAAGTAAGCTCTAAATTTATCAAATGCATACACCACAGCAAGTATTTCTTTTTCAGTAGTGGTGTAGTTTATTTGATTCTCATTCACGTGTTAATTTTTCTTTCTTTTGTCCTAGCACAGCTCCTATAGCAAAGTCACTTGCATTACACATGAGTTCAAATGGTAAAGACCAATTAGGTGCTGCAAGGATTGAAGCTGAAATTAATCTTTGTTTCAAATTTTCAAAAGCCTTAACACAGTTTTCATAAAAAACAAAAGCATGATCTTTCACCAACAAATCAGTCAAAGGCTTTGCTATTTTTGAAAAATCTTTTTTAAATCTTCTATAGAAGCCAGCACATCCTAAGAAACTCCTCACTCCTTTCACATTGATTGGAGTAGGAAGTTTTTAAATGATATCAATCTTGGCTCTATCTACTTGAATACCCTCAGCAGAGATTTTGTGGCCAAGGACTATCCCTCCTCTAACCATAAAATGACACTTTTCCCAGTTGAGGACAAGATTAGTCTCCTGACATCTCACCAGCACCTTAAATAGGTTGCTGAGGCATCTATTAAAGCTGCTTCTAAACACAGAGAAGTCATCCATAAACACCTCAATGAATTTCTCTACCATGTCCCTAAAAATTGCCAGCATACACCTTTGAAAGGTTGCTGGTGCATTTCATAAACCAAAAGGCATGTTCCTATATACAAAGATTCCATAGGGACAGGTGAAGGCTATCTTCTCTTGATCTTTTGGATCAACCACAATTTGGTTGTAACCAGAATATCCATCAAGGAAGTAGTAATACTCATGACCTGATAGCCTCTCAAGCATTTGGTCTACAAATAGTAAAAGAAAGTGGTCTTTTCAAATAGAGTCATTAAGCCTTCTATAATCTATGCACATTCTCTAACCTGTAGTTGGTCTAGTAGCAATGACTTCACCTTTTTCATTTTTAACAGTGGTCATCCCTCCTTTCTTAGGCACCACTTGGACTGGACTGATCCAAGCGCTATCCAAGATAGGATAGATAATCCCTGCATCAAGGAATTTAACCATTTATTTTCTTATAGCTTCTTTCATTATCGGGTTTAACCTTCTTTGTGGCTGAACAATAGGAGAATAGTCATCCTCCATCAAAATTTTATGCATACAAAATGATGGACTAATTCCTTTTAAATCAGAAATGTTCAAGCCAATAGCAGACTCATGTTTTCTTAAAACCCTATCAATTTTTCTACATCCTCATCTTTTAATTCAACATTAATGATTACAGGATGTGATTCATTATCTCCTAAGAAAACATATTTCAAATGAGAAGGCAAAGGTTTCAAATCATGCTTTTCTTCAAACACTTCCTTACTTTTCTCAAGTTCAGTATTATTTAATTTTTCTTTCTTTTTATTTTCTAATTCACCTAGTTCACATGCTTCTAGTAGGTTCAGCAACTCATTATGTGAGTCATCTAACTCCTCAGTCTCGGAGTCAAAATCATCCTCAAGAAAGGCTTGTAAAGCCACTTCTTCAGTTCTTAACAGCATAGAAGTCTTATGACTTCTAACTTCTTCAAGCATAAAATAATCCATCTTCTCAGCTGGATGTTTCATAGCATTAAAGACATTAAAGGTTACCTGCTCCTCTTGAACTCTCAGCATGAGTTCTCCCTTCTCTACATCAATTAAAGCTCTTCCAGTAGCTAAGAAGGGTCTTCCTAAGATTAAAGGAATTTCTCTATCAGCTTCCATATCCAAAACTATAAAATCAGCTGGGAAGATGAACTTATCTACCTTAACTAACAAGTCTTCCAGGATCCCATGAGGATATTTGATAGACCTATCAGCCAATTGCAAAGACATGCGAGTTGGTTGCAGGTCATTAATTCCTAATTTCCTTATTAAAGACAAAGGCATGAAGTTAATGCTAGCCCCTAGAACACATGAAGCACTTCCTACATGAATGTCGCGACCAGGATCGCGGCGGCACGGCCGACCCTCAAAACGATTTTGGTTCGAAAAGAAAAACAGGGAGTCGTCACCAATATTTTTTAGGATAAAATACCAGAAAAACCTTTTATTAAAGCATTGGTCAAAAAAGTGAAATTCCAGATTCGGGAGTCTGATTACAGGTGAGGAAGGTATTAGCACCTCACAACTGTCCGTTATAAAAACGGTTAGCTCAATATGATAGTGCGTATTATAATTAGCCCAGAAATTATTTTAACTTCTTTATGAAAAGAACACCTACAAAATGACAAAGTATACAAAAATAAACAGAAAAAAATAAACATGAATTTTTACATGAGATTAACAGGACGTCTCGTCCAAATTAAACTCGCTCCACCATTTTTTTAAGAAAAGAAAATAAAAATTACAATAATAATAATAATAATGATAATTATTACAACTTTTTACACTAATCCAAATAAAATGTGTGAAGCACTCATTTTTATTAATATTTATCAATCAATAGAAATTAATTAATAATTGAAGAGGAAGACAAAGTCACCAAATAACAATTAATTTAGCAGAAAATAAACAAGTACAAATATTAAAAATGAAGGGAAGAGTAGGACCGGTGTGTTGAGAAAGGAGCTGGACGGTGTGAGTTGAGAGGAGAGAGACTTAGTTTGAGGGGGTGTACGGTGTGGTGAGGATTTAAGGGGGCTGTTGGTATGGGTTTTAAGGAGAGGATGATGTGTTTGAGGGGGTGTACGGTGTGGTTTTTTAGAGGGGGCTGTTGGCTTGAGAGAAGGACCGTATGGAGAGAGAAGGGGATGGTGTTGGTCTTTTGAGGGGGCTGTTAGCTTGAGGGTGTGTATGGTGTAAGGGGGAGAGAGAGAAGAGGCAGTGTGATTTTGTGGGGGATGATAGTGAAAAGGAGAAGAGGGACGGTGTTTGTTGGAGAAGGAGAGAGGAGAGGGTATGAGAGGGGGACAGTGTTGTGGTGAGGCTGGGACGGTGTTTAAGGAGAAACGACAGTGTTGGGGTAAGGAGCTGAGGGACAGCGTTTTTGGGAGAGACGATGTTGGTAAGGAGTTGAGGACGGTGTGGGTAAGGAGAGAGGACAGTGTGGAAAAGAGGGCAGAGTGTGGAGAGGAGGAAGGAGGACGGTGTTTGTGGTTTTTAAGAGGGAGGACGGTGTTTGTGGTTTGTTTTTAAGAGGGGGGATGATTGATAGGTGGACGGTGTGGAGAAGGAAGGAGGACGGTGTGGAGTGAGGAGGAAAGGACGGTGTGGAGGATTGAGGGCAATATGGTTAGGGGGGCGGTGTGAGGTGCGAAGAGGGAGAAGACAGTGGAGAGGAGGAGGACAGTTAAGAGTGACTGTGGGAGGACGGGCAGGAGTTTAAGACTGTTTCTTCTCTTGAAAGCTTCAGGATTCTCTCTGTAATGAAGGCTTTTTTCCAGGATCTCTCTCAAATGAATTCTTCCAGGATCCTTTTCTCCTCCTTCATTTGAAGTATTTATAGAATATTTTAGGAGCATGTTGATTGCCTGAACAGCCCCGAGACAGCCTGGAGGATTTTTTATTATTTCCTCTTTGTCTTGCTACCAGCCGCCCCTTGAAATTAGCAAATCATCTTGGACAGTGTGTTGGAAACAGCCTGGATCTTGACAAAAAAGGCTGGTGGGAATTCTTTATCATTTTTTTCCTTCGTCTGGTAGTGAGCCGCCTCCCATAATTCAAGGATCCACTTGGATAGTGGAAATCCAAATCAGCATGGTGGAAAACCGAGAGAGGATGACTTGGATTAGCCTCTCAGTCGGTATTCATCCACAGTGGGAGTCAATTCCGAGAGGAATGAATGTTCTCCCATAGAAAACCGAATGAGAATCGATCTTCAAGTATAAAAGAAC
Organism: Clitoria ternatea; assembly: GCA_037962975.1. Lineage (NCBI taxonomy): Eukaryota > Viridiplantae > Streptophyta > Magnoliopsida > Fabales > Fabaceae > Clitoria > Clitoria ternatea. The sequence continues at coordinate 97,584,556 of CM075672.1, forward strand.
CGAGTGGGAATCTTTCTATAACAGACCAAGTGGGGATTAATTTGAGAGGAATAAATGCTCTCCTATAGTCCGAGTGAAAATCAATCTTTTCCTACAACAGGCCGAGTAAGAATCCTTTTGAGAGGAATGAATGCTTTCCTATAGAAGGCCGAGTGGAAGCTTTGCTCGGTGTTGCTTTGTTGGACGGTGTAGTTGCTGTGAGGAGTTGGACGAGCAAAGCAATTCTGATTGGAACACTTAATCGAAAACGAGTGAAAAGTGACACGGAACGGACTGAAGAGGATTCGGTGCTGACTGAAGAGAGGCTTATTCGGTATCCACCCACAGGGAATCAATCCGAATGGAATCAATGGTGTTTATACACAAAAGACCAAGTGGAATCACTCTGCTCATGTAAAAGACCGAGTGGGAATCAATCTGAGAAGAATAAATGCCCTCATAGAGAAGGTCGAGTGAAAGCTGGAATCCACAAGTCGGATCCGACCTCTGTCACTCGGTGTGGGATTGAATTCGCAGCTTATTGACTCGAAAATGGTTTTCCGAGAAGCATTACTCAGGACTTTTGTTGCTTTCACTCGGTGTTGCTTGGCCCGGACGTATCACTGTTTAAAGCACTCAATCGGAGTTGTTTCAATTGGAGGGGCTTTATTCGGTAGCACTTTTGTTTGAAGTATTCACTCGATCTCTCTGCTTGATTCAGTCAGAAGCATCTGGAAGTCCTTTTTAATTGACTCAATCGACACTTCAAAAATATTCTAGTCGGCTATATCCCTGGCCGACAGGTCAGAATCAGACTTAAAATTGATTCAATCATGGAGTAAGTTTCACTCGGAAACACATGATTTGAATTACTCGGAAAAACCTTGGTCGGATACATGGTTCAGACTGATTCATCAAGCTTGGTCTTCACTCAGAGTTGTTTCAATTGTGCATCAACTCACTCGGATGCATTTGCTCGGGAGTCTTCTTCAGAATGGTTTCACTCAGAAATTTAAGAGAATCTGGCTGAGAGAAGTTCTTCACAAGTCCGAGCCTTGCTTTGCTTGGAAATACAACTTTCTTCTCTAACTCACTCGGAGTCAGCCTCATGCTCCAATTAGAATTTAAAACTCAGCTTCAAGAATCCTTCCCATTCGGGTGTGTTCATTCAGGACTCGGGCTCGGAATGGTTTCAATCAGTACCAAATAAAATGTTTCACCCGGCTTCTGGAAATGAACCACTCGGAGAGACCTTGCTCGCATTTGCTAGGTAGTAATTCAGTTGATCTTTTCCTCACTTTGCTCCTAAATGTTCATTCGGATCCGACTGGCTTCTCACTCGGAATTGTCTTCAGTCGTCAATCATTCCTTCCATTTGAAAATCTGACTATTTTACTTACTTTCCAATCAGAAATGGCTTTCACTCGGCAGTCAGCTGTTCTGATGCACTCACTCGTCCTTACTTTCCAATCAGGAATAGAATTTAACAATACGACCCTTCAGATGCATTTGCTCGAAAACCAACCTTACTTACTCGGAACAGCTTCAATTGTGAGTCACCTCTTTGGATTTGCTCATTCAGGAGTCAGACTTTGGAATGGTTCCACTCGTCAATCAATCCCTCAGATATATTCACTCGGAGCCGGCCTTGTTTTCACTCAGAATTGCTTCAAAATAGCCTCAAAGTGAAAGCTGATCCTTTGAAACCGAGGTGTCTCTTTGCTCGGAATGCCATCTCCTCCGAGACAAAACCAATCAGAGTCCTCCTTATTCAATAATTGTCCCTTCAGAGGCTTCTTCTGCTCGGACAAACTCTTTGGGACGATAATTATGCAAATCCAGTTCCTTTTTCACTCGGACTGGCTTGAAAATATTCCCTACACTTGAAGCTTTACTCGAAAATGCTTTCTTAGAGACATACTACTCGGCCATGTCTCACTCGGATGTCCCTTACTCGGAAATGATCATTCTGAGTCCTTTCACTCAGAAATGATCATTTCTGAGTTAGTTTTTTTTTTGGGAATTCTTTACACTTATGAAAACTCCCCATTCTTGGTGAAAATTGACCGGACTGAAATAAGTGTTCACAATGAACATCCCCTATTGCACAAGGTATTGTAAAAGATCCAGGATCTTTTAGCTTTTGAGGAAGTTTCTTTTGAATAATTGCACTGCACTTTTGAGTGAGGGCAATTATTTCATCTCCCTTAAGCTTTCTCTTCTTAGACAGAAGTTCTTTCAAGAATTTAGCATAGGAAGGCATCTCTTGCAATGCCTCACCAAAGGGAATATTTATGTGAAGCTTTTTAAACACATCCAAGAACTTAGCAAACTTTTGCTCCTCTATCTGTTTCTTAAATCTATGTGGAAATGGAGCATTCTTTAATTTCTCAGGAGTTAGCTTGACAGCTTCCTCCAAGATCAAATCAATCTTTTTCTTTTTCTTTTGATGAACTTGGTTTTCTTTCTCTTTCTCTGCTTCAACTTTATTTTTAGTTTCATCATTAACTTGCTCACTTACCTGCTCTTTTTCTTTTTCTACATCATTTTCTAAATTATTTTCCCGACTTGGAGTAGGGATAAGAACTTTCCCACTCCTTGTGGTTATTTCCTTGCAATGTTCCCTTGGATTTATCTCAGTATCTCCAGGAAAATTGCCAGACTGTCTCTCGGCTAACTGTTTTGATAGCTGTCCAACCTGGTTTTCCAGATTTCGAATGGACGCTTCCTGATTTTTAAAGCTGGCCTTAGTGGCCTGAATGAACTGAGATAGCACATTCTCAAATTCAGACTTTTCTTTAGAGGGAGGGGGAGAAGGTTGTTGTGATCTAGTTGTGGTTTGATTTTGTGGCATGTTTTGATTCAAATATGGACCTTTCTGCAATGAAAAATTGGGGTGATTTCTATAGTTAGGATTAAAGGAATTAGAAGGATAATTCCTTTGAAATTGTTGTTTTCCCATGTAATTAACTTGTTCAGTAAGCATACTGGGGTCACACATGCCATTTTCATGGTCTCCACCACAAAAATCACAGCTCATCATACAAACTTGACTAGGCTTTTGATGTTCTAAAATCTGTATACTTAGTTTCTCTAAATCCTGAGTCATCAACTTACTTTGAGCCAAATAAGCATATTGTGCTTCTAATTCTAATATCCCTCTCTTAGGGATTTGGCTCCTTTCACTAACCAAACATTCATTTGAAGCCATAACATCAATCAACTCTATAACTTCTGATCCGGTCTGGATACCGGTCCCCAAAGATATGATGTCAGAGTGACCTCTTAAAGGGTGAACCGGTGTGACTGGAATACAGTGCCATAACAGTTATCCGATGTCACTTTATCCGTTCTCATTTCATTGAATGCTTCATCCATCCTCACCATGATAGATGCTTTATCCGTTCTCGTTTCTACGACGTTTATAACCGTTTGCCTCAGGATCGCTATGAGATAAGAGTTCATTATAACTTATCAGCGAAGATACCCTGCATAGCGGAATATGTCTATGTCAATTATCTCAGAGAGTAAGTATAATTGTCAGTGAAATATGCGAAAAGGTGATTATCCTCCATCCCTATCACAGGATCGTACTCTGATAATTGACCTACCTCCCTGACACACTCTGAGTACTGAGTCATATTGATTGACACACTCTACACGCTATCAGAACCAAGGGACCCACTTGCATCCAACGATTCATTTCTTACGTTCAACTATAAATAACATGTTCCAATACACATGCAAGGCTACGTTGTTCTATCTCACACCTTTACTATTGTATTGCTTGGGTATTCATTGAGTTTCCTATACTCTTCTAACTTGAGCGTCGGAGAATCTTCGCAGGTGGTACCACCTTTCGCCCCCCTTCAACGTGAAACACTGGTGTGAAGGATCTCCAGGACAACAAGACCGGTTTCTCCCACTGAGAGGCCAGATTACAATACCAGATACCCACTGTACCGGTGTACAAACCCTAAAACACCTATACTTTTATGGCTGGTCCCACACAGGATCCTAGACCCCGGTTCAGACCAGTTCATTGGCACGCCCGGTGGGACTCGTTAGAGTTATTCTAACTTTTCGTAGAAGTTTGGTAGTTAGAATAGAAGGCGATGGACTTGATTTTGTTGATGGTCATGTGGAGGACGTGACTCACCAGCAAACTGGAAGGAGACTCGTTTTTGAATCTCCTATCACCAACACCAGAAGGATGGTACCAGTGGCAACCCTTGACCCTCGGGATGAGGTCATTAGGCGACTTAGGGAGGAGTTGATGGAGCTAAAGCGGGAGAAGAGAGGAGCTGGGGACAGGGTGACGTCCCATGTAGAAGAGGCTCACCATGCATCTGTGAGGGAAAGATCTACGACCCTCCAGTACTCGAAAATCCCTACGTACGAGGAGAGGGAACAGACCTAAGACTCTGGTGATAGAGTCAATACCCGGAGAAGGGAGCAAGCAGTAGTGACCTCTGGAGTTTATAGACTCAGTGTTCCTTTCTCAAGGAGACTCATGATTGTTGTCATCCCCAAGCACTTGTAGACAACTCAGCCATTATCGATCGGAAAATACAATGGAGAAACTGATCCTACTAAGCACCTGGATGCCTATGTTTATGAGGCTGTGTATCTAGGAGCTGATGAAAACGTCATGTGTAGAATGTTCCCGAGAACACTAATGGGAGGAGATGGCAGCTGCGTTCGAAAGTCACTTTGTCATTTCTAGGGACATCCCAAGGACTTCTCGCACCTTGGCTCAGATAAGGCAAGGAGAGACTGAAACTCTCAAGGAGTTTCTAAAGAGATTCTACAAGGAGGCTGCGTTGGTCCCTAACCTCACGGAGGCCATACAGCTCCATATCATGGTCGAATCTTTGCAACCTAGTTCCGCTTTTGCCCTATCTTTGGCAAAGAGCCCCCCAACAACCTTCGAGGAGTTTCAAAGGAAAGCTTCCAAATACGTTGGTATAGAAATGCACTTGGAGGCCACAGTAGCTAGAATGAAGTCACCGGTGCCCCCTCAGCAGCCACGAAGAGATAAGGAGAGGGTAAGACCAGAAAAGCATACCTTCAGGGAAGATTTTGCAAGCACTCGACCTCATCAACGAGACAGGCGCGTCTCATCTTTCAGCAACTATGCTTCTTTGAACGCCAGGCATTCCCAGATTTTGAGGGAAGTTGGTTGGCCAACACTTAGTGTCTTTGGGATAAGGAAGCCACCCCCAGTGAAAAGACCTGGGAACCCACGTAAATATTGTGCCTTTCATGAACAGGCGGGTCACCACACAGACGAGTGCAAAGCGTTGAAGAATACTGTGGAGACCCTTATTAAAGAAGGAAAGCTAAAGCAGTATTTGTTCAGAGAAAAATCCCTAGACGAGCCTGACATGACCGACAAGAGGAGGAGAGATCCAGATGATGAAGGTGACAATAGTCGCAACCCAGTCAGAAGGTTTACTACTGCTGAAAAACAAAAAGGAGTGGTGATCGCTGGAGGAGCCCAGCAAGACAACATGCCTCAGCAGCAGAGGCAAGGCAGGCATGAAGTGATTAAGATGATTACTGGAGGATTTGTAGGAGGAGGAGCATCAATCACAGCCAGGAAAAACCACCACCAGATAATCCTGTGTGTACAGGGCAAACCTAGAGATAACCGACCTTTTAGAGACAGTGTGGCAGCACCGACGGTGTCATTTACTAATGATGACTTCGGCCCAACTATTCCAGGAGGAGACGACGCAGTGGTGATCATCGCTGTTATAGCTAATAAAGATGTGAAGAGGATCCTCGTCGATGAGGGAAGTTCTTGCGATGTAATTTTTTATAACTGTTTCAAAAGAATGGGTTTTAATGATGCAGATCTGCAGCCGTATACGCAAGAACTCACAGCGTTTAATGGGGCGAAGTAACCTACCAAAGGGTTTCTTGATACCCTCATTTCTTTTGAAGGTGAACTTGGCGCGAGAACGGTGAAATCGAGAATCCTAGTGATCGATGTGGAGTCCCCTTACAACGTGATCATAGGCCGCCCTACCCTGAACGCGATGGAAGCGATCGTGTCAACTCCATATCTCCTTATCAAGTTCATTGACAAGGATAACTGTTGTCGCGACCGGGATCGCGACGGCACGGCCGACCCTCAAAATGATTTTTATTAAAAAAAATGAACAGGGAGTCGCCACCAATATTTTTAGGATAAAATACCGGGAAAACCTTTAATTAAAGCATTGGTCAAAAAATGAGATTCCAGATCCGGGAGTCTAATTACAGGTGAGGAAGGTATTAGCACCTCACAGCTGTCCGTTATAAAAACGGTTACCTCAATTTAATAGCACGCATTATAATTAACCCAATAATTATTTTAACTCTTCCATGAAAAGAAAATATGCGAGACGACAAAATATATAAAAATAAACAGAAATACACACGGAATATTTACATGAGATTAACAGGACGTCTCGTCCAAATTAAACTCGCTCCACCCTTTTAAAAAAATGAGATTAATAGGACGTCTTGTCCAAATTAAACTCGCTCCTCCTTTTTAAAATAAAAAGAATAAAGAATAAAAGAAATAAAAATTGCAATAATAATGATAATAACAATAGTCACACCTTTTATGCTAATTTAAATAGAATGTGTGAAGCACTCATTTTATTAATATTTATCAATCAATAAAGATTAATTGATAATTAAAAAAGGAAGACAAAATCATCGAATAACAATTAATTTAGCAGAAGATAAAATAAATACAAGTATTAAGGATAAGGTGAAGAGTGGGACCGGTGTGATGAGAAAGGAGTTGGATGGTGTTGTGGGCTTGAGGTGCTGGACAGAGGGGAAATGGGGAATAAGGTGTTTTTTTTTATAAATGAAGGGTTTTTTTTTAATGGAGGGGAACGGTGTTTGAAAAGGAAGGGCAGAGAGGTGTGTGTGTGATTTGGTTTTAATGGAAGAAAGGAAAAGTGAAGTGAGCGTGGAGTGAGGTGAGGTGAGGGAGAGTGGGACAGTATAGGGGGGGCTGTGAGGAAGGTGTTGGGGCGGTGTGAAGAGGCTTGTGTTTGGAGGGTGCTGTGAGGAAAGTGTTGGACGGTATTGATGATGGTGTGGGCGGCGTTGAGAGGAAGTTGTTGGGCGGTGTGTGGGCGGTATGGAGAGAACAGTGTTGGGCGGTGTGTAGGCGGTGTGGAGAGGACGGTTGTGGAGAGTGTGTGTGTGTGGGCGGTATTGAGTGGGAGTGAGGTCGGTTGATGTGAGTAGTGAGGTCGGTTGAGTGAGGAGATAATGGTATTGGGAGGAGGTGGGGACAGTGTTGGAAAGGGCTATGAGGACGGTCTTGGGGCGGTGTTAAGGAGGGTGTTGGGCGGTGTGTAGGCAGTGTGGAGGGTAAGGTGTTGGGCGGTGTTGAGAACGGTGTGGGGAAGGGGGCAGTGTTTAAGAAGAGGAAGTTGGATAGTGAGAGGGCGGTGTGGAGAACGGACTGGGAAGGAGATTTAGGCGGTGTGTGGATGAGGGAGAAAGCTTTTTTTTTCTCTTTCAATGAATCCTCCAGGGATCCCTTCTTCTTCCTTCGCTTGCTGTATTTATAGAGCATTTAAGAAGCACGTTGATTGCCTGAACAAGAACAGAGACAGCCTGGCTGCCAATTAGTGAAGTTTTTTTTTAATATTTCCTCCTTGTCTTGTTGTCAGCCGCCCCTTGAAATTGTCAAACAACTTGCATGGTGGTGTTGGCAACAGCCTGGATTTTTGACAATTAAGCAAAATGAAGGCTGGTGGCAATTCTTTATCACTTTCCACCTTGTCTTATTGCCAACTACCCTCCGTAATTCAAGGATCCACTTGCATAGTGGACATCCAACTCAGCAAGATGAAAATCCGAGAGAAAGTGATGAAAATCCGAGTGAGGAAGACAGAATTCCGAGTGAAATGACTTGAGTCAGCTTCTCAATCGGTATTTATCCATATTGGGAGTGAGTTCCGAGTGGAATGAAGCATTTCCAATGGTAAACCGAGCGAAAACACGCCCTTCCGAGTGAGAATTGCTCGGTATGAGGTTGCTGTGAGACACTCAGTCAGAGCCGAGTGGAAAATGACTCGGAACCGACTGAAATGGTTGCAATGGGCTCGGTAATTGGCTTGAGGAGGATTAACTAGCTGAATTGCCAGTCGGTTCCGAGTGAGCATTGGTTCGGACTTAAGTGAGAGTGGTGAGCCAGCTTTGGGTGAAAATTGGTGGTTCGGGTTTGGTGAAAACGAGCTCAGTGATGCTTAAATATGGCTCGGAAATAAGTGGAATGAAGGGTGATGGCTCGGAGCCGACTGAAAATGGAAGGGACTCGGTGCAGACTGGAAATACCTCACTCGGTTCTGAGTGGATAACCTTTACTTGGTACCGATTGAAGAACATCACTCGGAATACTCCTTCTTCCCTCGGTTCCGAGTGGATTTTTACTCAGAATTTCTTTCAGTCGTCCCTCATTTCATCTACTTGAAAATCTGACCTTTTTACTTATTTTCCAATCGGTAATTGGCTTTCATTCGTCACTCAGGAATGGTTTTCACTCGGCAATCAGGTATTCGATGCATTTTCTTAGAAGTTCTTCACAAGTCCGAATCTTGATTTGCTCGGAAACACATGCTTGTTCTCCAAGTCACTTGGAGTCGGCCTCATACTTCAATCAGAATCAAAAACTTAGTCTTCATCAATTGGCATCGTCTTTCTTTGCACTCAGAAATTAGAAGTTCAGCCATTTGCACTCAGAAATTGCCTTCTTATTACTCAGAATTTGGAAGCTTGGCATTTTCACTCAGAATCTGCCTGTTTTTTCGATCAGAACATGGAAATTGGACGTTTGTCACTCAAAAACTGTCTCTTTTCCACTCAGAGGTTGGAATTTCACTATTTTTCACTCGGATTCTGGTCTTCTTTCCACTCAGAGGTCGGAATTTGGCTTCTGCACTCGGGTCCAGCCCTCTTTGTGTCCTTCCTTGACACTTGAGGTCCACTTGGAGGCTCTTTCACTCGGAAATGATCATTCCGAGTCCTTTCACTCGGAAATGATCATTTCCGAGTCAGAGGTTTTTTTTTTATTATTATTTTTTTTTTATTTGTTTGATTTTTTTTATTTATTTTTTTATTATTTTTCCCTTGTGAATTCCCCATTCTTGGTGAAAATTGTCTGGAACGAAATAGGTGTTCACAGATGCCCCTCTTTACTTCTTTTTCATGAGGAAAAAGCATGAAGTTTCTTCTTGCCTTTTTTTGAAATGGAAAGGGAGTAAAGACGTGAACACCATTGGAAAAATAGAAAGTGAAGGTGTTACTTCTTGGTTAACAGGAATGATGAGGATGTTGTCTCTAGGTTGACAGCAAAGGTAAAAGGATGAGGATGTTGCCTCTCGGTTAAAAGTAAAAGGATGAGGGCGTTGCCTCTCGGTTGACTGGAAAAGTAGAAGGATGAGGGTGTTGCCTCTTGATTGACTGAAAAGTAGAAGGATGAGGGTGTTGCCTCTCGGTTGAAAGTAAAAGGATGAGGGTGTTGCCTCTCGGTTGAAAGTAAAAGGATGAGGGTGTTGCCTCTCGGTTGAAAGTAAAAGGATGAGGGTGTTGCCTCTCGATTGACTGAAAAAGTAGAAGGATGAGGGTGTTGCCCCGGTTGAAAGTAAAAGGATGAGGGTGTTGCCTCTCGATTGACTGAAAAAGTAGAAGGATGAGGGTGTTGCCCCGGTTGAAAGTAAAAGGATGAGGGTGTTGCCTCTCGATTGACTGAAAAAGTAGAAGGATGAGGGTGTTGCCCCGGTTTGTCATGACTGAAGCCCTGGATTGAAAGGGGATAAATCTGGGGTAATGCCCTAGTTTTAAAAGGTTTGGGAGAATTTTGGGGAACTGTCCTTTGACTGAAAGAGAATGGATCTGGGATGATGCCCCAGTTTGAATTGTTCAGGAAGTGTAGCTCCACCGGGGAAAGGTTTGGTTAGCACTTGCCTGGTATCCTTCATGGTTCCACCGGGGAAGTACTAGATGATTTGGGATGTTGTCCTTTGATCGGAAAAATGATCTGGGGGTTGTTGGGGAACTGTCTTTTTAAGGAAAGAGAATGAAATATGGGGAGATGCCCCAGTTTAATATGATTGGAAGTCGTTTGGGGAATTGCCCTTTGAATAAACAAAAGAAATCTAGGGGGATGCCCCAATTTGACATAACTGAAGGTTGTTAGGAGACTGCCCCCTTGAGAGAAATCTGGGGAGACGCCCCAGTTTGACATAACTGAAGGTTGTTGGGGGACTGTCCCCTTGAAAGAAATCTGGGGAGATGCCCCAGTTTGACATAACTGAAGATTGTTGGGGGACTGCCCCCTTGAGAGAAATCTGGGGAGATGCCCCAGTTTGACATAACTGAAGATTGTTGGGGGACTGCCCCCTTGAGAGAAATCTGGGGAGATGCCCCAGTTTGAGCTTTTTAGTGAGAGGAGTATGATGGACGCTAGTTTGGTAATGGTGAGCTCACTGGGGAAAGATAAGTCCTCTTAAGCCTGATCAAAGAAATATCCTGATTGAGGGAATTGATCCCATTTTTATGGAACTCCTTGGGAGAGATCTTCAGTCTATAGGTCTCGCTGAGAGAAAACTTTGGCGAATACCTGCTTTTGGATGATTGATTTGGCGTTCCGCTGACAAAAGAATGAGTTAGTATAAAAAGACTTACAGGTAAATTTTCCTTGGCGACTGGCTCTTTAAGATAACTCATGGATGAAACAGAAACATCCTCCGACTTTTGGCGAGAGTATTTAGCGGAAATGGTTATGCTTATACCAAACGAAGTTTGGCGCTAGGAAACATTTCATCCCCCATAACTTTATGCTCTGTTGTTTCCAATTTCAAAAATTTTAGGCAAAAACTTGTTTATTCATAAAAAATGAACACATGTAGGATGAAGGGAGATTTTATAAACATCAGATATGTACAGCGATAATATTAAACACAGTGATGTGACAAGGTATATAAAGAATTGAAGGCAAAATAAAAAGAAAAAGGCTCATATATCCTCAAATGATCCTCCGCGAGCAATGAGAAACTTGATCCCATATCATGACTTTGTGTTCGTCTTTTGATTTTGCTTCTGAGGGCGTAATTTGACAATGACCCTAATACCCATTTTGACCTCCTTTGACTTTGGCTTGAAGGGTTTATGTTGTGGAGTAGAATTTGTAGAACCGCCTTTTTAGGTTTTTGGCTCATCTTGCTGCTCTAACTTTTGCCTAGGTCGCCTTTCCAGGTTTTCAACCTAGCGAGCTTTTTTTCCTTTTTTTTATGTCCCTTTTTTTATTATGCAAAGTATCTTTTCACTACATCGGTATTGACAGGCATTGGCAGGTCGTCTCCATCCATATTAGTGAGTATAAGGGCTCCTCCGGAGAAAGCCTTCTTTATAACATATGGTCCCTCACAATTAGGTGTCCATTTCCCTCGGACATCCCTTTGAATTGGCAAAATCTTCTTGAGGACCAAATCTCCCTCTTGGAATTGTCGGGGGCGTACTTTCTTTTCGTATGCCCGCTTCATGCGTCTTTGATACAATTGTCCCTGGCAAAGGGCAGTTAATCTCTTCCCATCAATTAGATTCAATTGGTCATATTTGGCCTGGATCCATTCTGCTTCTTGCAATTTAGCCTCCATGATCACCCTAAGGGATGGAATTTCCACTTCGAACGGTAGTACAACTTCCATTCCGTAAACCAAAGAAAATGGGGTTGCCCCAGTTGAGGTTCGCACCGAAGTTCGGTATTCATGTAGCGCGAAAGGGAGCATTTCATGCCAGTCTTTGTAGGTTACTACCATCTTTTGCACTATCTTCTTTATATTTTTGTTGGCTGCTTTAACCGCTCCATTCATTTTCGGACGGTATGGAGAGGAGTTGTGATGGGAGATTTTAAAACTCTCACAAAGCTCCTTCATCATTTTGTTGTTTAAATTTGTACCATTGTCCGTGATGATTTGGTTTGGTAGGCCATACCGGCATATCAGCTCACGCTTGACGAATTTGACCACAACATTTTTCATCACATTGGCGTATGAAGCTGCTTCTACCCACTTGGTGAAATAATCGATAGCAACCAAAATGAAACGATGACCATTTGAGGCTTTTGGTTCAATGGGCCCAATTACATCCATACCCCACATTGAAAAAGGCCATGGTGCTGACAAGACATTTAGGGATGAAGGAGGAGCGTGAATGTGATCAGCATAAATCTGACATTTATGACACCTTCGTATGTAAGCAAAACAATCGGCTTCCATAGTCATCCAATAATACCCAGCTCTCAGTATTTTTCTTGACATAGCATGCCCATTTGTATGAGTTCTGAAAGATCCTTCGTGGATATCTCTCATGAGCTGGTTTGCTTCAACGGTATCAACACACCGGAGGAGAATGGAATCATAATTCCTCTTGTATAGCACGTTACCACTCAATAGGTATCCCATGGCTAGCCTTCTCAAAGTTCGTTTGTCATTGTTCGTGATACCTTCAGGGTATTCTTGGCATTGGAGGTATCTTTTGATGTCATGATACCAGGGCTTGCCATCCGGTTCTTCTTCTATGGCCTGGCAATGGGCAGGTTCTTGCTGTTTCCTTACCTCAATGAGAGGCACTTCGTAATCATTGCTGACCTCGAACATAGCAGCTAGGGTGGCTAAAGCATCTGCCATTTCGTTGTCCTCCCGTGGAACATGATGGAAGGTAACTTTATTGAACCTTTTGATCATCTCTTTGATATGAGCATGATAGGGAACTAGTTTATTATCTCTAGTCTCCCACTCATCCTTTAGTTGATGGATAACTAAAGCAGAATCTCCATAAACTTCGAGAACCTTTATTCCCACGTTTAGAGCTGCTTGTATTCCTAGAGAGCATGCTTCATATTCCGCAATATTATTGGTGCAGTCAAAACACAGCCGAGCGCAAATAGGGATGAATTCCTTATCAGGTGAGATTAAGATAACCCTAATTCCATGTCCGAGTGCATTGGATGCTCCATCAAATCTCATGATCCATCTGGTTTCCAGGTCATCTTCTTCTTTGGAAAGAGCCAAGATATCCTCATCTGGGAAATCGTGCCGCATTGGTTGATAAGCTTCAATGGGTTGGTGTGCCAAGTAATCTGCCAGCGCACTCCCTTTAATTGCCTTTTGGGTGACATATATTATGTCATATTCCGTCAATAACACTTGCCAACGGGCAATCCTTCCAGTCAAAGTGGGTTTTTCAAAGATATACTTGATGGGATCCATCTTAGACACCAGCCAAGTAGTATAATTAAGCATGTATTGCCGTAAGCTTCGGGCAGCCCAAGCCAATGCACAACACGTTCTTTCAAGAGATGAATACCTCATCTCACATTCGGTAAATCTCTTGCTCAAGTAGTAGATGGCGCATTCCTTTCTTCCGGTCTCATCATGTTGACCCAATACACATCCCATGGATTCATTCAACACAGTCAGGTATAGGATTAATGGTCTCCCATGAATTGGTGGCACCAAGACTGGTGACTCCAATAAGTACTGTTTTATTTTTTCAAATTCAATCTGGCAATCCTCATTCCACCGTCCAGGCTGATTCTTGCGAAGCAATTTGAAAATCGGCTCACAAGTTGCCGTCATTTGGGAAATAAATCGGGCGATGTAATTCAATCTTCCCAAGAATCCTCGGACTTCTTTTTCAGTACGAGGAGGAGGCATTTCCAGAATTGCCTTGACTTTGTCAGGATCAACTTCTATCCCCTTCTCATTCACAATGAACCCTAACAATTTGCCGGATCTTGCGCCAAAAGTGCACTTGGCGGGATTCAATCTAAGCTTGAATTTCTTCAATCTTTCGAAGAGTTTTCTCAGGTCAGCAATATGCTCCTCCTCAGACCTGGACTTGGCAATTATGTCATCCATATAGACCTCTATTTCCTTGTGCATCATGTCGTGGAAGAGAGTCACCATTGCCCTTTGATAGGTGGCTCCTGCATTTTTTAATCCGAAGGACATTACTTTGTAACAAAAGGTGCCCCATAGTGTGATGAACGTGGTCTTTTCCATATCTTCTGGTGCCATCTTGATCTGGTTATAACCCGAAAATCCATCCATAAATGAGAAGATGGAATGCTGAGCTTTGTTATCAACCAATACGTCAATTTGAGGTAAAGGAAAATCATCCTTAGGACTCGCCCGATTCAAGTCTCGGTAGTCCACACACATCCTTACCCTCCCATCTTTCTTTGGAACGGGAACTATGTTGGCTACCCATTGCGGATACTTAGCTACGGCTAAGAAACCAGCGTCGAATTGTTTCTTGACTTCTTCTTTGATCTTAAGAAGCATTTCTGGTTTCATTCGTCGTAACTTTTGCTTGATCGGTGGACATTCCGGCTTTAAAGGCAACTTGTGTTCCATAATGTTATTATCCAGACCTGGCATATCTTGATACGACCATGCAAAAATGTCTCGAAATTCTCAGAGTAGTCTAATCAATTCACTCTGCCGTTGTTTGCTCAAGAGGGTGCCTATCTTGACTTCTTTATTTTCCCCTTCCTCTCCCAAGTTAATGGTCTCAATCTTTTCCTGATGAGGTTGAATTTCTTTATCTTCTTGTTCCATTAACTTTGTCATCTCGAGTGAAGGTTCAAAGTCTTCCTCACTATCCTCATAGGCATAATCATTTGGATTATCAGAGTCATGAAATAGAACCGAGTTTTCATTGCTCTTAGAAGAATCGCTTTCAGATCTGCATTTAGTGTTATATCATAATGAATGAAAACAAAAAAAAGGCAAGCAAATGGAATGTTTAAAAGAAAGAGATTGAACAAAGATGAGGTATGAAATCAGACTGCATTCATTTAATTTAATAAACAAGCAAATTTTTGCCTTTATTACAAAACAGATCCTAAAGCCTTAGGCATAGCAAGAGGATCGACAAGTTTTGAAAACAACAATTACTTTGGCTGAGGATTGATAGTTATGGGGAACTCCACGATTTCCCAGTTGTCTAGTTCTTGACCGGGTAAGCAAGCGTGCACTAATTCCACATCATGGCTGTGTCCGTCTCTAACCATAGCCACCTGACCCGGATATATAATCCCGGCGCTTCTGAAGCTTTGATAGAGGTCACAGATAGGGATTCTAGCAGTGTCGAACTTTTGACCGGTAAGGCGAGCGATCCTTCTCCCCCTTCTTTCTTCTCCCACCCTTTTTCTATCAGCTGCTGTAGGCTTGTATCCCAGACCATACCTATCCCTGTTTTCTGGGAGACGTATAGGTTGGGTTCTCCCTTCCAATTCTCGTCCTAACCCTTTTCCCAGCTTGTATCCTTCTCTCAACATTGTCTTTGCAACCATCAGAGGCACGTTTAGGAAGGATTTCTTTGTAATGCTCGTTGCATTGGCCACCTCTAAAGCCTGAAATGAGGTTTCAAGGGCTTCCTCAGTCGCTTCAATGTATGGGGTGTTGGCAGGCTTACTAACCAACAAGTCTTCTTCTCCAGAGACAATCACCAACTTGTTGTCAATGATAAACTTTAACTTTTGATGTAGAGTAGAAGGAACTACCCCAGCCGAATGGATCCACGGCCGTCCCAGCAAACAACTGTATGCGGGCGTAATATCCATGACTTGAAAAAGGATTTGAAAAGTGCATGGCCCAACTTGTATAGGCAATTCAATTTCTCCCATGACTTCTCGGCGAGTTCCGTCAAAAGCCCGGACTACCATGGAACTGGGTCTCATATGGGTCCCATCAAAAGGTAACTTTGCCAATGTAGATTTTGGCATTACATTCAAGGACGATCCATTGTCAACCAGCACCTTCGCCATGATATGATCTTGACATTTTACGGAGATATGAAGGGCTTTGTTGTGCCCTCTTCCTTCCGCTGGTGTCTCATCATCCGTAAAAGTTAGATAGTTGTTGGCCACAATGTGTCCCACTATGCCCTCGAATTTATCTACCGGCAAATCATGTTTCACATGTGCCTCACCCAAAACTTTCATCAGCGTGTTCCGGTGTGGTTCAGAACTCATTAGTAAGGACAACAGAGAAATTTTTGCCGGGGTGTGGTTTAGTTGGTCCAACACTTGGTAGTCACTATGACGAATGAATCTAAGAAACTCTTGGGCTTCCTCTTCAGTTACTACCTTCTTTGCTTCACCGGAGGATTCTCCCTTCCCATTCCCTGTGGCTTTGTCAAGTTTTGGTTCTGGGGAAGCATACACTCTTCCACTTCGGGTGACACCCCCGATTCCGGCAATATTCGTGACAGGGGATGATGGAGTAGGCTCAACGGCCTCAGAACTGGTAACGATCACATCAGTACTATACTTCCATGGTACAACTCGCGAATCCTTATAAGGGAATGGGGTTGGAGTGTTTACCGTGATGACAGTTTTAACAGGGGTTGAAGCCACAGGTGCATTTTTATTGTAAAATATGACTAGAGGTTTTGGAGCTCGAACTCGGCCTTGCTCTTGTATCATATTTATTATGTCTTCACGATGCCGGCAAACTTCTATGACGTGACTGTCCATAAATCCCTGAAGGGTTTTCTAGAAGTCTCTTCGCTTTGCGGACAGGAGGTCATTGCACTCTTTATCCCATGATCCTTTTATCAATCCCATCTTAAGCATATGGGAATGAATTGTTTCCAACGGCATTTGGATGTCCTGAACTTTGGAAATACATTCCTCATCTTTTTCCACAGCGTTAATGCCTGGTCTCCCATGGTTAGGCAAAGGATTGGTGGTCACATTCGGGCTTCCTTCCTTGAAGCTTATCCAATCAGCTCTGATTAAATCTCTTACCTTAAACTTCAATGCTAGGCAATTTTCGGTGGAATGTCCCGGTGCACCGGCATGGTAATCACATCGCGTATTTGGGTGATACCCTCTGGGATAAGGTGGTTGAAGCGGTTTTAAAGGACAAGGTGCCACCAAGGTGTTTTCAATAAGATGGGGGAGAAGCTCTGTGTAGGTCGTGGGAATTGGATCAAATTGCAGTTGAGTGCGGTCATCATTCTGTCTCCTCATGTTTGGATTTGGTGGGTTTATTTGGGGTGGTTGATATGGTGTTTGTGGTGGTGCGGGTGGTCGCATGACAGGTGCTCGAAAATGTGGTGGGTTTGGATTTGGAATTGTAGCTACATATGGGTGTGGTGTGTTATGGTAAGTTGACGGAAAGGTGACGGGAGTAGGTGGTCTGAGCTGGTTCCTTCTTTGGTCGTGAGAGACCAGGTTAGTCTCTCCCTCTCTTCTTTTTCCTTCTCCAAAAGAAGGTTTTCTTGCTGTCCCAGCCCCAGATGGGCTACGAGTAATCTTCCCTGTTCTCAAGCCATTCTCTATTCTTTCTCCGATAGTGACGATGTCGGAGAAGTGGGAAGAAATGCTTCCAATCATCTTGTCATAGAAAGGTGACTGGAGTGTATCAATAAATATGGAAATCACCTCTTTTTCTGATAGAGGTGGATCGACTTGTGCTGCTACTTCTCGCCACCGTTGGGCATATTCTTTAAACGTCTCATTATCTTTCTTGGCCATGTTTTGCAACTGTACTCTATCTGGCGCCATATCCAGATTATACTTGTACTGTTGCATGAAAGCGTCTGCCAGATCTTCCCAACAGCGTATACGAGATCGTTCAAGGTGGTTGTACCAGGTAAGAGGTGCTCCCGCCAAACTATCCTGGAAACAATGAATGAGCAAAGGGTCATTAGAAGCATGAGAGGCCATCTTCCGACAGTACATGGTTAGATGGTTCTTTGGACAGGTTAGCCCCCGATATTTGTCAAACTCTGGCATTTTGAATTTGGGGGGAATGACAACATCAGGAATCAGACAGAGTTGTGCAGCACTGCCCATTCCAAACCTGTTTGTTCTCTCCATTTCTCGGAATTGCCTTTCCAGGAATTCTAGTCTCCCCTCCTGGGAAGTAGCAGCAGTATTTGGACCCGCAGTAGCATGATGACTGGTATCCCTAACTGGTTGGTCGACATGTGTCGGGTTTGCATTAGGCATTGAGATGTGGGGTCTAGCTGTTGTCTGGGTAGCTTGTGGTTGCGTAACTTGTGCAAGGATTGGATTTGCTTGAGGGTCTCGGACGGGCGGGACACTTGGCTGGGCCGTATGTAAAATCGCCTCTTGATAATCAGGTTCTTCTTGAAGCGGTGGGAAATAACCCTGTGGCAATCCGTAAGGTATGACGTTACCTGCTGCATCTACAAAGATGGGTTGCTGGGCTTCAGCAGTGTTTGGTTTCCTAACATGAATGGTTAGGGGAGGCGCAGCTGGGTTTGAACTTGGTCCCCCAGTGGGACCCTGAGTGGACGGTCGTTGTCTAGTGTCTTCAACTCCTGTTGAAGAATCCCCTTCTGTGACCCTTCTCTCAAGAAGTTTGGCCATTTCAGCCATTTGCTCTTTCAGTTGATTGACTTCAGCTCTCAAACTCTTATTTTCTTGTTCTATTTCAGCCATGAGTCTGGTATTAAGCCGAGTCGCGTAAGGATGTTTACCCGTTATTTCTGGGAAGTCAACAAGAAATTGTTAAAAAGAAAGTAAAAAAAAAAGCAAAAGAAAAACAAATGATACGTGAAGCAATCGCGGAATTCAGCCAGTATCTTTCGACTTTTTTCAGAACTTCATTCAAAAGTGATGAGTGGAAATTAACATGAGGTAGTTGTGGGGACATGAAGAAACCCCTTTTTTTCGGAATACATTACTGCTGCCAGCCTATTTTTATGCAGAAAAAGTAAATCAGCCATTCCTAGCTCGGGCAATCATGGCCCTCATTTTACAAATCCTTTCTCTACAATAATCAAGGAAGGTTACAATTTCTCTTGGAGTGTTAAGAGGATTAACCATCCCCTCAGCTTGCTTGAGTAGGAGCGGGAGGTCTTCCAGAACTCCATTAGCCAAATATGCCAAGTGGGCAAAGCGATTCATCCATGAATGAATATCTTCATTTTGTTGTGTTAGTTCATCTTTCAAAACACGGATAGCTTCTCCACATTCTCGTTCAGCATCTATCACGCGCCGTCGCTCACCATTTATCTCATGCTAGTAAGCTTCTACCATTTCATCAAGCTGATGCTCTAATCGGTAAACTTGCAATTGCAGAAGTTCTTTCTGTACCAAGACATTTTGCTCGCGCTCTTTGGCTCTTGCCAACATGTCCCTTAGAAGCTGCTTATCAGTCAACATGGTATCTCTTTGCTTATTCTTCGCTTTTAGTTGAGCATTAGCCGTTCGGAGGCATTGGCTTTTTTTCCTCAGGTAGTCCCTTTCAATTTTTCTTTTCTTTCCAATCTTCCTGATGGTTTGTTTGCTTTCTAAATTCTCCTTTTTCTGAAGGGCACATTCTTGCTGAGATATCAGCAATTCTTTTTCCAATTCCTCATTTTTGGCGGTTAACTCTTTTATTTTGGCTCTCATTGCCTCTTCTTCAAGGGTAGGAGAGGTAACATGTGCGCCTGTCGGGAGATAGGAGGGACTTTTGAAAGGTAGCTTGACAATAGAAACTCTGTTTAAGACCCATTGGTAGTACTCTTCCTTCACGGCATGGCTTCGACTTCCTAATTCTTTCCCTTGTTTGTGGACTTTCTTCCATGCATTTGCTACATCCCGAATGACAGACGTGTAATCCCCCTCTGAGAAATAAACGATGAAAGCAGTAAGGGATTCTCCATCGGGTGACCTAAGTAAGGGATAGGCTAGCTGACGTTTGGCTATGACAGGGTTGTAATTAATACACCCCTGAGTACCCATGAGAGGAACATTCGGGTAGTTTCCACAATGGTGAATTATGGTGTCAACCTTCAACCATTGCGGGTACCACCTTACTTTATCAGCTGTGAGTCCTACCAGGTGATTGGCCCATTCACGCCTATTCTTCGCTACTAACTGACATAACTTCAGATCTGAGACTGGACATTCAATTTTGCTGACTTGATGGAAGACATGTGATGTAAGCCATACATATAGAGCAGGTAAACAGCAAATGATTCTCTTTCCACCTCGTGTACAGCAGAAGTCCATGGTGCAGTATATATTTGCCAATATAGCAGTGACAGGATTTTCAGACTTGAACCTATGGGCAAGGAAAACGCCAATAGCATCATAGTCCACATAATTGTCGATATTAGGAAACAAGATAACTCCATAAATGGTGAGAGCTAGAGTATCCATGAAGGCTTCCCAATCTCTTTTCTCAGCTAGCAAGTGCATGTGCTTTTCAAAATACTCTCGATCAAATCCCAGGATCTGATTTCTATTCAGTTGCGCACTCCTTAACACTTCCGGGTGAATCTTTAGGACATTAGCAACAGTAACAATATTTACTTGACGTCCAAGATGACGGTAAGGTATTTGTCCTTCTAATGGCATCCCCAGAATTTATTCAAACTCCTCAACTGACGGAGCTAATTGGAAGTCCCGGAAGGTAAAACAACGGAGAGGTGGGTCATAGAATTGAGTCAAAGCGGTAATTGCCTCGACTTGTACTTCCACTTCTAGCAGTTTTAGGATCCTCCCATATTTCCTTGAGAAAACCATCTTCTGATTCATGTCCAATTTCTTCCCTAATGCTTGTAGACTGGTTGTATCAACTTTCCTAACCTTAACATGCAGTAATCTTTTCAACTCGGGTACATTTCCACCACAACTATCTGACCTCATGTTAATTTCCATATTTCACTCAAAGATACTGGCCAAGCCCTTAATAGCTTCCTGTAGGGACATAAAGAAAAGAAAAATCAATCACTGACATGCTTTGCAAATTGATACTCCCCTAATAACTTTCTTGAAAACATTTTGGGATTTAGGGAAGTTACAATTTGTCGAAACTTGCAATAAATCAAGGATCACACGAGCTATGAATTTTCTGATTATTTTTTCTTCTTTTTTTTTAGAAAGTTCATAACTCCAGATCCTAAGACTTAAGCAAACATAAAAAGAAAGGTCCACTTGCCCATTAGAGGATCACAGGTTAAAAATAGATTATTCTTTGAAAAAGTAATCCTCTAAACAGGCAAGCGGTCCATTAGTTTGGATTGGAAGAGAAAACGAGAATGAGAAAAGGTATAAGTAAAGTTTGCCTCTTTGTGCCTTAAGTCAGGTTTTTCTGAAGATGCCTTAATGGTTCTAAGGTTTATTTATCAGTGATGTCTCACATTGGGTGGTTTATTCTAAAATTTCTAAAGGTCACTAGAGCCAAGATCCTACTCATGATGTTGGCCACAAATAGCAGGAAGTCTACTAAGTGTGGGCACCACGAATAAGTCGAACTCTAGCTGAGATTCTCACAGTAACCAGATAGGAAGTACATCCCAAATGGCTCCGCTATCAATCTCCCCTAATCTTAAGTTTTGTTTGGGCCCGGGTATAGGGTCCCACTCAAAAGTGTGTGCAAGTTGTGAGTGTAGTGTGTGAAAGAGGCATTCAATACCTGTACCTTACTCATCCTGTACATAGAACAAACACAGAGCAACAAAATAAAGTCGACTACCCTAGGGTTCAATGATCACATATATATTTACAGAACATAAAGGATAGGACACAAATAAAATAGAGACCAAATAAAATAAAGGAAAAAGTCAAATAATTAATATGATAATTAAAATATGCGCTATCAAATTGACTGGCTTGACTCTCTAAGTCCCCAGCGGAGTCGCCATCTGTCGCGACCGGGATCGCAACGGCACGGCCGACCCTCAAAACAATTTTTATTAAAAAAAAAATGAACAGGGAGTCGCCACCAATATTTTTAGGATAAAATACCGGGAAAACCTTTAATTAAAGCATTGGTCAAAAAATGAGATTCCAGATCCGGGAGTCTAATTACAGGTGAGGAAAGTATTAGCACCTCACAGCTGTCCGTTATAAAAATGGTTACCTCAATTTAATAGCACGCATTATAATTAACCCAATAATTATTTTAACTCTTCCATGAAAAGAAAATATGCGAGACGACAAAATATATAAAAATAAACAGAAATAAACACAGAATATTTACATGAGATTAACAGGACGTCTCGTCCAAATTAAACTCGCTCCACCCTTTTAAAAAAATGAGATTAACAGGACGTCTTGTCCAAATTAAACTCGCTCCTCCTTTTTAAAATAAAAAGAATAAAGAATAAAAGAAATAAAAATTGCAATAATAATGATAATAACAATAGTCACACCTTTTATGCTAATTTAAATAGAATGTGTGAAGAACTCATTTTATTAATATTTATCAATCAATAAAGATTAATTGATAATTAAAAAAGGAAGACAAAATCACCGAATAACAATTAATTTAGCAGAAGATAAAATAAATACAAGTATTAAGGATAAGGTGAAGAGTGGGACCGGTGTGATGAGAAAGGAGTTGGATGGTGTTGTGGGCTTGAGGTGCTAGACAGAGGGGAAATGGGGAATAAGGTGTTTTTTTTTATAAATGAAGTGTTTTTTTTTTAATGGAGGGGAACGGTGTTTGAAAAGGAAGGGCAGAGAGGTGTGTGTGTGATTTGGTTTTAATGGAAGAAAGGAAAAGTGAAGTGAGCGTGGAGTGAGGTGAGGTGAGGGAGAGTGGGACAGTATAGGGGGGGCTGTGAGGAATGAGGGGGTCGGTATTTGGAAGGTGCTGTGAGGAAGGTGTTGGGGCGGTGTGAAGAGGCTTGTGTTTGGAGGGTGCTGTGAGGAAAGTGTTGGACGGTGTTGAGGATGGTGTGGGCGGCGTTGAGAGGAAGTTGTTGGGCGGTGTGTGGGCGGTGTGGAGAGGACAGTGTTGGGCGGTGTGTAGGCGGTGTGGAGAAGACGGTTGTGGAGAGTGTGTGTGTGGGCGGTATTGAGTGGGAGTGAGGTCGGTTGATGTGAGTAGTGAGGTCGGTTGAGTGAGGAGATAATGGTATTGGGAGGAGGTGGGGACAGTGTTGGAAAGGGCTATGAGGACGGTCTTGGGGCGGTGTTAAGGAGGGTGTTGGGCGGTGTGTAGGCAGTGTGGAGGGTAAGGTGTTAGGCGGTGTTGAGAACGGTGTGGGGAAGGGGGCAGTGTTTAAGAAGAGGAAGTTGGACAGTGAGAGGGCAGTGTGGAGAACGGACTGGGAAGGAGATTTGGGCGGTGTGTGGATGAGGGAGAAAGCTTTTTTTTTTCTCTTTCAATGAATCCTCCAGGGATCCCTTCTTCTTCCTTCACTTGCTGTATTTATAGAGCATTTGAGAAGCACGTTGATTGCCTGAACAGGAACAGAGACAGCCTGGCTGCCAATTAGTGAAGTTTTTTTTTAATATTTCCTCCTTGTCTTGTTGTCAGCCGCCCCTTGAAATTGTCAAACAACTTGCATGGTGGTGTTGGCAACAGCCTGGATTTTTGACAATTAAGCAAAATGAAGGCTGGTGGCAATTCTTTATCACTTTCCACCTTATCTTATTGCCAACTACCCTCCGTAATTCAAGGATCCACTTGGATAGTGGACATCCAACTCAGCAAGATGAAAATCCGAGAGAAAGTGATGAAAATCCGAGTGAGGAAGACAGAATTCCGAGTGAAATGACTTGAGTCAGCTTCTCAATCGGTATTTATCCATATTGGGAGTGAGTTCCGAGTGGAATGAAGCATTTCCAATGGTAAACCGAGCGAAAACACACCCTTCCGAGTGAGAATTGCTCGGTATGAGGTTGCTGTGAGACACTCAGTCGGAGCCGAGTGGAAAATGACTCGGAACCGACTGAAATGGTTGCAATGGGCTCGGTAATTGGCTTGAGGAGGATTAACTAGCTGAATTGCCAGTCGGTTCCGAGTGAGCATTGGTTCGGACTTAAGTGAGAGTGGTGAGCCAGCTTTGGGTGAAAATTGGTGGTTCGGGTTTGGTGAAAACGAGCTCAGTGATGCTTAAATATGGCTCGGAAATAAGTGGAATGAAGGGTGATGGCTCGGAGCCGACTGAAAATGGAAGGGACTCGGTGCAGACTGGAAATACCTCACTCGGTTCTGAGTGGATAACCTTTACTTGGTACTGATTGAAGAACATCACTCGGAATACTCCTTCTTCCCTCGGTTCTGAGTGGATTTTTACTCGGAATTTCTTTCAGTCGTCCCTCATTTCATCCACTTGAAAATCTGACCTTTTTACTTATTTTCCAATCGGTAATTGGCTTTCATTCGTCACTCAGGAATGGCTTTCACTCGGCAATCAGGTATTCGATGCATTTTCTTAGAAGTTCTTCACAAGTCCGAATCTTGATTTGCTCGGAAACACATGCTTGTTCTCCAAGTCACTCGGAGTCGGCCTCATGCTTCAATCAGAATCAAAAACTTAGTCTTCATCAATCGGCATCGTCTTTCTTTGCACTCGGAAATTAGAAGTTCAGCCATTTGCACTCGGAAATTGCCTTCTTATTACTCAGAATTTGGAAGCTTGGCATTTTCACTCAGAATCTGCCTGTTTTTTCGATCAGAACATGGAAATTGGACGTTTGTCACTCGGAAACTGTCTCTTTTCCACTCAGAGGTTGGAATTTCACTGTTTTTCACTCGGATTCTGGTCTTCTTTCCACTCAGAGGTCGGAATTTGGCTTCTGCACTCGGGTCCAGCCCTCTTTGTGTCCTTCCTTGACACTTGAGGTCCACTTGGAGGTTCTTTCACTCGGAAATGATCATTCCGAGTCCTTTCACTCGGAAATGATCATTTCCGAGTCAGAGGTTTTTTTTTTTATTATTTTTTTTTGATTTGTTTGATTTTTTTTATTTTTTTTATTCTTTTCCCTTGTGAATTCCCCATTCTTGGTGAAAATTGTCTGGAACGAAATAGGTGTTCACAACTGTGTATCTTCCCTCCGAGGTGATCAAGAGATGGCTCGATACTGTTATAACCTGAGCCTCAATATGGTCAAGTTGGAAACGTTCAATAAGAAAAGAAAGCTGAATAACGGAGGAACAGCGGCTGGGTCTGTCAGTCTGATTGACTTAGACCCCAGGGCGGAATTGAAGATCGACCCTCTCAACCCCTCAAAGCCCACACCGGATGGTGGTTCCAGGGACGTTATCTTAGGGGATTCCCCAGAAAAGGTCACACACATTAATGATAATTTGGAGTCAGGCATGGAGCAGCGCTTGTTGGCTCTCCTGTAGGAGTTTAAAGACTTGTTTGCATGGACTGCTGCGGACATGCCTGGGATAGACCCTGATTTCTGTTGCCACAAACTAGCCGTTTACCTAGAAACGAAACCGGTGGCCCAGAAGAAGAGGAGGTTGGGACCGGAGAAGCAGAAGGCAGCGTGTGAGCAAACAGAGGAGTTGTTGAAAGCTGGTTTTATAAAGGAGATTCGCTATTCATCTTGGCTTTCCAACGTAGTGATGGTGCAGAAAGCCAATGGCAAGTGGAGGATGTGTACGGATTACGTGGATCTTAACCGATGTTGCCCCAAGGATCCATATCCCCTCCCAAACATTGATCGTATGGTTGACGACTCATCTGGTTATCAATACCTCAGTTTCATGGATGCTTATTCTGGGTATAATCAGATTCCGATGTGGGAGGAAGATCAAGATAAAATGGCTTTTGTCAATGACCATGGTGTTTTTTGCTATACCGTCATGCCGTTCGGGTTGAAGAACGCTGGTGCTACTTATCAGCGCATGATCAATAAAGTATTCGAAGGGATGTACACCAAGCTGGTAGAGGTGTATATTGATGATATCATCGCAAAGACTCCCGCTGGAGGTGACCATATTAAAGATTTACGCCAAGTGTTCACTCGGTTGCTACAGTACAACATGAGGTTGAACCGTTAAAGTGCACCTTTGCCGTTCTAGCAGGGAAGTTTTTGGGTTTCATGTTGACCCAGCGGGGCATCGAGGCCAACCCTGGTAAATGTAAGACAATACTAGACATGCAAAGCTCCAAGAGCCTAAGGGAGGTACAATCGTTGAATGGGAAGGTGGCCGCTCTGGCCCGATTCATGCCTAAGATGGCACATAGATCCCACCATTTGTATAAGGCATTGAAGAAGCACAAGAACTTCGAGTGGGGAGAGAAGCAAGAGCAAGCTTTCCAGCAGCTTAAAGCCGTACTTTCAAGTCTGCCGATACTGGTAAAGCCCGACCCTGGTGAAACTTTCGTCCTGTATTTGGCAATTTCTAACGAAGCCTTGGGCATGGCTTTGGTCAAAGAAACTTCGGAAGGACAGAGGCTAGTGTACTTCACCAGCAAGACGTTCCAGAGGGCAGAAGGCAGATATCAAAAGATAGAGAAGGCCACTCTAGCAGTCGTGTGGGCTTCACGACGGTTGAGGCTGTATTTTCACGCGCATCCAGTACTTGTGAGAACGGATCTACCCCTCCGTTCAGTGCTTAGTAAGCCAGACCTCGCTGGAAGGATGATTAAGTGGTCCATCGAGCTTTTTGAGTTTGAAATTTCCTATGAACCTCGAGGAGCTATTAAAGCCCAAGTTTTGGCAGATTTCGTGGTGGAAATGACGGGGTCGGATCCAGCCATACCTCGAGCACATTGGACCGTTTATGTTGATGGATCGTCAAACAGTAAAGGTTGTGGAGCCGGTGTTGTAGTGGAGAGCGATGATGGTGTGCACTTAGAAATCTCTCTGCGATTCAATTTCAAAACTTCCAACAATCAAGCTGAGTATGAGGCATGCTTGGCCGGCCTCCGAGCGACGATCGACATCGGAGCATCAGAGGTTACATTGTGCAGTAATTCACAGCTGGTGATTTCACAAATCCAGGGAGAATATCAGGTCCGTGAGCCACAACTTCAACTATACTTGAATTCTGTGAATGAGCTGAAGGGGAGATTTGACGTGCTGGAATTTAAGCATGTGCCAAGAGAGGAGAATACCAGAGCGGACATTTTATCGAGACTCGCAAGTACAAAATAGCATAGTAGCACAATGGCTATGGTTCAGAGCACGCTGGCGTCACCTAGTATCCTTCTGTTCCCATCTCTAAATGCTATAATGGTCAATTACCCTTACGAGAATTCTTGGGTCACCCCCTTATCCGTTATCTGGCGGACGGACAGCTTCCCATTGATGAGAAAGAAAGAAGACGAGTGAAAAGGGAACTGCCATATTTCACCATGGTTGATGGTGTTTTGTACAGGAGAGGATTCTCAGTCCCATATCTCGTTTGTTTGAAGGAAAATGAAGTGCAAGGAGTAATGGAGGAAGTGCACGAGGGGCAGTGTGGACATCATGCTGGGGGCAGAAGCTTAATGAGAAAAGTCCTCAGGGCTAGATATTGGTGGCCCACGGTGAAGCAAGACTCAGCTGATTTTGTGAAGAAATGTGATGCTTGCAAGAGATTTTCTAATCTCCATCACACACTGGCCCAAGAACTCTCTTCGTCCGCTGTGCCATGGCCGTTCTACCAGTGGGGCCTTGATATCCTGGGTCCGTTCCCTACCGCTCTAGGGGGCATTAAATACTTGATCGTGGGGGTTGATTACTTCACCAAGTGGATCGAGGCTGAGCCAGTAGTACATATTACCTCTGTGCGAACAAGGCGCTTTGTATATGAAAACATCATAGCCCGATTCGGTGTCCCAGGGCGGATTATGACTGATAATGGCACCCAGTTCACAGATAAGAAGTTCACAGATTTGCTAGAAGGACTGGGGATAGTTGATAAATCAATTTTAATACACTTCTTATAGTTTTACACTTGGGGTTTATTATATAATTACTATGTTTAATAATAGTATTTTAATTAAGTTTTATGTTGTTTAGTTAAATTGAAGTATTATGTATATATGTTTCAATTTTTGTTTTTTGTATGTATCTTGAGTATCTTGCCTTATTTTGGCCATAACTTGGGCTTTTGTGATCCAAATGGGATAATCTTGGAGCCCATGGAAAGCTAAGACAGAAGGCTACATCATGATGATCAAATTTGGTTATTTTGCATCTGGAAAAAATAAAGAAATGGAGCTTGAATCAATCAGCCCTTATGTGTCCCACCAGCATTGACATAGTTCACCAAAATACAGATATCTGGAGCTCTAAATGTCCAAATGACTTGATTCTTGTGCCAAATTCTCAATAAGACAGAGATCTATAACTTTCATGTTGAAGGGTTTGCAAAATTCGGTCATCTAGAAGGTCATATTGGACTCGCAAGGTGGAGAAGATAAAGAGGAGAATGAATTTCAACACCTACCATTATCTTCTTTTGAATTATTGTAATTTCAAGCCCACCAATGTTGAAAAAATGCATTAATAATCAGAAAATGAATGTATAGTATCATCATAGCTTGCCTATAAATAGATGCTTGAAGTTGTAAGGGAGATACACAAGAAATACATAAGAAATACATGCTTTAGTTTCCATTATAATTCTATATCTTTGTTTTAGCTTCTTAAGTTTTAGTTCTTTCTTTTGCTTTATCTCCTTGTTCTATATTCCATCCTTCAAGTTATGGTTTTCATTTCCCTTCCTCAATATCAAGTAAGTTAATTTTATTATTTGTTATTTACTTTTATAATCAAAGTTTTAGTAAATTTAATATTAGCTTTCATTGTTAAAAATTATCATGGAAGCTTAATCTTTTAAAATCAACTCAAGGAATTTAATTTTTCTTTATGTTAACTTTGAGTTCTTGCTCTTAATATTTTGATTGAAGATAATTACTTTTCTTTGTTTCTCAAGCACTTATGATGGTAGATTATTTAAGTGTATAACCGATTGGTATATAATTAAACAATCTATAATCTAAACTGATGTTGGTTGGTTAATCAATAATCAATTTGAGAACAAAGATTAACTTACTAAATAAGAGATTTCTATTTAGTTTTTTAACTCAATCAAATTATGGTTTTAAAGTTACTTTAGTAATTAATAAGAATATATCGATTAATTATTCTTATTAGTTCATTAATTCAATTCTAGAAGATTTTCTAGAATATAATCATTTAGGGATTCCAAATGATTCAAGGTTGAGAAATTAATTATATTTAATCATATTTGTGATCAATGATTAGTTAACTAAAAGATTTATTAATTCCTTGGGTTGGTTGTTTCTAAATTTGATTATTCTTACTCATAAATTTACTTTTTACACTATTATATAATCACTTAATTTTCCTTTCAATCTCAACACAAACCCCCCCTTTATTATAACTAAATTGAGTGTAACTAATTGAACTAAGGTCCTCGAGAGACGACTAAGGTTGTTCACCTTATACTATATTAATTTAACTTTTTATTTGACCCGACAACGATAGCGTGTCAAATTTGGCGCCGTTGCCGGGGACCTTTGGTCCTAATTATTTACATTCAATTATCTAATATATTTTACATTTTTTTTGTAGGTGTATTGAAGATATTAAGGTTTGGTTGAATGTGAGCATATAAAAAATAAAAAAAATTTCCACTTTATTATATTCTTATTCATTTTCTAGTAATCTCATTTTCAACCATTGAAAAAAATATAAATATAAAAAATCTTTAAATTTTTAAATATATGTTCTAAGTATTTCATAATTAAAATGATAACTTTTTCCTTTTATTACATAGTTGTATTATTTTGTTACAATATATGTAGATGTATTGTTCATGACTAGATCTAATCCCGAGCCACTATATTCTTTTGATCCTGAAATAGATAGAACATTTCATCAATTAGTTAGATCATCTAAGAAACTATTAAATAATAATAATAATAATAATAATAATAATAATAATAATAATAATAATAATAATAATAATAATAATAATAGCATAAATAGTGAAACTAAACCTTCAACTTCTGAGTATTTGCATAACATGGCTGAAAAGACATTAAAAGAACTAGCTACACCAGATGTCACTAATCAAACATCATGCATCTTATATCCTGAGGAAGATGTTCCTTTTGTGCTTAAAACTGGTTTAGTTCATTTGTTACCAAAGTTTCATGGTCGTGCAGGTGAAGATCCTCATAAACACTTAAAAGCATTTCATATCCTTTGCTCTACCATGAAACCTGAAGCGGTTTCAGAAGAACATGTAAAACTTAAAGCTTTTCCTTTCTCCCTAGCAGATATCGCTGAGGATTGGTTATTTTACCTTCCTCCTGGCTCTATTACAAGTTGGGATGACTTAAAGAAAATGTTTCTTGAAAAAATTTTCCCCGCTTCAAGAACTTCCTCAATTAGAAAAGAAATATGTGGCATCCGGCAACATGACCGGGAAAATCTTTATGAATACTGGGAAAGATTTAAAAGATTATGTGATAGTTGTCCCCATCACCAAATTACGGACCAAATTCTCATACAATATTTCTATGAAGGTCTTAATCCAATGGATAGAACTTTGGTTGATGCAGCTAGTGGTGGTTCTTTGCAAAATAAAACTACAAATACAGCAAAAACTTTAATTGAGAACATGGCTGCTAATGCTCAACAACATGCCACTAGAAATAATTTTGTAGTAATTAGAGGAGTCCATGAAATTGAAACTACTAATGATGGAGATAAAAAATGGGAAAGTAAATTTGCTGAACTAGCAACACTTATGAAAAATATTATTGTGTCTCAAAAATAATAACCTGTAACCCCTGCTAAGGTATGTTCTATCTGTACTTCATCAGATCATTATACCGATTGTTGTCCTTTACTGCAGGAAGCTAAAATTCCCGATGAAAATCCTCAAGTATGTGCTGCCAACTTATACAATAACAGACCGCCACAACAACAAAATAATTATGATCTTTCTTCTAACAGATATAATCCTGGTTGGAGGACTCACCCTAATTTAAGATGGGGTAATTCCTCACAATAACCTCATGCACCTTTTCAGGCAAATACTGGACCAAGCAGACCATATCAACCTCCTCATGTACAACAACAAGCTACACAAATAGCTATACCTTCCACTGAGAAATCAAATTTGGAGGAATTGATAAAGCAAATGTCAGTAGATAATCTGAACTTCCAAAAAAGAACTGAGGCTACAATTCAGACTCTTGAAAATCAGATTGGTCAATTGGCTACATCTTTAAACCATTTGCAGTCTCAAGGTTCAGATACGTTGCCCGCTCAGACAATTGTCAATCCTAAAAATGTAAATGCAATTACTTTAAGATCTGGTAAAGCTATCCAAGGACCAGAAAAACAACAACAAACTAAAAATACTATTGTCATAGAAAAACATACAGAAGAAGTTTTAGATAGTTCAAGTAATAATAGTAATGATATATCTCTTACATATCCTCCTTCTACAGCTGGTCCTGATAAGCAACATATCCCTCTTCCATTTCCACAAAGACAAAAATCTATACAAAATAAGAAAATGGATGAGGAGATCTTGGAAACATTTAGAAAAGTAGAGGTAAATATACCTTTATTAGAAGCCATCAAGCAAATCCCAAGATATGCCAAATTCCTTAAAGAACTATGCACTAATAAAAGAAGACTAAAAGGCAATGAAAGGATTAATATAAGTAGAAATGTGTCTGCATTAATTGAAAAACCTTTGTCACATATACCAGAAAAATGTAAAGACCCTGGGACGTTTACCATTCCATGCATAATAGGCAATAACAAATTTAAAAATACCATGCTAGACTTAGGTGCATCTATTAATGTTATGCCTTTGACTGTATTTACTTCACTTTCCCTTGGACCTTTGCAAACTACAGGTGTGGTTATACAATTAGCAAATCGAAGCTCTGCACATCCTGCAGGAATTATTGAAGATGTCCTTGTTAAAGTTAATGATTTAATTTTTCCTGCAGATTTTTATGTTCTAGATATGGAAAGTGAGAATTCCACCAATAAAGCTCCAATAATTTTAGGTAGACCATTCTTAAAAACAGCTAGAACAAGATAGATGTGCATGCAGGAACACTTTCTATGGAATTTGGAGATAGTGTGGTTAAATTCAACATTTTAGATGCTATGAAGCATCCTACTGAGGATCATTCTGTTTTTCAAATTGACTTAATAACTGATTTAGTTGAGGATAATATTATTAAGTTGTCTAATGATGTTGATTTTCCTGTATTGTCTGATTTTTATGATTCATTTGTTTGTGATTCATGCATGGATTCTCATCAATGCAATGTGTGTGTTGAAATTGAGAAATATCTGCTTAATGATAATAATGATCCAAACTCCCTTAAAACAGAAAATATAGTTTCAGATGTTGTTTCAAAAGAATCAGAGTGTGATAATTTGATTAAAGTAGTTACAAATACATCTGATTATGTTAAAGTACAAGTTGCTGAGACAAATTCAATCAAGTTGATTCCTTCAATAATGCAGCCTCCTATGTTAGAGTTAAAACCTCTTCCTGAACATTTAAAGTATGCATATTTAGAGGAAGATAAGAACCTTCCAGTGATTATTTCTAACAAATTAAATGTTGATCAAGAAACAAGGTTGTTGCAGATTATTAGGAAGCATAAGAAAGCAATTGGTTGGACTTTGGCAGATATCCCAGGTATTAGCCCTTCCATGTGTATGCATAGAATTCTATTAGAGGAAGAAGTTAAACCAGTAAGACAACCACAAAGAAGACTTAATCCCCAAATCCTTGATGTAGTTAAAAAAGAGATAACAAAATTATTACAAGCTGGCATTATTTACCCTATATCAGATAGCACTTGGGTCAGCCCTGTACAAGTGGTTCCCAAGAAGTCTGGAATCACAGTGGTTAAAAATGAAAATGATGAACTAATTCCTACCAGAATCCAAAATAGTTGGCGAGTATGCATTGATTACAGGAAACTTAACAAAGCAACTCGAAAGGATCACTTTCCTTTACCTTTCATTGATCAAATGTTGGAACGACTGGCAGGTAAGTCACATTACTGCTTTCTAGATGGATTTTTAGGTTACTTCCAAATTTATATTGCACCAGAAGATCAAGAAAAAACAACATTTACATGTCCTTTTGGCACTTTTGCTTATAAGAGGATGCCTTTTGGCTTATGCAATGCCCCTGGTACCTTTCAACGATGCATCATTAGTATCTTTGCTGATTTTCTTGAAAATTGCATGGAAGTATTTATGGATGATTTCACAGTATATGGTTCATCATTTGATGCTTGCTTAAATAGTCTAGATAAAGTATTACATAGATGCATTGAAACTAACCTTGTTCTTAATTATGAGAAATGTCACTTCATGGTAGAAGAAGGAATAGTTTTAGGCGATGTGATATCTAAAAAAGGCATAGAAGTAGATCCTGCAAAAATTACTGTAATTTCTAAACTACCTTATCCTTCTTGTGTGCGAGATATTCGTTCTTTTCTTGGTCATGCAGGTTTCTATAGAAGGTTTATAAAAAACTTCAGTAAGATAGCTCTTCCATTATCTAACTTACTACAAAAAAATATAACATTTGACTTTAATGACAAATGTAAGGAGGCTTTTGCTTGCTTAAAGAAAGCTTTAACTACCACTCCTATCATTCAGGCACCAGATTGGTCACTTCCATTTGAACTTATGTGTGATGCATCAAATTATGCATTAGGAGCTGTTCTTGCTCAAAGAGTAGGTAAAGTACAACATGTTATTTACTATGCCTCACGAACTTTAGATACTGCATAAATAAACTATACTACCACAGAAAAAGAACTACTAGCTATTGTGTTTGCACTTGATAAATTTAGATCTTATTTGCTCAGTTCAAAAGTAGTTGTATTTTCAGATCATGCAGCATTAAAGTTCCTTTTAAAGAAACCAGATGCAAAACCAAGATTGATCAGGTGGATGTTGCTGCTCAAAGAATTTGATATTGAAATTAGGGATAAAATTGGAGCAGAAAATTTGGTGGCTGATCACTTAAGCAGAATTGAAAAAGAACTTGACCCAATTTCCATTAGAGATGATTTCCCTGATGAACAACTTATGGGAATACATGATTCCACTCCATGGTTTGCTGATTTGGTAAACTACTTAGTTGCTTCTGTTACTCCCATACATGCATCTAAACAACAAATAATAAAACTTAAAAGTGATTCTAAATACTATGTTTGGGATGATCCTTACTTATGGAAACTTTGTAGTGATCAAGTCATTAGAAGGTGTGTACCTGAAAATGAATTTCATTCCATTCTTACATTTTGTCATACATATGCATGTGGTGGACATTTTGGACCTCAACGTACAGCAAGGAAAGTATTAGATCCTGGTTTGTATTGGCCAACAATTTTTCATGATGCATATACGTTTTGTAAATCTTGCGAACAATGTCAAAGAATGGGAAACATATCTCGTAGAAATGAGATGCCTCAACAACCCATGTTATTTTATGAAATTTTTGATGTTTGGGGCATAGATTTCATGGGACCTTTTCTTGTATCTTTTGGTTTTGTTTATATACTACTTGCGGTCGATTATGTGTCTAAATGGGTTGAAGCTAAAGCTACTCGAACTGATGATTCTAAAGTTGTTGCAGATTTTGTTAAATCACACATATTTTGCTGGTTTGGTGTTCCTAAAGCCATCATTAGTGATCAAGGATCACATTTTTACAACCGTAAAATGGAGTCCCTTCTTAAAAAATATGGAGTTATGCATAAGGTTTCAACGCCTTATCACCCCCAAACAAATGGGCAAGCTGAAGTGTCCAATCAGGAATTAAAAATGTTCCTTCAAAAAACTGTACAATCAAATAGGAAAGATTGGAGCAAAAGGTTAGAAGATGCTCTTTGGGCTTATAGAACAGCTTATAAAACACCTATTGGAATGTCACCCTATAGGATTGTTTATGGAAAATCATGCCACTTACCGGTAGAAATTGAGCACAAAGCTTATTGGGCAGTAAAACAATGTAACTTGGACTTAAATGAAGCCGGTAAAGAAAGGAAACTCCAACTACATGAACTGGAAGAAATTCGTTTGGAAGCTTATGAATGTTCTAAAACCTATAAAGAGAAAGCCAAATCCTTTCATGACAAACAGGTCTTGAGAAAAAACTTTTTCATTGGACAAAAAGTTTTATTGTACAACTCACTCTAAAGCTCATATCTGGTAAGCTTCGCTCTAAATGGGCAGGCCCATTTGAAATAACTAATATCTTTCCTTATGGTGTGATTGAAATTTCAGATAAAGCGACAAACAAGGTTTTCAAGGTAAATGGGCACCGACTTAAACCTTTCTTTCAAGGGTTCCAAGAGCACATAGATACGAAGGTGTATTTGTGTGATGCCAAATATTTTGACTAATTTTTCCTAATAATAATATTTAAAAAAAATAAAAATAAAAATAAAAAATAAAAAATAAAACAATAGATATCAGTTAATTACATCGTCATTCTTTTCGGTGCTAACACTTATCTTAATCATTATTACTATTATTGTTTTGGCATTATTATCATTTTCTTGCAGTAGTTAAAAGGTCATCGTCAGGCTCGTGACGTTAAACAAACGCTTGATAGAAGGCAACCTATCACCTTTTCACCTTCTTCATCTCTACTATTCTCTATAACCTCGTTTTCTATTCTCTCTTTTCTAAACAGCCACAACTTCAAAGTAATCTGACAATGGAACAAACCCTTGCAAAACTTAAGGAAAGATTCCCTACACTTCCACGCGATGTGATTGTAAAAATTTACAAAGCTCGAGTTCAAAGGTTAAAACTACTCACATATTTTGGCATTCCAGAGGATGTTCGTTGGCTTATTGAAGTAAAGGTACGTCTCTCTAGTGAATTACATAAGTCCTATATAAAACATTTACCAGGTATGGGACGTAGTTCTTATTCTAAAAAACGAAGAGCTAAAAGGATGGGAGTTTGCCATAAGTGTGCAAGATGGAATTGTGATACACGTTGTAGGAACCCTGGAATGGTATCTATAAATCGGGAGGACAAAATTAAATTTATAAAGGATGGACTGAGTAAAGAGAACTTGGATAACTTAATCCAAACTCTTGAGATGCATCCATGTGGAACGGTTCAAGGAGTCCTTCTGAAATTATATGATCTATTCATTCAACAAAAAGAAAACTATAGCCTTGGGAATCTGGCGTTAAACGACCCTATTTGCCAGTTTATAAGAAAACTGGATGGGTAGCAAAAACCTCGACTCACAGAAGGCGTTTAAGCCGTTACTAGACGTAAAACCAGAGGAAGATGTGAGCCATAATCACAACTACTGTACATATTTACTGTTTTTTTCAATGTTTTACTTTTCTGAATTTACTTTGACTTCTAAAATTACCTATTTTTATTTTCTTCAATCATGTCTTTTCAAATTTCTTCATTACCGTCATTTATTTTTATATAATAATAATTATGTAAACTTTTTATCTTTCATCAATTATTTCATCTCAGTTTTTATCTATATAAGGGCGCATAACTCTATGGAAAACACAAAAAAAAGAGATGAAAAAAATCAAATCCATTTGTGTGTTTGGTTGATCCAACAATGGTAATTGTAAGGAGTACCTAATAGCAGCTACTAAGTTGGGAAAACTATTGGCTGCGAAAGAAATAAAGGTCTTGTATAGAGGAGGAGTACAGGGTTTGAGAGGCTCCATGGCACTATCTGCACTAGTTGAAGGAAGCAACGTCTCTAGTATCATCCTACATCATGTTGGTATTACACCAGATATTGCTGTAGGAACTGAGGTAAAAGTTACAAGCCTCTATCAACGAATGGCTCGTATGGTTATAGGTGCTGAAGCCTTTATCGCACTTCCTGGAGGTTTTAGTACTTTTGAGGAAATATTTTGCATTTTATCATGGTGTAGCATGAACTTTCATAAAAAGCCATTAGGATTATTAAATATTAATGGTTTTTATGACAGTTTGTTAATGTTTTTAGATAAAGCTGTGGAACAGGGCCTTATAACTCAAGATGATCGATCATTTATTCATGCTTCATCAGATGCAGATGAATTAATTGATATTTTGCAGAGCTTTTTACCCCAACCTCAACCCCTCTTGAAGCAAGATAAGGATCACACACACAAGCGAAAGAATCCAGAACTAGACACCACCCTTCGGTTATAACTTCTTTCTCACCTTTATTTATATTTTAAAAAAAAAATATTAAAAAAAAGAAAAAGAAAAAGAAAAAAAATAGACTGTGGAAATCATATAAGACACTGAGGACAATGTCTTGAATAAGTGTGGGGGGGTCTGAGTTATATATATATATATTTTATTATTTTTTGTGAGGGATAGACAGAGTAAAGATTAATTTGGGAAAGTTGTATCTAAAGTCATAAAGATGCATCTTTGAGAACCAAAGTCTTGAGACGTATCCTTCACTATATAGTGTCAGTATCACTTTTGTTTAATTTTTTTTTAAAAATAATAATAATTTTTTTCTTTTCTTTTCTTTCATGAGTATTTTTGTTGGGATGGGCTGAGTAAAGAGTCCAAACTCTTGAGACGCATCCTCATAACAAATCTCACTCGGATAACCACAATCGTTTCACCTTCCTTATCAAAACCATTTTTCATAAAAAATAAAAAATAAAAAATAAAAATAAAAAATAAAAACACACACACATAGCCACTATATTTACTTTAGTGTCGCGCCTTTGCCTTTACCTTCACCTGAATCATTTCTATTCGACATCAACCATTCTGCAACCATAAACATCATCTTCATCATTCTTCAGCCGCCACACTTTGCCTTCATCCTTTTCTTTCAGATCGGAGCCATACCTCACCACTAGTCAATCATCAGGTTCTTTATTTTCTCTTAATGGATGATATAGCAGAGTCTTTCTATAGGCATACGAATGAATTAAGATGTATGTTATTGCTCTTGATGCTACTCATGGTTGTGTTGATGATATTTTTCTTATGGGTTCTAACACAAGGCCTATGAAACTAGGTTGTATGACACAATCAAATTGTTCAGTTATACTAATCATTTCACATGCAATTGAACTGACCAATTTGTTGTAGATATCTTCGTTACTAAGTGCCCTTAAAAAAAAAGTACAGAGCAAGAAGCATAAGGAACCGGATCTTGACACCAATATTTGGTTATGATTTATTTTTCCTTTTTTGTTTCTTGTTCACAAAAAAAAATATCATTTCCAGTTTTTTTATTTTAAATTCTACATGCTTTTCACTAAATTTGTTTTTTAAATTTGTCTAAGTAATGAGTAATTACATCACCCTTGTCCAATATTTCATGACATGTTGTGAATAATTTCCTTGCATATTAATTTAATAAGTTGTATGTGAAGATCAAATTGTATATGAATTGTGATAGATTGACCACCCTCGGTGAGATTTTAAGCTTAATTGGATAGATCATATTATGCCATCTTTCCTTTTTCTTGATTAACCCTTATTTATTAGTACTCTAGAACTTGACTTGTTTCTTTTTGATGTATTATGTTCCATGTGCATGCTTTGATGTGATTAAGGCCATTTTTTAACTAGCCACTAGCCATATGCCTTACCTTACATACTTTCCATTATTACCCACGTTGAGCCTATATCCATTTCTTGATTCAGCCACATAATTTGCCAATAGCCCAAAAAAAAAACATGATCACCTTTGCTTAGGAATTGATTAGGAGTTTTGGAATTACTATGAATAAAGATTCTTGATGATTGTAGAAATGTACCCAAGATATATATGTTGTTGTTTCATTGTTCAAAAAGAAAGTAAAAAAATAATTAAAAAAAAGAGAAAAAAAAGAAGAAAAAGAAGAAGTGATGAATATATGTATGAAAATAATCAGGAGGATTTATTCTCATGTTTTATCCTCTATCATGTTTCATTTTGCTAAGTATTGAGTTTCAAAATGTACTTCCACAATCACTAAATCACTTACTCCATTGCTCTTTTTCAACCCTAAGTTTAGCCATACTATTTTATTTTATCCACCCTATATCACCTTGGCCCCATTACAACCTTAATAAAGTCCTTTTGATCTCTGCATGCATATGTGTTCAAATATGGAAATTAGAAATTTGTCAAGCCTATGGTAGTGCTAATTTATTTGGGTGATTTCTGAGAGTATACTCAAACCCAAACAATTGAGATATAAAGAGCATAAAGAGAACATCTATCACATTTTCATCCACTCTTTGATTTGATCACTCAATTTGTGAAACTAGTATGTAATGCTTCTTATTCACACTTATCATGACCTCTTGATATAAGGGATGATGTGTATTACTTATTATTTTAGACTTCTAAAAAAAAAAATCTTTTTCTGTTGTTTCTCATTTTAGTTTTTGGTTTGGTTTTACCCTGGAGTGCAAAAGCTTAAGTGTGGGGGAATTTGATAAATCAATTTTAATACACTTCTTATAGTTTTACACTTGGGGTTTATTATATAATTACTATGTTTAATAATAGTATTGTAATTAAGTTTTATGTTGTTTAGTTAAATTGAAGTATTATGTATATATGTTCCAATTTTCGTTTTTTGTATGTATCTTGAGTATCTTGCCTTATTTTGGCCATAACTTGGGATGGCATAATCTTGGAGCCCATGGAAAGCTAAGACAGAGGGCTACATCATGATGATCAAATTTGGTTATTTTGCATCTGGAAAAAATAAATAAATGGAGCTTGAATCAATCAGCCCTCATGTGTCCCACCAGCATTGACATAGTTCACCAAAATACAGATATCTGGAGCTCTAGATGTCCAAATGACTTGATTCTTACGTCAAATTCTCACTAAGATAGAGATCTACAACTTTCATGTTGAAGGTTTTTCAAAATTCGGCCATCTAGAAGGTCATATTGGACTCGCAAGGTGGAGAAGATAAAGAGGAGAATGAATTTCAACACCTACCATTATCTTCTTTTGAATTATTGTAATTTCAAGCCCACCAATGTTGAAAAAATGCATTAATAATCAGAAAATGAATGTATAGTATCATCATATCTTGCCTATAAATAGATGCTTGAAGTTGTAAGGGAGATACACAAGAAATACATAAGAAATACATGCTTTAGTTTCCATTATAATTCTATATCTTTGTTTTAGCTTCTTAAGTTTTAGTTCTTTCTTTTGCTTTATCTCCTTGTTCTATATTCCATCCTTCAAGTTATGGTTTTCATTTCCCTTCCTCAATATGAAGTAAGTTAATTTTATTATTTGTTATTTACTTTTATAATCAAAGTTTTAGTAAATTTAATATTAGCTTTGATTGTTAAAAATTATCATGGAAGCTTAATCTTTTAAAATCAACTCAAGGAATTTAATTTTTCTTTATGTTAACTTTGAGTTCTTGCTCTTAATATTTTGATTGAAGATAATTACTTTTCTTTGTTTCTCAAGCACTTATGGTGGTAGATTATTTAAGTGTATAACCGATTGGTATATAATTAAACAATCTATAATCTAAACTGATGTTGGTTGGTTAATCAATAATCAATTTGATAACAAAGATTAAGTTACTAAATAAGAGATTTCTATTTAGTTTCTTAACTCAATCAAATTACGGTTTTAAAGTTATTTTAGTAATTAATAAGAATATATCGATTGATTATTCTTATTAGTTCATTAATTCAATTCTAGAAGATTTTCTAGAATATAATCATTTAGGGATTCCAAATGATTCAAGGTTGAGAAATTAATTATATTTAATCATATTTGTGATCAATGATTAGTTAACTAAAAGATTTATTAATTCCTTGGGTTGGTTGTTTCTAAATTTGATTATTCTTACTCATAAATTTACTTTTTGCACTATTATATAATCACTTAATTTTCCTTTCAATCTCAACACAAACCCCCCCTTTATTATAACTAAATTGAGTGTAACTAATTGAGCTAAGGTCCTCGAGAGACGACTAAGGTTGTTCACCTTATACTATATTAATTTAACTTTTTATTTGACCCAACAACGATAGCGTGTCAATAGTCCAAATATTTTCATCTGTTGAGCTCCCCCAGACAAACGGCCAAGCGGAAGTAGCCATTCGAGAGGTGCTAAAGGGGTTGAAGAAGCGTCTTGGAGAAGCGAAGGGAGGATGGATCGATCAACTATGTCATGTTTTGTGGGCATATCGTACTACACCACATTCTTCCACTAACGAATTCCCGTATCGGCTGACTTATGGGGTAGAGGCAATGATCCCGGTAGAGCTCCAAACCAGATTGGCTCGAGTGGAATATTTTTCAGCTGAAGACAATAACGCCAATCTGGCATCAG
The DNA here is from genome assembly GCA_037962975.1 of Clitoria ternatea. Lineage (NCBI taxonomy): Eukaryota > Viridiplantae > Streptophyta > Magnoliopsida > Fabales > Fabaceae > Clitoria > Clitoria ternatea. Next base: position 97,625,632 of record CM075672.1, read on the forward strand.
AACTGGACGTTCTCCATCAACTAAGGAAAAAAGCTGTTATTAGAGATCAGGCCATAAAGGCGAAGGCAGCTCTCCGGTACAACAAGCGTGTCCATTACAAAGCGTTTAACACTGGAGATCTTGTTCTGAGGAAGGCAGGTGTGGGGAATAAATTCACTTATCAAGGGAAACTGGCACCGACATGGGAAGGCCCTTACAGAGTTTCTGAAGTGACTGGAAAGGGATCATATCGGCTTAAGGAGCTTGATGGAACCCCAATTCGCAACAAGTGGAACATTCAGAACTTACATATTTATTACAGCTAGTTGGTAAGACGTCATGTACTATTTTTCCTTACTTGAGTTTTTTCCCATTAGGTTTTCTCAAGAAGGTTTTAACGAGGCATGGCCCCGACTACGCTTCCTTTGTAATATACATTTAGTTTAATGAAAATGTAATTCACGACTCTATCACTCTCACCCTCTTATTTGTATGTTGTGACTTATAGCTATAAGCTGTCTCGTATAAAGACCCTCGGGACAGATGATCTGAATCACCTATTCTGTGTATTGAGGATGTAACTCCTCGAGGGGTGAAATAGGTTGTAGGATTAAACCGAACCCCATTTGAAGGCCCAGGCTGTAGGATTAAACTGAACCCTGGGTACGATTAGTATGTTTGGCTGAACACCGTTTGAAGGCTTGGATTGTAGGAATTAAACCGAACTCCAAGTATGGTTAGTAGGATCGAACCGAACCTCATTTGAAGGCCCAGATTGTAGGATTAAACTGAACTCTGGGTACGGTCAGTAAGTTTGGCTGAACACCATTTGAAGAGAAAAAAAATGGTGAATGGGTAAAATCCGACACCGACTAAAGGCTCGGATTGTAGGATTAAACCAAACTCCGAGTACAACTTCTAGACTTGGCCGGTTACTATTGAAGAATCAATCGTTATCCAATTCACTCAGAAGTACTCCTGGGAATTCCTCACTCGGAAATATTCTCCCTTGGAATTCCTTTCTCGGAAACATTTCAAATTCGATGCTGGATTCTTAAATTCTTCAGTCGGCAATATCTCACTTAGAGCTGAAAAAAGGCTTGGAGCCTATGTTGCAACAATAAAAATTGATAATAAATAACCGGATCCGGGTGAAATGAATGTGTGCACACTTATGATTGTCATTGAGCTCAATGTGAATTGTATGAATATGTGGAATGTTATTAGGAATAACATGATTGATATAGTCTTGAATGACTTGAGTGGAATCCGATTGGATGAATGCATGTATACTGATGTTATTGCTGTTATTGTCGAGTGCAATATGATGTTATGGTTGTGATACATGCTATGATGAATATGAATTATATAGCCATGAATAATTGGTGTGAATTTCGACTGAATGAATACATGTACATTGGTACTGTTGCCGAGTGCAAGGTGAATATATGGCTGTGAATATGTGATTATGAATATTGTGAATTACTCAGTCTTGATTGAATTGCATGAATCCCGAGTGGATGAAGTTGTTGTAGGGTTTATATTGAATGGCAGATTGCATTATTGCTGATTGAGATATGTTATTGTATGGTTGAGGATTCGAAGATTAATCCGAGTCAATAACTGTCATTTAATATGTAAAAGCTCACCCCTACTGTGGCTATATTTTTCAGTATATACAGGTCAGACTGGGAATGATGAGATAGCCTCAAGTCCGAGTGGGGAACACTTAGATTGTTGAAGTGCATGCATAATACATATTGTGTATTCATATGTTAAGCCTTGGCCGGCTCTTTGTAATCCAAACGGATTTAATTATATGGATTGTCTATCGGGATTGTGAACAAGTATACATTTATATAAATATATATATATATGACGTTGGTATGATGTTACTTATACCGACTAAGATGTGATGTCGAATGGATAATGTTAAGTTAATAAATTCCGAGTGGAATATTGTTGGGAGAGCCATTTCCGAGTAAGGCTTTAGTGTGTGTGTGGGCCTTTTCCGAGTGATAAAGGCATAAGGCAATTCCGAGTAAGATGTACTCGAGTGGGCTACTTCCGAGGGAAGATTAGTCCATATGTTATCAAGTGAAAAGTATGAGTAAACCCCGAGTGGGGAAGTGTTTGAATATTCCCGAGTGGAAATGCTGAGTGAACCTATCCCGAGGGAAGAGTGATCGTGACGGTTCTGATTGAGGTGTATTCTAGGGGTCCTCTTCCGAGTGAACGAGGCTATATATATTCTGAGTGAATGTTATATATTCCGAGTGACTAAGTATTGAATAAGTCCGAGTGAGACTTAACTTGGTGAATTCCTCCGAGTGACGTGAGGACAAAGTAATTCCGAATGGAACTTCCTTATGAAAACTCCTTCCGAAGGAAGGGAGGTTTAGATGATCTCCGAGTGAGGAAGATCATAATATGTCGAGTGAAGAATTTGTAATGTACCTCCGAGTGAATTGAGGTTGAAATATACCGAGTGGTATTGGATTGGGGAAACAATCCGGGTGAGGGAAAGCTTATAGACTCCGAGTGGAGTAATCGAGGGAATCATTTCCCGAGTGGAGATTAAGACGCTTCCGAATGAAGCATGTATGTGGGCTTACTGAAGTAAATTAAGTATTTGGCTAAGTGTTAGTGTACCGGGTGAAGCATGACCCGAAGTGGTCAAACCCCGAGTGGACTTGGGACTAAATTCCGAGTGAGGAAATTACCGAGTGCGGGTGTTCGCTTCAGCGAGCAAGGCGTTCGCTCCAGCGAGTAAAGGGCTCACTTAAGCGCTATATTCCGCTGGGTTGTGCGACCGAAGCTGGGTCTTGCCAAAGTGTGGCATTTGGACCCGGTATTCCTTTTTTCTGGTCGGCTTTTGTTTTCCCTTGCTTCATTCTGTTTTTAATTTACCCCGACTCTTAATCTGGGCTGATTATGAACGTTTTGAACGTTCTAAATTTTGGAAAAATTTCCCCTGGTCTCGGTTTGTCTTTAATTAAGTCGGGTTGTTTTAGTAAATATAATACAATCATCATATTCAAGGCTTACACTTGCCAAATAATTCACACCACCATATGGCACACCATATCTATTCTAAATGCACTAATGCATGTTGCCATTATTATCACCAACAACACATGTACAGTCCAAATTTCCATAACATCACAAGCAAGGCAAACATGTAAGTTGTCACATATGACAATCAAATACTATTCAATTCATGCATTTAGAACATAAATACTCCTCTCCTATCTCATGATAAGAATTCCGATTGATACGACGTACCCGCCTCATCGTTCGGAATGGATCCTACACTAAGACATATAGGATATCTAAATAAATCAATCATTCAAGACACTAATCATGACTCTCTTGCATATACAATTTCATGACATGAATAAAACATGCCATAGACATTATTTTCCTTATTTATTAGGCTTTGGGAATTCCTTCCCATTAAACCATACTCATTATATCTAAAGGCTACAAATAACCATAGCCCAATAATCATAAAATATCATATTTACCAACCTCTATATTTTCAATATTATGTATTTCCTCTCAAAATGCATTGTCCATTTCACATTTGTCATTTTCCCCAAATCATAAAAGTTAGGGTTTTCACCAAACCCACCAATATCCATAAATGCATCATAAACTCTCATCTCCTTCCAACCATAAATACATTTACCTCATTTATTTCTCCCAAAGATTGCATTTATAACAACCTACCTAGGGCTCATGCATTAAATGCTTCCATTAAACACTTCACTTGCAAACATTACTTTCCCAAACATAATAACTCATACCCATGGCCATAATCCTAACAAAACGGTGACGATGACTTACTTTACACCAAAATGAAATGGGTTCCAAGGGAGAGAGAGACCGACACGAAACTTGAAGAGGAGAGGGGGAGAGTTTTAAGCTCCAATGACCTTCTTCCAAGCTTCCTTGAATGAAAATAAGAGGAGGAAGAAAGGGCCATCACCTTGTTAGGGTTTTATGAGAGAAGAAGAGAAAATAGAGAAGGGAAATAAGAGAAGAAGAGAAGTGTGATTGCCAAATGGGAGCAAGAAGCCAACGAAAGTAAGGAGAGAAGAATAGGCTTTTGGTTTTAATTTTTAAGTATCCCATTAAAAGTTCATCGTTTTATGGCAAACAGGATCTCTGTTTGGGCTCAATACTTTAACTAAAAAATATTCCGAATATGTATTCGAACTCCCAATAATATTCTTAACAATCCTGACCAATATCATCTCAATCAGAGATACTTGGTTCGACACCTATATTTTAATTGGGCTTAAATTCAGCTTATTCGACTCCAATACATTATGAGTAGTCCCCAAAAATCTTAATTTAATTATTTCCAATATTTTGGGGCATTAAATAACCCACCTACAATTATTTAATAATTATTTTTTTAATTAATCCATTCTTTTAAAATTTAGGGTGTTACATATGGTGATTTTATATGTGATAGCCTAATATGATGAGGGGTTGAATTGTGTGTATGTAAATGTAGACTTTGTTATGACCCATAAGGATGATTGGGTATCTGTATGATTGGTGAGATATTGATAATTATGACGATGAATGATATGTCGATGCAAAGTATACATGATGTTGAATGCATATGCATACAATCATATTGTATTCATTTTCATCCTTTGAAATGTATAACTCACTCTCCCATGTTCTCTATTTTTAGCTTTGTGATGCAGGACACTCATAGGAGTGAGATTAGATCTTTTGGAAATGTGCTTTTGGTTATAGAGGTAAATTAGTGTATAGGAAGTGCCTTGGCCGGCGAGTCATGATTTTGTATAGCATATAGTAAATGGTGTATGCTCAATATGTACTTGAAATGGTGTATATTGATTTTAGAGGTTATAGCTGAAAATTAGACCTTATATATATGACTAATTTTTGATTATGACCTAAACAATGTATGATGTTAGTTATGGGGCTGTAATTATTGCCCAAGTGATGAATGGATGAAGTTAAGTCATGAATTACAATGTTTTATAGAAAATATATGATGTTGTGTGTTGATGTTTATGCCTATTTGAGGAACTAATCGGATCAAATTGTGTTTTAAGTGGTTTTGATGGTATGTAATGGCTCTAATAGGTTAAATTCATGATTTGTGACTTGTACAAATTGGGATAGACCAATTCCATTAAGAATAGGTTCATGTGTTGCACAAAATGCCTCAAAATAAGTGAAATGTATTTATGCACATAACTCTCTCATTTTTGGTAATTTTTGAGTACAGCTGGTGGCCATACGTCACAAATGATGTATATAAGTTGGTGTCAAAATTTGGTAGGCATTGGAACTCATATGAAAAAGTTAGGGGGGTTAGAAATCCAAAAATGTGACTTTTTCTGCAAAAAATGGCCTTTATGCTGTCATGATGTGTGAATCTATTCAAAGCTCACTAGATTAACTCTTCCTAATTTTGAACACTTTGAATCGATTCAAGCCCCCACATGAATCGATTCAAAGCTCTCTAGAATTACTGTTCATGTGTCCAGGCACATTTAAATCGATTCATGCGAGCTTGAATCGATTCAAAGGGGCTGTTTTCATTGTTTGGACTCCAGAAGCACTTGAATCGATTTTTAGAGTGCCTGAATCAATTCATACCCACGATTCTTTATTTTTTTATGTTTTGCTGATAGATGGGTTCCATTTAGCTATGGTTCAAATATATATCCATACGTGACTTCAATTATAACTTTTTACCCATCAAATCAAGTCTCTTTAAATCTCTTTCTCATTTCTTTCATAACTCTCAAATCGATTATGCTTTCTACTATCCCTTTTTGATGATCCTATGGTTGATTGTCCTAGGAAGACTCTTGACTTAATTTACTCACCTTCTCATATCTTCATATATGGGATAGGTTATTTAAAATGATTCAGGATTACTCATTAATGATTTATCTCACGGTTTCTTCTATTCTTTAATTACTTTAAAATCGTGAAAACTTTTCCCTCATTTTTTGGGCGTCTCAACCCATGTGACATCCCGGCACTATTGAGGGTGGGGAGTGATCACCGGTGCATTGGCACGGACAAGGAGCGACTCCTGGCAGGCTTCCAGCGGTGAATGTGATATCCCAGCCACTGTTGAGGGCGAGGAGCGATCGGCAGTGCATAGGCACAGACAAGGAGCGGCTCCTGGCAGGCTTCCAGTGGAAGGGACGCATGAACGAACTGAATATATACCAGAATGAGAGGGATCCAAAGACTGTATAGGTATGGGACTATACAGTCGAGGATAGCTTAAAGGAATGAATTCATACAACCTATACTAACAAATGCATTAGCCTTTTCAGTGGCCCATCACTTAAGGAGTCCAAAGTTAAGTGTGCTTAACTTGGAGTAATTCTGGGATGGGCCACATCCGGGGAAATTCTCAGGAAGTGTGTGATTGAGGACAAAGTACACTGGAAAGGTCTCGTGTTGGTTTGTGGGGAGAGTCGTTCATTCCAGAAAAGCGGTCGGGGCGTTACAGAAATGGTTTCAGAAAATTGTCCTCAACGGTTAATCTATTTATAAGATAAAAATATAGTATTTTCAATTATTTTTAAATAAGAATTAGTAATAATTCATTTTACTATTTCTATAGTGACAACCATGAGTTTATAACTATTATGGCAACTCAAAAAACATATATAGGGCCAAACAATATTTTTTTAGAACTGTTTTACTTAATTAAATCATTATTTTATAACAATAAAAGCAAGAAAAATACAAAATCAATTTCTTCCTAGATTTTTATAATAAAGCCACCATAGACCGAGTCAAAAGTAGTATAGGCTAGTCATATAACTTATAAAATTATAAAAAATATTTTAGAATTATTATAATAAATGAAAAAGACTTTTTGACCATAATTTTTTAGAAATATATATAAATATTAAAATTAAAAATATCAACTCAGATCATCATTAAATAATTTTTAGTGATTAATAAAAAAGTTCAAAATTTATTGAGATGATTTCATATTTTATAAAATGTTTTTAAAATTCTAGGATATTTTGCTTATTGAGTTAAAATAACTTGAACTATTTAAAAATATGAAATAATATAAATAATTCTTAAAATATTTTCAAGAGTATAAATACTATTTTCCCATAATTTTACAACTTCTCTAGCTATTTATTATAAAAATGGTATTTATATCATTCTTTAGGTATTTTGCTCATTTTACAAATATTTTTAAGAATTATAGAAAATTTTAGAAAATCACAAATATCATAACAATCAAAAAGTTTTAAGTGATCATAGTCCAATTCCATTAAAATTATAATTTAGGATAGGGTTAGGAGTAAGGTTGTCCCCAATAAGGCTAAAGGGTAGTGGTAAAGCCAGGGCTATTGGTTGCTTAGTGATGGATGCATATGCAATGTTTACTTTGAGTTGAAATTTTTTATTTGACCATGGGAGTTGCTTCTTTGAAGGAGGAATTAAAACAATATAAATCGTTGTTCAGAAATAAGGTGTGATCATTTCTAGTATTTGACCAGGTTAAACACATTAAATAGTCGTAACTAGTTACCTCTATTTTGATTTAAATGTATTACACCTAAATCTTTGTTGTTGTTTTTAATATGTTTATGAGACATTTAAATAAAAATTGTTATATATAGTAAAATTAACCGCGTAATGCATTCAATGTTTTAAGCATTTATTTAAAATTTATCCATCAAGAATATATTATATATTTCACGTAATCAAACTTCAAAAAGTAATATAAAAATAAAAGTAAAGTTTTTATTTTTTTATTAATCTCTAGTAGTAATTTAAAATTGAAATATGTAATAGACTGAATATTCTTAGTCACTATAAATATCAATGAAGAAATGTATGTATAATTAAGTAGATTATCATTCTTTATTACCTACATTTTAATCTTTAAAATTAACAAAATATATAAATATATGGAATTAAAAAATAAAATTTTGTACTCTTATTATAATAAATTAAATTTTGAAAGGCTAAATCCCTATGCATGGTTCAGTGAAGACATGAAAGACTAAATCCCTCTAGATCAGTACAGTTCAATGGATCTTTGCAACCCCTTAGTTGTTTCATCACAATACTAACAGTCTTTGGTACAATTCACTTATCTCCCTCGTCCGTTGCATGAATTGCTTTATTCTTTTTGATATGGGTCTGTATTAAAGAGATCTACAATTGTTATGAAGGGCACAAAACCAAATTCCCAAAGTAGAATTAATGGTGAATTTATTACCAAGGCCCTAGCTGATCCAGGAGCTTTTGGAGCATCCTGTCGTAAATCAGGCATATCTTAGGCTACCAATCTTGGATCGTCACAAATGATATATCAAATTAAAGAGAAATAGGAAAACTACGAACTTTATGTTGACCATTTTTCAAGATTCTAATCCCACAAATTAACCTTATTTATTTTTATCTTGCTTAATTTTTGGTTCTTAAAAATTCTGCATGCTTTAATTTCTTGCATGACAAATTAATTTTCTTACCACCGTTGGGTGACACCTGCCCCTCCATGCTTTCCCTCCACATGCCACCTGCCCCACCACTTGTCTCATTCAACAACACCCCTTGCTCAACAAGCTTGACCAACTTGCTTAGCAAGTTCCCTACAACTTGTTCAATAAGTTATCTTAATACTTGCTTCCTAAGTTTTGCTATTTGTTTAGCAAGTAGCCCTTCATGAATTAACAAAAAATTCCATCTCATCCCACCTTGCACGCTACTTTTCTTCTTCTACCCGTTTCCATTTTAATACATGCCAAGCCACCATCACCAACCCATGACCATGCCATGTCACCTTGCCACACCATGCCACCCTGATAAGCCATCCTATTCTTCACTTATTTCTCTAGATTCCAACAACAATTTCCCTTATTCCAGCCACTATTCTACCACCCTAAGCCACCGTAACCACCACCTCTTCATGTCCAAACTACTAAAGACAACCACCATACACCATTTACAACTTCCTTCTCTTTTTCTTGGTTGAACCCACGACTGATTTCCTCCTTTCCAACCATTCTTCAACTCAAGTTATCACCATCAAAGGTTACCATTCTGGCAACTAAGTTCCTTGGTCTCATTTCTTTTTGAGCCCTGACCTCCTTGGGCAAGCAAGGTAAAATTTTGGACCTTTAACTCTTGGTTCTTGATTTATTTTATTTTTCTTGTCAAGACTAGAATTTTGCATGCTTCCTTGATTGTTTCTTCCCTGTTTGAGGCTTGAAAATTGTCACCACCTCTCTTGATTTCATATGCATGTTAGCTATCTTGAGCTTCGTGAACGATAGACGATGATCGGCGACGGACTACGAGAGGTTTCAAGTAAATGGTATAATTTCGATGCTCGATTCCTTGAGTTTTATTTAATCCATGGCTGTCCTAGTATTTCCCTTACTAGCCGTGACATCCTCTTCCAATTTTGGGCTTCATGTTGTTCTTTTTTAGGATCAGGGACCGGCGGCGATGATTGGAGGGTGAATTAAAGCGTTTAATGATTTTATGGTAAGCCACCATTTTCTTCCTCCGGGGCAGCGGTTGTCTAGCAAGGTAAGCAGGGCTTTGCCTGGTCTGATTGTGTTTTAAATTGTTTCATAATGTCGCTTTAGTTTATGAGAACCACCATTTTAGGTTTTGTCGTGATCCAACTGTTAGATTTTAAACCGCGTAATTTTTCATAACCGATGGTTAACAATTTTATATTTTCTAGTTAATGAGTATTTTATAAATTTTATTTGAAACCTCTCGATGTTCATGTGTTCGAAAGGATTTATCGCGATCGAAGTCATAACGGAAAACTTAGGAATTTTAGCGTTTAGGCAGGCCCGGTTTAATTTGATATGGTTGTATTATTTGATTTTAAATTTTGTGATGTCATTATGTAATTTGTGATTTATTTCCCGGTAGACCCGCTATTAGAAACTAATTTACTGCCAAGTATCGCCAGAATTGTTTTGATGATATCACACTTTTTAAGAAAATTCACTGACGGGACGGTTATGGAACCTCATTTTACTAAAAGTGGCATTGCGTTTAAATTATTATAAAGTTTTATAAAAGTGAATTAGATAAATAAGTTGATTATGAAAAGTGGAAAATTTTACTTGAAAAAATTGTATTAACAAGTGATATAGTTTAGGCCCAAACAAATTTTGTAAACTAAGATAAAGGAATTTTGAAGCATAATAGAATGGACATTTGGATTAGAAAAATTGTGACTAATTTTAGTGACCAACTTTAGTGACCAATTGAGGTAAAAAAATAAAAAGGATTTTAGAAACATAATGAGATAGAACTAATCTAAAGCCAGACTTTATTACGGAATGAAATTTTGGGTTTAAGCATTATAATAGGTCAAGTAAGCTAAAATAGAAAAAGAAAAGAACTAAAAATGAATTGAGAATCCACTTTGGAATAAACTATAGGTAACTTTAAATAAATTAAGATAAGAGAAAGGTGCCTAAATGAAATGAATGAGATCATTAGGAGTCCAAGTTAAGAAATAGGTGTTACGAGTCAAAAATTCTAGTAATCAATAAAACATGTGAAAAAGGAACTTAGGAAATATTTGTGTTACATAGCATAAATAATTAATTAAGCAAGAATGACTTTAAGGCTGGTTATATAAGAAATAAATATTTGAAGTTATAGAACGTTAATCGCTAATAAGGATAAACGATATAGGAAGGATTTTAGAATTTAAACTTTGAACTAGTATGAAAAGAACTAGAATGAATTATAAATTAAATAACAATTATTAGTGGCTAAGTAAGGTTTGACTAAATTCATGATATAAAGGTTAGAGTAATTTCTAGATTTCTAAGCAACAAATTGACACCATAGAGAAAATACAATCTAGTTGACTAAAAAAATTTAACTAAGGACACAAATTAGTTGATATAATTAGAAAGGGTAGAAGTAAAGAAAAAGGTGCAAAAAAATTAGTAGTTGGAAATTTAGAAAGAACATCACTAAATTGATAATTATACATAAAGAATTAGTGACCCTTTTAGTGACCAAGGAAATAAGTTATTCAATTAATAAAGCTTAATTGGATCAGTAAAAGAAAATCAACAATAGGACCGCTTGATGATGACTAAAGAGTTCATAATTGGACATCCAAAAATTAATTGAGTAAGGAGGTAATCATATATAATTATGTAAAGAATGCCTAACAAACAAATAGTCAAAAGGTACATAGAGAATCAAACCAAATGATATTATGCCTTTAATAACGAACTAAATTAAGGAAATTCTAATGACATGGACTAGATAAATGGTAGAGTAAAAATGAATGGAATAGTACGTAATAACATAATGTGAGTACTTACATCTAGTTGCCTACATAAGTTTAATTTTAGTGACGTTAAATGTGCGATAACTTGTTAAGGCGTAGTAAATAATGGATACTGATATGTATAGTATATGGTGTGCCTAATGATTAATGTGTGATGATCTCTTGGTACAATGGATACTACATGAAACATGACACTCGTCAATTGGCTGATTGTGTAACATGATTGAATATGTGACTATAAATGATTGTGTACATGGATGTATGTATATTAGTTATGTAATGAACATATATGACAAAATATGTAATAAGTTTGATATGATGACGTGCGTATGGAATGTGATGTGGTAGAAATACTTAAAGAATATCACGATTTAACAAAATGAATAATATGATGAATGGCACTTGTATGATGCATTAAATGAGTATATTGAAATAAATAAGAAAACAATGAATGAGGAGATGTCTCGGTAAGGATCCTAAGGTGACTGATTTACAGAAAATAATATGATACGATTGGGATCGGATTTGATGTGATGATGGGCGTTGTGGTGCCAATATTACCTCAAGGATTTATGGATAATCATGACTCATTTCATTCCTAATTATCGAGTAAGCTTTGTTGTGACTTAAGTAGACACAAAAAGAATAATGAATGAAAAAAAATGCTTAATCGAGGATTTTATGAAATGAATCTGATGTTAGGAATGAAATGGTGTCTTTGAAAGGACCCTGCCAATGACTAATGACTTGGTGAAAGAAAATGTATGTTGCATGTATCATGTGCATATGACTTGATGTGGACTAGAGCCAGCAGCGACGGGTACGCTAAAGGATATAGGGAGTTGATCCCTAAGGTTAGATCTTGGGAATGTAACGGGGGTGGAACCCCAATGGCTAGGTGGTAGAGCCCCAATGTCATGTGAAACCATGCAATCTTGGTGCACTTTGACTCAGACCAGTATCATTAGGACCGTGGAGAGAGAAGTCCCATTATGATATGATGCTATGTGTCGGATCCATAATATTGGGACTGTGAGTCCAGGTATACCCTTTGTTATGATATGGGGACTTGGTGGGCTCCGGTTGCTCTAGTACGGAAACGTTATGTCCAGGGGCAGCTTGGGCAAGACGGATTCTGATATAATATGATGATGAGAAAGAAGCCCACATGCATCATGATGGCTAAGAAAAAGATTATTATGATTGAATTAATGCTTGTATGTAAATTGACTAGGGAGAGCAGAGAATTGTATATTTAGGGATGATTGATAGGGATGAGTTAGGAAGCATAACTTAGAGTAAACTAATTAGAACCCCAAGACAATTATTGTTTAAGTGTTTATGTGGACTATGTGGGGTGGGTATCAGTGATTACACTTCCTGATTATTATGGAAGTGGATACTCACCCTTATGCTAAATTTTTCCAGACATCATGGGGATGTACATAGACTTCACATCAAGGATCAACCAGGCTCTTCTTAGACCGAGGACAAATAGAATAGGTTGAATTTTTTTTCATTTATGGGAGCCTGCGTGCCCCTTTACTTTCAAGATGTACAGTTATTGTTACGACCATGTATTATATATGATTATGTTGTATATAAGGTATATCTGTTCCACCAAGTTTTCTTGTACAAAAAAAACTTCCATATTTTTCTAAAACTCGTAACCTCTTAGTTGACCAGGGTAATCTAGTGGAAGGGATTGTCCTAGTTAACCGAGGGTGTTACTCTGAATTTTTCTTACAAAGTTGATGAATGTTGTGATGTATGAGTTGTAGAAGGATTACTAATCTTGGCTAGTGACATATAGGGATACTTTGATGTTGGGAATTAATTGATAGAGGTTAATGACATGAATATGTGAAATTGTACTAAATATAAGCATTAGAATGGTGTTCTCAACTTTTATGTACATTGAGGTTACTACACTTGAAGTTAGGTTCAAGTAAATATTCACATAAGGTTGTGTAATTAAAACATAATGTTATTGATAATAGACCTAGTGACCTACTAACATGACTTTGGATTGTTCATTAAACATAATATGGTAGTGTTGCACCTAAAGGTATTTTTATGATTGTTATGAGGCATGATCTTGTAATTTAAAATCTTTAAAGTGTCATGTAAATTTAGGAAAATAAGTAAGTGTTATTAATGTGACCTTTTTGGAACCAATTCTTAAAAATTCAAACTTGTCTTTGGACTAATTTTAAATATTCTGCAAGTATGAAATTTGTAGTTATGTGAATGATTGTCCTAAGTAGGCATTTACTTAAATAATATACCTTCTCATATCATATATGAGATAGGTCTTTATATAGATTCATGGTGATTGTTAAAACTTTTAATTGTGCTGTTCTTCTTCCAACAGTTTTTTAATTGCCAAAAGTTAATCCTAATTTTCATTACCAAAATATTAATATCTTTAATATTATTTAGCGGATTAAAGCCGCCGCACAATGTAACTCAAAGTTCCTACAAAAATAGGTACCAAAGGAAAAAAAACATTAAAGTAACATTTCATGATGTTTTTCTTTAACACCTTTCTATCTATTCGATTCTATAATCCTAAGGTGAATATACTATGTTATCTTCTACTAGGAGGCTAAATATGACATACTTCCCTTGCTTTTGAACTCCTTCAAGTTCTTTAGACAAATTATTTTAATGTCTTATTTGGCTAAAACTGGAAATAATTTCCTTTTTTGATCATCTTTTAGACTTCCATACCAACTCGGCCTTAATAGAGTCTATATACGATCATATCATATATCTCCCATATATTCATATTGCCTTTTACAGCTCAAAGTTTATGCAGACTCCATAGGGTACTCAAGACCCAACCATAGATCATATATAAGCCAAACATGACACACTGCCACTTCCTCTTTATTAAAGATAATTCTCAAGTCTTGATACCTATCTAGGCATTTTTCCAGATAAAGTATCCTTCCAAAGGACAGATTGTAACAAAATAATATTTGGTTTGTCATGGTTATTCTAAAACAAATTACATACAAATCTATCACTTCTATTTAAAACATATTTAAATTTTTTTCATTAAATAAATATGTTGTTTCCCAGTATTTTGATTCAAAAAAAATACCCTCACTGAATCATAAAAAATCTCGTTGGAAGATTTTTCTAGTGGGCCAAGATCTATATTTGGCCTAGTGTTGAGTCAACTTTGGCTGATCGCCCAACCCTTGGTTATTTAGGTAGGAAACACATTCCCAATTGCATCTCATGCAACTCTTGGATGATTGAGTGGGTAACTCTTTACCCTTATTCATCTTATGAATTTAAGCTCAATCCTTACGCCTCTATGTTATTTTCAATCCAATTGAAAAACTTAGTTAAGTTTAGGCCTAATAAAACCAATTTGGATATTACAATTATCCCATCGCGCCTTACTAGTATAAATGATAGCACCCTGCTTTGGCAAGCCCACTATTTATTAACATTAGTCTCGACGAATGTTACTTATTAGAAGGCGTTTAAACTTAATATTAACGCTTCTAGGTTCTTCAATCTGATTAAAGTTACCTAGATATGTCCAATAACAAATGGTTAGATAATCCAATTATCCATCATCCTTTACTAATATCAATAAAAGCACCCTACTTTGGCAGAACCTACATTTTATTGAAACTAGCATTGATGACTGTTGTTTATTAGAACGTATTTTAGACTGTTCATACCTTTAGGCTTTTCCAATCCAATTGAAAAATATCTATTTGAATAAAACTTAATAAGTTATACTTGGATAATCCAATTATGCAATCATGTCCCACTAAACATAAATAAAGGCACCCAACTATGACGTGACCTGCACTTTATCTATATCAAGTTAGACGTTATTACTTATTGGAAGGTATGATTGTCAGGCATGAGGGATTTCAATTTTCTTATTGTTCATTAACGACTTTCATTAAACGTTTTAACGTAAAATAAAACCACAAAACATGCAATCAAAAATATGAGATGGTTATGGTCTTCCTAGAAAATAAAATAAAATAAACCTAAGGGAACTATGGTGCCTTGACTTCATGAAGTCCTACTTCTTGAAACCACCACCTCTTAGAGTCACCACTCCTTTGTTCCTTTCAAGGTCATACCCATCAAGAGTCACCATGCTAGGTTTCTTCTAGGTCTTCACCTTGTTGGCTTCTTCCATATTACAATGTAATAAAGAAACTTGCTTTACATATGAGCGAAAGGTTGAGAGAAGAAATTCAAGAATAGAGAAAGACACAGCACGCAGGCTGTATTTAAAATAAAAAAATCTAAGACCATAACCATTCACCGCTGGACGTGTTAATTAATCAATTAATAAAGTGATTAATTATATTTAAAATAAAATAAATTTTAAAACACATAATTAAACATGCGGGGTCATTAAAGGAAAACTACATAAAAAAGTTTGGCGGTTCCATTGATTGTTCAACGAACAGGGTCAAGGGGAGGCTACCCTTTATAGGGTGTCGAGTGGTGTTCCAACCCAAAAATTTAGTACTGTAATCAGGTTAGTTCCCAGGAAAGAGAGATGGGTCCGGTGTGACTGTAACACCCTAATTTTTAATAAATAAATAAACCCCAAAACAGGGAAAAATTTTCCAAAATTAAGTAAACCAAATAGACCGTAAGACAACTGGATAGCAATGGGACGGAAGGCAAGGAAGGACAAGCACCCAATCGGTAGTCAGCGGAGCACAGCAGCTTAAACCAACCCAATCAGTACTCCCATCGCTCGGTTCCTAGAAACAAACCAAGAAGAACCGGGCACAAGGAAATAAGGGAAGGGAGGCAAGGGAAAATAAAAGAATACACTCATGTGTAGCTGCCAGTGGAAGGAATAAAACTTGAACTGACTCCGCCCAGACCAGCGAAGCACATCAACGCCTGGGCGAGTCCAACCACAACGTCCATTCGCTCAGGCGGGGTCCAACACCGCCCAACGAGACATGATAATGCAAGAATGGAAGAAGGAGATATTCGGGCGGAGTTCCACATTAACATCTGCTCGCTTCAGCACGATCCCACACGCTTGGGCGAACCGTCCTAGTCGCTCGGGCGAGGTATGACTCCGCCTAAGCGATGCCGACACAAAGGCCTCTCCAAACACACACTCGCTGGAGCTAAGTCTAATTCGCTGGGCGAACACAGGTACAAGGCAATTTCTCAATCGGATATGGACAAAGGTTCACTCGGTAAATCCTCATGCTCGCACTTCACTCGGGAAATCAGGTAGTTAAGTCCCACTCGGACTTATTCAAAACCCAACCACTCGGGATACCAATCCTCACTCGGACTTTACCTCTTTCACTCGGATTACCAATACCTTACACTTAGGATCCAATCCTCTCTAAACCACTATTCGAACTCCTCTCTCAGAAGGGAATCACTCGAGGTTTTCACTCAGGAAATACAAACTCTTCCTCACTCGGGATTTACTTATGATTTTCGCTCGGAGTCACATAACATGTTCACTCGGAAAGGCCACCCAGAAATCTTCACTCAGAACCACTAACTTAACATAATTTCACTCCTCAACGGCCCTCGAGTCATTTAGCAATACTTCCCAGTCGGAAAAGGCATAGAATCAGTACGAAGCATATACATATGAATACATGACCACAGAAATATAAATCTACTAACAAATCCAGTCTACCGACCCATAGACATGTAACCACACACTCAGAATACCCATTATCTTGATATTATGCATTTACCAATACTTACTAATACCATACAAGTGATACAATGACTATTCAATCTTTATAAGTGAATATATTTAATCGTCATTTTACATAAGAGCCGGCCAAGGCTACACGGACAAAACATAATAATGCAATACAAGTGCTCAACAGTCGGAGTGCACCACACTCGGACTTGAAACCCTATCATCATTTTCGAGTACGACCTGCACACTAAAAAATGGTGTAGGGGTGAGCATCTTAGATATTAAATGATAGATACCGACTCAGGCTGTCCCACAATCATACAACAAAATACATATCCATGCAATCAGACATATCAACGAGTAAGGTCAAGCATTATCAATCAACCAAGACATACATGGAACACTTACCGATCAGAATTCGTGAGTCGCTACTCGGCCAGGTGCACATACACAGCCAATAACATTAGTATAACAGCAATCAACAACATGATATTACCAACGAATCAGAACGCACGTATTCAACACTTTCCGGTCGGAATCTAACAATTCTCACTCGGCTATACACGCATGACATTTCAATGACATTAACACATATTCATGGAGCAAACTTCAATTAGCATCAGTTGCGTATACATACAGAATACTCTCTCGGTTATATCCATTCATCATCTCCTTAACATCATCACACGCATTGTCAATTTTCAGTCAGCATCAGCAATACGTATATACAGAGTATTTCACTCGGATATACACATTCATCCTTTCATTAACACTATCACATGCATAATCAATTCCAAACAATATCAATCAGTCAATACACACAGAGTATTTCACTCGGTTATAAACATATATCATCTCACTAACACCTTCGCATGCACAACCAATTCCAAACATTGTCAACAGTTAATAAGCATATATTATTTCACTCGGTTCCGCATTCGTGTGTATCGGTTTAGACGTTGCAAAGTAGGCTCTCAGCCTTTTTATACATAGCTCTCAGCTATCAAATCAGCTCCCAGCTGCTCGGCCGTTTTACAGGTACCCAACCGTTTGCCCACAGGTGACACCAGCGCTCTCAGCGCCAACGGAGGTGTTCACAGGCAGCCCGAGTCACACTCAAGGTCTACCTTGAGTCCCACTCAAGGATTTTGCAGCGTCCCACGTTGAATAACCGATGGTAGTGTCCCACACTACGTGCTCTCAACACAAACGTATCCCATGCGCCACACGCGGATTCATCACACAACATTGAATTCATACACACATCCTCTTATTCAATCACACGTATTTCACATGCAGTCGGTAATACACATTCTCCGAACTCAATAGCACATGCATCTCATGCAATTGGCATTAGGCATTATCAGCACTCAACAACACACATGCAATCGGCATTTAAGCAATGTCAAGACTCATACAACACATGCAATCGGTAAGGTACATTATCAGATTCACTAAGTTATATTTCACCACATGCAATCAGCCTTTTGAACTCATAAAAACTTGCAGGTCATGTAAAACACACGGTAATCACCAACAGCACTTCAACACGTTCCTTTCACACAAGCATTTCAAATTAATATAGCATAACATGCAATCGGTTTATGACAGTGTCAGAACTTAATCAACGCATGCATCCCTATAAACACGAACAGATTCAATAAGCATTCCCATCAACACAACCTGACATGCAATCGGGCTCTATGGTAACGTATGCATCCTCAAGGACGATGATAACATGCAACACTCACTCTCACTTATCATGCACTCGAATATTCTACATGCAAGTATATCATGCAACAGAATACAGTTCCACAATTATCAATATCTTCCAAACCCATTCGTAACCCATGCATTTGACATGTAAGGTACTCCCCCTACCTGGACTGAAGCTTTCAGTCGGCCAACCTGACACCCAGTTCCAGAGGAACACTGAATCACTCTCAACGTATCTAGATGCAAGAGCAGGGGAGGCCCAAGACGCCCAGCTCTCGGCCCGCTCCTTGGAATGGCTCCATCACGATGCTGTGAACACCCAACCACCTTGAAGCTCCTCGCAGCACAGATCTCCACTGAGACTTGGCAGCTTCGAGCAAGGAGGGGAAGAAGGAGGGAAGCCGACGAAGTGATAAAGGAACAAGGAAGGAGACGGGTTGTATGCAGAGGGAATTCACACCCTCACCCTCACTGGCTCATCGAGTAAGGGAGGAGGACTCCGATCCTCAGCCGCCATTGCTGCGAGCTCACGGAAACAGAGCGCAAAGGAGGAAGAAGAAGAGAAGAATGAAGAAAGAAGGAAGAGAAAATAGGGTGAAGAGAAGTCTGAAGGGGGATGAATGATAGTGTACCCATATATGCATGCTCGGAGAGAAGGGAAGAGTGGGGTGGGAAAGCGTGCACAGCACCAGCTCCCACACGCGTCACACCCACCCGGTCTCAACCAATCGGCTCTTGACAATTAATTACCTTCAATCAGCCTTTGTTTCCTTAACTTAAATTAATTAAGTCAATTAATGAATAATTTTTCTCTACTTTTGAATTTATTATTTTAATAATTTATTTTCATTCGGCAATTAATTATTTCCATGGCTTAATTTCACTCGGTACTTTAATTCTTAAATCGGGATGTTACAGTTCTCCCCCTCTCAAAAGAATTTCGTCCTCGAAATTCAGTCGGTAGCTTACCATAAATACCTCACGCAGAAGATTGTTGTTCAGTTACCACGCGGTTGTGTTTCCACAAGCAGTCACCGAACGAACCACAATTTCACTCGGAAAAGATTCGCCGCTCAAGCGGTTTACTGACCGCACCACAATGTCAGTCGGCAAAACATAAAGAAATCAGGCCCTACCTGATTACAACCTCAATATAGAATTTAATATATATGGGAATTCAATTCTAAAACGTACAATTTACCCCATTTTAACTCAGCCAATTCATCACAAGCAGTGGCACTTCCTAATTTCTTGGTCGCTCGGCCCTATGCTCTTAACATTGATTGGTGTATTTACACCCTCGGGTTTCCCGACTCGAATGAGTCACTCGGTACAACCGCAACTCATACAGGGTACAGACCCAAAATTGTATTACAGAGACACGTTATGGAGGCTAATCAACTAGTTGGGAATAATCTAATCGGTAAACAACATCACCGACCCACCCAAAAATACTCACTCCTGACCGATTCCTCTCGGTTTAAATACTCGGGTTTTCAAAATCTGACCACAAGATTTCTTCCTTACACCAGAATGAACACTCAAAAGGGCTTCCGTGTGCTTCAGTCAGCACAATTTGCCATGGTTTACTTCACACAGGCACCACGCTCGGTGTGGAAATTTTAGGTTCCTACCCATGCCTTCAGCTAATTTTATGCCTATACTCTGAGAACGTCACTCAGATCTCTCAGTCGAAAATATTATTCGAGTTTTGAAGGCAATCCTCACCTGGAGGCCTCTCCACTTGCACAGATTCACTCGGAATCCAAGTCTATAACGAAATCAAACCTGAGTTTAAGCTCAATAGTCCCAAACACTGACCTGAGTACGACTCCAATTAAATCCTTCACTCGGATATCTATTCCCCCCGGGGACCAGTCACTTGGAAACTTACTCACTCGAGTCTCATTTTCCGACCAGAAGGACTTTTCTCCTGGAAGATCACTCCGTTGGACATCACAAGGGTATTAAGAATTCCACACTCGGCATCTTTCTACTTAGAATTGTTCCACATGGCTCCATTCTACACGGGAGTGATACACTCTGAGACACACCACTCGAATCTCTCCTTACTCAGAATGTTATGCTCGGATACTACCCCCCTTAATTTAGTAATGGTACTCTCTATGAGGTTCTACTCGGAACACTCTAATTCTCACTTAGCAGTTCTTTCTCACAGAGGCTTCACTTGGAATTGTTTCCACTTTTGCACATTCAGAGCATACTAGCCCTTCCTGAGCAATCCTTCACCTCACAATTTAGCTTGGCTCAAGATCCCGGTTTCCTCATTAGGCTTACAATATCACTCGGTTAATCTTATAAAACTTACAATTTCAGTGACAGATTTGACCACCCTTCTTATTCCAATAACTAACCAACCTTTCAGTAGCTAATCCGTACTCGACATTCTCTAATCCTCTCAGAGGCAGACACACCAAGGTCAAACAAACCCTCTATCTTCATTTTGATACATAACCATATAATATTCATTTAATATGACTCTCACCCTCGCTCAGAACTGCCTGAAAGACTCACCACCACCGTAAGCAGCTACAACTTCACTTGCCCGACTCATGAATTGCTACATCCAACTTATAGGATGACGTCTCATTCCTATAGGGTTACAACAATTACACAGTCACTGCAACGTGTACGCTGCCACAATGCCTACGGCATGAAGAGTCATCTCAGGATAGCGTGCCTCACACTGACCAGACTCACTCAACTAATACTACTTCACACGGAAATTAATGGCAGTTCACATACACATTAGAAGCAATACATCTACATCAACATTATGCTTCATATAGGGTACTTCACGCAACAGCATCAACATATATGCGCTCATTCAGTCGGATTTGCTCAAATCAATTCCACTATATTAAGGATTTCATTCACAATATCATATTCAATTGGAAATTGCATAATAACATGCATTTTCTATCATAACATCACATTACACTTGGCAACAGCATCAATACATGTACATTCGTTCAATCAGAGCTCATTCATACAACATCATCAAGTCGGAATCTACTCAAATCATTCATATCCATGCGAATCATGTCAGTCTCAATAATAATACTCTTACACACATGCATGTAGACCTGACTTAACAGCGATTTCATCTCACATATGCAATCCTCATGTAATTTCATACAAGCATCCGAGCTATCAGGTGCGTCCCACGCAGTCATTAATAGGTCACAACCGTTTCAACACACATTACAGATTCACTCGGAGTCTCACAGTTTCGTCAGAGCATCACAGGTGTTTGTTATACAATAAGAAAAACAGGGTACCAATACTATAGCACATCCCCTCGGTATTTCATAATGAAGTCAGCATGCATTCCAACATAACATTCCGAATGGAAACCAACATATCAATTCACATACCAAGCATTCGGAAATTATCATGGCATTTTCATTCACATGAAATTCACACAACATTGCATGCACTCGGTAACCACAATATTCACATGCCTTTCAAGTATTTTAACACCACCTGGATTTATGCCCTGCCTCATACCTTAGTGCACTCGACTCCAGTGTCAACACACATGCATTCATCCGGTCGGCGAATCAGATGTATACGATTTACTCACCAGGAGTCCAACTCTAATACACTCGGCATTTGCCTTGAGTCCAACCCAAGGACTTCCATTAAGCATCCAATGCTCATGCTTCAAGCATGGCCTCGAGTCCAACTCGGAGGTCTTTTAGGATTAATCTCAGAATCCTCAATATCCCACGCATTCATCTGATTGTCCACTCGGAAGAGCGTTCGACGCTGATACCACCCATTATAAATCACACACAGCTCTTGTTTGCTGACTCACAATATAAGCCACTCGGCATTCTCATTCACATACATTTTAACATGAAACCGCAAACAGAACTCAAGGAATCATTCCCTTTTTAACTCATGCACTCGATAGTAATGGTAACACTCTTGTTTACAAGCATCCAGTCGGCATTCATAGAAATATTAACATGCATTCATGGATAGAGTCACACAATCACTAAACAGTTCACAGATACCACAAATCTAGGAGAGGTATGCACAATTACTCAATCATAGTACAATTACCAATACATCTCACACATGGTACATCACACGGAGCTAAACCATCACCCGGTTCCTAATCGTCACACAATGGTAATTCAAGCCTCAATGAGTTTACTATGCAATTGCTTCACTCGGGTTCAACAGCACATAAAGTTAATAAATTATCACACTTAGAATTCCTAAGGAGCCACTATTTATTCAGTATCCCATGATGAGTACAACATTCAAATATTACTATAAGGTCTAGTACCACTCACTTGGTTTTCCCACAACAAAGCCGAGACACCATCCTATTTTATCATATACCCGATCTCACCTTTACTCACTTAACGCACACCCAGTTTTTAGCTTAAGAAACTGCAACACATCTCGTATACCGAAAGTCATATACATCATATACTATTCATTCATCATACGTTCAAATTCTTTAACAAGGCATAAGTATACAACCACATCATTCATAGCCAAACACATACCAAGTCATCAAACATATGCAATACCAATTAAATCAGGGCATGCCATCAATCGGACCAGGAGGGAAATAACCTCCTATCCTCAAATCGATATGACCACTCGGTCCCAACATATACAACCGCTTACACTCGGTAAGCATACCTTGGCCTTGGACCTTTTGGTCTGCTCTGATACCAAAATGTAACACCCTAATTTTTAATAAATAAATAAACCTCAAAAACAGGGAAAAATTTTCCAAAATTAAGTAAACCAAATAGACCGTAAGACAACCGGATAGCAATGGGATGGAAGGCAAGGAAGGACAAGCACCCAATCTGTAGTCAGCGGAGCATAGCAGCTTAAACCAACCCAATCAGTACTCCCATCGCTCGGTTCCCAGAAACAAACCAAGAAGAACCGGGCACAAGGAAATAAGGGAAGGGAGGCAAGGGAAAATAAAAGAATACACTCATGTGTAGCTGCCAGTGGAAGGAATAAAACTTGAACTGACTCCGCCCAGACCAGCGAAGCACATCAACGCCTGGGCAAGTCCAACCACAACGTCCATTCGCTCAGGCGGGGTCCAACACCGCCCAGCGAGACATGATAATGCAAGAATGGAAGAAGGAGATATTCGGGCGGAGTTCCACATTAACATCTACTCGCTTCAGCACGATCCCACACGCTTGGGCGAACCGTCCTAGTCGCTTGGGCGAGGTATGACTCCGCCTAAGCGATGCCGACACAAAGGCCTCTCCAAACACACACTCGCTGGAGCTAAGTCTAATTCGTTGGGCGAACACAGGTACAGGGCAATTTCTCAATCGGATATGGACAAAGGTTCACTCAGCAAATCCTCACGCTCGCACTTCACTCGGGAAATCAGGTAGTTAAGTCCCACTCGGACTTATTCAAAACCCAACCACTCGGGATACCAATCCTCACTCGGACTTTACCTCTTTCACTCGGATTACCAATACCTTACACTTAGGATCCAATCCTCTCTAAACCACTATTCAAACTCCTCTCTCAGAAGGGAATCACTCGAGCTTTTCACTCAGGAAATACAAACTCTTCCTCACTCGGGATTTACTTATGATTTTCGCTCGGAGTCACATAACATGTTCACTCGGAAAAGCCACCGAGAAATCTTCACTCAGAACCACTAACTTAACATAATTTTACTCCTCAACGGCCCTCGAGTCATTTAGCAACACTTCCCAGTCGGAAAACGCATAGAATCAGTACGAAGCACATACATATGAATACATGACCACAGAAACATAAATCTGCTAACAAATCCAGTCTACCGACCCATAGACATGTAACACACACTCGGAATACCCATTATCTTGATATTATGCATTTACCAATACTTACTAATACCATACAAGTGACACAATGACTATTCAATCTTTATAAGTGAATATATTTAATCGTCATTTTACATAAGAGCCGGCCAAGGCTACACGGACAAAACATAATAATGCAATACAAGTGCTCAACAGTCGGAGTACACCACACTCGGACTTGAAACCCTATCATCATTTTCGAGTACGACTAGCATACTGAAAAATGGTGTAGGGGTGAGCATCTTAGATATTAAATGATAGATACCGACTCAGGATGTCCCACAATCATACAGCAAAATACATATCCATGCAATCAGACATATCAACGAGTAAGGTCAAGCATTATAAATCAACCAAGACATACATGGAACACTTACTGATCGGAATTCGTCAGTCGCCACTCGGCCAGGTGCACATACACAGCCAATAACATTAGTATAACAGCAATGAACAACATGATATTACCAACGAATCAGAACGCATGTATTCAACACTTTCCGGTCGGAATCTAACAGTTCTCACTCGGCTATACACGCATGACATTTCAATGACATTAACACATATTCATGGAGCAAACTTCAATTAGCATCAGTTGCGTATACATACAGAATACTCTCTCGGTTATATCCATTCATCATCTCCTTAACATCATCACACGCATAATCAATTTTCAGTCAGCATCAGCAATACATATATACAGAGTATTTCACTCGGATATACACATTCATCCTTTCATTAACACTATCACATGCATAATCAATTCCAAACAATATCAATCAGTCAATACACACAGAGTATTTCACTCGGTTATAAACATACATCATCTCACTAACACCTTCGCATGCACAACCAATTCCAAACATTGTCAACAGTAAATAAGCACATATTATTTCACTCGGTTCCGCATTCGTGTGTATCAGTTTAGACGTTGCAACGTAGGCTCTCAGCCTTTTTATACATAGCTCTCAGATATCAAATCAGCTCCCAGCTGCTCGACCGTTTTACAGGTACCCAACTGTTTGCCCACAGGTGACACCAGCGCTCTCAGCGCCAACGGAGGTGTTCACAAGCAGCCCGAGTCCCACTCAAAGGCTACCTTGAGTCCCACTCAAGGATTTTGCAGCATCCCACGCTGAATAACCGATAGTAGTGTCCCACACTACGTGCTCTCAGCACAAACGCATCCCATGCGCCACACGCGGATTCATCACACAACATTGAATTCATACACACATCCTCTTATTCAATCACACGTATTTCACATGCAGTCGGTAATACACATTCTCCGAACTCAATAGCACATGCATCTCATGCAATTGGCATTAGGCATTATCAGCACTCAACAACACACATGCAATCGGCATTTAAGCAATGTCAGGACTCATACAACACATGCAATCGGTAAGGTACATTATCAGATTCACTAAGTTATATTTCACCATATGCAGTCAGCCTTTTGAACTCATAACAACTTGCAGGTCATGTAAAACACACGGTAATCACCAACAGCACTTCAACATGTTCCTTTCACACAAGCATTTCAAATCAACATAGCACAACATGCAATCGGTTTATGACAGTGTCAGAACTTAATCAACGCATGCATCCCATTAAACACGAACAGATTTAATAAGCATTCCCATCAACACAACCTGACATGCAATCGGGCTCTATGGTAACGTATGCATCCTCAAGGACGATGATAACATGCAACACTCACTCTCACTTATCATGCACTCGGATATTCTACATGCAAGTATATCATGCAACAGAATACAGTTCCACAATTATCAATATCTTCCAAACCCGTTCATAACCCATGCATTTGACATGTAAGGTACTCCCCCTACCTAGACTGAAGCTTTCAGTCGGCCAACCTGACACCCAGTTCCAGAGGAACACTGAATCACTCTCAGCGCATCTACATGCAAGAGCAGGGGAGGCCCAAGACGCCCAGCTCTCGGCCCGCTCCCAGCGCAGATCTCCACTGAGACTTGGCAGCTTCGAGCAAGGAGGGGAAGAAGGAGGGAAGCCGACGAAGTGATGAAGGAACAAGGAAGGAGACGGGTTGTATGCAGAGGGAATTCACACCCTCACCCTCACTGGCTCGTCGAGTAAGGGAGGAGGACTCCGATCCTCAGCCGCCATTGCTGCGAGCTCACGGAAACAGAGTGCAGAGGAGGAAGAAGAAGAGGAGAATGAAGAAAGAAGGAAGAGAAAATAGGGTGAAGAGAAGTCTGAAGGGGGATGAATGATAGTGTACCCATATATGCATGCTCGGAGAGAAGGGAAGAGTGGGGTGGGAAAGCGTGCACAGCACCAGCTCCCACACGCGTCACACCCACCCGGTCTCAACCAATCGGCTCTTGACAATTAATTACCTTCAATCAGCCTTTGTTTCCTTAACTTAAATTAATTAAGTCAATTAATGAATAATTTTTCTCCACTTTTGAATTTATTATTTTAATGATTTATTTTCATTCAGCAATTAATTATTTCCATGGCTTAATTTCACTCGGTACTTTAATTCTTAAATCGGGATGTTACAGTGACCGCTTAAGTACCAAGTCTTTCTTAGCCAGAACGTCCCACTGACCGTTAACGGCTTAAAATATTTGGATATGATTTCAAACAATTTGAAATCCTAATTTTAAGTTTCAACTCTTAAATCATAAATTTTGGAACGACTAAGGTTTAACTTTTAAACTTTATCTTTTGACCCCAACAACTATCCTAAAATAAGAATAGTCAAGGTTTAACTTTTAAACCTTATCTCTAGAGTATCAATAATCATCTTATTTTTAGGAACGATCAAGGTTTAAACCTTATCTCTAGAGTTCAAGATATTTTATTTTGAATCCTATTAAATTTGATAAAAATCTTATCTTTAATTTACAACTTTTGCAAATCCTATCAATTTTATTAAGGATTAAATATTTGATTTTAAAATTATTAAACTTAATAAAGATCTTACCTTCTATTTGTAACAATTACAAATCATATTTAATAAATATAAATCAATTTGTAACTCCTACAAATCACATTAATTTTAAAAAGATCACATACAATACAAATCCTATTAAAATTAATAAGAATAAATTATTTAAATTTGTAACTCTTACAAATTTAAATTTAACAAATATTTAAAATTTGATTTGTAACTTTTACAAATAAAAAATATAATATTAAAATCAAATATTTTATTTGTAACATTTATAAATAAATAAAATACCACAATGCCTAGGTTTCAACTTTTGAATCCTAGCTTTCATTATGGCTAGGGTTTAACTCTTAAACTTTCTAAACACAATCTCACATGAACAATTCATATTAGAAAGAGAAAGCATATAGACATACATTGCATATAACCCTTGATTTCAATTTAATTAAACAAACATAAAATTAACATGCCTTATAATTAAAACAAATATAAAACAATCACCATTGCAACTACAACATGTTCATATATAAAGCACATCCTAAAAAATATGTTCTTTAATTAAAATGTTGAGAAAAACGATCAATATACACAAAACAAAATTAAATTGATACTAACTTTTAAAAAGGTGCAGCCTTTAACATATCTCGTAAAAAATGCAACCTTTGCATAATATTTCAATAAAAATGTAACCATTGAATCATATCTAAGAAAAGAGGCAACCTTTGCAAAAGAATTCAACCTTTAGAATTCTTTTCATAAAAGAATTTTTTTCCACGTGTTTTTTTAAACAAATATTTGCCCAAAACACGGTTTTGCAACCTGGCTCTGATACCACTGTTAGGGAATCCCTAGTGTATGAGCCACGAAAATACAAGGATTCCTATAGGATTTGAAAAGCGCCATGTTTCAAAGCATAAGACAAACACAAAAAAATTATGTTTTAGGATTACCTCTTGAAGAATATCGAAGCAATCGTAGCCTCGTCCTTTAGGAGTCCACACGAGTATTCCCACTAGAAATGCTACACCTTCCAAATGCTAGTTTGATGGCGTGCAGCTTTTACAACTTTTGCATATTTTGTGTCTCTTTTTGGGTAGCCGCTTATGAGCATCTTATGCTCTATTTATAGGCTTAGGTTTGACCTAATTTGCTCTCTAAAGAGTGGGCTCCTTACTCATTCTAAATGAGTTAGGCCCAATAGTTTTGTTTTAGTCCAACTAAAATAAAAAGCTATTTTCTGATGGGGTTACTCGATGTGTGTGACCCTATAGGTAAAATACTCGGTTATATTAATAATAAAGTATTTTATTATTAATATAAAATAAGAATGGCATCTAGCAATGCATCATTATGTCTGAATATTATTTATTATCAATATAACCTATAAGTGATAATTATTTTATATGTTTGTTCCTTTTGTTATGATATCCTAATTGGGCCCAAAGCATGGTCGCGTCATCCTTGTACGGTCCAATTTATTTTACTTGATACCAGAGTAGACTTTATCCGACTAAATATCCAATATTTATTCTTTCTAGCATGGCCATGCATTTCCTTAGTCTCACTCCACCAAGTGGCCTATACATATCACTCCTGTTACATAGGAGAGACAAATCCCATCTACATCACTCATATCCCTTTGTATAATTTGTTCATTGCCTAACCACAACCTTTATAGTCCTCTTGTTACAGAAGATGTTTGATTGGAATAAAACAACAAACTCCTTATATAGGAATCGTAGTGACTTTAGGTCAAAGGACTACATATACCATTATCACATTGAGAATCGTTTATGACATTCATGTAACAATCCATGCAACATTTTCATGGTGGGTCTGTCCAGTACATCATTACTCTTAATGTGTACCCGTGTGAAGACTTAATATTATTTATATCCATGATCTGTGAGATT
Organism: Clitoria ternatea; assembly: GCA_037962975.1. Lineage (NCBI taxonomy): Eukaryota > Viridiplantae > Streptophyta > Magnoliopsida > Fabales > Fabaceae > Clitoria > Clitoria ternatea. The sequence goes on from CM075672.1 coordinate 97,655,075, forward strand.
AGATCATCAGTACACTCACACACTAGTCTTAATGTATTTACATGTCCCCGCGTAAATACTTGACTAGGGACATTTTAGGAATAACTCTCATATGACCTATTACTCCAAGGATAAATAAAGATTGTTAAACTATTTAACAAAAAATGACTTATTCAAAATGATGCGTCCTATATAGGCTTTTAGTGCATATTTCCAATATTCTCTAAATCTCTTCTTATCTTTTCTAAGACAAAGGCCTTCTTTGTTGTTCTACCTCTAGTATACCTTGGTCTCTTGTCTTTCTTAACTTAGTGTATTCATTCATTATTGTATATCTTTTATACACTAAGTTCTATGAGAAACCTTAAACTCTTACTTAAAAATCAGTTATTGTGTAAAAGTCTAGTGAGTTAATAGCCTTTAGTTTCATTGGGAAACAGCTACGGCCTGAAAAGGCTTTTAAAAGAATACTAGGGTTGGTGAGCCAACAGTGGCTTGTTGAAAGAATACTTAGGTTTAAGCTAGGAGCGGTTGGAGTCAAGCATACTTGTAGCACAAGTCTGGTGTTGTTATTATAAAAGAGATTTTACAATAGTGGAAATCCTTCAAGTTAGAAGGGACTGGACGTAGCTTCTGTGTTAGAAGTGAACCAGTATAAGTCTGATTACCTGCGTATTAAAGGTTGGAAGTGGACGTAGCTTCTGTCTTCTCCTTTCCTTGCTTCTTTCAAGTCTGTTTTATAAGTCTAATTACCTGCCTATTAAAGGTTTAAATTTCCATAAAAAGAGTCTAAGACTTATTCAACCCCTCTTCTAACTCTGATTTTGAACCATCAATCGGTATTAGAGTTTATCCTTTGGCTTGATAAATCCCTCAAGTGAAAAGGAACAAGATCCATGGTAGCTTTTTAGGGTAATCTGTTGATTGTATAAGGCTCATCTATCAACAGTCCCTCAGCCTTCTTTGATGAAGAATACCTATACTGGAAGGATAGAATGAAAATGTTCATAAAATCCACCCAGTACAGTCTATGCGTAGTCATCATGAATTGTGATTATGCAGCCCCTGTTGATGAAGATGGAAAGCTCAAATCTAAAGATGAATGGAGTTCTTTTGAAGTAAATAAAATGGAGATAAATGCCAATGCTTGATTCTTACTTACATGTGTTATTAGAAAATCAGAGTACAATAAAGTATTTAGCTATAAATCAGCTAAAGAAGTTTGGGATGCTCTTCAACGTAACTATGAAGGCACCTCCTATATAAAAAGATCCAAGAAGATATTGATGACTAAACAATATTGATGGTTAAGAGTCAGACTTAGAAGGGGGTTGAATAAGTCACAGACTCTTTTTGCAGAAATTATGAACCAAGTACCACAAGTAATCAAATATAGAGAGAAGAAATCAATACAGAGAGCTGATACTAGTTCACTTCCAACACGGAAGCTACGTTCAGTCCCTTCTAACTTGAAGGATTTCCACTATTATAAAATCTCCTGTATAACAACAACACCAGACCTATGCCACAAATATTCTTGACTCTAGCCACTTCTGTCTTGACCCAAGTATTCTTTCAAAAAGCCATTCCTGGCTCAACCCGAGTATTAGGGGCTGGGGTTGTTACAAAAATAGAAGGAAGTCAGCAACCTTTCCTTCTCCAAGATTATTGCCTTGAAGGATGAAAAATCAGGCAAGAAGTCAAAGGACCTAAAACTAGAGGATTCCACAAGCTCAGAACCAGACTCTGATGAGTCATGTGATGATACAGATAAGGAGTTGGCTCCTGTGACTAAGAGATTTCACAGGCTATTAAAGAAAAAAAGAAGTTTAGACCTAAGAAATTTTAGAAGAAAGACCACAAAGGTAAAAGTCAATTCAAGTTTGAAACTGACATGTCTACTTTAGAATATTTTAACTATAGGAAACCAGGACACATAAAAGCAAAATGTCCTCTCTTGAACAAAAATAAGAAAAACAAAAGAGAAAAAAGAAAATTCCTTATGAAACAAAAGAGGTTGATCACATGGGATGATGAAGGATCATCCAACTCTAAAGAGTTTGATGAGGAAATAGAGCCTGCTCAGATTTGTCTCATGGAAAACGAAGAACCAGACTCTGAAGCCAGTTCAAGTGACTCAGAATTAGAGGAAGTAAGCTATTCTGAACTTAAACAAAATTATGATTTATTGTTCAATAATTTTTCAAAGCTTTTCAAAAATTTCAAAAAGTTGAAAGTAAAACATGTTAACATGATTACTAATTTTGAAAATCAGATTTCAAAATTAAAAGAATGAGATTTTGATATAAATATTCAAAGGGAAATAGAAGAGAATGAAAAGATGCACCTGGAAGAATTTAGTAAATTTAAAACATCTTGTTTTGAAAACCAATTTTGAAAATACTGAAGTTTGTTACAACTCTTAAGCTTATGAAATCATCAAACTATAAATGAAGTAAGTTCACTTACTTCAGACCTGAGCAAGTTTGTTAATGGCACTGAGAATTCGAATAAACTTTTGGGAAAATCTCACGGTGATCACAGGAGACCAAGTCTGGTCTATGTAGAGAAAAATGATTTCAAGAAATCTTCATCTCCCTGATTTGTTTCTAAGAAACAGAAGCATATTAAATGTAACTATTGCAAAAAGCATGGTCATGTAATAAATGATTATAGGAAAAGAAAGAAATGAAATGAAAGAATTGCTAACCATGTATTGTTAGGGAATCCCTCAGGGTCAGACATCGGAAACACAAAGGATTCCCTAAAAGTAATTGCAAAAATAGATGTCTCAAGGCATTATACAAAATTAAAATTTTTGTTTTAGAGTTTACCTCTTGTAGACGCAAAATGAGTTCCTCAATCGAAGCAATTGTAGCTTCGCCCTTAGGAGTACACACGAGCACTCCCTCTAAAAACTAAATTTCCGAATGCTAGTACAGAAGTTCAGAGAGTAATCCTAATAGTTTTTTTGAGCAGCAGCCTATGAGCATTTCATGCTCTCTATATAGGATTACGTCTTAACCTAATGAGTTTTGATTAAACATTGGGCTCCTGACTCATTCTAAATAAGTTAGGCTCGATAGTTTTATTTTTAGTCTAACTAAAATAAAACTAACCTTTAGTGGGCTTACTCTATGTGTGTGACCCTATAGGTAAAATATCCAGTTACTTTAATAATAAACTATTTTATTATTATTATAAAATAAGAGCGGCATCTAGCAATACATCATTATGTCTAAATATTATTTATCATCGACATGACTGATAAATCAATTTTAATACACTTCTTATAGTTTTACACTTGGGGTTTATTATATAATTACTATGTTTAATATTAGTATTTTAATTAAGTTTTATGTTGTTTAGTTAAATTGAAGTATTATGTATATATGTTTCAATGTTCGTTTTTGTATGTATCTTGAGTATCTTGCCTTGTTTTGGCCATAACTTGGGCTTTTGTGATCCAAATGGGCTAATCTTGGAGCCCATAGAAAGCTAAGATAGAGGCCTACATCATGATGATAAGATGTGGTTATTTTTCATCTGAATAAGATGAAGAAATGGAGCTTGAATCAATCAGCCCTCATGTGTCCCACGAGCATTGATATAGTTCACCAAAATACACATATCTAGAGCTGTAGATGTACAAATCACCTTATTCTTGCACTAAATTCTCAATAAGACAGAGATCTACAACTTTCATGTTGAAGGTTTTACAAAATTCGGCCATCTAGATTGTCATATTTGACTCGCAAGGTGGAGAAGATAAAGAGGAGAATGAATTTCAACACCTACCATTATTTTCTTTTGAATTATTGTAATGTCAAGCCCACCAATATTGAAAAAATGCATTAATGATCAGAAATGGAATGTATAGTGTCATGATACCTTACCTATAAATAGATGCTTAAAGTTGTAAGGAAGATACACAAGAGATACATAAGAAATACATGTTTTAGTTTTCATTACATTTCTATATCTTTGCTTTAGTTTCTTAAGTTTTAGTTCTTTCTCGTGCTTTATTTCTTTGTTTTATATTCCATCCCTCAAGTTATGGTTTTCATTTCAGTTCCTCAATATCAAGTAAGTTAATTTTATTATTTGTTATTTACTTTTATAATGAAAGTTATAGTTAATTTAATATTAGCTTTCATTGTTAAAAAATATCATGGAAGCTTAATCTTTTAAAATCAACTTAAGGAATTTAATTTTTCTTTATGTTAACTTTGAGTTCTTGCTCTTAATATTTTGATTGAAGATAATTATTTTTCTTTGTTTCTCAAACACTTATGATGGTAAATTATTTAAGTGTATAACCAATTGCTATAATTAAACAATCTATAGTCTAAAATAATGTTGGTTAGTTAATCAATAATCAATTTGAAAACAAAGATTAAGTCACTAAATAAAAGATTTCTATTTAATTTCTTAACTCAATCAAATTATGGTTTTAAAGTTATTTTAGTAATTAATAAGATCAATTGATTATTCTTGTTAGTTCATTAATTCAATTCTAGAAGATTTTCTAGAATATAATCATTTAGGGATTCCAAATGATTCAAGATTGAGAAATTAATTATATTTAATCATATTTGTGATCAATGATTAGTTAACTAAAGATTTATTAATTCCTTGGGTTGGTTGTTTCTAAATTTGATTATTCTCACTCATAAATTTACTTTTTGCACTATTATATAATTACTTAATTTTCCTTTCAATCTCAACACAAACCCCCCTTTGTTATAGTTAAATTAAGTGTAACTAATTTAACTAAGGTCCTCGAGAGACGACTAAGGTTGTTCACCTTATACTCTATTAATTTAACTTTTTATTTGACCCGACAACGACAACGTGTCAAATTTGGCACCGTTGCCGGGGACCTTTGATCCTAATTATTTGCATTCAATTATCTAATATGTTTTACATTTTTTTTGTAGGTGTGTGAAAGATATTCAGGTTTGGTTGAATGTGAGCTTGTTAAAAAAATTTTAAAAAAATCTACTGTATTATACCTCTATTTCTTTTCTTGTAATCTTATTTTCAACCATTAAAAAACAAAAAAATATAAACATAAAAAATAAGAATCTTTAAATATTTAAATATATGTTCTAAGCATTACATAATTAAAATGATAACTTTTTCCTTTTATAAGGTAGTTCTAGTATTTTGTTACAATATGTGTATATGTGTTATGCATGACTAGATCTAATCCCGAACCACTATATTCTTTTGATCCTGAAATAGATAGAATATTTCATCAATTAGTTAGATCATCTAAGAAACTATTAGACAATAATAACAATAATAATAATAATAATAATAATCTAGATAATAGCATAAGTAGTGAAACTAAACCTTCAACTTCTGAGTATTTGTATAACATGGCTGAAAAGACATTAAATGAACTAGCTACACCAGATGTCACTAATCAAACATCATGCATCTTATATCCTGAGGAAGATGTTCCTTTTATGCTTAAAATTGGTTTAGTTCATTTGTTACCAAAGTTTCATGGTCGTGCAGGTGAAGATCCTCATAAACACTTAAAAGCACTTCATATCCTTTGCTCTACCATGAAACTTGAAGGGGTTTCAGAAGAACATGTAAAACTTAAAGCTCTTCCTTTCTCCCTAGCAGATATCGCTGAGGATTGGTTATTTTACCTTCCTCTTGGCTCCATTACAAGTTGGGATGACCTAAAGAAAATGTTTCTTGAAAAATATTTCCCTGCTTCATGAACTTCCTCAATTAGAAAAGAAATATGTGGCATCCGGCAACATGATCGGGAAAATCTTTATGAATACTGGGAAAGATTTAAAAGATTGTATGCTAGTTGTCCCTATCACCAAATTACAGACCAACTTCTCATATAATATTTTTATGAAGGTCTTAATCCAATACATAGAACTTTGGTTGATGCAGCTAGTGGTGGTGCTTTGCAAAATAAAACTACAAATGCAGCAAAAACTTTAATTGAGAACATGGTTGCTAATGCTCAATAACATGCCACTAGAAATAATTCTATAGTAATTAGAGGAGTCCATGAAATTGAAACTACTAATGATGGAGATAAAAAATGGGAAAGTAAATTTGCTGAACTAGCAATACTTATGAAAAATATTATTGTGTCTCAAAAACAACAACCTGCAACCCCTGCAAAGGTATGTTCTATCTGTACTTCATTAGATCATTATACCGATTGTTGTCCTACACTACAGGAAGCTAAAATTCCCGATAAAAATCCTCAAGTATGTGCTGTCAACTTATACAATAACAGACTGCCACAACAACAACATAATAATTGTTAGACCTGGAAAATATAATGTTGTAAAAACTTGTTACTTTGTTTTACTGTTAGGTCTATTAATTGGCAAATGCACCAATCGTTTGTAGTTTTCAAAATTTAAATATCGTTCCACTGGGATTGAAAGCCCAATAGTTACAGTAATTTTCTAGTTACTATGGTAAATTTATCAAAACTTATACACAAAAGAATAATTTATATACAATTTATACAATATTTACAAGATGGCATAGTTGAGTTGTTCATGTGGTAAGAATAACAATCTATCTAAGAAGTTGAGTTGAAATTTTAGAATAACTAAGATACTTGAAGAAAAAACATAGATAAACAAATTATGTTGGAATTTGGATCCCTAATCTAGAATAATAATGGAGGAACTCAAGTCATGCATATTTAATCATTAAGTTCATATCATTGCAGCTTAAAATCATTATAACCGATCCCTCGTGATATAAATTCTAAGTATTTACCGTACAGTCCGATCCCTCGTAAGCTTTCTCAGTAAAAACTTGCATTAAGTCCTGGATTTATGGCAATAATAATTACCAATTCTATCCCTAGTAATTGGTATATTAAGGGTATTCCAACTTTTACTTTTATTAAATCAAGTTATTCTCCCGTTTGATATTCATACTAATAAAACAAGTTTCAATACACATGAAAATCATTCTCCCATTTGACGTTCATATTAATAAAAGATTGAAATACTAACATGGACTTGAATCATAAACATGCAGAGGTCGAATTCACAACATCATACTCAATAGATTAGTTCACCAATTCCAACATAAACAGATTAGTTACACATGGTGAAAGTAAAAACAACACTTACAGTGATTGACATTACAAAGGCGATGGTGGAAACTTCATGATACAACGATCACAATACTACACAACACTCTCAAGTATCTAGAAAACTATTCTAGAGCTACAAACTCACAAAAGAAACACTCAAACTCGAGTGTATAAGAGAAGATAAGAGTGAGATACTCAGAATGGGATGCCTAGAAGTGTTGGAAATAGCCCTATTTATAGGGCTGAGGAAGGGTCCTGACGCTACGCGTCAGTTCCCTGACTCAGCCTCCATTAAACAGCTTAAAGTGGCCATGATAGAATTATTTAATGAATCATGCCCTGCCACTTAGCCCTGTCCCCACTTCGGTGTGGACGTTTGTGAGTAGTGGAGTGGCCAAAAGTGGGTCAAAAGGTGAGTGCTTGGGCAACCTTGCTGTGGAGTCCACACAGCTCTGACGCTACGCTTGAATGTGATGCATAGCGTCAGCATCTAAAGTCCCCATACTACGCGTGTTATTGATGCTACGTGTCAGGTTCCTTATCTTCAATTTTCTCTTTAAATTCTTCACTTTTTCACTGCAAAACTAGAGAAAATTGATCAAGGGAAGATTATTTCTAACTACTTCTATTTATTGAATTTAAAACCTAATTTTCTAACAATTTAGACTGATTTTTATTATTTTTATGAATTTTTTATTAAAGATTTTATTGTAAATTTGAGGACTAACAAATACCCCCAACTTGAGACATTGCTTGTCCTCGAGCAAGAGAGAAAAAATAAAAAATAAAAATTTGAAATCAAATTTTTGAGTTAGTCCGAGAATTTACCACAAAAAGTAATTTCACAATTTACCATTTTGAAATAATCAATTATAGAAATCTTATGTAACAAAGGTTTATTGATAAAATCCTTTACAATATTTTATTAACAAATCAAGCATAAATTTAGACTTACCTTACAAGTGTTTATCATTGTGCCAAGGGTAACCTGTTTCACTCTTTCAAACATAAAATCAAACAAATTTAATTTTGATTTTCATCTAATCAATGGTTGATCATACAGAGATATTTTCAAAAATCACAAGGTCTTTTCAAAGGTTGTAATGAGGCTTGGCTACAAGAAATAATGGTTTTTCTTTGGAATTCAAAAGCTTGAAATCATAAAAGAGCAATTTTTTAGCCTTTCTCTTGGCCCAAGTCTCCATTCTTTTATTGATGAAAATAAATACCCCAAACTTGATTATTTTCACTATTTTTGATTTTTCTTTTTTCATATTTTATTATTGATCCGGTCCCAACACCGGCCCCCAAGAGCATGGTTTTAATGCCTTGCCAGATCATCATTTCGAACAGGAGAAATACGTTTCAAATCCTCTATGATTACTCTTATACGGAGTACATACCGCCAAGGCATGTTACTCCGCCAAGGCATGTGACTCCGCCAATGCTTGTTACTCCGCCAAGGGCTATTACTCCGCCAAGGTGGAAAGTATTAAAAAGATTGTACACATACATAAAGCATTTCCAATGCACACTACTCCGCCAAGCCATAGGCTCAATACAGGCGGAATACCAAAATTCCCATACTGCGAAGCGAGCCCATATTTATAACCCCGGCACGAGATTGACTCTGTCTTGAGAGGTTGAAAATGGGAATCACGCTGTCACGCATAAGAGGGAACAACAAATAAAATAATGAAGCATTAACGCTTTCCAAGTGAGTGGAAATACCCACTACAGTGATGGTGCTTGTGAACGGCGTAGGGACCCACTACCTTTCTTGTATTATGCCTAAAAATAAGGAACGGGTCCTACCAATAATAGAGCACCAGTAACAGGTATATAAACCTCAGCAAAAAGGTATAGAGGGGAACCCCTAATTCTGAACCTTACACTCATACTTGCATAATTCTCTCAGATTTGCTTTCTAAGTTTAACAGTACTTCAAAATACTGACTTGAGCGTCGGAGAATAATTACAGGTACAACCACCAATTGTGTCAAGGCAAAGGAGGCTATTCCAGGTGGACTGCTACACCGCCGCAGAGTGTATTGTACTACGCCCCAGTATACAAGAGTACTCCATATTTGTATCTGTATAAGGCCCTCCTCACATCAGATTTTACCTTACATGTACATTTTGAATTGTTTGACAACCATACCTTTACACCCCCTGTAAAGAACAGTTCAATTATTATTTCCTTTTTCTTTGAAAAGAATCAAGTTGCTTATTTTTACTCCCCATTTTTTTTAAGAACACTCAAAATATTTTTATTTTGCTCAATTGCTCTTTTAATCAATCAAATATAGGGAATGGTTAAAACTGATATAGGTTAAGGGTACCAAAGAATTTATTTTTCAGGCTCAAAATTGGCTTTCAAGGGATAAAATAATTTTACCAAGGTAAGCTGTTTGGCCTAAGGTTTTCTTTTCATCAAAAATGTACCATGATCATTTTCTTGAATTCTCTGTACAACAACACAAATCAAAGATTAAAGCAAAGTCAATTCGAATGAAGTTATGTCGAATAAACCCTCAAGTGTTTAAAAGATCTCTCAGCTCACCGGGTTATCGAAATTTAGCTTGATAGTTAATAAACTTATTGTAACTGATTTTATCAAAATTCCTAAGTTACAAAAGAATCAATAATTGATTTTACAAAATTAGTTTTATTGTGTAAAAACTTTAAGTGTATAAATTATCTTACTTTCAAAAATTTGATTTATTTATTAAAAAGATAAAATATATATTTATTATTATTATTATTATTATTATTATTATTATTTTATGAAGAAAATACGCAAAAACACATACCACATAAAAATAAACTATAATATAATATCCAAAAAGTAAAAATACCAATGTAAATAGAAAACTAAAAGTAAACTAGAATGTATGTAATAGAAATGAGATAACACCAATCAGTCCTCCATCTCATCATCTCCCTCCTCATCTACATCACCCTCTGACTCAGCATGTGCTCCAGACAGTCCACCAGTCTCAGGGTATGTCGGCAGATCACCAGGCTAAGCCACATAGGCTACAAACTCAGCTGGTTTAACATATGGTGCTCCCTCACCCTGAAGTCTGTACTGCTAGTATGAATCATGAAGATTCATGTAAGCTCTGTGTGTGGCAGCCATCATCTGCATCATATGCTGATGCTCAAGTGTCATCGAGGCAAATCCCTCTACGACAACATCAGCAGGTGGTGGCTGAACTGGTGGTCTCCTCCTCCTCTGTCTGGGCTGAGCCTCCTGCTCCAGTGGTGGAAGCTCGCACTGCTGGACGAAGTAATCTCTGTTCACTAGAACTTTGGGGATTCTCCCTAAAGAACTAGTGAACTCAGGTGATGGCACAACAACTCCCTGCCTCCTCAATAAGGCAGATATGATAAGAGGGAATGGGATAGGACAGTTCACCTTATACCCAAGGGCATAAAGGTGAATCTGCTTAGAAATCAGCTCTGTAATATCAATAATATGGCCCTAGAGAATGGAGTAAAGAAGGTAGCATCGATCAACTGGGATAAAAGAAAGGTGGGTGACAGGAGTAATGTTATGCAGTATGAGATGAGACCATGCTTGAGCTATAGGGGTTAGCTGGGTCTTGAGGAGGTTATATGGAGTCCTCCCAACCTTACTCAGGTTGAAGAAGATTCCATCCTTGCTCAAGAAGTGAGCAACTTGATCTAGAAAGTATCCTAGATCACCATCCTCAGTCATGATCTTGTTTCTGTTTTCCTTCCTAAAATAAATATCGCACTCGGGAGTAGGCTCCCAAGGGTTACCCAGTAGGGTACTAATAGTGTCCCGGTCATAAGCAATATGTCGGCCCCTAACCCAGCTCGTCCTCTAATGTCCAATGTCTGGTGCATCCTGGTGAGTCCTGTAAGCATTAGCATAGAATTCCATCACTAAGATGGGATCCCCCTCAGTAGGTAGGGAAAATAGTGGTCCCCATCTCCTCTTCTGGACCTCATCCTGCAGCTCAGGATAGTCCCCAACACTCAAATCTAAGACTCTCTCCCAGATGAGTCTTTGGCCCTTTACTTGGTGAAACCGGGCCTATTTCGTATCAGTGCGAAATCTGGTGGGATCTCTCGGTCCCAACACCTCCTCACCCTGAAGATCTGGATCCTTAGAGGTTCTGTCAGTATCCGTGGTCCTTCTTTGTCTTTTAGGACCAGTAGTAGGGATGGATTTCTTTGGTGCCAACTGCAAAAAGAAAAATTAAAAATCAAACACATATTACAATATTGAAAAACATATCAAACATTTAACAATTATTTTTGGTTTATATATTTTCTACAAAACATTCACAATAATAAAATATTTACAAAAATTTTAAACATACATGTTTTTGGATTTTCTAAAAAAACAATTTTATTAAATATTTACACAAAACGCAAAACTCACATAAAATCCATAACAACATATTTTTGAATTTTTGTAATTTTATTAACGTGTATATTTTTGGATTTTTATAATTTGTCATAAACAAAAATCAACATGCATAAATTTCACAAACATGCAAAATCATACAACATGTATATTTACAAAATTATGCAAATTTTTTTTTTATTTTTATGCAAGAAAGTATAACAAATATACAATTCCAGAAAATTTATTAAAAGAAAAATAAACAAACAACAAAAAGAAGCATACTGGACAGATTTTATTAAAATAGAAAACAAGTAAAGGAAAATAAAATACAAAAATTAAAAAAAAATCAGGAACAGAGGTTGACGCTACGCGTGGGTGGGACGCTACGCGTCAGCTCTGTTCTTCCCACGCTACGCGTCAGCGGGATGCTACGCGTGGGCTTACAGTTCATGCCTCACGCTATGCGTCAGTGGGACGCTACGCGTGAGGTGCGCAGTTTCAAACACAGAAACAGGGGTTGCGCAACAGCAACCCCTCCAAACCACATTCAATCCATTCAAATCCCTATTTCTAACAGCAATCAATTCCTAATGGTTCTCTAATCCTAATCCTAACCACATGCATTCTAAAAATCGAAATTAAAATTAAACTAAAGGGAAAGGATTTAGAGAACTTACTTGGAATCCTTTGAGTGATTGAGAAATCGAAGAGGATTGAAGGGTTGAGAGAAAAAGAAGGTTTGAAAATTAGGTTTCTGAAAATTAAAGTGAGGCAGAGAGGGAATTTCAGGTTTTAAAACCTAAGATTGGGCCTCTCTGGTTCAGTTTTAAAAACTAAACGTGGGCCCTGACGCTACACGTGGGTGGGACGCTATGCGTCAGGTTGAAATTTTAACCTCCTTTCTACGCGTCAGTGGGATGCTACGTGTGGGGTTCTGATTTTTAAATTTCAAAATTTAATTTTCAAAAACCTTTTCTTTTAAAATTTTAAAACCTTTTTTATTTTCAAAATTAAATTTCTATCTAAAAATTTGAAAAAACTCTCTTTTTTATGTAAAAATAAGCTTAAAATAAAGAAAAGAAATAATGGGTTGCCTCCCATTGAGCGCTTGATTTACAGTCTCTAGCTAGACATCCTGCATATCACAAATCAGTCAAATAACAAATGGTAGTGAGTCTATTGATCTCACCACCCAGATATGGTTTCAATCTCTGTCCATTAACCATCCAACTTCTTTTGGAAGTTGGATCTTCAATCTCAATTGCTCCATAAGATTTAACTTCCTTGATTACAAAAGGACCTGACCATTTAGATTTCAATTTACCAGGAAACAGTCTTAATCTTGAATTAAATAATAAAACTTGCTGACCTGGTATAAAATGTTTATTTTTAATTTTCTTATCATGGTAAGCTTTCACCTTGTTTTTGTAACTTCTAGATGTCTTATAAGCATTGTTTCTCATTTCTTCCAATTCAAATAACTGCAACTTTCTTTTGTCAGCTGCTGCATTTGGATCAAAATTAACAAATTTTAAAGCCCAATATGCTTTATGTTCCATCTCTACTAGAAGATGACAAGCTTTTCCATAGACCATTTGAAAAGGAAAAAGGCCAATTGGAGTTTTAAATGCAGTTCTATATGCCCAGAGTGCATCATCAAGCTTTTGTGACCAATCTTTTCTTGAAAAAGACACATTCTTTTCCAAAATCCTTTTCACTTCTCGATTTGAAATCTCAGCCTGTCCATTGGTTTATGGATGATATGCTGTGGCCACTTTATGTCTCACTCCATAATGTTGTAACACTTTCTGAAGGATTTTGTTACAAAAATGTGATCCTCCATCACTGATCAAAGTTCTTGGTGTTCTAAACCTGCAGAAAATATTTTTCTTCAAGAAATTCAGTATAGTTTTGGTGTCAGCATTAGGTGAAGCAATTGCTTCTACCCACTTTGAAACATAATCAACTGCCAAAAGAATGTATTGATTGAATTGAGAATAAGGAAAAGGTCCCATGAAATCAATACCCCAACAATCAAATACCTCAACCTCCTGAATGTTAGTAAGAGGCATTTCTTGTCTTTTGTTAACATTACCTGTTCTTTGACAGTTATCACAAGCTTGAACAAATGAGTGAGAATCTTTAAAAATGGAGGGCCAATACAAACCTGATTCCAAAATTTTTGCAGCAGTTTTTTCTCCATTAAAATGTCCTCCGTAAGGGGACTTATGACAATGCCACAACACATCTTTCTTTTCCCAGTCGGGTACACAACAACGTAACAAATTATCCATACCAATTTTAAATAGATGGGGGTCATCCCAAACAAAGTATTTTGAATCTTTGAAATTTTTTTTTCTTTGTTGCCAAGTTAGATCATTTGGAAGAATTTCTGCTGTTTTAAAATTGGCCATATCAGCAAACCATGGCCGTTTTGTGACCAAGTACAATTTCTTCTTTCATCATAAAGTGACATTTCTCCCAACTGATCACCAAATTTGTTTCAATACACCGCTTCAGTACGGTGTCCAAATTGGTTAGACATGTTTCAAATGAATTTCCAAAGACCGAAAAATCATCCATGAAAATCTCAATGTTCTTTTCAATTAGATCTGCAAAAATAGCAAACATGGATCTTTAAAAAGTGGCTGGTGCATTACACAATCCAAATGACATTTTCCTATATGTAAATATACCAAAGGGACGTGTAAAAGCAGTCTTTTCTTGATTAAGAGGGTCAACAGCAATTTCGTTGTATCCAGAATATCCATCAAGAAAATAATAGTAAGCTTGTCCAGATAATCTTTCAAGCATTTGATCCATAAAAGGAAGTGGAAAATGATCTTTTCTTGTTACTTGATTTAGTTTTCTATAATCAATGCACATTCTCCAACTAGTGACAGTTCTTGTTGGAATTAATTCATTTTTATCATAAACAATTATTGTCATACCACCCTTTTTTGGAACAACTTGTACCGGACTTACCCATGCACTCTTAGAAATGGGATAGATAATACCTGCTTTCAGCAATTTCAAAACCTCCTTCTTAGTTACCTCTTTCATGGTTGGATTGAGGCGTCTTTGGGGTTGAGCAACAGGTTTAAAATTATCTTCCAGTAAAATCTTATGCATGCAATATGATGGGCTTATACCTTTCAGATCTTCAAGCGTCCATCTAATTGCTTCTTGATTCCTTTTTAAGACTTCAACCAGTTTTTCTTCTTCTGTTTCACTTAACAAATTACTAATAATCACTGGTTTTAAATTACCTTCTTTCAAAAATATATACTTTAAGTTGGAAGGTAGCACTTTCAATTCAGGCCTCTTGATTTCTTCAACAGGTACTTCTTGAATTTCTTTAATTTCTCTTGACTTAGGGAAAATTTCTTTCCCTTGATCAAGATCTTCAAGATATTTGTCTACCTATTTTTCTTCTTCTTCACTTAAAAATTCCACAGAGTTAGTTAATAACTTATTTAAAGGATCAGAGTTTGACATACCTGTGGATATGGAGAAGCAGACCTTGTCAAGAACATCCACCTTAAAACAATCTTGTTTTGGATTGGGATATTTCATGGCTTTGAAAACATCAAAGTTTACTTCTTCATCGTGAACTCTTACTGCCAGTTTTCCATTATCTACATCAATGAGCACTCTAGCAGTCTTCATGAATGGTCTTCCCAAAATTAGGGGAACTTCAACATCTTCCATGTCTAATACCACAAAGTCAACAGGGAAGTAGAACTTGTCAACTTTCACAAGTACATCTTCCACAATACCATAGGGTCTTTTAATTGATCTATCAGCCAGTTGTAGAGTCATCTTTGTTCTTTGAGGATCAAGGTCACCAATTCGCTTCATCATACTTAGAGGCATTAGATTAATGCTAGCCCCTAAGTCTAACAAGGCTTTTCCAATGTTCATCCCTCCAATGGAGACAGGAATGGTGAAACTTCTAGGGTTTCTCGACTTTATTGGCATATTATGTTGCAAAATGGCGCTGCAACCTACTTCTAGTTCAACAATTTCTTCATCATACCTCCTTTTTTTGGTGAGCAATTCTTTCATAAACTTTGCATATGTTGGCATTTGTTCCAATGTCTCAGAAAATGGAATGTTTATATGTAATTGCTTAAAGATTTCAAGGAATCTCTTGTATTCCTTATCCTTATCCTTCTTTGATGGTGCATGTGGATAAGGTAAATCTTTAACTGGAGGTGTCTGACCCACATACTAATTTTTTTATTTTTGATTTTTTTGTTTTTCTTTTTCATCATTCTTTTCTTCATCTTTTTTCTCTTCTTCTTCTTTCTTTTCGTCTTTTTCTTTTTCTTCTTTTTCTTTTTCTTTTTCTTTTTCTTCTTCTTCTTCTTCTTTTTCTTCTTTTTCTTTTTCTTCTTTTTCTTTTTCTTCTTTTCCTTTTTCACTATCACTTCCTACAACTTTACCACTTCTTGTAAAAATAGCGTTACATTGTTCTCTTGGATTCTAAGTGTTTGTAGAAAAACTAGAGCTTTTCATGTCAGCTACTTCTTTTGCTAACTGTCCTAATTGCATGTCTGACGCTTTACGTGCGGCTTTATTTGTTTGCATGTATTGAAGCAACTGTTGGATAGATTCTTCTATCCGTGTTAACCTTGCTGTTTGATCGGATTGTGGTTGTTGTTTGAATTGATTATTTGGAGGTCGGTTAGAAGGTCCAACGTCTTGTTTCCAGCCAATATTCTGATTCTGCCAACCCTGCTGGTAATTGTTAGGAAAAGAATTACCCAGATTGAAAGGAAAATTACCTAAAGGTATTTTTGATGGTTCAGAAAATTGGCTTGCTCTTACTCATTTCTTTCAGGGGCACAGTAACCACATGGTTGCTCTCCCATGCAATGCATACATTGTTTTAATTGAGTAGGAGGTGGTGATGACATTTGAGCAACTTGAAGTTTCTCCAATTGTTTGCTCATAGCCTTAATTTGTTGAGTCAACAATTTTTACTGAGCTAATACTACATCATTAACCCCCAATTCGAGTATACCTGGCTTTCTTTGTACATTACCTCTTTCATGTTTTGCTTGTCGGTCACTGGTGGACATTGATTCCAATATTTCTATTGCTTCTTCTATAGTTTTGTTCATTAAAGAACCACCTGCTCAAGCATCTAACATCATTTTAAACTGAGGTAACAAACCATGGTAAACGATCCTTACCTTTTCAGCATCATTTAAGTTGTGGTTCGGGCACTTCCTCAAGAGTGCCTTGAATTGTTCCTATGTTTCTCCTAATGATTCATCATTGTTTTATGAAAAAGAATGTATGGCTCCCATTGCTTCAAAATATTTTGAAGGAGAATAAAATCTTTCCAAAAATTTTCTCTCGACATCGGACCAGTTTGCAAAACTACCGGGTGGACAAGATTTAAACCATTCTTTAGCTTTCCCAATCAAAGAAAAAGGAAACAATCTCATGTAAACTGATTTTTCTTGATTGGGTTCAAAACCAATTGTGCGGCATAACTCATAAAAAATAGTTAAGTGTTCATAAGGTTCCTCATTATTTAAACCGGCAAATTGATTATTTTGAATAATGTTTAAAGTAGCTGGTTTGATTTCTACAGCAGCAATAGGTCCTTGATACATCCCCGAAACACGAGGTGGTCCATTAATATCAGCAAACTGTCCCAATGTTCTTCTTTCAGCAGCCATGCTAGAATTTTAAAAATTTTTAGATTTTTCAAAAGAAGATGAAGTTGAAGAAGAAGTTTTTGTTTTTTTAGATTTTAATGCTTTAAGTTTCTTTACAAACTTCTCGATCTCAGAATCAAAGAACACCTTTCCTGCAGAAGATCGAGTTTGTATAAATACACTAAATAAAGAAATATTAGTAAAATAATGTTAAAATAAATAAATGAATGAATAAATTAAAAAAAATTTACTAAGGTAAATTATTTTTACCATGGTAATTAAAAATTTACTGTTTACTGAATCAATTCATTCCCCGGCGACGGCGCCAAAAAACTTGTTAGACCCGGAAAATATAATGTTGCAGGAAACTTGTTACTTTGTTTTACCGTTGGCTCTATTAATTGGCAAGCGCACCAATCGTTTGTAGTTTTCCAAATTTAGATATCGTTCCACTGGGATTGAAAGTCCAATAGTTACAGTAATTTTCTAGTTACTATGGTATATTTATCAAAACTTATACACAAAAGAATAATTTATATACAATTTATACAATATTTACAAGATGGCATAGTTGAGTTGTTCATGTGGTAAGAATAACAATCTATCTAAGAAGTTGAGTTGCAATTTTAGAATAACTAAGATACTTGAAGAAAAAACATAGATAAACAAATTATGTTGGAATTTGGATCCCTAATCTAGAATAATAATGAAGGAACTCAAGTCATGCATATTTAATCATTAAGTTCATATCATTGCAGCTTAAAATTGTTATAACCGATCCCTCATGATATAAATTCTAAGTATTTACCATACAGTTCGATCCCTCGTAAGCTTTCTCAGTAAAAACTTGCATTAAGTCCTGGCTTTATGGCAACAATAATTACCAATTCTATCCCTAGTAATTGGTATATTAAGGGTATTCCAACTTTTACTTTTATTAAATTAAGTTTTAATAAGGCATGAATAATCATTCTCCCATTTGACATTCATACTAATAAAACAAGTTTCAATACACATGAAAATCATTCTCCCATTTGACGTTCATATTAATAAAAGATTGAAATACTAACATGGACTTGAATCATAAACATGTAGAGGTCGAATTCATAACATCATACTTAATAGATTAGTTCACTAATTCCAACATAAATAGATTAGTTACACATGGTGAAAGTAAAAACAACATTTACAGTGTTTGACATTACAAAGGAGATGATGGAAACTTCACGATACAACGATCACAATACTACACAACACTCTCAAGTATCTAGAAAACTATTCTAGAGCTACAAACTCACAAAAGAAACACTCAAACTCGAGTGTATAAGAGAATATAAGAGTGAGATACTCAGAATGGGATGCCTAGAAGCGTTGGAAATGGCCCTATTTATAGGGCTGAAGAAGGGTCCTGACGCTACGTGTCAGTTCCCTGACTCAGCCTCCATTAAACAACTCAAAGTGGCCATGATGGAATTATTTAATGAATCATGCCCTGCCACTTGGCCCTGTCTCCACTTCGGTGTGGATGTTTGTGAGTAGTGAAGTGGCCAAAAGTGGGTCAAAAGGTGAGTGCTTGGGCAACCTGGCTGTGAAGTCCACGCAGCTCTGACGCTACACATGAATGTGATGCGTAGCGTCAGCATCTAAAGTCCCCACACTACATGTGGTGTTGATGCTATGCATCAGGTTCCTGATCTTCAATTTTCTCTTTAAATTCTTCACTTTTTCACTACAAAACTATAAAAAATTGATCAAGGGCAGATTATTTCTAACAACTTCTATTTGTTGAATTTAAAACCTAATTTTCTAACAATTTAGACTGATTTTTATTATTTTTATGAAATTTTTATTAAAGATTTTATTGTAAATTTGAGGACTAACAATAATTATGATCTTTCTTCTAACAGATATAATCCTGGTTAGAGGAATCACCCTAATTTAAGATGGGGTAATTCCTCACAACAACCTCATGCACCTTTTTAGGCAAATATTGGACCAAGCAGACCATATCAACCTCCTCATGTACAACAACAAGCTACAAAGATAGCTACAGCTTCCACTGAGAAATCAAATTTGGAGGAATTGATAAAGCAAATGTAAGTAGATAATTAGAACTTCCAAAAAAGAACTGAGGCTACAATTCAGACTCTTGAAAATCAGATTGGTCAATTGGCTACATCTTTAAACCATTAACAGTCTCAAGGTTCACATAAGTTACCCGCTCAGACAATTGTCAATCCTAAAAATGTAAGTGCAATTACTTTAAGATTTGGTAAAGCTATCCATGGACCAGAAAAACAACAACAAACTAAAAATACTATTGTTATAGAAAAACATGCAAAAAAAATTTTAGATTGAACTTCCAAAAAAGAATTGAGGCTACAATTCAGACTCTTGAAAATCAGATTGGTCAATTGGCTACATCTTTAACCCATTTGCAGTCTCAAGGTTCACATAAGTTACCCGCTCAGACAATTGTCAATCCTAAAAATGTAAGTGCAATTACTTTAAGATCTGGTAAAGTTATCCATGGACTAAAAAAACAACAGCAAACTAAAAATACTATTGTTATAGAAAAACATGCAAAAGAAGTTTTAGATAGTAATAATAGTAATGATATATCTCTTACAAATCCTTCTTCTGTAGTTGATCCTCATAAACAACATATCCCTTTTCCACTTCCATAAAGATAAAAATCTATACAAAATAAGAAAATGAATGAGGAAATCTTGGAAACATTTAGAAAAGTAAAGGTAAATATACCTTTATTAGAAGCCATCAAGCAAATCCCAAGATATGCCAAATTCCTTAAAGAACTATGCACTAATAAAAGAAGACTAAAAGGCAATGAAAGGATTAACATAAGTAGAAATGTGTCTACATTAATTGAGAAACCTTTGTCACATATACCAGAAAAATGTAAAGACCCTGGGACGTTTACCATTCAATGTATAATAGGCAATAACAAATTTGAAAATGCCATGCTAGACTTAGGTGCATCTATTAATGTTATGCCTATGACTGTATTTACTTCACTTTCCCTTGGACCTTTGCAAACTACATGTGTGGTTATACAATTAGCAAATCGAAGCTCTACACATCCTGCAGGAATTATTGAAGATATCCTTGTTAAAGTTAACGATTTAATTTTTCCTATAAATTTTTATGTTCTAGATATGGAAAGTGAGACTTCCACCAATAAAGCTCCAATAATTTTAGGTTGACCATTCTTAAAAACAGCTAGAACAAAGATAGATGTATGTAGGAACACTTTCCATGGAGTTTGGAGATAGTGTGGTTAGATTCAACATTTTAGATGTTATAAAGCATCCTACCGAGGACCATTCTGTTTTTCAAATTGACTTAATAACTGATTTAGTTAATGATAATATTATTAAGTTGTTTGATGATATTGATTTTCCTGTAATGTCTGATTTTTGTGATTCATTTGTTTGTGATTCATGCATAGATTCTTATCAATGCAATGTGTGTGTTGAAATTGAGAAATATCTACTTAATGATAATAATGATCCAAACTCCCTTAAAACAGAAAATATAGTTCTAGATGTTGTTTCAAAAGAATCAGAGTGTAATAATTTGATTAAAGTAGTTACAAATACATCTGATTATGTTGAAGTACAAGTTGTTGAGACAAATTCAACCAAATTGATTCCTTCAATAATGCAGCCTCCTATGTTAGAGTTAAAACCTCTTCCTGAACATTTAAAGTATGCATATTTAGAGGAAGATAAGAATCTTCCAGTGATTATTTCTAACAAATTAAATGTTGATCAAGAAACAAGGTTATTGCAGATTATTAGGAAGTATAAGAAAGCAATTGGTTGGACTTTGGTAGATATCCCAGGTATTAGCCCTTCCATGTGTATACATAGAATTCTATTAGAGGAAGAAGTTAAACCAATAAGACAACCATAAAGAAGACTTAATCCCCAGATCCTTGATGTAGTTAAAAAAGAGTTAACAAAATTATTACAAGCTGGCATCATTTACCCTATATCAGATAGCACTTGGGTCAGCCCTGTACAAGTGGTTCCTAAGAAGTCTGGAATCACAGTGGTTAAAAATGAAAATGATGAACTAATTCCTACCAGAATCCAAAAAAATTGGTGAGTATGCATTGATTATAGGAAACTTAACAAAGCAACCCAAAAGGATCACTTTCCTTTACCTTTCATTGATCAAATGTTGGAACGACTGGCAGGTAAGTCACATTACTACTTTCTAGATGGATTTTTAGGTTACTTCCAAATTTATATTGCACGAGAAGATCAAGAAAAAATAATATTTACATGTCTTTTTGGCACTTTTGCTTATAAAGGATGATGTCTTTTGGCTTATGCAATGCCCCTGGTACCTTTCAACGATGCATGATTAGTATCTTTGCTGATTTTCTTGAAAATTGCATGGAAGTATTTATGCATGATTTCACAGTATATGGTTCACCATTTCATGCTTGCTTAAATAGTCTAGATAAAGTATTACATAGATGCATTGAAACTAACCTTGTTCCTAATTATAAGAAATGTCATTTCATGGTAGAAGAAGGAATATTTTTAGGCCATGTAATATCTAAAAAAGGCATAGAAGTAGATCCTGCAAAAATTGATGTAATTTCTCAATTACCTTATCCTTCTTATGTGTGAGATATTCGTTCTTTTCTAGGTAATACAGGTTTTTATAGGAGGTTCATAAAAAACTTCAGTAAGATAGCCCTTCCGTTGTCTAACTTACTACAAAAAAATATAACATTTGACTTTAACGGCAAACGTAAAGAGGCTTTTGATTGCTTAAAGAAAGCTTTAACTACCACTCCTATCATCTAGGCACCAGATTGGTCACTTCTATTTGAACTTACGTGTGATGCATCAAATTATGCATTAGAAGCTGTTCTTGCTCAAAGAGTAGGTAAAGTACAAGATGTTATTTACTATGCCTCATGAACTTTGGATACTACACAAATAAACTATACTACCACAGAAAAAAACTACTTGCTATTGTGTTTGCACTTGATAAATTTAGATCCTATTTTCTCGGTTCAAAAGTGGTTGTATTTTCAGATCATGCAGCATTAAAGTTTCTTTTAAAGAAACCAGATGCAAAACCAAGATTAATCAGGTGGATATTGCTGCTCCAAGAATTTGACATTGAAATTAAGGATAAAATTGGAGCAGAAAATTTGGTGGTTGATCACTTAAGCAGAATTGAAAAAGAACTTGACCCAATTTCCATTAGAGATGATTTCCCTGATGAACAACTTATAGGAATACATGATTCCACTCCATGGTTTGCTAATTTGGTAAACTACTTAGTTGCTTTTGTTACTCCCATACATGCATCTAAATAACAAATAATAAATCTAAAAAGTGATTCTAAATACTATGTTTGGGATGATCCTTACTTATGGAAACTTTATAGTGATCAAGTCATTAGAAGGTGTGTACCTGAAAATGAATTTCATTCCATTCTTACATTTTGTCATACATATGCATGTGGTGGACATTTTAGACCTCAACGTATAGTAAGGAAAGTATTAGAATCTGGTTTGTATTGGCCAACAATTTTTCAGACGCATATACATTTTGTAAATCTTGTGAATGATGTCAAAGAATGGGAAACATATCTCGTAGAAATGAGATGTCTCAACAACCCATGTTATTTTGTGAAATTTTTAATGTTTGGGCATAGATTTCATTGGACCTTTTCCTGTATCTTTTGGTTTTGTTTATATACTACTTGTGGTCGATTATGTGTCTAAATGGGTTGAAGCTAAAGCTACTCGAACTGATGATTCTAAAGTTGTTGCAGATTTTGTTAGATCACACATATTTTACAGGTTTGGTGTTCTTAAGGCCATCATTAGTGATCAAGGATCATATTTTTGTAACCGTAAAATGGAGTCCCTTCTTAAAAAAATATGGAGTTATGCATAAGGTTTCAACACCTTATCACCCTCAAACAAATGGGTAAGTTGAAGTGTCCAATTGGGAATTAAAAAAGATCCTTCAAAAAATAGTACAACAGAATAGGAAAGATTAGAGCAAAAGGTTAGAAGATGCTCTTTGGGCTTATAAAATAGCTTATAAAACACCTATTGGAATGTCACCCTATAGGATTGTTTTTGGAAAATCATGTCACTTACCTGTAGAAATTGAGCACAAAGCTTACTGGCAGTAAAACAATGTAACTTGGACTTAAATGAGGCCGGTAAAGAAAGGAAACTCCAACCACAGGAACTGGAAGAAATTTGTTTGGAAGCTTATGAAAGTTCTAAAATCTATAAAGAAAAAGCCAAATCCTTTCATGACAAACAGGTCTTGAGAAAAAACTTTTTCATTGGACAAAAAGTTTTATTGTACAATTCACGTCTAAAGCTCATATTTGGTAAGCTTCACTCTAAATGGGCAGGCCTATTTGAAATAACTAATATCTTTCCTTATGGTGTGATTGAAATTTCAGATAAAGCGACAAACAAGGTTTTCAAGGTAAATGGGCACCGACTTAAACCTTTCTTTCAAGGGTTCCAAGAGCACATAGATACGGAGGTGTATTTGTGTGATTCCAAATATTTTGACTAATTTTTCCTAATAACATTATTTATAAAAAATAAAAATAAAAAATAAAAAATAAAAAATAAAAAATGGATATCAATTAATTATATCATCATTTTTTTGGTGCTAACACTCGTCTCAATCATTATTACTATTATTTTTTTGGCATTATTATCATTCTCTTGCAGTAGTTAAAAGGTCATCGTCAGGCTCATGATGTTAAACAAGCGCTTGATAGAAGGCAACCTATCACCTTTTCACCTTCTTCATCTCTACTATTCTCTATAACCTCGTTTTTTGTTCTCTCTTTTCTAAGCAGCTACAACTTCAAAGTAATCTAACAATGGAATAAACCCTTGCAAAACTTAAGGAAAGATTCCCTACACTTCCACGCGATGTGGTTGTAAAAATTTACAAAGCTCGAGTTCAAAGGTTAAAACTACTCACATATTTTGGCATTCTAGAGGATATTCGTTGGCTTATTGAAGCAAAGGTATGTCTTTCTGTTGAATTACATAAGTCTTATATAAAATATTTGCATGTATGGGATGTAGTTCTTATTCTAAAAAACAAAGAGCTAAGAGGATGGGAGTTTGCCATAAGTGTGCAAGATGGAACTGTGATACACATTGTAGAAACCCTGGAATGGTATCTATAAATTGGGAGGACAAAATTAAATTTATAAAGGATGGACTGAGTAAAAAGTGCAACTTGGATAACTTAATCCAAACTCTTGAGACGCATCCATGTGGAATTGTTCAAGGAGTCATTCTGAAATTATATGATCTATTCATTGAATAAAAAAAACTATAGCCTTGGGAATCTGGCGTTAAATGACCCTGTTTGCCAATTTATAAGAAAACTGGATGGGTAGAAAAAACCTCGACTCATAGAAGGAGTTTAAGCCATTACTGGACGTAAAACCAGAGGAAGATGTGAGCCACAATCACAACTACTGTACATATTTACTGTTATTTTTAATGTTTTACTTTTCTGAATTCACTTTGACTTTTAAAATTACCTATTTTTATTTTCTTCAATCATGTCTTTTCAAATTTCTTCAGTACTGTCATTTATTTTTATATGATAATAATTGTGTAAACTTTTTATCTATCATCAATTATTTCATCTCAGTTTTCATCTATATAAGGGCGCATAACTCTATATAGAAAACACAAAAAAATGAAAAAAAATCAAATCCATTTGTGTGTTTGGTGGATCCAACAATGGTAATTGTAAGGAGTACCTAATAGCAGCTACTAAGTTGGGAAAACTATTGGCTGTGAAAGAAACAAAGGTCTTGTATAGAGGAGGAGTACAGGGTTTAAGAGGCTCCATGGCACTATCTACACTAGTTGAAGGAAGCAACGTCTCTAGTATCATCCTACAACATGTTGGTATTACACCAGTTATTGTTGTAGGAACTGAGGTAAAAGTTACAAGCATCCATCAACGAATGACTCGTATGGTTATAGGTGCTGAAGCCTTTATTACATTTCCCGGAGGTTTCGGTACTTTTGAGGAAATATTTTGTATTGCATCATGGTGTAGCATGAACCTTCATAAAAAGCCATTAGGATTGTTAAATATTAATGGATTTTATGACAGTGTATTAATTTTTTTAGATAAAGCTGTGGAACAGAGCCTTATAACTCAAGATGATTGATCATTCATTCATGCTTCTTCAAATGTAGATGAATTGATTGATATTTTACAGAGCTTTTTACCCTAACCTCAACCCCTCTTAAAGCAAGATAAGGATCACACACACAAGCGCAAGAATCCAGAACCGGACACCACCATTCGGTTATAACTTCTTTCTCACCTTTATCTATATTAAAAAATAAAAAATTAAAAAATTAAAAAAAAGAAAAAAAGAGACTATGGAAATCATATAAGACACTGAGGATAATGTCTTGAATAAGTGTGGGGGGTCTGAGTTATATATATATTTTATTATCTTTTTGTGAGGGATAGACAGAGTAAAGATTAATTTAGGAAAGTTGCATCTAAAGTCATAAAGATGCATCTTTAAGAACCAAAGTCTTGAGATGTATCCTTCACTATATAGTTTCAGTATCAATTTTGTTTATTTTTTTATTTTAAACTAAAAAATAAATAAAAACAATTAATTGTGTGATGAGTACTTTTGTTGGGATAGGCTGAGTAAAGAGTCCAAACTCTTGAGACGCATCCTCGCAACACATCTCACTCGAATAACCACAACCGTTTCACCTTCTTTATCAATTTTTAAAAAAACAACAAAAACACACACACACATACATAGCCACTATCTTTACTTTAGTGTCGGGTATCCTTTGCCTTTACCTTCACCACGATCATTTCCATTCGACATTAACCATTCTGCAACCATAAACATCATCTTCATCATTCTCTAGCCACCACACTTTGCCTTCATCCTTTTCTTTTAGATCAGAGCGACACTTCATCACTAGTCAATCATCAGGTTCTTTATTTTCTCTTAATGGATGATATAACAGATTCTTTCTATAGGCATACAAATGAATTAAGATATATGTTATTGCTCTTGATGCTACTCATGGTTGTGTTGATGATATTTTTCTTTTGGGTTCTAACACAAGGCCCATGAAACTAGGTTGTATGACATAATCAAATTGTTCAGTCATACTAACCATTTCACATGCAATTAAACTGATCAATTTGTTGTAGGCATCTTCGTTACTAGGTGCCCTTAAAAAAAGTACAGAGCAAGAAGCATAAGGAACCGAATCTTGACACTAATATTTGGTTATGATTTATTTTTCCTTATTTGTTTCTTGTTCACAAAAAAAATCATCATTTCCAGTTTTTTGTTTTAAATTCTGAATTCCTTTTACTAATTTTTTAAAAAATTTTCTCAGTAATGAGTAATTACATCACCCTTATCTAATATGTCATGACATGTTCTGAATAATTTCCTTGCATATTAATTCAATAAGTTGTTTGTGAATATCAAATTGTATATGAATTATGATTGATTGACCACCCTCGGTGAGATTTTGAGCTTAATTGGATGGACCAGATTATGTCATCTTTCTTTTGTTTTTGATTGACCCTTATTTATTAGTATTCTAGAACTTGACTTGTTTCTTTTTGATGTATTATGTTCCACATGCATGCTTTGATGTGATTAAGGCCATTTTTGTTTTAAACAAACACTAGCCATATGCCTTACCTTGCATATTTTCCATTGTTACCCATATTGAGCCCATATCCATTTCTTGATTCAGCCACATAATTAGCCAATAGCCAAAAAAAACATGATCACCTTTGCTTAGAATTGATTAGGAGTTTTGGAATTACTGTGAATAAAGGTTCTTGATGATTGTGGAAATGTACCCAAGATATGTATGTTGTTGTTTCATTGTTCAAAAAGAAAGTAAAAAAAATAATAAAAAGGAAATGTTAAAAAAAAGAAGAAGAAGAAAAAGAAGAAGTGGTGAATATATGTATGAAAATAACCAAGAGGATTTATTCTCATGTTTTATCCTCTATCATGTTTCATTTTGCTAAGTATTGAGTTTCAAAATGAACTTCCACAATCACTAAATTAGTTATTCCATTGCTCTTTTTCAACCCTAAGTTTAGCCATACTATTTCATTTTATCCACCCTATATCACTTTGGCCCCATTACAACCTTAATAAAGTCCTTTTGATCTCTGCATGCATATGTGTTCAAATATGGAAATTAGAAATTTTTCAAGCCTATGGTAGTGGTAATTTATTTGGGTGATTTCTGAGAGTATACACAAACCCAAACAATTGAGATATAGAGAGCATGAAGAGAACATCTATCACATTTTTATCCACTCTTTGATTTGATCACTCAATTTGTGTAACTAGTATGTAATGCTTCTTATTCATACTTATCATGACTTATTGATATAAGGGATGATGTTTATTACTGATTATTTTAGACTTCAAAAAAAAAAGTCAAAAATTAATTTGAAAAAGAAAAACTTTTTCTATTGTTTCTTATTTTAGTTTTTGGTTTGGTTTTGCCCTGGAGTGTAAAAGCTTAAGTATGGGGGAATTTGATAAAATATTTCTATTTAGTTTCTTAACTCAATCAAATTATGGTTTTAAAGTTATTTTAATAATTAATAAGAATATATCGATTGATTATTCTTATTAGTTCTTTAATTCAATTCTAGAATATTTTCTAGAATATAATCATTTAGGGATTCCAAATGATTCAAGGTTAAGAAATTAATTATATTTAATCATATTTGTGATCAATGATTAGTTAACTAAAGATTTATTAATTCCTTGGGTTGCTTGTTTCTAAATTTGATTATTCTCACTCATAAATTTACTTTTTTCACTATTATATAATTACTTAATTTTCCTTTCAATCTCAACACAAACTCCCCTTTATTATAGTTAAATTGAGTGTAACTCATTTAACTAAGGTCCTCGAGAGACGACTAATGTTGTTTACCTTATACTATATTAATTTAACTTTTTACTTGACCCGACAACGACAACGTGTCAATGACGTATAAGTGATAATTATTTTATATATTTATTCCTTTTGTCACGATATCTGATTGGGCCCAAGGCATGGTCGTCGTCATCCTTGTATGGCCCATTTCATTTTACTTGATACCAAAGTAGACTTTACAAAATAGATATCTGATATTTATTCTTCCTAACATGGCCATGCATTTCGTTAGTCTCACTTCATCAAGTGGCCCATAGATATTACTCCTGTCACATAGGAGAGACAAATCCCATCTACATCACTCATATCCCTTTACATAATTTGTTCATTTCCTAATCATAATCTTTATGGTCATCTTATTATAGATGATGTTTGATTGTATCAAAACAACAAACTCCTTATGCAGGAATCATAGTGACTTCAGGTTGAAAGACTATATACCATTATCATATTGAGAACTATTTATGACACTCATGTAACGATCCATGTAACTTTCTCATGGTGGGTCTATCCAGTAAAACATTACTCTTAATGTGTACCCATGTAAAGACTTGATATCATATATATCCATGATTTGTGACATCAAATCATCAGTACATTCACACACTAGTCTTAATGTATTTACATGTCCCCATGTAAATACTTGATTAGGGATGTTTTAGGAATAATTCTCATATTAAATATTATTCTAGGATAAATAATTTTAAAACAATCTTAAAACTTAAAATACTTATTTTATTGATGAGTTAAAATTGGTACATTAATAGCTCATAGTGAATACACCAACAATCTCCTACTTGCACTAGAGCCAATCAGATATTTGCCTAATGCCTAATGATTTAATGTGTCTCTCATGTTTTTGTTGTGTAAGAGGTTGGGTGAGTGGGTCAGCAATGCTCTTATCGGGTACACCTTACATATCTTAACATCTCCCTTTTTAAGTATTTCTCAAATGAGATGAAAACGCCTTAGTATATGCTTGGATCATTGATGTGATCTAGGTCCCTTAGCTTGTGGAATTGCTCCACTATTGTCACAATAAAGACTTATGGGGACCATAATGCTAGGAACTACCTCACATTTTGTTATGAACTTCTTGATCCATACAACCTCTTTTGTAGCATTTGAGGCAGCAATATACTCAGATTCCATAGTAGAATCTACAACTGTCTCTTGCTTTGAACTTTTCCAGCTTACAGTGCCACCATTTAAACAAAATATATACCCTGATTGCAATCTTGAGTCATCCTTATCAGTTTGGAAGCTAGCATCAATATAACCCTTTACAATGAGCTTTTCTGCCCTTCCATAGATCAATAATGAATCCTTAGTTTTTCTCAAGTACTTTAGTATATTCTTGACTGTAGTCCAATGACTTTCACTGTGATCAGGCTAGTATCTGCTCGATGCTTAGAGCATACGAGACATCTGGTCGAGTATATATCATGGCATGCATAATTAATCAAATAGCAGATGCATATGGAATCTTATTCATCCGTTCTCTCTCTTCTTTAGTGGAAGAAAATTGAGCCTTTGATAGACTTATGCCATGAGACATAGGTAAAGTTCCTTTCTTGGAATCTTGCATGTTAAACCTTTTTAACACTTTATCTATGTATGTATTCTAACTTAGGCCAAGTAATTTTCTTGATCTATCTCTATAGATCTCAATTCCTATCATATCAGTTGCTTCACCTAAGTCTTTCATGGAAAAATAACTTCCCAACCAAGTCTTCACAGATTGAAGGGTAGGAATATCATTTCCAATAAGTAATATGTCATCAACATATAGGACCAGAAAAATAACTATGTAGTTATTAACCTTCTTATAGTCACAAGGTTTATCTTCATTTTTAATAAACCCGAATTGCTTAACAACCTTATCAAAATGAAGATTCCAGCTTCCAGAAGCTTGCTTAAGTCCATAAATAGACCGTTGTAGTTTGCATACCTTGCTGGATGCTTCAGGCTTTACAAAGCCTTCGGGTTGTGTCATATACACTTCCTTAAGAACATTTCCATTAAGGAAAGCAGTCTTGACATCCTTTTGCCATATTTCATAATCGTGGTATGCAGCAATAACAAGCAGAATCTGAACAGACTTTAGCGTAGCGACTAGAGAGAAGGTTTTATCATAGTCTATACCATGAATTTTCTTGAAACCTTTCGCCACCAATCTTGCCTTATAGGTACTTATATTACCATCCATGTCAGTTTTCTTTTTGAAAACCCATTTGTATCCTATAGGTTTTATCCCTTTGGGTGCATCAACCAAAGACCAAACTTGACTAGTGTACATGGAGTCCATTTCAGATCACATGGCTTAAGCCATTTCTCAGATTTTTGACTTGTAATGGCCTTTTTATAAGATGTTGGCTCATTTTGATCTACTAGCAATACATCTCCTTCTTAAGTTACAAGAAATCCATATCTTTTAGGTTGTTGACGTATTCTACCTGATCTACATAAGTCTTGTTCTACTGGAGTTAGAGTTATCACAACATTTAGTGGTTCCTGCTTTATTTCCACTGTAACATCCTGATTTAATAATTAATTTCCGAATGAAAATAAATTATTAAAATAATAATTTCAAAAGTGGAAAATTATTTATTAATTACAATTAACTTAATTAATCAAATGATGGCTGATTAAGTATGATTAATTATTAATTGTTGCTGATGGTGATTGGGTGACATGAGCAGACTGTTGCTTCACGCTTTCCCACCCCACTCTCCCCTTCTCCGTGCATGCATATATGTACTACTGGGCCACTTTATTATTCATTTTCCCCTCAGGCTTCTCCCCTTCCGTTCTTTCTTCTTTCTTCTTCTTCGCTCTTCGTTCTTCTTCTCCTTCCTTCGTCGAGCATGAGAGTGAGGATGTTGGGTTGAGAACTTCTCCTCCGGTGACTCAAGGATGACACTCTGTTCCCTCTCTGTTCTTCCACTTCCCTTCGACGACTTCTCTTTTCTCCCTCTCCTTTGCTTGAGGCTGCATAAGTCTCAGTGGAGATCTGCACTACGAAGTGTTCGGAGAGGTTGGAGCATTCACCAGCGTTGTGATGGAGCTGCTCAAAAGAGCGAGCAGGGAAATGAGTGCCTCGGAAGCTTGGAAATCTCCACTGGACCGAGTGGAAGGTCAAGGTGGTACCCAGAGGGCTTAGGCCTCCCCGCTGATCTTGCATGCAGAGCTGTTTAAGAGTAGGAGTGGCTCAGAGTCCCTCCAAAGCCAAGTGTAATAATGGATGACTGACAAAGGGTCGCCCCATTGTGAATCAGTGAATGGGCTGTGCAGAGCAACTGATTGGAGCTATAAGCCTTGAAGCCTCTGGAATCTTCATGCCAGGTAGGGGGCGCTTTGCATGTCAAATGTATAGTTTATGGACGGTTTCCGGGTGTTTTGCTTTCATGTGTTGTGTCGTGTCTGAGTATGTTGATTGATGTGTTGTATTCGAGTAGGAGTGCTTGCAACGCCTGGGTCTAGGACGGTTGTGGTCTGTCTAGTGTTGTGGTGATTCCATCCCTAAGTGCTTGTTCATATTTCTGAGATGCATGTTGTTGAATATGAGAATGTGGAGTGAATACATGTGTGCGTTAACATTATTGCCTATGCATGAGTTAAAAAGGGGTTACTTGCTGAGTTCTATTTGCAGTTTATGTCTAGATGTATGTGGATGAGGATGCCATGATAAATTTTGAATGCATGAGATATGAGTTGTTACGCTGAGTCCCCATTTGGAATGTTGTGTTGACATGCATGTTGGTTTCATTAAGAACGTTGAGTGGTGTACTGTAATGTTGTTACCATGATTTACTTGTTATGAGTTACTATGATAAACGCTTGTGGTGCTGTGATGATACTGTGGAATTCCGAGTGAATCTGAATGCTGTGTGGAATTGTATGAAATTGCATATATGAGAAAAGGGTGGCCCATGGGAGGTCAGGAGCCCTATGAGGTAACTTTCAAATACAGATTCCTGGCTAGATCCGTGAGGACCCGTGGTAGCCGAGGGAGCTAGAGTTAAGTCTCGAGACGTCTTTGGAAGACCGGTACCACACGGGAAGGGCTAATGGACGAGAGGCAGGGGAGGGATCTGCAACTGAGATCACTATTTAAGTCAGATCCGCATGCATGTATGTAGAAGCATTGTTTTTGAGATTGACATGGTTGGTATAGCTTGCATGACTGAATGAATTCCGACTGAATGTGAATGCGCATATTTATATTGTTGATGAGTTCAATGTGATTGTGTGTATATATTTGTATGTGTAAATGTTGTTGTGAATGGCATGATTAATATGGCTATGATTGAGTGGAGTGAATTCCGACTAGGGAATATATGTGCGTTGGTACTGTGGCCGAGAGTGAGGCGATGTTATGACGGTGAGTCTATGTTATTGTGAATGATGTGAATTACTTAATCCTGACTGAATTGTATAAGTCCGAATGAGTGATGTTACTATATAACTGAGAATTGGGGGTTAAATCCGAGTCAGTAACTGTCATTTTATATGTAAAAGCTCACCCCTACACCATTTTTCAGTATGTGCAAGTCGGTCGGGAACGACGTAAAGGACTCAAGTCCGAGTGGGGGTACTCCGACTGTTGAGTGCATGCCATGTATATTTATATCACATTTAGTTAGTGTTAAGCCTTGGCCGGCTCATATAACAATGTTGTATAACGAATGCGAGTATATATGTATTGTAATCCGAATGTGTGTTTATATATATATAGTTTATATTGGTGTCAAGTACTTTTATCGGATAATGGGTGTTGGTGAATGAATAACGTTAAAATGCTAAATATTCCAAGTGTATGAATATATAACATGCATATAAGTGTTTTATACTGATTTGATGCGTCTCTCCGACTGGAATGTGTTGCTAAATGATTTGAGGGTTGTCGATGAGTGAAATGGTGTTAAGTTGATGATTCTGAGTGAGACTATAGTGTTTGGACATTTCCGAGTGAAAATCTGAGTGAACCTCTTCCGAGGGGGGAGTTGTTATAATGGTGGAAATTGGATTATAATCTAAGTATGTGATATAAGCATAATCCGAGTGAACGAGGTTCCATATCCCGAGCGGTGAGTCGTAGAGTAAGTCTGAAAGGGGCTTACTTAATGTTTCCCGAGTGAGTAAGGTATCATATGCCGAGTGAAACTAGGATGAATATTCTGAGTGGAGTAGGATAGTGGAGTCCCCTTCTGAGTGAGGGAAGGTCTGTATGTTCTCGGGGTGAGAGATGAGAAAGATATACCGAGCGACGGGTGTATGGTACATTCCCGACTGCGTTGAAGTCAAATACCCCGAGTGATGTCTGACTAGGAAATATTCTGAGTGAGGAAGAGTTCTGGATCCTGAGTGGTAGAATTGAGGGATTCATTTACCGAGTGGTTTATACTTGTGACCTATACGAATGAAATAAGGAGCTGTGTAAATTCCCGAGTGAGGTATGAGCGTGAGGATTTACCGGGTGAACCTACGTCCCAAATCCGAGTGAGAAATTACCTTGTACCTGTGTTCGCCCAGCGAATTAGACTTAGCTCCTGCGAGAGTGAGTGGATGGAAGGCCTTTGTGCTGGCTTCGCTTAAGCGAAGGGCTGCCCGCCTGAGCGAGTTGGTTGCCTTGCTCAAGCGTGTTGGACCCCGCTTGAGCGAGTCAGCGTTGTCATGGAATTCGCCCAGGCACTGATTGTTTCGCTGAACAGAATGGATTGGTTCAAGCCTTGTCCCTTCCGCTGATTGCTATACGTGTGAATGTTCTTTTATTTTCCCTTGCCTTCCTCTTCCGTCTTCTATGCCGGATGTCCATTGGCTGTTTTTGTGGAAAAATTTCCCGGTTTTGGCATTTATTTATTTATTAAATTAGGGTGTTACATTTTGGTATCAGAGCAGACCAAAAGGTCCATGGCCAAGGTTTGCCTACTGTTAGTGGGCGGTTGAGTGCATTATGCCAGATTGTCATAATTGCTTATGATATTCCATTAAACGTTGATACATGTTCAATCATGACTCGTGTGATGATATATACTTATGATCTTCTATTGGATTTGATATACGTTGAATTATGAATGGTGTGATTATATGCCTGTGTGTTTGTTTGAGATTGGGAACAGAGGATACTGCCAGGGGCATGTTCCCTGGGGAATAGAGATTTGTGACGACCCTGACTGATTGTTCCTGAAATACTGAGAAGTGTTTCTAAGCTTGGTCGGCAGGGAAGAAATATGATGATAGATGAGGAAGCTTTCATGTGTATTGAAACTGAATTAGTTGGTTCAGCCTCTTATGTAGGCCATGCTAGTGGCCCATACTCGAGGCATGCTGTCGGACGGAGTCGAACTCACACGTCTGAATTGATTGAATGAATAATATTGATAAAACCCTATATGAAGTATATAGAATAAGTGATTGTGTAGCCTCCTAGGATGAAGAATTTGAGTATGAGATGTATATGTTAAGGAATTTTGCTAGTCACCGTGTGTGAATTATATGAGTTGCGGGCTATTGTAAGTATGAATGTTGATTGCATGCGGTAAAAGACTATCTCTTTGAGCCTTAATGGTGTTTAATACTGACTATATATGATGTATGTATTGTTAAGGAAAAAGTTGAATATATGTGATAGGTACCTGCATGGTGATTTTCATGTGTGGTTTATAATATGATGCATGTGATGTCTAAATTAATAGTGTGGAAGTGGTCATGGTCCAATGATAAAGTCCTGCATGAGATGTGGGCTGGTTATATTAATTCCCGTATGGGATTTTATATTAGGAAGTATGTGGTTTGCCGAGTGCATGTATGGTGTCATTGCTATGATGACCACTGTTATGAATAATGATGATAAAATGAATTGGATGCATGTATTGATATTGAATGCCGAGTGCATTGGCGTTGGACGCCGGGTGAATAAGACTATATTCATCTGATTCGCCACTGGAAATTCTTGGAGCATATAGTGTAGGCGCTTAATACCGATCGGCAATCAAATGAATATATGTTGAAAGTCCTCAGGTTGGACTTGAGGCAGTGCTGAGTGCACTATAAAAAGACCCTGAGTTAGACTTGGGGCAGTGCCAAGTGCACTAAGCGTTGGACGCTTAAAGACCTTGGGTTGGACTCAAGGCAAGCTTACCGAGTTGGACTCGGGGCTGCCCGTAACACTCCCGTTGTTGCTTGGAGTAATTGTGTTACGCGTGAGGGCAAACGGTTTGGTACCTTATAAACGGCCGAATCAGCTTGGAGCTGAGGAAAGGCTTGGAGCCTATGTTGCAACAATAAAAATGGATAACCGGATCCGGGTGAAATGAATGTGTGCACACCATGATTGTTGTTGAGCTCAATGTGAATTGCATGAATATGTGGAATGTTATTTAGAATAACATGATTGAGTGGAATCCGATTGAATGAATGTATGTATATTAATGTGATGGCCAGGTGCAATATGATGTTGTGGTTGTAATGCATGCTGTGGTGAATGATATGAATTGTATGGCCGAGTGTGAATTTGATATTCCGATTGGATGATTGAATATATATA
Source organism: Clitoria ternatea (assembly GCA_037962975.1). Lineage (NCBI taxonomy): Eukaryota > Viridiplantae > Streptophyta > Magnoliopsida > Fabales > Fabaceae > Clitoria > Clitoria ternatea. Next base: position 97,690,799 of record CM075672.1, read on the forward strand.
TGTGTTGATGTTGTCGCTAAGTGCAAAGTAAGCCTATGGCTGTGATTATATGGGATTATAAATAATATAAGTAATATAGCCGAGAGCTGGCTGGATAAGATTCCGATTGAATGATGCTTGAATGTGTTCTGATTGAATGATAGCGTGTATGTTATTGACTGTTGGTACATATGGGTATATATATATATGATATTGTATGGGTTGAGGTGGATAGGATCTAAAGAAGAAGTAATTATGCGGTAAGGGTCGGAAACCGACTGTTATTATACCATTTTGGGGTGATAGTAACTGCTACTTGACGATTGTCATCAGGAGAGTTGCGCTAACTTATGAGTAATGAGGAGGTGTGTGATTTTTGTGTGAGTCGGAAGCCTGTAGTCATTATACTGTTTTATAGTAGTAGTAAATTATATTTCATGATTGTTGCTGTGTGACGTGCCCTATGTGGTGCATCATGATAATGTTGATGTGAATACGTGCTTATATATGTATGTGAATTGCCATTAATTCTTGTGAATAAGTATTAGCTGAGTGAGTTGGTCGGTGGGTGTGAGAAGTGTGTAATGTATGCCGTTCCGAGACAACCCTTCATACCATAGGCATTGTGGCAGTGTACACTCTTGCAGCGACTCTATGTAATTGTTGTAACCCTATAGGAATGAGACGTCATCCTATAAGATGGATGCAGCAATCCATGAGTCGGGCAGGTGAGGTTGTAGCTGCTTATGGTGATGGTGAGCCTATCGGGCGGTTCTGAGTGAGGATGAGAGTTGTATTAAATGAATATTGTGTGGTTATGTATGAAAGTGAGGATGCAAGGTTTGTTTAACCGTGAGGTGTTACCTCCGAGTGAATCAGAGGTGATTGTGTATGAATTGACTATTAAAATAATAAATGGTTATGGAGATTGATGGACGAGCAAGTCTGTCACTGGAATTAGAAGTTTAAGACTTTAGCCGAGTGGCATTGTGGATTAGTGGGGAAACCATGACCTTGGGCGGAAGAAATCTGAAAGGTGAGGATTTTCTCGGGAAAGGTTAGTATATTCCGAGTGTGAAAAAGTGGAGACAGATCCGAGTGAAATCTTTCTGGGAGAGAGGATTCCTGAGTGAAGTTATGGTGTCCCGAGTAAGATCTCATAAAGAGGGACATTACCAAGTTAAGGGGATTGTGTCCGAACGTGACACTTTTGAGTAAGGTTAGATTCGGGTGGTGTGACTCGGAGCATGACATTCCGAGTGGATGGTACCATGTAGACGGTTCCCATCATGTGAAAATTCTAAGTCTGTAGGTTGTGCCCTGACGAATCTTTACCAAAAGAACTTCTGGTCAGAATGTGGGGCTATGAATAGGTAAGTCTCCGAGTGAATTACCCCGAGGAAGAGTGAATACCCGAGAGGTAAGTTTATTCATAGATGTGTTCGAGTGGATGTTTGGCGCTACTGAGTTTGAACTCAGACTTGCTTTCGAGATAGACTCGGATTCCGAGTGAGTTTTTGGTAAGTGGAGAGATGTCCGGTGTAAATTGCCTTCAAACCCCGAATGATCCCTTTTGATTGAGAATTCCGAGTGACCTTTTAGGGTATAGGCGTGGAATTGGCCGAAGGAATGGTTAGGAATCTGAGATTTTAGAACCGAGTGTGATGCCTGTAGGGGGAAATCCAGGCAGTCTGTGCTAATTGGAGCACCTTGAATCTCTTTTGAGTGTTTGTCTTGGTATTATCAAGATATATCATGGTTTAGAGAAAAGATCTTATGGTCGGATGCTGAATATCCGAGAGTCTCATCCGAGATAAATCGAACATGGGTGAGTATTAGTGGGAATCGGTAATGTTGTTTACCGACTGAAGTCTTCCCAAGTTGATTATCATCTGGAAGGTGTCTCGAGTGACACAATGTTGAGCCTATGCTCTGTGTGAGTCCATGACTGTGCCGAGTGACTCATTGAGTCGGGGAACCCGGTGGTGTAAATATGCCGAATGGTGTTGGGAGTGTAGGATCGAGTGGCCAAAGAACTAGAGGGTACCATTGATTATGGTGATTGGGATGAGTTAAGTGGGGTAACTTGTATGTTTTAAAAAATTGAGTCCCCAAATATATGGCATTCTATGATAAGGTTGTAATCAGGTAGGACCTAACATTTGTGTTTTGCCGACTGGAATTGTGGGGCGGTCGGTAAACCGCTTGAGTGGTGAAGCTTTACCGAGTGAAATTGTGATCCGGTCGGTGAATGTTTGTGGAAGCACAGTCGCGTAAGTAATTGAGACAGCAATTTCTGAGTTATTTATTTAAGGTGAGTCACCGATTGAATTTCGAGGACGAAATTCTTTTGTGAGGGGGAGAACTGTAACATCCCGATTTAATAATTAATTGCCGAATGAAAATAAATTATTAAAATAATAATTTCAGAAGTGGAAAATTATTTATTAATTATAATTAACTTAATTAATCAAATGATGGCTGATTAAGTGTGATTAATTATTAATTGTTGTTGACGGTGATTGGGTGACGTGAGCAGACTGCTGCTTCATGCTTTCCCACCCCACTCTCCCCTTCTCCGTGCATGCATATATGTACTACTGGGCCACTTTATTATTCATTTTTCCCCTCAGGCTTCTCCCCTTCCGTTCTCTCTTCTTTCTTCTTCTTCGCTCTTCGTTCTTCTTCTCCTTCCTTCGTCGAGCATGAGAGTGAGGATGTTGGGTTGAGAACTTCTCCTCCGGCGACTCAGGGAAGACACTCTGTTCCCTCCCTGTTCTTCCACTTCCCTTCGACGACTTCTCTTTTCTCCCTCTCCTTTGCTTGAGGCTGCATAAGTCTCAGTGGAGATCTGCACTACGAAGTGTTCGGAGAGGTTGGAGCATTCACCAGCGTTGTGATGGAGCTGCTCAAAAGAGCGAGCAGGGAAATGAGTGCCTCGGAAGCTTGGAAATATCCACTGGACCGAGTGGAAGGTCAAGGTGGTGCCCAGAGGGCTTGGGCCTCCCCGCTGATCTTGCATGCAGAGCTGTTTAAGAGTAGGAGTGGCTCGGAGTCCCTCCAAAGCCAAGTGTAATAATGGATGACTGACGAAGGGTTGCCCCATTGTGAATCAATGAATGGGCTGTGCAGAGCAACCGATTGGAGCTGTAAGCCTTGGAGCCTCTGGAATCTTCATGCCAGGTAGGGGGCGCTTTGCATGTCAAATGTATAGTTTATGGACGGTTTCTGGGTGTTTTGCTTTCATGTGTTGTGTCGTGTCTGAGTGTGTTGATTGATGTGTTGTATTCGAGTAGGAGTGCTTGCAACACCTGGGTCTAGGACGGTTGTGGTCTGTCTAGTGTTGTGGTGATTCCATCCCTAAGTGCTTGTTCATATTTCTGAGATGCATGCTGTTGAATATGAGAATACGGAGTGAATACATGTGTGCGTTAACATTATTTCCTAATGCATGAGTTAAAAAGGGGTTACTTGTTGAGTTCTATTTGCAGTTTATGTCTAGATATATGTGGATGAGGATTCCATGATAAATTCTGAATGCATGAGATATGAGTTGTTACGCTGAGTCCCCATTTGGAATGTTGTGTTGACATGCATGCTGGTTTCATTAAGAACGTCGAGTGGTGTACTGTAATGTTGTTACCATCATTTACTTGTTATGAGTTACTATGATAAACGCTTGTGGTGCTGTGATGATACTGTGGAATTCCGAGTGAATCTGAATGCTGTGTGGAATTGCATGAAATTGCATATATGAGAAAAGGGTGACCCGTGGGAGGTCAGGAGCCCTATGAGGTGACTTTCAAATACAGATTCCTGGCTAGATCCGTGAGGACCCGTGGTAGCCGAGGGAGCTAGAGTTAAGTCTCGAGACGTCTTTGGAAGACCGGTACCACACGGGAAGGGCTAATGGACGAGAGGCAGGGGAGGGATCTGCAACTGAGATCACTATTTAAGTTAGATCCGCATGCATGTATGTAGAAGCATTGTTTTTGAGATTGACATGGTTGGTATAGCTTGGATGACTGAATGAATTCTGACTAAATGTGAATGCGCATATTTATATTGTTGATGAGTTCAATGTGATTGTGTGTATATATTTGTATGTGTAAATGTTGTTGTGAATGGCATGATTAATATGGCTATGATTGAGTGGAGTGAATTCCGACTAGGGAATATATGTGCGTTGGTACTGTGGCCGAGAGTGAGGCGATGTTATGACGGTGAGTCTATGTTATTGTGAATGATGTGAATTACTTAATCCTGACTGAATTGTATAAGTCCGAATGAGTGATGTTACTATATAACTGAGAATTGGGGGTTAAATTCGAGTCAGTAACTATCATTTTATATGTAAAAGCTCACCCCTACACCATTTTTCAGTATGTACAGGTCGGTCGGGAACGACGTGAAGGACTCAAGTCCGAGTGGGGTGCACTCCGACTGTTGAGTGCATGCCTTGTATATTTATATCAGATTTAGTCAGTGTTAAGCCTTGGCCGGCTCATATAACAATGTTGTATAAAGAATGCGAGTATATATGTATTGTAATCCGAATGCGTGTTTATATATATATATGGTTTACATTGGTGTCTAGTACTTTTATCGGATAATGGGTGTTGGTGAATGAATAACGTTAAAATGCTAAATATTCCGAGTGTATGAATATATAACATGCATATAAGTGTTTTACGTTGATTTGATGCGTCTCTCCGACTGGAATGTGTTGCTAAATGATTTGAGGGTTGTGATGAGTGAAATGGTGTTAAGTTGATGATTCCGAGTGAGACTATAGTGTTTGGACATTTTCGAGTAAAAATCTGAGTGAACCTCTTCCGAGGGGGGAGTTGTTATAATGGTGGAAATTGGATTATAATCTAAGTATGTGATATAAGCATAATCCGAGTGAACGAGGTTCCATATCCCGAGCGGTGAGTCGTAGAGTAAGTCTGAAAGGGGCTTACTTAATGTTTCCTGAGTGAGTAAGGTATCATATGCCAAGTGAAACTGGGATGAATATTCCGAGTAGAGTAGGATAGTGGAGTCCCCTTCTGAGTGAGGGAAGGTCTGTATGTTCTCGGGGTGAGAGATGAGAAAGATATACCGAGCGACGGGTGTACGGTACATTCCCGACTGCGTTGAAGTCAAATACCCCGAGTGATGTCTGACTAGGAAATATTCCGAGTGAGGAAGAGTTCTGGATCCCGAGTGGTAGAATTGAGGGATTCATTTACCGAGTGGTTTATACTTGTGACCTATACGAATGAAATAAGGAGCTGCGTAAATTCCCGAGTGAGGTATGAGCGTGAGGATTTACCGGGTGAACCTACGTCCCAAATCCGAGTGAGAAATTACCTTGTACCTGTGTTCGCCCAGCGAATTAGACTTAGCTCCTGCGAGAGTGAGTGGATGGAAGGCCTTTGTGCTGGCTTCGCTTAAGCGAAGGGCTGCCCGCCTGAGCGAGTTGGTTGCCTTGCTCAAGCGTGTTGGACCCCGCTTGAGCGAGTCAGCGTTGTCATGGAATTCGCCCAGGCACTGATGTGTTTCGCTGAACAGAATGGATCGGTTCAAGCCTTGTCCCTTCCGCTGATTGCTATACGTGTGAATGTTCTTTTATTCTCCCTTGCCTTCCTCTTCCTTCTTCTATGCCGAATGTCCATTGGCTGTTTTTGTGGAAAAATTTCCCGGTTTTGGCATTTATTTATTTATTAAATTAGGGTGTTACATCCACCATTGGCTCTTCAATGTCTTATAAGTCTTGAACTTCTTCAAGTTCTACTTTCCTCCCACTGGTTTTTTTAGAGATGAATTCCCTTTCTAAGAATACAGAATTCCAAGCGACAAACACTTTGCCCTCAGTAGCATTGTAGAAGTAATAACCCTTAGTTTCCTTTGGGTATCCCACAAAAAGACATTTATCTGATTTGGGTCTAAGTTTGTCAGAAATCTGACGCTTCACATAAGCTTCACAGCCCTAAATCTTAAGAAAAGACATACTAGGTCGTTTCTCAGTCCATATCTCATATGGTGTCTTTATGACTACCTTAGATGGAACACGATTAAGTGTAAAAGTTGTTGTCATCAAAGCATGTCCCCAGAAGGAGTTAGGGAGGTCAATTTGACTTATCATTGACAGAACCATGTCTAACAAAGTTTTATTTCTCCACTGAGAAACACCATTCCATTGTGGTGTTCTAGGAAGAGTGAGTTGAGAGATAATCTCACACTCTTTAAGATATTCATCAAACTCTAGGCTGATGCATTCACCACCTTTATCAGATCAAAGTACTTTAATTGTCTTGCCAAAGGACTCTGATTTATGCTTCATCAGAAACACAAATCCATATCTACTGAAATCATTGGTAAAGGTGATGAAGTAGCTAAAACCTCCCCTAGCCATTGTCCCTATTGGTCCACATACATCACTATGTATCAAGCTTAGAAGATCACTCGCCCTTTCACCTATTCTGGTAAATAGGGTCTTAGTGATCTTCCCCAATAAACAAAATTTGCATATGTCTATTGATTCAAAATCAAAAGAGTCTAAATATCCATCTTTATGGAGTTTAGAAATACATTTCTCATTTATATGTCCTAGGCGACAATGCCAAAGATAAGTTAGGTTCAAATCGTTTGTTCTAACCCTTTTAGTATTAACGTTATAGATAGGGGTTTCAAGATCGAGAATATAAAGTCCATTACTCAAATTTACACAACAATAAAACATGTTATTCAAATAAATAGGACAACCATTGTTCTTTATTATAAAGGAAAACCTTTTCCTATCTAGACAAGAAACAAAATAATGTTTCTTCTTATTGTCAAAACATGAAAACAATTTTCTAATTAAAGAACAAAACCTGAGGGAAAGGATAAAAAATAAGTCTCTAGAGCTAATGCAGCAACTCTTATTCCATTTCCAATGTGTAGGTCCACCTCGCCCTTCATCAACTGCCCACTTCTTCTTAGATCCTAAACATTAAGACAAATGTGAGATCCACATCCAGTATCTAATACCCATGATGTTGAAGTTGACCAATTAATTTCTATAACAAAAATACTTGAAGTGGAAGTTTTACTTCCCTTCTTCTTAAGCTCTTCCAGGTACTTTGGACAGTTTCTCTTTGACTATCCTTTCTGTCAAATGGTGACAATTTCCTTCCTTCGTCACCCCCACAGGTTTTAAAGCCGATGTACTTAGCTTATCCTTGCCTTCCAAAATTGTCTTGCCCTTTCCGATAACAACCTTTCCTTTGCCTTTATGCATGCCTTTTCCTTTACCTTTCCCAGAATTGACCATCATTATGGCCTTGCCCTTTCCTTTAGAAATATTAGGCTCAATAGTCTTATACATATTGAGTAGCTCTGGCAATGTTTTATCTAATGCATTAATGTTATAATTCATGATGACTGGCTTAAGACTATCAGGTAATGACTTCAAAATGAGATCGGTTACTAACTTTTGAGGGAAGGAGAATCTTAGCCTAGCTAAATTCTCCAAGTACCCAATCATTTTGAGTACACGAGGTCCTACAGAACCCCTCTCTTTAAGTCTATAGCTAAATAAGGCTGAAAGAACTTCATATCTTTCCTGGCTAGCTTGACCTTGATATAGCTTCCTTAGGTTTTCGATCATATCGAAAGCCTCCATGTGCTCATGTTGCTTTTGAAGATCAGGAGACATGGTTGCCAGTATAAGGCATTGGACATCTAAAGCGTCATCCTGATGCTTCTTGTAAGCATCCTTGTCAGCTTTAGAGGCATTGGCCACATATGGTTTCAAAATCAGATCTTCCAGGACATACTTCTTTTTCTCTTGTTTGAGGATAATCCTTAAATTCCTATACCAGTCTAGAAAGTTAGGTCCAGACAATTTTTCTTTGTCTAGGATCGATCGCAATGAAAGATTCGAAGGTGTGTTTGATGTCATGGTTATCTAAAATAGAAAAATACGTAGTAAGTATCAATTAAAAACATATTTAATTTTTTGTCTTAAACTTAAACACGTCTCCCACTATTTTGATTCAAAATAAAAATACCCTCTACGAATCAGAAAATCCTGATGGAAGATTTTCTAGTGGGCAAAGATACATATTTGGCCTAATGTTAAGTCAGCTTTGGCTGATCACTTAACACTTGGTTATTTAGGTAGGAAACTCTTTTCCAATTGTATCTTATACAACTCTTAAACATTGGGTCAGGTAACCATTATCGATCATTCATCTTATAAAAGTTTAGCCTAATTTATACGCCTCTAAGTTTATTCAATCCAATTGATAACTTATTAAGTTAAAAACCCAATAAAACAGTTTGGATATTACAATTATCCCATCGCGTCTTACTAATATAAATGATAGTACTCTGCTTTGGTAGACCCACTATTTATTGACACTAGTATTGACGAGTGTACTTATTGGAAGGCGTTTGTAACTTAATATTATTATGAGGGATTTTAATTTATTTTAAATTACATTCTCTATTAAACGCTTTAACGTAATAAAATCATCCCCAAAGCATGTAAACAAAATTATGAGATAGTTATGGTCTTCCTAGAATAAAAATAAATAAATAAATAAACCTAAAGGAACTATGTTTCCATGGCTTCATGAAGTCCTACTTCTTGAACCCACCATCCTCTTGGAGCCACCACTCCTTGGTTCCTCTCAAAGTCAAAAGCACTTAGAGTCACCACTCTAGTTTTCTTCTAGGTCTCTACTTTGTTGCCCGATCAAGATTACAAGATTATAGAGACACTCGCTTTACATACAGGTGAAGGGTTGAGAAAAGAAATACAACAGAATAGAGAGAGAGGCACAGCACGCATGCTGTATTTAAATAAAATAACTAAGACCATAACCATTCACCATGCAATGTGTTAATTAATTAACTATAACCTATTTAAAAGCATTAAAAGAGTAATTAATTCTAAAATGAGTAATTAAACATGTGGGGTCGGTAATAAGGTGCTACGTAGAGAATGTAAAAGGGTCGCCCTTTGTAAAGTGCGGCGCAGTGCCCCGTCCCGAAAAGTTAGTACTGTAGTCAGGTTGGTTCCTAGGAAAGAGAGGTGGATCTGGTGTGACCACTTAAGTACCAAGTCTTTCCTACCTAGAACGTCCCACTGACCATTAACACTCTAAAATTTTGGCTAGGGTTTCAACCACTTTGAAACCCTAATTCCTTATTGCAAACACTTCACAACATAGCCGTCAAGGCACACGGAGGCAGCGCTGTCTAGGGTTTCAAAGCCTAGAATTCAAATTGCGCCTTTCTCATGACGACAGCCTAGGTATCAATGTTGGAACCCTAGGTTAAGGAACGACCAATGTTTAACACTTAAACCTTATCACTTGACGCCCCATAACATGAACTATTCATGCTCAAAGATCAACGCATTATCAAAACGCAGTTTGTATGACAATAATAATTTTTAACGAATTCAACACATGTATCACATATGGAAAAATGGAAATGCAAACATCATACAAGTCTAAAATAACAGAAACACATACTTCAAATGAGGAAACCTATAAACAGTATCTCATACAATTTACAGAAAACATAAGAGCACATGAATCATAATATTATCTCATACATAACCATGCTTGAATGTTTTTCCAAACAAGTTTCGCAAACCAATTTTGCAAAACAGAACATAAAGCTTATAACAAGAAACAATTTCATAAATCAAAATTTTTAAAAGCTTTTGCAGAACGAAAAAACATGCCATCATGAAACGCAAACAAATGCCTAAACTATATCTTTGTAACCTGGCTCTGATACCACTGTTAGGGAATCCCTCAGGTCAGGCAGCAGAAACACAAAGGATACCTAAAAAAGAAAGTGCAAAAATAGATGTCTCAAGGCATTATACAAAATTAAAACTTTCGTTTTAGAATTTACCTCTTGTAGACGCAAAACAAGTTTCTCAATCGAAGCAATTGTAGCTTTGCCCTTAAGAGTCCACACGAGCACTCCCACCAACAACTGAATTTCTGAATGGTAGTATGGAAGTTCAGAGAGTAATCCTAATATTTTTTTTAAGGAGCAGCCTATGAGCATCTCATGCTCTATATATATGCTTAGGTCTTAACCTGATAAGCTCTTATTAAATATTAGGCTCCTGACTCATTCTAAATAGGTTAGGCCCAATAGTTTTATTTTTAGTCCAATTAAAATAAAACTAACCTCTGGTGGGCTTACTCTATATGTGTGACTCTATAGGTAAAATATTTGGTTATATTAATAATAAACTATTTTATATTAATATAACATAAGAACGACATCTAGTAATACATCATTGTGTCAGAATATTATTTATCATCAACATGACCTATAAGTGATAATTATTTTGTATATTTATTCCTTTTGTCACGATATCTAATTGGGCCCAAGGCATGGTCGTCGTCATCTTTGTTTGGCCCTATTCATTTTACTTGATACCAGAGTAGACTTTACAGAATAAATATCTAATATTTATTCTTCCTAGCATGCCCATGCATTTCGTTAGTCTCACTCTATCAAGTGGCCCATAGATATCACTCCTGTCACATAGTAGAGACAAATCCCATCGACATCACTCATATCCCTCTACATAATTTGTTCATTGCCTAATCACAATCTTTACGGTCATCTTATTACGGATGACGTTTAATTGTATTAAAACAACAAACTCCTTATGTAGGAATCGTAGTGACTTCAGGTCAAAGGACTATATACCATTATCATATTGAGAACGATTTATGACACTCATGTAACAATCCATGCAACGTTCTCATGGTAGGTCTATCCAGTACAACATTACTCTTAATGTGTACCCATATAAAGACTTAATATCATATATATCCATGATTTGTGACATCAAATCATCGGTACATTCACACACTAGTCTTAATTTATTTACATGTCCCCATGTAAATACTTGATTAGGGATGTTTTAGGAATAATTCTCATATGACTTTATTCCAGGATAAATAGTTTTAAAACAATCTTAAAATTGAAAATACTTATTTTATTGATAAGTTAAAATTGATACATTAATAGCTTGTAGTGCATACACCAACAGTAGGACCTAAGAAGATATGGGTACCAAAGACATTAATTATTCTAATTGCAGATGTGCTTAAGGACAAAGACAAAGCCTCTACACTGGTATTTATGTAGTGGATGCTCGTATCACATTATAGAAAGAAGGTCTATGTTCCAAGATCTGAGGCAGTTTAAAGGTGGAACAGTCACCTTTAGAGGCAACCAGACTAGTAGAATCATAGGGTCTGGTAGAGTGGGTAAAATTCCTTTACCAGTCATTGAGAATGTCTTCCTAGTTGAAGGTTTAAAACATAACCTACTGAGCATTAGTCAATTTTGTGACAGTGGGTACAAGGTCTCCTTGATAAAGAAAAGTGTACTATCATCAATCATGATGGATCCATACTCTTCACTGTAAACAGACGTCACAACCTATACAAGGTTGACTTGAATAGAGTGGATGATCAAAATGTAATGTTACACCCTGATTTTTTCGGACTCAGATCCCGATGTAATCAAGATAATAATTAATAAAAATACGGGTAAATTTTCTGCGTTTGAAGTATTTCTAAACACCTCGACGATTACATCAAGACCCGAATCACAGAAAACTGAAGCATACGATTTAATAAAATATAATTAGATCCATAACTAACTTGCCCACAACGGTATACAAAATAATAGAGTTTACAGCGAAAGAAGAATGTGTATACCGGGCATATGCCTAGTCCCATATATGAAGATATGAGAAAAGGCCCAAGCAATCATACAATTCATAATCTAAGCCTATTAGGCTACAATCAACTATGCACTTGAATCATTATTATATATCATCAAATGTAAGAAGCCTATACATGAGACATCCATCACCAGATGGTATCAATCTGATCATCACTTATATACTAAACTTATATTCACCATTCACAAATTCAAAGGGTTATCTTATACATATTCAAATTCACTAAATCCTCCATATCATCATGTACAATTTAATCAATACATTAAAGTTCACAATTGATATCGGCCAAGGCACTTCCACTACCACTATTTACCTTTGCCAAAAGCTTCAATACAAAAATCCCATCTCATCCCATGGCAACCCTGCATCACAATACTAAAAAAGAGACCACATGGGAGAGTGAGTTATACATTCAAAATGACGAATACAAACATATTGTGATTATGTGTGTATGCATACAATCATCATGTGTGCTTTGCTATAAAATCATCAATTCATCATTCAATCATCATCACATTGATATAATAGGTATACAACCCTCATGAAACGCATTTCACAACATAAGCAAGCACAAGCACATACACAATCACATTGCCACTTATCAACAAGGGCATTCACAATCATTATCATCATCTTATTAAATCTTTATTCCATACCTCCTCGCAAGGGGTCTTTCATCTCTCGTGGTTATCCCATCTCAAATGTCATGCACCAATGGCTAATGCATATGTCAACTGTTTAATAATGCATATGCATGGATCTGATTTCATTTCATCAGGTGATCGCAACCACCATATCATTCATTCACATGGGTTTCCTGCCTCGCAAAGGGTACTCCTTCTAGCAGCCTCACAAGGTGCTTTCTCGTGATCGCAACCACGTTCAATAATTCATATTGGTTTCCCGCCTCGCAAGGGGTACTCCCGCCTCGTGATCGCAACCACGGGCATCATAGGAACTCGCAAGCCCTTTTTCATATCAAGTACCAAGTGATCACAACCACTGGCTTATCATCATACAATCCCGCAGGATATCTCATTGTGATCGCAACCACATATCAATCATTTTATAATGGTTTCCCGCCTCACAAGGGGTACTCCCTCCTCGTGATCGCAACCACGAAATATCATAGGAACTCGTAAGCCTTTTTTCATCTCACGCAACCACAATGCTATGCCATGCCATGAATGCAAGATGCAATAATGCATATGCCAATCTTAACCTCGCAAGGATTTCTCACCCTCTCGATTAGGGGTATATTACATATTTAGTTTTATTATCATTGGCATACAAGTAATCAAAAGGCCCCTCGAGGCACAACATTCATAGTCACATCAAACCACGCATGGTAATTCAAAGGCATATCAAGCATCATAGCATTGAACCCATACATGGAAATCAACAAGGCATGTTAACAAATACACTTCAAGTTTATAGAATCACATACATGCCAATATAATTCAAATTACATATACAAGTTTACACTTGGATCAAACACAATGGCATTACAATCATCAACAATAATAATCACCATGTAATTAAGGGTATGTTCAACAACAATATCCCTTTTCATTCGACACCATTAATCATTGTTCAATATGGTGGCATCATCCACTCAAACATCAACATCATTTTCCCCAATTCAATGATTTATAACAATTCATTGCCATATAATTGTCCCCTTATTAGTTTCATCGACACTCAAGGTGGATCATATAATCACAATATTTACTTTTATTGTTATTCATAATATATCAATAGAGGGGAAACATATATGTTTTCATAACCTAGCATAGGCATATAAATACCTTGCCATGGCCTTAACCCATTCCCCAATCACCACTAAGACACACCACACATGGACCCCTAGTGAATTCGCTCGTTTTTACATACTAAAAAGGGTTTTAGGCAATAATGAGCCCATGATAAATTTCAACATTAAGACATGAGGAAAGCTTACTTTTAGTCTTAAAAATAGTGGGAAATGTCACAAATATCACCTATTAGTCCCAATTTGATAACCATAAAAAGTTGGGTTCAAAACCCTCTTAAATTTGAATTTTATGACGCAGTAGGTCCGGTGTTTTATGCCTAATGAGAGTTAAAAAAACTCCAATTAATGTGAGACCAATTCTCACACCTCTTTAACATAATTATCTACAATTTTTATGCAGAACTCGGAGGCCAAAAACGTCATTAAGATGCCCAAACGAGCCAAAAATAGCAAAGAAAATAGACCAGTTAGAAAAACAACACAACAGTGGCTATAACAGGGCTCTGAATCGATTCAGGCTCGTATGAATCGATTCAGACACCCCTGGAGCCCAAAATAATGAAAACAACACCTCTTGAATCAATTCAAAGGGTCTTGAATCGATTCAAGACAGCCCTGCTGCTGTTTTTATGCAGAAACGTATGATTTTTCAACTTCTTACCCTCCTAACTTTCTCGTATGAACTCCAAATGCCACAAAATTTTAACCCCAACAAATATACATCATTTGTGACACGTAGCCACTGGCCTCAGTCAAAAATTCCTAAAAATGAGGGACTTATGCGCATAAATGCATTTTACCCATTTTCAGACTCTTTTATGCAACTCAAGGGCCTAATCTCATTGGAATTGGCCTGTTCCAATTTCCACAAGTCATAAACTATCAATATGGGCTATTGGAACTACCGCATGCCATCAAAATCATACAAAACTCCATTTGGCTCTATGAGTTCCTCAATTATGCATAAACCTCAAACTTATCACCAATACCATCACAATGGCTATCACATTCAATGTCAAACGTCCACATAAATCCTCAATTCACAAAACATATACTTCATCCCCTCAAGGATGGTTCATTAACATGTACATATTTCAACCCCTCATGGGTTATTCATCATCGTATATACACATACATTATCATTCAATAGCCAACAATTTGCCATTCATATCATTTCACTATAAACATGGCAAGGCAAGCATGAGTATCAAGACATACAATAATCATCAATTATATAACTCATGCAATTTGAATGTAAACTCCTCTCCTACCTCGAGGGAAGAACCGCAACGATTCCAATGCTCCGAATGCTCTGTCGCATTATCCGGAATACAATCTACATGAATACACATATACACATATCCAATCAATGAGCCAACACAAGGCATCATTTTAATTCTAAGCAATTGTAAACATATCTCAAGGCTTTAATATCAAGTCCTAGACTTAACAAAACACCAATCGATACCATTGTGTTAGGCTTCGGGAATTCCTTTCCCAAAACCAAGATTCTCTAGATCTTAAAGGGACAACTATACCCAACAACATCAACATCACATCCCTTATCCATAATACATCCAATCATCATATAAATCATCCATTTGCCATTATTGTCACTCAAATTCATTATAAGCCCTCTTAGCTTCACTCAAAGCCATCAATAATTCACAAAATTCAAGTGACACACCTTATATTCTAAGGCCTCATCAAATCCTCATCTTAACTCATCTATTCATCATCAATGGTTATCCACCACCATCATTATCATTATCATCATCATAGTTGCTAATACTCAAGGGGTTCAACTCCTTTAATCACATACACACTCACATGTACTCATCTTCCAAACCTCAATAATCAACACCAATGCTTCAAACATTCATCTCCTTATATAAAATCATTCTAAGGCATCATTAAACATATTCTACTCACATTTTGCATTTTTCCCCAATATATTAAAGTTAGGGTTCCATTGAAACCCAACCATCACCACAAATAATCAATTTCAATCTTCCCAAGACCCATTCTAAAGCATAAATCATTAATACCTATCAATTGGCCAAAAGCCCCAAATTCCTAAACCTAGGGTTTTCACCAATAATCAACAATCATCAATTTCACCCATTTATATGCATCATCTTAAGCACTCATGAGCTAACAACATATCACTCAAACCCTTAACAACCATAACAACAATCCCCAATGGTTTCATAAGCTAGGGTTTTCATCATAAAGGCTTCCATTCATAACCCACATGCATTAAACTCTCTCCCAATAACCATTACCTAAAATCTAAGGCATAATGCTCAAGAAAAAGAAAGGAGATCCTTACCTCAAGCCAAAAGAAAGGAGCTCCAAGAATGGGGAAAGAGGAGCATGAAAATGGGAGGGAGAGGAGAAGAAAAGAGCTTTAATTAACATCATCTCCTCAAGGTCTATGGTGCAACGAAAATAGAGAGGGGAGGAAGGCACACCATACTCTAGGTTTTGAGAAGAGAAGGAGATGAAGAAGGAGAGGAAGAGGAAGGAATGAAGGAGAAGGAGAAATAAAATATGATTGCCATTTGAGAAAGAGGGCCAACGTGAGAAATGAGAGAAAAGAGAGGCTTTGTGTTTTAATTTTAATTCACCACTTAAAATTCTACATTTCAAATCAAACAGGATCTCCGTTCGGGCTCAATACTAAATCCAAAAATTATTCCGAATATAGATTCGGATTCCCAATAATATTCTTAATAGCCCTGACCAATGGCATCTCAATCGGAGATACTTAGTCCGACACCCATATTTTAACCGGGTATAATTTTAACTCTTAAAGTCCCAATAAATCATAAATAATTCTTATAAATCTCGATTTAATAATTTTAATATTTTTGGGACATTTATTAACCCATTTAGAATTATTTAATATTTATTTCTCCTATTTAATCATTTTTATAAAATTTGGGATGTTACATGTAACATATTTGTTTTCAAATTCTAAAGAGGGATGGATCTGGTGGCATACCCCAATTTCCCCAGACCCGGATCCCGATGTAATAAAGATAAATAATAAATAAAAATGTGAGTAAATTTTTTGCAATTAAAAGAATTCCAAAATGCCTTAACATTACATCAAGATCCGAACCACAAAAAATCGAAGAGTGCGATTTAAAATTTCACAAACTGGATCGATAGATAAATCGCCCATATGTGTATACAAAATAATTGAGTTTACAGTGGAAGAAGAATGTGTATACAGGGCACACGCCTAGTCCCATATATGAAGATATGAGAAAAGACTCGACAAAGCATGCAAGTACGTAACATGAGTCTACTATTTCAATTTAACCACCTATCGCATATAAAATCTTTAATCATCATAATGATCGTAATCCATTAATTTCTCATTGACATGAATGTTCAACTCCAACACAATCGCATTCAATTATTATATAAATTATTACATAAAACTCTTTATAAAGAATGGCTAACACGAATCACCAAAGAAATAGGGATGAAATTCTCTGTTTACATCAACGTTATCATTCACTTATATTTCCATTTACACAATATCCATCAAATCAATAATTGTCCATTATTATCACATGCAATTCATTCATTACACCATAATTAACATTGGTTGCCAGCCAAGGCATTCCATTACCACTATTTACCTTCCCAAAGCTTTGATTCAAAAACACAATCTCATCCCATGACAATCCTGGGTCACAATGCTAAAAAAAGATAACATGGGAGAGTGAGTTATACATTCAAAATGACGAATTTAAATACATTGTGATCATGTGTACATGCATGTAAACAACATGTGTGTTATACAATAAATTCATCAATTCATCATTAAGCCATCATTAAGGTATCATCTAGGGCATACAAGTCTCATTATTCATATTTCATAACAAGCACGTACACAAGCACATACACATTCATATTGCCCTTTTAAAAACATGGGCTTTCACAAATATCATCATCAAGACATTTCATCTTTAATCACTTCATACTCTCAAAAGGTTATCATTTTTCTTTGGTCATCTCTAACTCAAATGCCATGTTCCTATGGCTAATGCATATGTCATACTGTATAAAGCATATGCAATGGATCCAATTCATAACATTTCCACATCACCCATGCGTACATGGTGTCACAAACATTTGCAACCACGCATAGTTGCTTAAGCCATCATCCCCTGTAAGGGTGTTTTTCACAAGATCCCGCAAGATCTATATCATCTTCATATATCAAGTGATCTCAACACTGAGGAGTATTCAAACACAAGTCCCCCGTAAGGGTCCACTTTCATATAGTCCCGCAAGACCTTTCATTGTGATCGTAACCATATATAATCATCCACTTGTTGGTTTCCCCCACGCAAGGGTACTCCTTTTCATAGTCTAGTAAGACCATCATTATTGTGATCACAACCACATATAATTATTCTCATATTGGTTTCCCCCATGCAAAGGAACTCCCTCTCATAGTCCCGTAAGACCTTCATTATGACCGCAAACACATATAAATGTTATGTCATGCATGCCATGAATCTAATAATGCAACAATGCACATGCTAGTCTTAACCTCGCAAGGATTTCTCACCCTCTCACTTAGGGGTATATATATATATATATTTTACATTTAGTATTACAAATAATGACATGCAACCAATTACAAAGCCCTTCAAGGCATACCATTCACATCATTTTCATTACAATGGCTAAGGATTACATCAATATCAATCCACACATGGAAATCAATAGGGCATGTCAACAAGCATACTTCCAATGTATAACACCAATACATTGTCAACCTACAAGTGTTAGGGTATTTCAACTTCAATTATCTTACCATTGTTTCAATATTTTATGTGGCATTCACAACATTTCACAAATGCAATTCAATTCCCACACACCAATTCATACTAGTATCAACCCCAATGGTACCAACAATCATCAATAATAACAATTATCATTTATTCAAGGGTATGCTTAACAACAATATCCCTTTTCATTCAACATTAATATTCATCATTCAATATGGGAGGTAAACATACCAGCACCCACAACAACACTTATCTTTGTTCATCATCAACATTTTCCATCAATAAAAATTTTAACTTATAAATGCAAATTCATCTTGCATCAATCACAATCACCAATAACATTCATCACTCTTTTATAAACATTTAAGGTATGCTTAACATCCATATTCATTCTCATTCATCATTAATAATCATCATTCTATATTGTGGTGATATAAATACATTCTCAACATTTCAAGGCATAATCTTTGCCAATCAATAACACCACCACAAGGCATACCATTGACATTCGATATGCATGTCACATATTTGCCAAACATGCTAACATCACCATGTACATCACCACAAATCATCGATGCATCAAGGACAAGGCAAACGTGCGTAATATCACATACAACAATCAATAATTTCATGACAATGTCATCATCAACAACATAAGGGCTCAAAGAAAGCTAAATGCCAAGGTTGCTTAAAGGAAATCCAAGAAAAATGTGCTTGAGAAACAAAAGAACAAGCCTTGACTCAACACACCTTAAGTAAGCATCAAAACTCATGAAAAATTGGCAAACAGCAGCCATAAATTGATTCGAGCCAGTCATGAATCGATTCATGCGTGAAAAAAGTCCATCACAACAAAATAGAAGCCCATGAATCAATTCAAGATATCCCTCATGAATCGATTCATGTGAATGGGAAATCAAACCCAACGGTCCAACAGGCCATGAATCGATTCATGCCCTACCATGAATTGATTCAAGGGATTCTAGAAAATACCACCATGGAAGTCAGTAGGTCATGAATCGATTCAAGGGGACTCTTGAATCATTTCAATAACAGGGAAATGCAATCAGATCATAATTTTAATTTAAGAAACATCCCTATACTCCAATTTATCAAATCAATATCAACCAAGATTAAAAACATTCCTTCCCATGGAATCTTAACAAGATGTATACATACTTCATTCCATCATGGATTATTCATCAACAAATGCATCATTCCCATCAAAGGGACTCGAAACCTTTTATTGTCATCAAATACATGTATGATTCTCAAAATCAATAGTTTGCCAAGCATGTCATTCATCACATAACCAAATATTGTATCATTCTAACACAAATATGGCAAGGCAAACATGAGCATTGTCATATATATACATAAATCACTAGTTATTCAACTTATGCATTTGAAATGTAAACTCCTCTCCTACCTCGAGAGAAAAACAACGACTTGAACGTTCCGATCGTTCTACCTCATTGCCTGGAATACAACCTACACTAATATATATATATATATACATGCATTTAATCAATGAGCCATCTCAAGGCATCATCACAAGTCTAAACAATTGGTAGCATATCACAAAGCTTAATATCAAGTCCTAGACTTGTCAAAACACTGATTTACATAATTATGTTAGGTTTCGGGAATTCTTTTCCTAAAACCAAGGTTTTCTAAGTCTTAAAGGGTTAGCCATACCCAACAACAACAATATCACATCCATTATCTAAAATGTATCCAACATTGTATAAATCATCTAAATGTCATCATTGCCATATAAATTTCAACATGAGCTAACTTAGCCTCTTTTAAATCATCATCAATCAATAAACCCAAATAGCACTAAAAGTAAGTCCGAGACAAGTCTGAAGAAAGCAAAGTCTGATTTTGTAAGCAGCCTATCCCAACCAGAGTTTACCTTATCACCCCAACCTAACCATACCTCCCAGCCAGACCAGACTGACCAGACCCCACCTGAACTTAAACTTGTAATTGCCTTTGTTCAAATACCACCTTCTCCTCCTAAACCACCTAAACGCTACCTCATCCATCTTATTACCACCTTTCTAACCTAGCCATTGTCAAAGGCCTTAGTTTTGACTATCCTTCCTTCTGCTTTTAGTTATATTCCCCCAATGACCTATGAAAAGCTCATTCAGTACCCCCACCTTCTCTCAGAAATAAACAGTGTTATGTACTTTGCTCTCAAAATTGAAGAGACTTATGTTTAGAGGGATATTTGGCAAGGGACGTAGCATCATAAGGTTCATAGAGTGATTACTCATAGGAAGAAAATTCTGATTGCTTCAGACGTTTAAAACCACCAGCTGTAAGGATTCATTTAGGAAGAATGAAGCAGCCTATGCTCCTTAAGTATAAGCCTTATTACAAAGGCTTTTTCAGACCTTGAGCGCTCTTTGAGGATTCTCTATAAAGTATTTTGTCTACTCCCAATCCAACAAAAGAATATGCTGATGCCCTTTGGAGTCACTTTCTATGGACGATTAGAGATGAAGACTGTTATTCTGAACCATCAATTCCTAACCAGCCTCTCTTTCTCTATCACCCCTCTATCATTTTCTTCCATTCCTCTAACATCCTTATCTTTCAGACCCCCTTTTTTATCCTTGTTTCAACTGCTGCCTCCCTCTTTATTGTTTCTACCCCCAACCTGTGGTTTAACACTTTAACCCTCTGTGATGTCCCTTCTCTTTGTTGATAACAAAAAGGGGAGAACATAGAAGTCTTTTAATTGAGTACAACTTTAGCAGTCTGAACCTAAGTCTTAATATTATGTTTAATAATCTTTTGTATTTTGATCAGTTTGTTTTTACTATGCTCAATTATAATGAAATGTACTGATTCTTTACCATTTTATCAATGAAGTTTTTGTTATTGCTCTAAGTTTGCATGCTTTATTCTTATATTAAGTTACTTTGATAGTGTCTTTCTAATGCTTTGATAAGAACATAAAAATTTACATGTCAAATATACTAATATCAGAAATTAAAAATTCTTTAAAGCTCTAATCTTCTTGAAAATCTCAAGTTTGTTTAAGTTTTGATATTATTCACACATCTGTTCTATCATATAGTTTCTTGTATGTATGCTCTGATATGAAATATGAACAAGTGTTTTGATAATATACAAGTTATTGGAAGTATTATCTGAATCATCCTTCTTTCTACTCAAATTATCTTGGACTTTATTTATGAAAAAGACTTGATGTTTGCTATCAACAAATAGGGGGAGATTGTTGAGAACAGTTTGGTTGGAAAAATAAATTGATATTATCCTTGGACTAGACCCTAAAATACGTCATAATAACTAGACCCCAGGATTGTTAATAACTAATGTGGGATGACCTTGATGGAGATCTTCCTTGGGATGGACCTAGGATCTTTTCTCCTTTCCTTAGCCTTCAAAGATGCAAACTTGTGGATTCCTCAATGCTTGAAAGAGAAAGGACCTAGGATCTTCTCTCCTCTTCCTTAACCGAACAGATTAAAAAGGAAAAGAATAGTTGAAAGAGAAAGGAAAAAGGGTGGAAGTTGAATGAAGATGGAAGATAGACAAGGAAGAAGGATTATGGAGGCCACTCCCTATGAGGGAGATAACTCCAACTAGCCACCAAGAAGGGAGAATACCCCTTGGATAAGAGCTTGCTAAAGTCTCTTTAACCTAGAGAGAAGGAGGAGAATCTCGCACTAAAATTTTACATAAGGTATATGTATTTCTCAAAATGCAAGTTATGGCATTTTACAAATGGAAGCGCCTTTATATAGGCACTTGAGGAAATTGGAAAAGCTACTCCTAATGGGCCTCCATGATGGATCCTAGGCCCATTCAAGGGAAAAGAGAAGAAGATGGCCTATTCATGGCCCAAATGAGAGTACATGGCCCAATAGTGACCAAATTGACCTAGTAAGGTCCAAATAAAGCCTAAATCACTAGAAAATCTATTTATGATCTATATTACATGATGAGTACAAATAGATCCTCAAAGTGTCTTCATTGGGCTTGTGCCCACCAAGCAAAGTAAGGTAGGAAGATAAGGCTTTGTGGATGGTCTCTTTGCCCTTCTTGGACTTGGCCCTTGTTAAGGGACCCTTATAAGCCTCTAACCCTTTGTCCAATGTAGTTTAAGGATCCTCCTATGTTGTGTCGTCATTATGCTCCCCTTCCTCGAAAGGATTTATCCTCAAATCTGAAGCATCATCCTCTTCATCTATGTGAAAAGGAGACAAGCAAAACACATTAAAAGAAGCACTCACACCATATTCACCAGGAAAATCAAGGACATAGGCATTAGTTCCCATGTATTTAAGAATTTGAAAAGGACCATTACCCCTTGGGTCAAGTTTGGATTTTCTCAAATTTGGAAACCTTTCTTTTCTAAGGTGTAACCAAACCCAATCTCCAACCTTAAAGGTAACTTCCTTTCTTTTCTTATTGGCACAACGAGTATAGTGTTCATTCTTAGCTTGAATTTGATTTTTAATCTTCTCATGAAAATCTTTTACAAATTTGGCCTTTGCCTCTCCATCCAAGTGAAGGACAGAATCAGAAACATCAATGGGTAAAAGGTCCAAAGGAGTGAGAGGGTTAAAACCATAAACAAGTTCAAAAGGACTATAGTTATGGAGTGTTGCACCCTATTATAAGCAATCTCAATATATGGCAAACACTCATCCCATGATTTAACATTTTTATTAACTAAGACCCTAAGCAATTGAGAAAGGGTCCTATTCACTACCTCAGTTTGACCATCCGTTTGTGGATGACAGGTGGTAGAAAATAGAAGCTTTGTTCCTAGCCTTGACCAAAGTGTTTTCACTAGTACAAAAAATGGCTACGACGACGGGATATGATCACGATCCAGGGAGAAACCATGTTTAAAAAATATGCGGTGGCATTTTTGTAAATATGAGGAAGTTTTTTAATCACGGTTCTGATGTAACCGTGGTCGTAGGAACAAGTTTTCTTATTTTAATTTTTATATTTTTAAAAAATGTACTTACAATCACGGTTGAGAGGAAACCGTGATTATAGTGTATATATAATCACGGCTTTATGGGAAGTCGTGATTATATCTAAAACCAAGTTTTTTATTTTAATTTTTATATTTTTTAAAAATGTACCTACAATCACGGTTGAGAGGAAACCGTGATTGTAGGGCATCTATAATCACTGCTTTATAGGAAGCCGTGATTATATCTACAACCAGATTTTTTTATTTTTATTTTTTATTTTAAAAAAATGTACCTATATTCACGGTTAAGAGCAAAGCCGTGATTATAGACACCCTACAATCACGATTGTTTGGGAACCGTGGTAATAGGTATTTTCAAAATATAAATTTTGAACATCGCGTACTCCTTCTCTTTCAATTTTAGCTTTCTCCCATCTTTCTCTCTAAGATTTCTCCTCTTTATTTTCTTATTGCCAATGACGTTTGCATTTATTTGTGTTCTAGATCTAACGTGGTTCTGTGTGTATATTTTGCAGGTTTTTTTCTGCTATTCTCGTTACACGCCATTGACGACCACTACGCGACCCTTCTCTTATTTTCTTGTTCATCCATGTAAGGCTTCTCTTTTGTATATCTCTTCTTTTCTATTTATGTCGATTATAATGAAGGTTTTATGGGTTTCTGTTAGTTATTCTATTTATTTTTATTCTCTATGGTTTGTTTCTGTTTGTTCCTATAATGGAGGTTTTCTGTTTTAAAGGTTAATGTTTGGGTTATTTTGAGGAGGATGTTGGTGGTAATGGCGGAGATGTGCACGGAACTTTTAATCATGTTCTCTGATCGAAAGGAACGGTGGTGGTGATGATGAGTTGGGTTTGGATTATGGCGTGGAAGATTATAGAAGGTTGGCTTTTAATCATGGTTGTGGTTGGCATCCGTGATTAAATAGGGTCTTATTTAATCACGGTTTCAAACAACCGTGATTAAATGTGATCTATAACCATGGTTGTGAATCGTGATTAAAAGCCCTAATCTATTACCACCGCTGGAACAACCACGGTTCATGAACCGTGATTAAAAGCTTATTTTAACCGTGATTAAATCCCTTTTTTGCACTAGTGTTTCCAAATATGGCTTAGGAATTTAGTGTCCCTATCAGAAATGATAGTTTTAGGAACACCATGAAGTCTTATAATTTCTTTGAAAAATAGTTTAGCAATATGACTAGCATCATCCACTTTGTGACAAGGAATGAAGTGAGCCATCTTACTAAACCTATCTACCGTAACAAGATAGAGTCCACGCCCTTTTGGATCCTAGGTAAGCCTAACACAAAATCTATAGAGATATCTATCCAAGGAGAAGTAGGTGTAGGCAAAGGGGTATAAAGACCATTAGGTGATAGTTTAGATTTAGCATTTCTACAAACAATACTTCTAGCATATAGTCTTTGCATACTTTTCTTCATTCTAGGCCAATAGAAGTGTTCATTTAATATAGACAATGTTTTATCCCTTCCAAAATGACCCATTAAGCCACCCTTATGGCTTTCTCTAAGCAATAATCTCTCAAAGAACTCCTAGGAATGCAAATCTTGTTGGCCCTAAAGAGGTAACCATCGAGAATGTAGAATCCTTTTTGAGATGTAGTGTTTGAAGATGAATTGTAGATTTTAGAAAACTCAAGATCACCTTGATACAAATTCCTAATCTCATTAAGTCCAATGATGTTTGATCCAAGAGAGGCAAGCAAAGAGTGCCTTCTAGACAAAGCATCGGTTATAGTATTTGATTTTCTATTCTTGTACTTGATGACATAGGGAAATTGTTCTAAAAACTCAACCCATTTTGCATGTCTTTTATTTAACTTATGTTGCCCTTTTATAAATTTAAGTGATTGGTGATCATTATGAATGACAAATTCTTTTGGGATCAAGTAATGTTCCCAAGTTTGAAGGGCTCTAACCAATGCATAAAATTCTTTATCATATGTGGGATAATTGAGGGCAGCCCCATTGAGTTTTTCACTGAAAATGCAATAGGGTGACCTTCTTACAATAAAACAGCTCCTATCCCCACATTTGAAGCATCACACTTAAGCTCAAAAGTTTTTGAAAAATTTAGAAGAGCTAAAATTAGAGCATGTATGAGCTTGTCCTTAAGGTCTTTAAAAGCTTTCTCTTGCCTTGGTCCCCATATAAAAGAAACATTTTTCTTAACCAATTCATTTAAGGGGGATGCTAAGGTAGAGAAATCTTTCACAAACCTTCTATAAAACTAGCTAGACCATGAAAACTTCTAACCTCACTCACATTCTTTGGTGTTGCACAATCTTGGATTCCTTCACTTTTGAGTGATCTACCTCTACACCTTTAGAACTCACAAAAAATCCAAGGAAAACAATGCTATCCATACCAAAAGAACATTTTTCAAAATTTTTATAGAGGTTGTTTGTTCTCAAGGCAAGAATAACTTGTTTCAAATGGCTTAGATGAGAGGTCATGATCTTTGAGTAAACAAGAATATCATCAAAATAGACCACAAAAAACTTCCCAATTAATTCCCTTAAAACATGATTCATTAACCTCATAAATATACTTGGTGTATTAGTCAAGCCAAATGGCATAACTAACCACCCATATAATCCAAGTTTGGTTTTAAAAGAAGCCTTTCATTCATCTCCCTCTTTAATTCATATTTGGTGATAGCCACTTTTAAGATCAATCTTAGAAAATATAGTAGAACCACTCAATTCAACAAGCATATCATCAAGTCTAGGAATTAGATTCCTATACTTGATGGTTATGTTTTTGATAGCTCTATAATCGGTGCATATTCTCTATGAACCATCTTTTTAGGAACTAACAAAATAGGTAAAGCACATGGGCTTAATCTCTCTCTAATCCATCCTTTAGATAATAGTTCATTCACTTGTTTTTCTATTTATAGGCTTTCCTTAGGGTTAAACCTATATGCAGGCCTATTGGGTAGACTAGCACTAGGAATTAAGTCTATTTTATGTTCAATACCCCTAATTGGAGGTAAGCCTTTAGGAATGTCCTTAGGGAAGAGGTCTTTGAATTCATCTAAAATGTTTTGAATCCCTTTGGGCAAAGTAGGAGGGGAAGAGCCCATTAAGCATAAAGAAGTACTAGGGAATTCTTTAGGAATCATGATCAAGCATTGTTTTTGGAGAAGCATAGCTTGCTTCAAGTAATGTTTGGTAGCCAAGAGATTGGCTCTAGAGTCATCATAATGACAACTCCTTTTCCTTTATTGTCTTTTTTGTTTTTCTTTTATTTTTCTTCATTACTACAAGAAGAACCTAATTCTCTATCCCTTTTAGACTTCATTTGAAGTTGATCATTAAGCACTTGTTGAGGAGTTAAGGGATGTAAAACTATCTTCTTGTATCTAGTTTAAAGGTAAGGGTGTTAGAGAACCCTTCATGGATGACCTTCCTATCATACTACCAAGGTCTTCCTAAAAGAATATAAGTTGCTTCCATAAGTACTACATCACATTTTACTTCATCTTTATATGTGCCTATGGTGAAGTTGATTAAAACTTGCTTATTAACTAACATTTCTCCCTTTTCATTTAACTATTGTAACTTATAAGGTCTAAGGTGATCTATTAGTTCTAAGCCCATCTTATACACTAGCCTTTAACTTGCTACATTGGCACAACTCCCACTATCCACAATGAGAGAACATAATTTTTCATTTATGTAACATCTTGTATAAAAGATGTTCTCTCTTTGTGTGGTATCATCAAGCTTAACATGGCTTCTAAGTAACCTTCGAATCATGTAAAGCTCTCCATCACCCCCTAAAATATGCTCACTATCATATAAATCACTACTTGAGTTATCTCTTAGATTGTGATTATCTGAATCAGACCTTGATTGACTTGAGTAGGTTCCATTAGTTTTCAAAATCATGGTTCTTTTTGTAGGAAAGTCAGAAGCAATATGACCTCTACCAAGACATTTAAAACATTTAATGGTAGATGATCTAGAGGATTGAGGATTAGATATGGAATCATGTTTATCTTTTTGATTTCTAAAGACTTTTCCATTTTTATTCAACTTACTTGGTAATTAGGAAGAATAAGTTCCTACTCCCTTCTCCCTAGGTTTTCTCTCAAAACCACTCTTTTCTTTACCTACCCACTTAGGTCTTAAGTTTTAATATTCCTCTTTATAGGATTCCCTCTCTTTCAATTGGCTTCCTACCTTAGTATATTGGTGCAATAGTTCTTCTATGTCTACATGTGGAAAGAGTTCTAATGTATTCTTAATGTTCTTATTTAGGCCATGCAAAAATCTATGCATTAGGGTTTCCTCATCTTCATCTAAGTTTGCCCTAATCATTGCTATCTCTAAGGCTTTATAGTAATCTTCAACACTTTTTGAACCTTGGGTAAGTCTATTTAGCTTGGTTAATAACTCCCCTCTATATTAATTAGGAACATATCTCTTTCTTAACAAAGCTTTTAAATCCAACCAATCATCTATTGGTGGAAAATTATCTTTCTTTCTCTCCTTACACACTTGAGTCCACCACACTAAGGCATAGTTCTGGAATGAGAGCGTGGCTATCCTAACTTTCTTTTCTTCTTTGAGTTGATGAGAATTAAACAATTATTCAACTCTCATTTCCCATTCTAAGTAAGCTTCTACATCACTCTTTCCATTAAAAAGGGGAATTTCAAGTTTTACTTCTCTCAAACCTAAGTCTTCTTTTTTATTATGATTATGTCTTCTTGACCTACGGTCATCCTCACTATCACTATTTTCATTCCTTTGATTTCTTTGATTTATTTCTCTATGTCTAGTTCTAGGGTTTTCTTCTTTATGTTCTAGGTTAGTTAACCTAGTGTTGATGTTATTTAAGCTATCCATGATATTATGAAGAAGAGATTTGTTTTCCCTATCACTAGAAGACATGATTAAGGATGTCAAAGAAATTAAAGACAATGTGAACAAATGTACTAACAATCTAGTCGAGGATGTTTATGCAAAGCAAAATTAAGAAATCAAACAAGAATCCTAAAAATCAAATTCTAGGTTTTCTACTAAGGGACATACACCTATGATGTTTGTACTAGGTAGAATCTTAGGTTGTCTTACTATGAATAGTTATGAAAGTCCTAGGTTTTCTAACTATGATGAGTTATGAGAAACCTAGGTTGTAACTAACAAGTAACTAATCCTAACAAGGCTAACTAAATTCGGTTATGATTAGTTATCTAACAAACTTAGGTTTAACTACTTAACAAACTCTAACTAAAATTAGTTATGTAGTTATTATAGTTGTAACTACCTTAGCTTGTTATAACTACCCTAACTTCTTAAACTAATTTCAGTTATGAGTTGGTTAAATCTAACTAGAAGTTTGTTCCAACTAACAACTAATTAGTTAAGACAACTAACAATCTAACCAATTTTAGTTAAGACCATTAACTACTTAACCACTTCTAGTTACAACTACTTAACTAACCCAACTAACTAACTACAATTAGTTAAAGCAAACAAATGTACATGCTCTAAAGGATAGACAAAAATTAAGAGAAGGCAAATTAAAAAGTCCAACTTTAAAGTCCAAACTCCAAGTGTCCAAAAATACAAAGGACAAAAATTACTACTACAAGCCTTAAGAATTTCAAATTTCCTAAAATTTGCTAAGGAGTACAAGGCTTTGCTTCCTTTTATAAATCTTCAAAGTCTTCAAAGTCTTGATATGGAATCCACCACTTCACCTAGCAAACAAAATTCTTACACAAAAATTGTTAAGCACACTCAATTAATGCAAACAAAGTGTCTCTCACTCAAAGTGTTTCCTCTCAAATTTGTCCTTTCTCTTAGGTTTCAAGAGGACCAAAGCAATCTTCACACCTATCTCAACT
This sequence comes from Clitoria ternatea, assembly GCA_037962975.1. Classification (NCBI taxonomy): domain Eukaryota; kingdom Viridiplantae; phylum Streptophyta; class Magnoliopsida; order Fabales; family Fabaceae; genus Clitoria; species Clitoria ternatea. The sequence continues at coordinate 97,720,017 of CM075672.1, forward strand.
GTACTCAAAATGATACCCTTTTTGATATTGAGTAAGAAGTTATCTTGAAATTTTGAAGGGAAGGAAAACTCAAGAAACAAAACTTTAAGAGAGAATGGAAGACAAACTAAAAAATGCTCAAAATTTGAAAGGCAACTCAAAAGGAATATTTTTGGATTTTTAATATGACAAGACATAAAGCAATAAGAGCTAAATTGAATAAAGGCAATACACGAGAATTTCAAAATTTGAAAGACAAAAGATAAAACTTTGACAATCAACAAAATAAATGCAAGAATGAAAGTAAGCTAAAGAAACAAACCTAGAAACCCTAGAATTGCAAACTAAGCAAGCAAAGTTCAATTGAAATTGTGAGAAAGGTCTACTAGCAATTAACTTTCTAGGTCTTGGTGTTTCAAATGAGAATGTGACTCGGTGTTTAAACTTTTTTTTTTAAAATTTTGTCAAAAGAGGTCTTACTTTGTACTTTTCCTTTTTGATACCCTTTCTTGATTTTTTTTTCACTTTTGATGTAGGGCTTCTCTTTTTTCTTTTTTTTCTATTCTTTTTATCTTTTGTAATATTTTGCCTCTACTATTTTGTAACAAGTAACACCAACAAGGTAGTCCAAAACCGAAACCACAAATGCTAGTTCACAAAGTTCAATTTCACTCTTTTTTGCTTAGGTCAAAATGCAATCTTCTCCTACAATCAAATATGGAAGGCTATCTTGTATGTCAAAAAAAATTTCTTATGCAATTTAAAGATGCAAAACCGAATTCAATTATGACCTAATAGTGCTTGAAAAATTGAAGCTTAAAATCCTAGAAGAAAGCTAAGAATGGAACTCTAACAATCCTAAAAATGAGCAAACTTTTGGAGAACCTAAAAGTAAGGTCTCCTAACCTTGATTTGGAACCTTTTTAGAGTTACTAATTGATGAGAAAAGCAACTCCAAACACGGATTAGCACTGCTACCAAGTTGAGTTTCATAAAATTTCTAGAACAAGAAAAGGTTCCAATGGCACCACTCACAACCTACTTGGCTCTAACAAGTAACAAACTTTGTAATGGCTATTTGAAAGATCAAAATCGAAATACGAAAAGGTGCCAAACTCAAAATTTTTAACACAAACTAAAACATATGACACAAATAATTAACTACTCAAAGAATAATATACAAAAAAACATGAAGAAAGATGACACAAAAATGAATTAAACTCAATCTTTTTTTGACTTTTTCATCATATAACATGGTATGAATGTATCAAAAAAAAAACACAACCAGCCAAGATGAACAATTAGAAACCAAAACTTAGAGGAAGGAAAAGTAAGAAGAAGAACCTCAAAGCTCAATGATACCACTTGATGTAGGAGGACCTTGATGAAGATCTTCCTTGGGATGGACCTAGGATCTTCTCTCCTCTTCCTTAGCCTTCAAAGATGAAATATTATGGATTCCACAATGCTTGGCCAAAACTCAATTGAAAAATAAAGACTCAAAACTAAAAAGATTTAAGAAGAAAAGGATAGTTGAAAGAGAAAGGAAAATGATGAAAGTTAAATAGAGATGGAAGATGGAAAGGGAAAAAGGATTTTGGAGGCCACTCCCTAGGAGGGAGATAACTCCAACTCACCACCAAGGAGGGAGAATATCCCATGGATAAGAGCTTGCTAAAGTCTCTTTAGCCTAGAGAGAAGGAGGATAATCTCTCACTAAAATTTTACACAAGGTGTATGTATTTCTCAAAATGCAAGTTATGGCATTTTACAAATGGAAGCACCTTTATATAGGAACTTGAGGAAATTTGGTGAAGCTACTCCTAATGGGCCTCCATGATGGATACTAGGCCCATTCAAGGGAAAGGAGAAGGAGATGGCCTATTCATGGCCCACATAAGAGTACATGGCCCAATTGATGTAGGAAGATCTTCAAGGAGAGCTTCCAAGGAGATGATCTTGGCTCTTTTTCTTCTTCTACCCATCAATTTGCCATGGATGATGAATGGATCTTGTAGGAACTGAACTGATAAAGTGTTTAGGCTATAGGAATTGAAACAAAAAATATGAAAAGAAAAAAGAAGAATAGTTGAAGGAGAAAAGGAAAGATGGAAGAATAAAAATAGAAAATGGAGAAGGAAAGGTTGGAGGCCACTCCAAAGGGAGATAACTCCTAAAATTCTCACCACCAAGGAGGGAGGAAACCACCTTGGATAAGATCTTGCTAAAGACTTTCTCTAGCCTAGAGAGAAGGGAGAAAATCTCTCACTAGAAATCACACTCAAGTGTTCTAAATCTCAAAATGAATTAATGTGTAGCTTTTTACAAAAGGAGAAACCCTTATATAGGCCAAGGGGATTTTGGACAAGGGATGAGATAATGGGCTTGGTTCAAGGATCCAAGGCCTAAAAGAGAAAAGGGAAAGGAAGATGGCCTATACATAGCCCAAAATAAAGTACATGGCCCTAAAGTGGCCCAACTGACCTTACAAGGCCCAATTAAAACCAATAAGCCTAGAGAATCTAATTAGGAACTATATTACAAGAGAAGTGTAAGTAGATCCTCGAGGAGTCCTCATTGGGCTTGGGCCCACTAAGCAAAGAGAGGTAGGAAACTAATGCTTTGTGGATGCTCTCTTTGACTTTCTTTGACTTTGCCCTTGTGAGGGGACCCTTGTAAGCTTCAAGTCCTTTATCTAGGGTAGTGTGAAGGTCCTCCCTTGGTGTGTCCTCATTATGCTCCCCCTCTTCGAAAGGATTTGTCCTCAAATCTAAGGTATCATCCTCTTCATCTAAGTCAAAAAGAGATAAATCAAAGATATTAAAAGAAGCACTCACACCATATTCTCCTGGCAAATCAAGGACATAAGCATTATTATTCATTTTCTTGATTATTTGAAAGGGGCCATCACCTCTAGGTTCAATTTTGGATTTTCTCAAGTTTGGAAATCTTTCCTTTCTAAGATGTAGCCGAACCCAATCTCCAACCTCAAAGGTGACTTCCTTTCTTTTCTTGTTGGCATAACAAGCATAGTATTCATTTCTAGTTTGTATTTGGTTCTTAACCTTCTCATGAAAGTCTTTGATAAATTTGGCCTTTGCCTCTCCATCCATATAAAGGACGAAGTCAGAAACCTCAATAGGCAAAGGGTCCAAAGGAGTGAGAGGATTAAAATCATACACAACCTCAAATGGACTATGCTTGGTTGTTGAGTGTTATACCTTATTATATGCAAATTCAATGTGGGGTGAACACTCATCCCAAGATTTAACAGTTTTATTCACTAAGACCCTAAGAAGTTGAGAAAGGGTTCTGTTTACTACCTCTGTTTGTCCATCCGCTTGAGGATGACATGTGGTGGAAAAGAGAAGTTTTGGTTCTAGCCTTGACCAAAGAGTTTTCCAAAAATGGCTTAGGAATTTGGTGTCCCTATCAGAAATTATGGTTTTGGGAACACCATGAATTACAATCTTTTTAAAAAAGAGTTTAGCAATATGACTAGCATCATCTACCTTATGACAAGGGATGAAGTGAGCCATCTTACTAAACCTATCCACTACCACAAAGATAGAATCCATTCCTCTTTGGGTCTTAGGTAAGCCTAACACATAGTCCATAGATATGTCAATCCAAGGTGCACTAGGTGTTGGCAAGGGAGTATATAAACCACTAGGTGAAAGTTTGGATTTAGCCTTTCTACATACAATACACCTAGCACAATATTTTTGAACATCTTTTTTCATCTTAGGCCAATAGAAGTGTTCATGCAATAATGACAAGGTTTTATCTCTTCCAAAGTGGCCCATCAAGCCTCCCTCATGGCTTTCTCTAAGCAAAAGATCTCTTAAAGAGCTCCTAAGAATGCAAAGTCTATTGGCATTAAAGAGGTAGCCATCTAAAATATAGAAGCCTTTATGAGATAAAGAAGTGGAAGATGAGTTGAAAATGTTTGAAAAATCAATATCACTTGGGTACAAAGTCCTAATCTCATCAAGTCCAATAACTTTGACTCCAAGAGAGGTAAGTAAAGAATACCTTCTTGATAAAGCATCAGCCACAATATTAGATTTTCCATTTTTGTACTTGATGACATATGGAAATTGTTCCAAGTACTCAACCCACTTAGCATGTCTTTTATTTAACTTATGTTGCCCTTTAATGAATTTTAGTGATTGGTGATCACTATGTATAACAAACTCTTTTGGGATTAAGTAGTATTCCAAAGTTTGTAGGGCTTTAATTAATGCATAAAATTCTTTGTCATATGTGGGATAGTTAAGAGTTGCCCCATTAAGCTTTTCGCTAAAGAAAGCAATGGGGTGACCTTCTTGTAAGAGAACGACTTCTATTCCCACATTTGAAGCATCACACTTAAGCTTAAAAGTTTTAGAAAAGTTTGGAAGTGCTAAAATTAGAGCATGAGTGAGCTTCTCCTTAAGATCTAGAAAGGCTTTCTATTGCCTTGGCCCCCATATAAAAGGAACATTCCTTTTCACCAATTCATTTAGGGGAGAGGCTAAGGTAGAGAAGTCTTTCATAAACCTTCTATAAAAACTTGCAAGACCATGGAAACTTCTAACCTTACTCACATTTTTAGGTATTGGCCAATCTTGGATTGCCTTCACTTTAGAGTGATCAACTTCAACATCTTTGGCACTAACTACGAATCTAAGGAATACAATGCTATCCATGCCAAAAGAACATTTTTCAAAATGTGCATAGAGGTTGTTTGTTCTTAAGGAAAGCATAACTTGTTTAGATGGTTTAGATGAGAGGTCATGGTCTTGGAGTATGCCAAAATATCATTAAAGTAGACCACAATGAAATTCCTAATGAATTCCTTTAAAACATGATTCATTAACCTCATAAATGTGCTAGGTGCATTAGTGATGTAGGAACTTCATCTAGTCTCTTGAAGAAGGGTGGATCTAGGGAATTCTTCCTTTTCTTGCCTCTTCAAACCTTGAGCTATCTCCTTGATGAGGATAAAACCGAAAGGGAACTAAAGGGAAAAGACTCACTATTCAGAAATTGAAAAAGGAAAAGAGAAAGAAGAAAGTGGAAATAGATGGAATGAAGGAGAAGGATGGAGGATGGAATTGGGGAAAGGAAAGGGAAGCCACTCCAAGAAGAGATAATTCCCTTGGAACTCGCCACCAAGAGGGAGGAATTCCCCTTGGATGAGATCTTGCTAAAGCTCACTCTAACCTAGAAAGAAGGGAGAGCTTCTCTCACTAAAAACTCACTCAAAAGTGTGTAATTCTCAAATGGCATTCAAGTGTGTCAAATTACAAAAGGAGAGCACCTTATATAGTGCCTCAAAGATTTCGACCAAGTGGTTCCCTTATGGGCCTCTCTATGATGCCTAGGCCCAATAATGCAAATGGAAAGGAGTATGGCCTATTCATGGCCCAAAGTGAATGTACATGGCCCAAAAGTGGCCCAAATGACCTTGCAAGGCCCAAATGAAACCTATAAGCCTAGAAAATATAACTAAGGAGTGTGTTACAAGTAGAGTATGAGTAGATCCTTAAGAAGTCTTCATTGGGATTGGGCCCACTCAAGGAGAGGAATAAAGATAAGGCCTGATGGATGCTCTCTTTGGCCCTTTTGGTCTTGGCCCTTGTGAGAGGACCTTTGTATGCTTCATGTCCTTTTTCTAAGATGGTCCGAGGGTCCTCCCTTAGCGTGTCCTCATTATGCTCCCCCTCTTCGAAAGGATTTGTCCTCAAATCTAAGGCATCATCGTCTTAAGTCAAAGGGAGATAAATCAGAAATGTTGAAGGAAGCACTCACTCCATAATCTCCTGGCAAATCAAGGACATAAGCATTATTATTCATTTTCTTTATGATTTAGAAAGGCCCATCACCTCTAGGATCAAGTTTGGATTTGCGTAAGATTGGAAATCTCTCTTTTCGAAGGTGTAACCAAACCCAATCTCCAACCTCAAAGGTGATATCCTTTCGCTTCTTATTGGCACAACGAGCATAGTGTTCATTCTTAGTGTAACACCTTAATTTAAACAAATCAAAGACAAGAAAAACAGGGAAAATTTTTCACAATTAAAACCAGAATACCACGGTATAAGAAATGAGAGGAGAAGAAGAATAGGAGAACAAAAGAAATTCAAGAAACTAACAACGGAAGAAAGGGAAAATCGTTTGGGCGAATCACACAGCAAAGTGCACTCGCTCAAGCGAAAACTTCACTCGGTATTCGCTCACTTCACTCGGTATTTCCGCACTTGGATTCCAGCTCCCAATTCACTCGGAAGGGTCTAATCTCAGTTCACTCGGATTTAGCTCCTGCACTTACTAGTCCCATTCAGACAATGCAACTTATTCTACGGCCTCATCAATCAGAACATGTACGCGAATAACACGGAAGTGGTCCCCACTATCATTCACTCGGGATCTAGGAGGACTCCTCACTCAGAGTAATCTTCACGTCCTTTTGTCACTCGGGTTATTTCACTTAGTTTTCACTTGGTAACCATAATCTTCCGACTCTCAATATTCTACTAAGTTAAGACTCACTCAGATTCTTTCGTTACCAACAGTTTACTACAGTAGGGTCCCTTAGAGTCTAAGGTGTCACACTCTAGTCGGGAAAACCTTCACTCAGCAATTTCTCACTCGGGGATCATTGATTATTCTACGCTCGGGAGGATTCCTAGCAGTTGTCACTTGGAAGCATATCTAGACTCTAAACTCCGAATCCTAACAGCTCGTTGTTGGGGGCAGTCTTCTATATCAATCCCTACTCGGAGCTATTTGATTTCACTCACTCAGAACGTCTAAACCTCCCCACCCGGTGACAGAATCGTAAACTCGCCCTCTAAACCATAGGTTGGCCTCCTTCATGCTGAGTTGTGACGTTTCCTACACATTTGGGAATATGACCGCACATATACATTTATATATATAGATTATCCAAGCATCACACATAATAAGATGGACATGCAGCATGGCACAGACATAGGCACATATATATATATAGAAGTGTATATCACAATTTTACAACCATAATATCATGTTCTCATTCCAAGGAATTCAGCTCTGTTTAAAAGACTAACAACAAAACACGAGCCGGCCAAGGCTTAACTCAAAACACTATATACAACATATGCACAAACATAAAATTCTGTAGTGCATCAGCACTTCACCCGGCATTTTAGCTCCTCTTCCAATCCTCATTACGGGAGATGTTCACTGAAAATTGCCACAGCAGGGGTGAGTATCTTAAATTTTAAATGATAGGTGCCGACTCAGGTTGCTTCATATTTATACAACTATATAAATACATACACACAATCATACGTGGCAACAAGAAAGGTCAGAGTTTCACTGATCAATCCATAACACACACAAGATCCTTACCGATCGGAATCCCCCAGTTGTCGCTCGGCTCTTTACACACATCAACTCAGTAATATTAACATACAACAATCCATGACATGATATTAAGGACCATGAATCAGGACGCCTCTATAGAACATTTATCAATCAGGGTACAAAATTCTCACTCGGTCATATATTCATAGCTCTTCAACAACATAACATACATTTATAGAGTAGATCTCAGTCAGCATTAACAGCACATGCACACGGAATAATGCACACAGTCATGAGTATACATCGTCTTACTAGTATCATCACATGCATAATTAATTCCTCACAGCATTGGTAAGAATATATAAATATACAGATTATTCACTCGGTTCCGTATTCGTGTGTAATCGGTTCTGATGTTGCAACGTAGGCTCTCAGCCTTTTGTACATAGCTCTCAGCTATCATTTCAGCTCCCAGCTGATTGGCCATTTTATAGGTACCCAACCGTTTGCCCACAGGTGACACCAACGCTCTCAGCGCCAACGGAGGTGTTCACAGGCAGCCCGAGTCCCACTCGAGGGCTACCTTAAGTCCCACTCAAGGATTTTACAGCGTCCCACGCTTAATAACCGATGGTAGTGTCCCACACTATGTGCTCCCAGCACAATGCATCCTATGCGCCACACGCGGATTCATCACATAATATAGAATTCATGCACACAACCTTTCATTCAGTTATACATATTTCACATACAGTCGGTAATACGCGTTTTCAGGAATCCACATATTAATTTAACACATATATTTCCATGCAATCATCATCATAGCTCCAATAGCAACATATGAGTCTAATGCAATCGGTGTCAATTAATATCAAACTTCTATAAGCATTCTCATCATCTCAAGCATAACATGCACTCGGTATACAGCAGTATCAGAACTTAATCAACGCATGCATCCATATGAAGATCAACAGGTTCAAACAAGTATTCCAATCAACACAACATAACATGCAATCGGTATACAACAGTGTTAGGACTTAACCAACGCATGCATCCATATGAACATGAACAGATTCAACAAAGCATTCCAATCAACACAACATAACATACAATCGAGTTCTGTGGTATCGGAACTCAAACAACGCATGCATCTTCAAGGACGATAATAACATGCAACATTCACTCTCACTTATCTTACACTCGGGTATTCCACATGCAAGCATATCATACAACAGGATATAGAACCACCATTATCAACACTCGAAACCTGTTCCTAACCCATGCATTTAACATGTAAGGTACTCCCCCTACCAACTACGAGACTCCGAGAGACTTTCTGCTTGGGTGTTGGTTCTCTTCCTTGCTGCTTCGCTCAACGCTTCCACTCGCTTAGCCTTTACTTGAATGCTATTGTCCTCCACGTGTGGTGCAGAGGCTGTTTCTGCTTCTGCTTCTACGCTCGTCCTCTACCCGTATAAGGGAGCTCTGACTCCTCTACAGCACCGTCACTTGGCTTCCACAACAGGGAATGGAACAGGGAGCAGAGAAGAAGAAGAGAAAAAGAAGAACGAGAGAGAAAGAGAAGAAGGAAGAAGAAGAAGACACTTGCAGGGAATTCTGAAGAACGAATGGCAAGGGAGGCCATCGTCCACTTATAAACACATGCACGAGGGAAGGAATGGTGGGGTGGGAAAACTTGAGGAGCAGTCTACTCACATCACCCAGTCCCACCAGCACCCACTAAGGCTAATCGCCTTTTTCAATCAGCATACCCTTTGATTAATTATGTTAATGGTAATTAATAAACAAATTCCCACTTCGGTAATTATTTTAAATGGCTTTATCCACCCGGTACATTATTAAAAAAAATTTGGGATGTTACACTTAGTTTGAATTTGTTCTTTAACCTTCTTATGAAAATCTTTGATAAATTTGGCCTTTGCCTCTCCATCCATATAAAGGATGGAATCAAAAACCTCAATAGGAAAAAAGTCCAAAGGAGTGAGAGGGTTAAAACCATTAACAACTTCAAATGGACTATGCTTGGTTGTGGAGTGCTGTACCCTAGTATATGCAAACTCAATGTAGGGCAAACACTCATCCCAAGATTTAACATTTTTAAGCACTAAGACCCTAAGAAGTTGAGAGAGGCTCCTGTTTACTACCTCTGTTTGTCCATCCGTTTGAGGATGACAAGTAGTGGAAAAGAGAAGCTTCGTTCCTAGTCTTGACCAAAGAGGTTTCCAAAAATGGCTTAGGAATTTGGTGTCCCTATCAGAAATTATGGTTTTAGGAACACCATGAAGTCTTACAATCTCTTTGAAAAAGAGTTTAGCAATATGACCAGCATCATCTACCTTGTGACAAAGGATGAAGTGAGCCATCTTACTAAACCTAACCACAACCATAAAGATAGAATCCATTCCCCTTTGGGTCTTAGGCAATCCCAACACAAAATCCATAGATATATCAATCCAAGGTGCAGTAGGTGTTGGTAAAGGAGTATCTAAACCACTAGGCAAAAGTTTTGATTTTGCTTTTCTATACACTATACACCTAGCACAATGTTTTTGGACATCTTTTTTTCATTTTTGGCCAATAGAAATGTTCATGTAATATGGATGATGTTTTATCTCTTCCAAAATGGCCAATTAAGCCCCCCTCATGGCTTTCTTTAAGTAAAAGATCTCTTAAAGAACTTCTAGGAATGCAAAGTCTATTGGCTTTGAAAAGATAGCCATCTAAAATGTAGAAGCCTTTATGAGATAAAGACGTGGAAGATAAGTTAAAGATGGTAGAAAAATCAAGGTCATTTGGATACAAAGACCTAATCTCATCAAGCCCAATAACTTTGGCTCCTAGGGAGGTAAGTAAAGAGTGCCTCCTAGATAAAGCATCAACCACCGTATTGGATTTTCCATTTTTATACTTAATGACATAGGGAAATTGTTCCAAATACTCAACCCACTTAGCATGCCTCTTATTTAGCTTATGTTGCCCTTTAATGAATTTGAGGGATTGATGATCACTATGTATGATAAACTCTTTGGGAATCAAGTAGTGTTCCTAAGTTTGTAGGGCTCTAATTAAGGTATAAAACTCTTTATCATGTGTGGGATAATTGATGGCTGCCCCATTAAGCTTTTCATTGAAGAAAGTAATGGGGTGACCTTCTTGTAAAAGCACAGCTCTTATACCCACATTAGATGAATCACACTCAAGTTTAAATGTTTTAGAAAAATTTGGAAGTGATAAAATTGGAGCATGAGTGAGGCGATCTTTGAGATCTAGGAAAGCTTTTTCTTGCCTTGGTCCCAAAAAAAAAGGAACATTCTTTTTCACCAATTCATTCAAAGGGGAGGCTAAGGTAGAAAAATCCTTTACAAATCTCAGATAAAAACTTGCAAGACCATGGAAACTTCTTATATCACTCATATTTTTAGGTGTAGGCCAATCTTGGATGGCCTTAACCTTTGAGTGATCTACCTCTACACCTTTTGAACTAACTACAAATCCAAGAAAGACAATGCTATCCATGCCAAAATAACATTTGTCAAGGTTTGCGTAAAGATTGTTTGTTCTTAGGGCAAGCATAACTTGTCTAAGGTGGTTTAGATGAGAGGTCATGGTCTTTGAATAGATTAAAATGTCATCAAAATAGACCACAACAAAATGCCCAATGAATTCCCTTAAAACATGATTCATGAGTCTCATGAATGTACTTGGTGCGTTAGTCAAGCCAAAAGGCATAACTAACCATTCATATAGTCCAAGTTTGGTTTTAAAAGCGGCTTTCCATTTATATCCTTCTTTGATTCTTATTTGGTGATAGCCACTTTTAAGATCAATCTTAGAAAATTTTGTAGAACCACTAAGCTCATCAAGCATATCATCAAGTCTAGGTATAGGATGCCTATACTTGATGGTGATGTTATTGATGGCTCTACAATCGGTGCACATTCTCCATGAATCATCCTTTTTGGGGACAAGTAAAACAGGTAAAGCACATGGCTTAAACTCTCTCTAATCCAACCCTTAGAAAGTAATTCATTCACTTGATTTTCAATTTCAAGGCTTTCTTTAGGATTACATCTATAAGCAGGCCTATTAGGTAAACTAGCACCAGGAATTAAATCAATTTGATGTTCAATGCCCCTAATAGGAGGTAAGCCTTTTGGGATGTCTTTTGGAAAGAGGTCTTTAAATTCATTTAAAATATTTTGAATCCCTTTGGGCAAAGGAGGAGGAAGATTGCCCATTGAGCACAAAGAAGTGCTAAGGGTGTATTTTGCATACATGATCAAGCATGGTTTATGTGAAAGCATGGCATGTTTCACCATCATATTTGGTGGCCAAAAGATTGGCACTAGAGTCATCATAGACAACAACTCCTTTTCCTTTATCTTCTTTTTTATTTTTCTTAGTTTTTCCTAGATGATTTGAAGAAGATCCTAACTCTCTATCTCTTTTAAGCTTCATTTGTAATTGATCTTTAGCTACTTGTTGTAGAGTTAGGGGGTGTAAAACTATCTTCTTACCATCTAGTTTGAAAGTAAGGGTGTTAGTGAACCCCTCATGGATGACCTTCCTATCAAATTGCCAAGGTCTTCCTAGCAAAACATAAGTTGTCTTCATAGGTACTACATCATAATTAACTTCATCTTTATATGTGCCTATGGTGAAATTTATTAAGACTTGCTTATTAACTAACATCTCTCCCTTTTCATTAAGCCATTGTAACTTATAAGGTCTAGGGTGATCTATTAGTTCTAAGCCCATTTTATGCACTAGTCTTTGACATACCACATTAGCACAACTCCCACTATCCACAATGAGAGAACATAATTTGTCATTTATGTAACATCTTGTATAAAAGATGTTCTCTCTTTATGTAGTATCATCTAGCTTAACATGACTACCAAGTAATCTTCTAATCATGTAAAGCTTACCGTCATCCCCTAAAATATATCCACTGTCATATGAATCACTACTTGAGTCATCACTTGAAGAGTGAGAATCAGAATTAGACTCTGATTGACTTGAGTAGGTTCCATTATTTTTCAAAACCATAGTTCTTTTTATTGGACAGTCAGAAGCAATGTGACCTTTACCAAGGCATTTAAAACATTTAATGGTAGATGATCTAGAGGATTGTGGTTTAGATGTGGATTCATGCTTGTCTCTTTGATTCCTAAAGACTTTTCCATTTTTATGCAACTCACTTTGAGGTTTGGAAGATGAAGTGCCCACTTCCCTCTCCCTAGGGTTTCTATCAAACTTACCCTTATTATCTTGTCCTACCCACTTAGGCTTATAGGCTCTATTTTCCCCACTATAGGCTTCTCTCTCTTTGTATTGGCTCTCTACCTTAGTGCATTGGTGAAGTAGTTCTTCAATGTCTACATGTGGAAGGAGTTCTACTTTATTCTTAATGTTCCTATTAAGGCCATGCAAAGACCTATACATTAGGGTTTCCTCATCTTCTTCTAGGTTTGCCCCAATCATAGCTATCTCTAAAGATTTATAGTAGTCTTCTACACTTTTTAACCCTTGGGTGAGTCTATTTAGCTTTGCTAATAGCTCCCCTCTATAGTAGCTAGGAACATAACGTTTTCTTAAAAGAGCTTTTAAATCCAACCAATCATCTATTGATGGAAAATTATCTTTCTTTCTCTCCTTACACACTTAAGACCACCATACTAAGGCATAGTTTTAGAATGAGAGGGTGGCTATCCTAACCTTCTTTTCATCTTTAATTTGATGTGAGTTAAATATTTGTTCTACTCTCATTTCCCATTCTAGATAAGCCTCTATGTTACTCTTGCCATGAAATAGGGGTATTTCTAATTTGACTTCTCTTAAGCCTATATCTTCTCTTATATGCTCATGGTGCCTTCTTTGCCTAGGCTCTTCTTCACTATCACTATTATTATGCCTATGATTTCTTTGATTTTTATGACTAGTTCTAGGGTGTTCATTATGCTCAAGATTTGTTAACCTAGTATTGATGTTATTCAAGCTATCCATTATGTTATGAAGCATAGTTTTATTCTCCCTATCACTAGAAGACACCTTTTAATGTTGTTAAAGAAATTCAAGACACAAACAAAGGATGTATAGATAAGCTAGTCAAGGATGATGAATGCAAAAGAAGTGAAAGAAAACACACAACAATCCTAAAATATGAATACTAGGTTTCTATCCTAAGGGAAAAACAAGATCCTAGGTTGTCTTTTACTATGTTAATCCTATTTTTCTTATGAAAGGCCTAGGTTGGCTTTAACCTAAGTTGATTATGATTGTCCTAGGTTGCTCTTAACAATTAACTAAGCCTAGACAAGCTAACCAATTCGGTTTACTAAGTAGTTAACCTAACAAAGTTAGGTCAACTAACTAACCAACACCTAACAAACCCTAACTAGAAGTAGTTATTTAGTTATGGAAGTTGTAACAAAGTCTAACAACCCTAACCAATTAACTAATTTGGTTATGATCTAGTTAAGACCTAAAAATAATTTCGGTTATGATTAGTTAAAATAACTAGAATTAGTTCCAACCACCAACTAACTAACCTAATTAGTTAAGACAAGCAACTAACTAACAACTATTAGTTATAACCAACAACTAACTAACTAACAAAATAACAACCAAATGCAAATACTCTAGCCTAGCTGAAATTACCAAGAGTGAATGAAAGTTAATAGTGTCCAAAGTCCAATGTCCAAAAGGTTTGTCTAAAATACAAGACAAACACCTAATACACCAAGCCTAAGAATTGAAAATTTGCCTAAATTCTACTAGTTACAAGCCTTTGCTTCCTTTACACTTTTCTTTGAGCTCTTCCTTGATGTGCAAGCTCTACCTCACCTATCAAAACAAGACAAAACAAAACACTCCAAATGAAATTGTTAATGAATTCAAGCAAAAAGATAAAACCTCATAAGTGTATCTCTCAAGAAGCTCCTCACAACTCTTACCTTTTCTTTTAGTGTCAAGTTCACCCAAGCAATTTACACTCTCACCTCAAGTGTTCCAATATGCTACCCTCAAGGTTTTGAGAAGGGAAATTATCAAGAGTTTGAAGAAAAGATAAATTCAAAGGCAAAACTTGAGAAGGAAAAATGACAAACTAAAAATGCTTAAGAAGAAAAGGCTACTCAAAGTGGAAAATGTTTTTGGATTTTTAAATGACAAGACACTAAAGCAATAAATGTTCAAAGAATAAAGGCTACACTAGGATAAGAATTTCAAAATTGAAGACACACCTAGACAAACAAGAAACTAAAATGTACTCAACAAAAGGAAAGGACAAAACTAAACCTAGAGACTCTAAAGTTGCAATCACTATCAAGCAAGTAAGGTCCAAATGAAACTATATTGAGACTTAGGCAAACAATTCATTTTAAGTACAAAGGAATTTTGAAAAGTGTTATTAAACTTGGTGGCTTACTTCACACTTTTTCTTAATGAGGCTTCTTCTTCTTTTTCACACCCTTTTCAATTTTTAGAAGTATAGGGCTTTTGTTTTTCTTTTCTCTTTTGTAGATTTTCTTTTCTTTTTAATGCCTCTTGTAATTTTGTTTTTCAATTCACAACACCACTCAAAATGAAACCCTAAAACCGAAATGAACAATGCCAAAACAAGTTCAAATGCCTCTTCTTGCTTAAGGGAAAAATATTTGCAACCTTCTTCCAAAAGGAGTGGAAGGACTTTGGTCAATTCTTTTTGACAAAATTTTATTTAATGCAACAAAATGAAAACCGAGTATGAAATGTATTCCTAATGTACATTCACAAACAAACTTAACCTAGAAAGGAACTAAGAATGGAAACTAACAATCCTAACAATGAGATGACTTTTGGAGGGTCTTAAAATGAGACCTCCTAACAAGACAAGAGTGGAACCTTGGGAGCTTAGTCAAGATGCTTGAACTAACTCCTAATCACATAGTTATGCACTTGCTAAAAATGAGAAAATAATACAAAACCTAGAACACTAGACAAGGTTCCACATGGTACACAACAACTAACTCCTATTTTGCTCTAACTACTAACTAACAATTGAACAATTTTTAACAACTAAACAACAAACTATAACCGAAATACCTAAGTGCCAAATCTGAATTTTAACAACACAAATCAACAATAAACCGAAACTCAAACAACAATATGCAAGAAATTGAAGAAATGGAAATAATTAACACAAAAGCTCAAAAGAACATCAACTTTTTATGACTTTTCTACTTTAACATAGAAACAATAAGGCAAGTAGATGATATGAACAACAAATTCCAGCCAGTAAAACAAAGTTAAAACAAAAACTAAAAGAGGAAGAAGAGTAGGAAAAGAACCTCCCAAGCTCAAGTTATACCAAATGATGTAGGAACTTCTTCTAGTCTCTCGAAGAAGGGTGGATCTAGGGAACTCTTCCTCTTCTTGCCTCTTTAAACCTTGAGCTATCTCCTTGATAATGAGAAAACCAAAAGGGAACTAAAGGGAAAAGACTCACTATTCAGAAATTGAAAAAGGAAAAGAGAAAGAAGAAAGTGGAAATGGATGGAAGGAAGGAGAAGGATGGAGGATGGAATTGGGGAAAGGAAGGGGAAGCCACTCCAAGAGGAGATAATTACCTTGGAACTCACCACCAAGGGGGAGTAATTCCCCTTGGATAAGAGCTTGCTAGAGCTCACTTTAACCTAGAGAGAAGGAAGAGCTTCTCTCACTAAAAACTCACTCAAAAGTGTGTAATTCTCAAATGGCATTCAAGTGTGTCAAATTACAAAAAGAGAGCACCTTATATAGGGCCTCAAAGATTTCGGCCAAGTGGTTCCCTTATGGGCCTCTCTATGATGCCTAGGCCCAATAATGCAAATGGAAAGGAGTATGGCCTATTCATGGCCCAAAGTGAATGTACATGGCCCAAAAGTGGCCCAAATGACCTTGCAAGGCCCAAATAAAACCTATAAGCCTAGAGAATCTAACTAAGGAGTATGTTACAAGTAGAGTATAAGTAGATCCTCAAGAAGTCTTCATTGGGATTGGGCCCAGTCAAGGAGAAAAATGAAGATAAGGCCCGATGGATGCTCTCTTTGGCCCTTTTGGTCTTGGCCCTTGTGAGAGGACCTTTGTATGCTTCAAGTCCTTTTTCTAAGATGTTGCAAAGGTCCTCCCTTAGCATGTCCTCATTAATTAGTCAAGCCAAAGGGCATAACTAACCACTCATATAATCCAAGTTTGGTTTTAAAAGCGGCTTTCCATTCATCTCCCTCTCTAATTCTTATTTGGTGATAGCCACTTTTAAGACAAATCTTAAAAAATATAGTAGAAACACTAAGTTCATCAAGCATATCATCAAGTCTAGGTATTGGATGCCTATACTTGATAATTATGTTATTTATGGCTCTACAATCGGTACACATTCTCCATGAACCATCTTTCTTAGGAACTAGTAAAACAAGTAAGGCACATGGGCTTAGGCTCTCTCTAATCCATCCTTTAGATAATAGTTCATTCACTTATTTTTCAATCTCAAGGCTTTCCTTAGGGTTACATCTATATGCAGGCCTATTAGGTAAGCTAGCACCGGGAATTAAATCTATTTGATGTTGAATGCCCCTAATAGGAGGTAAGCCTTTTGGGATATCCTCTGGAAAGAGGTCTTTAAATTCATTTAGGATGTTTTGAATCCCTTTGGGCAAAGAAGGAGGAGTGCCTACAGAGCATAAAGAAGTGCTAAACATATCTTTTGCATACATGATCAAGCATTGTTTTGATGAAAATATAGCATGTTTCACATCATGTTTGTTGGCCAAATAGTTGGCTCTAGTGCCATCATAGATGATAACTCCTTTTCCTTTATCCTCTTTTTTATTTTTCTTATGTTTTTCTACATGGTTAGAGGAAGAAGATCCCAACTCTATCTCTTTTAAGCTTCATTTGTAGTTGATATTTGGCTACTTGTTGTGGAGTTAGGGGGTATAAAACTATCTTCTTACCATCTAGTTTGAATGTGAGGCTGTTAGTGAACCCCTCATGGATGACCTTCCTATCAAATTGCCAAGGTCTTCCTAGAAGTATATAAGTTGCCTCCATAGGTACTACATCACAATTGACTTTATCATTATATGTCCTATGGTGAAGTTGATTAAGACTTGCTTATTAACTAAAATTTCTCCTTTTTCATTTAACCATTACAACTTATAAGGTCTAGGGTGATTCTAAGCCCATCTTATTTACGAGTCTTTGGCTCACAACATTTTCACAACTCCCACTATCCATAATGAGAGAACATAGTTTGTCATTTATGTAACATCTTGTATAAAAGATGTTCTCTCTTTGTGTAGTATTATCTAGCTTAACATGACTACTAAGTAATCTTCTAATCATATAAAGCTCACCATCATCCCCTAAGATATGCTCACTGTCATAGGAATCACTACTTGAGTCATCACTTGAAGAGAGAGAATCAGAATTAGACTCTGATTGACTTGAGTAGGTTCCATTAGTTTTCAAAACCATTGTTCTTTTTGTTAGACAGTCAGAAGTAATATGACCTCTACCAAGGCATTTAAAACATTTTATGGTAGATGATCTAGAGAATTATGGTTTAGATGTGGATTCATGCTTATCTCTTTGGTTTTTAAAAATTTTGCCATTCTTATGCAACTCACTTTGTGGTTTGGAAGATGAAGTACCCATTTCCCTCTCCCTTGGGTTTCTCTCAAACCTACCCTTATTCTCTTGACTGACCCACTTAGACTTATAGGTTTTAGTTTCCCCGCTATAGGCTTCTCTCTCTTTGAATTGGCTCTCTACCTTAGTACATTGGTGTAGTAACTCTTCTATGTCAACATCTAGAAAGAGTTCTACTCTATTATTGATCTTCCTATTTAGGCCATGTAAGAACCTATGCATTAGGGTTTCCTCATCTTCTTCTAGGTTTGCTCTAATCATGGCTATCTCTAAAGCTTTGTAGTAATCTTCTACACTCTTTGACCCTTGGGTGAGTCTATTTAGCTTGTCTAATAGCTCCCCTCTATAGTAATTAGGAACATGATGTTTTCTTAATAGAGCTTTCAAGTCTAACCAATCATCTATTGGTGTGAAGTTATCTTACTTTCTCTCCTTACACATTTGGGTTCACCATACTAAGGCATAATTTTGGAATGGAAGAGTAGCTATTCTAACTTTTTTTTCTTTTTTTATTTGATGAGAATTAAACAATTGCTCAACTCTCATCTCCCACTCTAAATAAGCTTCAAAATCACTCTTGCCATTAAATGGGGGGATTTCAAGTTTTACCTCTCTTAACCTTATATCTTCTCTTTTATGTTCATGGTGTCTTCTATGTCTAGGTTCATCCTCACTATCACTATTGTTGTGTCTTTGATTTGCTTGGTTTCTATGCCTAGCTCTAGGGTTTTCATTATGCTCTAGGTTATTTAACCTATTGCTGATGTTATTCAAACTTTCCATTATGTTATGAAGCATAGATTTATTTTCCCTATCACTAGAAGACATGGTTTAAGGTTATCAAAGAAAAATAAGACAAGGCAATCAAAGTTGTAGGGAAACTAGTCGAGGATGCTTGATGCAAGGCAAGTATTAGAAAACACACAATAATCCTAAAATACAAGTATTAGGTTTCTTTCTTGAGGTGAAACAAGAACCTAAGTTGTCTTGTACTAGGTTGTATCCTAGGATGTAGTACTATGATTAGTTATGCAAGACCTAGGTTATCTTTACCTATGTTCCTTATGAGAATCCTAGGTTGTAACTAATCAAGTAACTAACCCTAAACAAGGCTAACTAATTCAGCCACAAGGTAGTTATATAACCAATTTAATTCAACTAACTAACTAACACCTAACAAACCCTAACTAGAATTAGTTATTTAGTTATGGTAGTTTGAACTAGATCTAACAACCCTAACTAGCAACTAATTTCGGTTATGATATTAGTTATGCTAACTAGGAATTTGGTTAGGATTAGTTATGACAACTAGAATTAGTTCCAACTACTAACTAATTAACCAACTTAGTTAAGACAAGTAACTAACTAACCAATTTTAGTTAAGACCAACAACTAACTCACTACTTCTAGTTTTAACCAACTAAATAATTAATAAACACTCAAATTCATATGCTACTAAAGTCTAGCCGAAATTACTTAGAGGAGAAATTAAAAGTCCAATAGTCCAAAGTCCAATGAGTGTCCAAAATACAAGACAAAATCCTACTACAAAATTTCTAATAATTGAAAATTTCCCTAATTTTCTACTAGTACAAGGATTTTGCTTCCTTTACAATGGTCTTCAAATTCTTCTCTTGATGTGTAGAAGCTCCTCCTTACCTAGCAAAACAACACAAACAAGACTTTCAAATGAAAATTATTAGGGAAACTCAAACAAGAATTTGAAACCTCTCAAGTGTTTCCCTTAATCCTCACCCTTTCTCTTAGGTGTCAAGAAGTCTCTAGTAATTTCCACACCTATCTCAAGTGTCTCCAAAACACTACCCTCAATGGATTGAGAAAAAGGAATTATCTTGGAATTTGAAAGGATTACAAACTCAAGGACAAAACTTAAGAAAGAAAGGAGACAAACTAAAAAAAGTTTAAGAAGGAAAAGCTACTCAAATGGGAAATTTTTTTGGATTTTTTTTATTATGACAATACCAAAGCAAGAAAAGTTCAAAAGAATAAAGCTACACTTAGTGGAATTCAGATTTGAAGATGTTAGACAAAACAAGACAAGCAAGAAATTAATATGCAAGAACAAAGGTAAAGGAAACCTAAGCCTAGAAACTCTAGAGTTACAACTACTAAGCAAGAAAGTGTAATTGAACAAGTGTAAAATGTCAACTAGCAAACACTTCTCTTAAGTCTTTGTGATTTTGAAATTAAGATTCAAAGTATGGTGTTTCACTCTCCAACTTTGTTAAAGGAATTTTCAACTATTTCTTTTAGTACCCTTTTTTTTTCTTTTAGTCTTTAGGGTTTTCTTTTTCCTTTTTCTTTTTGGCTTTTGTCTAGTATTTTCTTTTTTCTTTTTGCCTTTCACCAATTTGCAAATCTACACCCTTTCTTATGACAAAACCGAAATCACTTAGCTAGCTTACTAGGTTCAATTGTTACTCTTTTGATTAGGTGTAAATGTGCAACCTTCTTCCACAAGATGAATGGAAGGTGTAAAGTTCTTTTGATAATTTCTTTTATGCTAAAACAAGATGCAAACCGAATTTGAATATTGACCTAATGTGCTTGAAAAGAAAATTAAACCTAGATAAAACTAAGATTGGATCACTAACAAGCCTAAAAAGTAAGGTACACTTGGAGGACCTTAAGATGAGGTCTCCTAACAACAAGATTGGAACCTTTTACGGAGTAAACCAAAGATGATTTGAGTCACTCCTCCACATGATTTTAGCACAACTAATAGCTTGAAGCAATTAAAATTTCTAGTACTCTAGAAAAAGGTTCCAAATGGCACATACACTCCTATTTGGCTCTAGCCTTCAATAAACCAACAACAAGCAAAATTAAAGCACGAAACCATGACAAGATAAGTGCCAAACTCAGAATTTTAAAAGCCTAAAAGAAGATTAAGACATACCAAAATTGAAACTAGAAGAAACAATATGCAAAAATTGAAGTACAAGAAAAATAATCACCAAAATTCAAAAGAACTACACTTTATTACGATTTTTTTACTTTATCATGGCATTTAACAACAACTAAACATGGAATTAGAAACAACAACCAGCCAACAATCATAAAGTAACTTCGAAATTTAAAGGATTTAGAAGTAGAAAAAAGAACCTCCCAAGCTCTAAGATACTAAATGATGTAGGAAGATCTTTAAGGAGAGCTTCCAAGGAGATGATCTTGGCTCTTTTTCTTCTTCTACCCTTCAATTTGCCATGGATGATGAATGGATCTTGTAGGAACTGAACTCACAAAGTGTTTAGGATAAAGGAATTAAAACGAAAAAGATGAAAAGAAAAAAGAAGAAGAGTTGAAGGAGAAAGGGAAAGATGGAAGAATGGAAATGAAAAATGGAGAAGGAAAGGTTGGAGGCCACTCCCAAGGGAGATAACTCCTACAATTCTCACCACCAAGGAGGGAGGAAACCACCTTGGATAAGAGCTTGTTAAAGACTTACTCTAGCCTTTAGAGAAGGGAGAGAATCTCTCACTAGAAATCACACTCAAGTGTTCTAAATCTCAAAATGAATTAATATGTAGTTTTTTACAAAAGGAGAAACCCTTATATAGACCAAGGGGATTTCAGCCAAGGGATGAGATAATGGGCTTGGTTCAAGGATCCAAGGCCCAAAAGAGAAAAAGGAAAGGAAGATGGCCTATACATGGCCCAAAATAAAGTACATGGCCCTAAAGTGGCCCAATTGATCTTGCAAGGCCCAATTAAAACCTATAAGCCTAAAGAATCTAATTAGGAACTATATTACAAGAGATGTGTGAGTAGATCCTCAAGGTGTCCTCATTGGGCTTAGGCCCACTAAGCAAAGAGAGGTAGGAAACTAATGCTTTGTGGATGCTCTCTTTAACTTTCTTTGACTTTGCCCTTGTGAGGGGACCCTTGTAAGCTTCAAGTCCTTTATCTAGGGTAGTGTGAGGGTCCTCCCTTGGTGTGTCCTCATTACCAATAGTGACCAAATTGACCTAGTAAGGTCCGAATAAATCCTAAATCACTAGAAAACCTATTTATGATCTATGTTACATGATGAGTACAAATAGATCCTCAAAGTGTCTTCATTGGGCTTGGGCCCACCAAGCAAAGTAAGGAAAGAAGATAGGGCTTTATGGATGGTCTCTTTACCCTTCTTGGACTTGGCCCTTGTTAAGGGACCCTTGTAAGCCTCTAACCCTTTGTCCAATGTAGTGTAAGGATCCTCCCATGTTGTGTCCTCATTAATAACACACATCAATGTATTTAAAGTAAATAAAGTCTGCTTGTGTGTGATCTAACCTGTTTATCTAAGTGTTTCAAGAATATATACTAAGTACACAGGTTACAAGTAAAATGGGGAATCCATAAAATCAAAAGTCTAATCCATCAAAAGTTAAACTTTAGACTTTACCCAAAAAGTTTGGTTCAAGAATTTCTATTCATATGAATCAACAAAATCATACCTTAGACTTTTAGAGCATCAAGAACTTGAAACTAGAACATTACTCCAAAGTATATATTGCAACATTCTAAAATCTTTTGATGATGCCTTGAGAATCAAGCCCTTATCAAGAAGAATGTGCTTATCATCAAAAAGGATAAGAGATAAATCAGTAAAGCAACCAAAGTAGTTTTTCAAAGGCATCAACGTAACAACTTTACACACTTCAGAAAAACTGAATCAAGTCAGCTTATGTGTCAGAATAAATCAGAAGAATTATAACATTGATCTCTATGTGTTTACTAGAAAAAAGAAAGCCAACAATTAGCTTTATTCACTAAAGATCTCAAGGAACACCATATTCATGCAAGTGTTAAAGTTCCTTGCTACCAGACTCTTTGGCATCTCTTCATAACATCAAAAATCCGGTACCTGTGCTCAAAGCAAAACTCCTTCAAAGGATTTCCAACGCTCATATCTCATTTCTAGATCATCAATGGTCATCTTAAGTGACCTATATATACTTGAAGAGATTCATTTTCAAAGAACAAAAGCCTATCAAGAATACTTATTCTTTGTGATCAAATTTCTCTAAATCTCTTCTTAGCTTTTCTAATACAAAGGCTTTCTTTGTTGTTCTACCTCTAGCAGACCTTGGTCTCTTGTCTTTCTTAACTTAGTGTATTCATTCATTTTTGTATATCTTTCATACACTAAGTTATGTGAGAAACCTTAAACTCTTACTTACAAATCATTTATTCTATAAAAGTTTGGTAAGTTACCAACCTTTAGTTTCAATTGGAAACAGTTGTGGCTTGAAAAGGCTTTTGAAAAGAATACTAGGGTTGGTAAGCTAGGAGTGCTTATTGAAAGAATACTTGAGTCAAGAATACTTGTGGCACAAGTCTGGTGCTGTTATTGTAAAGAAGATTTTACAATAGTGGAAATCCTTCAAGTTAGAAGGAACTGGACGTAGCTTTTATGTTGGAAGTGAACTAGTATAAACTATTGGTGTTCTGTCTTCTCCTTTCCTTGTTTCTTTCAAGTCTATTTTATAAGTCTGATTACCTGCACATCAAAGGTTCAAATTTCCACAAAAAAAGTCTAAGACTTATTCAACCCCTTTTTCTAGGTCTGACTTTGAACTATTAAATGAGTTTTAGAGTTATTTTTTTCCATTTTTATGTTATTTACACAACTAAAAAAACACCTGTTAGCGACGGAAACAATTGGTCGCTAATCCATGCAAAGGCCGTCGCTAATAGGACTAGCGACGGTATTTCTGACGGCCACAAGACCGTCGCTAAAACCCTCGTCGAAGATAGATCAGTGACCACGGAAAGGCCGTCGCTAAAGTACCGATGGGCATAAGACCGTCGCTAACATTGTCTCTGCTTCACTTACTTCAGCTGTCACTAACTGTCCACGTTTAGCGACGACTTATGCCCGTCGCTATGGGTAGCCATATAGTGACCACTTATGCCCGTCGCTATGGGTAGCCATACACCGACCACTTATGCCCGTCGCTATGGGTAGCCATACAGCGGCCACTTATGCCCGTCGCTATAGGTAGCCATACAGCGACCACCTATTCCCGTCGCTATGGGTAGCCATACAGCGACCACTTATGTTGTCGCTATTAGTAGGCATACAGCGACCACTATCCGTCGTCGCTATGAGTAGTTATTTAGCGACCATCGTATTCCGTCGCTAATGGGATTTTTTATTTTTTAAAAAAATTGTTTAAATATTTATAGATTTTGTTAATTTAACTTTAAAAATGTTGATTAATATTTTTTATTGGGTGATAAAATTTTATAATTAAATTTGAATAATTTTTTTAAAATATTAAATTATTATTAAAAACAAAGTAATGGATTAAATTTATTTATCAAATAGGTTGAATTATTAATGATAATCAAAATAAGGCGTTTTTCTTTGAATTTAATTACCAATAAATATTGACATAATAAATGAAGAATGACAAAATAAATACTGAATAGAATATAATATAAAAACTGTAAATGAAATATACAATGTGTATACATAATAAAAATACAATCGTGGTGGTGGGGGATCCTGTGGTGGTGGTGGGGGCGCCTGGAAGTGGGGGGGTAGTCTCGCCATCAACTGCATCAGTAGCTCCTGCTGCTGAGCAAGTTGTCGACGAGTCTCGGTGTGCTGCTCCTCGGCCGCTGTCGGTCCGCCTCGGCCCGTCGTCGGTCCGCCTCGGTCCGCTCCTCCAAAAGCTGCCTCTGACGTCGCTCCTCCTGTAGCTCGTCGTTCAGGTTTTGAATTACCTGAACAACCTCAGTCGGAAGACCAGACAAAGAGGAAGAGGAAGGGGTCTTCCCCTTTTTCGCCAGCTGCGTGCCGACGCCACCCAATCCAAAGACCCTCCCTTTCTTGTTCACACCGCCAACAGCCTCCATATAGATGGCGTTGTAGTCGGAACAAGACAGGGTCGGAGGAACCTCCCCTTCAGGAGTTGAAGCCACCAGGTCCGCCTCCTTCTCGGCCCTCCTGGCCTGATACGCCTCCTGTAAATTAAAAAACACTGAAAGGATTAGTAAGCTGATTTGTAAATTATAAGCATGTGTAAGTTAAAAGTAAATACCGCTAGATCTATAGTCTTCCCATGCACCGGCTTTATTCTTCTTGGTCATTTGCATGACCTCTAACAAAGAAGGCTCTCAGTGCTCCCTCAGCTCCTATGGTGGACAAAAAACATTGAGATTATTATTTGTAAACATGTTAGATGAATCATAATAGAAATGTTTAACATAAATATACTTACAAATCTTTTCTTGTGCTCGAGGGTTGAAATGCTACCCCCAGTGTAAACTGAGGCTACAGCATCGACAGCTCTGTTTGCCCTGTTTCGAGCACTCGCCTACTGGAACGGGACACCGCCCCACTTCTGGACCATCCCATCCCAATGGTCCTCCGGGATCCAACGAGGGCGCTCACCCTTGTCCCTCACCTTCCAAAGGGTACTCTTGATGATTTTGGATGTCTTTGTGGCAAAGACCTTCCTAATCTCATCAATCATACCCTCTGCCCACTGATAATCACGTTGTAAAATGAAATGAGAATTCAAAATTAATAAGAGGTCTATTTTACAAATCAAATCACAGCAAATTGATGTGGTAACTTACCGAGAAGGTATAACACCCCTGATTTTCTGTACTCGAATCCCGATGTGATCGTCATAATTAATAAAAATACGAGTAAATTTTTCGCGTTTGAAAACATTTCCAAGACACCACCATGATCACATCAAGACCCAAATCATAGAAAACCAAAGAGTGAGATTATATAACCTAAAGCTAGATCGATAGATAAATTCCCATAACGGTATACGAAAATAATGGAGTTTATAGTGGAAGAATATGTATACCGGGCACACGCCTAGTCCTATATATGACGATATGAGAAAAGGCTCGACAAAGCATGCGATGGCATATCATAAGCCTAATAGACAACCATCATCATTTTACATAATTACATAAGCATACAATTCCTAAGATATAACTAATTTTATATACATTCGGGAATATACTCGCGACTATCTCAATCATCAATGAACGTCATTCAATATCAATCCTTCTAATATACATCAAATCATCTCTTACATTCTACATATATATATTCATTATCCATTAATTCAAAGGATTATCTTATACATACTCAAAATCTCTAAATTATCTATATCATCATATACAATTTATTCATTACACAAGAATCCATAAATGATGCCAGCCAAGGCACTTCCTTTACCGCTATTTACCTTCGCCAAAGCTTTGACTAAAGATCCGAACTCATCCCATGGTAACCTGCATCACAATGCTAAAAAGGAGACCACATGGGAGAGTGAGTTATACATTCAAAATGACGAATAATATATATATTGTGATCATGTGTATATGCATACAAACATCATCTACCATCATATATTGCCACTTATCAGCGATGGCATTCATAATCATTATCATCATTAATTCATTAAGGCTTCATTCAATACCTCCTCGCAAGGGGTTTCTCATCACTCGTGGTCATCCCATTTCAAATGCCATGCTCTTATGGCTAATGCACATGTTAACTGTTTAATGCATATGCAACGGATCCGATTTCATACTAACGGTGATCATATCCACCATACCATTCATTTCCCAATAATTATCATAACAATATCATCACTCAGGCATACACCCTTTGTGGCACCCCGCAAGGTGATTCACTTCACAATAATTATCACAATACCATCATCACTCGGGCATACACCCTTCGTGGCACCCCGCAAGGTGATATATTCAACAATAATTATCACAATACCATCATAACTCAGGGATACACCCTTCGTGGCACCCCGCAAGGTGATATATTCAATAACTATTCAATAACAATAGGACAACGTCCTCTTCATTCCGGGATATACCCTTCGTGGCACCCCGCAAGGTGATATATTCAACAACAATAGGACAACGTCCTCTTCACTCCGGGTTATACCCTTCGTGGCACCCCGCAAGGTGATATATTCAACAACAATAGGACAACGTCCTCTTCACTCCAGGATATATCCTTCGTGGCACCCCGCAAGGTGATATATTCGACAACAATAGGACAACATCCTCTTCACTCTGGGATATACCCTTCGTGGCACCCCGCAAGGTGATATATTCAACAACAATAGGACAACGTCCTCTTCACTCCGGGTTATACCCTTCGTGGCACCCCGCAAGGTGATATATTCAACAACAATAGGACAACGTCCTCTTCACTCTGGGATATACCCTTCGTGGCACCCCGCAAGGTGATATATTCAACAACAATAGGACAACGTCCTCTTCACTCCGGGATATACCCTTCATGACACCCCGCAAGGTGATATATTCAACAACAATAGGACAACGTCCTCTTCACTCCAGGTTATACCCTTCGTGGCACCCCACAAGGTGATATATTCAATAATAGGACAACGTCCTCTTCACTCCGGGATATACCCTTCGTGGCACCCCGCAAGGTGATATATTCAACAACAATAGGACAACGTCCTCTTCACTCCGGGATATACCCTTCGTGGCACCCCGCAAGGTGATATATTCAACAATGATAGGACAACGTCCTCTTCACTCCGGGATATACCCTTCGTGGCACCCCGCAATGTGATATATTCAACAACAATAGGACAACGTCCTCTTCACTCCGGGATATACCCTTCGTGGCACCCCGCAAGGTGATATATTCAACAACGATAGGACAACGTCCTTTTCACTCCAGGATATACCCTTCGTGGCACTCCACTCAGAACGAGTTACACTAAACTCAGAAATTCCCACTCGGAACTCCACTGCCCGGAATATCATACTGCCCAGAAATTCCTCACTCGGAAGGTTCTGTCTCGGACATAGCTCACTCGAAATTTCACTTAAAAATTCACCACATCTTAAATTATTTTTCAAAATTGTTGCTCGGACGGAATTCGTCCTGAATCTCGCCTATTCACCATTCACTCATCTTGCTCGGTCGAGGCACAACAATACCAGTCACTCGCTTGAGTGAGTACCGTCCCAGCATCAAACTTCACACTCTCACTCGCTCAGGCGAGGACACGTCCGCTTGAGCGAGATTCACCCAGTAACTCCCCTGATTGCATAACATGCATCTCGCTTGAGCGAAAATCCCACTCGCCTGGGCGTGATTTGCCCAGAAGCTATAATACTAACACAAGGGATCCTCGCCTGAGCGAGATCCCACCTCGCTTAAGCGAGAATATCAGAATATCCGCAAGAAACATGAGAAACTCACAACCAAACATACCAATACTTATACCAGCCAAAATTCATCAAATCTAATATGGCATATACATCATATTAGGCATTTAAAACCTGTCCCAGACCTTTATACCCATTAACATCCAATCCAATCTATTAATCATGTCAAATTCAAACTTGTCATCATCTTATATGAATATACATTTTCATATCAATTCAACACATATTTTCACACATCATCCTCACTAATCATCAACTTGCCATTTCAATTAATTCAATACATATACATGGCAAGGCAAGCATGAGTATTCATCACATACAACAATCACTATCGAATTTACTCATGCAATTTGAATGTTAACTCCTCTCCTACCTCGAGGGAAGAGCCAAAACGGTTCCAATGCTCCGAATGCTCCATCGCATCACCCGGAATACGATCTACATACCATACATATGCATACACATAATCAATAACCATCATAATTCTAACCATTTATTAGCTTATCATAAAGCTCAACCCCAAGTCCTAGACTCGCTAAACACTAAGTTATGTAATTGTGTTAGGCTTCAGGAATTCCTTTCCCAAAGCCAAGATCCTGTAGATCATAAAAGGCCAACTAGACCCAACAATATCATCATCTTACCCATTACACAATGTAGTCTCAAATCACCTCAATCCTGCAAACATTATCATTATTACTCACTATTCAACTTAGCTCTCATATCCTTCAATAACCACAATGGTTTAGAACCTCATCAAGTCACAATCCTTTCACACCAATTCCTCACATTCCACATTCATAACAACACTCATCATTAAATATCACCCATTAACATTCCATTCAAATTTTCAAGCTATATTATATCCATTTCCCAAATTCTAAGGGCTAGGGTTGTCATCAAAACCCAACAACCTTTACCAATACTCATTAATCACCACCAATGGCCATTTTTCATCATTAATATCATTCTCCAATATCATTAAACCCACATTCTACTCACATTCCACACTTTCCCCATTTTAATAGAGTTAGGGTTTCACTAAAACCCAACAACCTTCATTAATACCCATTTATTTCTCATCACCTTCCAGCATTAATCTTAAGTGCCTCATTAAATGCTTATAAGGCTCATATTTAAGCCACCCCACCTTAGGGTTTTCCATATTAATGCTCTCCCACCAACCCATTTGCCATAAATACTCCCCCAAGCCATAAAACTCATAATAATGATATTAACTTCATCAAAGATGGTGAGAAGTGTGACACCCCAAAATTGGGGGTTAAATTTTTCACGATTTTAAAGATATTAATCAATAAGGGAAATTAAGTGGTGAAGCATTAAATCGCCACCCCGGATTTATAAAACCTATCCCATATGTGAAGATATGAGAAGGTGAGTTTTGAAAATAATATAAGAGATATTCTCATTTAAAATTAGCGGAAGAATTTAAATAAATTTATGTTGTATGTTTGTATTTCAAAGAGAGTGGATTAAAAGAGAATTTAAGTCAAATCAGAGTTACACAACTCCAATGAAAATGAATATGGTTTGTAAAGAATGGTAACTCAAATATCTACAATTTTTATGCAGAAGTTGAGAGCTAATTATACCCCAAAGATTGCTTATTTTGTTAATTTATGAAATCAGCCCTGCTGAAATTTTCAGCCTGAACACCCTTAGTATTTTGGGCATAACTCAGGCTACCGAACTCCGATTGACGCAAATTGGGTATCAAAACGACGGTGACAAAATTATCTACATCTTTTATGAACAGTGCAAAAACTGATTCTTCACTCTTGAGCATGAATTTCCACGCTTAAGCGCGATCGGGTTTGAAAAGTTACGCTTAACTGAAAATGAAGAAAATTGAAAGAAGGAAAATTAGCATCAGGGGTCTTCACGCTTAAGCGTGGCCCCCTTTCGCTTGAGCGTGAGCATGTTATCATGCTTGAGCATGAGAAACAATCAGCCTCTCCCCACACAATCACGCTTGAGCGCGCCCCTTTTACACATGACTCACGCTTGAGCGTGAGAAGAAAAGGGAATCAGGACTCATGCGCGCTTGAGAGCAAAACACTCGCTTGAGCGTGGGATCCTTCACGCTTGATCACGCTTGAGCGTGACACCCTTGCACTCTCAATTTTCTCTTTAATTTGCTTGAGCGAGAGTTTCTCGCTTAAGCAAAAACACTGCAGTAGCTCACCTGATACTTCTCGCTTAAGCGATCCTTTCTTCGCTTAAGCGAAATCAATTCTCGTAACACAGAATGGTTTCTTCTAACAAGCGCTTAAGCGAAATCAATTCTCGCTTGAGTGAAGGATGGACAGTGAGCAAATTTTAGATGCAGAGCATTCACGCTTGAGCGAGGAATCTTCTCGCTTGAGCGTGTTTGACAAATTATGTAGAAAACTTAGAAACTTATGCACTCTTACATACCCAAATCAATCCTTCACAAAATAATTCAAGCCAATAATATACCTGTGCAATATATATATACATTCATAATTGAATCAATTAAA
This sequence comes from Clitoria ternatea, assembly GCA_037962975.1. Classification (NCBI taxonomy): domain Eukaryota; kingdom Viridiplantae; phylum Streptophyta; class Magnoliopsida; order Fabales; family Fabaceae; genus Clitoria; species Clitoria ternatea. Next base: position 97,750,757 of record CM075672.1, read on the forward strand.
CACACATCCAAATTTTCATTCTAATTTATCCATACAAGTAATTATGCCAATTCAAAGCTAAACAAAATATATAAAGTTATACATACAAACATTCCATACAATCCAAAATCCAAAATACTGCCGGCCAAGGCATTCTTTACCATAATAGGCTATCTTCACACCTCTTCTTCACTCAACACCTCCATGTGCAGCCCTACAACACAGGTGCTAAAAAAAATATACCACAGGGAGAGTGAGTATACTTTCTCAATGATGAAAATCTAAAATTTATGATAATATATACATGAATGCAATATAAACATCATCAAAAGGTCTCAATCCACAATCAATCATTTTAGGCACCAAGTTCAAATCCACATCACAAACACATGATATTACTTTCATTCAAGTAGACATGCCATATTACATCATCATATACATTATCAATATACATGTTCTCATACATTTAGAAAATATACCCCCTCTCCTACCTCAAGTGAAGTAGTGATCAACTCGGTCCGAAGGTTCCGCCTTGTCGATGGGGTTATTCCCTATATTAACATATTCAAAGAATCATAATTAATCAACCACTCAACACAAATTCAACTTTAACTAACCATTTTTATATCTACAATTCATAACATGTATAAAACATGTTACAGGCATTCTTTTCCTTTCTTTATTAGGCTTTGGGAATTCCTTATTACCATACCACCTTCATTATATCTAAAAGCCACAAAACCCATAACCTAACATCCATGATAATGCTTTGTCAATCATAACCCAAACTCTCTGTAGCTTGTATTTGCCTTCAAATACCTCAATTTACCAACATTCACCATTTTCCCCAAATCTTTAAAAGTTAGGGTTTTTCACTAACCCATTAGCATTCATAAATACCCATTAATTTATTTTTTTTCTTCTTTCAGCCATAAAGTATCTACCTCATTAACACTTCATAAGACCCACAACATTAAAGCAAACAAAAGAAGTGAATATGGCTTACCACACCCAAACAAAATGGGTTCCAGGAAAAGAGAAGAGGAGCTGTAAAAATAGAGGAAGAAAGAAGAGAAATCCAAACTCCAATAGTTTCCTTCTAAGCTCCAGTGAACGAAATTTGACAAGAGTGAAATAGAACCACCTTTTCTTAGGGTTTAGAAGAAAGAAGAGAAAAGGGGAAAATAGAAGAAGAAGAAGAAATATGTCTCTGCCAAATGGTCTCAGGAAGTCACAAAAAATGAGAGAAGGAAAATGGGCCTTTAGCATTTAACTTTAACTCCTTCATTAAAATTTCATCATTTTTCCATAAACAGGTTCTTTGTTTGGGCTCAATACTTATCTAAAAATTATTCTTAATATATATCCGGACTCCCAATAATATTCTCAACAGCCCTGACCAATATCATCTCAAACAGAGATATTTGGTCTGATACCCATATTTTATCCGGGTCAGTTTTTAACTTGTCCGGTCATAATAATTCACTAACAGTCTCTGAAAATCTTAATTAAATTATTTCTAGCATTTTGGGATATTAATCAACCCCCATCTAATTATTCAATATTCATTTCTTAATATAACTTCTATTTTTTTTGAAAAATTCAGGGTGTTACAATCTACCCCACCTAAAAAAAATTTCGTCCTCGAAACTTGACATACCGGATTCGAATGCGTGAGGATACCATTCACGGATATCATTCTCGCGTTCCCAAGTGAGTGACTCCATGTTTCCATGCTTCCACGCTACCTTCACCAAAGGTACCATTTTATTCCGTAATTTCTTCATGGAATACTCGACAATACGAACCGAAACGGGAGGGACAGACAAATCATCCCGCACTTCAACATCGTCAGTAGGGATCACATGCAAAGGATCATGAATGTACTTTCTCAACTGCGATACATGGAATACGTTATGAAGGTTTGCAAGTTGTGGAGGAAGTGCAATCCGGTAAGCAACATCCCCAATCCGCTCTAAGATTTCATAAGGTCCGATGAACTTAGGGCTTAACTTTTTGCTCTTCAAAGCTCTACCAATGCCCTTATCATGCGAGACTCGTAAGAACACATGATCACCAACTTGAAATTCAAATGGCTTCCTCCTTTTGTCATAATAGCTCTTCGGTCGGTCTTGAGCGATTTTCATCTTCTCCCGGATCATCTTGATCTGTTTTGTGGTTTCCTCAATAATCTCAGGCCCTAAAGCCAAGTTCTCACCAACTTCTAGCCAACATAAAGGGGTTCGACGCCTCCTTCCATATAATGCCTCATATGGTGCCATACCAATACTAGAATGGAAGCTGTTATTGTAGGTGAATTCAATCAGAGGCAAATATTTTTCCCACAAACCACCGTGCTCTAAAACACAAGCACGCAGCAAGTCCTCAAGACTCTGAATAGTCCGCTCAGATTGTCCGTCAGTTTGAGGATGGTACGCCGAACTTAGCTTCAATTTTGAACCCATAGCTTCATGTAAGCTTCCCCAAAACCGGGAAGTGAATCGGGGGTCACGATCAGACACTATACTCAAGGGCACTCCATGTAACCTCACAATCTCTTTGACGTATAATTATGCCAAATCCTGCAAGGAACTCTTCATACTGATTAGTAGAAAATGTGTACTCTTTGTCAAACGGTCTATAATCACCCAAATTCCATCACATTTGGTCCTCGTTCTTGGCAATCCGGACACAAAGTCCATGGCAATTGCATCCCACTTCCAAACGGGAATATCAAGTGATCTCAAAGTACCAAAAGGTCTCTGATGTTCTACCTTCACTTTCTGACAAATAAGGCACGAAGCTACAAAATTGGCAACGTCACGCTTCATTCCAGGCCACCAAAAATTCTTCTTTACATTTTGGTACATCTTGGTCGCACCGGGGTGAATACTAAAAATGCTTTTATGTGCTTCTTCAAGCACCGTATGTCTTAGATCTCCGAATGGAGGCACATACACACGACTTTTTACTCGCCATAAGCCATCAACATCTTCCATAAGAAATAAATTCTTCCCATTATCTTGAGATCTTCTCATCTCTTGTAAATAATCATCATCCCCTTGTTTCTCCTTTACAAGCTCCAAAAACTCATTACATATCCTCAAGGTAGCAAAGCATAGCTTCTTGGAAGATTGAACCTTGGTCCCAACATTCAAGTTCTGAAATTCCTCAATCAATTCGAACTCTTTGACCATCATGGCCGACATATGCAAGGACTTTCGACTAAGAGCATCGGCAACAACATTAGCTTTTCCCGGATGATACTTTAATTCAAAATCATAGTCCTTTAGGAATTCCATCCATCTCCTTTGACGCATATTCAATTCTTTTTGATCAAAGAGGTATTTCAAGCTTTTGTGGTCACTAAACACCATAAACCTCGAACCATATAGATAATGACGCCAAATCTTTAAAGCAAACACAACCGCCGCCAACTCCAAGTCATGAGTTGGGTAGTTAACTTCATGAGGTCGCAACTGGCGTGAAGCATAAGCTATAACACGTTCACTCTGCATTAGCACACATCCCAGTCCATGTTGCAAAGCATCGCAATACACCACAAAATCTTCTTGTAAATCAGGCAATGCCAAGATAGGCGCAGAAGTCAACCTCATCTTCAACTCCTCAAAGCATTTCTCACATTCAGCTGTCCATACAAAAGGTTGGTTCTTCCTTGTCAAGTTCGTCAAAGGTTTTGCAAGACGAGAAAAACCTTCGATGAACCTCCGATAATATCCGGCAAGTCCAAGGAAACTCCTAATTTCCGTAACCGACGTAGGTCTAGACCATGCCATAACGGCTTCAACCTTAGAGGGATCCACCGAAACACCGTCTTCAGATATCACATGTCTAAGAAACTGGACGCTCGTCAACCAGAATTCACATTTAGAGAGCTTAGCGTACAACTGGTTCTCTCTAAGGATATTTAACACAATCCTCAAATGTTCCTCGTGCTCTTCTCGGCTTTTGGAATATACTAGAATACCATCGATGAATACCACCACAAAATGATCCAGGTATTCATGAAAGAGGCGGTTCATATAACTCATGAACACCGCTGGAGCATTAGTCACTCCAAATGGCATTACGACGTACTCGTAATGGCCATATCGTGTCCTAAACGCAGTCTTTGGAATGTCTTCGGTTCTCACCCGAATTTGATGATAACCAGAACGTAAGTTGATCTTCAAGAACACCACTGCACCTCTTAATTGGTCCAACAGATCATCAATATGAGGCAAGGGATATCTATTCTTTATTGTCAGCTTATTCAATTGGCAGTAGTCAACACACAACCGCATAGATCTATCCTTCTTTTTGACCAATAAAACAGGAGCCCCCCAAGGTGATACACTGGGTCGAACAAACTCCTTCTCAAGTAGCTCTTCAATTTGCTTCTTGAGTTCAGCCAACTCCATAAGAGACATCCTATACGGAGCTATAGACACTGGTTCTGCACCAGGTACAAGATCGATAGTAAACTCAACCTCTCTCAGAGGTGGTAAACCGGGTATCTTTTCGGGAAAGACATCTAAGAATTTTGACACCACAGGGACACTAAGGGGATTGGGACCACTCGTCCCATCAGCAAGAGATAGTAACATGCAAAGTTGATCTATACCTTGCACACCAAATTGTCCCGTGTCAGAAGAAGGGAAAATAATTGTTCGTTGTCGACAATCAACTAAAACTTTATTGAAAGAGAGCCAATCCATACCAAGAGTGATCTCCAATCCCTTCAGAGGTAGGCAAATAAAAGACACAACAAATCTTCTCCCATCTAGGAGCATATTGACATTATTACACCGGTTAACCGATTTGAGACAAGTACCGGTTGGAGTGGTAACCACTAGAGAATTTTTCATTAAACACACCGGCAATCTCAATCGCCGAACATAATCCTCGGATATAAAAGAGTGGGTTGCACCCGAATCATAAATAACATGAACAGAATGCCCAAGTATTTTACATTTACCTTCAACTAAGTTTTCAGCTTGTGTTGCTTCCTCACCGGTCACAGCAAACACTCTTCTGGCATTTGGTTGAACATTTCCACCATCCCTATTTCCTTCACGAGCACCATTACCATTACCTCGGCCATTGACACGCCTTCCACCATTATAACCACCTCGGCCACCATTTCGGCCACCATTGTTTATATTACCACGGCCCCGACCACCATTGTGGCCTCCGCGGTTCACATGATCGGGTGTATTTGCACGGTTGGGAGTATTAGCTTGCATATGAGCTTGCCTCGCAAGTAAAGGACATGCGGGGCGAATATGTCCTATCTGATCACAATTATAACATATCACATCATCCCGTTGTGCACACTCGCGAATATAATGAGGTCCTTCACACCTATAGCATCTCGGTCCATTGGCATTTGCATTGCCCCAGCCAAAAGTGTTACTGTGTCCACCGCCTCTAGCTTGGACATTAGAATGAGCACCCCTCTGAAAATGTCCCTTTCTGAAATTTCCTTGCCTTTTAAAACTGGAAGACTGACCCTTCAACTTTGAGTCAAATTTGGATTGAGGATGGGGAGCATGTTCTTCATAAATGCGGCACTTATTTACAAGTACCGTGAAGCTTCAGATTTCCTGGTGACATATAGCCCTCTGAATATCAGGGCGTAAGCCATTCTCAAATTTTATGAACTTAGAGGCTTCAGTCCCCTCTCGTTGATAGGGAGGGTAAAATTCGCAAAGTTCCTCAAATTTGGAAGCATATTCTTCCACTGTCATTGTACCTTGTTTGAGTTCCATGAACTCTGGCTCCTTCTTACCCTTATAATTCTCAGGCACATACTTTCTCATGAGTTCAAACTTAAAATTTTCCCAAGTCAAAGGAATGGCAGCAGCAATCATTCGACTTTTGGTGAGTCTCCACCAAGTCTCCGCTTCATCCCTCAGCATAAAAACAACATACTCCACTTTCTGGAGCTCACTACATTCAAAGCTATCAAAGATCTGCTCAACATCTCGGATCCAAACATAGGCTTGCTCGGGCCGAAATCCACCATGAAACTCAGATGGTTTTCGCTTTAAGAACATATCAAGGCCTTGAGTACCTTGAATAACAGGAGCAGGTTGTCTTTCCGCTTCTTGTCTTTCACGGTTTTGTAACTCAAGGAGGTCGGCAAAGCGATTCAAGGCTCTAGCGATAGCGTAATCATTATCTTGACGATGACGGGACATCTCAATATCTATAATCATAACATGAGATTTCACTAACATTAGTAGACTAATCTATAAATTTCTCTATAGTTTTATATTATAGTACTTCATCGTAAAAATTGAAGTTATGGCCCTTCATCATGGAGTCCAACATCAACTAACTCATATTAAAGCTCATAAAAGCATATCATCATATCATGGTGTCATATACATTCATAAAACATAGGATTCATCATTGAGGAAGAAGAGTGTGAAGAAAGCTTGGCCGGACTTATAGCATTCACATTCAATCCACAGTCAACTCATACATAGTCAAACAACAATGACAATCATTCATCAATTTCATATCCTATTCTAATAATAATAACAATTAATCACAGTAATACATAGTGAATAATGCTCTGATACCAGGTTGTGACACCCTGAAATTGGGGGTAAATTTTTCACGATTTTAAAGATATTAATCAATAAGGAAAATTAAGTGGTGAAGCATTAAATCGCCACCCCGGATCTATAAAACCTATCCCATATATGAAGATATGAGAAGGTGAGTTTTGAAAATAATATAAGAGATATTCTCATTTAAAATTAGCGGAAGAATTTAAATAAATTTATGTTGTATGTTTGCATTTCAAAGAGAGTGGATTAAAAGAGAATTTAAGTCAAATCAGAGTTACACAACTCCAATCAAAATGAATATGGTTTGTAAAGAATGGTAACTTAAATATCTACAATTTTTATGCAGAAGTTGAGAGCTAATTATACCCCAAAGATTGCTTAATTTGTTAATTTATGAAATCAGCCCTGCTGAAATTTTCAGCCTGAACACCCTTTATTATTTTGGGCATAACTCGGGCTACCGAACTCGGATTGACGCAAATTGGGTATCAAAACGACGGCGACAAAATTATCTACAACTTTTGTTAACAGTGCAAAAACTGATTCTTCATGCTTGAGCATGAATTTCCACGCTTAAGCGCGATCAGGTTTGAAAAGTTACGCTTAAGTGAAAACGAAGAAACTTGAAAGAAGGAAAATTAGCATCAGGGGTCTTCACGCTTAAGCGTGGCCCCCTTTCGCTTGAGCGTGAGCATGTTATCATGCTTGAGTGTGAGAAATAATCAACCTCTCCCCATACAATCACGCTTGAGCGCGCCCCTTTTACACATGACTCACGCTTGAGCGTGAGAAGAAAAGGGAATCAGGACTCATGCGCGCTTGCACTCTCAATTTTCTCTTTAATTTTCTTGAGCGAGAGTTTCTCGCTTAAGCGAAAACACTCCAGTAGCTCACCTGATACTTCTCGCTTAAGCGATCCTTTCTTCGCTTGAGCGAGATTAACACAGAATGGTTTCTTCTAACAAGCGCTTAAGCGAAATCAATTCTCGCTTGAGCGAAGGATGGACAGTGATCAAATTTTAGATGCAGAGCATTCACGCTTGAGCGAGGAATCTTCTCGCTTGAGCGTGTTTGACAAATTATGTAGAAAACTTAGAAACTTATGCACTCTTACATACCCAAATCAATCCTTCACAAAATAATTCAAGCCAATAATATACCTGTGCAATATATATATACATTCATAATTGAATCAATTAAACACACATCCAAATTTTCATTCCAATTTATCCACACAAGTAATTATGCCAATTCAAAGCTAAACAAAATATATAAAGTTATACATACAAACATTCCATACAATCCAAAATCCAAAATACTGTCGGCCAAGGAATTCTTTACCATAATAGGCTATCTTCACACCTCTTCTTCACTCAACACCTCCATGTGCAGCCCTACAACACAGGTGCTAAAAAAAATATACCACAGGGAGAGTGAGTATACTTTCTCAATGATGAAAATCTAAAATTTATGATAATATATACATGAATGCAATATAAACATCATCTATAAAAACTCCAATCCATACTAAATAATCAAATATCAATTTACTAAACATAATCATATATGTATCCTTTTTAATTCACAAGAAACAAATCGTCCACTAACACATTCACAGTTGGTTTCAAAAGTAAGTTCTATTTATCCTTCACACAATTCACTCAACAGGATATCATTCTATGTCATGTTCTTATGGCTAACACACATGCTAGTGTTTAAAATACATATGCACAGATCTGATTATTATTTCAACAGAGATCTCATTCACTTATATTAACATCATCACTCCGGGATATACCCTTCGTGGCACCCCGCATGGTGATATATTCATCAATCATATCATCATCATCACTTCGGGATAAATACCCTTTGTGGCACCTGAAAGGTGATATATTCATCAATCATATCATTATCATCACTCCGGGATATATATAGCCTTTGTGGCACCCCGCAAGGTGATATATTCATCAATCATATCATTATCATCACTCCGGGATATATATACCCTTTGTGGCACCCCGCAAGGTGATATATTTATCAATCATACCATCATCACCACTCAGGGATATACCCTTCGTGGCACCCCGCAAGGTGATATATTTATCAATATCATAACATAATCATCACATGATATACCATTCTTAGCCTCAAAAGGCCTCAATCCACAATCAATCATTTTAGGCACCAAGTTCAAATCCACATCACAAACACATGATATTACTTTCATTCAAGTAGACATGCCACATTACATCATCATATACATTATCAACATACATGTTCTCATACATTTAGAAAATATACCCCCTCTCCTACCTCAAGTGAAGTAGTGATCAACGCGGTCCGAAGGTTCCGCCTCGTCGATGGGGTTATTCCCTATATTAACATATTCAAAGAATCATAATTAATTAACCACTCAACACAAATTCAACTTTAACTAACCATTTTTATATCTACAATTCATAACATGTATAAAACATGTTACAGGCATTCTTTTCCTTTCTTTATTAGGCTTTGGGAATTCCTTATTACTATACCACCTTCATTATATCTAAAAGCCACAAAACCCATAACCTAACATCCATGATAATGCTTTGTCAATCATAACCCAAACTCTCTGTAGCTTGTATTTGCCTTCAAATACCTCAATTTACCAACATTCACCATTTTCCCCAAATCTTTAAAAGTTAGGGTTTTTCACTAACCCATCAGCATTCATAAATACCCATTAATTTATTTTTTTTTTCTTCTTTCAGCCATAAAGTATCTACCTCATTAACACGTCATAAGACCCACAACATTAAAGCAAACAAAAGAAGTGAATATGGCTTACCATACCCAAACGAAATGGGTTCCAGGAAAAGAGAAGAGGAGCTGTAAAAATAGAGGAAGAAAGAAGAGAAATCCAAACTCCAATAGTTTCCTTCTAAGCTCTAGTGAATGAAATTTGAGAAGAGTGAAATAGAACCACATTTTCTTAGGGTTTAGGAGAAAGAAGAGAAAAAGGGAAAATAGAAGAAGAAGAAGAAATATGTCTCTGCCAAATGGTCTCAGGAAGTCACGAAAAATGAGAGAAGGAAAATGGGCCTTTAGCATTTAACTTTAACTCCTTCATTAAAATTTCATCGTTTTTCCATAAACAGGTTCTCTGTTTGGGCTCAATACTTATCCAAAAATTATTCTGAATATATATCCGGACTCCCAATAATATTCTCAACAGCCATGACCAATATCATCTCAAACAGAGATATTTGGTCCGACACCCATATTTTATCCGGGTCAGTTTTCAACTTGTCCGGTCATAATAATTCACTAACAGTCTCTGAAAATCTTAATTAAATTATTTCTAGCATTTTGGGATATTAATCAACCCCCATCTAATTATTCAATATTCATTTCTTAATATAACTTCTATTTTTTTTGAAAAATTCAGGGTGTTACAAGAAGAGCTTACCTCACCCTAAAACGAAAATGGAGTCAAGAAAGGTAGAAAGGGAGCACGAAATAGAGTGGGAGAAGGAGAGCTCCATACCACCATCGTTGTCTCCTTTAAGCTTGAAGCAACCAAAATGGAAGAAAGAGGAAGGGTACACCATATTTGGATTTCTTTGGAGAATGGAAGAAAGAGAAAGAGAAGAGGAGAAGAGATGAAGAAAAATGAATGAGGAGGAGGAGAAGAAGTAGCGTGAAGCATAAGAGAGGTAGAAGGGTTTATGTTTTAATATTTTGCTTCACATTAAAATTTCACCGTTTTATAATAAACAGGCTCACAGTTCAAGCTCAATACCATATCCAAAAATTATTCCGAATATAGATTCAGATTCCCAATAATATTCTTAACAGCCCTGACCAATGGCATCTCAATCGGAGATACTTGGTCTGACACCCATATTCTATTCATGTATAATTTCATCTCACATAACCTCAGTAAATTATAAATATCCATAATAAATCCCAATTTAATCATTCCAATATTTTTTGGGACACAAATCCACTCATATATATTTATTTACTATTTATTCTCATTATTTATTCATTTTTATAAAATTCGGGGTGTTACAATCCACCCCACCTTAAAAGAATTTCGTCCTCGAAATTCAGCATCAATATACATATCACAAGGCCATACCTCAGGCCACACACCATTAAGGTTCAACGACACTATAGAATAACATTGGACTTCCCAAAGTCCATCAGAACACGTTCATCACCACTTCATCATTCTTAACATAAAATTTCCGCATCAAGTGTGTCATGTATCATCAATTACAACTCACCCAAGAGAGCTCACATGTTCATACTCAGTATGACCAGATAGGCTCAATACATTCACCATAAGCAGTTACAATCCCAACACCTGCCCGGCTTATGTGTTGCTGTATCCGACATACAGGAAGGCGTCCCAATCCTGTAGTGGTCACAACAAACACAAAGTCGGCGCATAAGTGCATGTTGCCACAATGCCTATGACATGTAAGACCATATCGGGACCAGTACTTTGTATTCCCATTGCTCATATTGGTCACACATATTCAAGCGATACCAGTCCATATAAGACTCAGTGACAATCCTCACTAGTCCACAACTAACATATTCATATCTCATCATCATTGTATAGTTAATTTGGCATAAATCATGCCATACCAATCATCAAACCTTAATTAACTTCACCATCAATCAGTGTACCAATCATATATTTTCAATCATCATAAAATAAATACCCCAAATTCATCATTATTATTCATCAATCATCAGGGTTTACATTCATCATTCATATTCCATCACATATCAGCTCTAGCTTCAACAACGTATTTCACAATTAATTTCGTTATGGCTCAGCCATTCATAAGGTTCCATCAATCAATAGACTTAGGAAGTCTAAGGGTTACCTAGTACCCATTGTGGAGTTCTCACATACCACACAACATCATTATATATGGCTCACAAAAACAACATATAGCCTAGACCGCCATAGGGTCCAATTAAATTAATTCTTTACTACAACTGATCATACAAGATCATACCAAGTCAATCTAGGTCATCACACCTAGTGGGTCAAAATCAAATCAATTATTCACTCGGTTTTCACACACAAAACCGAGACATAACCCTGATCATGCGCCAATATAATTTCACAGTCATAATCTTGTCACATATCCATGTCCCAGTCTAGGGAGATACAACAAATAACTTATATCATATAACATATAGGGTTCTTGTACCAAAGGATATAAAATTCATCCTTCACAAATGGCACAACCAATCATTTAGATTCAAACATACCCATACTAGGGAATTATTCAATATCATCCATCTAATCAACTCAAACATATGAGTTCCATTTTCATTTAACAAGCACTCCTTGGCTAGACGCCACATGCATAATGCATATAAGAGACCTAACCAAAAATTTGATTTTATTACATACCTCAAGGTTTCATAATCCATGGTCTACCATCATGTCAATTCATTTCTCAATATTCTCTATCCATGATCAACACATGGCATAAAATCATCATCATATCAATTCATATCTCATCTTTCATATTCATAACTCAATATTTCATTTCCATGATTAACATCCAACATGGATCTATCATCAAATCAATTTACATTATATATATCAACATCAATGCACAATAACAATATATTCGTCATTTGAAGGTAATAGGGTAAGGAACTTGGCCGGTCTTACACAAATAAGTACATCAATCACATATTGAGGAAATTCATTCACTCATATTCAATCTCATAATTCATTCATGATTATCAATGAGCAACTATGCTCCACAAATACTTCATACAACCTCAATGATAAGGGTATACTCTCATAAACATCAACCACGTCTTATGAATCATAATCTCATAAAAATCCTTAAATAGCATCATTCACAACTCAATATTAATGATTCATAATAATCCTCAATAAGCACTAATGCCTTTATAATCAATCCATAATCCTTAGACAACTAGTCACTCACAAATCCACATAGGGTAATCAATACCTTAACATATCATCATTCTCTAGATAATTATCATTCTTACTCTATACAAAACAACCATATTCCAATGATCACCAAAAGATTTCAATATCGAGTTATCGTGCTCCAAACATCTTGTAATATCAATTCAATGTAGAGTAACTGTGCTCCGATAATAACCAATAACTATAATTCAGAGCAAAATATGCTCTGATACCAGATTATAACACCCTTGATTTTCTGTACTCGAATCCCGATGTGATCGTCATAATTAATAAAAATGCGAGTAAATTTTTTGCGTTTGAAAACATTTCCAAGACACCACCATGATCACATCAAGACCCAAACCACAGAAAACCAAAGAGTGAGATTATATAACCTAAAGCTAGATCGATAGATAAATTGCCCATAACGGTATACGAAAATAATGGAGTTTACAGCGGAAGAATATGTATACCGGGCACACGCCTAGTCCCATATATGACGATATGAGAAAAGGCTCGGCAAAGCATGCGATGGCATATCATAAGCCTAATAGACAACCATCATCATTTAACATAATTACATAAGCATACAATGCGTAAGATATAACTAATTTTATATACATTTGGGAATATACTCCCGACTATCTCAATCATCAATGAACGTCATTCAATTTCAATCCTTCTAATACACATCAAATCATCTCTTACATTCTACATATAAATATTCATCATCCATCAATTCAAAGGATTATCTTATACATACTCAAAATCTCTAAATCATCTATATCATCATATACAATTTATTCATTACACAAGAATCCATAAATGATACCGGCCAAGGCACTTCCTCTACCGCTATTTACCTTCGCCAAAGCTTTGACTAAAGATCCGAACTTATCCCATGGTAACCTGCATCACAATGCTAAAAAGGAGACCACATGGGAGAGTGAGTTATACATTCAAAATGACGAATAATATATATATTGTGATCATGTGTATATGCATACAAACATCATGTATGCTTTGCTATAAATCATAAAATTAGCATTCATTTATCATTTCATTATTATAATAGGCATACAAGCCTCATGAATTATAATTCATATCATAAACAAGCACAACATATACACAATCACATACACCATCACATAATGCCACTTATCAGCGAGGGCATTCATAATCATTATCATCATTAATTCATTAAGGCTTCATTCAATACCTCCTCGTAAGGGGTTTCTCATCACTCGTGGTCATCCCATTTCAAATGCCATGCTCTTATGGCTAATTCATATGTCAACTATTTAATGCATATGCAACAGATCCGATTTCATACCAACAGTGATCATATCCACCATACCATTCATTTCCCAATGATTATCATAACAATATCATCACTCAGGGATACACCCTTCGTGGCACCCCGTAAGGTGATTCACTTCATAATAATTATCACAATACCATCATCACTCAGGGATACACCCTTCATGGCACCACGCAAGATGATATATTCAACAATAATTATCACAATACCATCATCACTCAGGGATAAACCCTTTGTGGCACCCTGCAAGGTGATATATTCAACAACTATTCAACAACAATAGGACAACGTCCTCTTCACTCCAGGATATACACTTCGTGGCACCCCGTAAGGTGATATATTCAACAACAATAGGACAACGTCCTCTTCACTCCGGGTTATACCCTTCGTGGCACCCCGCAAGGTGATATATTCAACAACAATAGGACAACGTCCTCTTCACTCCGGGATATACCCTTCGTGGCACCCCGCAAGGTGATATATTCAACAACAATAGGACAACGTCCTCTTCACTCTGGGTTATACCCTTCGTGGCACCCCGCAAGGTGATATATTCAACAACAATAGGACAACGTCCTCTTCACTCCGGGTTATACCCTTCGTGGCACCCCGTAAGGTGATATATTCAACAACAATAGGACAACGTCCTCTTCACTCCGGGGTATACCCTTCGTGGCACCACACAAGGTGATATATTCAACAACAATAGGACAACGTCCTCTTCACTCCGGGATATACCCTTCGTGGCACCCGCAAGGTGATATATTCCACAACAATAGGATAACGTCCTCTTCACTCCGGTTTATACCCTTCGTGGCACCCCGCAAGGTGACATACAACAACAATAGGACAACGTCCTCTTCACTCTGGGATATACCCTTCGTTGTACCCCGCAAGGTGATATATTCAACAACAATAGGACAACGTCCTCTTCAGACTGGGATATACCCTTCGTGGCACCCCGGAAGGTGATATATTCAACAACGATAAGACAACGTCCTCTTCACTCTGGGATGTACCCTTCGTGGCACCCCACAAGGTGATATATTCAACAACAATAGGACAACGTCCTCTTCACTCCGAGATATACCCTTTGTGGCACCCCGCAAGGTGATATATTCAACAACGATAGGACAACGTCCTCTTCACTCCGGGATATACCCTTCGTGGCACTCCACTCGGAACGAGTTACACTGAACTCGGAAATTCCCACTCGAAACTCCACTGCCTGAAATATCATACTGGGAGACCTTTCCCTCAGAATTATATGCACTTCGTCACTCGGAAGGTTCTGTCTCGGACATAGCTCACTCGGAATTTCACTCGAAAATTCACCACATCTTAAATTATTTTCCAAAATTCTCGCTCGGACAGAATTCGTCCAGAATCTTGCCTATTCACCATTCACTCGTCTCGCTCGGTCGAGGCACAATAATACCAATCACTCGCTTGAGTGAGTATCATCTCAGCATCAAACTTCACACTCTCACTCGCTCAGGCGCGGACACGTCCGCTTGAGCGAGATTCACCCAGTAACTCCCCTGATTGTATAACATGCATCTCGCTTAAGCGGAAATCCCACTCGCCTGGGCGAGGTTTGCCCAGAAGCTATAATACTGACACAAGGGATCCTCGCCTGAGCGAGATCCCACCTCGCTTAAGTGAGAATATCAGAATATGCGTAAGAAACATGAAAAACTCACAACCAAACATACCAAAACTTATACCAGCCAAAATTCATCAAATCTAATATGGCATATACATCATATTAGGCATTTAAAACCTGTCCCAGACCTTTATACCCATTAACATCCAATCCAATCTATTAATCATGTCAAATTCAAACTTGTCATCATCTTACATGAATATACATTTTCATATCAATTCAACATATATTTTTACACATCATCCTCATTAATCATCAACTTGCCATTTCAATTAATTTAATACATATACATGACAAGGCAAGCATGAGTATTCATCATATACAACAATCACTATCGAATTTACTCATGCAATTTTAATGTTAACTCCTCTCCTACCTCAAGGGAAGAGCCGAAACGGTTCCAATGCTCTGAATGTTCCATCGCATCACCTGGAATACGATCTACATACCATACATATGCATACACATAATCAATAACCATCATAATTCTAACCATTTATTAGCTTATCATAAAGCTCAACCCCAAGTCCTAGACTCGCTAATCACCATGTTATGCAATTATGTTAGGCTTCGGGAATTCCTTTCCCAAAGCCAAGATCCTGTAGATCATAAAAGGCCAACTAGACCCAACAATATCATCATCTTACCCATTACACAATATAGTCTCAAATCAACTCAATCCTACAAACATCATCATTATTACTCACTATTCAACTTAGCTCTCATATCCTTCAATAACCACAATGGTTTAGAACCTCATCAAGTCACAATCTTTTCACACCAATCCCTCACATTCCACATTCATAACAACACTCATCATTAAATATCACCCATTAACATTCCATTCAACCTTTCAAGCTATATTATATCCATTTCCCAAATTCTAAGGGCTAGGGTTTTCATCAAAACCTAACAACCTTTACCAATACTCATTAATCACCACCAATGGCCATTTTTCATCATTAATATCATTCTCCAATATCATTAAACCCACATTTTACTCACATTCCACACTTTCCCCATTTTATTAGAGTTAGGGTTTCACTAAAACCCAACAACCTTCATTAATACCCATTTATTTCTTATCACCTTCCAGCATTAATCTTAAGTGCCTCATTAAATGCTTATAAGGCTCACATTTAAGCCACCCCACCTTAGGGTTTTCCATATTAATGCTCTCCCAACAACCCATTTGCCATAAATACTCCCCCAAGCCATAAAACTCATAATAATGATATTAACTTCATCAAAGATGGTAAGAAAAGCTTACCTCACCCTAAAATGAAAATTGAGTCAAGGAAGGGGGAGAGGGAGCACGAAATAGAGTGGTAGAAGGAGAGCTCCATACCACCATCGTTGTCTCCTTCAAGCTTGAAGCAACCAAAATGGAAGAAAGAGGAATGGTACACCACATTTGGATTTCATTGGAGAATGGAAGAAGGAGAAAGAGAAGAGGAGAAGAGATGAAGAAAAATAAATGAGGAGGAGGAGAAGAAGTAGCGTGAAGCATAAGAGAGGTAGAAGGGTTTATGTTTTAATATTTTGTTTCACATTAAAATTTCACCGTTTTATAATAAACAGGCTCACCGTTCGGGCTCAATACCATATCCAAAAATTATTCCGAATATAGATTCGGATTCCCAATAATATTCTTAACAGCCCTGACCAATGGCATCTCAATCGGAGATACTTGGTCTGACACCCATATTCTATTCGGGTATAATTTCATCTCACATAAGCTCAGTAAATTATAAATATCCATAATAAATCCCAATTTAATCATTCCAATATTTTTTGGGATACAAATCCACTTATATATATTTATTTACTATTTATTCTCATCATTTATTCATTTTTATAAAATTCAGGGTGTTAGAGAAGGTGTCAAACCACCTATCTTGGATAACCTTCCCAACATCTGTCTAAGATATATATGGACCATCCCACTGGGCCTTCAAAACCTTAGTAATCGCTTTGGTAGTGCGACTATTATCTACAAAGCTGTAATGACAACAATTATATCAGGAGTAAAACAACACACAATCTAGGGAGACTCCCAAAATTCTGACAGAGTCTCCCCTATAAATGTAACATTTCCAAGTTTAAATAGTTACCCTGTTACAAACAAAAGAGTTCCCAGTATGATTCAATCTATACAAGTACTAATTAAAGTAACATACAATAAACTCACAAGTCTTTCCACTAAAGTTTAATATAAAGTACCATACAAATAACATAAAAGTATTTGAGTTTTAGTCACTTACTCGTCTCCGGCCAGCACGGGTACCAACATGGGTAGAGGGTGTAACATCCTGAATTTTTTAAAATGAATAATTGACGAGAATAAATAATAAATAATTGTATGTGAGTGGACTTGTGTCCCAAAAATATCGGAAAGATTAAATGGGGATTTATTATGGATATTTATGAATTACTGAGCTTAAGTGAGATAAAATTATACCCGGTTAGAATATGAGTGTCAGACCAAGTATCTCTGATTGAGATGTCATTAGTCAAGGCTGTTAATAATATTATTGGGGATCCGAATCTATATTCGGAATAATTTTTAGAATTAGTATTGAGCCCGAACTGTGAGCCTGTTTGTTATAAAACGGTGAGATTTTAATGTAAAGCAAAATGATAAAAATATAAACTCTCACTTTCTCTTCTCTTTTCACGTCACTTCTTCTTCTCCTTCTTCTTCCTATTCTTTTCATTTCCTCTTCCACTCATCTTCTTCTTCCTCTTCTAAAAACCCTATGCATGGTGGTGTGCCTTCTCCTTCTTCATCTTCGTTTTCCTTCAAGCTTGGAAGAGATGACAATGGTGATTAGAAGCTCTCCCTCTCCCTTGTATTTTCATTCTCTTTCTCTCATTCTTGGAGCTCACTCCCTTTTGCTTGAGGTAAAGCTTCCTCTCTATTTTCTTGAGCTCTAACCCTTGGTTATGTGTTTGGGTTATTGGGACAGTGTTAAATATGTATGGGTAGATCTTGGAGAAGCTTTATGTGAGGAAACCCTAAGGTGGGGTGTTGTTATTATGGCATTAATGGTGATTTATTATAGGTGCATGGAATTAATACTTGAATGAGTGGAAAATAAATAAGCATTTATGGTGTTGTTGGGTTTTAGTGAAACCCTAACTCTAATAAATTGGGGGAAGTGTGAAATATGAGTAGAATATAGGTTTAATGATATTGGAGAATGATATTAATGATGAAAGATGGCCATTGATGGTGATTAATGAGCATGGGTAAATGTTGTTAGGTTTTGATGAAAAACCCTTGCCTTAAAAATTTGAGAAAATGTATATATTATGACTTGAAGGTTGAGTTGGAAGTGAATGGGTGTTGTTTAATATGTATGTTGTTAGTTATAGTGATGAACAATGATGAACATTGTAGATAATCCTTAATGGTGGAATCAATGGATATACATATTGGTATGATAAGATTGTGACTTGATGAGGTTCTAGACCATTGTGGGTGCTATTTAAATTTGAATGATTAATTATGGTTATTGAAGAATATGAGAACTAAGTTGAATATTGAGTAACAATAATGATGTTTGAAGGATTGAGGTGATTTGAGACTACATTATGTAATGGGTAAGATGATGATGTTGTTGGGTTTAGTTGGCCTTTTATGATCTAGAGGATCTTGGCTTTGGGAAAGGAATTCCCGAAGCCTAACACAATTGCATATGTTGGTGTTTAGCAAGTCTAGGACTTGGGGTTAAGCTTTATGATAAGCTAGCAAGTATTTGAATTGTGATGGTCATTAATTATATGAATTATACTTGCATATGGTATGTAGATTGTATTCCGGGTGATGCAATGGAGCATTTGGAGCATTGGAATCGTTTCTGCTCTTCCCTCAAGGTAGGAGAGAAGTTAACATTCAAACTGCATGAGTAAATTGATAGTGGTTGTTGTATGTGACTGATACTCATGCTTGCCTTGCCATGCATATATGTATTGAATTAATGAGAATGGCAAATGGTTGATTATGAGGTTGATATATGAGAATATGTAATGAATATTATGAAAGTATGTACATGTTTAATTTAAATGTGTGATTAATAAGTTGGGTTGAGAATTTCTGAGTAAGAATGCTTAGAACTGGTTTGATGTATCCCATATGATGTATGTGATGTGTTGGATATGATTAAATTAGCTTTGAATGCGATTTCATATGCTGAGTGGTGAGAGTTTACATTTTCTGCGTAAGTGCTGATATTCTCGCTCAGGCAAGAAGGGATCTCGCTCAAGCGAGAAGGGATCTCGCTCAGGCGAGGATCCCCTGTATTGGTATAATGGTCTCTGGACCATTTTTGCTTAGGCGAGTGAGTGTTCCGCTCGAGCGAGTAGAGTGTGTTGTGATCAGGTGAGGTTCTGGACGAATCTCGCTCAAGCGGGCGTGGCTACGCTTGAGCGAGCAAGGGAGAACATTGATTCCGTGTGGACTTAGAAAATAATACATGATCTGTGGTGAATTTCCGAGTGAAATTCCATGTGGGCTATGCAAAGGCAGAACCCTCTGAGTGAGGGAGTGGATAAAATTCCGAGTGAGAGGTCCCCTTGTGTGATATTCTGAGCAGTGGAGTTTCGAGTGGAAATTCCTGAGTTCCAAGTAACTCGTTCCGAGTGGAGCCCCTCCATGTGTGTAATTCCGAGTTGGGATGCCACCGAGTGGGAATACATGGTGTGTTGTCCAGAAGTATTCTGGAATAACTTCATTCTAGTGAGAGTGAAAAGAAGTCAATTTTTGGAATGAGTTACCGAGTGGAAAACCGAATGAAAAAAGACTCGGTCTGGAGTATTTTTCTGAGTGGGAACCCTAGGGTGATGAGTCGGTTTTGGTATGAATTGCCGAGTGAGGACCGATCGAGTGATGAGTCGGTTTTAGAGAAATTACCGAGTGTAAGACTGGTTGTGATGACTCGGATTTGGAATGAAGTTGCCGAGTGAAAAACTGATTGAGATGACTCGGGTTTGGAATAAATTGCCGAGTGAAAGGTCAAGTGAGAGACTAGTCGGCTTGATTGATTTTGCGGAGTAGAAAACCAAGTAAGATGAGTCGGTGTTGAGATGAATTACCGAGTGAACGATCAATCAAATGATGAGTCAGTTTTGGAGTAATCAGCTGAGCAATAAACTATGTGAGTGTGAGTCGGCCCTCGAATGATTTGGTTGAATGAATAATGGGTCGGTTTTGGAGGGATTGTGTTGAGTTAAAACCCGAGTGACGGGAGTCAGTTTTGGTGGGACTTTGCTGATTGAAAACCCAAGTGTTGGGGAGCCTAGTGGAACGAGTGGGTATATGCTTGGCAGTGTGAAGTTGGTCCTGGAAGGATTTAGCTGAGTGAAGGATCAAATGGGAGGAATCGGTTCTAGAATAGGTCCACTGAGTAGAAACTGAGTGTTGGGAAATACGACCTCTGGTCGGATTTCGCTTAAGCGAGTGGACTCCTCGCTCAAGCGAGCGAGGGTGGAAATGGTTATTGGTGTAATTTCGCCCAAGCGAGTGACTGGGTGTGTGGTGCTTCACCCAAGCGAGCAACCTGGAATTTGATACTGCCTTGATTTCGCCCAAGCGAGATATGCTCGCTCAAGTGAGACTGGGCCTGATACTTAAAACCCTTCTCTTTATTCAGGGAAAACTCGGGGCGCTCAAGTGAACTGCCCTCATCTCACTCAAGCGGAGGTGAATCTCGCTTGAGCGAGATACCCAAAACTTGGGATTTCGTTATTTCTCCCTCAATAACTGATGCTGAACCCCAATTCCTTATATTATAGGATACTTATAGAAATGTATATGAGGTATTTATTGATGATATTCTACCATGGGGAAATAAAATAAATTGATGAATTCTGAATGAATTATTTGAGATGTTTTCACCACTAAGAGGGGATGATGAGGAAATTTTAATAATGAGGCTATATGATACATTTTAAGACAATGATGATAAATATTGTGAGGAAAGCCCACTAAATGAATGTGTGGCAACATTGATGAGTATTACCTAATAATGTAAACATATTGTGGTGGAATACATGTATTGACTTGCCACACGATATGAAATAAATAAATGTATTGTGTTGAGATGCAAAGTCAAGAACATGATGATTGTGTTGGGCCTAAGTGTGATTGCCATATATGTAAATGATGAATATGTCTTGGATAACTCCAAGTGTAGAATAATATTATGATTGTTTGCTATGCCTTTTGATATCCATGTGTGGATTACTATGAATGATGTTTGTGGCCATTGAATGCCAATTATATGAATGATATGCCTTGAGGGGCTTGTAAATAATTATATGACTCTTAAAATTGCCAGATTAAATTATATCCCTAATTGAGAGGGTGAGATATCCTTGCGAGGTTGTTGAGCATATGCATTATTGCATCTTGCATTCATGGCATGGCATAGCATTGGTATTATGTGGTTGCGATCACAGTGATGAAAGATCCTGCGGGATTCTATGAAGGGAGTACCCCTTGCGAGGCGGGAAACCAACTTGATGATGATATGATATTGTAATGGTGGTTGCGATCACCTGATTATGGAATGTGAAAGGCCCTGCGGGGACCATTGTATAATGATGAGCCAGTGGTTGCGATCACTTGGTATTTGATATGATAAAGGGCTTGCGAGCACCTATGATGCCCATGGTTGCGATCATGAGGCGGGAGTACCCCTTGGGAGGCGGGAAACCTATGTGAATTGTTGAACGTGGTTGCGATCACGAGAAAGCTCCTTGCGAGGCTGCTATAAGGAGTACCCCTTGCGAGGCGGGAAACCAATGATTATGAATGATTGATTATGGTGGTTGCGATCACCCGTGTTATGAAATCGGATCCGTTGCATATGCATTAAACAGTTGACATATGCATTAGCTTTAAGACCATGGCATTTGAGATGGGATAACCATGAGTGATGAGAAACCCCTTGCGAGGAGGTATTTGAGTGAAACCTTAATGAATTAATGATGGTAATGATTATGAATGCCCTTGTTGATAAGTGGCAAAGTGACGGTGTTTGTGATTGTGTATATGTTGTGCATATTTATGATATGAATTGCGAATTATGAGGCTTGCATGCCTAATATGATAATGAGATGATGAATGAATGATAATTAAATGATTTATAGCAAAGCACACATGATGTTTGTATGCATATACACATGATCACAATATATATTATTCGTCATTTTGAATGTATAACTCACTCTCCCATGTGGTCTCCTTTTTAGCATTGTGATGCAGGTTGCCATTGGATGAGTTCAGATTTTAATTAAAGCTTGGATGAAGGTATATAGTGGTAGAGGAAGTGCCTTGGCCGGCATCATTTATGGGTTTTTGTATAATGTATAAATTGTTTATGATGGCATAGATGTTTTAATGAAATGGAATATGTATGGAATAATTCTTTGGAATTATGAGTTTAGGGATGTAAATATAGTATGTAAGAGATGATTTGATGTATATTAGAAGGATTGAAATTGAGTGACGTTCATTAATGATTATGATAGTCGGGAGAAGATTCCCGAATATATATGTATATATATATATAATTATATCTTAGGCATTGCATGCTTATGTAATTATGTAAAATGATGATGGTTGGCTATCAGGCTTATGATATGCTATTGCATGCTTTGCCGAGCCTTTTCTCATATCGTCATATATAGGACTAGGCGTGTGCCTGGTATACATATCCTTCCGCTGTAAACTCTATTATTTTCATATATCGTTATGGGCAATTTATCTATCGATCTATCTTTAGGTTATTTAATCTCACTCTTGGGTTTTCTGTGATTTAGGTCTTGAGGGGATCATGGTGGTGTGTTGGAAATATTTTCAAACGCGAAAAAAATTTACTCGTATTTTGTTAATTATGATGATCACATCGGGATTCGAGTACAGAAAATCAGGGGTGTTATAGAGGGGATGCCGGAGGTGGGGTGGCCTAATGGCCATGATCCTCCAAGCCACCAACTCCAAGAGTCTGCTCTGGGGTGGTCAGCTGTGGGGGTGATGGGGTGGTCAGCTGTGGTGGTGATGGAGTGGTCTGCTGTAGTGGTGATGGAGTGGTCCGCTGTGGTGGTGATGGAGTGGTCTGCTGTAATGGTGATGGAGTGGTTCCCTGCTCTGGGATGGGAGTCCCCAGACGGGATGCCGTGTAACATCCTAATTTTTTTTAATTGAATAAATAAAATCAACAAGGAAAAAAAAATTCCAAATTTTAAGGTTAACAAACCATGCATAACCTGCCTGAATTGATAAAACCGAGTACAGCGGAAGAGATAACCCCCTGAGCGAGCCCTTCAGCATTGCACACGCACTCGCTCACACGAGACTCCACGTCGCTTGGGCGAGGCAGCCCACTCGTTTGGGCGAAGTACCATTCGCTTGGAAGATGCCACGACAAAAGCCTTCCAGTAGTACACCTTCGCTGGAGCGGATCCCTCATTCGCTAAAGCGAGAAGCCTCACACAGCAATTTCATCACTCGACATTCGAACATCCAAGCACTCGGTAAACGACTAAGTCCACTCGGAGGTCTTTCCTAAGTCCATTCGGTATTTCATAACTTAGCCTCTCAGATTCATCCATACGGCCACACCTATACTCTACTCGGATACTGGGAGCTGTCCCACTCGGATTCCAGAATTCCTTCTCACCTGGAATATACATTCTTCACTTGGATTATCAATGTTTCACACTTAGAACCCATTCCATCCTAAACCACTACACTAACTCCTCTCCCAGGAGAGAATTGCTCAGGGTTTTCACTCGGAAATACGAACTCCTCCTCACTCGGGTTTTACTTATATTTTCACTCGGTAATGACCGCTCTCATTATCACTCGGAGATTCTCCCATTAGATCTCACTCAGTATAGGTTCATCCAAGTATTTTACTCAGAGTCCATTGAAGTATCATTATTCGAACATGAAGGCATAGCCATTTGCAGCCCCACTCGGAGTTGACTCCCCAATTACTTCTACTCGGAAATCATTAACTGAGCAATATTCTAACCATCCACACCCCTCAGTCTACCCAGACACAAACCACCCGTATACAACGTATAGGTACGTACATAATTATACACTCGGAATACCCAATACCTTAACATCATTCATTCCTCAGCACCTGCTATCAATGTGAACTATATACGTATAAAAACATGCACTCGGGTCACAATAGCTTAAATTTCTTATATATATATATATATATATATATATATATATATATATATATCTTCGTATTCATTACACCACACTGATATTATGAGCCGACCAAGGTTTCAACTGACGAAACACGACAAATTACAAAAATAAGCACTCTACGGTCGGAGTGCACCCCACTCGGACCTGAGACCTTATCATCACTTCAGAGTCCAACCTGCACACACTGAAAAATGGTGTAGGGGTAAGCTTTTGCATATAAGGTGACGGCTATTGACTCAGACTTTACCTCCATTCTCAATTATATAATTTACCGGGTTCAATCCATAATGATATATATATATTGCCAATTAATTTAAGGGTCAGACCACGTCATTCAATCGGAAGTTGTACAATAACATATATTCTCAATCATAGCATCACACTGCACTCAGCATCGGTATCAATACCCGTACATTCGTTCAGTCGGAATTCGCTCATACTACATCGTCTAGTCGGAGTTCACTCAATTCATTTAATCCATGCAATTCACAATAATCTCACTAACAATACTCATAGACTCATGCATGCGGATCCGACTTAAACAGTGAGTTCAGTGCAGATTCCTTCCCGGTCCCTCGTCCACTAGCCCTTTCTGTGTGGCACCGGTCACCCCGTGACGTCTCGAGACCCAGCTCTAGCTCCATCGGCTACCACGGGTCCTCATGGATCTAACCAGGAATCTGACTGGAACTCGTTTTACATGACTCTAGATGCCTTTCCGACCCCCCGTCCTCATGGAACTGGTCAGGAATCTGGGAATCATCCCACATATGCAATCTCATGCAAATCCACAACAACATCCAAGCTTACCAGACGCGTCTCACACAGCCATCAATAGGTCACAACCGATCCCCCACACAACAATCAGATTCATTCGGAATCCCACATTCCATTACAACAATCACATGCCTCTATCATAATAACTCATAACAGCAAGCATAGGGAACCACATTACAGTACATCCACTCAACATTTTTACAGAGTCAGCATACCTTTCCACACGGCATTCAAAATGGAAATCACGCATCAATTCACATCTCATGCATTCAGGGATAATGGTAACACACACACACACATTCACTCAGCAAACTCAGATTTCAACAACATGCATCACAGAAGTATTAACAGGCACTCAAAGACGAGGTCACACAACCCTCAACCTTTCACAGATGTCCCAATCCGGAAGTTGTATGCACAATCAGTCAATCACCACACATCGATCTACACATTTCACACACATATTACATTAAAGCAAGCACCAGGGACCCGGTCATAAACCATACGCTTGACACGCAAAGCGCCCCCTACCTGCTGTCGGGGTTCAGAGACTCTTCAAGTTGCAGTGCTGACCGATCGTCCCTCCGTTACTCCTCCAACAGCCTTCGAGTTCAGCGTTGATCCTGGGCCAGAGTTGCTCCTTTCCTCCAACGGGTCCATCTCCTCCACAGCTCCAAAGCACTTCCAGCACAGCCTTCCAACTGGAATACCACAGCTCCAGGTAGAAGAAGAAGGAGAGGAAGAAGGCAATAGGGAGGAAGGAGAGAACAGGGAGTGGAGTCAGAGCTAGGTTGATGTTCCTCCAGGAGCTCTCGACTCTCTCACTGTTCGAGTGGCGACGTGAATGAGAGTGAAGAAGAAGAGAAACAGGGAAGGAGAGACCATATACACGCACAAGGAGAGCTGCCAGCATGAATAATGAGAGAAAGAGAGAGCTGAAGTTGTCTTATACTCCTAGGGACACATGTGTCCATTCGCCTGGCACTATTATTATTATTTATTCAATTATTTCTACCCAAATCAGTAATTACTCTAATTAATCATTAATCCTAATTCTGTAATTAACCTTTAATTAATAGCTTAACTTCAATCGGTAATTAAGTTAGAAATCGGGATGTTACAGTTCTCCCCCTCTCAAAAGAATTTCGTCCTCGAAATTCAAACACATGCTTAGCCTTAATAAACCACTTGGAAATCACTGACATACCACAATAAGCAGTTACACATCTATGTTCCTTAAGTATTCATCCATTGCTTAAATCCCATTCGGTATAATTGGCCTCCAAAGCAATTCACCGATCGCTCCACCCAGAAAACCGGGACATTGTGCTTAACACATTTTCACTCGGAAGTGGCACCATTGACTCGGAATAACATTCCTTTCTTTCACTCAGACTTACCTCAACAAACAGATCGGAATACCACAGCCATGTTCTGACTGAAACTCTTCGTCCATCCACGTTTTTGACTGCTTCGTAATTTCTAATCAGCATAAAACAACTCTTCATAGCCTTCATTACATTCGGGACTCCATTTCCCACGTAGTTACCCCCATTCAGCTCTGCCAGTTCACCCTAGCCATTGGCACTTCCAGTTCTTTGGCCGCTCAGCCTTACATTCTCAACACCGATCGGCGTATTCACACCATCGGGTCTCCCGACTCAATGTGTCACTCGGCACGACCATGCGCTCACACAAAACATAGGCTTGACATTGGGTCACATGGGACACATTCTAGACGTTATTCGACCATTTGGGAAGAATCCCGTCGGTAAACTACATTACCGATTCCCTAGGATACCCATTACTGACCGATTCATTTCGGATTTAGCTCTCGGATTTCCAAATTTTCAGCCACGAGATTCCTTTCTTAACCGAAATGAACACTCAACGAGTTCCCACAAGCTTCAATTAGCACACTTGTCTTGATTTGCCTCGTACAGGTACCACACTCGGTCCATACATCTCAGCTTCTTAACCATTCCTTTGGCTAAGTGCATGCCTATAACCTACGAATGTCACTCGGCCCTCTCACTCGAAAATTTCAATCGGGGTTTTAAGGACAGTTCTCATCCGGGAATCCTTCCACTTGCAGAATTTACTCATAATTCAAGCCTTCCGCGAAACTAACCCGAGTCCAAGCCCAGCAGTCCCAACCGCTGACCTGAGTACGATTTCAAATAAATCCTTCTCTTGGATATCTACTCCTCTTGGAGGTCCTTCACTCGGAGACTTCCTATTTACCAAATTTCCACTCGGAATCCAGGCTTACTCCAAATATAAATCTGAGTTCAATTCAGCAGCTTCACATCACCCGAACACAGCTATGAATAAGTTTACCGCTCGGTATTTTCTCTCCCTTGGGTAATTCACTCGAAAACTTGCACACTCGAAGTTCCAATTTCCGACGAGAAGTACTTTTCTCCTGGAAGACCACTCGGTTGGACATCCCAAGGGTATTAGGAATTCTACACTCGCTATCTTACTAGCCATTCCACTCAGAAGTGATACACTCCGAGTCACGTCACTCGAATCTTGCCTTACCCAGAAGGTTACGCTCAGACACCATTCCCTTAACTTAGTAATGATCCTCTCAATAAGGTTCTACTCGGAACCCCCAAAATTTTCACTCAGCAGTTCTTTCCCACAAGGACTTCACTCGAAATTGTCTCCACCCTCACACACTCGGAATTTACTAACCTTTCCCGAGCAATTCCTAACCTTACAATTTAGTTTGGCTCCCATCCTGGTTTCCTCATTAGGCTTACAGTATCACTCGGTTAACTTTTCAAAAACTCCAACTTCAGTGACAGTCGATCACCCTTCATATTCCATTACCAATCATCCTTTTAGTAGCCAATCCATACCCAGCAACCTCTAATCCTCTCGGAAGCAGACACGTCAAAGTCAACAAACCCTCTACCTTCATTTTGGTACACAATCACATAACACTCATTTAAGATAACTCTCATCATCACTCGAAATCGTCTGAAAGACTCACCATCACCATAAGCAGTTACAACTTCACCTTCCCGACTCATGAATTGTTGCATCCAACTTATAGGATGACGTCTCATTCCTATAGGGTTACAACAATTACATGGTCACTACAACATGTACGCTGCCACATTACCTATGGCAGGAAGAGTCATCTCAAAGCAGCATGCCTCACACGGACCAGACTTCACCTAACTAATACTAATTCACACAGTGGTTAATGGCAGTTCATACACATAAATAATACACCTACATCAACATCATGCAGCACATAGGGTACATCACGCATCAATAATCATGAAAATCATTTATCACCTCTGTAAAACAGCATTAAGGCAATACCACAATCGACTTCTAGCCAGCACCGAGTAAATATTTCCTCTAAATCTTATTCCTCACAAACCATGGCTCGGACTGAATTCTCAGTTCTCAGTTATATAATGGCATCACTCATTCGGCTTCGTGCAATTCAGTCAGGATTAAGTAATTCATATTCACATATGTTGTCATAACACACCATAGACTCGGCAACGACACTAATACACATACAACCACTCAGTCGGATTTTATAACAATTATTCACGGCTATATTATTGTTCACTACAACATGCACCATAACCATAACCACACATTGCACTCAACAATAGCATCAATATATATATATATGTGTTCATCCGAGCGAATTTACTTAAATCAATTCTCAACTACATTAAGGATTTCATTCACAACATCATATCCAATCGGGAGTTGCACAATAACGTACATTCTCAATTATGACACCACATTACACTCGGTAACAGTATTGGTACATACATATTCATTCAGTCGGAATTCACTTATACGTCATCATCTAGTCGGGGTTCATTCAAATCTTTCAAATCCATGCAACCCATGTTAGTCTCCCTAACAACGTTCTCACACGCACTGATCAACTCACTCAGCTAATACTTACTCACAAGAATTAATGGTAATTCACATGTATATATATAAGCACATATTCTCATCAACATTATCATGATGCATCACGTAGGGCACGTCGCACAGCAACAATCATGTAATATAATTTACCCCTATGGTAAAACAGTATAATGGCTACAGGCTTCCGACTTGTACAAAAAAAATCATACACCTCTTCATTACTCATAAGTTAGCGCAACTCTCCTGATGACAATCGTCAAGTAGCAGTTACTATCACCCCAAAATGGTGTAATAACAGTCGGTTTCCGACCATTACCGTGTAATTGCTTCTTCCTTAGATCTTATCCACCATAAACCATACAGTATCATATACACATATATATGTATACGTGTGTACCAACATTCAATACATACACGCTATCATTCAATCAGAATCTATCCAGCCAACTCTCGGCTATATCACTTACATTATTTACAATCCCATATAATCACAGCCATAGGCTCACCTTGCACTTAGCGACAGCATCAACACATATATATTCAATCATCCAATCGGAATATCAAATTCATATTCGGCCATACAATTCATATCATTCACCACAGCATGCATTACAGCCACAACATTAATATATATACATTCATTTAATCGGA
This sequence comes from Clitoria ternatea, assembly GCA_037962975.1. Taxonomy (NCBI): domain Eukaryota; kingdom Viridiplantae; phylum Streptophyta; class Magnoliopsida; order Fabales; family Fabaceae; genus Clitoria; species Clitoria ternatea. The sequence goes on from CM075672.1 coordinate 97,780,844, forward strand.
TTCCATTCAATCATGTTATTCTAAATAACATTCCATATATTCATGTAATTCATATTGAGCTCAACAGCCATTATAGTGTGCACACATTCCTTTCACCCGGATTTAAAAGGGACTCTTCACTCTGAATTATTTAGTCACTCTTCACTCGGGAAACCTCAACAGTTATCACTCGAAGGGTATCCGGATCGATTCCCACTCGGTGTCACCCGTCCTCTTCACTCATTCTTACTCAGCAACTATAATCTCTCCTACTCTGGTTTTCCCACTAAGTCAAGACTCGCTCAGATTTTCTATCTACTTAATGATTTATTATAATGGATCCACTCAGAGTCGTAGGTGTCATCTTCTGATCGGTAAACTCTTGCTCGGTATCACACTGTCTCATTCACTCGGGATTACCTAGGTTTCCTTTCACTCGGAGGGAGTCACTAACTCTCTTCCCACGTCAACACTCGTCTCCATTTTTGACTTATAGTTAAACTAATCTCTCGCACACAACAAATACGCATACGTATATTACTCGGATCTTCATGCACAGTATAGGAGTTCACGCAACATGGAGGGTGTAATTAATTACAGGCACTAATTTATGTCTTCTACTCCAAGGGTTCAGGTTCAAGTAAAAGGAACTAAGGCTAACACATTCCTTGTATCTCAAATCATATACTATTCATTCATCACACGTTCAAATTCCTCAGCAAGGCACAGGCATACAACCACACCATTCATATACCAAATCATCAAACACATACAATACCGATTAAGTCAGGGCATACAATCAATCGGACCAGGAGGGAAATGACCTCCTATTCACAAATCAATATCACAATAATGATGACCACTCGGTCATACTGCATACAACCGCTTACACTCGGTAAGCATACCTTGGCCTTGGACCTTTTGGTCTGCTCTGATACCAAAATGTAACATCCTAATTTTTTTTTTAATTGAATAAATAAAATCAACAAGGAAAAAAAATTCCAAATTTTAAGGTTAACAAACCGTGCATAACCTGCCTGAATTGATAAAACCGAGTACAGCGGAAGAGATAACCCCCTGAGCGAGCCCTTCAGCATTGCACACGCACTCGCTCACACGAGACTCCACGTCGCTTGGGCAAGGCAGCCCACTCGTTCGGGTAAAGTACTATTCGCTTGGACGATGCCACGACAAAAGCCTTCCAGCAGTACACCTTCGCTGGAGCGGATCCCTCATTCGCTAAAGCGAGAAGCCTCACACGGCAATTTCATCACTCGGCATTCGAACATCCATGCACTCGGTAAACGACTAAGTCCACTCGGAGGTCTTTCCTAAGTCCATTCGGTATTTCATAACTTAGCCTCTCAGATTCATCCATACGGCCACACCTATACTCTACTCGGATACTGGGAGCTGTCCCACTCGGATTCCAGAATTCCTTCTCACCTGGAATATACATTCTTCACTCAGATTATCAATGTTTCACACTTAGAACCCATTCCATCCTAAACCACTACACTAACTCCTCTCCCAGGAGAGAATTGCTCAGGGTTTTCACTCGGAAATACGAACTCCTCCTCACTCAGGTTTTACTTATATTTTCACTCGGTAATGACCGCTCTCATTATCACTCGGAGATTCTCCCATTAGATCTCACTCAGTATAGGTTCATCCAAGTATTTTACTCAGAGTTCATTGAAGTATCATCATTCGAACATGAAGGCATAGCCATTTGCAGCCCCACTTAGAGTTGACTCCCCAATTACTTCTACTCGAAAATCATTAACTGAGCAATATTCTAACCATCCACACTCCTCAGTCTACCTAGACACAAACCACCCATATACAACGTATAGGTACGTACATAATTATACACTCGGAATACCCAATACCTTAACATCATTCATTCCTCAGCACCTGCTATCAATGTGAACTATATACGTATAAAAACATGCACTCGGGTCATAATAGCTTAAATTTCTTATATATATATATATTCGTATTCATTACACCACACTGATATTATGAGCCGACCAAGGTTACAACTGACGAAACATGACAAATTACAAAAATAAGCACTCTACGGTCGGAGTGCACCCCACTCGGACCTGAGACCTTATCATCACTTCAGAGTCGAACCTGCACACACTGAAAAATAGTGTAGGGGTGAGCTTTTGCATATAAGGTGACGGCTATTGACTCGGACTTTACCTCCATTCTCAATTATATAATTTACCGGGTTCAATCCATAATGATATATATATATTGCCAATTAATTTAAGGGTCAGACCACGTCATTCAATCGGAAGTTGTACAATAACATATATTCTCAATCATAGCATCACACTGCACTCAGCATTGGTATCAATACCCGTACATTCGTTTAGTCGGAATTCGCTCATACTACATCGTCTAGTCGGAGTTCACTCAATTCATTTAATCCATGCAATTCACAATAATCTCACTAACAATACTCATAGACTCATGCATGCGGATCCAACTTAAACAGTGAGTTCAGTGCAGATTCCTTCCCGGTCCCTCGTCCACTAGCCCTTTCCGTGTGGCACCGGTTACCCCGTGACGTCTCGAGACCCAGCTCTAGCTCCATCGGCTACCACGGGTCCTCATGGATCTAACCAGGAATCTGACTTGAACTCGTTTTACATGACTCTAAATGCCTTTCTGACCCCCCGTCCTCATGGAACTGGTCAGGAATCTGGGAATCATCCCACATATGCAATCTCATGCAAATCCATAACAACATCTAAGCTTACCAGACGCATCTCACATAGCCATCAATGGGTCACAACCGATCCCTCACACAGCAATCAGATTCATTCGGAATCCCATATTCCATTACAACAATCACATGCCTCTATCATAATAACTCATAACAGCAAGCATAGGGAACCACATTACAGTACATCCACTCAACATTTTTACAGAGTCAGCATACCTTTCCACACGGCATTCAAAATGGAAATCACGCATCAATTCACATCTCATGCATTCGGGGATAATGGTAACACACATACACACATTCACTCAGCAAACTCAGATTTCAACAACATGCATCACAGAAGTATTAACAGGCACTCAAAGACGAGGTCACACAACCCTCAACCTTTCACAGATGTCCCAATCTGGAAGTTGCATGCACAATCAGTCAATCACCACACATCGATCTACACATTTCACACACATATTACATTAAAGCAAGCACCAGGGACCCGGTCATAAACCATACGCTTGACATGCAAAGCGCCCCCTACCTGCTGTTGGGGTTTAGAGACTCTTCAAGTTGCAGTGCTGACCGATCGTCCCTCCGTTACTCCTCCAACAGTCTTTGAGTTCAGCATTGATCCTGGGCTAGAGTTGCTTCTTTCCTCCAACGGGTCCATCTCCTCCACAGCTCCAAAGCACTTCCAGCATAGCCTTCCAACTAGAATACCACAGCTCCAGGTAGAAGAAGAAGGAGAAGAAGAAGGCAATAGGGAGGAAGGAGAGAACAGGGAGTGGAGTCAGAGCTGTGTTGATGTTCTTCCAGGAGCTCTCGACTCTCTCACTGTTCGAGTGGCGACGTGAATGAGAGTGAAGAAGAAGAGAAACAGGGAAGGAGAGACCATATACACACACAAGGAGAGCTGCCAGCGTGAATAATGAGAGAAAGAGAGAGTTGAAGTTGTCTTATACTCCTAGGGACACATGCGTCCATTCGCCTAGCACTATTATTATTATTTATTCAATTATTTCTACACAAATCGGTAATTACTCTAATTAACCATTAATCCTAATTCTGTAATTAACCTTTAATTAATAACTTAACTTCAATCGGTAATTAAGTTAGAAATCAGGATGTTACATGTCGGGTCCTGGACCTACCACCCCTACTGAAGGGCAGTTGACGTCCCGTCATCTGTGGATAAAATCATGAAAAGAAAGGTTAGTCTCAGGATGTATATAAACCTATGTGTATATGTTTAATAACTACATACTCTATGTCTGTTTCAGTTTCAAATTCCCCCTCAGTTTCAGTGTCACTGTGGTTATCTGTTTGAATAACTTCATCAGTATCCAAATCAGCCCTAGACCATTTTGATCGAGAGACAAGGTCTTTGTCAATGTGTTCACCCCCCGTAGTGGCGAGTGTCTCATCCATTATGATTGGATCAATGTTGAACAACAAATTGGCATCATTGAGCTTGTGTGGTGCAAGCTGATAAGCGTCATTGACCTCCTCGGAGACATTGTCAGTGATCTGACTTCGGGCCTTGGCTTTGATTACTGCATACCAGTCCCGATGTCCTCCCGGGAAGTCGGTGTAATAAACCTGCTCGGCTTATTGGGCAAAAATGAAGGGATCAAACCGTTTATATCTACCATTCTTCTTGACCTCAACTAAGCCGTAGTTGTTGTCAACCTTTGTTCCAACACCGATTGTGTTGTCGAACCAATCATATTTGAATAGAACAATATCTCTTCTTAGTCGTCCAGAGAACGAAACTTCAACAATCTCCGTCAACACTCCATAAAAGTCTTCTTCCAACTGTCCGGCGGTGCCTCTAACACAAACCCCGTAATTATGGGTACGCATCCCTTCACTCCATTGAAGAATATTAAACTTGTAGCTATTTACGTAGTAAATAGGCCATTTTTTAACAGTTTTCACCGGCCCCCAAGAAAGGGCTTGGAGTAAAGAATCTTCAATATGGTTGTTAGAGTCTTGTATCTATGTACAACATAACAAGTAGGTCATTGTTAGATACTATAAAAGTTAGAAGAATAGATTAAAAACACTCGGTATACGGGTCTTACGTGTTGTGCGAACCAACCAACAAACTTGGATGACACCTCACTATGAATTTGGTCATCAGTTAAATCATTTTGCTTACGTTTTAGCATATCTGTATATAAGCTATTTAAAGGAAACAAATTTAGATACTATAAAAGCTAGGTTTAGAATGTAACATATAACTTTTATACTTACTCAAGAAACGGTTCCACTTCTGGGAAATTTAGAAGAATGTACAAGTGAGCCGCCTTTCAATCTTTCTCATCAATGTAACATTTTGTGAGCTTACCCCCCGGATGACTAGGATAGTTAAAAATTGATATTTGTTCATCAAACCCTGTGTGGGTGGCTACCCCAAGATTGCGGGGAATTCTACTCATTCTAGTTTCTATCTCTATCGGAAAATAGAAAGAAGCAAAAGTTGTCATTTCTTCGACTAAGTATGCCTCACAAATTGATGCCTCAATGCAGGCTTTGTTCGACACTTTATCTTTTAAAGAGCGTAAGAATCTTCAACATCATAAACAAATGTTAAGTTAGAAAATACGATTATAAGAAGTATTTGCAAGGAAATTAAAGAGTTATGGCGTTCACCTTTCGAATGGATACATCCAACGATACTGCATCGGGCCACCAACCAAGGCCTCGTACGGTAGATGGATAGGCAAATGCTCCATCGAATCAAAAAAACTTGGTGGGAAAATCTGCTCCAACTTACAAATCAATACCGGGATAGTTTCTTCCATCTTCACAAGTTTCTCCATAGTCAATGAAGTTGTCGTCAACTCCTTAAAGAAGTGACTCAACTCAACCAACGGTTTCCAAATAGGCTTCGGTAAGGCATTAAACACGTACGGGAGTAGGTGTTGCATAAAGACATGGCAATCATGACTTTTCATGCCAAACACCCTGCCCTCCTTCACGTTGACACATCTACTCAAGTTAGAAGTGAATCCGTCAGGCAAGGTCAACCCATTCATCTAAATACACACAACAATCTGTTGCGGTCTAGTTAAAACATATTTTGCATGGGGTTTAAACATTTTTCCACGTCCCGCATCCCTCAATTCCAACTCCTTCCTAGAACACCAAATCGGAAGGTCTAGACGACTCTTTTCATTGTCCTTTGTTCTCCCCTTGATGTCCATAACAGTGTCAAAAATATTCATGAAAACATTACGTTCAGTGTGCATGACATCAATGTTGTGTCTTAACAACAAGTCTTTCCAATATGGCAAATCCCTCAAGATGCTCTACTTCACCCAGTGGTGTTCCTTACCATAACCCGAAAACTCCTTAACACTCTTGTCCCAGATGTAGGGATACTTTTTGACCCTCTACCAAACCTGTGCACCGAATAACCTACGGGGTGGAGGTTCATTAACAACCTTGTTCTTCTTAAAAGCGGTTTTGTTTCTCCTAAACGGGTGATCCAACGGTAAAAACTTTCTATGATAGTCAAAGAAACTTGTCTTGCCACTAACAGGGAGTGATTCTCCCCCGGTATGTTCCATGCATACAGGGCAAGCAAGCTTCCCAGACATTGACCATCCAGAAAGCATACCGTAGGCCGGGAAGTCCTTAATAGTCCACATCAAAACAGCACGCATCATAAAATTGTTCTTCAAAGACGCATCGTATGTCATTACCCTGACATCCCATAATTTTGATAACTCTTCAATCAACGGTTGCAAAAACACATCTATGTTCGCCTTTGGATTTTTGGGTCCTGGAACCAGTATAGATAGAAACATGACCTCCCTCTTCATACACATATCAGGAGGCAGATTGTATGGGGTCAGTATGACTGGCCAACAAGAGTAAGCTCTTCCTTATTGACCGAACGGGTTAAACCCATCAGTACATAAGCCAAGTCTTACATTGCGCGGCTCGCCAGAAAAGTCTGGATATAGGTCATCCAAACACTTCCATGCTTTCCCGTCGGAAGGATGGCAAAGAAACCCCTCTTATGTTCGGTTCAGAGCATGCCAACGCATGTGTTTTGCCGTGGACAATGAGGCATACAGGCGTTGAAGATGCGGTGTTATAGGGAAGTACCACATTTTCTTCCTGGCCGTCCGGGTTACCTTCCCTCTCCTTTTAACGGTTTTGTAGCGTTCCTCATTACAATGTACACATTTTATGACGCTCTTATCTGCAAATTCATTTCTGAACAGCATACATCCGCCAACACTACACTCTATCTTCACACAACCCAACCCCAAGTTTGCCACTTGTTTCTTAGCATGGTACAGGTTTGTTGCCATTCAATGATTACTAGGCATGGTGGAACCCATCAGATTGACCATCCTATTAAAACAACCTCCAGAAAGATTATAATCTGCCTTTAGGCTTAAAGCAGCTAGGGAGGCGGATAACTCAGTGTGACTGTTGCACCCGTCCCACAATGGAGTCTGAGCCGCCGCTAATAAATCATAAAATCTCTTCACCTCCGGATTAGGATCCTCCTCTACATTGTCAGAGTCTCCATGACCTGCTTGGTCATCATGTTCTAGCATACGCCCGGTGGAGGGTCCAACATGATCCATCACCATTTGTTCTATGTTGTTGTACGTATCCCTGTTTCCTCCAAGCTTGTAGTAAGACTGTTGCACGGTTACGTCTGATGGTCTTAGCGGTAACTGCTCACCATGGTTGTACCAGGAGTGGTATGTTTCCATGAACCCTTTCTTAGTTCGGTGGCACATGACATCATCCGTGTATTCAAAACTCATGCATTTGCACCTTGAGCACAGACAACGAATCTTCTGAGTCGCTTCAAATCCAGGTGTGTTTGCCATAGCAAACGGAATGAACTCCAATAGCCCCATCATAAACTCCTCAGTCACTCACCGACTGCGATCTAGTCGGTTGTACATCCATCGCCGATTTACCGGTACCTCCATTTACAATATCTAACAAGAACGATTTCTGTTACTTTACATTTTTAAAATTTGATTTGACTATCGGTTGTGAATCACTCTCTATCTCTTTAATATTGCAAATTGGTGGGGCCCTATCCCATTCGGGATGAATATACAACCATCCGTAACCCATCGATGTTGTATATGGTCTATCTTGTGTCGTTGATGTTCATTTGAAATTTCGGCAGCATTTCGCATTGGTCCCCGAGTACACAGAGATACGTACGGTATGAAACACCGCACGCAGTCATTCACCCTGGGGACAATACAAAACACCATAACCGAAATTTCAAATGAACATTCAACGTCTCAACATAGACCACATACAACATTGATGGGTTACGCCTTCCTGCTTACAAATTCATACCAAACTGTCCAACCAAGACAATTCAAGATCCAACACAACACGGTACATCAGCCGGTTGTTTTGAAGCTTGCTGATGCTTTGGATTAAAGCTCATTTGTGGGACAAGAATTAGACGTATTGATTTTTTATATTGTGCAAACTTGCACAGGTTGGATAATACCCATAAGGAAATAAATATATAATTCTAAAAGTAGTTCAAATGTAAATTTACATTCAGACTTCAGCTGGTAGTATATTTTATTAGATTATATAAATTCAATCAATACATCTATCTTTTTTTATATCATGAAACTAAAGGAACATATAGACATATTTTTTTTAACATTTATGAATAGCAGGAGAAGCTTATTTGACTTATCTCTTATCATATTCTATTCAGAACAGTCTATAATCAAAATGCGGCTGAGAGAGTATCCCACTAAAAAGTTCTCTGCCAACATTTTACACTTAAATGAAGATCCAGAAGGTCAAAAACATATTGTTGTCATAATTCATACCTAAATTGTTTTTTTATAAAAAGAAGAAAAAATCCATCACACAGACTTCTAAGTCAGGATATATAAATATAAATATAACACAATCCAACAAAATCATCAAGCTGCCTTCACTTAGCTCCTTTATTTGTCCAACATTACTATTATTAACAAAAGCTAAATAAAACATCCAACAACAAACCCAATATTTAATTTTACCAACATTAATATTTAATTTTACCAACTCTAACATAAATGAACTCTTAACTATTAACATATAGAATAAGGGAAAAATGAAGCTGAATAATTATTGTATTGTATACCTGAAAGAGAGGAAGTAGTTTACAAACTTGAAAAGTAGAGGAAACACAAACAAGCTGAAGCAAGAGATCCACAGTAGGCCTGCAACCAACATGAGAACAATCATCATCCACACAAACACCACCTTCAGGAAGTAAAATAGAAAACGCAACAAATTTTAATGTAGATCTTAAGTTACCAATCTGATTATTAGACAAGGTCATGAAACAACCGAAGGTCTTACAAGTTACTATATTAACCCTTCTATTCATAAAACACAGCCAAAAAGTAAAAACCCTTTCTTACTGATCATAGACTGACACTCACAAGAATTCTGAGTTATTATGATTATCATTCATCAAATAATTCAAAGCTCCTGCTTGGCCTCATTACCATTGATCTTGGCTGGTTTCTCATCATTCCCTTCAATGCTCACAACCCTTGGCCCTTTGATCCTATCAGGTGACAACTTATTCAATGTCAAAGTGAGCACACCATTCTCCAACTTAGCCTTAACAAAGTCCAAGTCCACATTGTTTGGCACCTTGAACTGCCTCCAAAATTTGCCATAAGACCTCTCCACTCTATGCCAATGATCCCCTTCCTTCTCCTCCTCTCTCTTCCTTTCTCCACTCACTCTTAGCACCCTGTTCCCCTCCACTTCTATCTTGATCTCATCCTTCTTCAACCCTGGCACATCCACCATTATAACATGCCCATCTGGTGTCTTCTTCCAATCCACTCTTGCATGTGAAAAATCTATCAATGGCTCATCTTTGTCTAGCCCCACGGAATGTCTCCTTCCAACCAACACAATAGCTTACTATTGGGGCTCTTAAGTGTTGCCTATGTGTTGCACTACAACATAGGCCTGGCATACCCCATTAAAACAAGTCTAAGATTTTTATGTTTTTGATATATTATAATTTTTGAGTTGTTTAAACTTTGCAAGGTTATGCTGACTTAGTATATGTCTTTGGTATCTCTGTTTAGGAAAATGGTTGTTCAGACAAGTATATTGTGCTCACTGTCTCCAAGGGATTCATGTCTAAAATGTTAAAACTCATTTTAGGTGCTGGGTAAACATTTGGTTTGTCATTATTTTAAAATTTCTTTCCAACCAGAAAAATCCCCTTTTGAATTGCCTTACTTTCCTAAATACTTCACCATAACTTCCAAAAAAAAACGAATGGGCTCTAGGTTTTCCTAATAAAATATAAGAATTCCGGAAGAGCAACAATCTGATCTTAAGTTACCAATACCACACTGATATTTTTCTCTACAGTTCTTTTTACACAATGTAGATCTTGCTTCATTCTTCTGTTGTTTTAGCAGTCTTAAATGCCTGAATTTTGGTTCTGTTTCAATCCAATTTCCTACTTCAACAATCCCATGCTTCCATACAGACTTCGCTATACTCTCCACTTAGCCATGAGCTCCATTTTTTATGAATAGTTAAGATGTTAAAATTTGAAACGAGCAAATAGCTTTTGTATCTTCAACTTTTTCAAAAGCTCTATAACTGATAGAGCTTAATTAACTTCTCTGTAAGACTGCAAGATTTGTCTACATTAGATTATCAATATGGCCATATAAATTCACAACTAGGCTTTTCCAAGTTATAATCTTCAAAGAATTTTCTTATCAATGGAATTTGAAACAAAATTGTACTTAATCAGAATGTGCAGGTATCAAGGTATTGCATCTTTGTGAAACTATCCTTTTGTATTATAGCTAACAACATCTAAAAAATTAAGGACTAACACTTCCCCTCATTTTATTTATACAACCCTCCTGAAAATAGAAGAAAGCAACCAACTAATAGAGTAACAATCAAATAATGGAATGAAGTAACAAACTAACAATAGGCTAGCTAACTACTTCTCTTCCTCCTAGTTCAGACTTCAATCAGTCAATACATACAATACATTACAACAGGCAAGCCAACACAGACAGACCAAGAAAAACAAAGGCAACTATAATGTCCATTACCTGTGGTGGCGCACGACGGAGCCGACGGAGAAGACCAATAAAAGCCACACACCGTGCCTTGTAGAGGACGTCCTCCACAGAGATGAGACAGAAGACCGAGAACTGAGAAAGGGAACCGGTCGTCGTCCAATTAGAGGCTCACCGGAGAAGATCAAAAAAGTTGTCGGGAGGGGGGAACTTAGGGGGGCACACACACCGGAGACGGGCAGAGATGGAGGGAGTCGGAGAGGGGGAAGGATACAGAGGAGTCATAGAGAGGGAAGGATACAGAGGGAGGGGGAGATTGTCAGAGATGAGGGAGGGAGAGAGATGAGGGAGGGAGGGTTGTTTGTTTTAGGGCAAATGATTGGGGAAAAGGGGCTGACCCTGAAATAGATTTAACACTTAGCGACGGTAACAATCCGTTGCTATTAAGGTCACTAAAGGCCACCTTGCAGGAGATAAAGCGACGGAATACGGCACATGGTCGTTAATACTTTTAGAAAATTAATAATATAGCGACGGATAATAACGTGTGTCACTAATATACCAACACTAGCGATGACTCCCTCCGTCGCTTAATTTAGAAATCCCTCCAAAAATTTGAAACCCTTCAGGAACCTTAGCGAAAGTAACACTCTCTCGCTGAAGTATCCAAACATAGCGACGACATTACGTTTTCGTCGCTACCTTGTGGACATAGTGACGGCATATGGGCGTCGCTGATGTATCCGAACACATAGAGACTGTAATATACCCGTCGCTATCAGTTGGCGCCATACATACGTTGGAGGGAAGTAAAATTATAGAGGGAAGACGAAAATCATAGCGATGGCCCATCAACCGTCACTAGTACAAAACATAGTGACGGGGTCTCAATGTCGTTAATGTTTGGAGGGAAACTCAGCGACGGTCATTACCGTCGCTATGGTTTGGCGCCAACAAAAAACCTTGGAGGGAAACAAAAAAGGAGGGAGGAGAAATCTAGCGACAACACGAGCGACGAGGGTGGATTTAGCGACGGTGATAGTGATGGAGTGTTGCAAATGTTAGCGACCACTTTTCCTTTTGGTCGCTAATGGAGTCGCTAACCTCTTTTTTGGTCCCTTTTATCCTAGCGGTCGCTAACTCGGTCGCTATTTAGCGACCGTATTCCGGTAGCCGCTAAATCGAGGTAGCTATGTAAGGCTTTTTTAGTGGTGTTACAACAAATTATGTGATTTAATTATATATATATATATATATATTGGTTTGTTTGCAATGAACTAGATTATTAAGCTAATGACAATTAGGGCAAGTTTGCGCCAATCCATTTTCACATAACAAAATATTTGGTCACTACCATCTTCATTCAGTGTAGGTAAAATACTACAGTCAATTCTAGTTTTTTTAATATTGATTAGTTATCAACATACTCAATACAAAATATAGCGCTAATTTTACTTGTACCTCCCATAAATCAACATACTGAATGCAGGAAGACATTAAAAAGGGATAATGCCCGGAAGACATGCACTTATATTACACATTTCACTTCATGCAGCCACATAGAGATCTTTCCTTTGTAAGTAACAAACTATGTGCTAAATTGAAATATTAAATCATAGCACTTAAATGCTTTTAATTTTGTGATGTGATATATTTATATACCTTTGAAGGATGGAAAACAACACTGGTATCTTGTTATGGTGTCTATTAAGGAAAAACCAATTTATCACTTAGATTTCAACCTCCCAGCTGACAAAGTACTTTCAAGGAGAAACACAACTAGAAAGTGGTAAGTCAATTAAATAATAAATCATAGAAAAAATATAACTCTTCTAATTAAATTATTTGAATTCAATTTCTTTCTAAGGCATGGCTATTTTGTAGCGTAATATTATTGGACAGATGTTATCCTTTTCTAATTATTCCAAAAATTACTTAGATGGGAAAGTTGACCTGGGGAAATGGGAGATGGCAGAAGCACGAGGTTTGATAAAAACGTCTAAAAGGTATACCTATTTCTATTTTGTCATTCTTATTGGTTTAATGATTCTCTATTTCATCATTGTCATGGGTTAATATTTTATATTAGTCTCATTTTTAATGAGTACAGTAATATTAGTACCTAAAGAAAATACATTTAAAAATAATATATGAAAGAAAATATCAATAGTTATTTTTTTTCCATTTTACTTTACATATTTTTTTTATGATTCTCGAACAATAATTAGTTTTTTGCCACTTTACTTTACAAATATTAATAGTTAATTTTTTTATGATATTAGATTACCTTATAACTTTTAAGATCTGTATAATTTCCCTTTAATCCATTCAATATCATTTGACGTGTCTTCTTTAAATAATTTCTTAATATTGGCAAAATAGTCTCATTTATATCCTTTATATCTTTAGTTTCTAAATTTACATTTTTTATTTATAATATTCAAAAATTAAAACAAACTAATATGGAAATTAACGATAATGAAAGTTATTATACATTGTTGGTATTAATTCCCATAAGTTTAATTACTATAATGTTTAATGTTTTAATGCACGAGTTGAAATTTATTTATTGACTAATAACACTTATTTCTAATATTTTCACTTTCAGTATTCAATCAGCATTATAGGTATTGGATTGGCAATCGATGCAGAATGCTTTTAGCTTAAATCTCAAAGATAATGCACGTGAGTTGTTGTTGTTGTTGTTGTTGTTGTTGTTGTTGTTGTTGTTGTTGTTGTTGTTGTTGTTGTTGTTGTTGTTGTTGTTGTTGTTGTTGTTGTTGTTGTTGTTGTTGTTGTTGTTGTTGTTGTTGTTGTTGTTGTTGTTGTTGTTGTTGTTGTTGTTGTTGTTGTTGTTGTTGTTGTTGTTGTTGTTGTTGTTGTTGTTGTTGTTGTTGTTGTTGTTGTTGTTGTTGTTGTTGTTGTTGTTGTTGTTGTTGTTGTTGTTGTTGTTGTTGTTGTTGTTGTTGTTGTTGTTGTTGTTGTTGTTGTTGTTGTTGTTGTTGTTGTTGTTGTTGTTGTTGTTGTTGTTGTTTAGGGTTTAGGGTTTAGGGTTATATAACTATTAGTCAAGCTTAATACACTAACAACAACTAACTCGCGGATTAATGAAAACAAGGTGCGAAAGTAAATAGTGATGACCATCCTGCTTAGCAAACACAATGAGATGGTTGAAGAGTTCAAAGCCTTGGCTTTAAACAATTATGAAGATATGAGAAACAAAAGTTTGAACCTTCAACGATTAGATGTAAAACCCACATGTTAAAAAAGCTCATGTTAAAAAAGCTCTATGTAACTCATTAAATGATAATCCAATATTTTTTTGAATCTGACATACTTTGTTATGCATAGCTGCACCCAAAAACTACAACATTGGGCAATTTTATTTGTCATGGGTGTTATTTTGGATCTTTATATACTTTGAGGATTATTCTTGTCCTTATTGCACTATTTAAATTACAAGAAGCATGTTGATATTAATTGCTAAATCTATTATTCCTAAGCAATGGTAGACCAACACTAATATCAATATGCTATGAATGCCAAGCATTATTGTAAAATAAAAAAATAAAAAAAACAAATATATAGTAACCCATGGGAAATGAAGCTATAATTGTGACGTCCTTAGTTTATTTTACATTATTTTTAAGTGTTTAATTAAAATTCATAATAAATTTTCACAAAATAGTTAATTAAATAATTCAATAATTAGAAAAATGATTATTTCCAGCAAAAGGGCCCAAAATTATAATTTATATGACGTTTCCATACCTAAAATACCATTTAAAATGTAAAATCCAAGAATCTAAAAATAGGCCCACGCTACGCGTGGGGCTCTCCACGCAATCCTGACTTTATGCGCTAGGCTGACGCCCAGCGTCAGCATACCAGAAACAACATCAGATGCTGTTATACATTTTAGGCCAATCGACTAACTTTTGACCTACCCAATTGGCCCGTTCCAGGTCCGATTGCCATCAAACTTCAAGGGCCACTTGTTTTCTCTATTTCGGAACCGTTGGCAACATTCGCTTGCCAAAATTCCATCATATGCGCAAGTTATGCGCAAAACACAGTTCAACTCAATTATGTGCAATGCCCTTGCACCAAACCACCTAAGTGGACTCCAAATGGTCCAAGGTCTATATGCACAGTTCCTAAATGACCTAGAAAACCCATTGGTCCCTTCCAGGGGTTTCGAAACCCGCCGGATCATAAAACCACCTATTTAGTTCCTTAATTTCATATAAACGCTTATTTCTAACACACGCATAACTCATCCAAATTGCCAATTCATCATTCAACCCCACAATCACATTACATTATCAACGCATGCATCCAGAAGGCCTGCCTCTCTCAACCATTAATCCTAAACTTGGCTTTGTGCCAATATCTACACACTCTATCATTTACAACCTAATCATTCTTAAACCCACTCATCCAAAAATATGTGTTCATATCATCATCCAACTAACATACTACATCATAAATCATCCATCATCATGCCAAATCAACAAAAATACATAGGTCACACAAATCTCACAATCATGCAATACACATTACAGTCCCTGCTAATTTCATGCAATCACACAATGGCTCCATGCCTTACATTTACTCATACATAAACAGCAGGACCCCATATACATAATCCATCAACTACTCAAGTAGCTCCATGCTACTTGATACCGTTACATCGGAAAATACTAATTAGAATCGCACACACCACATCAACAAAGTAATGCAGTTTAACATCATCATAAATCGATAAACAAATACACAATTATACATTTCATCTTCTAGTTTCCATATCGCCCTGGCCTCATTTAGCTATCATCTCTGTGGTGTGCATCCATATCCTATCAACAGTCACTAAAACCATAATACAAGGGGTGGGTGACTGAATTAAGCATTAATACTGAAATAAAGATTAATACTAGAAAGGAGTATTTTAGCTACATTTATATTTTAACAACAGTGTTCATCGTTATCTTTCAGTTACCATTATTAGTTCATCACCATCGAGCTAAATCACATTAACTGTATCACAACCACTCAATCAACGAATACCAATCATTCAATTCATTTTACACGACACACCAGGTATATAAATATAAACAATCCCATATATTCCCTCCACTGGAAGCCTGTCAGGAGCCACTTCTTGACCGTGCCAACGCATTGGTGACCACTCCCCGCCCTCAACAGTGTCCAGGGTATCATATCATCATTCACATCCAAAGCATTACATATTAAAGCATATAAACACAACTGAATCTCAAGTATTAAGACTCCATAGTATCTAGATACTAAAAGGACCGACCTTCAGCTGGGGGTCCTACTTGACACCCCTTGAACCATGCTTGGTTCTCCGAGTCCTACTTGACTCCCCCTCAACCACTTGGTCCTACTTGACCACTGGGTAGCTCAACTGGGCACAAAAACCATGGGAGCCAGAAAACGAGGGTAACATATATCATCGATCGTCCCTCACCACATAAATTAGGTATCAATCATGTCAAACATGGCTAAAGCATCACTAAACTCATGTATAAATATCAGAAACTAATATATACTCACCTTACAGGGCGGCCACACAGACCCGACCCTTCCACGCCATGTTATAATACTTCCATAATCATCATTTCATCATAGGTAATCATATTGTTCATTTCCATCAACATTGACATGATTTTAGTCATATTAAATCATATATATATATATATATATCATCAATTCCCCATTAATCATCAACATGAACCATCATTATCTTCAACTTACCGACACATTCTAACAAGGATCAACATTAAGCAACACATACTCATAATATCCCTATATCTACATATATATCTACATATATATATATATATATACATATACATCATTCTATCATTATTAACAACATTCAAATAAGAATTAGCACCAATCAAAGCCTACTCATGATATCCATACACTTTATTCTTACTTATTACCTGTAATCCATCATTACTCTGAATTTTACACCGACACGTAACATGCAATCAAAATCTTCATTTGCCTTATTCAATTAGAACTCCCCCTACATTAATTCCTCATCAAGACTCTTTATTTTAACTTATAGTTCCTCATCTTCCTATGTAATCACACTATTACACTAATGTCCTTTCTGTATATCATCAATTACAATTAAACTTATTTCTCATTATGGATTCCATACTCTTCTACCTCTCATCTGTATATATTTATGAATGTACATAGGCCATTTACCTCACGTTTCATTTTATAATCTACCATATACGTGTTTTGTCTTACATCATGTCACTTCATAAATTCTACTTATCTTACATAAGTTATTCGATAATTTTCATGATCAACACCTACCCACATATTCAATTACTTATCTATTTATTCGTTTATTCCTCATCTATCATCTTTAAGATTTCTAGTTTACCTTGACTTCCTTATTTTTCAAATATTTCCCTATCATAATGCTATTATACTATTTAATCAGTTATTAGTTTATTAATTATCCTACCCTCTTTACCTTAATAACTTTTTACACTTCCATTTCACATACTTGATTATCCGGATTAATTTAGAATAATTAAAAGATGCTATCATACACCTTTTCTCCTATACCGTACTAGCACACCCCCTTACCTCGATTCTAAGCTTCTCCTAGATGGTTTTGGTGTCAGTCGCGCCCTACGCTTACTTGGGTTTCTTCCCGACTTCCGTATCCTAATGCCCGCTCCACCAATCAATCTCCCGACACTTGTTTCGGCAACTAAAATTACTAAAACACAAACCCATCAACACTAAGTTAATTATAACAATTTTATAACACCAATCAAGCTCCCAATTAGTGTCCAAATGGAATTTCACACTCCCAAATCCCATAGGAGGGTTCGATCGTGAAAAGGAAGTGGAGGAAATAATGCTTTTCAAACACCCATTACCTCAAAGTCCTTATTCATGTCCCAAGAGCCATTAACTCAAGAATGGAACCTCCACTTATACATGTTGATTTCGGGTAGAGAGAGAAAGTAAAGGTGAGGAGAAAGAAACTATGAAATTGAGGGTTTCCAAGAGATTGGCTCACTCCCCAAAGCCCAAAATGCAAGAAATCACAAGCTCCTACCAAGGTTTGGCAAAAATTCCACAGGGGAGGAAAAAAGGAAGAAGATGGTGCCATTTCCATTCTATTTATATGATCCTTATTTTAAACTGATCGCGACACTGACGCTATGCGTTAGCTCACTTAAGTTGCCCTGACGCTACGCGTCACAGCCACACTACGTGCCAGGTACCTAATGTTATTTCCTTTAAAATTTATTCTTAAATCCAATAGTTCACTTTACCTCCCTTAATTCTCATAATGTTAAATCAAAATTCATTTAATTATTTATCCTAATTATTAAAAACCAAAGATGTTACAATAATAGAAGTAGAGCAAAATGTAAATATAAAATTTGAAATAGAGCATACTTGGATATAAGTAAATCATTTTCTGATTGCTCAATGAGTTGTATTAGAATTGTTGCTGATGAGGGAAGTCTTAGTCTCTTGAAATAGTTGACTTACAAAAGTCTTCGGAACCGCAATTAAGCCAAAAATTCAAGCACTTCCCCAGTCAAATTGTTGTTTGACAAATCTCTAAAATTGGAACAAATTTTCTTTAAACTCAACTATAAGAGCAGACATTATTTTGTCAATGTCAACTATGTAGATTGTTGTTGGTGTATTTAGGTAACTTACAAATATTCTATGGACTCTAGATTGGATATGTCGGGAGCTATGTTTCCAATTAAACCATTGGAAGATAAGTTCCTACAAGCATGATTATTAAGTTGATGAATATTATGGATTATAAATTGTGAAGTTGCATTTAAAACTAAAGGACCAAAAATTCCTTTAGATGAGTGACTTATGCATATAAGTGCATTTAGACCATTTTAAGACATTTTTATGCAACTCAAGGGTCTATTCTCAATGGAATTGACCCATTCCAATTTCTACAAGTCACAATTCATGCATGCATACTAGGATGACCATCCTAAGCCGTTAATCTTTCATAAAACTCATTTTGACCCCATGAGTTCCTCAATTATGCATTAAAATCATAAAACACAACTTCACACCTTTGAGTCATTCACTTATTCATGTGTTTCTATAAACAAATAATCATGTTCATCAATAGGATCACTAAACATTCATCATTATTTCATATATATATACAATTCCCAAGCATTTAGAAAGTTTCCAAGCCTATCATCCATCACATTATCAATCATCTCAACATTCAAAATAATCATGGCAAGGCAAGCATGAGTATAAATCATATACATTCATCTTCAACCATTCAACTGATGCAATTGAAATGTAAACTCCTCCGTACCTCGAGAGAAGAACCGCAATGCAAACACTTCGATTATTCCGCATCATCGTCCGAAATACAATCCTATCAACAAACACATATATACATGCCATTAATAAGCCATCATAAGGCATCATCTCTTGAAA
Organism: Clitoria ternatea; assembly: GCA_037962975.1. Lineage (NCBI taxonomy): Eukaryota > Viridiplantae > Streptophyta > Magnoliopsida > Fabales > Fabaceae > Clitoria > Clitoria ternatea. The sequence goes on from CM075672.1 coordinate 97,800,137, forward strand.
CTCATTATCAAGTCCTAGATGTAACACCCTAAATTTTAAAATAAAAGATTAATTAAGGAGATAAATATTAAATGATTATAGTTGGGTTATTTAATGTTCTAAAATATTGGGAATAAATAAATTAAGATTTTTGGGAACTGTTTATAATTTATTGGAACCAAATAAGCTGAAAATGAGCCTGGTTGAAATATGGGTGTCAGACCAAGTATCTCCGATTGGGATGATATTGGTCAGGGTTGTTAAGGATATTATTGGAAATCCAAATGTGTATTCGGAATAATGTTTGGATAAAGTATTGAGCCCAAACAAAGATCCTATTTGTCTTAAAATGACGAGTCTTTAATGAGGGATTAAAAATAAAGCCAAATGACCTATTTTTCTCTTCTTATTCCCGTCAACTGCTTGGTTCCTCTTAACAAACACCTTACTTCTTTTTCTTATCAATTCTTCTCCTTCATTTCCTCTTCTACTTCTCTTCAAAAACCCTAAGCAAAAGGGTGGTGGCTCTCTTCTCCTCTCCCATTTCCGTTCTTGAAGGAGCTTGGAAAAGTTTGGAGCTTGAAGTCTCACCCTCCTTTCTCCTCATTTTTGTATGGCTCTTCCCTCTCTTGGAAAACTCTCTCATTCCTTCTCTTAAGGTAAACTCTTGCTATTTCTCAAGAGTATGAACTATAGGTTTTTAGGTTTTGATGTTGGGATAGTGATTTAATGAGTGTTGTTGGGTTTTAGAGAAACCCTAACCCTATGATTTAGGGGAAATACAAAATATAAGTGGAGAAACATTTATTGTGTTAGATAATTATTATTGGTGAGGTGAAATGATGTTATTAATGGTGAATCGTCATTAACAAAGCTTAATAATTGATGATGGTTGTTAGGAACCATCAATGTTGGAACCCATTAATGGGTTTGACATTAAAAGTGCATAATAATAAATGTACGCGCCTAAACCGTGGTGGTTGTGGTAGAATTGTTGAAATAAATATGGTTTGAGAATTTAAAGTGATATAGACACCAAGTAAATGAATATATATTTGAATCTTGGTGGTCTGGACAGAAAATTGATTGTGTGACATATTGTAATGTAGGAAATAACCCCATCAACGAGGTGGAATCATCGAACCTCGTTGATTACTACTTCTCTTGAGGTAGGAGAGGGTAACTATTCTAAATGCATGATTTCATCCATTGATGATGTGAAAATATGTATATATGATTATGTTTAATGATTGCTTGGGTGGATGATGTAATGATTTCATGATTTGAGTGCATTTAGAATGATTGATGTTATGTGGCATGTATTTGGGATGATGACTGTGATATTGAACTGGTCTGAGTCGGAGTCAATGATCCGATATGGGACCATCCACGAGAGTTAATAGATGGCTAAGATTTTATACAGGTTCTGTATGTGTCCAGTATGAATATCCGGTATCCCAGTGAGAGGAGACCGATCTTGATGTCCTAGAGATCCTTCATAGCAACCTTATGCATTGATGTGGATGAAAGGTGGTGTCACCTGCGAAGATTATCTGACGCTCAAGCTAGTAAATGTATCAGAATAAGATGAGCGTGGAGGATGGTGGATCTTCTTTGACTAGAGGACAAAACCTGACTTTCCTCCAGCCACATAAATTGAAAGTGGACTAACCACCTTGTTCTATCGGTGTAACACCCTAAATTTAATAAATAATTAAAACCCAAAACAGGGAAAGTTTTTTCAAAATTAAATAAACCCCCTCAAACCATAAAACCACCGGGTAACAAATAGGACGGAAGGCAAGAAGTACAAGGCACCCATTCGGTAATCAGCGGAGCACAGCAGCTTAAACCGGTCCAATCAGTACCCCCTTCGCTCAAGCGAGGTTCAACGTTGCTTGAGCGACACATGACAATGCAACAACGGAAGAAGGAAGAGATGTTCAAGCGAAGCCCAACACCAGCATCCACTCGCTTAAGCGAGCTCCCACATGCTTGAGCGAAGCAACTCCAGTCGCTCGGGCGAGGCACGATTCGCTTAAGCGATGCCAACACAAAGAATCTTCCCAAGTCCACACTCGCTGGAGCGAGCACCTTGTTCACTGAAGTGAGAGACCACACTCGGCTTATCTAGACGCTCGGAATCCAGAGTTATCCTACAACTCATTCACTCAGAAAATGATAGCTAATTCACTCGGCACGCGATAACTTATTCGCTCGGGACTCATTAGGCAAATCCTTACTCGGACTTATTCTAATCCTAACCACTAGGAATACTATTCCTTAATCACTCGGATTATATATAACATTCACTCAGAATTCATTAAAGGGTTTCTCTCAGAATCCTTTTAAGTATCCCCCACTCGGAAAAGCCCAAACACAAGTCACCCAATATACAACGCAGGTATATACATAATCATACACTCGGAATACCCATTGTCTTAACATGTATATATTTACCAATAGTTACAATTCCATACAAGTAACCCATATCTATATTTCTCCTAGTCAATCTTTATAAATAAATATGTTTAATCGTTATTTTACATAAGAGCCGGCCAAGGCTACACTGAGTAACATAGTGAATACAATATAAGCACTCAACAGTCGAAGTACACCACATTCGGACTTGAGGCCCTGCCAGCACTTCCCGGTCCGACCTGCACATACTGAAAAATGGTGTAGGGGGGTGAGCTTTCACATATACAATGACAGTTATTGGCTCGGATTAGCATACACATTCCCTTTCAATATACTCTATCTATCTTAATCAATACTAGCATTTACTAACATTTAATAAAGCATCTACACAAGTCACTAGTCGGATTACTCAAGTCATTTATGGTTATCTAACTCCTACTATTCACAACAACATACCCCTTAACAATAACATCAATAATACTTAGCCTTAGCGTCAAACACACACACAAATCCAGTCGGAATTCATTAATAGCATTCTCAGATTTTAAGGAACATGTTGCAGATCCCTTTTCTGGCCCCTCGTCTGATAGCCCTTACCGTGTGGTACCGGTCTCCCAAGGACGTCTCGAGACTTAACTCTAGCTCCCATGGCTACCACGGGTCCTCTCAGAATCTAGCCAAGGGTCTGTAGCTGGAAATCATCTCATTGGGTTCCTGACCTTCCACGGGTCACCCTCTATCCATAAATGCAACCTCATGCATGTCACGGCAGTCATCCACACTCAGCAAGTTCATCTTAAGCAATTCATATCGTATCCACCCGAAAGTCAACAATAGACCACACAATATGCTTGATATTCACATTACAGTTAACATGCAATTCATACATTAACTCCACAACATCACCAACGTCATCATACGTCTCTTGGACAGCAATGGTCATACACTACACAGGTAATAATCATCATTTATCTAGACTCCACTCAGCAGCATGTACAACATATAGTAAACAACACATTCTGAACGCATGCATTTGAGTACAAAATAATTAACAGGACTCTACTAACACACACACATACGATATCCAATGATCAACAGTCAAACACCTCACAGAATCATAATCATACAAACACATAAGGTAATACGTTCGCTCGGACCGTCCAGAAACCACGCATTGGACATGCAGAGCGCCCCCTACCTGGGATGAAAATTCTAAAGGCTCCAAGGGCTTGCAGCTCCAATCGGTTGCTCCGCTCAGCCCATTCACTCGTTCTCGATAGAACGACCCTGCATCAGTCATCCACCATTACACTTGGCTTTGGAGGAACTCCGAGCCACTCCCACTCTTAAATAGTTCTGCATGCAAGATTAGCGGGGAGGCCTAAGCCTCTAGGGCACCACATTGACCTTCCACTCGGTCCAGTGGGGATTTCCAAGCTTCCGAGACGCCCAGTTCTCTGCTCACTCTCTTGAGCAGCTCCAATCACAATGCTGGTGAACGCTCCAACCTCCTTGAAGCTCTTCGTGGTGTAGATCTTCACTGAGACTCGGCAGCCTCGAGCAAGGAGAGGGAGAAAGAGGAAAGTCGATGAAGGAACCGTGGGGAAGAAGACTGGTTGCATGCAGGGAGAAATTCACACTCTCGCCCTCTCTGGCTCGTCGAGTCAAGAAGGAGGACTTCGATCCTTGGCCACCACTGTCGCGAGCTTACGAAAACAGAGAGTAGAGAAGAAATGAGAAGAAGAGAAGAAGAATGAAGAGTGGAGAAGAAGAAGAGAAGAGAGGACAGAAAGGAGAGAAGTCTGAAGGGAAACATGAATGATAGGGTGGCCCAGTAGCCCATATACGCATGCACGGAGAGAAGGGAAAGTGGGGTGGAAAAGCGTGAAGCAGTACACCAATCACAATCAGCCAGCAATTAATAATTAATCACTCTTAACCAGTCATTATTTCTTAAGTTTAGTTAATTAAGTTAATTATAATTAATAAATAATTTTCCCACCTTGCAATTATTATTTCAATGATTTATTTTCATTCGACAATTGATTATTAAATCGGGATGTTACAGTCGGAGTATGGAAAATATATATATAATATGCATGTGGGAGACAAATGTGGCTTCAAAGGTGAAGAATGCATCTTTCAGGGGAGTGTCCCCGACACCAGTAATGGGAATGAGCATTATTACCTAAGCTACTTACGATTATCCCTTACGTCTCTGATATGGAGAACGGATTCCATCCGATATGCGAGGTGTTAACACAGACATACCGGTATAGGGAGATCACATATACGGTCTTATCTGTCCGAAGTTTTACCTGCTGAGTCAGTATTGTACATAGAACAGATGAAGTGATATCCGTACTTTGGTACCGATATCGAGACCGGATTAGATATTTTGTTGAATATGTTGATGAAATATGTCATGATGGTTTGAGACCATGTTTTGAATTGAAATCAATGATGTGAAATATCCCAATTATGTATATGTGAATTGATAAATGTGATTACCATTAACTACCGATATGTGTGAGTTCCAACGAGAATTGGTAAAGATTAAGAATATTGAAATCCACTAAGTGGTAGTCGTGAATGGACGATTGATTGAGTGGCATTTAGGATGCACAGTGTAAGAGTGCATTGATTGGTATTGCATCCATGGCATATCATTTGCTGCTTATATGGAATGTTAGGGGTTCCAATAGGCAGGCCCAATAGGAGGGCGACCCTGTGTTTTGAATGTGATTACAGGTTCAAGGATTTTGATAATGATAAAGCACTCTTGAAGAACTCCTTGCAAAAACAAAGATATGGAATCAGACACGGAGCTAATCGATTAGGCAGCCTCATCTAATCGATTAGGCAGCTTCTGTTTTGGAATAATTAGAGCAGGACATTAAGCATATCGATTACAACATTTCAAATAATCGATTACAGAGCTACTGGAATTAAGATAATCGATTACATAATGGCTTAATCGATTACCAAAACCAAAAATGGCATTAAAAGTATCAGGTATAACAGCTAATCGATTAAGAGAATTCAGACAATCGATTAGAAGGTTACTGGAATTAAGCTAATCGATTACTATGTCTATATAATCGATTACGAAGCTGCGAAGCCAAATTAAATGCATCAGGTATCACTGCTAATCGACTACAATGCAAAATGCAATCGATTACGAAGCTTCTGACTTGAAGATAATCGATTAGGTCATGGAAACTAATCGATTACATAGCGAACATATATGAAAAATTCGAAGTGTAATCGATTACAGCTTAAGCCATAATCGATTACAATAGTGGGAAAATGCATATTAGTGGGAAACCAGCACATTTCTCCACCACTCCTTCAGACCCTCACTATGTGCAACGGCTAGGAAGACCAAGGCACTCACCAAACCCTCAAATGACTCTATAAATGCAAGAGGAACTCAAGCACAACAACACACAACATCAAGCTATCAATCTTTACTTACTCTTATGCTTAGTAAGCCCTTACTCTTGTATAATCTGAATTTCATTTGCATATTCTCTCTTCTTGAGAGTTATAGATTTGAGACATACTTCTTTTGTACATCTACTCTATTGAGAGAGTTACTTGATTGTAAATAATACACCATACACCAAAGATTCACTCTAGATTGAGTGGTTGTTCACTCTAGGTTGAGTGGTTACAAAGGTTGGGGTTCAACCTTTGGGATATTGTGAGATTGAGAGATTGGGTGGGTTGCCCTTATACTTGTGAGGATTGGGTTCTTGAGTATGGGACACTAGGAAGCCGCAATTGCTCAAAGTTGTATCTCTATTCTACAATAGTGGAAATCCTCTAAGTGGGTTGCTTAGAGGCGAGATGTACACCGGATTGGTGGAACTCGTTAAATCAGTTTGCAAGCTCCTCTTCCCTACTCTTTAACTTTTTTATACTTTGTTTAATTGGCTTGTGTTGATTGATTGTGGCTTGCATACTTAAACTTGTTTAATTTGGTAAACTTTGAATACTGCACACCAAGTGTTTGTCAAATTGTCTTAGCTATATTTACCTTTGTTTTGCCTTGCACATTTCATTAATCTTGATTTCACTTGCATAATCTTGTAAATTTGAACATAAGAATCAAGTTCAAAAGCATTCCAACTAAAAGTTTTAAAAACTCAATTCACCCCCCTCTTGAGTATTGAGGCCACTTGAATAACAAGTGGTATCAGAGCTTGACTCTTGGTAAAATAAGCTTAACAGCTTCAAGAGAACAAATGGCCTCAAGTTCTCAAAACCTCTTTCCCGAGGGTGGTGCTATAAACAGACCTCCCGCGTTCAATGGAGAAGGCTATACCTTTTGGAAAGAAAGAATGAAAATATTTATTCAATCTATTGATCTTAAAGTTTGGAATGCCATTGAAAATGGTCCTTATACACCCATGCATATTTTCAATGATAAAAGTGTTGAAAAACCTATGGAGGAATGGTCTAGTGATGAAGAAAAGAAAGTATAATATGGCTATAAGGCTAAAAATCTCATCACTATGGCATTAGGTCCAGATGAATTTTTTAGAATAATGAATTGCAAATCCGCCAAGGAAATGTGGGATACTCTTCAAGTAACCCATGAAGGTACAAATGATGTTAAAGACTCTAAGATTAGTACACTAACTAGTCAATATGAGTGCTTTAGATTAAACTCTCATGAATCAATTGTTGATATGCAAAAACGATTCACTCTCATCATTAATCAACTTATTACACTTGGAAAGACTTACACTAACAAAGAGCTCATTCATAAAGTGTTGAAAAGTCTTAACAGAGAATGGCAACCGCTAGTTACCGCTATCAAAAAATCTCCCAACATAAACGAGATGTCCCTTGCCATATTATTTGGTAAGTTACAGGAACAGGAACAAGAACTGAAAGAATTAAAGATGGCGGAAGAAGAAAAAAAATCTTCTAAGAAAAAGGGACTCGCTCTGAAGGCTACATTCATAAATGAAGAAGAATCCGGAAGTGAACTTGATGAAGAAGATGAGTTTGGACTATTTGTGAAATGCTTTAGGAAATTCATGAAAGGCAAACGCTTCCAAAGAAGCTTTAAAAACCCAAGTAAGAAACCTATCACTAAAGAAAATTCCTCCTCACCCAATTATTTTGAATGTGGCAAGGAGGGGCACTTCAAAGCGGACTGCCCAAATCTCAAGAAAATGGGCAAAGAGAAAAGAGGAAGAAGGAGAGCATACATAGCCTGGGATGAAAATGAGATAAGCAGCTCAGATGACTGGGAAAATGAAGAAGCAAACCTTTGCCTCATGGCCAACCACCAAGAAGAAAATGATGAGGTAAACTTCCATGACTTAGATAAGGACGAATTACTAGATGCTCTAGAAGAATTGTATGATAAATTCGTAAAAGCATCCAATAGACTTAAGATGTCTAGAAAAACTAGTGACACTCTAAAGATGCACCTTATGGAAGTTTGTAAAGAGAATGAATGTTTAAAAGAAGAATTGGAAAATGCTCAAACATGCTCCAAGAATAAACCGTGTGATTTTGCTAAGAAATGTGTTGATCTAGAAAACAAAGTCCTAGATCTAAACAAAACCTTAGAGAGGTTTACAAATGGTAGAGATAATCTGAATGTACTACTTGGAAATCAATGATGCATGTTTGACAAAACTGGTTTAGGGTACAATTCTGTTAAAAAGGAAAAGCATTACAAGAACTTCTTTGTACCTCCTATGAAATCATCCTCGCCCTTTATGAAATGCAACCATTGTGGATTCAAAGGTCATAACTCTTCAAATTGAAATGTTAGAAAATTAGGGCCAAAGGTTATAATAAAGGTGTGGGTTCCCAAAGGGACATTACCATAAGCTAACCTTAAAGGACCCAACATAAAATGGGTACCTAGTTCTCTAAACTGATCTTGTTTTGTAAGTATGCTTCAAGGCAAGCAACACCCATTGGTATTTGGATAATGGGTGTTCAAAGCATATGACGGGAGACATAAGCAAGTTTACATCATTCACTCCCAAAAGAAAAGGAAGTGTCACCTATGGAGGCAACACCAAAGGAAGGATTCTAGGCATTGGAAATATTGGTAAGAATTCTTCTACCTCTATTAGTGATATGCTGTATGTTGAAGGTCTTAAACACAACTTACTTAGCATTAGTCAATTATGTGACAAAGGATATAGAGTTTTGTTTGAATCAAATTGTTGCATAATTGAGCATAAGACTAATAAGGAAGTTAAGTTTGTAGGCCAAAGAATTGATAATATTTATATGATTGATATGGATAGTTTGTCTTCAAATGATGTACAATGCTTCATGACTAGAGAGGATGAAACTTGGCTATGGCATAGAAGAATAGCTCATATACATGTAGACCACTTGAATAAACTTGTTTCCAAAGAATTAGTAATTGGTTTACCAAAGCTTAAATTTGAAAACAAATTTTGTGATGCATGTCAAAAGGGAAAACAAGTAAAGGCATCCTTTCAATCAAAAAATATTGTTTCCACCCAAAAGCCTTTACAACTTTTGCATATGGATCTCTTTGGACCTTCCAAAATCAAAAGCCTTGGTGGTAATTACTATGGTCTAATAATTGTAGATGACTACTTTAGATATACATGGACCTTGTTTCTTGCTCATAAGAATGAAGCATATTATGCATTCAAGAAACTTATTAAGATTATCCAAAATAAGCAAAATTCAAAAATTACATCCATTAGAACTGATCATGGGGAGAATTCGAAAATCAATCTTTTGAAAAGTTTTGTGAAAAACATGGTATAAATCATAATTTTTCAGCTCCTAGAACTCCACAACAAAATGGAGTAGTAGAAAGGAAAAACAGATCATTAGTGGAGCTTGCTAGAACCATGTTAAATGAAAATAATATTGCAAAACATTTTTGGGCCGATGCGGTAAACATCGCTTGTCATGTTATGAATAGATGTTTAATAAGGCCTATCTTAAAGAAAACCCCCTATGAACTTTACAAGGGTGGAAAACCCAACATTTCATACTTTCATATATTTGGATGTAAGTGTTTTATGCTCAATAATGAGATAGATAATCTAGGTAAGTTTGATGCTAAAGCTGATGAAGCAATCTTCCTAGGATACTCTCAATCTAGTAAATCTTATCAAATCTTCAACAAACACACAAATACCATTGAAGAATCTATTCATGTTAAATTTGATGAAAATAGCCATAACCCTCCGAGAAAGGAAGATGTTGATGATCTTACAGGTGCACTTCAAGAAATGCACTTGAATGAAGAGGAGGAAATCAACAAGAAAGAAGAAACAACACAAAATGAGGAACCACATCAATGGATCACATTGAAGGATCACCCATTAGACAAAGTCATAGGAGAAATGACTCAAGGTGTAAGTACACGAAATGCTATGAGAAATACTTGTAATCACCTAGCGTTTGAATCTCAAATAGAACCCAAAAACATTGATGAAGCTATTATTGATGAACATTGGATGTTGGCAATGCAAGAAGAGTTAAATCAATTTGAAAGAAATGAAGTTTGAAAATTAGTGCCAAGACCTAATAATCACCAAATAATAGGAACAAAATGGGTTTTTAGAAATAAGCTAGATGAGAATGGCATAATAACAAGAAATAAAGCTAGATTAGTTGCTAAAGGATATAATCAAGAAGAAGGATAGACTATGAAGAAACGTATGCTCCCGTAGCTAGATTAGAAGCCATAATATTACTATTAGCTTTTGCTTATTGTATGGATTTTAAGCTTTATCAAATGGATGTCAAAAGCGCTTTTCTAAATGGCTATATTCAAGAAGAAGTCTATGTAGATCAACCTCCCAGTTTTGAAAATCACAAATTTCTAAACCATATTTTTAAATTGAGAAAAGCTTTATATGGTTTGAAACAAGCTCCAAGAGCTTGGTATGAAAGACTTAGCAAATTTCTTTTAGAAAACAGTTTTGAAAGAGGTAAGGTTGACACTACCCTTTTTATAAAGCGCAAAAACAATGACATTCTTTTGGTACAAGTTTATGTTGATGACATAATATTTGGTGCTACTAACGAAATTCTTTGTCAAGAGTTTGCCAAAATCATGCAAGATGAATTTGAAATGTCCATGATGGGAGAACTCACCTTCTTCCTTGGATTACAAATCAAACAAACTAATGAGGGAACGTTCATTAGTCAAACAAAATATTGCAAAGAACTGCTCAAAAGGTTTGAAATGGACAAAGCAAATGAAATGGATACACCCATGAGTACATCTTGCTACCTAGACAAAGATGAGAAGGGTAAAGATGTTGAAATAACTAAATACCGAGGTATGATTGGCTCCTTACTTTACTTAACAGCTAGTAGACCTGATATTATGTTTGTTGTGTGCATGTGTGCTAGATATCAAGCATCTCCTAAAGAATCACATCTCACTGCTGTGAAAAGAATTTTGAAATATCTTGTGGGTACTCAAAATGTTGGTTTATGGTATCCCAAAGGCGTTGAATGTATTCTCATAGAATATTCTGATTCTGACTTTGCTGGTTGTAAACTCGATAGAAAGAGTACGAGTGGCACATGTCATTTACTTGGTAGTTCCCTTGTTTCTTGGCATAGCAAGAAGCAAGTAAGTGTTGCTTTATCCACAGCTGAGGCAGAATATATTGCAGCTGGTAGTTGTTGTGCTCAAATCCTTTGGATGAGACAACAACTTCTAGACTTTGGAGTTGCATTAGACCATGTGCCTCTTAAGTGTGATAATACTAGTGCTATCAATATCTCAAAGAATCCTGTCATGCATTCTAGGACTAAATATATTAAAATAAGGCATCATTTTATTAGAGACCATGTCTTAAAGGGTGATTGTATGCTTGAACATGTTGATACCTCTAAACAATTGGCAGACATATTCACCAAACCATTAGCGAAAGAGCAATTCATCCACATTAGAAGAGAATTGGGAATTCTTGACATGATCCATTGTGTTTGAATGATGAAGTATTTTGATAAAAACATTGTTGTATAGCATGTTTATATGAGTTGTTTACTATCTATGGTATGATTCATTGAAACTGCAACCTTTCTGTGAGAAAGCTACATAAATTATAAATTTTTGGACCATATAATCGATTACATAACACCTCCTAATTGATTAATAAGCCTCTGTTTCATTGATAATCGATTACTCATTGATATCTAATCGATTATAAAGTTTCTATTTTATGCATAATCGATTACCTCTTGAACCATAATCGATTGCAAAGCCTCTGTTTCAGGTCCAAAATGTTTCATCTTCCCAGTAATCGATTACCAGACTATCTCAATCGATTAGGACGCTTCTGTTTCTTCACTAATCGATTACGCAACTGCCATAATCGATTACCCTCTGAGCGAAATGATTCAAATTCTCCAGAAACAGTGAGCTAATCGATTACCTCATCCTCGTAATCGATTAGCATCGAAACTCCAATAGTCAAACACAGGTTCCCGAGGACTGCTCGACGTCCACCCTCTTTTAACTCATCTCCCTCCTTTCTAAACCTAATCCTTCTCTATAAATACCCCTCTCTTCACCCTCTCATCTTACACTACCTCCTTCCTCTTCCTATCTCTCAAAGTTCTCAAGAACTCTCTTCCTCTCTTCATCTTTTTCTCTATATTCCTTGTCAATGGCTTCCTCCCGCACAGTCAAGAGAGCTAGGTCCTCCATGGCCCAAGCCAACAACCCCCTAGACTTCTCTAGGTTCTTCTCATCTCCTAGAGACCTTCAACACTTCGTTAATAATTTCTCTAAAAAAGATATCATGACCCCCCACTACACTGTTGCTGAAACATTCGATAACCATAGCCTCACCTTTTCCCAATGCCTCCACCACTATAACCTTTTTCCCTTCCTCACCCTTAAGGAAGAGTAGTATTATCCTGAACTCATTCGAGTTTTCTACTGCAATCTAAAACTTGTAAATGGGATGGTCGAATCAAAGGCCAAAAATGTGACCATCAAGCTCACCAACACCCAGTTTGCAGAAATTTCTATGTTGCCGCTTAACAATGCAGATTTTGACAGAGGAGAACCAGAAGATGAATGGGGCTTCAATGCTCTAACTGCTCGTCAATCCTTGCGGAAGGTTGATCGACCAAGGAGCAATCACAAGCTGGTGGGACATCTGACCATGAATAACAGACTCCTACACTTTTTTCTGGTCAAGATGTTGGTACCCCATGGTGGGAACTATGCTTTGGTGGAAGAGGATGATGTCCTCTTAATGTGGGCTATGTTGAACCACAAAGAGATAAATTGGGTTCAACTGGTCAAGTTCCACATGCGCCATGCAAAAGACCAACAAAAGCTTCTATATGCCACTCTACTCACCAAAATCTTCAAACATTACGGAGTAGACTTGGCTGGAGAATTGTCAGAAAAAGTGCCTCCAAAAGCCTGCATTGGCAGTCACCACCTAACAAAGATGGGTCTTGTTTTTCTAAACGGAGCATGGTACTCACGAATGGAAGGCATTAATACCAACATTCCCTTTGAAGCTCCTGCTGATGAACCAGCCCCTCCTCCTCCTGCAACTCAAGCTTCATCATCTGCCCCTGCTGACCCATTTGCATCCCTCTACGCTCACCTTGATCGCCGCTTCAACCGTATTGAAAACTCTCTTCAAGAGTTTTCCATAACTGAGCAGCAACATTTTGAGTTGATATAACAGCGTTATGAGGAGCTGTCACATCAAATCTCTGAACTTAGATTTTTTAACCCAGATAACTAGATCCGTTTTTATGTTATTGATCATTGTGCTTTCTATTTTTCTACTTTAGTTTTTCATCATTTCCTTAAAATGTACTTTCCCTTCAGTTCTTAATGAATAAAATTTATCTTTCTTAATATGACTATCATTGCTTTATTTGTTTTTGATGATTACAAAGGGGGAGAAGTGATAGCTTGTTCATCTGTTTTTTGCTATTTTTGACTGCTAAGAATTATCTGAAATTATCTACATATACTCTTAAAGATAGGGGGAGATTTAGCTGTTTCAAGAGATAATGTTGTAAGGGATAACTTATAATCAGATTAGTTAATAGATAAGGCAGACTCTGATAATTTGATTAAGAGATAAGGATTTTATGCAGAATTCAAATGTTGTTGCATAAACAAACTTAGAGATAAAGATTGTTGTTTCAACTAACAACCCTCAAGAGATGAACATTGTTGTCATCATCAAAAAGAGGGAGAATGTGTTTTGAATGTGATTACAGGTTCAAGGATTTTGATAGTTACAAAGCACTCTTGAAGAACTCCTTGCAAAAACAAAGATATGGAATCAGACACGTTGCTAATCGATTAGGCAACCTCATCTAATCGATTGGGCAGCTTCTGTTTTGGAATAATTACAGCAGGACATTAAGCAAATCGATTATAACATTTCAAATAATCGATTACAGAGTTACTGGAATTAAGATAATCGATTACATGAATGGCTTAATCGATTACCAAAACCAAAAATGGCATTAAAAGTATCAGGTATAACAGCTAATCGATTAAGAGAATTCAGACAATCGATTAGAAGGTTACTAGAATTAAGCTAATCGATTACTATGTCTATATAATCGATTACGAAGCTACGAAGCCAAATTAAATGCATCAGGTATCACTGCTAATCGACTACAATGCAAAATGCAATCGATTACGAAGCTTCTGACTTGAATATAATCGATTAGGTCATGGAAACTAATTGATTACATAGCGAACAGATATGAAAAATTTGAAGTGTAATCGATTACAGCTTAAGCCATAATCAATTATAATAGTGGGAAAACACATATTAGTGGGAAACCAGCACATTTCTCCATCACTCCTTCAGACCCCCACTATGTGCAACGGCTAGGAAGACCAAGGCACTCACCAAACCCTCAAATGACTCTATAAATGCAAGAGGAACTCAAGCACAACAACACACAACATCAAGCTATCAATCTTTACTTACTCTTATGCTTAGTAAGCCCTTACTCTTGTATATTCTGAATTTCATTTGCATATTCTCTCTTCTTGAGAGTTATAGATTTGAGAGAAACTTCTTTTGTACATCTACTCTATTGAGAGAGTTACTTGATTGTAAACAATACACCATACACCAAAGATTCACTCTAGATTAAGTAGTTGTTCACTCTAGGTTGAGTGGTTACAAAGGTTGGGGTTCAACCTTTGGGATATTGTGAGATTGAGAGATTGGGTGGGTTGCCCTTATACTTATGAGGATTGGGTTCTTGAGTATGGGACACTAGGAAGCTGCAATTGCTCAAAGTTGTATCTCTATTCTACAATAGTGGAAATCCTCTAAGTGGGTTGCTTAGAGGCGAGACGTACACCGGATTGGTGGAACTCGTTAAATCAGTTTGCAAGCTCCTTTTCCCTACTCTTTTACTTTTATATATTGTGTTTAATTGGCTTGTGTTGATTGTTTGTGGCTTGCATACTTAAACTTGTTTAATTTGGTAAACTTTGAATACTGCACACCAAGTGTTTGTCAAATTGTGTTAGCTATATTTACCTTTGTTTTGCCTTGTACATTTCATTAATCTTGATTTCACTTGCATAATCTTGTAAATTTGAACATAAGAATCAAGTTCAAAAGTATTCCAACTAAAAGTTTTAAAAACTCAATTCACCCCCCCTCTTGAGTATTGAGGCCACTTGAATAACAGACCCTATGTGGCAGGCCCTGTGGGATGGTGGCTCTATGATGAGTAGTTTACCTCGGTGTCCGACGGGGCACGGCTCCCCTGACGTGTGTTCAGGGAAGGCCCGTAGTAATTTGGCAAGTAAGGCCATAATGATGATCCACAAGTCACAGGGTGACTAGTGCTACAGATGGGCGAAAACGGTTTGGGACAAGTAAAAGTATGATGTTGTAAGCATGCATGAATTAATATATATATATATATATGTGTATATATTTTACTACTGCAGTAGGGGCATATTGGCACACCTATGCTTGTTCCATATTTGATATGTTGTTGTGTCCTACAGTTGGATCCATATTTGAAAATGATTCCTTTATGCATATGCATTAGCTTTAAGAGCATTTGTATATAGCTGGAGATATGCCTAGTAGATATCCCGTGGTGGCGATGGATGATTGTTAAATAGAGGGAAAGTAAGCTGAGGTACTAACATTAAAAGTGTGATGATTATTGAGAATGTTAAAGATATATTATGTATGATATTGCGTTGTGAATATACTAAATTGGACATGTATTGTATGAACATGGAATGATGTATCATGTGTGTGAAGCTTGTGATGGTTTCTTGAAAAATGAATATAATGCACACATGTATAAATATCACTATAATGTATGACTTTGGTACAATTAGATTATGTTACTCACCTCCTAGTTGCCATTTTAAGCTTGATGTAGGTGTGATGTAAAATCCTACTCTTTTGGAGGTCAAGGATTAATGAAGGTAAATGCGGAAGGAATGTGGGTGAGCCTTGGCCGGCATATATATTCATTTTTGTATAGCATATAGTATGTATATGCTTAATTTGAAATTAATTTGATAATAGTTGATTTTGGAGGTCATGTAGGAAAATTAGACCTTATGTGTATGACTAATTTTTATTAATGACCTTGATAATGTATAAATGATATTATTATTATTATTAAATTTTATTTCTTTCATTTAACAAATCGATGAGGCATCTTTCATCCTTTTTTTGGTATATATTTTAATAACTCTTGAATTTAATTACATCTTCTGCTTTTCCCTTGTGATGGCCTCGAGTCTGATCATCCAAGGAGCACTCTGATACCTTCTCATATATTCATATATGAGATAGGTTATTAAATGATCCGGGGTAATTACTTGGCATTATATATATATATTGAATTTCTTCTATTTATAATCAATTCAAATCTTGAAAAATTTACCCCTATTTTCGGGTCAGGGTGTTACAACCTGGTATCAGAGCGTTGATTACTCATTCATGAATTATATGAATTAAATGTTGTTAAAGAGTAATTGTCACTTAATGTTGGCATGTTATAGTTATAGTTAAGCATTATTGAAGCTTTAATTGCTCACTGCTTTATATTGTGGCTAATATTAAGCCCGACCAAGCATTTCCTTTTCCATATTTACCTTTAAATTATGAATATATTATAATGATATTTGTATTAATGATAGTCAATTATGATTGGTATATATTGAGGAAAGAAACACAAGGTTTCTAATTATGTTTGTGTGGTGTGTATAGAGTGATTGATGGTGAATAGGCGTAATATTGACGTAGCCGCTATGGCTGAAGCTTTCAATCGGTTTGCCGATATCCTAGAACAACAACAACAACCCACTGGTCAGCCAAATCATGGTCTTGACCGATTTCTCAAGTGAAAGCCTTCCGAATTTCATGGAGGCTATAAACCGGAAGACGCTTATGTTTGGATCCGTGACTTAGAACGGATATTTGCTAGTATGGAGTGTACGGAAGCCTAAAAAGTCAAATATGCGGTGTTTATGGTCCGAGATGAAGCTGAGTCTTAATGGATTCTAACTCGTGGGCATATGATTGCGGCTCACACTCCTTTGGATTGGGAGAACTTTAAGGTGGAGTTTTCTATTGATTTTGTTCTGGGAGCGGAACCTGTTTCCCGAGCACCGTATCAGATGTCTCCTATGGAATTAATCGAGTTGAAGAGACAAGTTGAAGAGTTATTAGAACGAGAGTTTATTCGCCTGAGTGTGTCTCCTTGGGGTGCGCCTATTTTATTGGTGAGAAAGAAGGATGGAAGTATGAGGTTATGTGTGGACTATCGACAACTTAACAAGTTGACCATTAAAAACTGATATCCCCTACCTCACATTGACGATCTTTTGGATCAATTAAAGGATGCCATTGTATTCTCAAAGATTGATTTACGTTCCAGATATCACCAAATTTGGGTGAAGACCGAGGATATCCCAAAGACTGCTTTTCGAATGCGATATGGCCACTACGAGTATGTGGTGATGCCTTTCGGTGTGACAAATGCACCTGTGATATTTATGGATTACATGAATCGCATCTTTCATGAGTATCTTGACCGGTTTATGGTGGTGTTTATCGATGACATTCTTGTCTATTCCAAGAGCCATGAAGAAAATCTTTGTCTTGTTTTGAATGTCCTTCGAGAGAAAGAGTTGTATGCGAAGCTTTCTAAGTGTGAATTTTGGTTGTCCAAGGTCCAATTTCTTGGATATATTATCTCCAAAGATGGTGTTGCTATTGATCCATCTAAGATTGAAGTCATGATGGCTTGGGAAAGACCGACATCTATGATCGAAGTAAGAAGTTTTCTTATTATTGCCGGTTATTACCAGAGATTTATTGAAGGACTTTCCCGATTGGCTTTGCCTTTAACGAAGCTAACCCATAAGAATCAACCATTTGTGTGGAGTCTTGATTGTGAAAGGAGTTTCCAAGAGTTGAAAGTTAGACTCAATTCTGCTCCTGTGCTGGCTTTGCCGGACTTATTAGATGACTTCATGGTGTATTGTGATGCTTCCAAGCTCGGTCTTGGTTGTGTGTTGATGCAAGGTGAGCATGTGATAGCCTATGCATTGAGACAGTTGCGACCGCATGAGGTTAGCTATCCCACACATGATCTCGAATTAACAGCGGTGGTGTTTGCCTTGAAGTTATGGCGACACTATTTGTATGGCTCAAAGTTTATGGTCTTTAGTGATCATAAGAGTCTTAAATACCTATTTGATTAGAAGGAGCTTAATATGCACCAACGAAGATGGATGGAGTTTCTGAAAGATTATAAGTTTGAATTGAGGTATCATCTTGGAAAGGCAAATGTGGTTGCCGACGCCTTGAGTCAGAAGTCGTTGCATGTTTCTGCTATGATGGTGAAAGAGATGGAGCTCATTGAGCTATTTCGGAACTTGAACATGGGTGTAGAAATATATACCCCGAAAAAGATGTCCCTTGAGGTGTTGACAGTAGCAAATGTATTCCTTGAAACCATGAAATTACAACAACCAAAGGATGAGTACTTGATTGAGATGAAGGAAGCTCAAGCTAATGGGAAGAATTCATTTTTGACGGAAGGTCACGATGGTATTTGGCATGTGAAAGGCCTAATTTATGTTCCATCTGGTGGAGATTTAAGAAGGTTGGTACTTGAAGAAGCTCACAAGAATGTGTTGAGCATACATTCTGGTGCCACAAAAATGTATCAAGATCTGAAGAAGAATTTCTGGTGGCCCGGTATGAAGCGGGATGTGGCTAATTGTGTAGCCTCTTGTATTATTTGTCAAAAGGTTAAGGTTGAGCATTAAAAGCCATTTGGTTATTTGAGACCTCTTGATATCTTGGTATGGAAGTCGGACGACATTGCTATGGACTTTGTTTCTGGATTACCCAGAACAAGTACTGGAAATGATGCTATATGGGTGATTATAGATCGGTTAACGAAGTGTCTCACTTCTTGCCCATGAATATGAAGAGTTCATTGGAGAAATTAGCCCATTTGTACATAAAGGAGATCGTTAGACTACATGGTGGACCTTTGAGTATTGGGTCAGATCACGACCCACAGTTCACTTCCTGATTTTGGGGAAGCTTGCACGAGGCATTGGGTTCCAAGTTGAAGCTTAGTTCGGTATATCATCCACAAATTGATGGACAATCCGAGCGAACAATTCAAAGCCTTGAAGATTTATTGCGGGCTTGTGTTTTGGAGCACGGTGGTTGTTGGGAAAGATTCCTACCACTAATTGAATTTATATACAACAATAATTATCATAGTTCTATTGGTATGGCTCCCTATGAAGCGTTATATGATCGGAAATGTAGAACTCTGTTGTGTTGGCTTGAAACTGGAGAGAGTTTGGCTTTGGGGCCAGAGTTGATTACGGAGACAAATGAACAAATTAAGATGATACAAGAAAAGATGAAAATTGTCCAAGATCGTCAGAAGAGTTATTATGATAAAAGGCAGAAGCCACTTGAGTTTCAAGTTAATGATCACATGTTTTTGAGACTATCAAGAGATAAGGGTATTGGAAGAGCTTTAAAGAGTAAGAAGTTAAGTCCTAGGTTTATTGGACCTTATGAGATTCTTGAACGAATCGGTGATATGGCTTATCAGATCGTACTTCCTCCGCACCTTGTGAATCTGCACAATGTGTTTCATATGTCGTAATTGAGGAAGTATATTCCTGATCCCTCACATGTAATCCTAATTGATGATGTTGATGTGCGAGATGACTTAACTATTCCTCATGTTTCCATTCGTATTGTCGAACGCTCCGTGAAGAAGCTATGGAACAAATTGGTGCCCTTGGTGAAAGTTACATGGAAGCATGGAAATATAGAGACGTTCACATAGGAACGTGAAGACGATATAAGAGCACAGTACCCCGATGTGTTCGAATCCGGTATGTTAAATTTCGGGGACGGAATTCTTTTTTAGTTGGGGTGGATTGTAACACCCTAAATTTTAAAATAAAAGATTAATTAAGGAGATAAATATTAAATGATTATAGTTGGGTTATTTAATGTTCCAAAATATTGGGAATAAATAAACTAAGATTTTTGGGAACTGTTTATATTTTATTAGAACTGGATAAGCTGAAAATGAGCTCAGTTGAAATACGGGTGTCAAACCAAGTATCTCCAATTGGGATGATATTGGTCAGGGTTGTTAAGGTTATTACTGAAAATTCGAATTTGTATTCGGAATAATTTTTGGATAAAGTATTGAGCCCTAACAAAGATCCTATTTGTCATAAAACGATGAGTCTTTAATAAGGAATTAAAAATAAAGCCAAATGACCCATTTTTCTCTTCTTATTCCCGTCAGCTCCTTGGTTCCTCTTAAAAAAACCTTGCTTCTTTTTCTTCTTAATTCTTCTCCTTCATTTCTTCTTATACTTCTTTTCAAAAACCCTAAGCAAAACGGTGGTGGCTCTCTTCTCCTCTCCCATTTCCATTCTTGAAGGAGCTTGGAAGAGTTTGGAGCTTGAAGTCTCACCCTTCTTTCTCCTTATTTTCGTGTGGCTCTTCCTTCTCTTGGAAAACTCTCTCATTCCTTCTCTTGAGGTAAACTCTTACTATTTCTCAAGAGTATAAACTATGGGTTTTTGGGTTTTGATGTTGGCAAAGTGATTTAATGAGTGTTGTTGGGTTTTAGAGAAACCCTAACCCTATGATTTGGGGGAAATGCAAAATATGAGTGGAGAAGCATTTATTATGTTAGATAATTGTTATTAGTGAGGTGAAATGATGTTATTAATGGTGAATGGCCATTAATGAAGCTTAATAATTGATGATAGTTATGAGGAACCGTCAGTCTGAAGTTTTACCTGTCGAGTTAGTATTGCACACAGAACGGATGAAGTGATATCCGTACTTTGGTATCAATATCGAGACCGCATCAGATATTATGTTGAATATGTTGATGAAATATGTCATGATGGTTTGAGACCATGTTTTGAATTGAAATCAATGATGTGAAATATCCCAATTATGTACATGTGAATTGATAAATGTGATTGCCACTAACTGCCGATGTGTGAGTGCCAATGAGAATTGGTAAAGATTAAGAATATTGAAATCCACTAAGTGGTAGTCGTGAATGGACGATTGATTGAGTGGAATTTAGGATGTATAATATGAGAGTGCATTGATTGACATTGCAGCCATGGCATATAATTCGCTGCTTATATGGAATGTTAGGGGTTCCAATAGGCAGGCCAAGTGGGAGGGCGACCCAGTGCATAGGTATACTGTTATTGTTGCCTAGTGATTCGGGGAATCATGAAGCTGCCCTTAGTTTGGGGACAAGGCACCCAATGTGGCAGGCCTGTGGGAGGGCGGCTCTGTGATGAGTAGTTTACCTCAGTGTCCAACGGGGCACGGCTCCCTTGATGTATGTTCGGGGGAGGCCCGTAGCACTTTGGCAAGTAAGGCCATAATGATGATCCGCAAGTCACGGGGTGACTAGTGCTATAGATGGGTGAAAGCGGCTAAAAGTATGATGTTGTAAGCATGCACGAATTAAGATATATATGTACATATTTTACTACTGTAGTAGGGGCATAGTAGCACACCTATGCTTATCCCACATTTGATATATTGTTGTCTCCCATAGTCGGATCCACATTTGAAAATGATTCCTTTGTGCATATGCATTAGCTTTAAGAGCATTTGCATATAGCTGGAGATATGCCTAGTTGATATCCCGTGGTGGCGATGGATGATTGTTAAATACAGGGAAAGTAAGCTGAGGTACTAACATTAAAAGTATGATGATTATTGAGAATGTTAAGGATATATTATGTATGATATTGCATTGTGAATATACTAAATTGGACATGTATTGTGTTGAGATAGAATGATGTATCATGTGTGTGAAGGTTGTGATGGTTTCTTGAAAAATGAATATAATGCAAACATGTATAAATATCATCATAATGTATGACTTTGGTACATTTGGATTATGTTACTCACCTCCTAGTTGCCATTTTTAAGCTTGATGTAGGTGTGATGTAAAATCCTAATCTTTTAGAGGTCGAGGATTGATGAAGGTAAATGCGGAAGGAATGTGGGTGAGCCTTGGCCGGCATATATATTCATTTTTGTATAGCATATAGTATGCATATGCTTATTTTGAAATTAATTTGATAATAGTTGATTTTGGAGGTTATGTAGGAAAATTAGACCTTATGTGTATGTCTAATTTTCATTAATGACCTTGATAATGTATAAATGATATTATTATTATTAAGTTTTATTTCTATCGTTTAACAAATTGATGAGGCATCTTTCATCCTCTTTTTGGTATATATTTTAATAACTCTTAAATTTAATTACATCTTCTGCTTTTCCCTTGTGACGGCCTCGAGTCCGGTCGTCCAAGGAGCACTCTGATACCTTCTCATATCTTTATATATGAGAAAGGTTATTAAATGATCTGGGGTAATTACTTGGCATTATATATATATTGAAATTCTTCTATTTATAATCAATTCAAATCTCGAAAAATTTACCCCCTATTTTCAGGCCGGGGTGTTACACTAGACTTGTCTAAACTTCAATTCATACGCTTATGTTAGGCGTCGGGTATTCCTTTCCCAAAGCCAAGATTCTCTAGGTTTCATAAGGGCTAACCACACCCAATAACAACGAGATCATATCCCTTATTCATATGGCATCTAATCTTTATATAAATCATCCATTCGCCATCATTGTCACTCAAATTCATTATAAGCCATCTTAGCTTCACTTAAACCATCATCAATCAACAAATTTCAAGTGACACATATCATGGCCTAAGGCCTCATGAAATCCTCATCAAAATCCAACAACCTCAAATATCAACACCAATGATTCTAATAATCTTTTCTAAACCCAAAAGTCACTCTCATGACAACAAAATCATCAATCTCCTCATTTATGCCAAAAGCCTCAATTTTATCAATTCTTAAGGATTCCACACAAATTGATAACCATCAATTCCAACCATTTTCACATATCATCATAAGCATGTTATCATCATCATAGTGCCAACCAATGTAAATAGCACACAATGTTCCCAATGGTCATCTACCTTATGGTTTGGGTTTCACATGCATATATCATCATACATACATTTTGGACTTAGTTCAAAATTTCATCAACCTCAATAATCATTTCCAATACTTCTAGAAATTCATTTTTCTCAAATAACTCATTCTAAGAGCATCCAACCCATTAATATCACCAATTTAGCCAAAACCCCCAAATTTTCAATACCTAGGATTTTTCATCTAAAATCACTTAACAACAATCCCAATCAATCTTCTTAAATCATCATGACATTATAACTCTCCACATCACATAACATCAAACCATATTCAAAATCACACCTCCATTATTCATGCTTAGGGTTTCAACATTTCCTTCATCACCATGCAATCCAATACCAATATCCCAAGCTTTTGCATCATAAAAACTAACAATGGAATAGAATGGGTTCAAAATCTTACCTTTTTCCCCAAGCCATGGTTATACACAAAAATGAAGAGGAAGATGGAGAACCCACTAAATATTTGCCCTAAAATGCCATCCATGCTCCATGAATCAAAGCTTTATCTTTAATTTTGGCAAGAAATGAGGGTGGAAGGGGAGAGGTTTGGTTTTGACATAGGAAGGGAGGAAGAGAAGAAGAAAATGAAGAGTGATGGGAGAAGAAGAGGAGCCCACGGTGATAGAGAGAAAAGGAGAGGGTTTATGCAAAAATTGGATATTGTCCATTGGTCCAAAGGGTGCAACATGTTACCTTTTACCAATGGGTAATAATTCCCCATTATCCAATCGGTAAAAGGGGGGTAAGTGAGAGGGAGAAAAAGAGGACGGTGTAAATGAGCGGAGAAGTGGGATTTTTTATTTTCTTTTAATTCCATTTGGCTCATATATTCCCCGTTTAATAACATACGCTGTGTCTAATTAATTATCTCCTCAACACTAAAAATTATTTCAATTATACCATCATAACCACAATAATTTTCTAAGTATTCTAGACCCATAAAATATCCAATTTAGTCAAGTAGGTCCCACACTATCTGTTAAATTATCCGATTCCAGTAATCCTTAATTTATCGATAATTTATCTCTAATGTCTAATTAATTTTCCCACAATTATTGGACCATAAATAATTAATTAGTTTTATTCAATAAATTTATTTTCTTCAAAATTGGGATGTTACAGCCACACCTATGAGTACATCATGTTATTTGGACAATGATGAAAAGGGTAAGGATGTTGAAATAACCAAATACCGAGGTATGATTGGCTCCTTACTTTGCTTAACAGCTAGTAGGCCTGATATCATGTTTGCTGCATGTATGTGTGCTGATATCAAGTATGTCCTAAATAATCACATCTCTTGCCGTAAAAAGAATTTTAAAATATCTTGTGGGTACTCAAAATGTTGGTTTATGGTATCTTAAAGGCGCTGAATGTATTCTTGTAGGATATTCTGATTCTGATTTTGTTAGTTGTAAATTAGATAGAAAAAGTACCAGTGGTACCTATCATTTTTTGATAATATGTGTTTATTATGATGCCGAAGGGGAAGAGAACAAAATGTTATATATGTTTTAAAAATCTCTTATTATATTTTGATGATGCCAAAAGGGGAGAGATATTACTGCTTATTTATATTTGATTCAGGGGGAGAGAAAAGTAGTATATTATTAAGGGGGAGGAGATTATTTAATCACTTATTTAATTACATTACTAAGATGGAGATATTATTTTGCTGCAAATACACTCTGATACATGCATGGATATAATATGTTATCTTTAACAAGTGGTATTCTTCTTCAAAATGACTTTGTATTATTCTTTATTAACAAGTGGTATATAAATGCACTTGAAATGGGAAGTTTAGTTTGCCAAAGATCATGAATTTTTAAACTGTTATGATATTAACACCCAAAGAGTTGAACATTTGTTGTCATCATCAAAAAGGGGGAGAATGTGTTTATATGTTGACACAGGTTTTGATAATGACAAACAACTCAAGACTCAAAGATTAAACATACACAATTCAATTATGTTTGATACACGATTTAATTATGAAATTTGATGAACAACCAAGGATTTGAGTCAAAGCATCTAAAAAGGATTAAAACAAGAGAAAAATGTTCATCCAAGTGCCTAAGGATCAAGGAACCAAGCCATATGCAGTTACATGTCATAAAGAGTGAAAAAGTGCATGAAAAATAAAGCATCAGGCTGATGAATGGATTCAAGCCCCTCCTGAATTGATTCATGCGTATTAAATTCTCCAGGATATGATTCTATGATGCTTGAATCGATTCATGATGAAGCTAAATCGATTCACACATGAATTTTGCCCAGGGAACTCTCTTGAATCAATTCATATCCTCTCTGAATCTATTCATACGTCTATTACTCATTTAAAACCATGAAATCAAGTGCTGAATCTATTCATATGTTTCTTGAATCTATTCATATGCTATTAAATGTCAAAATACACTAAATGAATCTATTCATGGTAAAAATGAAACTATTCATTTAGTTAAAAGTTAAACTTTTGAATTTGAAATTTGAATCAGAGAAACAACATCGCATAAAACACAGAAGGCACTACAAGATTCAAGCCTGAAATCAAGGATCACTTGGAAGACAAAGTTCAAAGTCTATTACATAAAACATGGAACAAGACATCCATTACTTAAATCATGGAATTAGTGGGCAATTGTTTAATGGCAAGCAAAGCTTTTGAAGACTTATAAATAGAGAAGGAAATGAAGGTTTCAAGAGTAAGTTTTTTTAGTAAGCAATTCCTTCTCATTTCTTCCTCCGTAGCTCTCTGTTCTGATTCTTTGTAAATTCTCTTAAGAGAGTAGTCAATAAGTAAAATTCTTTTAGTGCTAAATTTGTATATCCACTCTATTAGAGAGTTATCCTTGTAATCTTAAATACCAAATAAATCCTAGAGCTTGGGTTGGGTTTTAACCTTGTAAAATTGTGAGATTGGGTAGGGTGCCCTTGTTCTTGGGAGAATTGAGTTCTTGAGTGTGGGACACTAGGAAGCTACAATTACTCAAAGTGTGTATCTCTAATCTCCAATAGTGAAAATCCATTAAGTAGGTTGCCTGAAGGCGAGACGTACACCGGTATGGTAGAACTCGTATATATTGGTTTGCAAATCTCTCTTCCCTAAACTCTTTTAAATTTATGCATTTAAATTACTTGCTTAATTTGTTGTGTTTATAACTTGGTTATTAAATTTATTTGAAACAAATTACTATAATCCTTAAGTGAATTTACTTGGGATATATTAAGTGTTTGTTGATTTGCTTTGTGCATAAGTTGTTATTACTTACGATTAAATTTACCATATTCATTATGTATATTTGTTAAAGAATCAATTTCAAACGCACTCCAAAGGATATTTAGTGTATTTATGCAATCATTATGGTCTCAAAGGACATACTGCCTCTAATTAGGGCCAAAGGTTGTGAAGAAAGTATGGGTTCCTAAGGGAACATTACCGCAAACTAACCTACAAGGACCCAACTGATAAGTGCTTTTTAATACAATAAAATAGATCTAGTTTGCTTAGGATTTTTAATCATAATGCACTGTATTTCCTTTATTTATTGCGATTTTTGCTTTCTTTCCACTCTATTCTACTTGGGTATGTTATTTTGTAGGAATTAAGGTAATAGAGGGTCAAAAACAAGAGAAAAACGACCATAAAATGATAAAGAAACAAGAAGAACAAGCCCAAAGTGGAAAGAACTCTCTTTTTATGCTGAATTCTGACTCAGAATGCTGAATTCCGACCTAAAATATTGAAATTCGACTCAGATATGACCAAATCCGAGTGGAAGGACTCAGAATGGAGTAATTCCGAGTGGAATACTGCACTGTTGAAGGTAAATCTGAGTGGAATGACTCAAAATGACCAAAACCGAGTGGAATGACTCAGTATGGAGCGAATCCGAGTGAATACTGCACTGTTGGAGCCAAATCTGAGTGGAAAGTTCCCTGTGAAAGCCATTCCGAGTGATAAATGGCTGAGGTTTAATGCTGAAATGGAATGAGTCTCAGTTGGAGGAGATTCGGAGTGGAAACTTCCCCGACTACGTCCATTCCGAGTGAAAAAAGGGGACTGACATTGAATAGATGTTGTCCAAAGCTATTCTCCGAGTGAAAGGCTTGTTGATTGAAGTGAATACGAGTGGGAGCTTTCTGATTGTAACTAATCCGAGTGAAAAGTTGTTCTGAGTGAATCGATTCCAAGTAGAAGAGGCCACTGAAATGAATAAATGCTGACTAAGGAGGAATCCGAGTGGTTTCACTCAGAGAAGATGGTATTCTCAAGAGGAACAAGGCATTTTCGAGTAATGCCTTAAGCAAGCAAGGAAAATCTGACCAGGAGTGAATCACACTCGGACAGATTCTCACAGTTTCACACTAAGTCCGAGTGAGATCTCTGCAATGAAGAATACCGAGTGAGTTGGGTCAGAAACCTATGTTTCCGAGCTAAGAGAGATACGGACCCGGAAAGAAATTCAATCAGTCAGATTCCAACCCTTCAAGTGCAAGTTTCTGAGTAAAAGTGGAGGCTATTCCGAGTGAGAAGTAAGAAGACACTTTCGAGTGTATCATTTTAAGGAATGAAGGCCGACTGAATGAATTCATAAGTAAAATCCGAGTAAAGTTTTAACCGAGTGGTTCAAATTCAGAGACAGCCGAGTGAAAATGGTAGGGAACCGATTGAATAAATTCTGATCCTAGTGAGTCTTCAATCAGTTCCGAATGAACTCCATGAACCTGAGCTGAGTGAATAGTTTCAGTCTGTTCTGAGTCCTTCTGCAGTCAATTCCGATTGAATGGCTCATTCAGAAGTTACTCTTCAGTCACTCTTCACTCGTCCTTTTATCCAGCCTCATCACCGACCAGTTCTCCTCCAAACAGAAACTCCTCTCCACGCTGTCCAGTTTGCACCCACACCGTCCAGCACTCAGCAAACCACCCTCCAGCAAGCTTTCACTCGGATTTGTGGGAAAATAACATTATTCCACTCGGAATTTCATCATTCTGCACCAATCATCACTAAAATCCAAGCACCGAATTATTGGAAATATTAAAATATGCAAATTAGAAACAAGTTGGCACAGCTGGAACTCACATGCACCGAAAGTTTCTTCCACTTGCAATTTGAACGCGTTTTCATAGCTGGAATCCTCCATCCATTTGCCTATAAAAGCAGCAGCAACCCATCAGCAAAATCATCATCTCTTCCCATCAATTACCATCAGCTTCATTCTATTTTCTTTTCTTTTCTTCGTTACTTTCTCTCTTTTTCTCTTTAGTTTTCTTCTTTTCCATTTTTCTTTCTCTGTTCGTTTTTCTTCTCTTTCTTTTTATTTTCTTTTCTTTCTTTTATTTTGTAAGGGTGTGAGGGCTGTAAAAGTGAGAACTTAAATTTGTAATTGGTGGAGAAATTATTGCAACAAGGAATTACAGTGGTAAATTATTCTGAGCTTTTGGAGAAACTCGTAAGTCTTTATTTTTACCATGTCTTGTATGTTTTATTTTTCCATTATATATATGAATTTGAATTATTTCATGAGTAGCTAAATTAATTATCTTGGGATAAAGGGGGTATGATAATATTTTATTTTAATGTTATTTTGACTTGGAATTAAATAAATTTCTGTTTTCCATTTAGTTCAATTATGCTCAATGCTTTTAGTAATTCCTAACAAGAACCTAAATGATAAAACTGTATACTTACGGGTATATTAGTAAGTTTAGGTAATAAATAGAATCGAGAGATTTATTTTTACCGGAAAGCTTTAAACTAAACCTAAGATTTTTGAAATGCTTTTTGTGGCCTTGGTAAAACCGTGAAAGTAATCAAAATTCTTTTGAGGAAATAAAAGGGATTATCATAAAATGATAATGGGCCTTTCTGAGGATTAAGCAGCGCTTTCCATAGGTTAGGTACATTAATAGGATTCCGAGAGGAACATATTAATTAGCTTTTGGAAAATTCGCCTTAGAAAACTTAATTCGATTCTTATTTATGAAAAGTTAAAATTCATTAACATAAATTAAAGTCTTAATCCCCCGAAATCCCAAGATATTCTCAACTCTGATTTTTAAGTGTCAAGTAAATTTTATTTTTATATTTATTCGTATTCTGTGCAATTTTAATTTGTGCTTTATTTTATAAAAATCTTAAAAATCAATTGTGTGGATAATTAAATTTCAATATGCTAGTACTTTGAACACAGTCCCTGTGGAGAACGATAATCTTTTCTATTACGCGACATAACCCATGCGCTTGCGGGCCCTGTCAAGTTTTTGGCGCCGTTGCCGGGGACTGTTGTCCCTCAAATATTGGCAATATTGAAATTCGATTAGATCATACTTGTTAATATTTTTATTGTTATTTTTATTTTTATTTTTATTTTGTTTGTAATTTTGTATTTTGTTCTTTATTTTGTGTATCTGTTGTTGTTTTATTTTTGTAATTGTTTGTTTTATTTGTCATTTATTTTCTATTTATGCGACGAAGTCGTAGTGTCGATCTAAACTTAGGATTTGACCCTGAGATAGAACGTACCCTTAGAGCTTTGAGAAAACAACAAAAACAACAAAAAGAACAAAAAGAAAAACAAATGGCAGACCAACATAGACCCTTAAGAGATTTTGCCGCTCCAAGTACAAATGGAAGAGGATCTAGTATCCTTAGACCCACAGTGGAGGCTAACAATTTTGAATTGAAGCCTTCACTACTCTCAATGGTTCAACAGAACCAATTCGGATGTTTACCCTCTGAAGATCCAAACCTTCACCTTCAAATCTTTCTTGAATACTGTGACACCCTGAAGATGAACGGAGCCACCAATGATGCTATTCGCTTAAGACTTTTCCCTTTCTCTCTAAGAGATAAAGCAAGGGCGTGGTTATACTCTCTTCCTGAAGGATCCATCACGACTTGGGAACAATTGTCCAGTGCTTTTATCAATAAATGGTACCCAAGAAACAAGACTGATGTGCTGAGAAAACAAATCATCAATTTTTCATAAAAAGATGATGAATCCTTATATGAAGCCTGGGAAAGATACAGGGAGATGCTGAGAGAATGTCCTCACCATGGGATAGAAAGGTGGTTGACAATCCATATTTTCTATAATAGAATAACTTCCACACAAAAGATCTTTTTAGATGCTGCAGCTGGAGGAGCCTTCATGAGTAAAAATGTTGATGAAGCTGAGAACCTAATTGAGGAAATAGCTCAAAACACTCACTAGTGGAACTCTGAGAGAGGATTACCTTCTAAAACACCAGGTAAGTACTCTGTTGATGCTCTTTCCTTACTTTCTGCCAAAGATGAAGCATTAACATTAAAACTTGATAAAATAGGGTCAACAGGTGCTACTAATATTGTTTGTGAAGTTTGTGGTGTTTCAGGACATGGAGCTACAAACTGCCATTTAGCAATGACCCCTAATCAAGAACAAGAAATGCATCAGGTGGATGCTATTGGAAACTATGGTGGAAATTATCAAGGTAACTACAGACCTCCACAAGGTCCACCTGGCTTCCAAAATAGGCCACCTCAATTCCAAAGTAACTACAAACCTCAACAAGGAACCTATATTCCACAAAAATCAAAGCTAGAATCCTTGATGGAGACATTTGTAGCTACTTAACTTAAACAAAATGATGAATTCTCTGATGCAATAAAAAACTTGGCTTCAAAAGTAGACTCTCTTGCTACCCATAACAAAATACTGGAAAATCAAATTGCCCAACAAGCCTCCTATTCTCAAAGAGCACCAGGAACATTTCCTGGAAAACCAGAGGCTGGACCATCTAACCAAACCATGGCTGTCACTCTTAGGAGTGGTACTCAATACGATGGACCAGTTGACAAGACTGCAAAGGAGGAAAAGAAAGTAGATGAATCTTCATCTCATCCAGTAATTGAAGAAGAAAAACCACAAGAAAAGAAGGAGGAGGTTAAGCCATATCAACCTCCCATTCTATTTCCTCAGCGCTTAGCCAAAGCAAAGTTGGACAAACAATTTGGTAAGTTCCTTGATGTTTTAAAAAAATTGTATATTAATATTCCCTTTACAGATGCTTTACAGCAAATGCCCACATATGCAAAGTTCCTGAAGGACATTCTGTCCAACAAAAGAAGACTGGAGGAAGATGGTACAGTTGCACTTACTGAAGAGTGCAGTGCTCTAATTTAAAAGAAACTTCCACCCAAGCTCCAAGATCCAGGTAGTTTCTCTATTCCTTGCATGATTGGTGACATGAATATAGATAAAGCATTGTGTGATTTAGGAGCGAGTGTGAGTTTAATGCCATTATCTGTTGCTGAAAAGTTAGGATTGGGTGAACTAAAACCTACTAGGATGTCTTTATAATTGGCTGATAGATCTGTAAAATATCCTGTAGGAATTTTAGAGGATGTTTCTATTAATATAGGAAAATTTTTTATACCTGCTGACTTTGTTGTGCTTGAAATGGATGAAGATTCTTTGATTCCTATTATTTTAGGCAGACCATTTTTAGCAACTGCAGGTGCTGTGATCGATGTCAAGAATGGTAAGTTGTCTCTAACTGTTGGAGACCAAAAGGTTGATTTCAACTTGAAAAATGTTTTAGAAAAACCTTATAATGATGTTTGCTGTACTGTGGATTTTGTCGAACAAGTGGTAAAGGAAACAACCCTTCCTAATGACCCACTTGAAACTGTTTTCATGATTGAGCCAACAGAAACATCTGATTCCTCTAAGGCCCCACATGATACTGAGGTAATGTGCGACAAAGTGGTAAGCCCCAATGTGGAATTAAAACCTTTACCACCTTCTTTAAGGTATGAGTTTCTTGGCCCTAATTCCACATATCCTGTGATTATTAATGCTGAATTGAATCCATCTGAAACTGAAAAACTTTTGAAATAACTTAGGTTGTATAGAAAGGTAATAGGTTATACAATGGATGATATCAAAGGGATTAGCCCTTCTCTTTGTATGCACAGGATTACTATAGAAGATGAAAGTAGGCCCACAGTAGAACCACTTAGGAGATTAAATCCTAAAATGCAAGAAGTGGTTAAAAAGGAAATTTTGAAATTGCTTGATGCTGGAGTCATATATCCTGTTGATAGTAGTAAATGGGTAAGTCCTGTCCATGTGGTGCCTAAAAAGGGGGGAATAACTATGATTAAAAATGATAAACATAACTTAATTCCTACTAGGATTGTCTCTGGTTGGCGCATGTGCATTGATTATAGGAAGTTAAATAGCGCCACGAAAAAAGATCATTTTCCCCTCCCTTTTATTGATCAGATGCTTGAAAGACTTGCGAAACACTCTTATTTCTGTTATTTGGATGGGTATTCAGGTTTTCATCAAATTCCCATTCATCCATCTGATCAAGAAAAGACTACCTTCACTTGCCCTTATGGGACTTATGCTTACAGACGTATGCCTTTTGGTTTATGTAATGCACCTGTGACTTTTCAAAGGTGTATGCAAGCAATTTTTTCTGATCTTATTGAAAATGTGATGGAAGTCTTTATGGATGATTTTTCAGTGCATGATTTAGATTTTGATAATTGTTTAACAAATTTGTGCCAAGTCTTGCAGCATTGTGAAGAAACCAATTTGGTTCTAAATTGGGAAAAATGCCATTTTATGGTAAGAGAAGGCATAGTTCTTGGACACCTAGTGTCTGAGAGAGGTATAGAAGTTGATAAGGCTAAAGTAGAAGTGATTGAAAAATTGCCTCCACCCACAAATGTGAAAGGTATTCGGAGTTTTCTTGGACATGCAGGGTTTTACCGTAGGTTCATTAAAGATTTCTCCAAGATCACAAAGCCTCTTACAACTTTTCTGGGTAAGGATGTTCCTTTCAATTTTGATTCATCTTATATGGAAGCTTTTTGCAGGATTAAGCAAGCTCTAATCTCTGCCCCTATCGTGCAACCACCTGATTGGAAACTCCCATTTGAGCTGATGTGCGATGCGAGTGATTACGCAGTGGGGGCTGTGTTGGGGCAAAGAAAGGATAAAAAGCTCCATGTAATTCATTATGCCAGCCGGACGCTAGATGATGCTTAGGTAAATTATGCCACAACTGAAAAAGAACTGTTAGCTATTGTTTTTGCTTTTGATAAATTTAGATCTTACTTGGTAGGTTCACATGTTACTGTTTACACTGACTACTCTGCCATTAAGTATCTATTGAATAAAAAGGAAGCAAAGCCTAGATTAATTAGGTGGATTCTAATATTGCAAGAATTTGACTTGGAAATTAAGGACAAGAAGGGTATCGAGAACTTGGTCGTTGACCACCTATCTAGGTTGACATCTGAAAAAGAAGAAACAGATAATATTCCCATCAATGAATCTTTTCCAGATGAACAACTCTTGAATCTTAGTATCCAACGTGTTCCTTGGTATGTTGATTTTGTAAATTTTCTTGCATGTGGTATCTTACCTCCTGATCTTAGCTTTCAGCAAAGGAAAAAGTTTTATGCAGATGTCAAGCATTATTATTGGGATGAACCACTCCTTTACAAGCAATGTGCAGATGGTATGATTCGGAGATGTGTTTCACAAGATGATGCCTATGCTATCTTGGATCATTGCCATTCTCTTTCCTGTGGAGGACACATGAGCACCTCTAAAACAGCTGCTAAAGTATTGCAAGCTGGGTTCTATTGGCCAAATATTTTTAAGGATGTACGTAAGTATGTTCTAACTTGTGATGCTTGCCAAAGAACAAGTAACATTGGTAAGAGACAAGAAATGCCATTAAATACCATTTTAGAAGTTGAATTGTTTGATGTATGGGGTATTGATTTTATGGGTCCCTTTCCCTCTTCTTTTGGAAATCAGTTCATATTAGTGGCAGTTGACTATGTGTCAAAATGGGTGGAACCCATTGCTTCACCCCATTCCGATGCTAAAAGTGTTATTAAACTTTTCAAGAAAATAATATTTCCAAGGTTTGGGGTCCCAAAATGTGTTATAAGTGATGGAGGGTCTCATTTTATTGAGAAACCTTTTCAGACCCTTTTAAAGAAATATGGAGTTAAGCATAAGGTTGCTACACCTTTTCACCCACAAACTAGTGGACAAGTTGAGGTATCCAATCGGGAAATTAAAAATATTCTTCAAAAAGTGGTGAATACATCACGTAACGATTGGTCTATTAAGTTAGATGATTCCTTATGGGCGTATCGAACCGCATATAAAACTCCCATTGGAACCACACCTTTTAAGCTAGTATATGGGAAGCCCTGTCATTTACCTGTTGAGCTAGAATATAAATCTTTTTGGGCTGTTAAAACTCTTAACTTTGATCATAAGGCTGCAGGTGAACAAAGATTGTTGGAATTAAATGAGCTTGAAGAACTCCATCTAGATGCATACGAAAATGCCAAAATTTATAAAGAAAAAACCAAACAATGGCATAATCGTCACATCCAACGGAGAACATTTAATCCAGGTGATATGGTTTTACTGTTTAATTTTAGATTGAAGCTTTTTCCAGGTAAACTGAGATCCCGATGGTCGGGACCATTCAAGGTGACAAAAGTCTTTCCCTTTGGAGCTGTCGAACTATGGAGCGAGAAATCTGGTACATTTAGGGTAAATGGACAGAGAGTAAAGCACTATCTAACAGGTCAACCAATACAACAAGCAAGTGACTTGGACTTGTTTGATGCTCCTGATGAATAAATCCAAACGGTGAGAAGTCTGGATGAAGACTTAAAACTTAGCACTGATAAGGAGGTAACCCTATAAAAAGTTGTTGTTTCATTTTAAGTTAAAAAAAAAAAAACAACTATGTCAACTACTGGTTTGGGGTTATTCCAGGTAAGTTTTCTTATCCTTTTATCATCCATTTTAACATTGAGGACAATGTCAAATTCTGGTTTGGGGTGGTAGGTAAGAAAACTTAACTGTTTTGTTTTGTTGTGTGATGATTATATTTTTCATGCATGTGTGTTTTCCTTATTTTGTTTGTAATCTTGTAATTTACCATGATTGCATGATAAAGTTACTTTGAACACAAGGCTAAAGTATCTAAGGACCCCAAAATTTTGAGTAAAATTTTCAAAATTTGATTGTTTAAATGCCAAATAAATGCTTAAATGAACCTTATGTGATTAAAATTTTCTTTGAAAAGACTTTCCATGGATAGACTTGAGCCAAAATGGGTTATTTATCAAACAAATTTTCCAAACCCATATTTTCTTGATTGAGTGAATCTCATAGTCATTAATATTCTAGAACTTGTTTTTCAACTGATTCAAAATGGTTTTTGATTATATGTCTTAGGATGATAAAGGCACAATTAGGTCTTATTCTTAAGCCTCAGAATTTTACATAATTTGACCCCTAGTTGCCCCTTTTGAGCCTAAAAGTGAAAATTTTTCCTTGAAACCTTTCATTGACTGATATTCTCTTAATGGTGAAAAAGTTGGAAATTTATTGGAGCAAAGAAAGAAAAAAGGACTTAAGAAAAATATGTATTGAAGAAAAGCAAGAAAAAGAAAAAGAAAATCAAAAGGATGATATTGAATGAATTCCAAAAAGTCTATAAAAGTTCAAAAATTTGCTCTGTTAAATTTATAATGATAAAAATTTGAATCATTCATGACTGTTAAAGCCCTTTTATATTCCATTTTTCTTGAAAATCCTACCTTGACAATACAACCCAAGGCCACGTTACAACCTTTGAAAGACCTTTAGACTTTGACATATTTTCTATCTAAACTATGGAGTTTTTGGTTTATTAACAAGCTTATGGTAATGTTTTTTTGACTATGATGATTTGAGAGATACACAAACCTTGAAACACTTGAGTGAAAATTGTGAGAAGAGTATCTCAAGTCTTGACATTGAAATTTGATTCACATAAGAAAAATAAAATTGGCATTTGAATAAATCAGTTTCTCTGTTTTGGATCCCTTAGTTTATTAAGCTTAGTGTTTTCTGTATTTTATCTTGTGAATATGGTGATTGCTTGAGGACAAGCAATGCTTTGGTTTGGGGTATTTTGATAAGTGCTTTTTAATACAATAAAATAGATCTAGTTTGCTTAGGATTTTTAATCATAATGCATTGTATTTCCTTTATTTATTGCGATTTTTGCTTTCTTTCCACTCTATTCTACTTGGGTATGTTATTTTGCAGGAATTAAGGTAATAGAGGGTCAAAAACAAGAGAAAAACAACCATAAAATGATAAAGAAACAAGAAGAACAAGCCCAAAGTGGAAAGAACTCTCTTTTATGCCGAATTCTGACTCAAAATTCTGAATTCCGACCCAAAATATTGAAATCCGACTCAGATATGACCAAATCCGAGTGGAAGGACTCAGAATGGAGCAATTCTGAGTGGAATACTGCACTGTTGAAGGTAAATCTGAGTGGAATGACTCAAAATGACCAAAACCGAGTGGAATGACTCAGCATGGAGCGAATCCGAGTGAATACTGCACTGTTGGAGCCAAATCTGAGTGGAAAGTTCCCTGTGAAAGCCATTCCGAATGATAAATGGCTGAGGTTCAATGCTAAAATGGAATGAGTCTCGGTTGGAGGAGATTCTGAGTGGAAACTTCCCCGACTACGTCTATTCCGAGTGAAAAAAGGGGACTGACGTTGAATAGATGTTGTCCAAAGCTATTCTCCGAGTGAAAGGCTTGCTGATTAAAGTGAATACGAGTGGGAGCTTTTTGATTGCAACTAATCCGAGTGAAAAGTTGTTCTGAGTGAATGGATTCCAAGTAGAAGAGGCCACTGAAATGAATAAATGCTAACTAAGGAGGAATCCGAGTGGTTTCACTCAGAGAAGATGGCATTCTCAAGAGGAACAAGGCATTTCCGAGTAATGCCTTAAGCAAGCAAGGAAAATCTGACCAGGAGTGAATCACACTCGGAAAGATTCTCACAGTTTCACACTAAGTCCGAGTGAGATCTCTGCAACGAAGAATACTGAGTGAGTTGGGTCAGAAACCTATGTTTCTGAGCTAAGAGAGATACGGACCCGGAAAAAAATTCAATCAGTCAGATTCCAACCCTTCAAGTGCAAGTTTCTGAGTAAAATTGGAGGCCATTCCAAGTGAGAAGTAAGAAGACACTTCCGAGTGTATCATTTTAAGGAATGAAGGCCGACTGAATGAATTCATAAGCAAAATCCGAGCAAAGTTTTAACCGAGTGGTTCAAATTCAGAGATAGCTGAGTGAAAATGGTAGGGAACTGATTGAATAAATTCTGATCCTGAGTGAGTCTTCAATCAGTTCCGAATGAACTCCATGAACCTGAGCCGAGTGAATGGTTTCAGTCGGTTCCGAGTCCTTCTACAGTCAATTCCGACTGAATGGCTCAATCAGAAGTTACTCTTCAGTCACTCTTCACTCGTCCTTTCATCCAGCCTCATCACCGACCGGTTCTCCTCCAAACACCGACCCCCCAACAACACTGACTGACTTTCACTCGGATTTGTGTCCAAAGTCACCTTTTCACTCGGTCTTTTGCACAAAAGGCCTCTTTTCCACTCGGATTCTAGAGAGAAAACCAACCCAATTCTTCACAATGCAACACCGGATCACTCTACACCGTCCTCAATCCAGAACACCGTCCCATTCCCTCTCTTCTATCCGCTGTCCCTTTCTTCTTCTAATCCATACCACACACCGTCCCTCTCCTTTCCATCCACAACACCGTCCAACAACTCCACTATCCCTCAAGCCACAACAACGTCCCCTCTCCTTTCAAAACCGACCTACACTCCACAACTCCAAACATCAAGACACCCAACCGTCCTCACTTCTCAACACCAGCTCCAACACTTTCCTCTCCACACCGTCCAGATCTTTATCCAACAGCACCCACACCGTCCAGCACTCAGCAAACCACCCTCCAGCAAGCTTTCACTCGGATTTGTGGGAAAATAACATTTTTCCACTTGGAATTTCATCATTCTGCACCAATCATCACTAAAATCCAAGCACCGAATTATTGGAAATATTAAAATATGAAAATTGGAAACAAGTTGGCACAGCTGGAACTCACATGCACCAAAAGTTTCTTCCACTTGTAATTTGAACGCGTTTTCATAGCTGGAATCCTCCATCCATTTGCCTATAAAAGCAGCAGCAACCCATCAGCAAAATTATCATCTCTTCCCATCAATTACCATCAGCTTCATTCTATTTTCTTTTCTTTTCTTCGTTACTTTCTCTCTTTTTCTCTTTAGTTTTCTTCTTTTCCATTTTTCTTTCTCTGTTCGTTTTTCTTCTCTTTCTTTTTATTTTTTTTCTTTCTTTTATTTTGTAAGAGTGTGAGGGCTGTAAAAGTGAGAATTTAAATTTGTAACTGGTAGAGAAATTATTGCAACAAGGAATTACAGTGGTAAATTATTCTGAGCTTTTGGAGAAACTCGTAAGTCTTTATTTTTTCCATGTCTTGTATGTTTTATTTTTCCATTATATATATGAATTTGAATTATTTCATGAGTAGCTAAATTAATTATCTTGGGATAAAGGGGGTATGATAATATTTTATTTTAATGTTATTTTGACTTGGAATTAAATAAATTTCTGTTTTCCATTTAGTTCAATTATGCTCAATGCTTTTAGTAATTCCTAACAAGAACCTAAATGATAAAACTGTATACTTACGGGTATATTAGTAAGTTTAGGTAATAAATAGAATCGAGAGATTTATTTTTACCGGAAAGCTTTGAACTAAACCTAAGATTTTTTTAAATGCTTTTTGTGACCTTGGTAAAACCGTGAAAGTAATCAAAATTCTTTTGAGGAAATAAAAGGGATTATCATAAAACGATAATGGGCCTTTCTGAGGATTAAGCAGCGCTTTCCATAGGTTAGGTACATTAATAGGATTCCGAGAGGAACATATTAATTAGCTTTTGGAAAATTCGCCTTGGAAAACTCTATTCGATTCTTATTTATGAAAAGTTAAAATTCATTAACATAAAATAAAGTCTTAATCCGCCGAAATCCCAAGATATTCTCAACTCTGATTTTTAAGTGTCAAGTAAATTTTATTTTTATATTTATTCGTATTCTGTGCAATTTTAATTTGTGCTTTATTTTATAAAAATCTTAAAAATCAATTGTGTGGATAATTAAATTTCAATATGCTGGTACTTTGAACACAGTCCCTGTGGAGAACGATAATCTTTTATATTACGCGACATAACCCGTGCGCTTGCGGGCCCTGTCACCAACATAAAATGGGTACCAAGATCTCTAACTTGATTTATTTTGTAGGTATGGTTTAAAGCTAGCAACACTCATTGGTACTTGGATAGTGGGTGTTCCAAGCACATGACAGGAAATAAAAATAAGTTTATATCATTCACTCCTTGAAATAAAGGTTTTGTCACATATGGAGACAACACTAAGGGAAGGATTCTTGGAATTGGTATAATTGGTAAAAACTCTTCCACTTCTATTAATGATGTATTATATGTTGAAGGACTTAAACATAACTTGCTTAGTATTAGTCAATTATGTGATAAAGGATATAAAATTGTATTTGAATTAAACTGTTGTATAATTGAAAATAAGCTAAACAAGGAAGTAAAATTTATTGGTCAAAGAATCAATAATATATACATGATTAATCTAGATTGTCTTGCTTCAACTGATGTGTAATGCTTCATAACTAAAGAGGATGAATCATGGCTATGGCATAGAAGAATCGCTCATATTCATATAGACCATTTAAACAAACTTGTTTTGAAAGATTTAGTAATTGGTTTACCAAAATTGAAATTTGAAAATAAATTTTGTGATGCATGTCAAAAAGGAAAACAAGTAAAGGTCACTGTTCAAGTAAAGGTCACTTTCCAAACAAAAATTGAAAATCGTATCCATTAGAACCGATCATGGGGGAGAATTTGAAAATCAAACTTTCAAAAAGTTTTGTGAAAAATTTGGCATTGAACAATTTTTCGGCTCCTAGAACTCCACAACAAAATGGAGTAGTTGAAAGGAAAAATCAATCTTTAGCGTAGCTCACAAGAACTATGTTAAATGACAACAATATTGTGAAACATTTTTGGGCCGATGCGGTAAATACCGCTTGTCATGTTATGAATAGATGTCTAATAATGCCTATATTAAAGAAAACCTCCTATGAGCTTTACAAAGGGAGAAAACCAAATATTTCTTATATTCATGTATTCGGATGCAAATGTTTTGTGTTAAACAATGGAAAGGATAATTTGGGTAAACTTGATGCAAAATCTGATGAGGCATTATTTCTAGGTTATTCATCTACTAGCAAAGTATATCAACTCTTTAACAAAAAACCTTGTACTATTGAAGAGTCCATTCATGTCAAATTTGATGAACTTAACCAAAATCCTCTGAGAAAGGAAGATGATGATCTTGTAGGTACCTTTCAAGAGATGAACTTGGATGATAAAGAACAAGTCAACAATGAATGAGACACAGCCAAAATGAGGAGCCTCAACAAAAAGAATGAATCACCTCAAAAGATCATTCTTTGGACAACATTATAGGTAAAATAACAAAGGGTGTAAGTACTCATAATGCCATTAGAAGTACTTGTAATCATTTAGCCTATATTTCTCAAATCAAACCTAAAACCATTAATGAGGCTATTATTGATAAACATTGGATGTCGGCTATGCAAGAAGAGTTAAATCAATTTGAAAGAAACCAAGTTTGGGAACTTATGCCAAAACCCAATGATCACCAAGTAATAGGCACTAAATGGGTATTTAGAAACAAGCTTGATGAGAATGGTATTATAACTAGAAATAAAGCTAGGCTAGTTGCTAAAGGTTATAATCAAGAAGAAGGAATAGATTATGAAGAAACATATGCTCCCGTTGCTAGACTAGAAGCAATTAGGCTGTTGTTAGCTGTTGCATGTTATATGGACTTGAAACTTTACCAAATGGATGTTAAAAGTGCCTTTCTAAATGGATATATTCAAGAAGAAGTATATGTAGATCAACCTCATGGTTTTGAAAATTACAAATTTCCAAATCATGTTTTCAAATTAAGAAAAGCTTTGTATAGTTTAAAATAAGCTCTAAGAGCTAGGTATGAAAGACTACATAAATTCCTTTTAGAAAATGATTTTCAAAGAGGAAAGGTTGATACTACACTATTTATGAAACATAAAAACAAAGACATTTGTTTGCTTCAAGTTTATATCGATGACATTATATTTGGTGCTACTAATAAACTTCCCTGGAAAGAGTTTGCCAAGATTATGTAGGATGAATTTGAGATGTCTATGTGTGCTAGATATCAAGCATGTCCTAAAGAATCATATCTCACTGCCGTAAAAAGAATTTTGAAATATCTTATGGGTACTTAAAATGTTGGTTTATGGTATTCTAAAGGCACTGAATGTATTCTTGTAGGATATTCTGATTCTGATTTTACTAGTTGTAAATTGGATAGAAAAAGTACTAGTGGTACATGTCATTTGCTTGGTAGTTCTCTTGTTTCTTAGCATAGCAAGAAACAAGTAAATGTTGCATTATCGACAGCTGAGGCAGAATATATTGCAGCTGGAAGTTGTTGTGCTCAGATTCTTTGGATCAGGCAATAACTTCTTGACTTCGGTGTTGTCTTAGATCATGTACCTATAAAATGCGACAACACTAGCGTGATTAATATTTCAAAAAATCCCCTTATGCACTCTCAAACATGTATTTGCATGTTGATAACAGGTTTTTGATAATGACAAGGGAACAACCATCACAAGCTCTTTATGAATCAAAAACAAATGAAACAAATCAAAGGTGTCATATAAAATCAAGAATCAGGAAGAAAACGGTTTCACAAGTTCAAGAAATCAAGAAACCAAGACAAAGGAAAGCAACCATTGATCACAAAATAGCAATGGAAGACCTACAGGCATGGAAAAACATCAAACTACAAAGCCTGAATCGATTCAACCATAAATGAATCGATTCACAGCCCTGGAAGTCATCAAAAATAAGAAACAGAATGGGTTGAATCGATTCACCATAACCCTGAATCGATTCAAACACCTGGAAGTCACTAGAATTGAAAACAGAATGCTTTGAATCGATTCACCATGACCCTGAATCGATTCATTCGAAGCTAGCAACCCAGGAAACCTAAACAGAATGCTCTGAATCGATTTAAACAAAGCTCGAATCGATTCATACGAATCTGGAACTCTAAATTGCACAAGTCAGAATGCTCTGAATCGATTCAAGGAACTACGAATCGATTCAAGAAGTGGGAAACACCACTAAAAAGACAGATTTAAGTGGGAACCAACAACCCAATCTCATTATACGTAAAGACAAGCTGGAACCACTATCTTGCAACGGCTAGGAGGACTTTGAAGCTACTACAAGGCTCTATAAATTTCTCTCCAACTCAAGCACAAAGATAGAACATCAAGCTATCAATCTTTGCTTACTCTTGTGCTTAGTAAGCCCTTACTCTTGTATATTCTGAATTTCATTTGTGTATCCTCTCTTCTTGAGAGTTATAGAATTGAGAGAACTTTCACTTGTACATCTACTCTTTTGAGAGAGCCACTTGTTTGTAAACACTACACAAAACACCAAAGTTCACTCTAGGTTGAGTGGTTACAAAGGTTGGGGTTCAACCTTTAGGATATTGTGAGATTGAGAGATTGGGTGGGTTGCCCTTATACTTGTGAGGATTGGGTTCTTGAGTGTGGGACACTAGGAAGCTGCAATTGCTCAAAGTTATATCTCTATTCTACAATAGTAGAAATCCTCTAAGTGGGTTGCTTAGAGGCGAGACGTACACCGGATTGGTGGAACTCGTTAAATCGGTTTGCAAGCTCCTCTTCCCTACTCTTTTACTTTTATATACTGTGTTTAATTGGCTTGTGTTGATTGATTGTGGCTTGCATACTTAAACTTGTTTAATTTGGTAAACCTTGAATACTGCACACCAAGTGTTTGTCAAATTGTCTTAGCTATATTTACCTTGTTTTGCCTTGCACATCTCATTAATCTTGATTTCACTTGCATAATCTTGTATATTTGAACATAAGAATCAAGTTCAAAGGCATTCCAACTAAAAGTTTTAAAAACTCAATTCACCCTCCCTCTTGAGTATTGAGGCCACTTGAATAACAAGTGGTATCAGAGCTTGACTCTTGGTAAAATAAGCTTAACAGTTTCAAGAGAACAAATGGCCTCAAGTTCTCAAAACCTCTTTCCCGAGGGTGGTGCTATAAACAGACCTCCCGCTTTCAATGGAGAAGGCTATACCTTTTGGAAAGAAAGAATGAAAATATTTATTCAATCTATTGATCTTAAAGTTTGGAATGCCATTGAAAATGGTCCTTATACACCCATGCATATTGTCAATGATAAAAGTGTTGAAAAACCTATGCATGAATGGTCTAGTGATGAAGAAAAGAAAGTACAATATGGCTATAAGGCTAAAAATCTCATCACTATGGCATTAGGTCCAGATGAATTTTTTAGAATAATGAATTGCAAATCCGCCAAGGAAATATGGGATACTCTTCAAGTAACCCATGAAGGAACAAATGATGTTAAAGACTCTAAGATTAGTACACTAACTAGTCAGTATGAATGCTTTAGATTAAACTCTCATGAATCAATTGTTGATATGCAAAAATGGTTCACTCTCATCATTAATCAACTTATTACACTTGGAAAGACTTACACTAACAAAGAGCTCATTCATAAAGTGTTGAAAAGTCTTAACAGAGAATGGCAACCGCTAGTTACCGCCATCAAACAATCTCCCAACATAAACGAGATGTCCCTTGCCACATTATTTGGTAAGTTACAGGAACAGGAACAAGAACTGAAAGAATTAAAGATGGCGGAAGAAGAAGAAACCACGTCCACAAATGAAGAAGAATCCGCAAGTAAACTTGATGAAGAAGATGAGTTTGGACTATTTGTGAAACGCTTTGGGAAATTTATGAAAGGCAAACGCTTCCAAAGAAGCTTCAAAAACCCAAGTAAGAAACCTATCACTAAAGAAAATTCTTCCTCACCCAATTGTTTTAAATGTGGC
Organism: Clitoria ternatea; assembly: GCA_037962975.1. Taxonomy (NCBI): domain Eukaryota; kingdom Viridiplantae; phylum Streptophyta; class Magnoliopsida; order Fabales; family Fabaceae; genus Clitoria; species Clitoria ternatea. The sequence goes on from CM075672.1 coordinate 97,844,171, forward strand.
AAGGAGGGGCACTTCAAAGCGGACTGCCCAAATCTCAAGAAAAAAGGCAAAGAGAAAAGAGGAAGAAGGAGAGCATATATAGCCTGGGATGAAAATGAGATAAGCAGCTCGGATGACTGTTAGTCCTCAAATTTTAAATAAAAGCTTGAACAAAAATTTCATAAAAATTATAAAAATTAGTTTAATTTGTTAGAAAATTAGGATTTAAATTCAATAAATGGATGTTGTTGGAAATAATCTGCCCTTGATCAATTTTCTCCAGTTTTGCAGTGAAAAAGTTAAGAAATTAAGAGAAAATTACACTGGAGGAGCTGACGTGTAGCCTCATCCCACGCGTAGCATCAACAGCTATTTTTGATGCTGACGCTACGCGTCCTAGCCATGCGTCGTCAATGCTGCGTAGGGTCCACTTCCAACTTAGTCAAGCACTCAGCTTTGACCCAATAATGGTCATCCCACTCAGCACCAAGGGCCATCCCACTCAACACAAATGGCCAAAACACAGTGGAGACACATCTAAGTGGCCAAGCATGATCCATTTTTATAATTTGTAGTGGCCATTATCAGCTGTTTAATGGAAGCTGAGTCAGGGGCCTGACGGGTAGCGTCAGCACCCTTGCTCAGCCCTATAAATAGGGCCATCCAACACCATTCTAAGCATCCCTTTCACAGCATTTCATTCTCTTCTTTTCTCTCTTGTGCTCGATTTTGAGTACTTCTTTTGTGAGTTGTAGTTCTAGAATAGTTTTCTAGATACTTGAGTGTGTTTCGGTGTATTGTGATTGTTGTATCATGAAGTTTCCATCGTCTTCGTAATGTCAAACTCTGTAAGTGTTGTTTTTACTTTCACCATGTGTAACTAATCTGTTTATGTTGGAATTGGTGAACTAGTCTATTGAGTATAATGTTGTGAATTCGACCTCTGCATGTGTATGATTCAAGTCCATGTTAGTATTTCAACCTTTTATTAATATGAACGTCAAACGGGAGAATGATTTTCATGTGTATTGAAACTTGTTTTATTAGTATGAATGTCAAACGGGAGAATGATTGTTCATGTCGTATTGAAACTTGTTTTGACGAAAGTAAAAAGTTGGAATACCCTTGGTATCTCAATTCTATAGGGGTTGTTAACCATTGTTGCCATAAGGCCAGGTCTTAATGCAAGTTTTTACTGAGAAAGCTCACGAGGGATCAGACTTTACGGTGAATTCTTAGAATTTATATCACGAGGGATCGGTTATAATGATTTTAAGCTGCAATGACATGAAACTTGATGATTAAATATGCATGTCTTGAGTTCCTCATTGTTATTCTAGATTAGGGATCCAATTTCCAACATAATTTGTTTATCTGTGTTTATCTCAAGTATCTTACCTATTCTAGATTACAACTCGTCTTTTTAGATAGATTTTATTTTCTTTTATCTTATGAACCACTCAATCATGCTAACCTGTGAATATTGTATAAATTGTATATAAATCATTCTTTTGTTTATAACTTCCTTCACATTTACCATAGTAAATAGAAAATTACTATTTTTATTGGACTTTCAATCCCAGTAGAATGATATCTAAATTTTGAAAACTACAAACGATTGGTGCGCTTGCCAATTAACAACCCGGTGGTGGAAACGAACTGTTGAGACGCTATCGCCGGGTTAACAAGTTTTCTGGCGCCGTCGCCGGGGATTGAATTGTTTCAGTAAAACAGTAAATTTTTAATTACCGTGGTAAATATTTTTACCTTAGTTAAATTTTTGATTATTTATTATTTCTTATTGTTACACTAACTTTCTTTGTCTAGTTTGTGTATGCAAGCTCGATCTACCGCAGGTAAAATTTATTTTGATCGTGAGATAGAAAAGTTTGTAAAGAAAATCAAGTCTTTGAAATCTAAAACACAAACTAATTCTTCTTCTACTTCTAAAAATTTTGAAAATTCAAATATGGCTGCTGAAAGGAGAACATTGGGACAGTTTGCTACTATTAATGGTCCACCCCGAGTTTCGGGAATGTTTCAAGGACCAGTTTTACCAGTGGAAATTAAACCTGCTACTTTAAACATTATTCAAAACAACCAATTTGCTGGTTTAAATCATGAAGAACCATATGAACATTTAACTGTTTTTTATGAGTTATGCAGCACAATTGGTTTTGAACCCAATCAAGAAGAGTCTGTTTACATGAGACTTTTTCCTTTTTCATTGATTGGTAAAGCAAAAGAATGGTTTAAATCTTGTCCACCGGGTAGTTTTGCCAACTGGTCTGATGTTGAAAGAAAATTTTTGGAAAGATTTTATTCTCCTTCAAAATATTTTGAAGCAATGACAACCATACACTCTTTTTCTCAAAATAATGATGAATCACTAGGAGAGACATGGGAACGATTCAAGGCACTCTTGAGAAAGTGTCCAAACCACAACCTGAATGATGCCGAAAAGGTAAGAATCGTTTACCATGGTTTATTGCCTCAGTTCAAGATGATGTTAGACGCTTGTGCAGGTGGTTCTTTAATGAACAAGACTGTGGAGGAAGCCATAGAAATATTGGAATCAATGGCTATTAGTGACCGCCAAGCAAAGCATGAAAGAGGTAATGTACAAAGGAAGCCAGGAATGCTCGAATTGGGAGTAAATGATGCAGTGTTGGCTCAGCAAAAATTACTGACCCAACAAATTGAAGTTATGAGCAAGCAATTGGAAAAACTCCAAATTGCTCAAGTAACATCACCACCCCCTGCTCAACTTAAACAATGTATGCACTACATGGGAGAACAACCATGTGGTTACTGTGGAAATGAGCAAGAGCAAGCCAATTTCATGAACCATCAAAGAGCACCCTTAGGTAATTTTCCTTTCAATCATGGAAATTCTTTTCCTAATAATTACCTGTAGGGTTGGCAAAATTAGAATATTGGCTGGAGACAGGACACTGGACCTTCCAACAGACCTCCTAACAATCAATTCAAGCAACAAGAAACTGACAATGCAAGATTGACAAGAATAGAGGAATCTATTCAACAGTTATTACAGTTTGTAGAGACAAATGAAGCTGCCCGGAAAGCATCAGACATACAAATGGGTCAGCTTGTAAAAGAAATAGCCGAATTAAAGAGTTCTGGGTTTTCTGCAAACACTCAAAACCCAAAGGAACAATGTAATGCTATTTCTTTTGATGTTGTAAAAGTTGATTGTAAAGAAAAGAGTGAGAAAAAAAAAGAAGAAGAAGAGAAAGAAAGTAAAAAAATAGAAAAAAATGAAAAAAATGAAAAAGAAAAAAATATGCAAGCAGATACAGAGCAAGAAACGAACTGTATAACCCTGAAAAAATGTAAAGATCCGGGGAGTTTCACCATTCCTGTAACAATTTTAAATATCAACATCAGGAATGCGTTATTAGATTTAGGGGCTAACATCAACTTGATGCCCTTAGATTTAATAAAGTGCATTGGTGAATATGAGCTAAAAGAAGCAAAAACAGAATTATAGTTTGCAGATCGCTCTGTCAAAAAGCCTTTTGGGATTGTGGAAGATGTACTAGTAAAGGTTGACAAGTACCACTTCAAGGTTGACTTTGTGGTACTGGATATGAAGGAGGATACTGAGATCCCCCTGATTCTAGGAAGACCTTTCATGAAGACTGCAAGGATCAGAGTAGATGTTGATCTAAGTATGGTTGCAGTCAAAGTTTATGAAGAAGAGGTAAGCTTCAGTGCTCATGAACACCTCAGGATAAGTAATGAGGAAAAAATTTACCCTTCAACCAAACCAGGTATATCTCTTCCCAATCAATTAAATTGTTTTAAATTAACCGATGCCTTGAAAGATGAAAAATAGGTAATTAAGCATCGGAAAAGAAGAAGAAGGAAGAAAAAGACAGGTGATTCCTCAACGAATATTGGGAGACCACCTGATTAATCAGAGGTAATGTCTGGCTGGAGACATTAAACCTAGCGCTCAATGGGAGGCAACCCATTCTTTTCTTGTTATTTTTAATATTTTTAAACATAAAAAAAACAAAAACAAAAATTTTAAAATTTTTTTGAAAGAAAAGGGGTTTAAAATTCAAAAGAAAAAGGTTTTTGAAAATCAAAATTTTGAAAAATCAAAAACAGAAGCCCACGCGTAGCGCCAATGTGACGCGTAGCGTGGACCCTGAATTTTGGGTCTGAAGCGTAGCGTCCCACCCACGCGTAGCGTCAGAGCCCACGTTCAGTTTTTAAAACTGAACCAGAGAGGCCCATCTTAGGTTTTAAAACCTAAAATCTCCTCTCTATCTCACTTAGTTTTCAAAACCTAAATTTTAGAAACCTCCTTTTCTCTCTTCCAAACCTTCTCAATCTTATTGCTCAAGGAACCAGAAGTAAGTGTTCTAATCCTTTCTCTTTAGTTTTGTTTTTAAATTTTTGATTTTTAGAAATAAATGTGGTTAGGATTAGGATTAGAAGACCATTGGAGTTGATTGCTGTTAGGAATTAGGAATTGAATGGATATAATGTGGTTTGGAAAGGGGTTGCTGCTGTGCAACCCCTATTTTTTTTTCTGTTCTGCGCAACTCACGCGTAGCGTCCCACTGAAGCATAGTGTGAGGATGAACTGTGAGCCCACGCGTAGCGTCCCACAGACGCGTAGCGTGGGCAAAACAGGCTGATGCATAGCGTCACACCACGCGTAGCGTCAGCCACTATTTTTAATTTTTGTTAATTTTTGCTGTGTTATTGTTGTTTGTTGTTTTCTTTTTTAAAATTAATAAATTTTTGTATTTAGTATTTGTTTCTTGCATAAAAATATAAAAATAAATTTGTATAAATTTTGAATAAATTGTATTTTGTTTTGAAAATTTGAAAATATGTGTGTTACTTTCTTTATAAATCATAAAAATACAAAAATATGTTGTGGTGTATTTGAATTTCAATTTTAGAAAAACCAAAAATATTTTTGTTTTAAATTTTATGGATTGATTATATAGGATTGTTAATATGTGATTTACTTTTTAATGTTTGTTTAATTTTAAAATTTTACTTTTTGCAGATGGCACCAAGGAAATCCATTCCCACTGCTGGTCCCTCTAAAAGACAGAGGAAGACCACGGATACTGACACCACCTCTGAGGATCCTGATCTTCAGGGACAGGAGGTGTTAGGACCGAGGGATCCCACCAGATTTCGTACTGATGCGAAATGGGCATGATTTCATCAAATCAAAGGCCAAAGACTTATCTGGGAGAGGGTCCTTGATTTGAGTGCAGCAGATTACCCTGAGCTTCAGGATGGAGTTCAGCAGAAGCGATGGGGACCTCTATTCTCTCTACCTACTGAGGGGGACCCCATCTTAGTGATGGAATTTTATGCAAATGCCTTCAGGACTCGCCAGGACGCACCGAGCATAGGGCAGCAGTGGACGAGTTGGGTGAGGGGCCGGCATATTTCATATGACCGGGACACTATCAGCACCCTATTGGGTAACCCTTGGGAGCCTACTCCCGAGAATGACACTTGTTTCTGGAAGGAAAACAGAAACAAGATTGCTGCTGAGGGAGAGTTAGGATACTCCCTCGAGGAGGTTGCTCATTTCTTGAGCAAGGATGGAATCTTTTTCAACCTGAGTAGGGTTGGAAGGAGTCCATCTAACCTCCTAAAGACCCAGCTGACCCCCATAGCCCAGGCATGGTCCCACCTCATGCTTCATAATATCACTCCTGTCACCCACCTTTCATCTCTTCCAGTTGAGCGTTGTTGCCTTCTCTATTCTATCCTCCAGGGCCATACTATTGATATTGCTGAGCTTATATCCGAGCAGATTCACTTTTATGCCCTTGGATATAAAGTGAATCACCCCATTCTATTTCCTCTCATTATATCTGCCTTACTAAGGAGGCAGGGAGTCATTGTACCTTCACCAGAGTTCACTAGTTCTTCAGGGAGAGTCCCTAAAGTTCTAGTGAACAGAGACTATTTTGTGCAGCAGTGCGAGTTTCCACCATTAGAGCAGGAGGCTCAGCCCAGACCTAGGAGGAGGAGACCACCAGTGCAACCTTTATCTACTGATGCTGTCACACAGGGCTTTGCCCGGATATCACTTGAGCATCAGCATATGATGCAGATGATGGCTGCCACTCACAGAGCTTATATTCATCTTCACGATGAATTTTATCAGTACAGGTTACAGGGAGAGGGAGCACCTTATGTTACCCCGGCCGAGTTTGCAGCACATGTAGCTTGGCCTGGAGATTTACCCACCTACCCTGAGACTGGTGGATCTTCTGGTGCACAGGATGACTCTGATGGCGATGGTGATGATGAGGAGGAGGAGCAGGATGATGATCAGATGGAGGATTGATGATGCCATCTTCTTATTTCTTGCATTTACTTTGAGTACAGTTGTTTTTAGTTTATATTTACATTTACATTTACATTTACACTTTATATTATGGTATTTTATTATTGTGTGGTGTGTTTTTACGTAATTATTTGTTTTTGCATATTTTATTTGAAAAATAATTCAAAAATAAAATTTATCTTTTAATAAATCAATCAAATTTTTGTTAGTAAGTCAATTTATACACTTAGAGTTTTTACACAATAACACCAATTTTGTAAAAATCAATTATCGATTCTTTTTAACTTTGGAGTTTTGATAAATTTAATTACAATAAGTTCATCAACTATCAAGCAAATTTCGATAACCCGGTGAGCAGAGAGATCTTATTAAACACTTGAGGGTTTAATCGACATATTTTCAATTCGAATTGATTTTGCTTTAATCTCTGATTTGTGTTGTTGTACAGAGAATTCGGGAAAATGATCAAGGCACATTTATTGGTGAAACGAAACCTTGGGCCAAACAGCTTACCTTGGTAAAAATTATTTTATCCTTTGCAAGCCAATTTGAGCCTAAAATAAAATTCTTTGGTACCCTTAAAACCTAAATTTGTTTTAACCATTCCCTATACTTGATTGATTAAAAGAGCAGTTGAAATAAATGAAAAATATTTTGAGTGTTCTCACAAAAATAGGGAGTGAAAATAAGCAACTTGATTCTTTTCAAAAAGAAAATATGGAAAAGAAAAGTCAAAAATAGTGAAAAGAATCAAGTTGGGGGTATTTATTTTTCATCAATAAAAGAAAATGAGAAGTTTGGGTCAAGAGAAAGCCTAAGAATTATAAAATACTCTTTTATGATTTCAGGTTTTTTGAATTCCAAGAAAAACCATTGATTCTTGTAAACCAAGCCTCATTACAACCCGTGAAAAGACCTTGTGATTTCTGAATTAACTCTGTATAAATAACCATTGATTAGATGACAAACAAAGTTAAACTTGTTTGATTTTATGATTGATTGAGTGAAACAGGTTACCAATTGCATAGAGATAAACACTTGTGAGGTAAGCCTGAAATTCTGCTTGGTTGTTAATAGAATATTGTAAATAATTTTATCATTAAACCGTTGTTATATTTGATATCAATTTTTGATTATTACAAATTAGTTAAATTGTGTAATTATTTTTTGTGGTAAATTCTCAGATTAACTTAAAAATTTGATTCCAAATTTTTATTTTTTCTTATTTTTCTCTCTTGCTCGAGGACGAGCAATGTCTCAAGTTGGGGGTATTTGTTAGTCCTCAAATTTTTAATAAAAGCTTGAACAAAAATTTCATAAAAATTATAAAAATTAGTTTAATTTGTTAGAAAATTAGGATTTAAATTCAATAAATGGATGTTGTTGGAAATAATCTGCCCTTGATCAATTTTCTCCAGTTTTGCAGTGAAAAAGTTAAGAAATCAAGAGAAAATTACACTAGAGGAGCTGACGCGTAACCTCATCCCACGCGTATCATCAACAGCTATTTTTGATGCTGACGCTACGCGTCCTAGCCACGCGTAACGTCAATGCTGCGTAGGCTCCACTTCCAACTTGGTCAAGCACTCAGCTTTGACCCAATAATGGTCATCCCACTCAGCACCAAGGGCCATCCCACTCAACACAAATGGCCAAAACACAGTGGAGACACGTCCAAGTGGCCAAGCATCATCCATTTTTATAATTTGTAGTGGCCATTATCAGCTGTTTAATGGAAGCTGAGTCAGGGGCCTGACGCGTAGCGTCAGCACCCTTGCTCAGCCCTATAAATAGGGCCATCCAACACCATTCTAAGCATCCCTTTCACAGCATTTCATTCTCTTCTTTTCTCTCTTGTGCTCGATTTTGAGTACTTCTTTTGTGAGTTGTAGTTCTAGAATAGTTTTCTAGATACTTGAGTGTGTTTCGGTGTATTGTGATCGTTGTATCGTGAAGTTTCCATCGTCTTCGTAATGTCAAACTCTGTAAGTGTTGTTTTTACTTTCACCATGTGTAACTAATCTGTTTATGTTGGAATTGGTGAACTAGTCTATTGAGTATAATGTTGTGAATTCGACCTCTGCATGTTTATGATTCAAGTCCATGTTAGTATTTCAACCTTTTATTAATATGAACGTCAAACGGGAGAATGATTTTCATGTGTATTGAAACTTGTTTTATTAGTATGAATGTCAAACGGGAGAATGATTATTCATGCCGTATTGAAACTTGTTTTGACGAAAGTAAAAAGTTGGAATACCCTTGGTATCTCAATTCTATAGGGGTTGTTAACCATTGTTGCCATAAGGCCAGGTCTTAATGCAAGTTTTTACTGAGAAAGCTCACGAGGGATCGGACTTTACGGTGAATTCTTAGAATTTATATCACGAGGGATCGGTTATAATGATTTTAAGCTGCAATGACATGAAACTTGATGATTAAATATGCATGTCTTGAGTTCCTCATTGTTATTCTAGATTAGGGATCCAATTTCCAACATAATTTGTTTATCTGTGTTTATCTCAAGTATCTTACCTATTCTAGATTGTAACTCATCTTTTTAGATAGATTTTATTTTCTTTTATCTTATGAACCACTCAATCATGCTAACCTATGAATATTGTATAAATTGTATATAAATCATTCTTTTGTTTATAACTTCCTTCACATTTACCATAGTAAATAGAAAATTACTATTTTTATTGGACTTTCAATCCCAGTGGAACGATATCTAAATTTTGAAAACTACAAACGATTGGTGCGCTTGCCAATTAACAACCCGGTGGTGGAAACGAACTGTTGAGACGCTATCGCCGGGTTAACAATGACTCAGAAAATGAAGAAGCAAACCTTTGTCTCATGGCCAACCACCAAGAAGAAAATGATGAGGTAAACTTCCATGACTTAGATAAGGATGAATTACTAGATGCTCTAGAGGAATTGTATGATAAATTTGTAAAAGTATCCAATAAACTTAAGATGTCTAGAAAAACTAGTGACACTCTAGAGATGCACCTTATGGAAGTTTGTAAGGAGAATGAATGCTTAAAAGAAGAATTGGAAAATGCTCAAACATGCTCCAAGAATAAACCGTGTGATTTTGCGAAGAAATGTGTTGATCTAGAAAACAAAGTCCTAGATCTAAACAAAACCTTAGAGAGGTTTAGAAATGGGAAAGATAATCTGAATATACTACTTGGAAATCAAAGATGCATGTTTGACAAAACTGGTTTAGGGTACAATTCTGTTAAAAAGGAAAAGCATTACAAGAACTTCTTTGTACCTCCTATGAGATCATCCTCGCCCTTTATGAAATGCAACCATTGTGGATTCAAGGGTCATAACTCCTCAAACTGCAATGTTAGAAAATTAGGGCCGAAAGTTATAAGAAAGGTGTGGGTTCCCAAAGGGACATTACCACAAGCTAACCTTAAAGGACCCAACATAAAATGGGTACCTAGTTCTCTAAACTGATTTTGTTTTGTAGGTATGCTTCAAGGCAAGCAACACCCATTGGTATTTGGATAGTGGGTGTTCAAAACATATGATGGGAGACATAAGCAAGTTTACATCATTCACTCCCAAAAGAAAAGGAAGTGTCACCTATGGAGACAACACCAAAGGAAGGATTCTAGGCATTGGAAATATTGGTAAGAATTCTTCCACCTCTATTAGTGATGTGCTGTATGTTGAAGGTCTTAAACACAACTTACTTAGCATTAGTCAATTATGTGACAAAGGATATAGAGTTTTGTTTGAATCAAATTATTGCATAATTGAGCATAAGACTAATAAGGAAGTTAAGTTTGTAGGCCAAAGAATTGATAATATTTATATGATTGATATGGATAGTTTGTCTTCAAATGATGTACAATGCTTCATGACTAGAGAGGATGAAACTTGGCTGTGGCATAGAAGAATAGCTCATATACATGTAGACCACTTGAATAAACTTGTTTCCAAAGAATTAGTAATTGGTTTACCAAAGCTTAAATTTGAAAACAAATTTTGTGATGCATGTCAAAAGGGAAAACAAGTAAAGGCATCCTTTCAATCAAAAAGTATTGTTTCCACTCAAAAGCCTTTACAACTTTTGCACATGGATCTCTTTGGACCTTCCAAAATCAAAAGCTTTGGTGGTAATTACTATGGTCTAGTAATTGTAGATGACTACTCTAGATATACATGGACCTTGTTTCTTGCTCATAAGAATGAAGCATATCATGCATTCAAGAAACTTGTTAGGATTATCCAAAATAAGCAAAATTCAAAAATTACATCCATTAGAACTGATCATGGGGGAGAATTCAAAAATCAATCTTTTGAAAAGTTTTGCGAAAAACATGGTATAAATCATAATTTTTCATCTCCTAGAACTCCACAACAAAATGGAGTAGTAAAAAGGAAAAACAGATCATTAGTGGAGCTTGCTAGAACCATGTTAAATGAAAACAATATTGCAAAACATTTTTGGGCCGATGCGGTAAACACCGCTTGTCATGTTATGAATAGATGTTTAATAAGGCCTATCTTAAAGAAAACCCCCTATGAACTTTACAAGGGTAGAAAACCCAACATTTCATACTTTCATATATTTGGATGTAAATGTTTTGTGCTCAATAATGGGAAAGATAATCTAAGTAAGTTTGATGCTAAAGCTGATGAAGCAATCTTCCTAGGATACTCTCAATCCAATAAATCTTATCGAATCTTCAACAAACGCACAAATACCATTGAAGAATCTATTCATGTTAAATTTGATGAAAATAGCCATAACCCTCCGAGAAAGGAAGATGTTGATGATCTTGCAGGTACACTTCAAGAAATGCACTTAAATGAAGATGAGGAAATCAACAAGAAAGAAGAAACAATACAAAATGAGAAACCACATCAATGGATCACATTGAAGGATCACCCAATAGACAAAGTCATAGGAGAAATAACTTAAGGTGTAAGTACTCAAAATGCTATTAGAAATACTTATAATCACCTAGCATTTGTGTCACAAATAGAACCCAAAAACATTGATGAAGCGATTATTGATGAACATTGGATGTTGGCCATGCAAGAAGAGTTAAATCAATTTGAAAGAAATGAAGTTTGGGAGCTTGTGCCAAGACCCAATGATCACCCAATAATAGGAACCAAATGGGTATTTAGGAATAAATTGGATGAAAATGGTATTATTACTAGGAACAAAGCTAGGCTAGTAGCTAAAGGCTATAATCAAGAAGAAGGCATTGATTATGAAGAGACGTATGCACCCGTAGCTAGATTAGAAGCAATAAGATTACTATTAGCCTTCGCATGCTGTAGGGACTTCAAATTGTACCAAATGGATGTTAAAAGTGCTTTCTTGAATGGATACATTCAAGAGGAAGTATATGTTGATCAACCTCCAGGTTTTGAAAACCATCAATTTCCAAATCATGTTTTCAAATTAAAGAAAGCTTTGTATGGTTTGAAACAAGCTCCAAGAGCTTGGTATGAAAGGTTGAGCAAATTTCTTTTAGAAAATCATTTTGAAAGAGGAAAGGTTGATACAACTTTATTGATAAAGCACAAAAAGAATAACATACTATTGGTACAAGTTTATGTTGATGATATAATATTTGGTGCCACTAATGAGTCAATGTGCAAGGAGTTTGCTAAGTTAATGCAGGAAGAATTTGAAATGTCCATGATGGGGGAACTCATTTTCTTCCTTGGACTTCAAATCAAGCAAACCAATGAAGGCACATTCATTAATCAATCCAAGTACTGCAAAGAACTACTTAGAAAATTCAACATGGACAAAGCAAATGATATTGCCACACCCATGGGCACTTCATGTTATTTGGCCAAGGATGAGAAAGGTAAGATGTTGAACTCACAAAATATAGAGGTATGATAGGATCCTTACTTTACTTAACCGCTAGTAGACCGGATATCATGTTTGCTGTGTGTATGTGTGCTAGATACCAGGCTTGTCCTAAAGAATCACATCTCACTGCAGTAAAAAGGATAATGAAATATTTAGTTGGGACTCAAAATGTTGGTTTATGGTACCCCAAAGGGGCTGAATGCACTTTAGTTGGTTACTCTGATTCAGATTTTGCAGGATGTAAACTTGACAGAAAAAGCACTAGCGGAACATGTCACTTGCTTGGTAGTTCTCTTGTTTCTTGGCATAGCAAGAAACAAGTAAGTGTTGCGCTATCAACAGCTGAGGCAGAATATGTTGCAGCTGGCAGTTGTTGTGCTCAAATCCTTTGGATGAGACAACAACTTCAATACTTTGGAGTTGTAGTGGACTATGTGCCTCTTAAATGTGATAATACTAGTGCTATCAATATCTCAAAGAATCCTGTCATGCATTCTAGGACTAAACATATTGAAATAAGACATCATTTTATAAAAGACCATGTTTTGAAGGGTGATTGTGTGCTTGAACATGTTGATACCTCCAAGCAATTAGCAGACATTTTCACCAAACCATTAGGGAGAGAACAATTCATTCATATTAGAAGAGAATTAGGAATTTTAGATATATCCAATTGTGTCTGTTCTTAATTTTGTTTAATGTATTGCGACTCAATAATTGATTGACAACTAATGTTGGTAAGAATAAGAAGGCAAAAGATCTTCATGAAAATAAAGCCTTGATGATCCAAAAAGAACCATTTTATGCCTTGAATTTATTAAAGTAGAGAAAAATACAATTTAGAGTGAAACAGGCCCTTCGAATCGATTCCCCATCCATTCAAATCGATTCAAGCACCTGATTGCTCAACTTTTTTTAAAAAAAAAAAGACGTTCGAATTGATTCAGGATACCTTCGAATCGATTCACCGACCTGTTTGCTCAGTTCCTCTTAAAACAGAGACACTCGAATCGATTCACCCACTCCCTCGAATCGATTCACGTGACAGTTACACACTTGGCTACACTGTTTTAAGGCTCTCTTTCATTCTTTTCCTCATTTCTCTCCCACTCTCTTTCCCAAAACTATCCAACTTCCTCTCTAAAACTACCCCTCAACTTCTCCACCTTCAATGGCATCCTCTTCCCAACCTCGCAAGAAGCAAAGAGCAAACATTGCCGCTGCTTCAATCCCTCAACATTCAGATCTCTCCAGGTTCTTCTCCACCCAAAAGGAGTTGGAAAGGTACCAATCCTCTTTTTCTGAAAAACACCTAATTTCCCTTCATTGGATTGATGTCCCCTTCTTTGAAATTTCTGGGCTTCCTTTTCTGAATACTCTTCATCAACAAGAGCTAGTAGGATTTATGGCTCTTGAGGAAGTAGCCATCTACCCTGAGTTGATTCGAGTCTTCTATTCAACCTTGCGCCTCCTAGATGCTCGATATATTGCCAAAGTGAAGGGCAAGACCATCATTCTTGACAATGAAGTTATGAACCAAGTAGGATTGCTTCCTCTCAGCAATGCTTCCTTCCATGGCAAGGAACCACCTCTTGCATGGAACTACAACCCTTTAGAAGCAAGAACCTTCTTCAATCTTACCGGTCCCTCCAGCACCGTTGGGATACTAAGCCTTGACCACCGCCTTCTGCATTACGTCCTGGTGAAAATTCTCCTCCCTACCGGTGGAAATTATGCAAGACTGAATGAAGCACAAATCTTGTTGCTCTGGGCCATTATTAATCAGAAGGACATTAATTGGATCGATTTGGTAAGGCACCATATGATCGAAGCTTAAAATCTTGCTCATCTTCCTTATGCCATCCTCATCACCAAACTACTCCGCCACTACAAGGTGGACTTGAAGAATGAAGTCAAAGAAATTGTAGGCCCCAAAGCACCAATCGGAAAAACTCATCTCACAAAGATGAATATCGTCGAATATCATGGACTATGGCAATTTCTTCGACGCCCTCGTAATGATGCTGAAGACGATGCTCCTCCTCCTCCTCCACCCGCTCCTACTGATGATTTGTTTGTCAGACTCACTACCCACATGGATCGGCACTTAGACATTATGGAAGCCAACCTCAATGCTCGCCTGGACAAGTTTAAGGCAAATATGGAAGAGCGATACACAGAGCTTGCTACTCAAATTTCCAGCATCCATTTTCCTCAGCCTTGATTAACTTCTTGCACTCTATGTTTTCTATGTCCAGCAATCATTTAATTTTATGTTCAGACTTAGTTATCTTTTTGAAACATTTACCTTACTTACTTTGGTTAATTAAATGGCTATTTTGTTAGATGATTGGATAATTATATCATATTGCTTGATGTCACATTTGAGTAGTTTTATGCGGCATGTGATTATTACTCGCTTGATTACATACTCTCTAAATTTGTTTTTGATAATGACAAAGGGGGAGAGATATTTGAAAGATACTAGAACGACACTTGGTTGATTGAAAAACAAAAGAACAAAGGGGGAGACATTGAAAAACAAAGGGGGAGACATATTCTAAAATTTTAAAATGACTTGTTATCACTGTTTTAAAGATTATTGGCTATGAACACCCCAAGAGATGGCCATTGGTTGTCATCATCAAAAAGGGGGAGAATGTATTTGCATGTTGATAACAGGTTTTTGATAATGACAAGGGAACAAGCATCACAAGCTCTTTATGAATCAAAAACAAATGAAACAAATCAAAGGTGTCATATAAAATCAAGAATCAGGAAGAAAACGATTTCACAAGTTCAAGAAATCAAGAAACCAAGACAAAGGAAAGCAACCATTGATCACAAAATAGCAATGGAAGACCTACAGGCATGGAAAAACATCAAACTACAAAGCCTGAATCGATTCAACCACGAATGAATCGATTCACAGCCCTGGAAGTCATCAAAAATAAGAAACAGAATGGGTTGAATCGATTCACCATAACCCTGAATCGATTCAAACACCTGGAAGTCACTAGAATTGAAAACAGAATGCTTTGAATCGATTCACCATGACCCTGAATCGATTCATTCAAAGCTGGCAACCCAGGAAACCCAAACAGAATCCTCTGAATCGATTCAAGCAAAGCTCGAATCGATTCATACGAATCTGGAACTCTAAATTGCACAAGTCAGAATGCTCTGAATCGATTCAAGGAACTACGAATCGATTCAAGAAGTGGGAAACACCACTAAAAACCACTAAAAAGACATATTTAAGTGGGAACCAACAACCCAATCTCAGTATACGCAAAGACAAGCTGGAACCACTATCTTGCAACGGCTAGGAGGACTTTGAAGCTGCTACAAGGCTCTATAAATTGCTCTCCAACTCAAGCACAAAGATAGAACATCAAGCTATCAATCTTTGCTTACTCTTGTGCTTAGTAAGCCCTTACTCTTGTATATTCTGAATTTCATTTGTGTATCCTCTCTTCTTGAGAGTTATAGAATTGAGAGAACTTTCACTTGTACATCTACTCTTTTGAGAGAGCCACTTGTTTGTAAACACTACATAAAACACCAAAGTTCACTATAGGTTGAGTGGTTACAAAGGTTGGGGTTCAACCTTTGGGATATTGTGAGATTGAGAGATTGGGTGGGTTGCCCTTATACTTGTGAGGATTGGGTTCTTGAGTGTGGGACACTAGGAAGCTGCAATTGCTCAAAGTTGTATCTCTATTCTACAATAGTGGAAATCCTCTAAGTGGGTTTCTTAGAGGCGAGACATACACCGGATTGGTGGAACTCGTTAAATCGGTTTGCAAGCTCCTCTTCCCTACTCTTTTACATTTATATACTGTGTTTAATTGGCTTGTGTTGATTGATTATGGCTTGCATACTTAAACTTGTTTAATTTGGTAAACCTTGAATACTACACAGCAAGTGTTTGTCAAATTGTCTTAGCTATATTTACCTTGTTTTGCCTTGCACATCTCATTAATCTTGATTTCACTTGCATAATCTTGTATATTTGAACATAAGAATCAAGTTCAAACATTCCAACTAAAAGTTTTAAAAACTCAATTCACCCCCCTTCTTGAGTATTGAGGCCACTTGAGTAACAAAACAAAGCACATTGAGATTCGTCATAATTTTATACGAGATCACGTCTTGAAAGGGGATTGCATTCTTGAATATATTGACACCTCCAAACAATTGGCTGATATTTTTACAAAACTCCTTGCTAAAAAACGGTTTATAAACATTAGAAGGGAATTAGGAATTTTAGAAATCTCTAATTATGTTTAAGTTCCATACGTTTTCTTGATATATTTATATGTGGTATATGTTTTTAAACATGTGATAAGTTTGATAATGATTGAGTATGAGATATATGATTTTCTGATAATATGTGTTTATTATGATGCTGAAGGGGAAGAGAATAGAATGTTATATATTCTTTAATAAATCTCTTATTATATTTTGATGATGCTAAAGGGGGAGAAATATTACTGCTTATTTATATTTGATTTAGGGGGAGAGAAAACTAGTATATTATTAAGGGGGAAGAGATTATTTAATCACTTGTTTAATTACATTACTAAGAGGGAGATATTATTTTGCTGTAAATACACTCTGATACATTCATGGATATACTATGTTATCTTTAACAAGTGGTGTTCTTCTTCAAAATGACTTTGTATGATTCTTCATTAACAAGTGGTATATAAATGCACTTGAAAGGGGGAGTTTAGTTTGCCAAAGATCTTGAATTTTAAGCTGTTATGAGACTAACACCCCAAGAGATGAACATTTGTTGTCATCATCAAAAAGGGGGAAAATGTGTTTATATGTTGATGCAGGTTTTGATAATGACAAACAACTTAATACTTAAAGATCAAACATACACAATTCAATTATGTTTGATACACGATTTAATTATGAAATTTGATGAACAACCAAGGATTTGAGTCAAAGCATCTACAAAGGATTAAGACAAGTGAAGAATTTTCATCCAAGTGCCAAAGAATCAAAGAAGTCAAGCCATAAGTGATCACATCTCAAACATAGACTCAAACATGAAGAATTCATTAGCAATGCATATGTAACATTAGCTGTCATCATCAAAAAGGGGGGAATGTAATTGGATAAGGTTTTGATCATGACAAGCATGTTAACAAAGGCAATGCACAAACACAAACATGAAGAATACACATGATCAAGGAATGAATGTGTTTGATGATTTGATGAACAACAAAGGGAAAATGTGGTTGACATAAAGATGACATGATCAAAGAACAGGGATGAAATGCAAAGCAATTAATGAGCAATTAGAAGCGATTATGTTTGATGCTATTTGATGAACACCAAGGATTTATTTACAAAGGGTTAAAACAAGTGAAGAATGTTCATCCAAGTGCTAAAGGATCAAAGAAATCAAGCCATAAGTGATAACATCTCAAAATAAGTGAAACAAAGCATGAAAAAGCATCTAACAGCATGATGAATCGATTCATGATTGAGTTGAATTGATTCATGCGTAAATATTGCTCCAAAAATTGATTTTTTGAAGCCTGAATCGATTCATTGTGAAGCTGAATTGATTCACATGTGATTTTTGCTCAGGAAACTCAATTTTAAAAGCTCGAATCGATTCATTAAGGCTCTGAATCGATTCATACGCCTGTTACTCATTTAAAACCATGAAATCAAGCCCTGAATCTATTCATATGTTTCTTCAATCTATTCATATGCCATTAAATGTCAAAATACACTAAATGAATCTATTCATGGTAAAAATGAATCTATTCATTTAGTTAAAAGTTAAACTTTATTTGAAATTTGAATCAAAGAAACAGCATTGCATAAAACGCGAAATCATTACAAGATTCAAGCCAGAAAACAAGGATCACTAAGCAGACATCCATTACTGGAAACATGGATCATGGAAGACAAGCATTACATAAATCATGGATCAGTGGGAATTTTTAATTGAAAGCTTTGCCTTTTGAAATGCTATAAATAGAGAGAATAATAAAGCATTAGAACAACACAATTTAAATAGAAAGAATTCCTCAATTCTTCTTCCTCTCATTGTTACTTTCTCTTTTATATTCCATTTGCTTAATCTCTTCTGAGAGTTATTAAGAGAGTCAGTATCTTAGTGTTCTTAAATTTTCATATCCTCTCTGTTAGAGTTATTATTTTGTGAGAGCTTAAATTTGTGTATCTACTCTATTGAGAGTTATTCTTGTAAACACTATCACCAAAATTCTGAGAGTTTTAAGGTTGGGTTTCAACCTTGGTTATTGAGAGATTGTGAGATTGGGTGGGTTGCCCTTTTCTTGTGAGGATTAAGTTCTTGAGTGTCGAACACTAGGAAGCTGCAATTGCTCAAAGCTCGTAATCTCAAATTCTCAATAGTGGAATCCTTCAAGTGGGTTGCTTAAAGGCGAGACATACACCGGGGTGGTGGAACTCGTTATATCGGTTTGCAATTCTATCTTCCTTATACTCTTTTTATTTGTGCACATAAACTATTTGATTAATTGACTAAGCTAAAAACATTAATTGGAAATATTATGTTTTAGTTAAAATTAATATGTGCACACTAACTGTTTGATGAATTGCCTAAACCAATAACTTACCTTGATTATCATACTTAAAGTTGAATATTGTCTTTGCACCTCAAGTGTTTTAAATTATTCTATGTGCTTTATAATTATTACCTCTTTTACATTTCATTGTGTACTAAGAACTATTCTCAAAAGGATTCCACACAAAAGTTTGAAATACTCAATTCACCCCTCCCCCCCCCGCTTGAGTATTGAGGCCTTGGCTAAAATTGGTATCAGAGCTTGACTCTTGCCAAAAGGCTTAACAGCTATAGGAGATCAAGATGGCCTCTACCTCATATGACGTATTTATGGAAAGTGATACAATACATAGACCTCCAATCTTCAATGGTAAAGGATACAATTTTTGGAAAGAAAGGAGAAAAATTTTTGTTCAATTAATTGATTTGAAAATATGGAATGCTATTGAAAATTGTCCTTTTATACCTATGCATACTGTTGATGGTAGACAAGTTGAAAAACATATGAATGATTAGACTAATGAAGAAGAAAAGAAAGTACAATATAACTATAAAGCTAAAAATCTTATTACTCTTGCCTTAGGTCCTGACGATTTTTTTAGAGTTGTAACATGTAAATCTGTAAAAGAAATATGGGATGTGTTTTGAATGTGATTACAGGTTTAAGGATTTTGATAATGACAAAACACTCTTGAAGAATTTCTTGCAAAAACAAAGATATGGAATCAGACTCAGAAAAATTACGAAGCTAATCGATTAGGGAGTCTTAGCTAATCGATTAGGCAGCTTCTGTTTTGGAACCACTGCATCAGGACATTAAGCTAATCGATTACAGCATTTCAAATAATCAATTACAGAGCCACTGGAATTACTATAATGGATTACATGCATGGTTTAATCGATTACCAAAACCAAAAATGGCATTAAAGGTATCAGGTATAACAGCTAATCGATTAAGAGAATTCAGCCAATCGATTAGAAGGCTATTGAAATTAATCTAATCGATTACTATGACTGTATAAT
The DNA here is from genome assembly GCA_037962975.1 of Clitoria ternatea. Classification (NCBI taxonomy): domain Eukaryota; kingdom Viridiplantae; phylum Streptophyta; class Magnoliopsida; order Fabales; family Fabaceae; genus Clitoria; species Clitoria ternatea. Next base: position 97,863,977 of record CM075672.1, read on the forward strand.
CGATTACGAAGCTGCAAAGATAAATTAAATGCATCAAGTATCACTACTAATCGACTACAAGGCAAAGTTCAATCGATTACCAAGCTTCTGACTTGAAGCTAATCGATTAGGCAATGGGAACTAATCAATTACATAGCGAACAGAGATGAAAAATTCAAAGTGTAATTGATTACAGCTTAAAGCATAATCGATTACGATAGTGGGAAAACACATATTAGTGGGAAACTAGCACATTTCTCCACCACTCCTTCAGACACCCACTACATGCAACGGCTAGGAAGACCAAGGCACTGACCAAAGCTCAGAAATGACTCTATAAATGCAAGAGGAACTCAAGCACAAAACACACAACAAAAAGCTATCATTCTTTACTTACTTTTGTGCTTAGTAAGCCCTTATTCTTGTATATTCTGAATTTTCATTTACATATTCTCTCTATTGAGAGAGTAGCTTGCTTGTAAACACCAAACACCAAAGTTCACTCTAGATTGAGTGGTTGTTCACTCTAGGTTGAGTGTTATAAAGGTTGGGGTTCAATCTTTGGGATATTGTGAGATTGAGAGATTGGGTGGGGTGCCCTTATACTTGTGAGGATTGGGTTCTTGAGTGTGGGACACTAGAAAGCCGCAATTGCTCAAAGTTGTATCTCTAGTCTACAATAGTGGAAATCCTCTAAGTGGGTTGCTTAGAGGCGAGACGTACACCGGATTGGTGGAACTCGTTAAATCGGTTTGCAAGCTTCTCTTCCCTACTCTTTTACTTTCATATATTATGCTTAATTGGCTTATGTTGATTGATTGTGGCTTGCACACTTAAACTTGTTTAATTTGGTAAACTTTGAATACTGCTCACCAAGTGTTTATCAAATTGTCTCAGCTATATTTACCTTTGTTTTGCCTTGCACATTTCATTAAACTTGATTTCACCTGCATAATCTTGTAAATTTGAACATAAGAATCAAGTTCAAAGGCATTCCAACTAAAAGTTTTAAAAAGTCAATTCACCCCCCTCTTGAGTATTGAGGCCACTTGAATAACAAGTGGTATCCCTTCAAGTTACTCATGAAGGAACTAGTGATGTTAAAGACTCTAAAATCAGTACGTTGACTAGCCAATATGAAAGCTTTAGAATGAATTCCGGTCAAACTATTTTAGAACTTCAAAAGAGATTTACTTTGATTATTAATCATGTTATTACTCTTGGTAAATCTTACACTAACAAGGAGCTCATCCATAAATATCTAAAAAGTATTACTAGGGAATGGAAATAACAACTTATTACTGCCATCAAGCAATCTCCTAACATAAATGAGATGTCTCTTGCTACACTATTTGGTAAGCTTCAAGAACAAGAGCAAAAACTAAAAGATTTGAAGATTACGGAGGAAGAAGAAAGGTCCTCCAAGAAAAAGTGGCTAGCTCTCAAGGCCGCTTCAATCAAGGAGGATGAATTCGAAAGTGATCTAGATGATGATGATGATAAGTTAGACTTATTTGTGAAGCGTTTTAGAAATTTTATAAGAAACAAATGATTCCAAAAGAACTTCACTTCCAAAGGTAAGAAATCTACTCCTAAAGTCAATAATTCCTCACTGACTTGTTTTGAATGTGGTAAGGAAGGACACTTCAAGGTGGATTGTCCAAATCTTAGAAAGAAAAACAAAAATGGGAAAGGAAAGAGAAGAGCATACATAGCATGGGATGAAAACGATGTAAGTAGCTCGGATGAATCAGAAAACAAAGAAGCCAACCTATGTCTTATGGCCAACCATCAAGATGAAGAAGATGAGGTAAGCTTCCATGACTTAGATAAAGATGAATTACTTGATGCCTTTGAAAATTATATGACAAATTTGCTAAAATTTCTAATAAGTATAAGTTGTCAAGAAAAACAATTGACACTCTTGAAATGCATCTTGTAGAACTCGGTAAAGAAAATGAAATTTTGAAAAAGGAAGTTGTTAATATTCAAGCATGCTCTAAAGATAAACCTTGTGAATTCTTCAAGAAATATGATGTGTTGGAAAAGAAAGTTTTTGACTTAAACAAAACTTTTGAAAAATTCACCAATGGTAGAGACAATTTAAATGCTTTACTTGGAAAACAACGTTGCATGTTTGATAAAATTGGATTAGGATTCAACTCAAGATCTAATATTTACAAGAAAGAGAAACATTAAAAGAATTTCTTTGCACCCTTTAAGGAAAAATCTAAACCTCTCTTATTTACAAACTTTGGAAAAATAAATCATACCCTCTCAAATTGTTTTAAAAGAAGGTACATTAAACAAAATAGGAACCATTACAATTCTAAAGTGTCTTATTCTTTGGATGCAATATGTTTTTATTGTGGAACATATGGTCATATAACATCTAATTGCTTTATATAGAAAACCTCTGAAAGGCATACAAGAAAGGTATGGATTCCAAAAATAATTTTGAAATCCTAAGCTAATGAGGAAGGACCCTACATTCAAAGGGTACCTTAAAACTTGAAATTTTGTAGGTATACTTTAAAGCGACAATTTCTCGTTGACGAATGTTCAAACCATATCACCAAAGAATGTATCAAGATTCTAAATCTTCACTCCAAAGAACAAAGGATGAGAAAGATAAGGATGTAGGAATTGTAAAATACCAAGGTATGATCGAATCTTTACTTTAGCAGATCAGGTATCATGTTTGCTATGTGATTGTATGCTTATTTATGTTGAAACATCTATGAACTTGGCTGACAGTTCAGGTTATAATACATTAGAAAGGAATTGAGAATTTTAGAAATCCCTAATTTTTTTTAAAAGCCAAATTCCATACGTGTTTGTAATAAACTTATGTTGGTATCAGAGCTTGACTCTTGCCAAAAGGCTTAACAGCTGTAGGAGATCAAGATGGCTTCTACCATATTCATTCATTGATCATGTGTATTCTTCATGTTTGTGTTTGTGCATTGCCTTTGCTAACATGCTTGTCATTATCAAAACCTTATCCAATTACATTCTCCCTCTTTTTGATGATGACAGCTAATGTTACATATGCATTGCTAATGAATTCTTCATGTTTGAGTCTATGTTTGAGATGTGATCACTTATGGCTTGATTTTTTTGATCCTTTGGCACTTGGATGAACATTCTTCACTTGTTTAATCCTTTGTAGATGCTTTGACTCAAATCCCTGGTTGTTCATCAAATTTCATAATTAAATCGTGTATCAAACATAATTGAATTGTGTATGTTTGATCTTTGACTCTTTAGTTATTTGTCATTATCAAAACCTGTGTCAACATATAAACACATTCTCCCCCTTTTTGATGATGAAAACAAATGTTCATCTCTTGGGGTGTTAGTCTCATAACAGTTTAAAAATTCAAGATCTTTGGCAAACTAAACTCCCCCTTTCAAGTGCACTTATATACCACTTGTTATATACCACTTGTTATATACCACTTGTTAATGAAAAATTATACAAAGTCAATTTGAAGAAGAATACCACTTGTTAAAGGTAACATATTATATCCATGAATGTGTCAGAGTGTATTTACAGCAAAATAATATCTCCTTCTTAGTAATGTAATTAAACAAGTGATTAAATAATTTCCTCCCCTTAATAATATACTACTTTTCTCTCCCCCTAAATCAAATATAAATAACCAGTAATATCTCTCCCCCTTTGGCATCATCAAAATATAATAAGAGATTTATTAAAGCATATATAACATTCTATTCTTTTCCCCTTCGACATCATAAAAAACACATTATCAAAAAATCATATATCTCATACTCAATCATTATCAAACTTATCACATGTTTAAAAACATATACAACATACAAATATATCAAGAAAACATATGGGATTTGATTCTTAAACACAATTAGAGATTTCTAAAATTCTTAATTCCCTTCTAATGTTTATAATTGTTCTTTAGCAAGGGGTTTTGTAAAAATATCAACCAATTGTTTAGAGGTGTCAACATATTCCAGAATGCAATCCCCTTTTAAGACGTGATCTCATATAAAATGGTGATGAATCTCAATGCACTAGTGTTGTCGTATTTAATAGGTACATGATCTAAGACAACACCGAAGTCAAGAAGGTATTGCCTCATCAAAAGAATTTGAGCACAACAACCGCCAGCTGTAACATATTCTGCCTCAGCTGTCGATAATGCAACACTTACTTGTTTCTTGCTATGCAAAGAAACAAAAGAACTACCAAGCAAATTACATGTACCACTAGTACTTTTTCTATCTAATTTACAACCAGCAAAATCAGAATCAGAATATCCTACAAGAATACACTCAACGCCTTTAGGATACCATAAACCAACATTTTGAGTACCCACAAGATATTTCAAAATGCTTTTTATGGCAGTGAGATATGATTCTTTAGGACCTGCTTGATATCTAGCACACATACATACAACAAACATGATATCAGGCCTACTAACAGTTAAGTAAAGGAAGGAGCCAATCATACCTTGGTATTTGGTTATTTCAACATCCTTACCCTTTTCATCTTTGTCCAAATAACATGATGTACTTATGGGTATGGTTATTTCATTTTCTTTGTCCATTTCAAACCTTTTAAGAAGTTCTTTACAATATTTGGACTGACTAATAAAAATCCCTTCTTCAGTTTGCTTGATTTGTAGTCCAAGGAAGAAAGTTAGTTCTCCCATCATAGACATTTCAAATTCATCCTGCATAATCTTGGCAAACTCTTTGCAGAGAAGTTCATTAGTAGCACCAACTATAATGTCATCGACATAAACTTGAACCAAAAAAATGTCTTTGTTTTTGCACCTTATAAATAGTGTAGTATCAACCTTTCCTTTTTCAAAATCATTTTCTAAAAGAAATTTACTTATTCTTTCATACTAAGCTCTTGGAGCTTGTTTTAAACCATAGAAAGCTTTTCTCAATTTGAAAACATGATTTGGAAATTTGTAATTTTCAAAACCAGGAGATTGATCTACATATACTTCTTCTTGAATGTATCCATTTAGAAAGGCACTTTTAACATCCATTTGGTAAAGTTTAAAGTCCATCCAACATGTAAAAGCTAATATTAGCCTAATTACTTCTAGTCTAGTAACAGGAGCATACGTTTCTTCATAATCTATTTCTTCTTCTTGATTATAACCTTTAGCAACTAGCCTAGCTTTATTTCTAGTTATAATACCATTCTCATCAAGCTTGTTTTTAAATACCTATTTAGTGCCTATTACTTGGTGATCATTGGGTCTTGGCACAAGTTCCCAAACTTGGTTTCTTTCAAATTGATTTAACTCTTCTTGAATAGCCAATATCCAATGTTCATCAATAATAGCCTCATTAATGGTTTTAGGTTCGATTTGAGAAACAAAGGCTAAATGATTACAAGCACTTCTAATGGCATTACGAGTACCTACACCCTTTGTTATTTCATCTATAATGTTGTCCAAAGGATGATCTTTTAAGGTGATCCACTTGTTTTGTTGAGGTTCCTCATTTTGGGTTGTGTCTCCTTCATTGTTGACTTATTCTTTATCATCCAAGTTCATCTCTTGGAAGGTACCTACAAGATCATCAACTTCCTTTCTCGGAGAATTTTGGTTAAGTTCATCAAATTTGACATGAATGGACTCTTCAATAGTACAAGTTTATTTGTTAAAGAATCGATATGCTTTGCTAGTTGATGAATGATAAGTCTTGAAAAGACTTAATTATTCTGCCTTTTATTTGACTTAATTCATCATTTAGTGATTAGTTTAGCCTTATTATTTAATTAATTGCTAATAATTTATAATTTATTTAATTATTTCAAAAGTGTTTTATTTATGTAAGAAAATGGTTAAAAATATTAATTAGTTAAGAAATTGAGTTTTCATTAACCCAACATGCAAATACGGGACAATCAGTAAACAAATACTGGGCAATTTAGTTGTTTATTGGTGCAGGAAAAGAATTGCTCAAGCCGAAAGGAAAAAGCCGAGCGAGATTTGGAAAATCCGAGTGATATTTCACAAATCCGACTGAAAAGAGTCCAAGAGCCCAAACTGACCGAGACTTCAAAGAGGCCGACTGAAAAGACTTCTCAAAAGGTTGACTGGAAGGAATTAATGAAAATCTGACTTGCAAAGACTTCCAAGATACCGACTCAAAAATAGAACAAGGAACCGATTGAAAATAAAAAGAAGAACCCGAGCGTCAATTTCAGAAATGCTAATTGAAAAGTCAATTCACTCAAGCAACAGTTAAATTCGCTCGGGCGAGGATCAAAGTACGCTCAAGCGTGACCTCAAAACATCATTCATTCGCCCAAGCTTATCCATAACGCTTAAGTGAGAAGGCAACACTGTAGTACATATCTCAAGTTCGCCCAAGCGAGAACCTAGTTCGCTCAAGCGAAAAGGTTGATATTTAAAACAGCGATTGTTCCCTCCAGAATCCGCTCGGCACCGATGTTGTTTCCTGCTTCCTTCTCTCCTACTTCTGCACCTTAGTAATGAACTAGTGAGCTGTTATTAGTTGGTGCTGTGCTGTGATTAGCTAAGGATGAGTTGTAACTTGCTAAGATCTGAGCTGTAATTAGTTGATCATTCTGTAAATTATAAGTTAGTTAGTTTAGTCATTAACTTAAGTTTTCCTAAGTTATCAGTTAAGTTAGTTAGTAGGCAGATGCCTATATATATGTTTATACATATTCTGTAAAAAACAGAGATAGATTCACATAGAATACAATTCATTCACAACTTCGAACATCTCACTACGCATTTTCTCTCTCTAAATCCTCTCCTCCATGACGTTCCATAATCCTTCGATGGAACCGAAGTCCATGGAGTTCTAATTCCCTAAGGTTGGGATTGCGAAGGTTAGCAATAGAGTCTTGAAGCTGTGAGTGAGGAAATCGACTTCTAGATCCTGAGGTGAATAAGCTAAGGAGTGGATATGAATTGCTGGATTGACAAATCCAGAACTGATAAAGAACTTCGCCAGTGAGGAATCATGGCTAAAGCTTAGGTAACTTCCAGCTTTCTAACTAGTTCAGGCCTAATCAATTTAGGTGAATAATTAGAGTTCAACCTCCAATTTCACATTAGATTCTTAGGTTAATTGAGCACTTAAGGAATTAAGGTTCGATGCTTAAGGATTAGTGTTTTTCACCTAAGGAATTAGGGAATAACCACAAGCGGATTGTCCTCTAGATTATGAAGTTTAATTATACTTTGATTGCATGTTTCTTGATGAATTTGTGAACCGAAGCAATCCTGACCTGTTTTCTATTAATCACCTTTCACACTTCATCTTGACTTTGTTTCTGGAAATACAAAAACAACTATAAAACATTAAAACAATCAAAAACCAAATGAAATTCCTGTGTCTTTTGTTGGTTCAGCTTGTACTAGTCCAAGATTGAGGTACTTACCATAATCCCTATGGGACAATCAAATATACTATAATTTTAACGACTGCTGGGCTTGCCAAGATATAAATCTGAGAGTCACAATTTTTAAACAGAGATTTTCACACCAATTTGATAACTCGGGATTTTAGCATCAAGTTAATGGCGCCGTTGCCGGGGATTGTTGAGTAATATCAATAATCCTTGGACCGGTACTAGACTGAACCGTTTACTTTGTTTGCATTTTTTACGCAGTTTCAATTTTATTTTTATTAGTAGTAGTTTGCTATTTTCGTGTAGCTGTAGTCGTAGCTGTGAATCGTCCTTTTTGTTTGACATTTGTTGTATGCAGTCAAGAAGCAGAGGAGAGCCTTTCTTCTTTGATCTTGACATCGACTTGTTAGAACGTAAACTGAGAAAAGAGAAAAAGCAAAAAGAACAAAAAGAAATGGAACAAAGGAGAGTTACATTAGGTGACTACTCCAGGCCGACTGAAGAAGGATCGCAATCTAGCATCCTTAGGCCACCAATTTCAGCAAATAATTTTGAACTTAAACCAGCTTTACTGCAGTTGGTAAGAAATGAACAGTTCGGAGGAAGTGAGGTTGAGGATCCAAATTTGCATATAGCAACCTTCCTCCAAATTTGTGATACAGTAAAAATGAACGGAGTCCCTGATGAGGAAATCCGACTGAGATTGTTTCCATTTTCTCTAAGGGACCGAGCAAAAGCCCGGTTGCAAAGTCAACTGAGAGGTAGTATTTCCACCTGGGAGGACTTGCAAAGAAAATTTTTGATTAAATACTTTCCTCCTTCTAAATATGCAAAGTTGCGCAATGAAATCACGTGTTTCCAACAAAGAGAAGGTGAGTCTTTGATGGAAGCATGGGATCGGTATAAAGAGAGTTTGAGGAGATGTCCTCATCATCAGATTTCTGATGTGCAACAGGTAACTATTTTCTATAATGGTGTCAGGCTAGCTACCAGGGTCCTGATTGATGCCTCAGCTGGAGGTTCATTAACAACTAAAACTGTAGAAGAAGCCATAGAGCTGATTGACGTTATGGCTTCTAATGAATGTCTGATTAGTGAAAGGAGCCAAGTCCCTAGGAGAGGGATATTAGAACTAGAAGCACAAGATGCTTATCTGGCTCAGAGTAAACTGATGACTCAGGCTTTGGAGAAACTAAGCATATAGATTTCAGAACTCCAAAAGCCGAGTCAAGTTTCTATGATAAATTGTGACTTTTGTGGTGGAGACCATGAGAATGGAATGTGTTATCCAAATGTGCCTTCTGAGCAAGTGAACTATATGGGGCAGCAACAAATCAAAGGAATTATCCTTCTAATTCCTTTAATCCTAATTATAGGAGTCCCCCCAATTTTTCCTGGCAGAAAGGTCCACATTTGAATCAGAACATTCCACCAAATCAACCCACAAATAGACCAGAACAACCCTCTCACCCTCCTGTTAAAGAGAAGTCAGAACTTGAGAACGTACTTTCTCAGTTCATCCAGGCCACTCAGGCCAGTTTCAAAAATTAGGAGGCGTCCATAAGAAATTTAGAAAATCAAGTTGGACAGCTTTCTAAGCAATTAGCTGAGAGGCAAGCAGGTAATTTTCCTGGAGATACTGAGGTAAATCCAAGGGAACATTGCAAGGCTATAATCACTAGGAGTGGAAAAATTATTTCTCCATCTCCGAGTCAGGAAATAAACTCAGAAAAAGATAAAGAAAAAGAAATAGTGTAGGAAACCGAGCAGGTTAACAATGAAGCTAAAAATGAAAATGAAATAGAAAAAGAAAAAGAAAATAAAGTCCACCAAAAGAAAAACAAAAAGGTTGATCTGATTCTGGAGGAAGCTTCTAAGCTGACTCCTGAAAATCTGAGGAATGCTCCATTTCCACACAGGTTTAAAAAGCAAATAGAAGAGCAGAAATTTGCTAGGTTCTTAGATGTATTCAAGAAACTCCACATAAATATCCCTTTTGCCGAGGCATTGCAGGAGATGCCTTCTTATGCAAAATTTTTGAAAGAACTATTGTCTAAGAAAAGGAAGCTTAAGGGGGATGAAATTATTGCTCTCACTCAGGAGTACAGTGCAATCATTCAAAAGAAACTTCCGCAAAAGCTAGAAGATCCTGGATCTTTTCCAATACCGTGTGCAATTGGGGATATTCATGTAGGAAGTGCTCTTTGGGACCTAGGAGCCAGTATAAATCTAATGCCTCTATCTTTGATGAAAAAACTGGGAATTAATGACCTGCAACTGACTCGCATGTCTTTGCAGTTGGCTGATAGATCCATTAAATATCCCCAAGGGATGCTGGAAGACTTGTTAGTTAAAGTAGACAAATTTATCTTCCCAGCAGATTTCATAGTGTTGGATATGGAGGCTGACCGAGAGATTCCTTTAATCTTAGGTAGACCCTTCCTAGCTACAGGCAGAGCATTAATTGATGTAGAAAAGGGTGAACTCATGCTGAGAGTTCAGGAGGAGCAGGTAACCTTTAATGTCTTCAATTCCATGAAACATCCGACTGAAAGGATGGATTATTTAATGATTGAAGAGATTAAAAGTTACCAGACTCCAATGCTTTTAAAAACTGAGGAAGAGGCCTTACAAACTTTTTTAGAGGATGACTTTGACTCCGAGACTGAGGAGTTAAATGACTCTCACTCAGAAATACTGAACCTACTGGAAGTATTAGAAGTAGGTGATTTTGAAAAAGAAAAGAAAAATGATTTAAAAATTACTGAAGTTGAGAAAGGAAAGGAAGTTTCTGAAGAAAAATATGATTTAAAACCTTTGCCTTCTCATCTGAAATATGTTTTCCTGAGAGAGGACGAAACACATCCTGTCATTATTAATGATGACTTAAACGATGAGGACGTGGACAAATTATTCGGGGTTTTAAAGGCACATGAATCTGCGATTGGCTGGAATATTTCTAACTTGAAGGGAATCAGTCCATCATTTTGTATGCACAAAATTCTGATGGAGGATGATTATTCCCCTGTAGTACAGCCACAACGCAGATTGAACCCAATAATGAAAGAGGCGGTCAGGAAAGAGGTGGTCAAGCTTCTTGATGCAGGAATCATTTATCCTATCTCAGACAGCGCTTGGATCAGTCCGGTCTAAGTGGTGCCCAAGAAAGGAGGAATGACAACTGTTAAAAATGAAAAGGGTGAAGTCATAGCTACTAGACCGACCACAGGATGGAGAATGTGTATAGACTATAGAAGGTTGAATGACTTAACTCGGAGAGACCACTTTCCCTTGCCGTTTGTTGACCAGATGCTTGAGAGACTATCGGGTCATGAATACTACTGCTTCCTTGATGGTTACTCGGGTTATAACCAAATTGTGGTTGACCCAAAAAATCAAGAGAAGACAGCTTTCACCTGTCCATATGGAATTTTTGCCTATAGGCGCATGCCATTCGGTTTGTGCAACGCTCCAGCAACCTTTCAAAGGTGTATGCTGGCAATCTTTGGGGACATGGTGGAGAAATTCATTGAAGTATTCATGGACGATTTCTCTGTTTTTGGTAATAGTTTCGATTCATGCCTCAGCAACCTATCTAAGGTGCTGGTGAGATACAAAGAAACTAACCTCGTTCTTAACTGGGAAAAATTTCATTTTATGGTTAAGGGAGGGATAGTCCTTGGCCACAAAATCTCTGCTGAGGGCATTCAAGTGGACCGAGCCAAGATAGAAATCATTGAAAAACTACCTCCTCCGATCAACGTGAAAGGAGTGAGAAGTTTTCTAGGATGTGCTGGCTTCTACAGAAGGTTCATAAAAGATTTTTCAAAAATAGCTAAGCCTTTGACTGATTTGCTTATAAAAGATCATGTGTTTGTGTTTAATGAAAACTGTGTCAAGGCTTTTGAAAAATTGAAACAAAGTTTGACTTCAGCTCCGATCCTTACAGTACCCGATTGGTCTTTACCGTTTGAATTAATGTGTGATGCAAGTGACTTTGCAGTCGGAGCTGTACTGGGTCAGAAAATAGGAAAATTAACTCATGTAATTTATTATGCTAGTAAAGTGTTGAACGAAAATCAAATACATTACACCACTACTGAAAAAGAAATGCTGGCTGTGGTGTATGCATTTGATAAATTTCGTGCTTACTTGATTGGGGCCAGGGTCATTGTATATACAGATCACTCGGCAATCAAGTACTTACTAGCTAAGAAAGATTCTAAGCCGAGACTGATCAGGTGGGTTCTGTTACTCCAGGAGTTCGACTTAGAAATACGAGACAAAAAGGGAGTAGAGAACTCAGTTGCCGACCAACTGTCTCGTCTGGAAGAAGAATCGGATTCTGTTTTAATAAAAGAAGAATTTCCAGACGAGAAGTTGATGGCAATTATCACCGGACCATGGTATGCTGATATGGCTAACTTTAAAAGTGCCTCGGTGATGCCTGATGGCTGGACATCCCAAATAAAGAAAAAATTCTTTCATGATAGCAAAAACTTCCTTTGGGATGATCCATTTTTGTATAAAATAGGAGTAGATGGAGTAATCAGGCGATGTGTGCCTGAATCCGAGCAAGAAAGGCTCTTGTGGCATTGCCACGACTCCTATTATGGAGGTCATCATGGTGCCTCCCGTACAGCAGCAAAGGTTTTACAGAGTGGCTTTTATTGGCCAACTATCTTTCAAGATGCTAAAGAGTATGTCAAAAGGTGCGATAAATGTCAAAGGAGCGGAGGTCTCTCTGCTAAAGCTGGCATGCCTTTGACAAACATTTTAATTGTGGATTTATTTGACGTTTGGGGTATCGACTTTATGGGACCATTTCCAAAGTCGTTCTCCAACGAATATATACTTGTTGCTGTATATTATGTCTCCAAATGGGTGGAGGCAATCCCGACCAGAACCAATGATGCACATGTGGTGCTTAGGTTCATTAAGAAGAATATTTTCTCTAGGTTTGGAGTTCCAAGAGAACTTATTAGTGATGGGGGTTCACATTTTTGTAATAAAATAATGGAAAAAGCCCTGCGTCACTATGAGGTGTTACATAAAATATCCACTCCTTACCATCCATAAACTTATGGACAAGTTGAGCTGTCAAATAGAGAAATCAAGAGAATCTTAGAGAAAGTGGTCGGGAAATCTAGGAAAGATTGGTCTGTAAAATTAGATGATGCATTATGGGCCTACCGAACAGCCTTCAAAACTTCGATTGGCATGTCCCCGTATCAATTAATTTACGGAAAGGCTTGCCATCTCCCTGTGGAGTTGGAACACAAGGCGTGGTGGGCCACAAAGTTATTAAACATGGACTGTGACTAATCCCAGGAGGAAAGAGTTTTGAAACTCCATGAACTTAAGGAGTTCCGACTCAACGCTTATCAAAGTGCCTCCATTTATAAAGAGAAAACAAAAAGGTGGCACGATAAGTGGATTAATAAGAAGGAGTTTCAAAAGGGTGATCAGGTTTTATTATTCAATTCCCGACTGAGACTCTTCCCTGGAAAACTTAGATCGAAGTGGTCGGGGCCTTTTACTGTAAATGAAGTTTTTCCTCACGGTGCAGTTGAGCTGAAAGACCCGACTACCGATCAGATTTTTAAGGTAAACGGCCAGCGACTTAAACTCTACTTTGGAGGAGAGTTTGATAGGTAGAAAACCTCCTTGTTACTGCAAGCATCCTCTTAGATGCCATAAGGTCAAGCTAGTGACCTTAAAGAAGCGCTCTAGGGAGGCAGCCCTACGTTCTGAGTGTTTTTAATGAAAAGAAAACTATAAAAATTTAGTGAATAAAGTTTGAATAAAATTTTTGAAGTTTTGAAGAAGGAAGTCCGAGCTTGAGCGAGAATAGTATACTTGGATAACTGTTACTCATTCTTAACCCTTTTTTCCGACTGAACTTCACTCGTCATTCTTGAATAAAAAAGGAGACTTTAATAAAGGATTTCTGATCATTGATTTAATAAACAGGTCAGATGATGAAGGGTGATTTATTTCAGTCAGCCTTTTATCACTCGGATTCCTCACTTATCACAGTCAGTTTTATATCCATTAGTCTCCTATTCACTCAGTATATTTTCTTGTTAGTCTTGTGTTCAGTCGATCTTCCATTTTTCTCATTCATCCACTCGGCTTTCTCACTCAGTCTCTTATTCCCTCGACCAATCTCTTTCACTCATTCTCTATTCACTCGGTCACTCTTTCATTCTTTCATTCGTCACTTATTCACCTGATCTTTTTCACTCATTATTTCATGAATGCTTCATCTTCCGTTTTTTTTCTTTTTCATCCACTCAGTATTTTCATCCGCTCAGTTTCCACTGTAGTTGTTCTTCTATCCACTCAGGTTATCTTCTTCTTCTTCTTCTTCTGTCTTTCACTCGTATTTATTTACCCGGTCAGTCAGCCATTCTTTCGTGTTCTTTCACTCGTCTTTCCATTTTCCGACCACTCGTTGTTTGTTCATTCGTTTTTCATTTTTTTTCTTTATAATCCACTGGGTATTCATTCACTCAGTACCTTTTTCATTCAGTGTTTTATTCACTTGTTCTTTCAATCTACTCTTTCTTCTTCGTTCCTTCACCCACTCGTCACTTAGTTTCTTATTACTTCGCCTGATCTCTTTCTAGGTTTCCCCACTCGGTATCTCTTTCATGAGTCTCTTTCTGGAGTCTCATTTTCATTTACTCAGTTTCTCACTAGATCACTCGGTTTCTTCCACTCGTTCCTGCATTTACTCATCTCCTTCATCGATCGGTATACCCTTCACTCATCTCCTTCACTCGGAATATTCTCATTTGTTGTTCTATTCATTCTTTCATCCACTGGTCTTTTTCATCCACCCTCAATCCACCCTTCGTTCCTTCACCCACTCATTCACTCTTCCACTCGACCTTTACCACTCAGTATCTCCATCACTCGGTATTTTTCTCCATTTTCACTCGGTCATTTTCTTTTCACTCTTTTCACTCTTTTTACTCTTTCACTTGGTCTCCTTTTCTGCAGTCTTCCATTCACCATCTCCCATTCGATCACTCGGTTTTCATTCATTCATTCACTTTAATTCACTCGTCCTTTATTCACTCTGTCAATCTCCCACTCATTCATTCTTCCACTCGTTCTTCTATACACTCTTCCAATCATCTTATATCTCTCCATATTCTTTCTTTCACTCGGACTTATTTTCATTGTTATTTCTCCCACTCGTTTTTCTGTCCACTCACATCCTAATACAGGTTTTCACTCGTCTCTCCTGCACTCTACTTCATTCATCCATACTTTCACTCGTTCTTGTACCCATTCGTTCTTTATTCACTCAGGATCATTTCCATTCAGTTTTCATTCACTCAGGATTTTAGCATCCTGTATTCATTCACGTGTTGTTCTTCCATTTGTTCTTCCACTCACTCTTTCATTTACTTATTGCTTTCATTCGCTCGTTCGTTTCCATCGTTTGTTCATTCACTCATCTCTTCCCACTCTCACTCGATCTTCCACCTATTCAGCATGTAAGCCGAGTAAGAATATCTAAAAAAAATATGTGTATATATTTATAATAATATTAATAAAGTAATAAATGAAGCTAGAACATACTTACACGTTTCTTAGTTAAGTGACTTCAACAGTATAAAAACCTTTCAGCTTCCAAACCCTAAGTACCTACGCTGAACTTGGGTTGAAGACGAAAAGGCACTTTCTGATTTCTAAGAAAGGTACTATCTTTCCACTTATTTCACTTATTTCGTTCACTTCTAAGAACATGCTTAGTATTTTCTTGCTTCTTTGTTAATATTCTTCCACTATTCATAGCCATGCACCTCACATTTTTGGTTTGCTGTGTTTCTTTTGGATTTCTGTTCTTATTTTTCATTTAGGTTGTTTATCAGCATTCTTTTAACATTAACCATGAAAAGAAGATCACAGAGACTCCTGCAAAAACCTAGACCAAATTTTGCAAAAGGAAGTGTGAGAAGAAAGCAAACAGATAACGAAAAGGAAGTAGCAACCATCAGTATATCTGATTCTTCTGAATCTGCCCACAGCCAGAGTCAAGCTGAAAGGAATGCATCTCCTTTGGTTCAAAGGAATGCATCCCCTGCACCTGAGAGAAACGAAGCACCAGCAGTTGAAGATGTTGACAGGCACGGGTTCAGAAATGTTAAGGCTGCTGAAGAATATGCTATAGAGTTTAAAACCAGAGAGACCGAACATCCCAGGCAATCTGCAGGAGCCAGTTCTTCTTCTTCTGACATTTCTATGGTGTTGCAGGAATTGCAGGTCATGAAGAAGATGCAACTTGGAATTTATGATCGGGTCTTGAACCACGATCTCATGCTCAGGAAGATTGCCACGAAATTGAGGGTAGGACACATAGTAGAAATGGGAGCCCCGCCTGACAGAGATGCGTGGTTAGCTTCCATTGGATTCACTATTCCCTCACAGGACGTATCCCAAGCAGCTGACCTCTCACCACCTTCAGAGCAGGACAAAGAGAATGAAGATCAGGATGCTTGAGCTGTTGCTACATGTTATTATGATGTTTTTATGTAATTAACTTGACATTATTTTAACTGTTTCCTGAACAATGAATTCGCTTTTATTTTAGTTGTAATGAAATTTTCTTTCTTTGTTAAAATTACTTATTTTATTCTGTTTTTTGATTGTATCGGTAAATTAATGCATCCCAATCCGACCACATGTTTCCCATCCACAGCCACCCAGGTAAAAAGGGAAGTATTTTTCCGACTCACTCCTTAATTGATATTCTGACTTATTAATTGCTAAAATATGCTTATTGTTTAATTTCAAATCCCTCTTAATAATTTAAAGTTGCTAATTCTTAAGCTTAGTCGGATAAAGTAACTAATCAGTTTTGTTTAACTCAGGATCTCTGCCCATAACTTTTTCATCATTAATTAAATGTTTACTCGGCATGCTAGTTAGCACTCTGAATGTATGATCTTACATTAAGTTTGGGGACATGACTGGCTGATTAACTATTATATTCGTAGCTTTTGAGCCTGTTTTATCCTTTTCCGAGTGAACCTGCATGCTAGTTAGTGAGACAGAATTTGCTTCAGTACTTGCTAATTGTTTGTATGCCAGCCAATCGGAAATGATGAAGGCCTTCGTTGTTAATTTAGCCAGGGCCAAAAGTAACCTTCCTAATATATTCAATTATCCTTTAACCCAAAAATTATGTTTGAGCCTGAGACCCTTTTATTCTGTTTATTCACCTAACGATACAAGCCTATTTATCTTGAAAAAAAAATCGACTGATTTACCCCTGGATGTTCCACTGATGAATTGCTCAGTCTTACTTATTGCTAGGGACTAACAAGTTCTAAGTTTGGGGATGACAAGTGTGCCTAGCATCAATTACGGACACACTCCGACCTTGGTTATAGATGAATAAATAGAGAAATGAAGGGAGAAATAGAAAAATAGAAAAGCTGAGAAGAAAAATGAAAAAAAAACTCAGCAAGGAAAAAGGTGCAAAGCACCGATTGAAATGTGATCGGAAAAAGATGGAAAAGAAGAAAGAAAAAGAAAAGTCCGAAGGACTGAAAGAAAAAGAAGGTGCAAAGCACCGAAAGTGTTAAGTTAGCATTCACTTGGAAAATAATGGAGCTTGCTAAGTAGAGGCAGTTAAGTTAAAATTGAGTCAAGGCATCAGTGGATACATCTTGTAACCCGACATTCACTCGAAAAACAATAATTGAGCCTGTAGCCCAGCCCCATTATAAGCTTAAAAAGCCCTTACTGATCTGATTGTGATGGCATATGGCATGACGTTTAGAACTGTTGCAAGCCTATGTTTATCTAACAAGTATGCAGGTGATGAGTGCATTCTATTTACCCTATACACCGAGAGAAGAGTTAAACACCGACCTATAAGGAAAGCATCAGCAGCTTGTCTCCTAAAGGAGGTGTAAGTTATTATACTTTTAGAAATTGCGAAAAGAAAGCATGGTCGGTATTCAATAATTATAGCATGAACTAAGTTAAGGAAAGGTTGAGTGTGTTAAATAACAGCTTGATTAGTTAAATAATCTGAATAGTTGCTTGAGGACAAGCAAGTTTTAAGTTTGGGGATGTGATAAGTCTTGAAAAGACTTAATTATTCTGCCTTTTATTTGACTTAATTCATCATTTAGTGATTAGTTTAGCCTTATTATTTAATTAATTGCTAATAATTTATAATTTATTTAATTATTTCAAAAGTGTTTTATTTATGTAAGAAAATGGTTAAAAACATTAATTAGTTAAGAAATTGAGTTTTCATTAACCCAGCATGCAAATACGGGACAATAAGTAAACAAATGCTGGGCAATTTAGTTGTTTATTAGTGCAGGAAAAGAATTGCTCAAGCCGAAAGGAAAAAGCCGAGCGAGATTTGGAAAATCCGAGTGATATTTCACAAATCCGACTGAAAAGAGTCCAAGAGCCCAAACTGACCGAGACTTTAAAGAGGCCGACTGAAAAGACTTCTCAAAAGGTTGACTGGAAGGAATTAATTAAAATCCGACTTGCAAAGACTTCCAAGATACCGACTCCAAAATAGAACAAGGAACCGATTGAAAATAAAAAGAAGAACCCGAGCGTCAATTTTAGAAATGCTGATTGAAAAGTCAATTCGCTCAAACGACAGTTAAATTTGCTCGGGCGAGGATCAAAGTACGCTCAAGCGTGACCTCAAAACATCATTCATTCACCTAAGCTTATCCATAACGCTTAAGCGAGAAGGCAACACTGTAGTACATATCTCAAGTTCGCCCAAGCGAGAACCTAGTTCGGTCAAGCGAAAAGGTTGATATTTAAAACAGCGATTGTTCCCTCCAGAATCCGCTCGGCACTGATGTTGTTTCCTGCTTCCTTCTCTCCTACTTCTGCACCTTAGTAATGAAGTATTAAGCTATTATTAGTTGGTGCTGTGTTGTGATTAGCTAAGGATGAGTTGTAACTTGCTAAGATCTGAGCTGTAATTAGTTGATCATTCTGTAAATTATAAGTTAGTTAGTTTAGTCATTAACTTAAGTTTTCCTAAGTTATCAGTTAAGTTAGTTAGTAGGTAGATTCCTATATATATGTTTGTACATATTCTGTAAAAAACAGAGACAGATTCACATAGAATACATAGAATACAATTCATTCATAACTTCGAACATCTCACTATGTATTTTCTCTCTCTAAATCCTCTCCTCCATGACGTTCCACAATCCTTTGATGGAACTAAAGTCCATGGAGTTCTAATTCCCTAAGGTTGGGATTGTGAAGGTTAGCAATGGAGTCTTGAAGCTGTGAGTGAGGAAATCGACTTCTAGATCCTGAGGCGAACAAGCTGAGGAGTGGATATGAATTGCTGGATTGACAAATCCAGAACTGATGAAGAACTTCGCCAGTGAGGAATCATGGCTAAAGCTTAGGTAACTTCCAGCTTTCTAACTAGTTCAGGCCTAATCAATTTAGGTGAATAGTTAGAGTTCAACCTCTAATTTCACATTAGATTCTTAGGTTAATTGAGCACTTAAGGAATTAAGGTTCGATGCTTAAGGATTAGTGTTTTTCACCTAAGGAATTAGGGAATAACCATAAGCGGATTGACCTCTAGATTATGAAGTTTGATTATACTTTGATTGCATGTTTCTTGATGAATTTGTGAATCGAAGCAATCCTGACCTATTTTCTATTAATCACCTTTCACACTTCATCTTAACTCTGTTTCTCGAAATACAAAAACAACTATAAAACATTAAAACAATCAAAAACCGAATGAAATTCCTGTGTCTTTTGTTGGTTCAGCTTGTACTAGTCCAAGACTGAGGTACTTACCACAATCCCTGTGGGACGATCAAATATACTACAATTTTAATGACTGGTGCGCTTGCCAAGATATAAATCTGAGAGTCACAATTTTTAAACAGAGATTTTCACACCAATTTGATGACTCGGGATTTTAGCATCAATGAATAACCTAGAAATATTGCCTCATCAGATTTTGCATCAAATTTACCCAGATTATCCTTTCCATTGTTTAACACAAAACATTTGCATGCAAATACATGAAAATAAGAAATGTTTGGTTTTCTCCCTTTGTAAAGCTCATAGGGGTTTTCTTTAATATAGGCTTTATTAGACATCTATTCATAACATGACAAGTGGTATTTATCGCATCGGCCCAAAAATGTTTCACAATATTGTTGTCATTTAACATAGTTCTTGCGAGCTCCGCTAAAGATTGATTTTTCCTTTCAACTACTCCATTTTGTTGTGGAGTTCTAGGAGCCAAAAAATTATGTTCAATGCCAAATTTTTCACAAAACTTTTCAAAGGTTGATTTTCAAATTCTCCCCCATGATCGGTTCTAATGGATGCGATTTTCAAATTTCGTTCGTTTTGGATAATCTTAGCAAGTTTCTTAAATGCATGATATGCTTCATGTTTGTGAGTAAGAAACAATGTCCATGTATATCTAGAGTAATTATCCACAATCACAAGAACATAATAGTTTCCACCAAAACTGTTAACTTTTGAAGGTCCAAATAAATCCATGTGCAAAAGTTGTAAAGGTCTATTTGTTGAAATAACATTTTTGCTTAAAAAGAGACCTTTACTTGTTTTCCTTTTTGACATGCATCACAAAATTTATTTTCAAATTTCAATTTTGGTAAACTAATTACTAAATCTTTTGAAATATACAATGTGTATAAATAATAAAAATACAATCATGGTGGTGGGGGATCCTGTGGTGGTGGTGGGGGCGCCTGGGAAGTAGGGGGAGGTAGTCTCGCCATCAACTGCATCAGTAGCTCCTGCTACTAAGCAAGTTGCCGACGAGTCTCGGCGTGCTGCTCCTCGGCCCGGTGTCGGTCCGCCTCGGCCCACTCCTGTAAAAGCTGCCTCTAACGTCGCTCCTCCTGTAGCTCGTCATTCAGGTTTTGAATTACCTGAACAACCTCAGTCGGAAGACCAGACGAAGAGGAAGAGGAAGGGGTCTTCCTCTTTTTCGCCAGCTGCGTGCCGACGCCACCCAATCCAAAGACCCTCCCTTTCTTGTTCACACTGCCAATAGCCTACATATAGATGGCGTTGTAGTCGGAACAAGACAGGGTGGGAGGAACCTCCCCTTTAGGAGTCGAAGCCAGCAAGTCCGCCTCCTTCTCGGCCCTCCTGGCCTGATACGCCTCCTGTAAAATAAAAAACACTGAAAGGATTAGTAAGATGATTTGTAAATTATAAGCATGTGTGAGTTAAAAGTAAATACCGCTAGATCTATAGTCTTCTGGTTTACCCATGCACCGACTTTGTTCTTCTTGGTCATTTGCATGACCTCAAACAAAGAAGGCTCCCGGTGCTCCCTTAGCTCCTATGGTGGACAAAAAACATTGAGATTATTATTTGTAAACATGTCAGACGAATCATAATAGAAATGTTTAACATAAATATACTTACAAATTTTTTCTTGTGCTCGAGGGTGGAAATGCTACCCCCAGTGTAAACTGAGGCTGCAACATCGGCGGCCCTTTTTGCCCTGTTCCGAGCACTCGCCTGCTGGAACGGGACACCGCCCCACTTCTGGACCATCCCGTCCCAATGGTCCTCTGGGATCCAACGAGGGCGCTCACTCTTGTCCCTCACCTTCCAAAGGGTACTCTTGATGATTTTGGAGGTCTTTGTGGCAAAGACCTTCCTAATCTCATCAATCATACCCTCTGCCTACTGATAATCACGCTGTAAAATGAAATGAGAATTCAAAATTAATAAGAGGTCTATTTTACAAATCAAATCATAACAAATTGATGTGGTAACTTACCGAGAAGGTGTCAAACCACCTATCTTGGACAACCTTCCCAACATCTGTCCAAGATATATATGGACCATCCCACTGGGCCTTCAAAACCTTAGTAATCGCTTTGGTAGTGTGACTACTATCAACAAAGCTGTAATGAAAACAATTATATCAGGAGTAAAACAACACACAATCTAGGGAGACTCCCAAAATTCTGACAGAGTCTCCCCTGTAAATGTAACATTTCTAAGTTTAAATAGTTACCCTGTTACAAACAGAAGAGTTCCCAGTACAATTCAATCTATACAAGTACTAATTAAAGTAACATACAATAAACGAACAAGTCTTTCCACTAAAGTTTAATATAAAGTACCATACAAATAACATAAAAGTATTTGAGTTTTAGTCACTTACTCGTCTCCGGCCGGCACGGGTACCAACATGGGCAGGGGGATGCCGGAGGTAGGGTGGCCTGATGGCCATGATCCTCCAAGCCACCAACTCCAAGAGTCTGCTCTGGGGTGGTCACCTATAGGGGTGATGGGGTGGTCAGCTGCGGTGGTGATGGAGTGGTCTGCTGTAGTGGTGATGGAGTGGTCCGCTGGGGTGGTGATGGAGTGGTCTGCTGTAATGGTGATGGAGTGGTTCCTTGCTCTGGGGTGGCAGTCCCTAGACGGGATGTTGGGGTCCTGGACCCACCACCCCTACTGAAGGGCAATCGACGTCCCGTCATCTATGGATGAAATCATGAAAAGAAAGGTTAGTCTTAGGATATATATAAACCTATGTGTATATGTTTAACAACTACATACTCTGTGTCTGTTTCAGTTTCAAATTCCCCCTCAGTTTTAGTGTCACTGTGGTTATCTATTTGAATAACTTCATCAGTATCCAAATCAGCCCTAGACCGTTTTGATCGAGAGACAAGGTCTTTGTCAATGTGTTCTCTAAAATTAAGGTTTCAGAGTGGGCCGGGTAATTTCTAACACTGGGTCGCCCGCTTGACCCGGTATTTTCTAGCCCAAACCCACGAGACAGAAACAGAACCGAGTCCATGTCTCGTCATTCCTCGTCGACGATTCCACGCCGTCTCTACCAGGAGGTGAGTCTGCAGCCGTTCCAGCACGGGGAGGCACCGTGAGACGTAGAATCGAATGATTCTACGTCTTGACTCGTGAATCTAACAACACTCCCACATTATCCTACCCCACCTCTAGCTCCTCTTCCACAACGACTCCTAGCCTATATTGCAGGTCCTCACTCTGTTTCAGAACAGTCCACTCAGGCTTGGGGAGGTTGCGTAGATATTACTTATCTATGATAAATAGGCTTCCATACATATTACCTCGAATCTCGTATTCCATGAGGGGACTAAGCATATTGAAGTTGATCGTCACTTTGTCAGAGAGAAAATCATATCTACTAAAAAAATTTACTAATTTTGTTAATTTTCAACAGATTCATATATTCACTACGTCACTAAGGGGTCATTGGATCAACCACTAATAACACTGCCACCACCAAGGTTAAACGAACTAGGAGAAGTGTCTCACTAGGTAATATTCATCATTGTCTTTCAACTCTCAATTATTCCATTTTGCATCTACATATCCATGTTGAAGTAAAATTGGTTTTCATTGAACCGACATCAGACATCGATGGACAGGATGATATAAAGCTCATTTGTGGGACAAAAATTAGACGTATTGATTTTTTATATTGTGCAAACTTGCACAGGTTGGATAATACCCATAAGGAAATAAATATATAATTCTAAAAGTAGTTCAAATGTAAATTTACATTCAGACTTCAGCTGGTAGTATATTTTATTAGATTATATAAATTCAATCAATACATCTATCTTTTTTTATATCATGAAACTAAAGGAACATATAGACATATTTTTTTTAACATTTATGAATAGCAGGAGAAGCTTATCTGACTTATCTCTTATCATATTCTGTTCAGAATAGTCTATAATCAAAATGCGGCTGAGAGAGTATCCAACTAAAAAGTTCTCTGCCAACATTTTACACTTAAATGAAGATCCAGAAGGTCAAAAACATATTGTTGTCATAATTCATACCCAAATTGTTTTTTTTATAAAAAGAAGAAAAAATCCATCACACAGACTTCTAAGTCAGGATATATAAATATAAATATAACATAATCTAACAAAATCATCAAGCTGCCTTCACTTAGCTCCTTCATTTGTCCAACATTACTATTATTAACAAAAGCTAAATAAAACATCCAACAACAAACCCAATATTTAATTTTAGCAACATTAATATTTAATTTTACCAACTCTAACACAAATGAACTCTTAACTATTAACATATAGAATAAGGGAAAAATGAAGCTGAATAATTATTGTATTGTATACCTGAAAGAGAGGAAGTAGTTTACAAACTTGAAAAGTAGAGGAAACACAAACAAGCTGAAGCAAGAGATCCACAGTAGGCATGCAACCAACATGAGAACAATCATCATCCATACAAACACCACCTTCAGGAAGTAAAATAAAAAAACACAACAAATTTTAATGTAGATCTTAAGTTACCAATCTGATTATTAGACAAGGTCATGAAACAACCGAAGGTCTTACAAGTTACTATATTAACCCTTCTATTCACAAAACACAACCAAAAAGTAAAAACCCTTTCTTACTGATCATAGACTGACACTCACAAGAATTCTGAGTTATTATGATTATCATTCATCAAATAATTCAAAGCTCCTGCTTGGCCTCATTACCATTGATCTTGGATGGTTTCTCATCATTCCCTTCAATGCTCACAACCCTTGGCCCTTTAATCCTATCAGGTGATAACTTATTCAATGTCAAAGTGAGCACACCATTCTTTAACTTAGCCTTAACAGAGTCCAAGTCCACATTGTTTGGCACCTTGAACTGCCTCCAGAATTTGCCATAAGACCTCTCCACTCTGTGCCAGTGATCCCCTTCCTTCTCCTCCTCTCTCTTCCTTTCTCTACTCACTCTCAGCACCCTGTTCCCCTCCACTTCTATCTTGATCTCATCCTTCTTCAACCCTGGCACATCCACCATTATAACATGCCCATCTGGTGTCTCCTTCCAATCCACTCTTGCATGTGAAAAATCCATCAATGGCTCATCTTTGTCTAGCCCCACGGAATATCTCCTTCCAACCAACACAATAGCTTGCTATTGGGTCTCTTAAGTGTTGCCTATATGTTGCACTACAACATAGGCCTGGCACACCCCATCAAAACAAGTTTAAGATTTTGATGTTTTTGATATATTATAATTTTGGGGTTGTTTAAACTTTGCAAGGTTATGTTGGCTTAGTATATGTCTTTCGTATCTCTGTTTAGGAAAATGGTTGTTCAGATAAGTATATTGTGCTCACTGTCTCCAAAGGATTCATGTCTAAAATGTCAAAACTCATTTTAGGTGCTGGGTAAACATTTGGTTTGTCATAATTTTGAAATTTCTTTCCAACCAGAAAAATCCCCTTTTCAATTGCCTTACTTTCCTAAATACTTCACCATAACTTCCAAAAAAAAAACGCATGGGCTCTAGGTTTTCCTAATAAAATATAAGAATTCTGGAAGAGCAACAATCTGATCTAAGTTACCAATACCACACCGATATTTTTCTCTACAGTTCTTTTTACATAATGTAGATCTTGCTTCATTCTTCTGCTGTTTTAGCAGTCTTAAATGCCTGAATTTTGGTTCTGTTTCAATCCACTTGCCTACTTCAACAATCCCATGCTTCCATACAGACTTCACTATACTCTCCACTTAGCCATGAGCTCCATTTTTTATGAATAGTTAAAATGTTAAAATTTAAAACGAGCAAATAGCTTTTGTATCTTCAACTTTTTCAAAAGCTCTATAACTGATAGAGCTTAATTAACTTCTCTGTAAGACTACAAGATTTGTCTACATTAGATTATCAATATGGCCATATAAATTCACAACTAGGCTTTTCCAAGTTATAATCTTCAAAGAATTTTCTTATCAGTGGAATTTGAAACAAAATTGTACTTAATCAGAATGTGCAGGTATCAAGATATTGCATCTTCGTGAAACTGTCCTTTTGTATTATAGCTAACAACATCTAAAAAATTGAGGACTAACAACATCTAAACCAGCGACGAGGGTGGATTTAGCGACAGTAATAGTGACGGAGTGTTGCAAATGTTAATGACCACTTTTCCTTTTGGTCGCTAATGGAGTCGCTAACCTCTTTTTTGGTCCCTTTTATCCTAGTGGTCGCTAACTCGGTCGCTATTTAGCGACCGTATTTCGGTAGTCGCTAAATTGAGGTAGCTATTTAAGGCTTTTTTAGTGGTGATGTGCTTGAAACATCCACTATCCAAGTACCAATGAGTATTGCTAGCTTTAAAGCATACCTACAAAACAAATCAAGTTAGAGATCTCGGTACCCATTTTATGTTGGGTCCTTGTAGGTTAATTTACGGTAATATTCCCTTAGGAACCCATACTTTCTTCACAACCTTTACCCCTAATTTTCTAACATAACAATTAAAGTCACTATGTCTTTTAAGACCACAATGATTTCATAAATACACTAAATGTCCTTTGGAATGCGTTTGAAATTGATTCTTTAACAAATATACGTAATGAAGATGGTAAATTTAATCGTAAGTAATAACAACTTATACACAAAGCAAATCAACAAACACTTAATATATGCCAAGTAAATTCACTTAAGGATTAAAGTAATTTATTTCAAATAAATTTAGCAACCAAGTTATAAACATAACAAATTAAGCAAGCAATTTAAATTCACAAATTTAAAAGAGTTTAGGGAAGAGAGATTTACAAACTGATATATACGAGATCCACCTCACCGGTGTACGTCTCGCTTTCAAGCAACCCACTTGAAGGATTTCTACTATTGAAGATTAGAGATACAAACTTTGAGCAATTACAGCTTCCTAGTATCCCACACTCAAGAACTCAATTCTCACAAGTGCAAGGACACTCCACACAATCTTACAATTTTACAAGGTTAAAACCCAACCCAAGCTCTAGGAATTATTTGGTATTTAGATTACAAGGATAACTCTCCAATAGAGTGGATATACAAATTTAGCACTCAAATAATTATACTTATTGATTACTCTCTTAAGAGAATTTACAAAAAATAAGAACAGAGAGCTACGGAGGAAGAAATAAGAAGGAATTGCTTGTTGAGAAAAACTTACTCTTGAAACCTTCATTTCCTTCTCTATTTATAGGTCTTCAAAAGCTTTGCTTGCCATTAAACAATTGTCCACTGATTCCATGATTCAAGTAATGAATGTCTTGTTCCATGTTTTATGTAATGGACTTTGAACTTTGTCTGCCAAGTGATCCTGGATTTCAGGCTTGAATCTTGTAGTGCCTTTCATGTTTTATGCGATGCTGTTTCTCTGATTCAAATTTCAAATTCAAAAGTTTAACTTTTAACTAAATGAATAGATTCATTTAGTGTATTTTGACATTTAATAGCATAAGAATAGATTCAAGAAACATATGAATAGATTTAGGGCTTGATTTCATGGTTTTAAATGAGTAACAGATGTTTGAATGGATTCAGAGAGGAAATAAATCGATTCAGGCTTTTAAAAAAGAGTTCTGTGGGCAAAATTCATGTGTGAATCGATTCAGCTTCATGGTGAATCGATTCAAAGATCAAAAAATCACATCCTGGAGTATTTAATACGCATGAATCGATTCATCACGGGCTTGAATCGATTCATTAGCCTGATGCTTTATTTTTCATGCTCTTTTTCACCCTTTTTGACATGTAATCACATATGGCTTGGTTCCTTTGATATTTAGGCACTTGTATAAACATTTTTCTCTTGTTTTAATCCTCTATAGATGCTTTGACTCAAATCCTTTGTTGTTCATCAAATTTCATAATTAAATTGTGTATCAAACATAATTGAATTGTGTATGTTTGATCTTTAAGTCTTGAGTTATTTGTCATTATCAAAACCTGTGTCAACATATAAACACATTCTCCCCTTTTTGATGATGACAATAAATATTCATCTCTTGGGGTGTTAATCTCATAACAATTTAAGAATTCAAGATCTTTGGCAAACTAAACCCCCCTTTCAAATGCATTTATATACCGCTTGTTATATACGACTTGTTAATGTAGAATCATACAAAGTCATTTTGAAGAAGAATACCACTTGTTAAAGATAACATATTATATCCGTGCATGTATCAGAGTGTGTTTGTAGCAAAATAGTATCTCCCTCTTAGTAATGTGATTAAATAATCTTCTTCCCCTTAATAATATTCTACTTTTCTCTCCCCCTAAATCAAATATAAATAAGCAATAATATCTCTTCCCCTTTGGCATCATCAAAATATAATAAGAGATTTATTAAAGCATATATAACATTCTATTCTCTTCCCCTTTGGCATTATGATAAACACATATTATCAGACAATCATATATCTCATACTCAATCATTATCAAATTTTTTACATGTTTAAAAACATATACCACATACAAATATATCAAGAAAACGTATAGGATTTGATTCTTAAACACAGTTAGAGGTTTCCAAAATTCCTAATTCCCTTCTAATGTTTATAAACTATTCTTTAGTAAGAGGTTTTGTAAAAATATCAGCCAATTATTTAGAGGTGTCAACATATTCAAGAATGCAATCTCCTTTTAAATTATGGTCTCTTATGAAATGGTGATGTATTTCTATGTGTTTAGTCCTTGAGTGCATTATTAGATTTTTAGGGATGTTAATCGCGCTAGTGTTGTCGCACTTAATGGGTATTTGATCTAAGACAACACCAAAATCAAGAAGTTTTTGTCTCATCCATAGGATTTGAGCACAACAGCTCACAGCTGTGACATATTCTGCCTCAGCTGTTGATAAAGCGACGTTGACTTGTTTCTTGCTATGCCAAGATATAAGAGAATTACCAAGTAAGTGACAAACACCACTGGTACTTTTTCAATCTAATTTACAACCAGTAAAATCAGAATCAGAATAACTAATCAAAGAATATTTGGCACCTTTGGAGTACCAAAGTTTTGTGTCCCTACAAGATATTTCAAAATTCTTTTAACAGCAGTTAAATGAGATTCTCTGGGACATGCTTAAAATCTAGCACACATGTACACAACAAACATTATATCAGCCTTACCAGCAGTTAAGTAAAGTAAGGATCCAATCATACCTCGGTATTTGGTGATTTTAACATCCTTACCATTTTCATCTTCATCCAAATAACATGATGTGGTCATGGGTATGGCCGTTTCATTTGTTTTGTCCATTTCGAATCTTTTAAAAAGTTCTTTACAATATTTGGACTGACTAATAAAAGTCCCTTCTTTAGTTTGCTTAATTTGTAGTCCAAGGAAGAAGGTGAGTTCTCCCATCATAGACATTTCAAATTCATCTTGCATAATCTTGGCAAACTCTTTGTAGAGAAGTTCATTAGTGGCACCAAATATAATGTCATGACATAAACTTGAACTAAAAGAATATCTTTGTTTTTGAATTTTATAAATAGTGTAGTATCAATTTTTCCTCTTTCAAAATCATTTTCTAAAAGAAATTTACTTAATCTTTCATACCAAGCTCTTGGAGCTTGTTTTAAACCATACAAAGCATTTCACAATTTGAAAACATGATTTGGAAATTTGTAATTTTCAGGAGGTTGATCTACATATACTTCTTCTTGAATGTAACCATTTAGAAAGGCACTCTTGACATTCATTTGGTAAAGTTTAAGGTCCATACAACATGCAAAAGCTAATAGCAGCCTAATTGCTTCAAATCTAGCTACGGGAGCATACGTTTCTTCATAATCTATTCCTTCTTCTTGAATATAACCTTTAGTAACTAGCCTAGCTTTATTTCTAGTTATAATTCCATTTTCATCTAGTTTATTCGAAAAAACCTATTTAGAGCCTATTACTTGGTGATCGTTGGGTCTTAGCACAAGTTCCCAAACTTGGTTTCTTTCAAATTGATTTAACTCTTCTTGCATAGCCAACATCCAATGTTTATCAATAATAGCCTCATTAATGGTTTTAGGTTTAATTTGAGAAACAAAGGCCAAGTGATTACATGCATTTCTAATGTCATCACGGGTACTTACACCTTTGGTTATTTCACCTATGACGTTGTCCAAAGGATGGTCCTTTGAGGTGATCCACTCTTTTTATTGAGGTTCCTCATTTTGGGTTGTGTCTCCTTCATTGTTGACTTATTCTTTATCATCCAAGTTCATCTCTTGGAAGGTACCTACAAGATCATCAACTTCCTTTCTCAGAGGATTTTGGTTAAGTTCATCAAATTTGACATGAATGGACTCTTCAATAGTACAAGTTCGTTTGTTAAAGAGTCGATATGCTTTGCTAGTAGATGAATAACCTAGAAATATTGTCTCATCAGATTTTGCATCAAATTTACTAAGATTATCCTTTCCATTGTTTAAAACAAAACATTTGCATCCAAATACATGAAAATAAGAAATGTTAGGTTTTCTACCTTTATAAAGCTCATAGGGGGATTTCTTTAAGATAGGCCTTATTAAACATCTATTCATTACGTGACAAGCGGTATTTACTACATCGGCCCAAAAATGTTTGGCAATATAACTTTCATTCAACATAGTTCTTGTGAACTCCACTAAAGATCAATTTTTCCTTTCAACAACTCCATTTTGTTGTGGAGTTCTAGGAGCCGAAAAATTATGTTCAATGCCAAATTTTCACAAAATTTTTAGAAAGGTTGATTTTTAAATTCTCCCCTATGATCGGTTCGAATGGATGCGATTTTCAAATTTCGTTCATTTTGTATAATCTTAGCAAGTTACTTAAATACATGATATGCTTTATGTTTATGAGTAAGAAACAATGTCCATGTATATCTATAGTAAACATCCACAATCACAAGACCATAATAGTTTCCACCAAAACTTTTAACTTTTGAAGGTCCAAATGGTCCAAATAAATCCATGTGCAAAAGTTGTAAAGGTCTATTTCTTGAAACAACATTTTTTGCATGAAAAGAGACCTTTACTTGTTTTCCTTTTTGACATGTATCACAAAATTTATTTTCAAATTTCAATTTTGGTAAACCAATTACTAAATCTTTCAAAACAAGTTTATTTAAATGGTCTACATGAATATGAGCAATTCTTCTATGCCATAGCCATGATTCATCCTCTTTAGTTATGAAGCATTGTACATCATTTGAAGCAAGAAAATCTAGATTAATCATGTATATGTTATCGACTCTTTGACAACCGAATTTTACTTCCTTGTTTAGCTTATTTTCAATTATGGAACAGTTTGATTCAAATATAATTTTATATCCTTTATCACATAATTGGCTAATGCTAAGCAAGTTATGTTTGAGTCCTTCAACATATAAGATATCATTTATAGAGGTGGAATTGTTTTTACCAATATTTCCTATTTCAAGAATTCTTCCCTTAGTATTGTCTCCATATGTAACAAATCCTTTATTTCAGGGAGTGAATGATATAAACTTACTTTTGTATCTCGTCATGTGCTTAGAACACCCACTATCCAAGTACCAATGAGTGTTGCTTATTTTAAAACATACCTACAAAACAAATCAAGTTAGAGATCTTGGTACCCATTTTATGTTAGGTCCGTGTAGGTTAGTTTGCGGTAATGTTCCTTTAAGAACCCATACTTTCTTCAGAACCTTCGGTCCTAATTTTCTAACATAACAATTAGAGGCATTATGTCCTTTGAGACCATAATGATTGCATTTCGTAAAAGGTGAAGATGATTTACTAGGTGGTACAAAGAAATTCTTGTAACGTTTCTCTTTGTTGTAAATATTAGATCATGAGTTGAATCCTAATCCAATTTTACCAAACATGCAATGTTGTTTTCCAAGGAAAGCATTTGAATTGTCTCTACCATTGGAGAATTTTTCAAGAGCTTTGTTTAAGTCAAAAACTTTCTTTTCCAACACATCACATTTCTTGAAGAATTCAAAAGGTTTATCTTTAGAGCATGCTTGAATATTAACAACTTCCTTTTTCAAAATTTCATTTTCTTTACCGAGTTCTACAAGATGCATTTCAAAAGTGTCAATTGTTTTTCTTGACAATTTATACTTATTATAAATTTTAACAAATTCATTATATAATTCTTCAAAGGCATCAAGTAATTCATCTTTATCTAAGTCATGGAATCTTACCTCATCTTCTTCATCTAGATGGTTGGCCATAAGGCATAGGTTGGCTTCTTCGTTTTCTGATTCGTCCAAGCTACTTACATCATTTTCATCCCATGCTATTATGCTCTTCTTTTTCCTTTCTGATTTTTGTTTTTCTTTTTAAGAGTTGGACAATCCACCTTGAAGTGTCCTTCCTCACCAGATTCAAAACATGTCGGTGAGGAATTATTGTCTTTAGGAGTAGATTTCTTACCTTTGGAAGTGAAGTTCTTTTGGAATCATTTATTTCTCATAAATTTTTCAAAACGCTTCACAAATAAGCCTAACTCATCATCATCACCATCATCTAGATTAATTTTAGATTCATCCTCCTCGATTGAAGTGGCCTTGAGAGCTAACCCTTTTTTCTTGGAGGACCTTTCTTCTTCCTCTACAATCTTTAAATCTTTTAGTTCTTGCTTTTGTTCTTGAAGCTTACCAAATAGTGTAGCAAGAGATATCTCATTTATGTTAGGAGATTGCTAGATGGCAGTAATAAGTTGTTATTGCCATTCCCTAGTAAGAATTTTTGGAACTTTATGGATGAGCTCCTTGTTAGTGTAAGTTTTACCAAGAGTAATAAGATGATTAATAATCAAAGTAAATCTCTTTTGAAGTTCTAAAATAGTTTCACCTGAATTCATTCTAAAGCTTTCATGTTGACTAGTCAAGGTATTGATTTTAGAGTCTTTAATATCACTAGTTCCTTAATGAGTAATTTGAAGAGTATCCCACATTTCTTTAGCACATTTACATATTACTACTCTAAAAAATTCATCAGGCTCTAATGCAAGAGTAATAAGACTTTTAGCCTTATAATTATATTGCACTTTCTTTTCTTTATCACCTGTCCAATCATTCATATATTTTTCAACTTGTCTACCATCAACAATATGCATAGGTATAAAAGAACCATTTTCAATAGAATTCAAGATTTTCAAATTAATGGATTGAACAAAAATTTTCATTCTTTCTTTCCAAAAAGCGTAACCCTCACCATTGAAAGCGCGAGGTCTATTTATGGCACCGCCCTCATGAAAAAGGTTAAAAGAAGTAGAGGCCATCTTGTTCTCTTGAAGCTGTTAAGCTTGATCTACCAAGAGTCAAGCTCTGATACCACTTGTTAACCAAGTGGCCTTAATTACTCAAGAGGGGGAGTGAATTGATTATTAAAAATTTTCCTTGGAATGCTTTTGAAATTGATTCTTTAACAATTATACTTAATGAAGATGGTAAAAATTAATAGCAAGTAACAGCAAGTTATATGCAAGACAAATTGATGAACATTTAATAAATAGTAAGGATATTCAATTAAGAGTCAATACAACTTGTTTCATATGAATTTAACAGCCAAGTTATAAACATAATAAATCAAGCAAGCAATTTAAATACACAATTATAAAAGAGTGTAGGGAAAGAGAAATTGAAAACCAATATATGAGTTCTACCACACCGGTGTACATCTCGCCTTCAAGCAACCCACTTGAAGGATTCCACTATTGGAGATTAGAGATATAAACTTTAAGCAATTGTATCTTCCTAGTGTCCCATACTCAAGAACTCAATTCTCACAAGTACAAGGGCACCCCACCCAATCTCTCAATCTCACAATTTACAAGGTTGAAACCTAACCCAAGTTCTAGGAAATTTAGTGTTTAAGATTACAAGGGTAACTCTCCAATAAAGTGGATATACAAATTTTAGCACTTAAAGAATTTTTCTCACTAACTAAGCTCTTAAGAGAATTTACAAAGAATAAGAACAGAGACCTAAAGAGGAAGAAATAAGAAGGAATTGCTTGCTGAAAAAAAAAAACTAACTCCTGAAACCTTGATTTCCTTCTCTATTTATAGGTCTTCAAAACCTTTGCTTGCCATTAAACAATTGTCCACTGAATCCATGGTGCTAGTAATAGATGTCTTGTTCCATGTTTTCTGTAATGGACTTTAAACTTTGTCTGCCAAGTGATCCTTGATTTCAGGCTTGAATCTTGTAGTGCCTTCTGTGTTTTATGCGATGTTGTTTCTCTGATTCAAATTTCAAATTCAAAAGTTTAACTTTTAACTAAATGAATAGATTCATTTTTACCATCAATAGATTCATTTAGTGTATTTTGACATTTAATAGCATATGAATATATTCAAGAAACATATGAATAGATTCAGGGCTTGATTTCATGGTTTTAAATGAGTAACAGACGTATGAATGGGTTCAGAGAGGATATGAATCGATTCTGGCCTTTAAAAAGGAGTTCCCTGGGCAAAATTCATGTGTGAAGCGATTCAACTTCATCATGAATCGATTCAAGCATGAAAAAAATCACATCCTGGAGCATTTAATACAAATGAATCAATTGAGCAGGGGCTGGAATCGATTAATCAGCCTGATGCTTTATTTTTCATGCACTTTTTCACCCTTTTTGACATGTAATCGCATATGGCTTGGTTCCTTTGATCCTTGGGCACTTGGATGAACATTTTTCTCTTGTTTTAATCCTTTGTAGATGCTTTGACTCAAATCCTTGGTTGTTCATCAAATTTCATAATGAAATCATGTATCAAACATAACTGAATTGTGTATGTTTGATCTTTGAGTCTTGAGTTGTTTGTCATTATGAAAACCTATGTCAACATATAAACACATTTTTACAGTAGTGAGATGTGAAGAAACATATAAACCTGCTAAATTGATTCATTCGTGTTAAATACTCTAGGATGTAATTTTTTGATGCTTGAATCGATTCATGATGAAGCTGAATCGATTCACATATGAATTTTGCCTAGGGAACTCCTTTTTAAAGGCTTGAATCGATTCATTCAGAGAGGATATGAATCGATTTAGGCCTTTCAAAAGGAGTTCCCTGGGAAAAATTCATGTGAATCGATTCAGCTTCATCATGAATCGATTCAAGCATCAAAATTCTCATCTTGAAGCATTTAATACACATGAATCGATTTAGCAGGGGCTTGAATCGATTCATGAGTCTGATGCTTTATTTTTCATGCATTTTTTCACCCTTTTTACATGTAATCGCATATGGCTTGGTTCCTTTGATCCTTAGGCACTTGGATGAACATTTTTCTCTTGTTTTAATCCTTTGTAGGTGCTTTGACTCAAATCCTTGTTTGTTCATCAAATTTCATAATTAAATCGTGTATCAAACATAGTTGAATTGTGTATGTTTGATCTTTGAGTCTTGAGTTGTTTGTCATTATCAAAACC
The DNA here is from genome assembly GCA_037962975.1 of Clitoria ternatea. NCBI lineage: Eukaryota > Viridiplantae > Streptophyta > Magnoliopsida > Fabales > Fabaceae > Clitoria > Clitoria ternatea. The sequence goes on from CM075672.1 coordinate 97,898,610, forward strand.
TATGTCAACATATAAACATATTCTCCCCCTTTTTGATGATGACAGTTAAAATAAAATGTGTTTATATGTTGACACAGGTTTTGATAATGACAAACAACTCAAGACTCAAAGATCAAACATACACAATTCAATTATGTTTGATACACTATTTAATTATGAAATTTGATGAACAACCAAGGATTTAAGTTAAAGCATCTACAAAGGATTAAAACAAGAGAAAAATTTTCATCCAAGTCTCTAAGTATCAAAGGAACCAAGCCATATGCGAATACATGTCAAAAAGGGTAAAAAAGTTCATGAAAAATAAAGCATCGGGCTGATGAATCGATTCAAGCCCCTGTTGAATCGATTCATACATATTAAATGCTCCAGGATGTGATTTTTTGATGCTTGAGTCGATTCATGATGAAGCTGAATCGATTCACACATGAATTTTACCTAGGGAACTCCTTTTTAAAGGCCTGAATTGATTCATATCCTCTCTGAATCGATTTATATGTCTGTTACTCATTTAAAACCATGAAATCAAGCCTTGAATCTATTCATATGCTATTAAATGTCAAAATACACTAAATGAATCTATTCATGGTAAAAATGAATCTATTCATTTAGTTAAAAGTTAAACTTTTGAATTTGAAATTTGAATCAGAGAAACAGCATCGCATAAAACACGGAAGTCACTACAATATTCAAGCCTAAAATCAAGGATCACTTGGCAAACAAAGTTCAAAGTCCATTACATAAAACATGGAAAAAAAGACATCCATTACTTGAATCATGGAATCAGTGGACAATTGTTTAATGGCAAGTAAAGTTTTTGAAGACCTATAAATAGAGAAGGAAATGAAGGTTTCAAGCGTAAATTTTTCTCAACAAGCAATTCCTTCTCATTTCTTCCTCCATAGCTCTATATTCTTATATTAGCAAAATAAGCTCTCAGTCTCATTTCTTTATAATTAATTTTTGAGAGTTAGACTGTGAGGAAAATTATTTTATGCTAAAATTTATGTATCCCCTCTATTAGATAGTTACCTTTGTAATCTTAAACCCCAAAAATTCCTAGAACTTGGGTTGGGTTTCAACCTTGTAAATTGAGAGATTGAGAGATTGGGTGGGGTGCCTTTGTACTTGTGAGAATTGAGTTCTTAAGTGTGGGACACTAGGAAGCTACAATTACTTAAATTTTGTATCTCTAATCTCCAATAGTGGAATCCTTCAAGTGGGTTGCTTGAAGGCGAGACATACACCGGTGTGGTGGAACTCGTATATCGGTTCGCAATTTCTCTTTCCCTACACTCTTCTATAATTGTGTATTTAAATTGCTTGCTTGATTTATTGTGTTTATAACTTGGCTGCTAAATTCATTTGAAACAAGTTGTATTAACTCCTAATTAAATAGTTTTTCTACTTATTAAGTGTTCATCAATTTGTCTTGCATATAACTTGTTATTACTTGCTATTAATTTTTACCATCTTCATTAAGTATAACTATTTAAGAATCAATTTTGAATGCATTCCAAGGAAATTTTTAATACTCAATTCACCCCTCCCCCATTGAGTAATTGAGGCCACTTGGTTATCAAGTGGTATCAGAGCTTGACTCTTGGTAGATCAAGCTTAACAGCTTCAAGAGAACAAGATAGCCTCTACTTCTCTTAACCTTTTTCCTGAGGGTGGTGCCACAAATAGACCTCCTACTTTTAATGGTGACGGTTACGCTTTTTGGAAAGAAAGGATGAAAATTTTTGTTCAATCAATTGATTTGAAAATATGGAATGCTATTAAAAATGGTCCTTTTATACCTATGCATACTGTTGATGGTAGACAAGTTGAAAAATATATGGATGATTGGACTAGTGAAGAAGAAAAGAAAGTACAATATAGCTATAAGGCTAAAAATCTTATTACTCTCGCCTTAGGTCCTGACGAATTTTTTAGAGTTGTAACATGTAAATCTATAAAAGAAATGTGGGGTACTCTTCAAGTTACTCATGAAGGAACTAGTGATGTTAAAGACTCTAAAATCAGTACCTTAACTAGCCAATATGAAAGCTTTAGAATAAATTCCGGTGAAACTATTTTAGAACTTCAAAAGAGATTTACTTTGATTATTAATCATCTTATTACTCTTAGTAAATCTTATACTAACAAGAGCTCATCCATAAAGTTCTAAAAAGTCTTACTAGGGAATGGCAACCCCTTGCTACTGCCATCAAGGAATCTCCTAACATAAATGAGATGTCTCTTGCTACACTATTTGGTAAGCTTCAAGAACAAGAGTAAGAACTAAAAGATTTGAAGATTACGGAGGAAGAAGAAAGGTCCTCCGAGAAAAAGGGACTAGCTCTCAAGGCCGCTTCAATCGAGGAGGGTGAATCTGAAAGTGATCTAGATGATGATGATGATGATGAGTTAGGCTTATTTGTGAAGCGTTTTACAAAATTTATGAGAAACAAATGATTCCAAAAGAACTTCATTTCCAAAGGTAAGAAATCTACTCCTAAAGACAATAATTCCTCACCGACTTGTTTTGAATATGGTAAGGAAGGACACTTCAAGGCGGATTGTCCAAATCTTAGAAAGAAAAACAAAAATCAGAAAGGAAAGAGAAAAACATACATAGCATGGGATGAAAATGATGTAAGTAGCTCGAACGACTTAGAAAATGATGAAGCCAACCTATGCCTTATGGCCAACCATCAAGATGAAGAAGATGAGGTAAGCTTCCATGACTTAGATAAAGATGAATTAGTTGATGCCTTTGAAGAATTATATGACAAATTTGCTAAAATTTCTAATAAGTATAAGTTGTCAAGAAAAACAATTGACACTCTTGAAATGCATCTTGTAGAACTCGGTAAAGAAAGTGAAATTTTGAAAAAGAAAGTGGTTAATATTCAAGCATGCTCTAAAGATAAACCTTGTGAATTCTTCAAGAAATGTGATGTGTTGGAAAAGAAAGTTTTTGACTTAAACAAAACTCTTGAAAAATTCTCCAATGGTAGAGACAATTTAAATGCTTTACTTGGAAAACAACGTTGTATGTTTGATATAACTGGATTAGGATTTAACTCAGGATCTAATATTTACAAGAAAGAGAAACGTTACAAGAATTTCTTTGTACCACCTAATAAATCATCTTCACCTTTTATGAAATGCAATCACTATGGTCTCAAAGGACATAGTGCCTCTAATTGTTATGTTAGAAAATTAGGGCCAAAGGTTATGAAGAAAGTATGGGTTCCTAAGGGAACATTACCGTAAACTAACCTACAAGGACCCAACATAAAACGGGTACCAAGATCTTTAACATGATTTGTTTTGTAGGTATGCTTTAAAGCTAGCAACACTTATTGGTACTTGGATAGTGGGTGTTGCAAGCATATGACATGAGATAAAAATAAGTTTATATCATTCACTCCCTGAAATAAAGGTTTTGTCACATATGGAGACAACATTAAGGGAAGGATTCATGGAATTGGTAGAATTGGTAAAATTGGTAAAAACTCTTCCACTTCTATTAATGATGTATTATATGTTGAAGGACTTAAACATAACTTGCTTAGTATTAGTCAATTATATGATTAAGAATATAAAACTGTATTTGAATCAAACTATTGCATAATTGAAAATCAGCTAAACAAGGAAGTAAAATTTGTTGGTCAAAGAGTCGATAATATATACAAGATTAATCTAGATTGTCTTACTTCAAATGGTGTGCAATGCTTCATAACTAAAGAGGATGAATCATGGCTATGGTATAGAAGAATCACTCATATTTATATAGACCATTTAAACAAACTTGTTTTGAAAGATTTAGTAATTGGTTTACCGAAATTGAAATTTGAAAATAAATTTTATGATACATGTCAAAAAGGAAAACAAGTAAAGGTCACTTTTCAAGCAAAAAATGTTGTTTCAACAAATAGACTTTTACAATTTTTGCACATGGATTTATTTGGACCTTCAAAAGTTAAAAGTTTTGGTGGAAACTATTATGGTCTTATGATTGTGGATGATTACTCTAGATATACATGGACATTGTTTCTTAGTCACAAACATGAAGCATGTCATGCATTTAAGAAACTTGTTAAGGTTATCCAAAATGAATGAAATTTGAAAATCGCATCCATTAGAACCAATCATGGGGGTGAATTTGAAAATCAACCTTTCAAAAAGTTTTATGAAAAATTTGGCATTTAACATAATTTTTAGGCTCCTAGAACTCCACAACAAAATGGAGTAATTGAAAGGAAAAATCAATCTTTAGCGGAGCTTGCAAGAACTATGTTAAATGACAACAATATTGTGAAACATTTTTAGGCCGATGCGGTAAATACGGCTTGTCATGTTATGAATAGATGTCTAAGGCTTATATTAAAGAAAACCCCCTATGAGTTTACAAAGGGAGAAAACCAAACATTTCTTATTTTCGTGTATTTGGATGCAAATGTTTTGTGTTAAATAATGGAAAGGATAATCTGGGTAAATTTAATGCAAGATCTGATGAGGCAATATTTCTAGGTTATTAATCTATTAGCAAAGCATATCGACTCTTTAACAAATGAACTTGTACTATTTAAGAGTGCATTCATGTCAAATTTGATGAACTCAACCAAAATCTTCCGAGAAAGGAAGATGATGATCTTGTAGGTACCTTCCAAGAGATGAACTTGGATGATAGAGAACAAGTCAACAATGAAGGAGACACAACCCAAAATGAGGAACCTCAATAAAAAGAATGGATCACCTCGAAAGATTATCCTTTGGACAACATTATAGGTGAAATAACAAAGGGTGTAAGTACTCGTAATGCCATTAGAAGTGCTTGTAATCATTTAGCCTTTGTTTCTCAAATCAAACCTAAAACCATTAATGAGGCTATTATTGATGAACATTGGATGTTGGCTATCAAGAAGTTAAATCAATTTGAAAGAAACTAAGTTTTGGAACTTGTGCCAAGACCCAATGATCACCAAGTAATAGGCACTAAATGGGTATTTAGAAACAAGCTTGATGAAAATGGTATTATAACTAGAAATGAAGCTAGGCTAGTTGCTAATGGTGATAATCAATAAGAAGGAATAGATTATGAAGAAACGTATGCTTCCATTGCTAGACTAGAAGCAATTAGGCCGCTGTTAGCTTTTGCATGTTGTATAGACTTTAAACTTTACCAAATGGATGTTAAAAGTGCCTTTCTAAATGGATACATTCAAGAAGAAGTATATGTAGATCAACCTCCTGGTTTGAAAATTACAAATTTCCAACTCATGTTTTCAAATTGAGAAAAACTTTGTATTGTTTTCAAATTTCCAACTGATGGGAGAACTAACTTTCTTCTTTGGACTACAAATCAAGCAAATTTCTTCCTAGAACTAACTTTCTTCCTTGAACTTCTTAAAAGGTTTGAAATGGACAAAGCAAATGAAATGGCCACACCCATGAGTACATCATGTTATTTGGACAAAGATGAAAAGGGTAAGGATGTTGAAATAACCAAATACCGTGGTATGATTGGCTCCTTACTTTACTTAACTGCTAGTAGGCCTGATATCATGTTTGTTGTATGTATGTGTGCTAGATAGCAAGCATGTCCTAAAGATTCACATCTCACTACCGTAGAAAGAATTTTGAAATATCTTGTGGGTACTATAAATGTTGGTTTATGGAATCCTAAAGGCGCTGAATGTATTCTTGTAGGATATTCTGATTTTGATTTTGCTGGTTATAAATTAGATAGAAAAAGTACTAGTGGTATGTCATTTTCTTGGTAGTTCTCTTGTTTCTTGGCATAGCAAGAAACAAGTAAGTGTTGCATTATCGACAGCTGAGCCAGAATATGTTGGAGCTGGCAGTGTTTGTGCTCAAATTCTTTGGATGAGGCAACAACTTCTTGACTTCGGTGTTGTCTTAGATCATGTACCTATTAAATGCGACAACACTAGCGTGATTAATATTTCCAAAAATCTTGTTATGCATTCTCGAACAAAGCATATTGAGATTCGTCACCATTTTATACGAGATCATGTCTTAAAAAGGGATTGTATTCTTGAATACGTTGACAACTCCAAACAATTGGCTGATATTTTTACAAAACCCCTTGCTAAAGAACAGTTTATAAACATTAGAAGGGAATTAAGAATTTTGGAAATCTCTAATTGTGTTTAAGAATCAAATCCCATATGTTTTCTTGATATATTTGTATGTGGTATATGTTTTTGAACATGTGATAAGTTTGATAATGATTGAGTATGAGATATATAATTGTCTGATAATATGTGTTTATTATGATGCCAAAGGGGAATAGAATAGAATGTTTTATATGCTTTAATAAATCTCTTATTATATTTTGATGATGCCAAAGGGGGAGAGATATTACTGCTTATTTATAGTTGATTTAGGGGGAGAGAAAAGTAGTATATTATTAAGGTTGAGATTATTTAATCACTTGTTTAATCACATCATTAAGAGGGAAATATTATTTTGTTGCAAATACACTCGGATACATTCATGGATATAATATGTTATCTTTAATAAGTGGTATTCTTCTTCAAAATGACTTTGTATAATTCTACATTAACATAACTAGTGGTATATAAATGCATTTGAAAGGGGGAGTTTAGTTTGCCAAAGATCTTGAATTTTTAAACTGTTATGAGACTAACACCCCAAGAGATGAACATTCGTTGTCATCATCAAAAAGGGGGAGAATGTGTTTATATGTTCACACAGGTTTTGATAATGACAAACTATAACACCCCTGATTTTCTGTACTCGAATCCCGATGTGATCGACATAATTAATAAAAATGCGAGTAAATTTTTAGCGTTAGAAAACATTTCCAAAACACCACCATGACCACATCAAGACTCAAATCACAGAAAACCAAAGAGCGAGATTTCAAAACTTAAAACTGGATCGATAAATAGTTGCCCATGCGGTATACAAAATAACAGAGCTTACAGCGGAAGAAAAATGTGTATACCGGGCACACGCCTAGTCCCATATATGAAGATATGAGAAAAGGCTCGGCAAAGCACGCAATGGCATAACATAGGCCTAGTAGACAACCGTCACCATTTTGCACAATCTCATAAGCATGCAATACCTAAGATATAAACATGTAATCATCTATATGTTCATGCATCATACATCATTAAAATTCTTATTCATAAAAGCCCATAATCAGCCCAACTTCAATTCCTATATATCCACTATTAGTACATCAACCAAACGTATAACTATACTCACAATTCGTTCATCCATATCAATGATTACAACATCATATTATCCATCATATACATAACGCATTACGTTATAAAGCTGCCGGCCAAGGCATTCCTCTACAACTATTTACCTTCCCAAAACTTCACTTCTTAAACGTCCTCTCACCATTGTTTTCCTGCATCAATACTAAAAAGTAGACCACATGGGAGAGTGAGTTTACATTTCAAATGACGATATGAATACAATTGAAATTATGTGCATATGCATATCAACATCATGTATGCTTTGCTAAACACACCAACAATCATCATAAATTATTATTTCAACAATATATATTCATTTCATGCTTATTCATCAAATCATAGCAAAGCAAGCATATACACATCTATAACACCGCCATAATGGGCCAACACATATCTATCATATCGCCCCAATGGGCCAACTCATCAATATAGACCATCTTGGTCTTTCATCAAGCCACTAGGGGCTAACATCATCATTTCCAATCATAATTAAATACGCCCTTCATTACATTGGGCCATATCATACATATCGTCATATTCAACATCATTTCATATGTTCATATCATTTTTTACTTTTATGTGGTCTTTCATTATATTAACTTCGCATCTCATCGACACCAATATTAACATCTCAATCATCATCAGTCATTATCATATTCTGGCATATCTCCATGCTATATGCAAATGCTCTTATGGCTAATGCATATGCACAATGGAATAGACAACAAATGCGGATCCGACTGTGGGAATATAACATTAATTCAATTGTGGGACGAGCATAGGTGTGCTACTATGCCTCTACTGCAGTAGAAAAATTGTGTACACATATATCTCAATTCATGCATGCTTACATCTGCATAATCTTTTACTGGTACCAAACCGCTATCGCCCATCTGTAGCACTAGTCACCCTGTGACTTGCGGATCAACATCGTGGCCTCAACTACCACAAGTGCTACGGGCCCCTCCCGAACACACATCGAGAGAGCCATGCCCCGTCGGACACCGAGGTAAACTCGCTCACCATAGAGCCGCCCGCCCACTGGGCCTGCCACATAGGGTGCCTCGTCACCAAACTATGGACAGCTTCGTGACTCATACACCGAGTCACAGGGGAAAATCATAATACGCTCGTGCACTGAGCCGCCCTCCCACTGGGCCTGCCTAGTGGAACCCCCTAATATTCCACACAGACAGCTATGATATGCCATGGATGCAATGCAAATGCAATTCAAATGCATCCTCACTCTGTGCATCCTAAATGCCACTCATCAAACATCATCATCATCATCACGATCACCAACACCACCATACACCTTAGTGGATTCAACATTGTTGGTTTCATCATTATTATTTTCAAGTCTTTAATGTGGCATTTCCATTTCAACATATTTTCACATATATTTCACATCACACACGCAAGTCAATACTTGCAAACAGCCATTATGGCATCTCAACATCACATATTATTCATCAATATTATCACACTTCATTTAGTGGATTATCATCTCATTATTCATTACCGTTGCTCAACTATACTCATATATGTATATATAAACAAAATTGTGTGGCATTCACAACATTATCAATTTCATATTTCATACCACATATACAAGACCATGCTTGTATCACACACAACGGTACACAGCAAGTCAACAATATAATTATACACCTCTTTCTATAAGAGAGAGTTCAACGTCATCATCTAATATTATTTAACATCATATTCCCTCTATTTCATCCATTTATATTTCATACAATGTCATTTATTTATCCCTTCATACATTTCGAATTCATCCTAAGGATATATCTCATAATCCTATCATTAGATTCTCAATATCATCCTTTCATTACTCCATCCTTAGTGGTAATTATATTACAATTAACTCATTCCCAATTATCCTAATTACTTCCAACCACCATGCCAAATAATCAATAAATTGCCCTTTATACACCCCATCAATCATCTTATAAAGAAAAGGAGTCCAACATAAGCCCAATACAAGGAAGATGAAATAAATTTCATTTCTGAGCAACTCGCTCAACCGAGATTCACCACCGCTTGAGCGAGATCAACATCACTCGCTTGGGCGAGTCCTCTCGCGTAGGCGAAATACTTCCAGTAGCGTTTTCACGCTCGCTCGCTTGAGCGAGCCACACCCTCGCCTGAGCGAGATTGAAGTGGGTCGCTTGAGCGCCTAGAAATTCTCCTTGAGCGAAGAAGTTTAGAGCATCAGGTCACTATCTCGCTTGAGCGAGTCACTCTCGCTCAAGCGGAATTCTTCCAGTATCCAATCTCGTGCTCGCTCGCTTGAGCAAGACCCAACATGCCACGCCTCTCACCTAAGCGAGATCTCTCCAGTACCATTTTTCCATCTCGCTCGCTCAAGCGCGGCTACGCCCGCTTGAGCGAGATTCGTCCAGTGGCTACCTCAACCATGTGGTACGTGTCTCGCTTGAGCGAAACCTCATCTCGCCTGAGCGAGATGGAGCCAGAAACCATAATTCTGGTCCAGGGGATTCTCGCTTAAGCGAGAATCCATCTCGCCTGAGCGAGAATACCAGTTCACGCTTAGAAACTCAGTCTTTCCCTCTTCTTCTCACATCAAAACCTTTATATATATAAGTTTGGCCTAGATTAATCTTTCTTACTCCTGTCTTTATGCACTTAGAACCTGGTTCGACCATTCATACATCTTAATTTCAAACATCAATTCATTAACTATGAAAAAGAGTTATATAACCGCCCCTCATCATCATTCCACTTTATCACAACATAATCTTCAACGCCCTGTTCAATTCATCTATTCATTGAATATTACCAAACATTTGATTCATGTCAATTCAAAGGGATATCAAGTATTTATCATCAACATCATATATTCATACAATTTCCACAACAATCCCATAAGCCAAGCCATCATTCACTATTTCAACAATTCAAACATACAATTAGTTCTTGGCAAGGCAATGCATGAGTTCATACATAACATAATTATCAATTAATCACTCATGCACTTGAAATGCAAACTCCTCTCCTACCTCAAGAGAAGATCCACAATTCCAATGCTCCAAATGCCTCAATCGCTCCGCATCATCGTCGGGGATGCAATCCTATCACAACAAATATACATATAATTGCCATTATTATACTATCACAAGGCATCACCTTAGCCATCATCACCTAACCCATGATCAAGTCCTAGACTTGTCTAGTACTCTAAATTCATATACTTGTATTAGGCTTGGGGAATTCCTTTCCCCAAAGCTAAGATTTCTAGATTTCAAAGGGCCAAACAACCCAACATCAACAACACCATGGCCTATAACAAGACCCAAGGCTTCATCAATTCAATTATCCATTTCCTTAGTTTATTATTAATGGTTTGCAACCATTATCAACATCATAAACATCAACACTTAAGACTAATTCCCTCAAATCAATGTACCTATATACATGCATATTTCCTCATTTGCAACTCATGACTTAGCTCCCCATTTTATCAACATCAATATTCAATCCCAATACTTCTAAATGTTCATTTCCTCATATAAATCCACTCCCAAGGCATCAAAATCACTAAGGTTATCAATTTGGCAAAAATCCCCAATTTATCACACTTAGGGTTTCCCATCTAAAATCATTTAACAATATTCTCAATCAATCTCTTAAAATCTTTATGGTTACTATAACTTTCTCTTCATCCCACAACATCAACCATGTTCAATTTCACACCTCCAATATTCATGCTTAAAGTTTCACTCTAGGTTAACCAACATAATCAACACCCATCCACATGCAAGGCTTCTAATATTATCATCTTCAACCCAATATCACAAAACCATAATAAAATGATGTGGAGGTAAGAAATCTTTACCTTAAATCCAAACTCCACCAAAACGAAAATAAGGGTGAAGAAGAAGAGAAGAAGACCAATGCATGCTCCCATGCTCCATAGATGCCTCACATATCCAAGCTCAAGTTCATATTTTTGGCAAGAATAGGGGTAGAGTGAAGTGGGTTTCGGTTTGCCCATTATAGAGGGAGGAGGAGGTAGAAAAAGTGAAGGAGAAGGTGAGAGGGAGAAGCTACCGAAAATATGAAGGAGAAGGGGGAGAGAAAGTGTAAAAATCTAGGTTCTTGCACAATGGTTAATGTCCTAACTTTTGTGTTTGCCATTTTGTCCATTGGTCAATAGAAATTAGAAAAGGGGAGGAGAAGCCACGGTGAAATGGAGAGAAGAAAGTGGATTTTGCAATTTATTTTAATTCCAATCCCCTCGTATTTTCCCGTTTCATATCATACGTCGAGTCCAATTAATTATCTCCTTAGCACTAAAAATTATTCTAACTACACCATTGTAATCACCATAATATTCCAAACATTCTAGACCCATCAAACACTCAATTCGATTAAGTGGGTCCCACATCATCTGTTAATTCATTCGTTTCCGGTAAATCTTAGTTTACCGATAATTCACCTCTAATGTCTAACAACATCTCCCATAATTATTTGACCATGAATAATTAATTATCATCATCCAATAAATTTATTTTCTAAAAAATCTGGGATGTTACAATCCACCCCACCAAAAAAGAAACTTCGTCCTCAAAGTTTAACATTGGCATACATCATAAGGCCACACTTCGGCCACACACCATTAAGGTCCAAAATCATCATAATGTAACATCGGACTTTCCAAAGTCCAGCAGGATATAATTATTATCATCCCTTTACCCAAGTATGAAACTTCACATACTCCTCATGAGTCACCACTCATCTATTCTCGGTTTATTGATCACAACTCTGGCATTCTTATCCAGTACCTCCGGATAGGTCCAATACATTCGCCGTAAGCAGTTACAACTCTACACTTGCCCGGTCTATGTGTTGTTGCATCCGACATACAGGAAGGCGTCCCAATCCCGTAGTGGTTACTACAAACACATAAGATCGGCGCATGAGTGCACGTTGCCACAATGCCTATGGCATGTAAAGACATATCAGGATAAGTACCTTCATGTCCTGTTGCTTACATTATTCCTATCAATTCTAATACTATTCCTTCACGCACGAGACTTCCTAAGAAGTCGTACAATCTCACGAGCAATATACTCACATTATATTGTTATTTAATCATGGTCCGGCATAATTCATGTCATACCATTCATTATTCTTCAGTCACCATAACCATATATTGACATAACAACCACAAATTTCCAATCACCATAGGGTAATCACCCCACCATTGGACCTCGTTCATCTCAAAATCACAGTCAAATAACTTAGAAATCATTTGTCTAATCCAGATATTGTCGACGATAATTCGGTTCAAGCCTATAGGAATCACCAAACTCATATCAAATAGATGCTCCCAAGGTCAAAATAAGGTCAATATTCATATAATAATCTTCCACACTAGTGGTTTGCCTCTTTTATCACAGTCAAAGTCCATATATTGGACATACAATTCATATTGTATCACATCGGCATGCGATCCTATCACCAATATATTTTCTTTTCAAAGCAAAAAGGGAGGTATCAATAGAATTAAATTCCATAACCAACTCATGTTAACATGCATTACCTCTACATCATACCGCAATTCATAATCAATTAAATCTTCATAACGTTAAGGGCATACAATCTAGCTCAAAATCATACCATAAAATTATATATCTTGGTCAATACCAAGGTATACCCCGAATTCAACATCTTTATTTACCCATTACGTATGGGTTCATGTTCTCATTTTCAATCCAATCGCACATCGGTTCTAGCCTCATCAACTCATTCCATACTTTATTTCACTACGGCTCAACCCTTCATGAGATTCAGTTCATCACTAGTCTTAGAAAATTCAAGGGTCATTTAGTACCCATCGTGGAATACTTCCACAACACATAAAGTCAATAAACATGGCTCATAGAAACATCATAGAGCCTAGACCACCATAGGGTCAAATTCAATAAGGTTCGATCGTTCATGATCATTTTGAGTCATTCGGGGTTACCACACTTAGTGGGTCACAACTAAATCAATCATTCACTCAGTTCACAAATACAAAACCGAGACATACCCCAAGTCTACATATACACAATTTCAATATTCAATCATCTTATCACTTACTCATGTCCTTCATCCAAAAAGGAATATAATAAATCGCTTGTATTACATAATGCCATACCTTTGTGCTCCAGGATATAAAATCCATAATTCAAATTAGCATAAACAATCATTTTAATTTATGAACATCCCCATTAGGGAATTTATTCACCATCTTTCATACAATTAGATTTCAACATGTGAATCATTCACATCTAACATCTCCTATCCGTGTTCAACATACGACATAGGTTCACCCTCAAATCAATTCATATCCAATATATCATATCCATGATCACACATGGTTCAATTTCATCATCAGTTAAAGTTATACTCAAATATCAATATTCAAATGCATAATATCAATGTATTCATCATTAAAAGGAAATAGTGTAAGGAACTTGGCCGGTCTTACACGAACAACCACATCAATCACATTGAGGAATTCATCCATAAACATATTCAATCTCATGATTCATACATGATTATATTTTGAGCAACTAGGCTCCACATGCACATCATACAACCTTAAGGATAAAGAATATACTCCCAGTAAACAACCACGTCTTATGAATCACAATCTCATAAAAAGTCCTCATTGCGCATCAACCCCAACTCAACTCTAATGATTCACAATAATTCCTCAATAAGCAATAATGCCCTTATAATCAATCCATAATTCCTAGGCACATAGTCCATCATATGTCCATGCAGGGTAATCAAACACAATATCATCATTCTCTAGATAATTATCATTCTTAAATCTATACAAACAACCTTATTCCAATAATCACCAAAATGTTCCAATATTGAGCAGTCGTGCTCCAACCATCCATAGAATCAACTTTAATACCAATCAATCAGGCAGTGACAATGATCAAGATCTCTAATTCAGAGCAAAATACGCTCTAATACCAGATTATAACACCCCTGATTTTCTGTACTCGAATCCCGATGTGATCGACATAATTAATAAAAATGCGAGTAAATTTTTCGCGTTAGAAAACATTTCCAAAACACCACCATGACCACATCAAGACTCAAATCACAGAAAACCAAAGAGCAAGATTTTAAAACTTATAACTGGATCGATAAATAGTTGCCCATGCGGTATACAAAATAACAGAGCTTACAGCGGAAGAAAAATGTGTATACCGGGCACACGCCTAGTCCCATATATGAAGATATGAGAAAAGGCTCGGCAAAGCACGCAATGGCATAACATAGGCCTAGTAGACAACCGTCACCATTTTGCACAATCTCATAAGCATGCAATACCTAAGATATAAACATGTAATCATCTATATGGTCATGCATCATACATCATTAAAATTCTTATTCATAAAAGCCCATAATCAGCCCAACTTCAATTCCTATATATCCACTATTAGTACATCAACCAAACGTATAACTATACTCACAATTTGTTCATCCACATCAATGATTACAACATCATATTATCCATCATATACATAACGCATTACGTTATAAAGCTACCGGCCAAGGCATTCCTCTACAACTATTTACCTTCCCAAAACTTCACTTCATAAACGTCCTCTCACCATTGTTTTCCTGCATCAATACTAAAAAGTAGACCACATGGGAGAGTGAGTTTACATTTCAAATGACGATATGAATACAATTGAAATTATGTGCATATGCATATCAACATCATGTATGCTTTGCTAAACACACCAACAATCATCATAAATTATTATTTCAACAATATATATTCATTTCATGCTTATTCATCAAATCATAGCGAAGCAAGCATATACACATCTATAACACCGCCACAATGGGCCAACACATATCTATCATATCGCCCCAATGGGCCAACTCATCAATATAGACCATCTTGGTCTTTCATCAAGCCACTAGGGGCTAACATCATCATTTCCAATCATAATTAAATACGCCCTTCATTACATTGGGCCATATCATACATATCGTCATATTCAACATCATTTCATATGTTCATATCATTTTTTACTTTTATGTGGTCTTTCATTATATTAACTTCACATCTCATCGACACCAATATTAACATCTCAATCATCATCAGTCATTATCATATTCTGGCATATCTCCATTCTATATGCAAATGCTCTTATGGCTAATGCATATGCACAATGGAATAGACAACAAATGCGGATCCGACTGTGGGAATATAACATTAATTCAATTGTGGGACGAGCATAGGTGTGCTACTATGCCTCTACTGCAGTAGAAAAATTGTGTACACATATATCTCAATTCATGCATGCTTACATCTGCATAATCTTTTACTGGTACCAAACCGCTATCGCCCATCTGTAGCACTAGTCACCCTGTGACTTGCGGATCAACATCGTGGCCTCAACTACCACAAGTGCTACGGGCCCCTCCCGAACACACATCGAGAGAGCCATGCCCCGTCGGACACCGAGGTAAACTCGCTCACCATAGAGCCGCCCGCCCACTGGGCCTGCCACATAGGGTGCCTCGTCACCAAACTATGGACAGCTTCGTGACTCATACACCGAGTCACAGGGGAAAATCATAATACGCTCGTGCACTGAGCCGCCCTCCCACTGGGCCTGCCTAGTGGAACCCCCTAATATTCCACACAGACAGCTATGATATGCCATGGATGCAATGCAAATGCAATTCAAATGCATCCTCACTCTGTGCATCCTAAATGCCACTCATCAAACATCATCATCATCATCACGATCACCAACACCACCATACACCTTAGTGGATTCAACATTGTTGGTTTCATCATTATTATTTTCAAGTCTTTAATGTGGCATTTCCATTTCAACATATTTTCACATATATTTCACATCACACACGCAAGTCAATACTTGCAAACAGCCATTATGGCATCTCAACATCACATATTATTCATCAATATTATCACACTTCATTTAGTGGATTATCATCTCATTATTCATTACCGTTGCTCAACTATACTCATATATGTATATATAAACAAAATTGTGTGGCATTCACAACATTATCAATTTCATATTTCATACCACATATACAAGACCATGCTTGTATCACACACAACGGTACACAGCAAGTCAACAATATAATTATACACCTCTTTCTATAAGAGAGAGTTCAACGTCATCATCTAATATTATTTAACATCATATTCCCTCTATTTCATCCATTTATATTTCATACAATGTCATTTATTTATCCCTTCATACATTTCGAATTCATCCTAAGGATATATCTCATAATCCTATCATTAGATTCTCAATATCATCCTTTCATTACTCCATCCTTAGTGGTAATTATATTACAATTAACTCATTCCCAATTATCCTAATTACTTCCAACCACCATGCCAAATAATCAATAAATTGCCCTTTATACACCCCATCAATCATCTTATAAAGAAAAGGAGTCCAACATAAGCCCAATACAAGGAAGATGAAATAAATTTCATTTCTGAGCAACTCGCTCAACCGAGATTCACCACCGCTTGAGCGAGATCAACATCACTCGCTTGGGCGAGTCCTCTCGCGTAGGCGAAATACTTCCAGTAGCGTTTTCACGCTCACTCGCTTGAGCGAGCCACACCCTCGCCTGAGCGAGATTGAAGTGGGTCGCTTGAGCGCCTAGAAATTCTCCTTGAGCGAAGAAGTTTAGAGCATCAGGTCACTATCTCGCTTGAGCGAGTCACTCTCGCTCAAGCGGAATTCTTCCAGTATCCAATCTCGTGCTCGCTCGCTTGAGCAAGACCCAACATGCCACGCCTCTCACCTAAGCGAGATCTCTCCAGTACCATTTTTCCATCTCGCTCGCTCAAGCGCGGCTACGCCCGCTTGAGCGAGATTCGTCCAGTGGCTACCTCAACCATGTGGTACGTGTCTCGCTTGAGCGAAACCTCATCTCGCCTGAGCGAGATGGAGCCAGAAACCATAATTCTGGTCCAGGGGATTCTCGCTTAAGCGAGAATCCATCTCGCCTGAGCGAGAATACCAGTTCACGCTTAGAAACTCAGTCTTTCCCTCTTCTTCTCACATCAAAACCTTTATATATATAAGTTTGGCCTAGATTAATCTTTCTTACTCCTGTCTTTATGCACTTAGAACCTGGTTCGACCATTCATACATCTTAATTTCAAACATCAATTCATTAACTATGAAAAAGAGTTATATAACCGCCCCTCATCATCATTCCACTTTATCACAACATAATCTTCAACGCCCTGTTCAATTCATCTATTCATTGAATATTACCAAACATTTGATTCATGTCAATTCAAAGGGATATCAAGTATTTATCATCAACATCATATATTCATACAATTTCCACAACAATCCCATAAGCCAAGCCATCATTCACTATTTCAACAATTCAAACATACAATTAGTTCTTGGCAAGGCAATGCATGAGTTCATACATAACATAATTATCAATTAATCACTCATGCACTTGAAATGCAAACTCCTCTCCTACCTCAAGAGAAGATCCACAATTCCAATGCTCCAAATGCCTCAATCGCTCCGCATCATCGTCGGGGATGCAATCCTATCACAACAAATATACATATAATTGCCATTATTATACTATCACAAGGCATCACCTTAGCCATCATCACCTAACCCATGATCAAGTCCTAGACTTGTCTAGTACTCTAAATTCATATACTTGTATTAGGCTTGGGGAATTCCTTTCCCCAAAGCTAAGATTTCTAGATTTCAAAGGGCCAAACAACCCAACATCAACAACACCATGGCCTATAACAAGACCCAAGGCTTCATCAATTCAATTATCCATTTCCTTAGTTTATTATTAATGGTTTGCAACCATTATCAACATCATAAACATCAACACTTAAGACTAATTCCCTCAAATCAATGTACCTATATACATGCATATTTCCTCATTTGCAACTCATGACTTAGCTCCCCATTTTATCAACATCAATATTCAATCCCAATACTTCTAAATGTTCATTTCCTCATATAAATCCACTCCCAAGGCATCAAAATCACTAAGGTTATCAATTTGGCAAAAATCCCCAATTTATCACACTTAGGGTTTCCCATCTAAAATCATTTAACAATATTCTCAATCAATCTCTTAAAATCTTTATGGTTACTATAACTTTCTCTTCATCCCACAACATCAACCATGTTCAATTTCACACCTCCAATATTCATGCTTAAAGTTTCACTCTAGGTTAACCAACATAATCAACACCCATCCACATGCAAGGCTTCTAATATTATCATCTTCAACCCAATATCACAAAACCATAATAAAATGATGTGGAGGTAAGAAATCTTTACCTTAAATCCAAACTCCACCAAAACGAAAATAAGGGTGAAGAAGAAGAGAAGAAGACCAATGCATGCTCCCATGCTCCATAGATGCCTCACATATCCAAGCTCAAGTTCATATTTTTGGCAAGAATAGGGGTAGAGAGAAGTGGGTTTCGGTTTGCCCATTATAGAGGGAGGAGGAGGTAGAAAAAGTGAAGGAGAAGGTGAGAGGGAGAAGCTACCGAAAATATGAAGGAGAAGGGGGAGAGAAAGTGTAAAAATCTAGGTTCTTGCACAATGGTTAATGTCCTAACTTTTGTGTTTACCATTTTGTCCATTGGTCAATAGAAATTAGAAAAGGGGAGGAGAAGCCACGGTGAAATGGAGAGAAGAAAGTGGATTTTGCAATTTATTTTAATTCCAATCCCCTCGTATTTTCCCGTTTCATATCATACGTCGAGTCCAATTAATTATCTCCTTAGCACTAAAAATTATTCTAACTACACCATCTTAATCACCATAATATTCCAAACATTCTAGACCCATCAAACACTCAATTCGATTAAGTGGGTCCACATCATCTGTTAATTCATTCATTTCCGGTAAATCTTAGTTTACCGATAATTCACCTTTAATGTCTAACAATATCTCCCATAATTATTTGACCATGAATAATTAATTATCATCATCCAATAAATTTATTTTCTCAAAAATCTGGGATGTTACACAAACAACTCAAGGCTCAAAGATCAAACATACACAATTCAATTATGTTTGAAGCATGATTTAATTATGAATTTTGATGAACAACCAAGGATTTGAGTCAAAGCATCTACAAAGGATTAAAACAAGAGAAAAATATTCATCCAAGTGCCTAAGGATCAAAGGAACCAAGCCATATGTGATTACATGTCAAAAAGGGTGAAAAAGTGCATGAAAAGTAAAGCATCAGGCTAATGAATCGATTCAAGCCCCTGCTGAATTGATTCATGCATATTAAATGCTCCAGGATGTGATTTTTTAATGTTTGAATCGATTCATAAAGCTGAATCAATTCACACGTGAATTTTGCCTAGGGAACTCCTTTTTAAAGGCCTCAATCGATTCATATCCTCTCTGAATCCATTCATACGTCTGTTACTCATTTAAAACCATGAAATCAAGCCTTGAATCTATTCATATGCTATTAAATGTCAAAATACAGTAAATGAATCTATTCATGGTAAAAATGAATCTATTTGACACGCCCTGGAAATTAGGGGGTAATTAAATAAATAAAATTTGGATAATAAAAATAGAGGATAAATTTTTTGCTATTTAAAACAATTAAAGAATGGAAGAAATCGTGAGATAAAAACTATAACAAGTAATCCCCGGACCCTTTTTAATAACCTATCTCATATATGAAGATATGAGAAGGTGAACAATTAAGTTAAGAGTGAACCTTGGATGATCAATCTCATGATCATCAACAAGGAGTAACGGAATTGTACAATTACATTAAGAAAATGAAGGGGAGTGGTAGAAGGTCAAAGGATGGTCCATTGAATTGTTAAAATGTATTAATTATGCATGTAGGTCATTGTACAATCATATCATAGTCAAACAATACCAATTATACCCCAAAACAAAGGAAAAAGTGTGAAAATAGGGCCATGAATCGATTCAAGCACCACATGAATCGATTCAAATGGTTCTGGAGTCCAAACCAGTGAAAACAGGAGCCCTTGAATCGATTCAAGCCCGTATGAATCAATTCAAACATTCCTAGAACCAAAAATAGGGAAAATAGGGGCCCTTGAATCGATTCAAACTCATATAAATCCATTCAAACGTCTCTGACTCTCCAAACAGTGAAAACAACACCTCTTGAATTGATGTAGAGATCCTTGAATCGATTCATGACAACACAGTTGCTGTTTTTATGTAGAAAAAACATGATTTTTGGACTTCCAACCCCCCTAACTTTTTTATATCAATTCCGAACGCTACCAAATTTTGACACCAACTAAAATACACCGTTTGTGACGTGTGGCCACTAGCTTTACTCAAAAATTCTCAAAAATAAGAAACTTATGCAACTAAATGTGTTTAGTCCATTCTTGAGCCTTTTTGAGTTACTTAAGGGTCTATTCTCAATAGAATTGACTCGTTCCAGTTTCTATAAGTCACAAATCATGTATTTAAGCTATTGAAACCACCACACACTATCCAAAACTCATAAAACTAATTTTGACCCTATTGGTTCCTTAATTATGCATGAACTTCATATGCAATCTTTACAAATTAGTCAATCAATCAAACATCATGCACACTAATGCCATCAATTGGCCTAGAAACTTCATAATTAATATTCATTCATCAATATGGTAAGCTAAATAAAGATGATCTTATCAACATCAACCAATATTAAGGTCACTACCCAAAAATTGGCCTTTTAAAATATATAAGGTCCAATTTTCATAAGTGACCCCCCAAAAGAATATATACTAACATTCATGAAATAAAATAAGCATATACATATATCTGTTGTTTCACAAAAGGAATGCCGGCCAAGGCTTACAAACTTCCATTCCATATTTACCTCCTCCATGTATCAATCCTCCAAAAGAGTGGAGTATTCAAGATACCTACATCAAGCTTTAAAAATGGCAATAAAGGAGGTGAGTAACATATACCAAATGATCCAAAATTATACATTATGATGATACCAATACATATATGCATAACATGTATTTCTCAAGAAGCATCATAAACTTCTTTCACAAATCATCTCATTCCATTCAACATCATACATGTCCAAATCAATACATTCACAATTCACACATCATAATCATGGCATTCTCAATAAAGGTCATCACACATTCAATGTTAGTACCACAACTTCCATCCTCTTTATTTAACAATCATCCATCGCCATCACGGGCTACCAACTAGGCATATCTCCGGCTATATGTAAATGCTCTTATGACTAATGCATATGTATAAAGGAGTCAATAACAATTGCAGATCTGATTGTGGGAAACAATATCATATCAAATATGGGTCAAGCATAGGTATGCTACTATGGCCCTACTGCAGTAGTAAAAGTGTACACTTATATCTCAAATCATGCATGCTTAACATCATATTTTACAGGTACCAAACCGCTATTACGCATTTGTAGCACTAGTCATCCCATGACTTGCGGATTCAATAACATGGCCTTACATACCATAAGTGCTACGGGCCTCTCCCGAACACACATCGAGAGAGCCGTGCCCCATTGGACACCGAGGTAACTTGCTCATCACAGAGCCGCCCGCCCACTAGGTCTGCCACATAGGGTGCCTCGCCACCAATCTAAGGGCAGCTTCGTGATTCCTAGAACCACTAGGGAACAAAAATAATTTACCCGTGTACTAGGTCGCCCTCCCACTGGGCCTGCCTATTGGAACCCCTAACATTCAACATAGATAGTGTATGATATGCCATGGATGCAAATGTAATGTAGATCAAATGCATTCTCACACTATGCATCCTAAATGCCACTCCACCATCAATAATTCATCCTCAACACTTTAGTAGAACTCTAGGTTCTCACCATTCTTAACCATCCCCAACATTCATTGGATTTCATATATATACTAGTTAGTGGCAATCACAAATCATTATTTCACATATCATGGGATGTTCAATAACAATGTAATCAATACAATCATGATTCCAAACCATTACAACAACTCTCATCAATCATGAGTTAATTTAACATCATATTCATCATCCCATAAACATAAGCCATATAACACCATTCACTCTAAATGCATTTTCAATCAAGTAGTCATCAATTCATTCATCCAAGCCAATTAGTATAACATAATCATATACACACACATCACTAATGGATGAAATCAAGCATTTAGAGATGTTACCCCCTCCTACCTTAAGAGAAGTAGAAATCAACACGGTCCGAAGATCCCGCCTCGTCGATGGGGTTGTTTCCTACATTATACAATATAGCACATTATTGTTTTCTATTCAAACCACTAATATTCAAATTTTCATATTCATTTACTTGGTGTTTATAACATTTTAAATTCTCAAACCCCATTTATTCCATTTAATCCACCATAGCCACCATGGGTTAGGTGCGCTAAATTCCTTATTATGCATTTAAGGCTAAACCCATTCATGGGTTTCCATATTAATTGGTTTCCAACCACTACTACCAAACATCTAACCTCATTAATAGCCATCCACCATCAATGTTACCATCACACATCATTAAACACATTCTCTTAACACCAATAAATACTCTTTTACTCATATTTTTCATTTTCCCTAAATTATAGGGTTAGGGTTTCACTAAAACCCAACAGCCATCATTAATGTCCATCATTTTCCATCATCTTCCTTTCCATTTTCATGTACAACATTGTGCCCTCATAAAACTCTCATTAAATACACCCCACCTTAGGGTTTCTTATCATAAATGCTTCCCATTCATGACCCATATGCATTAAACTCTCCTAATAACTATTACCCAAAACCTAGGGCTAAAGCT
This sequence comes from Clitoria ternatea, assembly GCA_037962975.1. Taxonomy (NCBI): domain Eukaryota; kingdom Viridiplantae; phylum Streptophyta; class Magnoliopsida; order Fabales; family Fabaceae; genus Clitoria; species Clitoria ternatea. The sequence continues at coordinate 97,921,781 of CM075672.1, forward strand.
CAAGAAAAGTAATGAGGAAACCTTACCCCAAGCCAAAAGAAGTGAGCTCCAAGAATAGGGGAGGAAGAACATGAAAATAGAGTGGGAGAGGGGGACCTTCAAAGCACCAATATCATCCCTTCCAAGCTTGAAGCAAACAAAATGGATAAAGGAGGAAGGGCACACCATACTTGGGGTTTTTAGAAGAAGATGATGAGTGGGAGATAGAGTATGAAGAGAAAAGAGATTGTATGAAGGGGAAGTAGAAGCAACGTGAATGAGAGAAGGGAAAAGAGTTCCAAGTGTTTAAATTTAATCCCTTCATTAAAATTTTCCGTTTTATAACCAACAAGATCTCTGTTCGGTCTTAATACTTTATCTAAAAATTATTTCGATTACATATTCGAACTCCCAATAATATTCTTAATAACCCTGACCAACAATACCTCAATCGGAGATACTTGGTCCGACACCCATATTTTAACCGGGTATTATTTTCAACTATTTAAGTCACCACAATTTATGAAAAATCATAAAATTCCCAATTTAATCATTTCAATATTTTAGGGACATTAATCAATTCATATTTAATTATTCACTATTTATTTATCTTAATTAATCATTTATATAAATTTTGGGATGTTACAATCCGCCCCACCTTAGAAGAAATTTCATCCCTGAAATTTTACTAACTTGATTCGAATATCTCAGGATGTCGCTTCCGCATATCATCCTCTTGTTCCCACGTGGTTGTAACCACATCTCTGTGCCTCCAAGATACCTTTACCAAAGGAATCAACTTATTCTGTAATTTCTTGATGGAACACTCCATAATAGTAGCAGACACAGGAGGAATAGATAAATTCTCCTTGATTTCAACATCATCAAGGGCTACCACATGCATAGGATCATGCACATACTTCCTCAGCTGCGACACATGGAACACATTGTGCAAATTCGATAAATGCAGAGGGAGAGCAATCCTATATGCTAACTCACCAATCCTTTCGAGGATTTCAAACGGTCTAATGAACTTCAGACTTAATTTCTTGCTCTTCAAAGCTCTTCCAATGCCCTTATCTCGTGATACTTTCAAAAACACATAATTGCAAAATTGAAACTAAAGTGGCTTGCATCGCTTATCATAGTAGCTCTTCTGACGATCTTGAACAATTTTCATCTTTTCTTGTATTATCTTGATTTGTTCATTTGTCTCTGCAATCAACTCTGGCCCTAAAGCAAAGTTCTCACGAGTTTCAAGCCAACATAGCGGAGTTCTACATTTCCGACCATACAAAGGTTCATAGGGAGTCATACCAATAGTACTATGATAACTATTATTGTATGTAAACCCAATCAATGGCAGGAATCTTTCCTAACAACCGCCATGCCCCAATACATAAGCCCACAACAAATCTTCAAGGCTTTGAATTGTTCATTCAGATTGTCCATCTGTTTGTCGATAATAAGCCAAACTAAGCTTGAGCTTAGAACCCAGTTCTTTATGTAAGCTTCCCCAAATTCGGGAAGTGAACCGCGGGTCATGATTCAACGCAATACTCGAAGGCACACCATGTAGCCTAACAATCTCCTTAAGGTATAATTGTGCCAATTTCTCTAAAGGACTTTTCATGTTCATGGGCAAGAAGTGAGCACACTTAGTCAATCTATCGATAATCACCCATATTGCATTATTTCCAGCACGTGTCCTCGGCAACCTAAAAACAAAGTCCATAGCGATGTCATCCCACTTCCAAACAGGGATATCAAGAGGTCTCAAATAACCAGATGGTTTTTGATGCTAAACCTTAGCCTTCTGACAAATAAGGCAAGATGCTACAAAATTTGCCACATCACGCTTCATACCAGGCCACCAGAAATTCTTCTTCAAATCTTGATACATTTTTGTGGAACTAGGATGTATGCTCAACACACTCTTGTGAGCTTTTTCAAGTAGCAACCTTCTTAAATCACCACCTGATGGAACATAAATTTGGCCCTTCACACGCCAAATGCCATCATGACCTTCCATCAAAAATGAATTCTTCCCATTAGCTTAATCTCCTTTCATATCAATCAAATACTCATCCTTCGGTTGTTGCAATTTCATGGTTTCAAGGAACACATTTGCTACGGTCAACACCTCAAGGGACATCTTTTTTAGGGTATATATTTCTATCCCACATTCAAGTTTCTAAATTACTCAATTAGCTCCATCTCTTTCACCATCATTGCGGAAACATGCAACGACTTCGGACTCAAGGTATCGGCAACCATATTTACCTTCTCAGGATGGTACCTAAAATCAAACTCATAATCCTTTAGAAACTCTATCCATCGTCGTTGGCGCATATTGAGTTCCTTCTGATCAAATAGGTATCTAAGACTCTTATGATCACTAAAGATCACAAACTTCGAGCCGTACAAGTAGTGTCGCCATAACTTCAAAGCAAATACCACCGCCGTTAATTCAAGATCATGTGTAGGATAATTAACCTCATCCAGTCACAACTGTCTTGACGCATAGGCTATCACACACTCTTTTTACATCAACACGCAACCAAGACCAAGCTTGGAAGCATCGCAATACACCATGAAGTCATCCAATAAGTCAGGAAAGGCCAATACAGGAGCAGAAGTGAGTCTAACTTTCAACTCTGGGAAACACCTCTCACAATCAAGACTCCACACAAATGGTTGATTCTTACAGGTTAGCTTCGTCAATGACAAAGCTAAAAGGGAAAATCCTTTAATAAATCTCCGGTAATAACCGGTAAGACCCATAAAACTTCATATTTCGGTCACAGACGTCGGCCTTTCCTAAGCCATCATGGCTTCAATCTTTGATGGATCAACAATAACACCATCTTTAGAAATGACATGTCCAAGGAATTGGACCTTCGATAACCAAAATTCACACTTAGAGAGCTTCGCATACAACTCTTTCTCGCGAAGGATATTTAATACAAGACGAAGATGTTCTTCATGGCTCTTGGAATAGACAAGGATGTCATCGATAAACACCACCACAAATTTGTCAAGATAGTCATGGAAAATGTGATTTATGTAATCCATGAAAATTGTAGGAGCATTAGTCACACCAAATAGCATTACCACATATTTATAATGGCCATAACGTGTTCGGAAAGTAGTCTTAGGAATGTCATCGGTCGTCACCCAGATTTAGTGATATCCAAAATGCAAATCAATCTTTAAGAACACCACTGCGTCCTTCAATTGATCCAAAAGATCATCAATACGAGGTAGGGGATATCAGTTCTTAATGGTCAACTTGTTAAGTTGTAGATAGTCCACACATAACCTCATACTTCCATCTTTCTTTCTCACCAATAAAACAGGCACACCCCAATGAGACACACTTGGGCGAATAAACTCTCATTCTAACAACTCGTCAACTCGGCTAACTCCATAGGAGATATCCGATACAGTGCTCGAGAAATAGGTTCCGCACCCGGAACAAGATTAATAGAAAACTTCACCTCTCATGGAGGAGATAAACCAGGTACCTCATTGGGAAACACATCCAGAAATTCAGATACGACAGGGATATTAAGGGATTGAATAGTATTTTCTCAATCCACTATGCATAGTATAACAAGAAGTTGAGATATACCTTGCATATCAAAGCGATCGGTAGTCAGAGAAGGGGAAAACAATGCTCCGATTCAAACAATCCACCAATACCTTGTTGGTAGATAACTAATCCATCCCTAAAATAACTTCCAAGTCCTTCATGGGCAAACAAATAAGGGATACAACAAATCTTCTATCCTCAAGAATCATTTCAATATCATCACACCGAGTAACCGTCCGTAAATAAGTGTCGGTCAGTGTAGACACCATGATAGAACCTTTCATCATGCTTATTGACAATTTTAATTATCTCACACAATCTTTTGAAATGAAGAAGTGTGTTGCACCCGAATCAAATAATACATCAATACTATTACCATGTATTTTGCACTTACTTTGTACTAGATCACCCGCTTGTGCAGCTTCTTCACCGGTCACGACGAAGACTCTTCCAGCAGTTTGTTAGTTAGCACCATTGTTGTGGCCATTCCAGCCACCATTGCCATTCCCACAGCCATTACCATTACCACGACCATTGCCACCATTTCCATTACGACCACCATTGCGGCCACCATTACTGTTTCCACGACCACGGCCTCTAAAAGCACCATAGGCTCCACAGTTTCCATCATTACCACCACATCCGTGGCATTCAAGGGACAATCGGGACAAATGTGCCTCGATTGGTTTCATCGATAGCACACTATCGTCTCTTCATTACCATAATCACGGGCCAAATGGTTTCCTCCATATCGGAAACAATGAAGACCTTAGCCATTTCCTCGGCCACCATTAGCACCATGTCTTCCACCACCGCGTCCACCTCTAAGTGAAGAGGAACCATGCACAAATTGTCTATTCTTCTTAAAATTGCCTTTCTTCTTAAAACCAGAAGATTGTCCCTTCAATCTATGATCATGCCTAGCATAACTCTTAGAAGCCAATCATTTTCTTTAAAGATTCTACACTTGTTCACAAGAGTAGGGAAACTCCTAATCTCTTGGTGACAAATCACCTTCTTGATCTCTTAGTGCAATCCATTCTCAAACTTAACACATTTTAAAGCTTTGGTACATTCCTGTTGGAAAAGAGGGTAAAACACACATAGCTCTTCAAATTTTAAGGTATATTCCTCCATCGACATGCTTCCTTGTTTGAGCTCCATAAACTCAAGCTCCTTTTTGTTCTTGTAACTCTCTGGAAAGTATTTCCTAAGGAACTCCACCTTAAAGTTCTCCCAATTCAAAGGAGTGTGAGCCGCCATCATACGCCCACGAGTAAGAATCCACCAAGATTCAGCTTTATCTCAAACCATAAATACCACGTACTTGACTTTTTGAGCTTCAGTACACTCCATGCTAGCAAATATCCGCTCCAAGTCACGGATCCAAACATAAGCGTCTTACGGTTTATAACCCCCATGAAATTCGGAAGGGTTTTACTTGAGGAATCGCTCGAGACCATGATTTTGTTGACCAACGGGTTCTTGTTGCCGTTCAAGAATATCGGCAAATCGGTTAAAAGCTTTAGCCATAGCGGTTACATTGACGTTGCGTCTATTCGCCATCGATCAATCTAGACACACAACACAAATACATTTAGAAACCTTGTGTTTTTTTCCTCAAGATTTATCAATCATTAACATATGTATCATCATAATGCACTCATAATTTGAAGGTAAATATTGGAAAGGAAATGCCTGGTCGGGCTTAATATCAACCACAATATAAAGTAGTGAGCAATTCAAGCTCCAATAATGCTGAACTATAACAATAACATCTCAACATTAAGTGACAATCACTCTCATAAGGTACAACAACATTTCAACACTAAACCACCACACTTCAAACAAACAACCTCACTTTAACAAGGGAACCCACCCTTCAATAACATTTAGCTCATGTAATTCATTAATGAGCAATCAATGCTCTGAAACCAGGTTCACATGCCCTGAAAATTAGGGGGTAATTAAATAAATAAAATTTGGATAATAAAAATAGAGGATAAATTTTTCACGATTTAAAACAATTAAAGAATGGAAGAAATCACGAGATGAAAACTTTAACAAGTAATCCCCGGACCCTTTATAGTAACCTATCTCATATATGAAGATATGAGAAGGTGAACAATTAAGTTAAGAGTGAACCTTGGATGATCAATCTCATGATCATCAACAAGGAGTAGCGAAAGTGTACAATTACATTAAGAAAGGAAGGGGAGTGGTAGAAGGTCAAAGGATGGTCCATTGAATTGTTAAAATGTATAATTATGCGTGTAGGTCATTGTACAATCATATCATAGTCAAACAATACCAATTGTACCCCAAAACAAAGGAAAAAGTGTGAAAACAGGGCCATGAATCGATTCAAGCACCCCATGAATCGATTCAAATGGTTCTGGAGTCCAAACCAGTGAAAACAGGAGCCCTTCAATCGATTCAAGCCCGTATGAATCGATTCAAACGTTCCTAGAACCAAAAACAGTGAAAACAGGGGCCCTTGAATCGATTCAAACTTATATGAATCGATTCAAACATCTCTGACAGCGTAGTTGCTATTTTTATGCAAAACAACATGACTTTTGGACATCCAACCCCCTTAACTTTTTCATATCAACTCCAAACGCTACCAAATTTTGGCACCAACTAAAATACACTGTTTGTGAAGTGTGGCCACTGGCTTTACTCAAAAATTCTCAAAATGAGGAACTTATGCAAATAAATGTGTGTAGTCCATTCTTAAGCCTTTTTGAGTAACTTAAGGGTCTACTCTCAACAGAATTGACCCGTTCTAGTTTCTATAAGTCACAAATCATGTATTTAAGCTATTGGAAGTACCACACAATATCCAAAACTCATAAAACTAATTTTGACCCTGTTGATTCCTTAATTATGCATGAACTTCATATGCAATCTTTACAAATTAGTCAATCAATCAAACATCATGCACACTAATGCCATCAATTGGCCAAGAAACTTCATAATTAATATTCATTCATCAATATGGTAAGCTAAATCAACATATCCTTATCAACATCAACCAATATTAAGGTCACTACCCAAAAATTGGCCTTTCAAAATATATAAGGTCCAATTTTCACAAGTGACCCTCCAAAAGAATATATACTAACATTCATGAAATAAAATAAACATATACATATATTCGTTGTTTTACAAAAGGAATGCTGGCCAAGGCTTACAAACTTCCATTCCATATTTACCTCCTCCATGTCTCAATCCTTCAAAAGAGTAGAGTATTCAAGATACCTATATTAAGCTTTAAAAATGGCAACAAATGAGGTGAGTAACATATACCAAATGATCCAAAATCATACATTATGATGATACCAATACATATATGCGTAACATGTATTTCTCAAGAAGCATCATAAACTTCTTTCACACATCATCTCATCATTATACATGTCCAAATCAATACATTCATAATTCACACATCACAATCATAGCATTCTCAATAAAGGTCATCACACATTCAATGTTAGTACCATAACTTCCTTCCTCTGTATTTACCAATCATCCATCGCCACCATGGGCTACCAACTAGGCATATCTCCGGCTATATGCAAATGCTCTTATGGCTAATGCATATACACAAAGGAATCAATAACAATTGCGGATCCGACTATGGGAAACAATATTATATCAAATGTGGGTCAAGCATAGATGTGTTACTATGCCCCTACTACAGTAGTAAAAGTGTACACTTATATCTCAAATCATGCATGCTTAACATCATATTTTACAGGTACCAAACCGCTATCGCCCATTTGTAGCACTAGTCACCCCGTGACTTACGGATTCAATAACATGGCCTTACCTGCCATAAGTGCTATGTGCCTCTCTTGAACACACATCGAGAGAGTCGTGCCCCGTCAAACACCAAGGTACTTGCTTATCACAGAGCCACCCGCCACTAGGCCTGCCACATACGGTGCCTCGCCACCAATCTAAGGGCAGCTTCATGATTCCCAGAACTACTAGGGAAGAAAAACAATTTACCCATGCACTAGGTCGCCCTTGTAACATCCTAATTTTTAATAATGTACCGGGTGAATAAAGCCATTAAAATAATAATTCCAAAAAGGGGGGGATTTGTTTATTAATTGCCATTAACTTAAGGAGTGTGTTGATTAAAAAGGATGATTGGCTTAGTGGGTGCTGATGGGACTGGGTGACGTGAGCAGACTACTCCTCACATTTTCCCACCCCACCATTCTTTCCATCATGCATGTATTTATAAGTGGACGATGGCCTCCTTGCCATTCGTTCTTCAGAATCCCCTGCGAGTTTCTTCTTCTTCTTTCTTCTTCTCTTCTCCTTCTATGCCCTTTGTTCCATTCCCTGTTTCGAAAGCCGAGTGACGGTGCTGCAGAGGAGTCAGAACTCCCTCACACGAGTAGAAGACGAGCGTCAAAGCAGAAGCAGAAACAGCCTTGCACTACTCGTGGAGGGCAATAGCGTTCAAGTAAAGGCTAAGCGAGTGGAAGCGTTGAGTGAAGCAGCGAGGAAGAGAACCAACACCCAAGCAGAAAAGTCTCTCGGAGTCTCGTAGTTGGTAGGGGGAGTACCTTACATGTTAAATGCATGGGTTATGAACGGGTCTCGGGTGTTGATAATGATGGTTTTGTATCCTGTTGTATGATATGCTTGCATATGGAGTAACCGAGTGTAAGATAAGTGAGAGTGAATGTTGCATGTTATTATCATCCTTGAAGATGCATGCGTTGCTTGAATTCAGATACCACAGAACCCGATTGCATGTTATGTTGTGTTGACTGGAATGCTTTGTTGAATTCGTTCATGTTTACATGTATGCATGCGTTGATTAAGTCTTGACACTGTTGTATACCAATTGCATATTGTGTTGTGCTGATTGGAATGTTTGTTTGAACCTGTTGATCTTCATATGGATGCATGTGTTGGGTAAGTTCTGATACTGCTGTATACCGAGTGCATGTTATGCTGGAGTTGATAAGAATGCTGTTAGAAGCTTGATATTGATTACCATCGATTGCATTGGACTCATATGTTGCTAATAGAGCTATGATGATGATTGCATGGAAGCATGTGTGTGTTAAATTAATACGTGGAATCCTAGAATGTGTATTACCGACTGCATGTGAAATATGTATAACTGAGTGAAGGTTGTGTGTATGAATTCTATGTTGTGTGATGAATCCGCGTGTGGCGCATGGGATGCGTTGTGTTGGAAGCATGTAGTGTGGGACACTACCATCAGTTATAAAGCATGGGACGCTATGAAATCCTTGAGTGGGACTCAAGGTAGCCCTTGAGTGGGACTCAGGCTGCCTGTGAACACCTCCGTTGGCGCTGAGAGCGTTGGTGTCACCTGTGGGCAAACGGTTGGGTACCTGTAAAACGGCCAAGCAGCTGGGAGCTGATTTGATAGCTGAGAGCTATGTATAAAAAGGCTGAGAGCCTACGTTGCAACGTCTAAACTGATACACATGAATACGGAACCGAGTGAAATGCTATGTGCCTATTAACTGTTGATATTCTTTGGAATTGGTTATGCATGCGAAGGTGTTAATGAGATGATGAATGTTTATAACCGAGTGAATTACTCTATTTTAACTGTTGATATTGTCTGGAATTGATCATGCAGGTGACAACGTTATTGAAAGGATGAATTCATATAACCGAGTGACTAATCTGTGTTTATATTGCTACTGATGTTGTGTAGAATTAATTATGCTTGTGACGGTGTTAGTGAGATGATATATATATATATATATATGCTCATGACCGAGTGCACTATTCCTTGTGTATGTGCTGTTAATGCTGATTGAAATCTGTTCTAAGAATGTATGTTATGTATTGGAGAGTTGTATATATATATAGCCGAGTGAGGATTGTGGATTCTGACTGATAAATGTTCAAAAGGTGCATTCTAATTCACGGGTCTTAGTATAATACTACTGATTGTTGCATGTCGATATTATCGAGTTGATGCATGTAAAGGGCCAAGTGATGTCTGATGGATTCCGATCGGTGAGGATCTTGTATGTGTTCTGGATGATTGGTATTGCCCTGACTATAATTATTGCCATGTATAATTGTGTATATATATATGTATATTGTTGTATAAATGTGAGGCAACCTGAGTCAGTATCTATCATTTAAAATTTAAGATACTCACCCCTGCTGTGGCAACTTTCAGTGAACATCTCTCGTAACGAGGATTGGAGGAGGAGCTGAAATGCCGGGTGAAGTGCTGATGCACCATGGAATATCATGACTGTGCATATGCTGTTTATAGTGTTTTGAGTTAAGCCTTGGCCGGCTCGTATTTTGTTGTTAGTCTTTTGAACAAGAGTTGAATCCCTTGGAATGGAAGCATGACTTCGTGATTGTAAAATTGTGATATACACTTCTATATGTATATATGCCTATGCCATGTTGCATGTCCATCTCATGCTGTGAAATGTCGGGTGATCCTTATATATATATGCGTTCATATTCCCGAATGTGTAGGAAATAACATAACTCAATATGAGGGAAGCCAATTCATGGTCTAGAGGGCGAGTTTACGAGTCTGTCACCGAGTGGAAGAGGTTCAGATGTTCTGAGTGAGTGGAATTAGATAGCTCCGAGTAGGGATTGATGTAGAAGACTGCTCCAACGAAAAGCTGTTAGGATTCGAAGTTGAGAGTCTAGAGATGCTTTCCGAGTGACGACTATTAGGATTTCCCCGAGCGTAGAATAATTAATGATACCCGAGTGAAAACTAAGTAAAATACCCCGAGTAACCAAGAGGGCACGGAGGTTGTTCCGAATGAGGAGTTCCCATAGATTCCGAGTGAGTGTTAGTAAGGACCATTCCCGTATTATTCGTGCACGTGTTCTGATTGTTGAAGCTATAGAATAAATTACATTTCCGAGTGAACTGAGACCAGATTCTTCCGAGTGAATTAGGCATTGGAAACTGAGTGCGGAATGCCGAGTGAAATAAGTGGATACCGAGAGAAGCTTTCGCTTGAGCGAGTATGCGTTGCTGCGTGGTTCGCCGAAGCGAATCCCCCTTTCTTCCACTGTCAGCTCCTCTGAATCAGCTTTCTCGCTCTTGTTCTTCTTCTCCTCTCATTTCTTGTGCCAAGGCCTTTTGATCTTCTTTTTATTGTGAAAAGAAAATTTTTTTTTCCTCTATTTTACCGTCTATCATTCATTTACATTAGGGTGTTACAACCCTCCCACTGGTCCTACGTATTGGAACCCCTAACATTCCACAGAGACAGCGTATGATATGCCATGGATGCAAATGTAATGCAGATCAAACCCATTCTCACACTATGCATCTTAAATGCCACTGCACTATCAATAATTCATCCTCAACACTTTAGTGGAACTCTAGGTTCTCATCATTCTCAACCATCCCCAATATTCACTGGATTTTATATTCATACTGTTTAGTGGCAATCACAAATCATTATTTTACATATCATGGGATGTTCAATAGCAATGTAATCAATACAATCATGGTTCCAAACCATTACAGCAACTCTCATCAATCATGAGTCAATTCAGCATCATATTCATCATCCACAAACATAAGCCACATAACACCATTCACTCTAAATGTATTTTCAATCAAGTAGTCATCAATGCATTCATCCAAGCCAATTAGCATAACATGATCATATACATACACATCACTAATGGATGAAATCAAGCATTTAGAGATGTTACCCCCTCCTACCTCAAGAGAAGTAGAAATCAACGTGGTCCAAAGATCCCGCCTCGTCGATGAGGTTATTTCTTACATTATACAATATACCACACAATTATTTTCTATTCAAACCACCAAGATTCAAATGTTCATATTCATTTACTTGGTGTTTATAACATTTTAAATTCTCAAACCCCATTTATTCCATTTAATCCACCATAGCCATCATGGGTTAAGTGCCTCAAATTCGTTATTATGCATTTAAGGCTAAACCCATTCATGGGTTTCCATATTAATTGGTTTCCAACCACTACTACCAAATATATACCCTCATTAATGGCCATCCATCATCAATGTTACCCTCACACATCATTAAAAACATTCTCTTAACACCAATAAATACTCTTTTACTCATATTTTTCATTTTCCCTAAATTATAGGGTTAGGGTTTCACTAAAACCCAACAACCATCATCAATGTCCATCATTTTCCATCATCTTCTTTACCATTTTCGTGTACAACATTATGCCCTCATAAAAATCACATTAAATACACCCTACCTTAGGGTTTCTCATCATAAATGCTTCCCATTCATGACCGATATACATTAAACTCTCTCCCAACAACTATTACCCAAAACCTAGGGCTAAAGCTCAAGAAAAGTGATGAGGAAACCTTACCTCAAGCCAAAAGAAGTGAGCTCCAAGAATGGGGGAGGTAGAACACGAAAATAGAGTGAGAGAGGGGGAGCTTCAAAGCACCAATATCACCCCTTCCAAGCTTGAAGCAAACAAGATGGATGAAGGAGGAAGGGCACACCATACTTGGGGTTTTTAGAAGAAGAAGAAGTTGAGTGGGAGATAGAGTATGAAAAGAAAAAAGAGTGTATGAAGGGGAAGTAGAAGCAACATGAATGGGAGAAGGAAAAAAGAGTTCAAGTGTTTTAATTTAATCCCTTCATTAAAATTTTTCGTTTTATAACCAACAGAATCTCTGTTCGGGGTCAATACTTTATCTAAAAATTATTCCGATTACATATTCGGACTCCCAATAATATTCTTAATAGCCCTGACCAACAGTAGCTCAATCGGAGATACTTGGTCTGACACCCATATTTTAACCGGGTATTATTTTCAACTATTTAAGTCACCATAATTTATGAAAAATCACAAAATTCCCAATTTAATCATTTCAATATTTTAGGGACATTAATCAATTCATGTTTAATTATTCACTATTTATTTCTCTTAATTAATCGTTTATATAAATTTTGGGATTTTACACTATTCATTTAGTTAAAAGTTAAACTTTTAAATTTGAAATTTGAATCAGATAAACAACATCGCATAAAACATGGAAGGCACTACAAGATTCAAGCCTGAAATCAAGGATCACTTGGCAGACAAAGTTCAAAGTCCATTACATAAAACATGGAACAAAGACATCCATTACTTGAATCATGGAATCAATGGACAATTGTTTAATGGCAAGCAAAGTTTTTAAAGACTTATAAAAATAGAAGGAAATGAAGGTTTCAAGCGTTAATTTTTCTCAACAAGCAATTCCTTCTCATTTCTTCCTCCGTAGCTCTCTATTCTTATATTAGCAAAATTAGCTCTCTTTCGAATTTCTTTGTAATTTTTTTTTTGATAGTTAGCCTATAAGGAAAATTATTTTGTGCTTAAACTTATGTATCCACTCTATTGGAGAGTTACCTTTGTAATCTTAAACACCAAAAATTCCTAGAACTTAGGTTAGGTTTCAACCTTGTAAATTGAGAGATTGAGAGATTGGGTGGGGTGCCCTTATACTTGTGAGAATTGAGTTCTTAAGTCTAGGATACTAGGAAGCTACAATTACTCAAAGTTTGTATCTCTAATCTCCAATAGCGGAATCCTTCAAGTGGGTTGCTTGAAGGTGAGACGTACATCAGTGTGGTGGAACTCATATATTAGTTTGCAAGTTCTCTTTTCCTACACTCTTTTATAATTGTGTATTTAAATTGCTTGCTTAATTTACTATGTTTATAACTTGGATGTTAAATTCATTTGAAACAAGTTGTATTAACTCTTAAGATATTACTGCTTATTTATATTTGATTTAGGGGGAGAGAAAAGTAGTATATTATTAAGGTTGAGATCATTTAATCACTTATTTAATCACATCACTATGGGGGAAATATTATTTTGTTGCAAATACACTCTGATACATTCATGGATATAATATGTTATCTTTAACGAGTGGTATTCTTCTTCAAAATGACTTTGTATAATTCTACATTAACAAGTGGTATATAACTAGTGGTATATAAATGCATTTGAAAGGGAAAGTTTAGTTTACCAAAGATCTTGAATTTTTAAACTGTTATGAGACTAACACCCTAAGAGATGAACATTTATTGTCATTATCAGAAAGGGGGAGAATGTTTTTATATGTTGACACAGGTTTTGATAATTACAAACAACTCAAGACTCAAAGATCAAACATACACAATCCAATTATGTTTGATACATGATTTAATTATGAAATTTGATGAACAACTAAGGATTTGAGTCAAAGCATCTACAAAGGATTAAAGTAAGAGAAAAATGTTCATCCAAGTACCTAAGGATCAAAGGAACCAAGCCATATGTGATTACATGCCAAAAAGGGTAAAAAGTGCATGAAAAATAAAGCATCGGGCTAATGAATCGATTCAAGCCCTTGCTGATTTGATTCATGGGTATTAAATACTCCAGGATGTGATTTTTTTATGCTTGAATTGATTCATGATGAAGCTGAATCGATTCACATGTGAATTTTGCCCAGGGAACTCCTTTTTAAAGGCCTGAATCTATTCATATCCTCTCCAAATCCATTCATACATCTGTTCTCATTTAAAACCATAAAGCAAACAAGATCATGGCAGATATCCATGAAGGATCCTTTGGAACTCACACCAATGAGCATGCCATGGCAAGAAAGATCTTGAGGGCTGGATACTATTGCATAACCATGGAAGATGACTGTTTTACCTATGTGCGAAGGTGTCACAAGTGTCAGATATAGGCTGACCATATTTATGCACCCCCATTATCCCTGAATGTCTTATCATCACTGTGGCCCTTCTCAATATGGGGCATAGATGTCATTGGACCCATTGAGCCAAAAGTCTCGAACGACCATCGTTTCATCTTAGTTGCCATTGATTATTTCACCAAGTGGGTGGAGGCAACTTCATACGCCAATGTAACAAGGAACGTTGTGGTCAAATTTATCAAACGAGAATTGATATGTTGATATGGCTTGCCAAATGAGATTATTACTGACAATGGCATGAATCTAAACAACAAGATGATGAAAGAACTGTGTGAAAACTTTTAGATTCATCATCACAATTCCTCCCCTTATCGACCAAAAATGAATGGAGCAGTCGAGGTGGCCAATAAAAACATCAAGAAGATTGTGTAGAAAATTGTTGTAACTTACAGAGATTGGAGCGAGATGCTCCCTTTTGCTTTACACGGGTATCACACCTCAGTCAGGACTTCAACAAGGATAACCCTGTTCTCTCTAGTATACTGCATGGACCAGTCTTACCTATTGAGGTAGAAATTCCCTCTCTTAGGGTGATCATGGAAGCAAAGTTGGAAGAGGCTGAATAGGTCCAAGCTCAACATGACCAACTTAACTTAATAGATGGGAAGAGGTTAACCGCCCTTTGCCATAAATAGTTGTATCAGAAGCGTGTGAAAAGAGCCTTTGAAAAGAAAGTACGACCTTGACAATTTCGTGAAGGGGATCTGCTCCTCAATAAAATTTTGCCAATATGAAAAGACCACCGGGGCAAGTGGACACCTAATTATGAGGGGCCGTATGTCATAAAGAAGGCCTTTTCTGGAGGAGCCTTGATACTCGCTGACATGGATGGCAAGGATCTGTCGATGCCCATAAATGCAGACTCAGTCAAAAAGTACTTTGCCTAAAAAGGGCACCAAAGAAAAGAAAAAGAAAAAAAGAGTGAAATAGTGCTTGCTAGGCTGAAAACCTAAAATGTGGCCTAGGCAAAAGTTAGAGCGACCCGATGATTTGAAAACCTGAAAAGGAGGCTTAGGAAAAAATTAGGGTCAAATGTTTGACAACATAGCTAAATTTCTCTTGTAAGAAAAGTATGAAACCAGATTGGGGCATACAGATCATGATCAAATCACTTCTCAAAAACAAAGTCAAAGGGTAAATTTGAGGTCGTGATATAGGATTAAGATGCGCGTTGGCCTCAGAGGTTCACTAGAAGATCAGCAAGCTTTCTTTGTATCATCCATTATCAACCTTTGTATTTTGTTCCATTTACTTTCCCTACTTCCTTCTACCTGTACCTACTCAACTCATGAATAAATTTCACCCCTTTTTCAACACGTGTTTATATTATGAATTTCATTGATATGATAAGACATGTGTTTTCCTTTAGCAAGTAAAATGAAAAAGTAAAGTCGTGGGGGGCAAGATGCTCCTATTGCTCGATCTCACCTCAGGCAATCAATATGAAGACTGAGCCCAGACACGTTCTTTGAAGCTAGAATTACCTCATTTGTTATGTTCAGTCATGAGTCACCTGAAGTCTGTAGGGATCATGGTTCTGTGGGAAGTCTCCTCAGTTTTCAATTTGTTTTGTCTTTGTACTGATTACCTTTTTCTACAGGCTGTGGTAACTAACACTCATGTTGAGTCTCGACACCTCAATCAAGTTCTTGTCCCCAGTGGAACTGTAATCGCCAAAGCTGACATCTTTCAAGTTTCTTTCTTAAATCACCAAAACTGGCGTATTTCAGGTTTCTTTTCCTAAACTATGAGAGCTGGCACTCTTTTAAGCTTGTGTTGCCCAGGATTGGCATTTTTAAATTTCTTTTATAGCCTAGGATGGGTACTTTTAATTTTCTTTCATCGCCTAGGATGGGCACTTTCAAATTTCTTTCATCGCCTAGGATGGGCACTTTTACATTTCTTGTTGCCAAAGCTGGCATTTGTTTTAAGTTCCATCACCTAGGATGGGCATTTTTAAATTTCTTTCATCGCCTAGGATGGGCACTTTTACATTTCTTGTTGCCAAAGCTGACATTTGTTTTAAGTTTCATCACCTAGGATGGGCACTCTTACATTTCTTGTTGCCAAAGTTGACATTTGTTTTAAGTTTCATCACCTAGGATGGGCACTTTTACATTTCTTGTTACAAAAACTAGTATTTGTTTTAAGTTTCATCGCCTAGGATGGGCACTCTTGAATTTCTTTCATCGCCCAGGATGGGAACTTTTATGATCTCTTATTGCCAAAGCTGGCACACTTTTAAGCTTTCATCGCCAAGGATTAGCCCTTTTATGATCTCTTGTTGCCAAAGTTGTTACCCTTTTAAGCTTCTGTCGCCAAGGATTAGCCCTTTTATGATTTTTGTTTACTGAAGCTGGCACCCTTTTTAGTTTTTAATGCCTAAGATGGGCACTTTTATGATTTTTTCACCAAAGCTGGTACCCTCTCAAGTTTTTATTGCCTAGGATGGGCATTTTTATCTTTTCTCCGTCGTCAAAGTTGGAACCCTTCTAAGCCTTTGTCTCTAAGGATTGGCCCTTTTACGATTTCATTACCGAAGTTGGCACCCTTCTAAGCTTTTGTCGCCAAGGATTTGCACTTTTATGATCTCTTGTTGTCAAAGCCGACACTCCTCTAGGCTTTTATCACCAAGGATTAGTTCTTTCAAGTTCCCTCATTGCCTAAGTCGACACCTCTTTAAGTTTCCATTGCACCTTTTAAGCTTTCCATTGGCCTTAGTTGGCAACACTTTAAGTTCTCATTGTTAAAGTTGGCACTCTAAAGACCTTTGTATTCCTAGAGCTGGCATTGTTTGAGTCATCTGTTACCAAACTCATCACTTCTTCAAACTTTCATCGTCAAAGTTGGTGTTCTTAAGTTTTTCTTATCATCAAGGTTATCGTTGTTTAAGTTTTCTGTTTGTCAAAGTTGACACCTCTTTAAACTTGTTGTTGTCATGATCCTAGTTAAAGGAATGGCATTCATATCTTTACTTCCTCTCTGCGATATAAATGAATCCTTCATATTTTCATGAAAAGAAAGTAAAGAGGAGCAGCTGTGAACACCATTCCTCTGGTTTTCTATCAACATGCTTATTGCTTATTTTAAATAAAGAGGATAATTTTAAAAATAAAAAGAAACATCATCCACATCTCCTTTTATTCCCATGACAGTGTAGAGAGGAGCCGTTAGGCGCCATGAATGAAAGACCATCATAGAATGAAGAAAACAAGCTGTAAAGTCTCAATCATGCATAAATAATTCATCTGAAAATTGAGTTTAAAAACCCAAGCAATATGCTGCAAAATGGGGATTTGAAAAAAAATCAATTCCTTCATCTTAACTTCAACCTTCATCACCTTCTTCCTCTCAATTCACGACACCAACAGCAATAACCAACAACAAAAAACTCAAAAACAAAAAGAAGAAGAAGAGAAGTTGAAGAAGCCACTGCCGCCTGTCGGACTACTCCATCGCTGCCCAGGCTCGAATCGGCCGGCCTCTGCCTGACGTTGCCCCATAAGCAGACCCCGGTCACCTTCCCCAATGACGAGACCCCGAGCTCCTCTCTCCTGGCCGACCTTCTCCCTCTCGCGATTACCGGTGACCGACGTCGGCTTCCTCTCTTAGTCTGATCTCTCTCCCTCCCTCTGATCTTCCTCTGCCTCTCTCTGGTTTCTTCTCTCTCTCTCATCTAAGCTTTTTCTCTCTCTCTTTCTCCCTCAAATATGCCACCTTCCCTGACTCTCCCTTTTACTTTTTCAAATTTTAGGGCATTTGTTATTTTGGGCCTCAAATAGTGAGGCCCATTCTTAGGAGTTTACTTAGATTTTCTTTTTGTTAAAATAAGTTAGAAGCCCAAGTTTTTATATATATATATTAAAAAAATAGTATTGATATTAATACTTACTATTATTAAAAATGCTGTTGAGGTTATGTTATGAGATTTCAAATCTTACTTTAAAGGAGATTACTCATTTTTATCTTTTAAAAAAACTCTAAGTGGAGGAACAAGTGTTGTTAATTTATTCCAAGAGGATATTAAAACCTAAACACCTTTTCCTTTAGAAAAATAAGAAGTAGATAAATGAATAATTTTACTTTTTTATGTTAAATCAAATTATAAAATATTAAAAATATCTTTTGAAAATAAAGATTAATAGTCTTCCTATTTATATTAAGTTTGGAAAAAATAGGAATACAAAAAAAGTTAAAGATCTTTTTTAGAATGAAACTAAATAGTTTCTATTTAAAATCTAAAAAATATTAAATATATGTTTCTTTTAGAATAAATGTCTTAAGATCTTATAGGCAATGTCATGCAAAATTACTTTTGCCTACATCGCTTTACAAGATTTCGAAGGTTTAGGCACGTGCGAAGTACTTCGCCTTGTATTTCTCCTTCCTCATAAAATTTCTTTCATTATAAAAAAAATCAAATCAATTAAAAACAAGTCGAATATTTTTTAAAAAGTTAATTTTCCAAAGAACTATGTAACCCTGATTTTTTAAAAGTTCGAGAATACGTAGGAGCGGGAATACATTCCTATCGGGCCTGCTTTCCTTTATTTAATTTCCAAGTCTCTGTTATTATCTCAATTAACTCTATGTTGTTAATATTTAATTTCAAAAACTTATTCTATCGCGAGGAGGTTAATTTAGATGAGACATCTTGTTAACCTCTTAATTTCAATCTCTCTTATTAAAATACTATTTATTATAAAATGAGGTTAATTTAGATGAGACGTCTTGTTAATCTCGTGTTTTCAATACTTTTAATTCTATTTATTATAAAATGAGGATAATTTAGACGAGACGTCTTGTTAATCTCATGTTTTTAATATTTTTAATACTATTTGTTATAAAATGATGTTAATTTAGACGAGACGTCTTGTTAATCTCGTGTTTTCAATATTTTTAATAATATTTTAAAAAAGAGGTTAATTTAGATGAAACATCTTGTTAACCTTTTCAAATTTTCAATCGGTTGTTATCTATTAAATAATAATATTTTTAAATGGGATTAATTTAGATGAGACGTCTTGTTGATCTCATCATATTTTCCAATATACCATAATAATGATGTTTTTTAAAAAAATAGATTAATTTAGATGAGACGTCTTGTTACTCTTCTCATATTTTCAATATATTTTTTTTCTCATAGAAAATGGTTAATTTGGATGAGACGTCATGTTAATCTTTTGTTTTAATTAATCAACTTATTTTATCTCATCTTATTTAATTTTATATTAATATCTAATTTGTGTTACAATTTAAGGTTAAATGGGATGGGACGTCCTGTGAATCTTTACTGTCACTATTTGGTTTCTCACTGTCATTGTTTGGTTTCTACTGTCACCGTTTAGTTTCTCGTTGTCATTGTTTAATCTTTTACTATCATTGTTTAGTCTTTATTGTCACTGTTTAGTCTTCTACTATTACTGTTTGGATGCTTACTGTTACTGCTCAGTTTTTTACTGTCATGTTTAGTCCCTTACTGTCACTGTTTGGTCAAGTTGTTTGATTTAAGATTAAATTGGACAAAATGTTCTGTTAGTCTTATTTCCAAACTTCCTTGTCTGTTTTGCCTGTTCCTTTTTTTAAAGAAGTAAAAAAATAGTTTCTGGGCTACTCATATTGCGCGTTATCAATTTGAGGTAACCGTTTTATAACGGGCAGTTGTGAGGTGCTAATACCTTCCTCACCTGTAATTCGACTCCCAAACTTAGAATTTCACTTTTATGACCAATGCTTTTAAAGAATCAATTTCAAAAAATTTTCTTGGAATGCTTTTAAAATTGATTCTTTAACAATTATACTTAATGCATATGGTAAAAATTAATAGCTAGTAATAACAAGTTATATGCAAGACAAATTGATGAACACTTAATAAATAGTAAGGATATTCAATTAAAAGTTAATACAACTTGTTTCAAATGAATTTAATAGCCAAGTTATAAACACAATAAATCAAGTAAGCAATTTAAATACACAATTATAAAAGAGTGTAGGGAAAGAGAAATTGCAAAGCGATATACGAGTTCCACCACACCGGTGTACGTCTCGCCTTCAAGCAACCCGCTTGAAGCATTCCACTATAGGAGATTAGAGATACAAACTTTAAGCAATTATAGCTTCCTAGTGTCCCACACTCAAGAACTCAATTCTCACAAGTACAAGGGCACCTCACCCAATCTCTCAATCTCACAATTTACAAGTTTGAAACCCAACCCATGTTCTAGGAGTTTTAGCGTTTAAGATTACAAGGGTAACTCTCCAATAGAGTGGATATACAAATTTTAGCACTCAAAGAATTTCGCTCACTAACTAAGCTCTTAAGAGAATTTACAAAGAATAAGAACAGAGACCTAAGGAGGAAGAAATGAGAAGAAATTGCTTGTTGAAAAAAACTTGTGCTTAAAACCTTCATTTCCTTCTCTATTTATAGGTCTTCAAAAACTTTGCTTGCCATTAAACATTTGTCTAGTGATTCCATGATTCAAGTAATGGATGTCTTTGTTCCATGTTTTATGTAACAGACTTTGACCTTTGTTTGCCAAGTGATCCTTGATATCAGCCTTGAATCTTGTAGTGCCTTCCATGTTTTATGCGATGTTGTTTCTATGATTCAAATTTCAAATTCAAAAGTTTAACTTTTAACTAAATGAATAGATTCATTTTTACCATGAATAGATTCATTTAGTGTATTTCGACATTTAATAGCAGATGAATAGATTCAAGAAACATATGAATAGATTCAGGGCTTGATTTCATGGTTTTAAATGAGTAACAGATGTAAGAATGGATTCGGAGAGGATACGAATTGATTTAGGCCTTTAAAAGGGAGTTCCCTGGGCAAAATTCATGTGTGAATCGATTCAGTAGGGGCTTGAATCGATTCATTAGCCTAATGTTTTATTTTTCATTCACTTTTTCACCTTTTTTGACGTGTAATCGCATATGGCTTGGTTCCTTTGATCCTTAGGCACTTGGATAAACATTTTTCTCTTGTTTTAATCCTTTGTAGATGCTTTGACTCAAATCCTTGGTTGTTCATCAAGTCCTTGGTTATTTTAATCCTTTGTGCTAAAATTTGTGTATCCACTCTATTGGAGAGTTACCTTTGTAATCTTAAACACCAAAAATTCCTAGAACTTAGGTTGGGTTTCAACCTTGTAAATTGAGAGATTGAGAGATTGGGTAGGGTGCCCTTGTACTTATGAGAATTGAGTTCTTGAGTGTGGGACATTAGGAAGCTACAATTGCTCAAAGTTTGTATCTCTAATCTCCAATAGTGGAATCCTTCAAGTGGGTTACTTGAAGGCGAGACGTACACCAGTGTGGTGGAACTCGTATATCGGTTTACAATTTCTCTTTCCCTACACTCTTTTATAATTGTGTATTTAAATTGCTTACTTGATTTATTGTGTTTATAACTTGGCTGTTAAATTCATTTGAAACAAGTTGTATTAACTCTTAATTGAATATCCTTACTATTTATTAAGTGTTCATCAATTTGTCTTGCATATAACTTGTTATTACTTGTTATTAATTTTTACCATCTTCATTAAGTATAATTGTTAAAGAATCAATTTCAAAAGCATTCCAAGGAAAATTTTTAATACTCAATTCACCCCCTTCTTGAGTAATTGAGGCCACTTGGTTAACAGAAGGGTGGATTGATTACAAGATGGAGTAGACAAAACAAAAAAGACTCACTATGATGTCTTTCAATAGAAAAAAAATAATTACAAAAAATGTTCAATTTCAAATGAAAATTAAGAAAGATGATAATGATTAGTTAATATTGAAAAGTTGATAGCAAAGGCTTACTTTATAGAAGGAAAATTATATACGACTAAAAAATAACAATTTTGGAAGGGTTTATAGTATATTTAAGCTTTAGAGAATTCCAAGGGATAGCATGTGACAGTGTTGGGGTGGAAAATCACTTACATTTAACATGGAAAACTTAACAACAATAGGCGAAAAAATCAAATGTATTTAGTTTCATCAAATTTTAACTCAAACTTGTTTGATCAAAAATTTAAGCGGCCTAAAATTTCTTAGCTTAGCCTCATAAGCAAAATTTTTAAGAATAACTCGATCTTCATGGTATGGGTTTATAGTATTTTAATATTTTAAATTGCTAGTTACAAAATATGTTAATATTTTAATCCTATTGATGTGTATGTAATATATCTGTATTGGAAAGTCACCTATTCTGATTTTGACCTTATCATAATGTATGCATTGCTTTCATTCTGTGTAGTTCTTTTCTGACCTTTCCTTTCATTTCTGTTGCCATTCTCTGTGGACCCCTGACTCTTCTCTTCTTCCATGGTAATTTTCATTGTTCTGATCTTTTAGTTGTGTAAATTTATAAAAAGTAACCTATTTTAAGAAGCATGCTATTATTTTATTTGTTTTGATGATGAAACCAGTTGTGTATTACGTATGTTGATTGTTTTGATGATGAAGTCACTCAAATTGATTATGTTGAACTGTACTAGGAACTTTGCTACGTGTAACAGGGAATTTTCTAAAATTTGGAAATGTTTAGTTTATGAGGAAGACTCTACTGAAATTTTGGTTGGCTCTTCATTTTAGGCATTGAATGCATGTCAATTGTTGTTTGTTAATATAAATCAGAGCTCATTAGGAATTACTTTTGTGTGCTAGTAACATGATGTTTTAAGCATTTGTATTGTTGTCTGTTAATAGAGAGTAGAGCTCACTAGGTTGTTTTGATGTTTTCCTGATTTTCATATGCATGTCAAATAGTATACAATGAAATGTATTGGTAACTTTTCTGTGTGTGACTGGGCATTTTCTAAATTTTGGAAATGTTTACTTTACAAGGGAGACTCTGTCGAAATTTTAGTAGGCTCCTTATTTTAGGTTACAGTAAAAAAGTATGTCAAAATTTAACAATGTAGGTTTAATCCATGTGTGTGCCCAAAAGGTTCCCCTTCAAGACTCAACACAACACATCGATACACCATGTTGTGTTTGATCTTCAATTGTCCCGGTTGGACAGTTTAGGATAAATCTGTAACCAGTAGGGTGTAACACATAGATATTGGTGTTTGTGTGAAACTTGTGTTGTTATGTGTAATTGGATTCTGACTTTTGCATTTCATGTTGTCTCCGGGTGCATGTCTGTGTAGGGTGTTTCGACCCCCCATGTACCTCTGTATACTCAAAGACCAATGTGAAATGCTATTGAAATTCTAATTGAACATCAACACACAAACTTCACACAAACATGCAGATGGGTTACAGATGGTTACAATTTCATTCTGAATGGGATAAGGCCCTACCTACTTACAACATCAAAGAGGTAGAGAGTGATTCACGAGCGATAGTTAATTCTTGTTTAATTAAACTAACCAAACATATTATTGTTAGATATAGTGAATGGAGGTCTCGCCACATCGACGATGGATGTACAACCGACCGGATCATAATAGGCAAATCACTGAAGAGTTTTTGTTGGGGTTGTATGAGTTTATTCTATTCACTATGGCCAACACCCTTGAGTTTAAAGTGACCCAGAAGATCCTTTTTCCTTGCTCTAAGTGCAGATGCATGAATTTTGAATACGCGGATGACGTGATGTGTCACTTATAGAAGAAGAGATTCATGAAAGGATATTATTGGTTGTATAACCATGGTGAGCAATTATTACCCAGGCCACCAAGTGTACCTATGCAAGCGTCTTATTATCAAGTAGGGGGCAATAGGGATAACTATAACAATATTGAGTAGATGGTGATGGACCATGCTAGGCCTTCCACTGGCGTGTTCTACAACCTGATGACGAACCTGGGGATCAGGTTGAAGGTGTAGAGGAGGATCCTAATCCAAATGTTAAGAGATTTTATGATTTGTTAGTGGTGGCACAGACCCCATTATGGGATAGCCGTGAGAGTCATACCGAACTATCCACCTCCCTAGCTGCTTTAAGCATAAAGGCAGACTATAATCTCACGGGTGGTTGTTTTAATAGAATGGTGGATTTGATGGGATACACTATGCCAATGAAAATAGAATACCATCAAACCTATATTATGCTAAGAAAAGTGTGGCAAATTTGGGATTGGGATGTGTCAAGATAGAGTGTTGTGTTGACGGTGAATGTTGTTCTGGAATGAGTTCACAGACAAGAGTGTGGACAAATGTGTTTACTGTAGCAAGGATCATTACAAAATCGTCAAGAGAAGAGGAAAAGTAACTAGAACGACAAGGAAGAAAATGTGGTGCTTTCCAGTCAGTCCATGGCTTCAACGTTTGTACATCTTGTTGTCAACAGTAAAACACATGCATTGGCATGCTCTAAACCAAACACAGGAGGGTCATTTGTGTCATTCGTCTGATGGGAAAGGATGGAAGTATTTGGATGGGCTTTACCCAGACTTTTCATGAGTCACGCAACGTACGACTTGGCCTATGTACTGACGGCTTCAACCCATTTGGTCAATACGAAAGAGCGTACTCTTGCTGGCTAGTGATACTGACCCCGTATAATCTGCCTCTTGAGATGTGTATGAAGAGGGAGGTGATGTTTCTATCTGTACTGGTCCCAGGACCCAAAAATCCAAAGGCAAAAATAGATGTTTTTTGCAACCGTTGATTGAGGAGTTGACAGAATTATGGGATGTTGGGGTTATGACTTACAATGCACCCTTAAAAAATAATTTCATGATAAGGGCTATTTTGATGTGGACTATTAATGACTTCCCTACGTACGGTATGCTTTCTGGATGGTCAACATCTGGGAAGCTTGCTTGCCCAATATACATGGAACATACCTAGGGGGATTACTCCCTTTTAGTGGTAAGACAAGTTATTTTGACTATCATCGTAAATTCTTACCGTTGGATCACCCTTATAGGAGATCAAGAACCATTTTTAAGAAAAACAAGGTCACCAATGAACCTCTACCCCATAGATTATGTAGTCCACATGCGTGGCAGAGAGTATCTGAGTATCCTTACATCTGGGATAAGAATGTTAAGGAGTTTGTCGGTTACAGGAAGGAGCATCACTGGGTAAAGCAAAGTATATTATGGGATTTGTCATATTAGAAGGACCTTTTGTTAATACACAACATAGATGTCATGCATACTAAACGAAATGTCTTTATGAACATATTTGACATTATGATAGACATCAAAGGTAGAACAAAAGACAATGAGAAAAGCCAATTAGACGTTGTAAGTTTGTGTTCAAGGAAGGATCTGAAATTGAGGGATGCAAGACGTGGGAAAATGTTTAAACTGTAAGTGAAATATGCATTAACAAAAGCTCAATGAATGACTACCTGTGTATGGGTGAATGGGTTAACCATGCCTAACAGGTTTGCTTTAAATTTAAGTAGATGTGTCAACCTGAAAGAGGGCAGACTTTTCGGCATGAAAAGTCATGATTGTCATGTGTTTATGAAACAACTACTGTCGTACGTATTTCATGCCTTACTAAAACCCATTTGGAAACCGTTGGTTGAGTTGAGTCATTTTTGTAAGCTGGAGCAACTTTTCCCTAGTTTTTTTGATTCTATAGAGCACTTGCCGATTTATCTACCATTTGAGGCTAGGGTTGGTGGACCCGTCCAGCATCATTGGATGTATCCGCTCGAAAGGTTAGATGCTAGAACAACTTTACTTCCACTAATTCAATTTCTTGCAAAAATTAATTTGAATGTAACTCAATAAGTCTTTATGTTTCACTAGATTCCTACGTTCTTTAAAAGACAAAGTGTCAAACAAGGAATACGTTGAGGCGTCGATTTGTGAGGCATACTTAGCGGAAGAAATGACCACTTTTGCTTTATTTTACTTTCTGACGGAGATAGAAACAAGAATGAATAGAATCCCCTGTAACCTTATAGTGGTACTAAACCCTGGTGTGGGTGAACAAACCTCAAAATTTAACTATCTGGGTCATCCTGGGGGCAAGGTCATAGAATGTTACATTGATGAGAAACATTGAAAGGCGGCCCACTTATACATTCTTTTAAAATGTGAGAAAGTTATACCATACCTTAAGTAAGTCACCTACTTTTACATTTTCCAACTTTACTTCCATAGGGTTTTTGTGTAGTTAAACTTTTGTTCTTTAAATAGTATATATGCAGATATACTTAGACAACAGCAAAATGATATAACTGATGACCAAATCCATAGTGAGGTATCATCTAAGTTCATTGACTGTTTGTACAACACGTAAGGCCGTACACTATATGTTTTTTTTAAGTTGTATAGTTATGTATAATCTAATATAATGCATAATATTATGCTTTGAACAGATTCAAGATCCAAACAACCAAATTAAAGACCCTTTTCTCCAAGCTCTTTCTTGGGGCCTGTGAAAACTGTTAAAAATGACCAATTTACTATGTAAACGGCTATAAGTTTAACGTTTAATAATGGAGTGAAGGAATACGCACATAACTTTAAGGTTTGTGTTAAAGGCACAACTGGACATTTAGAAGAGGACTTCTATGGTGTGTTAAAAGAGATCGTTCAAGTTTCTTTCTCTAGGTGGGATAAAAGAGATTTAGTTTTATTCAATTGCGATTGGTATGACAACACAATCAGAGTGGGTATAAAAGTTGACAACCATTACGGATTGGTTGAGGTGAAAAAAATCGGTAGATATAAAGGGTTTGATCCCTTTGTCTTTGCCCAGCAAGCCGAGTAGGTTTATTACACAGAAATCCTTGGAGGGCACCAGGAGTGGTATGTAGTCATCAAAGCCATGGCTCGTAGTCAAATCACTGATAACGTCTCTGATGAGGTTGAAGATGCTTATCAGCTAGCTCCGAGCGACCTCCATGAGAGTCACTCAGTATTGAATATTAATCCAGTTGTAACATCCCAAATTTTAGAGAAATAAAGTTATTAGGTAGTGATAATTATTTTTTTGTGGTCCAATATGTAGGAAAATTAATTAGGCACTAATTAGGATTTATCGGTAAATTAAAATTTACTAAAACAGAAAAATTTAATGGATAGTGTGGGACTCACCAAGTCAAATTGGATATTTGATGGGTCTAGAATATTGAGGAAAATATTATGGTCATGGTGGTGTGATTAAAATAATTATTGGTGTTTATAAGATATTTATTTGAACACGGTGTATGATAATAAGCAGTGAAAATAAAGCTGAATAAAATTTAAGAAAAATGATAATTTCCTTTTCTCCTCTTCTCATCACCGTAGTATATTGCCCTTCTTTCTCTAATCTTTATTAAACAAAGGATAAAGAAGAATTATTGACCATTGGTAAAAGCAAAATGATGCACCATTTGGACCATTGGTTAATAACCAATTTTTGCACTTCTCTTCTCCACTCTCCCTCCACACTTCATTTTTTTCTTCTTCTTCATTCCCTCAAGCCCAAACCATGGAAACTCTCTTCATGACCATCACCACTCAAATTTCTTGGTTTTCATGGATTCATGAGGCATATATTGGACATTGGAGCTAAGCTTGGGTCATCTTCCTCTTCTTCCCTCTTAATTTCATTTTCCATTGGGGCTTGGTGAAGAGGTATGTGTTTTTTACATTTAATGGCTTTTCTTGGTGGTTTTAGGGTTATTAAGGCTTAATAATGGATGAATGGAAGTTGCTTTGTTGAGAAATACATATAGAACTATGAACCTTAGGTTAAATGACTTGAGAAAATTGATTTTTGATGCTTGCTATATGGTACACAAAAATGATGGTGTTATTATGCTTGAAATGGTGTAAGAAAATGGTTAGAATTAGTTGTTGGATTTTTGTGAAAATCCCTAGAATTGGTAAGGTGGGGCTTTTGGCAAAGTTTGTGAAATTGATGATTTAATTGTCATGGGAATGACTTTTGTGTGTAGAAATGATGTTTGGAATGGTCATTATTACTTAGTATTGTTGATGAGTTGTGGAATAATGTTTAAGTGTTGGTAATTGAGATTGAGATTAAAGTTGAAGTATTGTATTATTATAAAAGGGGTTAGAATAATGTATATGTGAAAATAGTGGTTATTGGATTTTGATGAAATTCTAATCTTAAGATTTGTGGCTAGGAGAGTTGAATTTGAGAATAAATATATGATATTTAATGTTGGGTGTTATTAGTTATGATGATAGATGATAATAATAATAGTAGTAACCATTGGTGATGGAACCTATAAAAGAATATTGTTAAAAATGTGAAAAGATGAATGGGAACACCAAATCTATGATGGTTGTGGTGGATTAATGAAATGAAATTATGGATTGATGAGATTTATGGTAAAGTGTAATGGTGAGTATAAGAACCTTAGTTGGGGTAATGATGCTTTATTGGTGAACATGTTAGGAATATAAATTATATGGCATGGTAAACTAAGATTGATGAATGAAAATTACTTAAAATGATAAATGGTGTAAATCTTGATTTAAGGACATTGAGGGTTTTAGCAAATTTATGATAAGATAAGGATTAGTGCCATGAGGAATGACTTTATACATGTATATATGGAAATTGAGAGTATGCTAAGTTGTGATGTTAGGAAACCCACTAATGCTGATGGGTTGTGCATTGGGTAAGTTTAACCCCACTTTTGAACATAACGAATCTCATATATGGGAAAGGAATTCCCAAAACCTGAGGCGGTTGTGAAACCATGTTTATAACATGTCTTGGATATGTTGTTGTGTCTATTTACTTACTATTGAATAGTTAGACCTCGTGTCCTTGCCTTGAATGGAAAATTGATTGAATTTATATATATGTGTGTAATATGTAGATTGTATTTTGGACAACGAGGCGGGTCGTCAGACCATTTGGATTGCTTCTTCTCACAAGGTAGGAGAAGAGTTTATATTCTAAATGCATGATTTGAATAATTAATGATTAATGTATATGATGTTGCTCATGTTTGCCTAGCTATGGTTATGTTGGAATAATATAATGATTGGCATTTTGATGATAATATGCTTGGCAAATATATGATTGCATTTACAATATATGTATGTGGTGTGTCGTTAGTGGTGAGTGATAATGACTTGAGATTTTGGCAAAGTGTGTGTGTGCCTAAGTCATATTATGAAAATCATGTATGTTCCATCACTAATGATAAGATATGATGATTGATGATGAAAATTGAACGATGTGGTTGTGTGACACACCCATGAGTGAAGATGAGAATATTAAGATGATAATTGAATGTCATTGTGTTTTGTTGCTAATTAATGAATTAGAGATAATGTTGAAAATTTAAAATGATTAAAGACAATGGGATGTCCTACTAAAACTTGACAACAATGGCAAGATAATGGGGCTTTAAAATCCACTAAGAATAGTGTGACGACAATGTATGTGTTGGTGCATATTATGCTTTTTCCTTGTATGGATATACTACCTCCAATGTGTGCTATAAATGGAAAATTGATTCCCACCATTGATGTCAAATTTAGATTAGCACATTTGATGTAGACATGAATGTAGAATATAATGGATGGCATGCTCTTTGATTTCCATGCGTGGATTGATCTTGATGTAAGTCCTTAGCCATTGTAATGTAAATGATGTAAATGGTATGCCTTGAAGGGCTTTGTAATTGGTTGTATGCCATTAACTATAATGTCGAGTGTGAAAAAAATACCCCTACGTGAGATGGTGAGAAATCCTTGCGAGGTTAAGGCTAGCATGTGCATTGTTGCATTCATGGCATGCATGGCATAGCATTTTATATGTGGTTGCGATCACAATGAAGGTCTTGCAAGACTATGAAAGGGAATACCCTTGCGTGGGCGAAACCACTATATGAATAAATGAATGTGGTTACGATCACAAGTGTATTGAAATGATAAAGGTCTTGCGGGACTATGAAAAGGAGTACCCTTGCATAGGGGAAACTAAAATGTGGATGATTATATGTGGTTGCGATCACAAGTGTATTGACATGATAAAGGTCTTGCGGGACTATGAGAAAGAGGACCCTTGCAGAGGGACTTGTATTTGAATGCTCCTTAGTGGTTGTGATCACTTGACTGTTGGTGTATGCACTACGAGTTATTAATGTATCAATTTTAACTTATTAATAAAATTAGTATTTTCAGTTTTAGACAAATGCTATTTATCCTGGAATAATAGGTCATATGAGAATTATTCCTAAAACGTCCCTAATCAAGTATTTACATGGGGACATGTAAATACATTAAGATTAGTGTGTGAATGTACTGATGATTTGATCTCACAAATCATGGATATATGATATCAAGTCTTTACACGGGTACACATTAAGAGTAATGTTGTACTGGACAGACCCACCATGAGAACGTTGCATGGATCGTTACATGAGTGTCATAAACGGTTCTCAATGTGATAATGGTATGTAGTCCTTCGACCTGAAGTCACTACGATTCCTACATAAGGAGTTTATTATTTTAATACAATCAAACGTTATCTGTAATAAGATGACCATAAAGATTATGATTAGGCAATAGATAAATTATGCAGAGGGATGTGAGTGATGTAGATGGAATTTGTCTCTCCTATGTGACAGGAGTGATATCTATGGGCCACTTGATGGAGTGAGACTAATGAAATGCATGGCCATGCTAGGACGAATAAATATTAGATATTTATTCTATAAAGTCTACTCTGGTATCAAGTAAAATGAATTGGGCCATACAAGGATGACGACGACCATGCCTTGGGCCCAATTAGATATCGTGACAAAAGGAATAGATATATAAAATAATTATCACTTATAGGTCACGTCGATGATAAATAATATTCGGACATAATGATGTATTTCTAGATACCGCTCTTATTTTATATTAATAATAAAATAGTTTATTATTAATATAACTGAATATTTTACCTATAGGGTCACACACATAGAGTAAGCCCACCAGAGGATAGTTTTATTTTAGTTGGACTGAAAATAAAACTATTTGGGCCTAATTCATTTAGAATGAGTTAGGAGCCCAATGTTTAATGAGAGCTCAGGTCAAGACCTAGGCCAATATATAGAGCATGAGATGCTCATAGGCTGGTGCTCAGAAATTAGATTACACTAAAATTCTGTACTAGCATTCGGATCGTTAGTTTTCTGGTGGGAGTGCTCGTGTGGACTCCTAAGGGCGAAGCTACAATTGCTTCGATCGAGGATCTTGTTCTGCGTCTACAAGAGGTAAACCCTAATTAAAATTTTAATTTAGCATAATGCTTTGAGACATACGTGTTTGCAATTCTTTCTTGGGAATCCTTTGTGTTTTCGCTGCCTGACCCTAATAGGATTCCTAACATTGACATGTGGAGATGATACAGATCTTGTGGGATCTTGTGAAAAAGCACCCTTGCGGGGGATAAAGGCTTAAGTAACTATACATGGTTGCAATTATTTGATTAGACATGTATTTATGTATTATGAGAAAATGTTTCAAATCGGATCTGTTGCATATGCATTTCATGTTATGTCATATGCATTAGTCATAGGAACATGGCATTTGAGTTGGAGATGGCAAAAAAAATGATAACCTTGAGAGTGTAAATTGATTTAAGATGTAAAGACTTGATGATGATATTTGTGATAGCTTATGATGATGAAGAGCAATGTGAATATGTGTTTGTACATGTGCTTGTTATGAGTTGTAAACAATGAGACTTGAATGCCTATGATGATATCTTGATGATGGCTTAGTGATAAATTGATGATTTTATAGCAAAGCACTCATGTTGTTTATATGCATGTACACATAATCACAATGTATTTGAATTCATCATTTTGAATGTATAACTCACTCTCCCATGTTGTCTCTTTTTAGCATTGTGATACAAGATTGTCATGGGATGAGATTGTTTTTTGAATCAAAGCTTTGGGGAATGTAAATAGTTATATAGGAATGCCTTGGCCGGTAATTGTTTTATAAAGCATATTATGTAGATGTATACATGTCATGTATTTGAATATTGAATGATGTTGGATGTGTAATTTTGGTGGGCCATGTGAGAAAATTAGGCCTTAGTGTTTTGGAAGGCTAATTTTTTGTCATGACCTAACATTAGGTAATGATACTGGTGATATATTGATTGTTATGCTATATCAATGAATGAATTATGATATTATGAGAATAATGATTCATTGGAATGAATATGTGACTAGTATAGGATTAATATCATGAATTGACTACAAAACAAGGAAGTGGATAGGTCATATTTATATTTAACGGATAAGATTCATGTAAAGGTTACCTACAACCCATAATACATGTATGAAACTTGTGTGCATGGTTGGTTGTGGCCAAATAGGCTTAGTTTACAAATTTGCATGCTTGGTTTAGCTAAAAAGGGCTTAAATTGCCACTAGAGCATATCTTGATCTAGAAAATGAGTTATTGGATAAGACTTGTTGGAGCAAGTCACATTTACATATGTGAATATAGGTCCATGGAGAGTTTGGACCAAAACTTAGCCAATTGTATTTTGGTATGTCATGTAAAATGCCCAAAATATGCATAAAACTACCCTATAGCTTATATTTTGATTGGGAAGAAATTTGGGCTTAAAACTTGGCCACATAATTGATATTAGGATAGGTAAGTTGTGTCTAAAATTTCATGCAAATTGGAGTTGAATAGCCTAGTGAAAAAGGGTCCCAAAGTTGGCAAAAAACTTAAAGGTAAAAGGCTACAGAATTTGTGCATATAACAGTGAAATCCACGGTCAGTGGGAATTTCCCACGGCCAGTGGAATGGCCACTGTCAGGATTTTTCCACTACTACTTTTCCCTTGCTATTTTTAGCTCTTTTGGGTATCTTAATGACATGTTTGGCCTCCAACGTCTTCATGAAAGTTGTAGATAA
Organism: Clitoria ternatea; assembly: GCA_037962975.1. Lineage (NCBI taxonomy): Eukaryota > Viridiplantae > Streptophyta > Magnoliopsida > Fabales > Fabaceae > Clitoria > Clitoria ternatea. The sequence continues at coordinate 97,954,962 of CM075672.1, forward strand.
ATGTGTTAGGAAGGTGTGAAAATTAGTCTTACCTCAATTGGAGTTTTATAACTCTCATTAGGCGTAAAACACGGACCCACTGCATTGGAAAACTCAAATTTAAGAGGGGTTTGAACCCAACTTTTTCTGATTTTCAATTTGGGATGAATAAGTGATATTTATGACATGTCCCACTAATTCTAAGACTAAAATAAGCTTTTCTTGCCATGGGCTTGTACTCCTTGGGTCCCTATGCTTATACTTCAATCTTTTATCCATAATAGCTTATAGAACGCTTCTTTGACATACTTCCTTAATTAAATGCATATACTTCCAATTATGGAATGTTTGTATAGATGAATGTACATGTTTCTATTAAGTTTTGCAAATCACCTTATGCTTACATGGATTATTTCTCATATCCACTCTTGCTCTTGAATTAACTTATATATTCCGTAAATACTTGTATGGCAATCATGAAATTAATTGTCCTAAGTGGATGTTTGTTTAAATTACATACCTTCTCATATCGTCATATATGGATAGGTCTTTAAAAGGTTTGGAGTTAATAGATACAGTTTTTATTTATGGTGTTCTTCTTCCAATGGATTGTTCTTAATCATGAAAAATTTATCCCAATTTTCATCATCCAAATATTAATATCTTTAATATCATTTATCAGATTAAGGGCGCCACACCAGTCATATTAGAAGAGACACTTGCGACCTCAGGTAGTGAACACATTAACACACAAGCTGTCTTGTCATTAAAACGGTCCAGGGCCAATTTGGACAATGATAACATGTCTGAAAGAAATTTTGAGAGTCACACTGACACTGAAGTGGACTTCCGAATTGAAACAGACACAGAGTATGTAGTTTTATATAAATTTATGTTTATATATATGTTATTGTTAACAAATTTCTTAATGCTTACATTGTTTCATTGATAGATGACTGGACGCAGAGGACGCTTTGGTCGGGGTGGTGGTAGGCACTCCCCAGTTACACGGTAGGGTACCCGTACCTCGTAGAGGGAGACCACAGGACCGATGACACTGCATGCGTAAGGCCCTTACCAACTATTCCGGGTGATGCTGCAACCACTTCCACCACCCTGGACGATGCACAACCTCAGCAGCAGTAGAAGGAGCAGGTCCACGAGGCGACCCCTTCTACCGCATCCGACCCCCTTCCCACTTTGATCCTATTATCAGATGCCAACGAGTAAGTAAATAATAAATGTCCCCTACTTTACATGTTTTTATACTGATTTGTGTGTTGATAACATTGCTATTGCAATAGTTGAGATTGATATATGATTCATGTTTGTTAGTGGAGAGCAAAGCTCACTAGGTACTTCTATGTGTGATTTATACTTATGTTATCTATAATGTTTTTGTCATCATAATTGTTGCTTGTTAGTGGAGAGCAAAGCTCACTAGGGTTTAGGGTTTGTGTGCTGATAACATAACTACTGTTGGTCTATTGTTGTTTCTTTACATTAAATTATACTGGGATGTTTTGTATGTAATAGGGTTTTTGTAAAAATTTGGAAATGCCTAGTTTATAGGGGACACTCTGCCTAAATTTCGGTGGACTCCCAAGGTTTATGTTTGTTTGATTCAATCTATTTTGTTAATTAATTTTTCAGTTGTTTGAACTATAGTTATGTTATAGTATTTGCACTACGAGGATGATTACTAGGATTCTGAAGGCCCAGTGGGATGGTCCTTACATCTCTTGGACAGATGCCAGTAAGACTGTCCAAGATAGATGGTTTGACACTTTCTTGGTGAGTTTAGCACAACTCTTCTAATTTCATGTAACTTTTATTATTATGAACATTCCTTACATTTTTAATTTGGAATTACATTTTAATTTACAGCATGGCTTTCGGTGGGAGGAGGTTATGACTAATGAGATTAGGAGGATCTTTACCTTAAAGATCTCTAAAATCATCAAAAGTATCCTCTGGAAGGTGAGGGCGAAGATGGAGCGCCCCCGCTGGATCCTGGAGCCCCACTGGGATGGCATGCTACAAAAGTGGGGAGGTGTCTTGTTCCAGCAGGCCAGTGCTCGGAACATGGTAAACAGGCAGGTTGATGCTGGAGCCTCTGTCTACACTAGAGGTTCCATCTTAACAGATTTGTAAGTACATTTTCTTAAATATGTTTATTATTACAATGACTTTAAATCTTTTTCACTAACAATTTTAATTTGTTATAAATTGCAGGAGCAAAAGGAGCACTATGAGCTTTTGTTATTCGAGGTGATGTAAATCACCAAGAAGAACAAGGTTGATAACTAGGTTAACTAAAAGAGCACCGACATGGCAGTACTTTATCTAAACTTACAATTGTTTTCATTTTTTTTATACATTAACATTTACTAATGTATTATACAAGAGGCGCACCAGAACTGGAAGGCCCCTACCTCTTCCTCTACGTTGCTGGCGGATGTTGTTTGGGTCATTCAGAACTTGAACAGCAAACTCACAGCAGAGCACAGACAGAGGCAACTTGTGGAGGAGTGAGCTAAGCGGGATCGAGAGGACACTTGTAGGCTGATGGCTCAGTAGGAGGCTCTGATTCGTCGGTTGATAGAGCAGTTATTAGCTGGACTTGGCGATAGAGCCTTTGCTTCCCGACCACTACCCCAGGATCCGCCCTAGTTGATGGACTTTTTCTTGATTATTTTTTTAGTGTTAAACATTTTTGTATTTATTCTTGTTTTTATTGTTTGAGTTGTAAATAATATGATGGTTTACTATATTTTATATTCAAATATGCTTATTACCGATTGATGATATTATATTTTTTGTTTATTATGCTATATATACATTATTAACTAATAAAAGCATTATAAAAAAATTATCATATATTTTACTCTTATAAAAATATTCAATGAAACTTTATAAAATAACCTTAAATCATAAAATTTTATAAAAAGAATTAAAAAATTGTTTTTAATATTAACGACGGTAATAGTTCGTCGCTAATTTGTAAATATGTTAGCTACAAAAAACAATGATCTCCAACTTCGCTATGAAGGATATCCGTCGCTAACTTTGGTCCCTATTCAGCTACGACTCAGTGACGGAGTGGTCCATGATTCGCTACGCCAGTGTCTCCATCGCTAAAGTTGGTCCCAATTTAGCTATGGCAATGTTCTGTCGCTAACTCTGGTCCCTATTCAGCTACGAGGGTATTCCGTCGCTAATGTTGTCCCTATTCAGCTACCATGCAGCGATAGAATAAAGTGGACCCTGTTTAGCTACGAAGAACCTCCGTCGCTAACTAGGTGCTTTCAACTACGACCTTAGCAATGGGGTTTTGGAAAAAGTAGCTACAGACATATCGATGCGTCAATGTGGTGCCCGTCGCTAACTTGCGATGAACATCAGAGATTAGGGGACCAATAGTTAGCGATGTCATCATGTTGTCACTAAGTTTGCAACAGTCTTTAACTCCGTCACTAAGATGTTAGCCACCAAGATTGAAGCGACGAGATACGTCTGTAGCAGATTTTGTCGCTAATACACGTAGCGACGAAGTTATATCTCTTAGCGATGGGCTTTTGTCGTTGCTAACACACCTTTTTTAGTAGTGAGATTTCTTTTCCAGTATCATTTATTTTCTAGGATAGATAAATAGAAATAAAGGTAGTCTTGAGTATGATAACTAATAAGAGTAGGGAATATGAATAGTGAATTAATGATAATAAGTTAATTATTTTAAGAATTAATTATGGTGAATTGATATTAGGGAGTAAAACCATCTTATCTAAGACATACCAGCTGCTTGATATGTTTGTGATTATGAGAAGTCTTTTTCCATATATATCTTAATGGCATTGATGAGAGGTGGAAGAGTTGATTTACTAGTTCTATTAAACTGAAGTTCCAACTGAAGTACACTTATAGTTGATACATGATATATGCTTTGCAAGTATGTAGGATTAACTACAGCATTAGTTAGAAGCTCCTCATTTTAAAAAATGTTGAACTCTCTGATTTGATTTACCGGGAGCTTCTAGATTTCAGCAAAGTAGATGTACACATAGTACGTTGAGGCATTATACTTGGGAAGGAAGTGTGAAATGACCACAAAATCATATTAATAGAAATAATAGAAATAAGGGTAAATTTTTCATGATTTTTAAAACAATTAAAGAATGAAAATAACCACAAGATAAAGCTTTAATAAGTAACCCCGGATCATTTAAAAGAACCTATCCCATATATGAAGATATGAGATAGTATATAGTTTAAATCAAGAGCGCTCCTTAGACAATCAATCACATGATCATCAACAAGGAATAGCGGAAACATAATTTATTTCAAGAGTTAAGGAAGGGTGTGAAAAGAGACTTAAAGATACTTGAATTAATTATCAAAATGTATTAAATACGCTTACATAATGATACATGATCATGCAATGGCTAAATGGGACCCAACACATATAAAAACAGAACCATTTTAGAAGAATCAGGGGCATGAATCGATTCAAGGCTGGCATGAATCGATTCATGTGTCCCAATGACCCAAAATCTAGCATAACGGGTAGATGAGTCGATTCACCCTCCCTAGGAATCGATTCATGCTTCACAAATTGGGAAAAACAGGTGTAACAAGGGCATGAATCGATTCACCCTCCCTTGGGAATTGATTCACACATTCAAAATGGCCTAGATCAGGTTCATGAATCGATTCATCCCCATGGGGAATCGATTCACATATAAATGAGTAGCAAATAAATTGATTCATGCACAGGGGAATCGATTCCCACCTATAGTGTATTAGTAACAGATAAAAACTCAGTACAAACTGTCAAATTTCCTAACTTCTTAATACCCTATCTTTTTCATATGAATTCCAATTACCACCACATTCTGACACTAGCTAAAATACATTATTTGTGACGTGTAGCCACTGGCCGCTCTCAAAAATTCCTAAAAATGAGGGACTTATGTGCATAAATGTGATCAACCTGTTTTGAGGCATTTTGATGCAACTTAGGGATCAATTCTCAATGGAATTGGTCCATTCCAGTTTCTATAAATCACAAATCATGTATTTAAGCTATTGGAACCATCACATACTGCCCAAGGCTTATAAAACTCATTTTGACCCTATTAGTTCCACAATTATGCATAAATTCCATATACAAACTTCACAATTCAACCAATTCATTAATCAACATGCACATCAATGCCATTAATTGACCATGAAACCTCATAATCAATATTCATTCAGCAATATAACAAGTAAAGTCATTGTATCTTAGTTAACATTAACCAATGTTAAGGTCACTACTAAAATTTAGCCTATCAAAATATACAATGCCTAATTTTCCAAAGTGACCCTCAAAATAAATGCCTAAACATCATCCAATATTCAAGAAACAAAAGAGGCTTATACATGTGTCAAGTGCTTTACAAAAGAGTGTCGGCCAAGGCTTACAAGCTTCCATTTCCATATTTACCTCCACCTTTGCTCAATCCTCCAAAAGAGTAGGATATCCAACATACCTAAATCAAACTTTAAAAATGGCAACTAGGAGGTGAGTAACATATGCCAAATGAATCAAAGTCATACCACTCTATTCCAACATAACACATGTTCAAATCATTATATCCATAACACATGCACATATATATACACATATCAAAATCATTGGCATTTTCAACAAAAGCCATCACACACTCATTGTTAGTAACATAACTTCTTTCATTTGTATTTCCCAATCATCCATCACCACCACGGGCAATCAACTAGGCATATCTCTAACTATATACAAATGCTCTTAATGCTAATGCATATGCACAACAGAATCATTAACAATTTACGGATCCGACTGTGGCAAATAACATCATAATCAAGTATGGGTCAAGCATAGGTGTGCTACTATGCCCTTAGTGCAATAGTAAATGTGTACACTTATATCTCAAATCATGCAATACATTACTCTTTTACTGGTACCAAACTGCTATCGCACATATGTAGCACTAGTCACCCCGTGACTTGTGGATTCAACATTATGGCCTCATTTGCCATAAGTGCTACGAGCCCCTCCCAAACACACATCAAGAGAGCCGTGCCCCATTGGGACACCGAGGTCACTCGCTCACCATAGAGCCGCCCACCCATTGGGCCAGCCACATAGGGTGCCTCGCCACCAAACTATGAGTAGCTTCGTGATTCCAAGAATCACTAGGGAACAAACATATAATTTTACCCTGTACTGGGCCGTCTTTCCACTGGGCCCGCCTATTGGAACCCCTAACATTCCACATAGACAGCGAATGATATATCATGGATGCAAATGCCAATCAATGTATTTCTCACACCATGCATCCTAAATGCCACTCCACAATCAACAATTCACTACCACGCCTAGTGGAACTCTATATTCTCATTATTCTCAACCATCACCAATTGTCATTGGATTTCACACATATTCAATAGTTAGTGGCAAGCATATCCATACACATTGTCATAGATCTTTCATACCATAGGATGTTCATACATTCACATTTAATCAAAATTACAATCATGGCATTTATTCAACTACTCAAGAGCCATTCACAACAAACCTCATTATTATGAGTTAACATTATATCATATTCATCATCCCAATCACACATGTTACATAACATCATTCAATCTAAATACATTCCAATCATATATTCATCAAATCATTCATCCAAGTCAAATTAGCACAACACCATCATATGCACACATCACTAATGGATGAAATCAAACATTTAGAATTATTACCCCCTCCTACCTCAAGAGAAGTAGAAATCAACGCGGTCAGATGATCCCGCCTCATCGATGGGGTTGTCTCCTACATTATACAATATGCCATATAATCAATTTTTTATTTAAACTACCAAGATTCAAGTGATCATATTTATTTCTTGGTGTTTTATATCATTTCAATCTCAAACCTTATATATTTCATTTCATCCACTGTAACATCCTAATTTCTATAAAAATAATTTAATTAAAGTGAATAAATGACAAATAATTATATATGGAAAGATTAATGTCCCAAAAGTATGGAAATAAATTAATTATGATTTATCATGATTTTTCATAATTTACTAAGCTTGGTGTACTAAAATAAATACTAGTTAAAATATGGGTGTCGGACCAAGTATCTCTGATTAAGATGACATTGGTCAGGGCTATTAAGAATATTATTGGGAATCTGAATATATATTTGGAATAATTTTTAGAATAAGTATTAAGCCTGAACAGAGATCCTGTTTGTTGTAAAACACAGAAACATAAGTGAAAGGTTAAAAACTTAAAACCAAAAACTCCCCTCTCCTCTCTAAAATTGACGCTGCTTTTTCCTCCAGGGGAAAAAACATTTTACTCTCTTTTCTCCCTATTCTCCCACTCATCTTCTTCATCTCTTCTACTTCCTAAAGCTTGAACAAATTGGTGTCTCTTCCCCTCTTCAATTTCATTTCTCCATTGTGCAAGAAGGAGACCATGGTGGCTTGAAGTTTCTCCCTCTCTTCTTAAATTTTTGTGTTCATCCTTCCTTCATTGGTACCCACTCTCTTTTCTGGGTATAAGGTAAGTCTCTCACCAATTTTAATGAGCTAAAGCCCTAGGTTATGGGTTATAATGGTTGGGAGAGTGTTTTGATACACATGGGTATTGAATGGAACCATTAAATGCATAAACCCTAAGGAAAGGAGAAATAAATGTGAACTTTTATGGGCATAGGAAGGGGTACACAAAAATATGGGTTGGAAGGTGATGAATCATATACATTAATTATGTTTGTTGAGTTTCTAATAAAACTCTAACCTTTGATTTTGGGGGAAATGTGTAATGTGGATGGGATAGGCATTTATTGATGAAGGGAATGTTATTAATAATAAGAAATTACCATAAATAATTATTTATAGTGGTGGTTGGAAGCCATAAATGAGAAACCCGCTTAAGGTGTTGGGTGAGAAATTTGCATAAGAAAGTAACCAAATTGAATGGGTGGTTGCTTTTAATTATAATGAGTTTTAGTTTAAGGGAAGGAATTCCCAAAACCTAAGGAAAAAGGAAAATGAAAGCTATTACAATCTAAGATATAATAGAACTCATATGGATGTATGTATTAGTGATAATCAAGGAATTGATGATGTTATTGAATGAATGTTTAATTAAGTCCTTAGGACTTGATAATTCTTGTAAAACGGGATCATCAACCCTGGAAGAGTACTTCTCTTGAGGTAAGAGAGGAGTGTAATTTCTAAATGTATGATACCTTATGTGATAATAATGTGTGTATTAATGTATAATTGCATGTTCTTCCTTGAATGGATGTAGTACCTCATTATATGATATGAAATAGAGATAGAAATCTTGTGATGATTGATTGTGGAATGACACCTTGATGAGGTTATGAATTATAGAGTGTGTTGATGACATGCTATTTGCTTTCCATGTATGGATTAGCAATTATATGAAATCCTTGGCTAGAGTAACCCTTGAGTATTGTGAATGGTATGCCTTGGAGAATGATATATATGTGATTGTGTATCACTAACTATGACGTTGAATGTGAAATTATACCCCTAAATCGAGAGGGTGAGACATTCCTTGCAAGGTGAAGGCTAGCATGAGCATTATTGCATTCATAGCATGCATAGCATTTCATTTGAATGTGGTTGTGATCACAGACCAAAAGTCTTGCGGGACTAAAATATGAATGATTATAGTGGTTAAAATCACTTGGTACCTTGAATAAAATTGGTCTTGCGGGATTATGAAAGGAGTACCCCATGCGTTGTGAGAAACCAATGTGAATTGAAACAAACATGGTTGCGATCATGAAGAATACCTTGCGGGGTTATGAAAAGGGAGTACCTCATGCGTGGCGGGAAACCAACATGAGATAAATGATTATAGTGGTTATGATCACTTGGTGAAATGAAAATCGGATCCGTTGCATATGCATTCCTAATTACAACATATGCATTAGCCATAGGGACATGGCATTTGAGTGAAGCAAAATTGAGAAAGGGATACCCTATTAAAAATGATGTGAGATATATGTGTGAAGTCCACTTTTGGTTACCAACTATACTTGTGTTGTTGATTTGTGTGAACCCTTATGAATCTCATGAATTATGACAACGGATGTGATGAAATCATGAATCAATGATATGGTCTTATTTGATATGTCCTTGATGATGGCCTTATTATATTTGTATATATGAACATGTGTGTTCAAGGATTTTATAAAGTGGTTTGCTTCTTTGTTATTTGTACTACTTGATAGGAAAAGATGTTAGTTTGCATTCATACTTATATTATCATAATTGTTGGATTTTCATCATTGAGAAAGTATACTCACTCTCCATGTTATCTACTTTTTAGCCTTTGTGTTGTAGGGCTTGACCATGGAGAATGACCTTTCAAGAGATGAGGTATGGTATAAAGAAATGATTGGTATGGATGCCTTGGTGGCATGGTTTGATTTTGATGACTTACACATCTCTTAGGGATTTTTTGTATACCTATGACTTATTTTGTATAGCCATACCATAGATAGTATTTTGTATGTATGTGGATGATTGGATATGGAAGATTAGATACTTTAGATTGATGATTGATACATTAGGATCATTGGAAAGAACTTGTGATTATTTTGTATCACCAATGTAACCTATGATGATTGTTGATAGTTGAACTTGTTGGCCATGTTAATGGTATTGATGCACCATGTATGTGTTTGGATTAGAATAGGCTTGAGTATTGAGCTATATCATGTGTTAGAATGTGGATTAAATGTAGAAACATGAACATGATGAATTTTTTGTGAATTTTTAGGCATATTTAAGGAACTCATGGGTCAAAATGAGTTTTATGAAAAATTGGTGGCTTAGGATGGTCACACTAGCATATATACATGAATTGTGACTTATAGAAATTGGAATGGGTCAATTCCACTAAGAATAGACCCTTGAGTGCACAAAAATGCTCAAAAATGGACTAAACGCATTTATGCGCATAAGTCCTTTGTTTTTGGGAATTTTTAAGTGCGGCCGGTGACTATACGTCACAAATAATTTATATTAGTTGGTGTCAAATTTTGGTGGGTATTGGAATTCATATGGAAAAGTTAGGGTATGTGGAAGTTAGATAAACCAGTAATTTTGGGCACTGTCTGCTGAACTGCTATCATGAATCAATTCACAACAGGTATGAATCGATCCATGAGCCACTATTTTTATTTCGTAGAAATTTGAGGACCACGTGAATCGATTCACACCAGGAAGGGGAATCGATTCATAGCCCTGTCTTTACTGTCCATTGTAAAATCCTATGCGTGAATCGATTCACCAAATATGGGAATCAATTTACAAAGTCCTGTTTTTGCCAAATCTAATGTGTGAATTAATTCACACCAGGAGGGGAATTGATTCACAGGCCCTGTTTTTATATTTCAGTGTAGGATCCCACATGTGAATCGATTCACCAAACTTGGGAATCGATTCCTAGCCCTGATTGCATACTGTTATTGATTTCCTGAAACTTGGGAATTGATTCATATATTCCTTGAATTGATTCCCGGCCCTGTTAATGTATATTTTCACTAGTTTAAAGGGTAATTGACATTATTGGGCCAACGTATTCTCATGTAGCTAAGTGTACATCTTCTCCATACATTTTAACCATTAATTCATGTTTTCTTGCCCCTTTTTCCTGATCCATTCATACTTGTAAATTAACCTATGCATTCCGATATTCATTGAATGATAAGTGTGAAATTATTAATCGGGGTGGTGTGTTGACTTAAGTTACTTACCTTCTCATATCTTCTTATATGGGATAGGTCTTTATATAGATCCAGGTTAGTTGTTGAATGTTTAAATTGTGGTGTTCTTCTTCCTTCATTCATTTTTAAAAACCATGAAAAAATTTACTCCCGTTTCCATTATTCAAATAATTAATATTATTAACCTAAATACCGGATTAAGGGCACCACATTGGGTGGTATCTAAGCATGACATGCGTTTAGTGAATCATTGTCATTGATGCTTGATCTTGTGTAGGTTGATTGTGATTAATACTTGATTTATATAAGTTTGGCCAAGCTTTCTTCACACTATTCTCTCTCAATGATGAATTCTTATGATCATATGAATGCTCATGACATTATAATATAATGATATGCCTTCCATAAGCTTTAATGTGAATTGATTGATGTTGGACTCCATGATGGAGGGCCATAGATTATCTATATGATGAATTACTATAGTATGAGATTAAAGGCATGTTTATGAACTAGTTAACTGATGTTGGTTGAATTTAATGTTATGGTTATAGATGTTGTGATGGCTCGTCGTCGTCAAGATAATGATGACGCTATAGCTAGAGCTTTGAATCATTTTGCTGACCTTCTCGAGTCACAAAACCGGGATAGACAAGAAGCAAAAAGGCAAGCTACTCCTATTGCTCAAGGCACCCAAAGCCTTGACAAGTTCTTGAAGAGGAAGCCCACTAAATTTCATAGAGGATTTAGGCCCGAGCAAGCCTATGTTTGGATCTGCAATATTGAGAGGATCTTCGATAGCTTCGAATGTACTAAGCTCTAGAAAGTGGAGTATGTTGTTTTCAGGATGAGGGATGAAGTTGAGACTTGGTGGAGACTCACCAAGAGTAGAATGATTGTTGCTGTCATTCTCTTGACTTGGGAAAATTTTAAGCTTGAACTTATGAGGAAGTATGTTCTTGAAAGTTATAAGAGTAAGAAGGAGCTTGAGTTCATTGAACTTAAGCAAGGCACCATGAATGTAAAAGAATATGCTTCCAAATTTGAAGAGTTATGGGAATTTTACCCTCCCTATTTGCAAGAGGGAACCAAAGCCTCAAAGTGTGTGAAATTCGAAAATGGTCTATGCCCTGATATTTAAAGGGAAATATGTCATCAAGAGATCCAAAGCTTCACGGTACTTTTGAATAAGTGTCGTATTTATGAAGAGCGTGCACCACCTCATCATTCTAAATTTGACTCTAAGTTGAAGGGTCATTCTTCTAAGTTCAAGAAGTATAGAAGTTTCAATAGGGGAAGTTTCCAAAGGGGTGCTCACTCTAATGCTAACCTAGGGGCGGTGGTCATGGTAACACCTTTGGTTGGGGCAATGCAAATGCCAATGGGCCAAAATCTAATAGGTGTGGTGGACCTTATTATGTTCGTGAGTGTGTTCACCGTGATGATATGATTTGCTTTAATTATGATCAAGTGGGACATATTCATCCTGTATGTCCTTTGCTTACAAGGTGAGCTCTTATGCAAGCTGATACTCTTAACTGTGCTATTGCTCCTACTCATGCGAACCGCAGAGGCCACAATGGTGCTTGGGGACACGGTAATAGAAATAATGATGGCCAAAATGGTGGTCGTGGTGGCTATAATGGTGGAAGGCATGGTAATGGCCGTGGAAACGGCAATGGTGCTCGAAAGGGCAACGGAAACGGTGATGGAAATGGTGGGAATCACCAACAAACTCCTAGAAGAGTGTTTGCTGTGACCGGTGAGGAAGCAGCACAAGCTGGCAACTTGGTTGAATGTAAGTGTAAAATACTCGGTAATTCTATGCATGTTATTTATGATTCGGGTGCGACCCATTCTTTCATATCTGAGGATTGTATGCGGCGATTGAGATTACTGGTGAACTTGATGAAAAATGCTCTTATTGTTTCTACCCCAACTAGTACTTGTCTTAGATCGGTTAACAGTTGTGACGATGTTGACATGCTCCTAGAAGGGAGAAGATTTGTTTCTTCTTTTATTTGTCTACCTATGAAATGCTTAGAGATCATTCTTGGCATGGATTGGCTATCAGCCAATAAAGTCTTGGTTGACTGTCAACAACAAATTGTTATCTTCTCTTCTTCAAGCGTTGGGAGGTTCGATATGCGAGGTATAACTCAACTTTGCATACTATTATCTCTTGCTGATGGGGCTAATGGTCCTGATCCCTTTAATATTCTGGTGATGTTGGATTTTTTAGATGTGTTTCCCGAAGAGGTACCTGGTTTGCCACCTCTACGAGAGGTTGAATTCGCTATTGATCTCGTCTCCGGTGCGGAGCCTACTTCTATCGCTCTTTATAAGATGTCTCCTATGGAGTTAACTGAACTTAAAAAGCAAGTTGAGGAGCCACTTGAGAAAGAATTTATTCAACCCAGTGTATCACCCAGGGGAGCTCTTATGTTGTTGGTAAAGAAGAATGATGGAACCATAAGATTATGTGTTGATTACCGCTAATTGAATAAAATGACAATAAAGAATAAATATCCCTTGCCTCGTATTGATGATCTGTTAGACCAATTGAGAGGTGCCATGGTGTTTTCAAAAATTGATTTCTGGTTATCATCAAATTTGGGTGAAGATCGAAGACATTCTAAAATCTGCTTTTAGAATGCGGTATGACCATTATGAATATGTTGTGATACCATTCGGAGTGACAAATGCTCTAGCGGTGTTCATGGATTACATGAACCGTATCTTTCATGATTACCTTGATCGCTTCGTGATGCTGTTCATTGATGATACCTTGGTATTTTCCAAGAGTTGCGAGGAACATGAAGAGCACTTGAGACTTGTATTGAACATTCTAAGGGAGAACCAGTTGTATGCTAAGCTCTCTAAATATGAATTCTGGTTGGTGAGCGTGATATTCAAATCAAAGAATACATGATCACGTGAGACCCTTCAAAGCTCTTCCAATACCTTTATCATGTGAGACCCTCAAGAATACATGATCACCAACTTGAAACTCAAGTGGTTTATGTCTCTTATCATAATAACTCTTCTGTCGGTCTTGAGAAATCTTCATATTCTCTTGTATCTTTCTAATTTTCTTGGTAGTCTCCTGAACAATCTCCTGCCCTAAAGGCAAACTCTCACCAGTTTCTAACCAACATAGAGGCGTTCTACACTTTCTGCCATCAAGTGCCTCATAAGGAGCCATACAAATACTACTGTGGTAACTATTGTTATAAGTAAACTCAATCAATGGAAGAAATATCTCCCAACATCCACCGTACTCAAGAACACAAGCCCTCAATAAATCTTCAATTGTCTATCGGTTTGAGGATGATAAGCAGAACTAAGCTTCAACTTAGAACCTAACTCATGATGTAAGCTTCCCCAAAATCTAGAAGTAAAAAGAGGATCACGATCGGATATAATAGTTGATGGCACACCATGCAATCTAACAATCTCCTTTATGTACAACTAGGCTAATTTCTCCAAAGAACTCTTCACATTCATGGGTAGGAAGTAAGCACACTTTGCCAACCGATCTACAATCACCCATATAGCATCATTTCCAACACGAGTTCTAGGCAAACCATAAACAAAGTCCACAACAATACTATCCCATTTCCAAACGGGGATCTCCAAAGCTCTCAAATAACCAGATGGTTTTTGATGCTCAACCTTAGCCTTCTGGCAAACAAGGCAAGATGCTACAAAGTTCACTACACCACATTTCATACCGGGCCACCAAAAAATTTTCTTCAAGTCTTGATACATTTTAGTGGAACAAGGATGAATGCTCAACACACTCTTGTGAGCTTCCTCAAGTACCAACCTTCTCAAATCACCACCAGATAAAACATAAATTCGGCCCTTCACACGCCAAATACCATCATGACTTCCGTTAAGAATGAATTCTTCCCATTAGCTTGAGCTTCTTTTATCTCAATCAAATACTTATCCTTTGCTTGTTGCACTTTTACACATTCAAGGAACACATTTGTAACCATCAACATCTCAAGGACATCCGCTTTGGGGTATAGATTTCCACACACACATTCATGTTTCTGAATTGCTTAATTAGCTCCATCTCTTTCACCATCATTGCGAAAACATGCAACGACTTCCGACTCAAAGTATCGGCAACTAAATTTGCATTCCCGGGATGGTATCTCAAATTAAACTCATAGTCTTTTAGAAACTCCATCCATTGTCGTTGGCGCATATTAAGTTCCTTCTGATCAAACAAATATTTAAGACTCTTGGGATCACTAAAGACTATAAATTTTGAGCCATACAAATAGTGTCGCCATAGCTTCAAGGCAAACACAACTGCCGTAAATTCAAGATCATGTGTGGGATAATTACCCTCAAACGGTCGCAACTATCTCGATGCATAGGCTACCACATGCTCGTTTTGTATCAACAACAACCAAGGCCAAGCTTGGAAGTATCACAATACACCACAGAGTCATCCAATAAATTGGGTAACGCCAATACGAGAGCAGAAGTAAGTCTAACTTTCAACTCTTGGAAAATCTTCTCATAATTAAGATTCCACACAAACAGTTGATTTTATGGGTTAGCTTTGTCAATGGCAAAGCCAAACAGGAGAAACCTTCAATAAATCTCCAGTAATAATCGGCAAGACCAAGAAAACTCCTTATTTCAGTCACGGACATCGGTCTTTCCCAAGCCATCACAGCTTCAATCTTTGATTGATCAACTACAACACCATCTTTGGAGATAACATGTCCACGAAATTGGGCCTCCGATAACCAAAACTCACAATTAGAGAGCTTCGCATACAACTCCCTCTCGCGAAGGATATTCAAAATAAGACGAAGATGTTCTTCATGGCTCCTAGAATAGACAAGGATGTCATCGATAAACACTACCATAAATTTATCAAGATAGTTATGGAAAATGCGATTCATGTAATCCATGAAAATCGCAGGAGCATTCGTCACACCGAATGGCATCACCACATATTTATAGTGGCCATAACACATTCATAAAGAAGTCTTTGGAATATCATCATCAGTCTTTACCTGAATTTGGTGATATCCGGAACGCAAGTTAATCTTAGAGAATACCATAGTATCCTTCAATTGATCTAAAAGATCATCAGTGCGAGGTTAAGGATATTGGTTTTTGATAGTCAACTTGTTAAGTTATTGATAATCTATGCATAACCTCATACTTCTATCCTTTTTTTCACCAATAAAATAGGCGCACCCCAAGGAGACACACTTGGGCGAATAAATTCCCATTCCAATAAATCTTCAAGTTGGCTTTTCAACTCAGTTAACTCCATGGGAGATATCTGATACAGTGCTCGAGAAACAGGTTCTGCACCCAGAACAAGATCAATAGAAAACTCCACCTCTCATGGGGAAAGTAGACCAAGTACCTCATCAGGAAGTACATCAGGAAACTCATATACAACAGGAATATCAATGGATTGATTAGCATTTCCTCCATCCATCATGCATAACATAATAAGAATTTAAGATATACCTTGCATATCAAAGCGCTCGGTATTCGGAGAAGGAAAGATGACACGTCAATTCTGACAATCCACTAAGACCTTGTTGGCAGATAACCAATCCATCCCCAAAATAACCTCTAAGTCCTTCATGGGCAAGCAAATAAGAGATATAACAAATCTCCTATCCTTAAGAATCATTTCAACATCATCACATCAAGTGACCACCCGCAAACAAGTACTGGTTGGTGTAGACACCATGATAGAACCTTTTTTATCATGCTTATTGGCAATTTCAATCGCCTTACACAATCTTTCAAAATGAATGAATGCGTTGCACCAGAATCAAATAACACATCAACACTATTACCAAGGATTTGACACTTACTTTGAATCAGATCACTAACTTGCGCAGCTTCTTCATTGGTCACGGCGAAGACTCTTCCAACAGTTTGTTGATTAGCACCATGATTGTGACCATTCCGGCCACCATTGCCATTCCCATGACCATTACCATTACCACGACCGTTGTTACCGTTACCGTTACCGTTACCATTACCATTACCATTGCGACCACCATTACGGCCGCCATTACCGTTTCCGCAACCACGGCTTGTAAAAGCACCATAGCCTCCACGGTTTGCATCATTACGAACCACCACATCCGTAGCATTCAAAGGACAATTAGGATGGATATGCCCCAATTGGTTGCATCTATAGTACACTACCGTCTCTTCATGATCACATTCACGAGCCAGGTGGTTCCCACCACATCAAAAACAACAAAGTCCTTGGCCATTACCTTGGCCACCATTAGCACCATGTCTTCCACCACCGCGTCCACCTTTAAGAGAAGAGGAACCACGCACAAAGTGTCTAGTCTTCTTGAAATTACCTTTCTTCTTGAAGCTAGAGGATTGGCCATTCAATTTGTAGTCATGTCCCAAATAACTCTTGAGAGCCACATCATTTTCTTCAAAGATTCTACACTTGTTCATAAGAGTAGGAAAGTGATAAGTGTTCTAGAACATAATAAATTAGATTTAATTTATTTAGAATTTAAATCATTTTGCACTATAGTTTCCCAATTTTCATGGTTTACATTTTCTTTCCACTGTATTCTGCTCGGGTATTTTATTTTGTAGGAATTAATAAAATTAAGGAGCATTAAGGACATATCACAGCCATTCTAAGGGTCAATAACAAGAGAAAAATCACCATCAGAAAGCTCTTAATCTCTTGGTGACAAATCGCCTTCTTGATCTCTTAACGTAAACCATTCTCAAACTTGACACACTTTAAAGCTTCGATACCTTCCTGTTGGAAATGAGGGTAGAACACACAAAAATCTTCAAATTTTAAGGCATAGTCCTCAACCGACAAGCTTCCTTGTTTGAGCTCCATGAACTCAAGTTCCTTCTTGCTCTTGTAACTATCCAAAAAGTACTTCCTTAAGTTCTACACCCTGAAGTTCTCCCAAGTCAAGGGAGTGTGAGCAGAAATCATATGCCCACGAGTCAAAATCCACTAAGACTTGGCTTCATCACGAATCATAAATACTGAATATTCAACTTTTTGGGCTTCATAACACTCCATACTAGCAAATATCTGCTCCAAGTCACGGATGCAAACATAAGCGTCTTCCGGTTTGTAACCCCCATAAAATTCAGAAGGCTTCCACTTAAGGAATCGGTCAAGACCATGATTTGGTTTCCCAATAGGTTATTGTTGCCGTTCAAGAATGTCGGCAAACTGGTTGAAAGCTTCAGCCATAGTGGCTGCATCAATGTTGCGTTTATTTGCCATCAATCAATCTAAACACACAACACAACAACACTTAGAAACTTGTATTTCTTTACTCAAGATCCACCAACCAAAGAAACAATTATCATAACACATATATCATCATAATGTAATTCACAATTTAAGGGTAAATATTGGAAAGGAAATGTCTGGCCGGGCTTAATAACAATCACACAATCATCACCATCATTCACAATATAAAACAGTGAGCAATTCAAGCTCCAACAATGCTTAACCATAGCAGTAACATCATAATATTGAGTAACTAGTGCCTTTGTAAGGCATAACAATGTTTCAACTACAAACAACAATATTTCAATGTCAAACAAATCCAATTCAATAAGAGAAATTACCTTTAAATAGCATTTAACTCACATAATCAACCAATGAACAATCAATGCTCTGATACCAAGCTGAAACGACCCCAAAATCGTATTAATAGAAATAATAGAAATGAGGGTAAATTTTTTGTGATTTTTAAAACAATTAAAGAATGAAAATAACCACAAGATAAAGCTTTAATAAGTAACCCCAGATCATTTAAAAGAACCTATCCCATATATGAAGATATGAGATGGTATATAGTTTAAATCAAGAGCGCTCCTTAGACAATCAATCACATGATCATCAATAAGGAATAGCAGAAACATGATTTATTTTAAGAGTAAAGGAAGGGTGTGAAAAGAGACTTGAAGATACTCAAATTAATTACTGAAATGTATTAAATATGGTTACACAATGATACATGATCATGCAATCGCTAAATAGGACCCAACACACATAAAAACAGAACCATTTTTGAAGAATCAGGGGCATGAATCGATTCTAGGCTGGCATGAATCGATTCATGTGTCCCAATGGCCCCAAATCCAATATAACAGGTAGATGAATCGATTCACCCTCCTTGGGAATCAATTCATGCTTCACAAATTAGCAAAAACAGGTGCAACAGGGGAGTGAATCGATTTACCCTCCCCTGGGAAACGATTCACACGTTCAGAATGGCCCAGATCAGGTTCATGAATCGATTCATCCCCATGGGGAATTGATTCACACATAAACGAGTAGCAAATAAATCGATTCATGAATACGGGAATCGATTCCCACCTGTAGTGTATTAGTAACAGATAGAAACTTAGTACAAACTATCAAATTTCCCAACTTAATACCCTATCTTTTTCATATGAAATCTTTTTCATATGAATTTCAATTGCCACCAAATTTTAACACTAGCTAAAATACATTATTTGTGACGTGTAGCCACTAGCCACACCCAAAAATTCCTATAAACGAGGGACTTGTGTGCATAAATGCGATTAACCCATTTTGAGGCATTTTGATGCAACTTAGGGATCAATTCTCAATGGAATTTGTTCATTCCAGTTTCTACAAATCACAAATCATGTATTTAAGTTATTAGAACCATCACATATTGCCCAAGGCTCATAAAACTCATTTTGACCCTATTGGTTCCTCAATTATGCATGAATTCCATATGCAAACTTCATAATTCAACCAATTCATCAATCAACATGCACATCAATGCCATCAATTGGCCATGAAACTTCATAATCAATATTTATTCAGCAATATAACAAGTAAAGTCATTGTATCTTAGTTAACATCAACAAATGTTAAGGTCACTACCAAAATCTGGCCTATCAAA
Organism: Clitoria ternatea; assembly: GCA_037962975.1. Taxonomy (NCBI): domain Eukaryota; kingdom Viridiplantae; phylum Streptophyta; class Magnoliopsida; order Fabales; family Fabaceae; genus Clitoria; species Clitoria ternatea. The sequence continues at coordinate 97,974,690 of CM075672.1, forward strand.
ACATATAATGGCTAATTTTCCAAAGTGACCCTCAAAATAAATGCCTAAACATCATCCAATATTCAAGAAACAAAAGAGGCATATACATGTATCAAGTGGTTTACAAAAGAGTGTCGGCCAAGGCTTACAAGCTTCCATTTCCATATTTACCTCCACCTTTGCTCAATCCTCCAAAAAAGTAGGATATCCAACATACCTACAACAAACTTTAAAAATGACAAGTAGGAGGTGAGTAACATATACCAATTGAATCAAAGACATACATTATGATGATACATATACATGTGTACATAACATATAATTCTCAAGAAGCATCATAAGCTTCATTTACATATCATACCATTCTATTCCAACATGTTCAAATCACTATATCCACAACACATGCACATATATATGCACATATCAAAATCATTGGCATTTTCAACAAAAGCCATCGCACACTGAATGTTAATACCACAACTTCTTTCCTTTGTATTTCTCAATTATCCATCGCCACCACGGGCTATCAACTAGGCATATCTCCAGCTATATGCAAATGCTCTTATGGTTAATGCATATGCACAATAGAATTATTAACAATTTACGGATCCGATTGTGGGAAATAACATCATAATCAAGTATGGGTCAAGCATAGGTGTGCTACTATACCCCTAGTGTAGTAGTAAATGTGTACACTTATATCTCAAATCATGCAATACATTACTCTTTTACTGGTACCAACCCGTTACCGCCCATATATAGCACTAGTCACCCCATGACTTGCGGATTCAACAACATGGCCTTACTTGCCATAAGTGCTACGGGCCCCTTCCAAACACACATCGAGAGAGCTGTGCCCCATCAGGACACCGAGGTCACTCACTCACCATCGAGTCGCCCACCCACTGGGCCCACCACATAGGGTGCCTCGCCACCAAACTATGAGCAGCTTCGTGATTCCATGAATCACTAGGGAATAAATACATAATTTAACCTGTGCACTGGGCCGCCCTTCTACTAGACCCGCCTATTGGAACCCCTAACATTCCACATAGACAGCGAATGACATACCATAGATGCAAATGCCAATCAATTCATTTCTCACACTATGCATCCTAAATATCACTCCACAATCAACAATTCACCACCACGCCTAGTGGAACTCTATATTCTCATCATTCTCAACCATCACCAATTGTCATTGTATTTCATACATATTCAATAGTTAGTGCAAGCATATCCATACACATTGTCATAGATCTTTCATACCATGGGATGTTTGTACATTCATATTTCATCAAAATTACAATCATGGCATTTATTCAACAACTCAAGAGCCATTCACAACAAACCTCATTATTATGAGTTAGCATCACATCATATTCATTATCCCAATCATACATGTCACACAACATCATTCAATCTAAATGCATTCTAATCATATATTCATCAAATCATTTATCCAAGTTAAATTAGCATAATACCATCATATGCACACATCACTAATAGATGAAATCAAACATTTAGAATTGTTACCCCCTCCTACCTCAAGAGAAGTAGAAATGAACACGGTCCGATGATCCTGCCTCGTCGATGGGGTTGTTTCCTACATTATACAATATGCCACATAATCAATATTTTATTTGGTGTTTTATACCATTTTAATCTCAAACCTTATATATTTCATTTCATCCGCCATAACCACCATGAGTTAGGTGCCCAAATTTATTTATCATGCAATTAAAGCTAAGCCCCTTCATAGGTTTCCATACTAATTATTTTCCCACCACCACTACCAATCATCTAACCTCATTAATGGCCATCTACCATCAAAGTTACCATCATACATCACTAAATACATTCTTCTAACATTAATAAATATTTATCCACTCACATTTCATATTTCCCCCAATTTTCAAAGGTTAGGGTTTCATCAAAACCCAACAACCATCATCAATGTCCATCTTTTTCCATCACATTTAATGTCATTTTCGTATACCCATATATCCCATCATAAAACTCACATTAAAAGCACCCCACCTAAGGGTTTCTCATCATAAATGCCTCTCTAAAGTAACCCGCATGCAACCAAACATTCTCCCAACACCCATAACCCAAAACCTAGGGCTTAACATCATTAGAAATGGAGAGAAACTTACCTTAAGCCAAGAAAATGAGTGGATACCAATGGGGAAGAAGAAGAGCACAAAAATAAGGAAGTCTCCAACACAAGCTTCTCTTTCTTGCTTGATAAGGAGAATGAAAATGAAGAGTGGAAGAGAAGGTACACACCACACTTTATGGGTTTCAAGAGGAAAAAGAAGATGAGTGAAAGAGGAAGGGAGAAGAGAAATAGAGCTTTGCCTTAGTGAAACAGAGAGTGTCGTAAGAGTGAAGAGAAAAGAAAGGAATTAACATTTTAATTTGGCCCATCACTTAAGTTTTCTCCATTTTACAACATACAGGATCTTTGTTCGGGCTCAATACTTTATCTAAAAATTATTCCGAATACATATTCAGACGCCTAATAATATTCTTAACAGCCCTGACCAACGGTACCTCAATCAGAGATACTTAATCCAACACCCATATTTTAATCAAGTCAATTTCACACCCTATATAACTCACTCCTGTAGCCTACAGCCAACACAGTAGTCATCCAATAGTATATTATCCCATTTTAAATTACAAAAAAGATAATTTTGTTTCATGTACAAATTTTGGAAAAGAAAAACCACCCTTTTGTGTCTATTTTTGTAATGTCAGAATTTTATTTCTGGACAACAATCTAACAATCATACAGCTAGTTACAATCACAAACACCAAAAGCAATAACTAAATGTTCACAGAATAACATATTAATGTTTGTCATCTATTATAAGAAACTTACAACATGAATTCAAAGAGTATCATTGCATAAAACTATATAAAATCCAAATACAGATTCAGTCCCTAAGTAATAAACATAACAGGAGTCCCATAAAAACATTATAATTGACATAACCACTAACTAGAATCCTCACTACAAAATTCAGCTTGAATTTCATTATAAATATTTATAACATCCTGGTCTTTTCAAGAAAGGCCTGTAGGGCCAATTATTGTCCTTTATGGATATTTAAGGTTAATTGTTTATGTTTATGGTTGCGGCTAGTGATGTGATGCTTCATATTGATGCTTTTGGGGGCTTTGGCCAATTTATTTGTCATGTTGTGGGGCGTAGAGAGGCCTATTTGTGTGATATGGTGTAGTGAGTTGGTGAATATTTGATGATTTAATTATTGAGTGAGATAAAATTGGTGAGGAGTGATTAATTTGGTTAATTATTTGAATAATTGATTAAATAAAATAAGATTAAATATGGTAATGCAAGTTATTTTACTCCTACAAGTTGAACTTTTTTTATATGATTTTCGTGTACCCATTTCCTTACCCTCTCTTACTCTAGATATATTTGTTTCTCCTTTTGATATAGGATGGGGAAGGATCTAGCTATCTTTCTTCAAGTTGATAGGGAAAAGGTTACCCTAAACCTAACAAAAATGGTCAGAAGCATGGAAACATGGAAGATAGATGGGGGTTGATGGAAGGGATCGAAGATGATGAAGGAGATGCCACCAATTACTTGGATAAGTCTCTGCTTTCCACTCTAGGGATGGTCACCTAGTGATAAGAGCTTGAAAGGGGTTAGACTTTCTCTAACCTAAAGGAGAGAGTTTGCACTCAAATCTCACAAAGTGTAAATTTCATTCAAAACTAATGGTGTAGAATACATGGAGAGGTAATCCTTTTATAGGCAAGGTGGAGTGGTGGCCAAGCTAGGCAACTTAGGCTTCCCACTCTTTCTTAGGCCCAAAATCAACTAAAGTAGGAAATGTGGCCAACTACCAGGCCCAAAATGATGTACAAGGCCCAAAAGTGACCCAACAATAAACCTAAACTATTCTGAGGACAACTAAAATTATTTACAAACTATGCCCTCATCATACTCCCCCTCTTAAAAAAAGATTTGTCCTTAAATCCTGTAAAGGAAAAGAGAGTAATGAGTTCAAAAATAAAAAATAAAGAAAACTAAAATGTACAAGAAACAAGATAGGGTATTGACCACAAGGATCAAACACTAACATTTTTATTTTTGAAAGGATTTTATAAGAAATATCAGCAAAGAACACAATCAAAAATTCCCATAAGAACACACATGTGAAACTATGAATACCTCTATGGCAGTTAATCATGCTACTATCTAAATGCAGTAAAATGAAAATATGAGTAGATGTAGTTATATGATCATGTGAGATATTACAAAATATTGACTTATCCTCAAAAATATGGATTTTCCTCAAGGGATCATAGTGAGTAATGGCATCTAAAGTTGGCACTAAAGTATGCATGTCATTCAATGTTGCCAAAAAGTCTCTATATAACCCTTTATGAAAATAAATCATATCAACATGATCATGGGTAAAATGTGAAAAATGTAATGAAATTGACATGTTAATTGATGGACAAAATGTTAATCCTATAAAATTTCTACTATGCAACATGATAACATATGAAATGACTCTTAGAAAAGACAATTCAAAAGAGTAAAGATATATGCTAATTGTAACACCCTAATTTTAATAAGTAATAAAACTAAAAATAGGGAAATTTTTTTTTCCACAAAAACAGCCACTGGACAGTCGGCATAGAAAGAAGAGGAAGGCAAGGGAGATAAAAGAATATTCATACGTATAGCAATCAGCGGGAGGAACAAGGCTGTCGATAATCAGCGGAGCACAGCAGCTTAAACCGGTCCAATCAGTTCAGCGAAATACATCAGCGCCAGGGCGAATCCCACGAACAACGCCCACCCGCTCAAGCGAGGTCCAACACCGCCTGAGCGAGATATGACAATGCAACAGTGGAAGCAGGAGATACTCAAGCGAAGCCCAACACCAGCATCCACTTGCTTCAGCGCGATCCCATACGCTTGGGCGAAACAGCTCTGGTCGCTCGGCGAGGCACGATTCGCTTAAGCGATGCCAACACGAAAGCCTTCCCAAACACACACTCACTGGAGCTAAGTCTAATTCGCTGGGGCGGACACAGGTACAAGGTAATTTCTCACTCGGATTTGGGACATAGGTTCACCCGGTAAATCATCACGCTCGTACTTCACTCGGGGGTCCTCATAACTCCTCATTTCATTCATATAGGTCACAAGTATAAACCACTCGGTCTACAGATCCTCACTCACTCGGATTTTACATCATTCACTCGGATTATAAACATCTTACACTCAGAACCCATTCCATTTTAAACCACTACACTAACTCCTCTCTCGGAAAAAGATCCCTTAAGGTTTTCACTCGAAAATACGAACTCTACCTCACTCGGGTTTACCTATATTTTTCACTCAGGATCACTCAGCGTATTCATTCGGAAATACCCAAATACTATAGTCTCGCTCAGAATCATCAACTCAGCACAATTCATTAATCAACAACCTTCGAATCATTTAACAACACATTCCAGTCGGAAGACGCATCAAATCAACATAGAGTACATATGTATGAATATATGTTCCCAGAAACATAGATATACCCACAATTCCAATCTACCGACCCATAAACATGTAACCATATACTCGGAATACCCATTATCTTGATATTATGCATTTACCAATACTTACGATACCATACAAGTGACACCATGACTATTCTATCTTTATAAATGAATATATTTAATCGTCATTTTACATGAGAGCCGGCCAAGGCTACACGGACAGAACATAATAATGCAATACAAGTACTCAACAGTCGGAGTGCACTACACTCGGACTTGAGACCCTATCATCATTTTCGAGCACGACCTGCACACACTGAAAAATGGTGTAGGGGTGAGCATCTTAGATATTAAATGATAGATACTGACTCGGGTTGTCCCACAATTATACAGCAGTATTTATATACACTCAATCATACATGGCAACGATTAAAGTCAAAGCAATACCAATCAACTAGGACATACATCAGACTCTTACCGATCGGAATTCATCAGTCACCATTCGGCCAGGTGCACATATACAGCCAATAACATTAATATAATAACAATCAGCAACATGATAATACCAACGAATCAGAACGCACATATTCAACATTTTTCGATCAGAATCTAACAGTTCTCACTCGGCTATATACGCATAACATTTCAATAACATTAACACATATTCATGGAGCAAACTTCAATCAGCATCAACTGCGTATACACACAGAATACTCTCTCGGTTATATCTATTCATCATCTCCTTAACATCATCACACGCATAATCAAATTCCAGTCAGCATCAGCAATAAATATACACAGAGTATTCACTCGGTTATACACATTCATCCTTTCATTAACATCATCACATGCATAATCAATTCCAAACAATATCAATCAGTTAATACACACAGAGTATTTCACTCGGTTATAAACATTCATCATCTCATTAACACCTTTGCATGCATAACCAATTCCAAACAATATCAACAGTTAATAGGCACATAGTATTTCACTCGGTTCCGCATTCGTGTGTATCGGTTTAGACGTTGCAACGTAGGCTCTCAGCCTTTTTATACATAGCTCTCAGCTATCAAATCAGCTCCTAGCTGCTTGGCCGTTTTACAGGTACCCAACCGTTTGCCCACAGGTGACACCAACGCTCTCAGCGCCAACGGAGGTATTCACAGGCAGCCCGAGTCCCACTCAAGGGCTACCTTGAGTCCCACTCAAGGATTTCATAGCGTCCCACGCTTTAATAACCGATGGTAGTGTCCCACACTACGTGCTCCCAGCACACGCATCCCATGCGCCACACGCGGATTCATCACACAACACAGAGTTCATATACACAGCCATACATGCATCTCATGCAATCGGTGCTAGGCATTAACAGAACTCAACAACACATGCATCTCATGCAATCGGTATAGCACATCACCAAAACCCAACAGTACATGCATCTCATGCAATCGGTATAGCACATCACCAAAACTCAACAGCACATGCATCTCATGCAGTCGGTATTGGACACTGTCAGATTTACTAATTTCACATCCTCACACATGTAGTCAGCATTTCAAGCTTACAGTAACTTGCACATCCCATAAACCACACAGTAATCATCAACTGCACTGTAACATATTCATTTCATATAATCATGCAATATTCTCAAGGCTATTAACATGCATTTTGTTAGGAATCCTATTAGGGTCAGACAGCGGAAACACAAAGGATTCCCAAGAAAAGATTGCAAACACGTATGTCTCAAAGCATTATGCTAAATTAAAATTTTAATTAGGGTTTACCTCTTGTAGACGCAGAACAAGATCCTCGATCGAAGCAATTGTAGCTTCGCCCTTAGGAGTCCACACGAGCACTCCTACCAGAAAACTAACGATCCGAATGCTAGTACGGAATTTTAGTGTAATCTAATTTCTGAGCACCAGCCTATGAGCATCTCATGCTCTATATATAGGCTTAGGTCTTGACCTGAGCTCTCATTAAACATTGGGCTCCTGACTCATTCTAAATGAGTTAGGCCCAAATAGTTTTATTTTCAGTCCAACTAAAATAAAACTATCCTCTGGTGGGCTTACTCTATGTGTGTGACCCTATAGGTAAAATATTCGGTTATATTAATAATAAACTATTTTATTATTAATATAAAATAAGAGCGGTATCTAGCAATACATCATTATGTCTGAATATTATTTATCATCGACATGACCTATAAGTGATAATTATTTTATATATCTATTCCTTTTCTCACGATATCTAATTGGGCCCAAGGCATGGTCGTCGTCATCCTTGTATGGCCCAATTCATTTTACTTGATACCAGAGTAGACTTTATAGAATAAATATCTAATATTTATTCGTCCTAGCATGGCCATGCATTTTATTAGTCTCACTCCATCAAGTGGCCCATAGATATCACTCCTGTCACATAGGAGAGACAAATTCCATCTACATCACTCACATCCCTCTGCATAATTTATCTATTGCCTAATCACAATCTTTATGGTCATCTTATTACAGATAACGTTTGATTGTGTTAAAACAATAAACTCCTTATGTAGGAATTATAGTGACTTCAGGTCGAAGGACTACATACCATTATCACATTGAGAACCGTTTATGACACTCATGTAACGATCCATGCAACGTTCTCATGGTGGGTCTGTCCAGTACAACATTACTCTTAATGTGTACCCGTGTAAAGTCTTGATATCATATATCCATGATTTGTGAGATCAAATCATCAGTACATTCACACACTAATCTTAATGTATTTATATGTCCCCATGTAAATACTTGATTAGGGACGTTTTAGGAATAATTCTCATATGACCTATTATTCTAGGATAAATAGCATTTGTCTAAAACTGAAAATACTAATTTTATTAATAAGTTAAAATTGATATATTAATAGCTCGTAGTGCATACACCAACACATTTCACATACGAAATCAAACATGCATTACTCCACACCAAGTCACCATGCATTCGGTATCATATACTCACCATGCAAGCAGACATAGAATCGGACATAAAGTCAGCAAACCATTGACACCCGTAACCCGTTCATAACCCATGCATTTAAGATAGAAGATACCCCCCTACCTGGACTGAAGCTTTCAGTCGGTCAACACGACGCTCAGTTCCAGAAGAACACTGAGTCACTCTTAGCACATCTGCATGCAAGAGCAGGGGAGGCCCAAGACGTCCAGCTCTCAGCTCGCTCCCTGGAATGGCTCCATCACAACGCTGTGAACACTCCAACCACCTTGAAGCTCCTCAAAGCGCAGATCTCCACTGAGACTTGGCAGCTTCGAGCAAGGAAAGGAAGAAGGAGGGAAGCCGGCGAAGGAATGAAGGAACAAGGAAGGAGATAGGTTGCATGCAGAGGGAATGCACACCCTCACCCTCACTGGCTCATCGAGTAAGGAAGGAGGACTCCGATCCTCAGCCACCATTGTTGCGGACTCACGAAAACAGCGAGTAGAGAAGAAAGAAGAAGAGAAGGGGAGTGAAGAGCGAAGAAGAAAGGAGAGAAAACAGAAGGAAGAGAAGTCTGAAGGGGAAGAATGAGTGATAGTGTACCCATATATGCATGCACGGAGAGAGAAGGGAAGAGTGGGGTGGGAAAGCGTGAAGCAGTACACCAAACACAATCAGCCAGCAATTATTAATTAACCACTCTTAACCAGTCATTATTTCTTAAGTTGAGTTAATTAAGTTAATTATAATTAACAAATAATTTTCCCACCTTGCAATTATTATTTCAATGATTTATTTTCATTCGGCAATTAATTATTAAATCGGGATGTTACAGTTCTCCCCCTCTCAAAAGAATTTCGTCCTCGAAATTCAATCGGTAACTTACCTTACATACCTAACTCAGAAAATTGCTGTCTCAAGTACTCACACGACTGTGCTTCCACAAGCATTCACCGACCGGACCACAATTTCACTCGGCAAGGATTCACCACTCAAGTGGTTTACTGACCGCGCCACAATTCCAGTCTGCAAGACACAAAAGTCAGGTCCCACCTGATTACAACCTCATCACAGAATTTAATATATATTTGGGGATTCAATTTCTAAAACGTACCATGTCCCTCATTTAACTTAGCCAATTTCGTCATAAGCAGTGGCACTTCCTAATTTCTTGGCCGTTCGGCCATATACTCTCAACACCATTTGGCATATTCACACCATCGGTTTCCTGACTCGAACGAGTTACTCGGCACAATAATGAAATCACATAAAGCATAGGCTCGACATTGTGTCATGGGGAACACATCCTTAGAGGTTATTCAACCAGTTGGGAAAAATTCAATCGATAAACAACACCACCGACTCCCAAAATACTCACTCCCGACCGATTTCTCTCGGACCAAACCCTCAGGTTTTCAAAACCTGACCACAAAATCTCTTTTTTACACCAAAGGGAACACTCAAGGAATTTCCATGTGTTTCAATTAACACAATTTACCCGGATTTGCTTCGCATATACACTACACTAAATTTTGAAATCTTAGATTCCTACCCATACTTCCGGCTAATTCCATGCTTTTATCCTGAGAGTTTCACTCGGTCCTCTTACACAAAACATCACTCGGGGTTTGAGGGTAATTCTCACCAGGAAATCCTTCCACTTACCAGAAATTCACTCGTAACTCGAGCCTACCTCGAAACCAAACCTGAGTTCAAGCTCAACAGTCCCAATCACTGACTTGAGTACGACTTTAATTAAATCCTTCACTCGGATATCTACTTCCTCTCGGAGCCCCCTTCACTCAGAAACTTGCACACTCTAAGTTCCATTTTTCGACCAGAAGGACTTTTCTCCTGGAAGATCACTAGGTTGGACATCCCAAGGGTATTAGGAATTCTACACTTGCTATCTTACTATTTAGAATCATTCCACACGGTGCCATTCCACTCGAAAGTGATACACTCCGAGTCACGTCACTTGAATCTTACCTTACCCAGGAGGTTACGCTCAGACACTATTCCCTTAACTTAGTAATGATCCTCTCAATAAGGTTCTACTCGAAACATCATAATTTTCACTCAGCGGTTCTTTCCCACAAGGTCTTCACTTGGAATTGTCTCCACTCTTACACACTCAGAATATACTAACCTTTCCCGAGCAATTCCTAACCTTACAATTTAGTTTGGCTCCAATCCTGGTTTCCTCATTAGGCTTACAGTATCACTCGGTTAACCTTTCAAAACTCCAATTTCAGTGACAGTTTGATCACCCTTCTTATTCCAATACCAATCATCCTTTTAGTAGCCAATCCGTACCCAGCAACCTCTAATCCTCTTGGAAGTAAACACGTCAAGGTCAAACAAACCCTCTACCTTCATTTTGGTAAACAATCGTATAATACTCATTTAATATAACTCTCATCATCACTCGGAATCATCTGAAAGACTCACCATCACCATAAGCAGTTACAGCTTCACCTGCCCGACTCATGAATTGCTGCATCCAACTTATAGGATGACGTCTCATTCCTATAGGGTTACAACAATTACATAGTCACTGCAACATGTACGCTGCCACATTACCTATGGCAGGAAAAGTCATCTCAGAGCAGCATGCCTCACACGGACCAGACTCACCCAACTAATACTAATTCACACGGTAGTTAATGGCAGTTCACACACATAAGTAATACACCTACATCAACATCATGCATCACATAGGGTACATCACGCATCAATAATCATGAAAATTATTTATCACTTCCGTAAAACAGTATGATGGCAATACAACAATCGGCTTCTAGCCAACACCGAGTGAATATTTCCTCTAAACCTTATTCCTCACAAAACCATGGCTCGGATTAAATTCTTAATTCTCAGCTATATAATAATATCACTCCTTTGGGTTCACGCAAGTCACTCAGGATTAAGCAATTCACAATCACATATGCTATTATAACACATCATGAACTCAGCAATGGCACTAATGTACATACAGACACTCAGTCGGATTTCATACCAATTATTCATGGCTATATTATTGTTCACTACATCATGCACCATAACCACAACATCATATTGCACTTGGTAATAGCATCGACATATACATATACTCATCCAATCAAATTTACCCAAATCAATTCCAAACTACATTAAGGGTTTCATTCACAATATCATATCCACATATTCATATAATTCACACTAAGCTCATTTATCATCATAAGTGTACACACAGTCATTCAATCAGAAATTGTACCATAACATACGTTCTCAATTATAACATTGCATCACACTTGGCAACAGCATTAATACATGTACATTCACTCAGTCAGACCTTATTCATACAACATCATCAAGTCGGAAACTACTCAAATCATTCAAATCTATGCTGATCATGTCAGCCTCAATAATAATGCTCTTATACACATGTATTCATGCAGTCGGTGAATCAGATGCATACAATTTATTCACCAGGAGTCCAACTCCAATACACTCAGCATTTGCCTTGAGTCCAACCCAAGGACTTTCATTAAGCATCCAATGCTCATGCTCCAAGCATGGCCTCGAGTCCAACTCGGAGGTCTTTTAGGATTAATCTCAGAATCCTCAATACCCCACGCATTCATCTGATTGCCCACTCTGAAAAACATTCAACGCTGATGCATTTCATTATAAATCACACACAGCTCTTATTTGCTGACTCATAGCATAAGCCACTCGACATTCTCATTAGCATATATATATATACACATCTTTCAGACGGGGTATCATCACAATGATTTACAATTAATATCTATCACAATATCCGGGTGTTGCATGCATCAATAATTAATCACACACAAATCACGTATTTCAATCATCAAACAACTGTCATGTTTCAATTATAGAGCAATACATAAAAGCAGTTCACCCGGAACCCATCCAAATTACATCGTTTCAACTCATATAGATCAGCATATAAATATATCCATCAATCATTCACTCAGTTATCACAAACCAGGAACCAAGACTCTATCATAATCTAATTATTCAATCAGGGTTCACCCTCAATCACCTATATCATATATATATATATATTACGTAGGGTTCATGTGCTAGGTTACAAAACATCCGTCACAAATAGCACTCGGCAGTAATGGTAACACTCCTATTTACAAGTATTCAGTCAGTATTTTTTAGAATTATTAACATGCATTCGTGGACAGAGTCACACCATCACTAAACAGTTCACAAATACCACAATCCAGGAGTTGCATGCACAACTACTCAATCTTAGTACAGCTACCAACACATCTCATACATAACACATCACATGATAATCATTCAAGCCTCAATGAGTTACTACATAATTGTTCTACTCGGCTCAACAACTCACAAGGTTAATAAATTATTAGACTTAAAATCCCTAAGGGGTCACTATTTATCCAGTATCCCACGATGGGTACCTCACAATATTCAATATTGTTATAAGGTCTAGTACCATTCACTCGGTTTTTCACACACCAAACCAAGACAGTATCCAAGTCAAACAGATGTTCTATTTCACATTCATTCGTTCATGGTCATGCCTAATCAACTGGGTCACTACACCTATTGGTCCAGCATCTAGTCCATCACTCACTTGGTTTCTTCAATCGCCACCGAGACACAACCCCAATTTTAACATATATCCGATCTCACCTTTACTCACTTATTACACACCCAGATTTTCAACATAGGAACTACATCCCATCCCTTATACTACAAATCATATACATCATATACCATTCATTCATCACACATTCAAATTCCTCAACAAGGCACAGGCATACAACCACACCATTCATAGTCAACATACACCAAATCCAATAGAAGATCATAAGCACATATCATCACAGGAGTCATGATGGAACAGGTATCAACATACAATAGAATATCATAAGCAATTGTGACAATCTGGCTTAATGCACTCAACTGCCCACTAACAGTAGGCAAACCTTGGCCATGGACCTTTTGGTCTGCTCTGATACCAAAATATAACACCCTAATTTTAATAAGTAATAAACCTAAAAACAGGGAAAAAAATTTTTCCACAAAAATAGCCACTGGACAGTCGGCATAGAAAGAAGAGGAAGGCAAAGGAGATAAAAGAATATTCATACATATAGCAATCAGCGGGAGGAACAAGGTTGTCGGTAATCAGCGGAGCACAGCAGCTTAAACCGGTCCAATTAGTTCAGCGAAATACATCAGCGCCTGGGCGAATCCCACGAACAGTGCCCACCCGCTTAAGCGAGGTCCAATACCTCCTGAGCGAGATATGACAATGTAACAGCGGAAGAAGGAGATACTCAAGTGAAGCCCAACACCAGCATCCACTCGCTTCAGCGCGATCCCATACGCTTGGGCGAAACAGCTCTGGTCACTCGGGCGAGGCACGATTCGCTTAAGCGATGCCAACACGAAAGCCTTCCCAAACACACACTCACTAGAGCTAAGTCTAATTCGCTGGGGCGGACACAGGTACAAGGTAATTTCTCACTCGGATTTGGGACATAGGTTCACCCGGTAAATCATCACGCTCGTACTTCACTCGGGGGTCCTCACAACTCCTCATTTCATTCATATAGGTCACAAGTATAAACCACTCGGTCTACAGATCCTCACTCACTCGGATTTTACATCATTCACTCGGATTATAAACATCTTACACTCAGAACCCATTCCATTTTAAACCACTACACTAACTCCTCTCTCAGAAGAGGATCCCTCAAGGTTTTCACTCGGAAATACAAACTCTACCTCACTCGGGTTTACCTATATTTTTCACTCGGGATCACTCAGCGTATTCATTCGGAAATACCCAAATACTATAGTCTCGCTCGGAATCATTAAATCAACATAATTCATTCATCAACAACCTTCGAATCATTTAACAACACATTCCAGTCGGAAGACGCATCAAATCAACATAGAGTACATATGTATGAATATATGTTCCCAGAAACATAGATATACCCACAATTCCAATCTACCAACCCATAAACATGTAACCATATACTCGGAATACCCATTATCTTGATATTATGCATTTACCAATACTTACGATACCATACAAGTGACACCATGACTATTCTATCTTTATAAATGAATATATTTAATCGTCATTTTACATGAGAGCCGGCCAAGGCTACACGGACAGAACATAATAATGCAATACAAGTACTCAACAGTCGGAGTGCACTACACTCGGACTTGAGACCCTATCATCATTTTCGAGCACGACCTGCACACACTGAAAAATGGTATAGGGGTGAGCATCTTAGATATTAAATGATAGATACTGACTCGGGTTGTCTAACAATTATACAGTAGTATTTATATACACTCAATCATACATGACAACGATTAAAGTCAAAGCAATACCAATCAACCAGGACACACATCAGACTCTTACCGATCGGAATTCATCAGTCACCATTCGTCCAGGTGCACATATACAGCCAATAACATTAATATAACAACAATCAGCAACATGATAATACCAACAAATCAGAACGCACATATTCAACATTTTCCGATCAGAATCTAACAGTTCTCACTCGGCTATATACGCATAACATTTCAATAACATTAACACATATTCATGGAGCAAACTTCAATCAGCATCAACTGCGTATACACACAGAATACTCTCTCGGTAATATCCATTCATCATTTCCTTAACATCATCACACGCATAATCAAATTCCAGTCAGCATCAGCAATACATATACAAAGAGTATTCACTCGGTTATACACATTCATCCTTTCATTAACATCATCACATGCATAATCAATTCCAAACAATATCAATCAGTTAATACACATAGAGTATTTCACTCGGTTATAAACATTCATCATCTTATTAACACCTTCGCATGCATAACCAATTCCAAACAATATCAACAGTTAATAGGCACATAGTACTTCACTCGGTTCCGCATTCGTGTGTATCGGTTTAGACGTTGTAACGTAGGCTCTCAGCCTTTTTATACATAGCTCTCAGCTATCAAATCAGCTCCCAATTGCTTGGCCGTTTTACAGGTACCCAACTGTTTGCCCACAGGTGACACCAATGCTCTCGGTGCCAACGGAGGTGTTCAGAGGCAGCCTAAGTCCCACTCAAGGGCTACCTTGAGTCCCACTCAAGGATTTTATAGCGTCCCACGCTTTAATAACCGATGGTAGTGTCCCACACTACGTGCTCCCAGCACAAACGCATCCCATGCGCCATACGTGGATTCATCACACAACACAGAGTTCATATACACAGCCATACATGCATCTTATGCAATCGGTGCCAGGCATTAACAGAACTCAACAACACATGCATCTCATGCAATCGGTATAGCACATCACCAAAACCCAACAGTACATGCATCTCATGCAATCGGTATAGCACATCACCAAAACTCAACAGCACATGCATCTCATGCAGTCGGTATTGGACACTATCAGATTTACTAATTTCACATCCTCACACATGCAGTCAGCATTTCAAGCTCACAGTAACTTGCACATCCTATAAACCACATAGTAATCATCAACTACACTGCAACACATTCATTTTATATAATCATGCAATATTCTCAAGGCTATTAACATGCATTTCACATACGAAATCAAACATGCATTACTCCACACCAAGTCACCATGCATTCGGTATCATATACTCACCATGCAAGCAGACATAGAATCGGACATAAAGTCAGCAAACCATTGACACCCGTAACCCGTTCATAACCCATGCATTTAAGATAGAAGATACCCCCCTACCTGGACTGAAGCTTTCAGTCGGTCAACACGACGCTCAGTTCCAGAGGAACACTGAGTCACTCTTAGCACATCTGCATGCAAGAGCAGGGGAGGCCCAAGACGCCCAGCTCTCGGCTCACTCCCTGGAATGGCTCCATCACAACGCTGTGAACACTCCAACCACCTTGAAGCTCCTTGAAGCGCAGATCTCCACTGAGACTTGGCAGCTTCGAGCAAGGAGAGGAAGAAGGAGGGAAGCCGATGAAGGAATGAAGGAATAAGGAAGGAGACGGGTTGCATGCAGAGGGAATGCACACCCTCACCCTCACTGGCTCGTCGAGTAAGGAAGGAGGACTCCGATCCTCAGCCACCATTGTTGTGGACTCACGGAAACAGCGAGCAGAGAAGAAAGAAGAAGAGAAGGGGAGTGAAGAGCGAAGAAGAAAGGAGAGAAAACAGAAGGAAGAGAAGTCTGAAGGGGAAGAATGAGTGATAGTGTACCCATATATGCATGCACGGAGAGAGAAGGGAAGAGTGGGGTGGGAAAGCGTGAAGCAGTACACCAGACACAATCAGCCAGCAATTATTAATTAACCACTCTTAACCAGTCATTATTTCTTAAGTTGAGTTAATTAAGTTAATTATAATTAATAAATAATTTTCCCACCTTGCAATTATTATTTCAATGATTTATTTTCATTCAGTAATTAATTATTAAATCGGGATGTTACACTAATCCTTTAAGATCCTTTAATGATTGTGTACATGCTAGAACTAACTCTAAGACAACTATGAACAATGATTGTCCAATTCTCTTTACTAGGGACAGGAGCAAATGGGTATGATTTTTCTATACTTCTAAGGTCATCTTGAGGCTTAGAACTGATGATGGGTAGAGGAAAATTATCACTAATGCTAGACAAACTATTACTAATGATTCGAATGGATAAACTGTTATTGGACATAGGAGTAGGTAAACTATGATCAAGGTGATTCTCTGTTGAAACACTAAGGTTGCTTAAAGATAAGTGATTATTCTCTACCTTATACTCTCTATTTTTATTTTCACCTTTGATTACTTTTTTCTTTTTCTTATACCTATCATATTCTTTCCAATAAAGTTTCACTTTTTCATCCATAGCTCTATTATGTTTGTGTCTTAATTTCCCTATTTCTTTTTCATTGTTACACAAAGTAATTTCTAAATTTACAATGGTATCACATTCTAAAATATGATCCCAAATTTCTTTTAATTTTCTATGGATTTCCTCAAGAACCTTTTTTATCTTTTTATTTTTTTCTATGGAAGAATCATGCTTAGACTCATAAGAATCTATTTTAGAATGAAAGACACCTAGTTGTTCAATTAAAACCTCAAATTTATTAGGTGTTCTATCTTTCCTATCTCTTTGCCTAGTTTGATCATTTCTATTTTCTAGGTTATCTAACCTAGTTTTGATTTTATCAAGAGATTTCATGATTAACCTAAGCAAGGACATGTTATCTCTATCACTAGATGACATTTTTTAAATTCATAAAAATAGACAAGAAAAGCAAAGATATATGTAACATCCCAGATTTTAAAATTAAAAGAATAAATTAAGGAAATAAATATTGAATAATTGAATATGAATTATTTAATGTCCCAAAACATTGGAAATAATTAAATTAAAATTTTTAGGGACTGTTGGTGATTTATTGGGACCGGATAAGCCCAAAATAAACCCGATTGAGATATGGGTGTCAGACCAAGTGTCTCTGATTGGGATGATATTGGTCAGGGCTGTTGAGAATGCTATTGGGAGTTCGAATATATATTCGGAATAATTTTTAGACAAAGTATTAAGCCCAAACAAAGAACCTGTTTGTGGAAAAAACGATAAAATTTTAATGAAGGAGTTAAAGTTAAAAGCAAAAGCCCAATTTTCTTCCCTTCTTTCACGTTGGCTTCTTGTTCCCGTGGCAAACATTCTCTTTCTTCTCTCTATATTTCTCCTTCACTTCCCCTCTTCTTCTACTTCCAAACCCTAAGCCAAAAGGGTGACACACCTCCACCTTCCTCCATTTTCGTTTGAAGAGGACTTGGAAACTTGAAGTTCTTCCTCTCTTCTTCTTCTCATTTTCGTGTGGCCTCCCTCTCCCTTGAAAACCCATTTTAGTTTTGGGTGAGGTAAGCCTCTTTTACCAATTTTTGGATGGGAAAATGATGTGGTTATGAGTTTTTAAGGTTTGGGGAGTCATGCATGTGAATGGGTATTTATTAGAAGCATTTAAAACTTGAGCCCTAAGGTGGGTGGCCAATGTAAGGTTTTAATGAGGGATAAGAGTAGTAGATGACATTTATGTTGGTAGGAGATGAAGAATGATGGGGCATTAATGAGAGTTATTGGATTTTGGTGAAAACCCTAATTTTAAGAATTGGGGAAAATGGAGTTTTATGAAGGTTGGGTTATTATTGTTGATAGCCTTTCAATCTAATGGATGTGGCTTAATGGGAAAGAATTCCCGAAGCCTAATAAATAATAAAAAATAATGTCTAGTACATGTCAAGAAATTATAGATATGAATATGATTAAATAAAATTGAAATGATGTCTTAAATAGTTGATTGATTGGGATTCTATATGCATGTTAATGTAGGATCCATTCCGAACGACGAGGCAGGTGCGTCTTATCAATCGAAATTCTTCTCTTGAGGTAAGAGAGGAGTCTTATGTTCTAAATGCATGAATTTTGAATGGTATATGATTGTCGTATGTATTGATATGCATGTTTGCCTTGCTTAGAGTGCTACATGATGTTGATGATGTGTTTTGGCAACATGCTTGATGCATTTAGAATAATCTTGGTATGTTATATGGTAGCGTAAACTGTTTGATGATATAAGGTGATACACATGTCCACCGTAAATGTATAATGAATGTTGATGATGTGTGATAGGGAATGATTGAAGCCTTTGTATTAATGATGAAAGTGAATGATATGAATGAGAGATAGTAAAAAAATGCCACACAAAGATTTAGACTGATACGAATAACCAACAATAATGAATTTACTAAAAGCCTTGTGGTGACGTTGATGATGATGATGATGATGATGATGATGATGATGATGATGTATGATGAGTGGCATGTATAGAATGCATAGAGTGAGAAATGCATATGATTTGCATTTGCATCCATGGCATACTGCATAGCTGTCAATGTTGGAACATAAGGGAGTTCTCTCAGCCGACCTAGTGGGAGGGTGGCTCGGTGCACGAGCAATTTTATTTTCCCCTGTGACTCAGGGTGTAAGTCACGAAGCCGCCCATGTATTGCTACGGGGAGCTACATGTGGCCGACCCTTGTGGTGGGTGGCTCTTGATAAGCAGGTGACCCCGGGGGTCCTTGGGATCACAGTCGCCATAATTTGATATCTGGCCGGCTCGTAACACCATATGTTGAATATGTTGTATACCGCGGTCATGGTGAAAATGACCAGGTGTTGCATGATGGGCAATGTGGTTTGGTACCCGTAAAATAATTAGTGAATGCATGCAAATTTAAGAATAAGTGTACACCTTTTTCTACTGCAGTAGGGGTATGGTTAGATGATCACACTTGAGTCCCACAATTGGTGTTTATATTCCCACAGTCAGATTTGCAATTGTTGAAAAATTTTATTGTGCATATGCATTAGCTTAAGAGCATTTGCATATAGCAGGGAAGTATGCTAAAGGAGATGAGATATGATGATGGATGTATTAGAGATGATATAATATGTTATGACAACATGAAGATATGAATACCAAATAGTAATTTGAGTAAAATAATGTATTGTGTATTAGTCCAATGTTGCAGGACTTGATTATGTATATGCTTGTATACCTTGCTTGACTTAAAATGTTGTTGTGGTATATGTGTGATAATGATATAATGAGGAATGAGATGATGTTTACATGCAAAGTATACATGTTTGATGCATATGTACATAATCACATGGTATTCATATTCATTCTTTTGGAATGTATGACTCACTCTCCCATCTTGTCCATTTTTAGACTTGTGATACAGGGCATTTACGGGAAGAATGGATATTTTGAAGTACATTTTGGCTGAGGAGGTAAATAGAAGTATATGAAGTGCCTTCGCCGGCAAAATCTAGATTTTTGTATAGCATATAGGGTGTATGTATGCTTATTTTGTGATCTAGATTGTATTTGATGATTTTGAGGGTCATGTAGGAAAATTGGACCTTGGTGTGCATGGCCAATTTTCATTAATGACCCAAATGATGTAATGCGATGAATGATGATGCTTGTTGATGTTTAATTTCATGAATGAATGAGGCATTTCACAATTTATAGCATTTAATGAAGTTTATATTGGAATGATTTTAAATCCTATGCATTGAGTGAAAGAAATTTGATTTGAAGTGTATGAACAATTAGGAGGACTTATAAATATAGGATGAAGTGCAACTAATGCATTAGGATAGGTTAAAATGGTAGGAAATGAGGTTTTGATATGCCAACTTGTGTAAATTTCACGTTTCTGCATAAGTTCTGCAGAACTCGCTCAAGCGAGTGGTGGTCTCGCACGAGCGAGACCCTTGTGAAACATAGGTGTGGTCACTGGCCGAAATTCGCCCAAGCGAATGGTGTTCTCGCCCAAGCGAGATTGGTCTGGAGCCAGTAGTTGGTTACTGGACCATTTTTGCTCAGGCAAAATGGTCATGGCTCGGGAGTCGCTCAAGCGGGGAGAAGGGAATTGGACACTGGAAGATTTTTGCCCAGGTGAGCCTTGCCTCGCCTAAGTGAAAATCGGGCAGTGAGTCCCTGATGCTACTGGAGTAATCTCGCTTAAGCGAGGTGGAATTCGCTCAAGTGAGGTTGGCTCCTAAGGCAGATCTCCTCTCTTACTCAAGCTTCTCGCTGGCTTGCCCAAGTGTGGCCTTTGAATCTCGCGCAAGCGAGCTGGGGTCCGCTCAAATGAAGGGACCCCCTGATGCTTAAAACTCTCCCTCGCTCAGCCTTTCTTGTTTTCGCTCAAGCGAATGTGGTAATCGCTTGAGCGATTGGCATCCTGATGTACATATTTGTTTTATTTTAAATGATTATATTTCCCTTTGCATTAAACCTCTTCTTGGATCACCTTTAAATTAGTTTGGACATATTATGGATCCCTAAACCTTATGAAACCTTCTCCTTTCAAATTTAATCATGCAACAATCAAATTAATTAATTCTTCCGCTGTTTCTAATTGGAAATTTATTATGAAATCTTTTTTAATTTACCCTCTCATATCTTCATATATGGGAGTGGCTTTTCATAGATCCAGGTGTTGAATTAGAAAGCTTCACCACTCCAATTATTTGGTTAATTTATGAATTATAAAACGTTAAAAATTTCCCCCTTTTTTTTAGGTGTCCCAACCTGGTATCAGATTATTAGTTGCTCATAATACAATCGTGATTGATGTTTTCCATGTAGTTATTATTTATGATTGAATTATATGAGCTATGATTGATTGATTTATGGATTGTTTGATTGAATTGTGGCTGTGTACTATTGAAATAAAGTGAATGTATTATTGTTGAGTCCGGCCAAGACTCCTTACACTATTTACCTCTAATGATGAATATGTTGTGATCATGTATTGAAAATGATATGATTATGTGATGTAGTACATCATAGGCTTATGAGTGCTAAAATCCTTGAATTCATAAGTCGAAAAGTTATTGTTTGATCTAGTATACTTATGTGTGAGCCATGTTTTAACGTATAGGCTTGAAAATATGGTTGGTAGACCTAATTGTGAGGCTGCTGCTATGGCAAATTCCTTGAATCTCTTTGCCGACCTCTTGGAAAGACAAGGCTAGCTGAACGTGGCACAAGGCTCCCAAGGTCTTGATTTATTTCTTAAGAGGAAACCTTCAGAGTTTCATGGAGGTTATAAGCCTGAAGATGCGTATGCTTGGATTAACGATATGGAGAGAATCTATGCTAGCTTCGAGTGTTCTGAAGCGCAAAAGGTAGAGTATATGGTCTTTATGATCCGCGATGAAGCCGAGGCTTGGTGGCGTCTTACTAGGGGACGCATGGTATCCGCTGATATTCCCTTGGTTTGGGAAAACTTCAAGGTGGAGTTCTTGAAGAAGTATTTCCCGGATAGTTATAGAAGCAAGAAAGAGCTTGAGTTTATGGACTTAAGCAAGGTGGCATGACAGTGGAGAAGTATGCCTCCAAGTTTGGAGAACTTTGTGTGTTTTATCTGCCCTATCAACAAGAGGGTACCAAGGCGTCGAAATGTGTGAAGTTTGAAAATGGATTGAGGCCCGAGATCAAGCGAGCTATCCAACATCAAGAGATTAGAAGTTTCCCTACACTTGTGAACAAGTGTCGGACATATGAAGAAGATGATATGGCTCCTCTGAGTCATGGAAAGCACGAACCTAAGTTGAAGAGGAAATTCTCTAGTTTCAAGAAATAAGGACATTTCAAGAAGAAGTTCTTTCGTGGTGGATCCTCCAATGCAAGAGGACGTGGTGCTCCTAGAGGTGGTTACGGTGGTGGTAACCAAGGTCACGATAATGTCCAAGTCCTAACTTGCTTCAAGTGTGGTGCTAACCATTTGGCACGAGATTACCCATGAAATGACGTGGTATGCTAACAATGCAACCAACCTGGGCATATTCGCCCTAATTTCCCATTGAATGCTAATGCTAATGCCTCTGTATGTGTGAATCCTAATGGTAACCGTGGCGGCCATGGTGGCTTTGGAGGCCGTGGTCGTGGAAACGGTCATGGTTATAATGGTGGAAATCATAACGGTGGAAGAAATGGTAATGGTCGAGGTAATGGCCATGGTGGAAGGAATGGAAACCGCAATGGTGGTGATCAAGTACAAGCTACAGGTAGGGTGTTTGCAGTTACTGGTGAGGAAGCCGCTCAAGCAGAAGACCTTGTTCATGGTGATGGTGAAGTCCTTGGTATTTCAGTAAATGTTATCTTTGATT
The DNA here is from genome assembly GCA_037962975.1 of Clitoria ternatea. Classification (NCBI taxonomy): domain Eukaryota; kingdom Viridiplantae; phylum Streptophyta; class Magnoliopsida; order Fabales; family Fabaceae; genus Clitoria; species Clitoria ternatea. Next base: position 97,997,971 of record CM075672.1, read on the forward strand.
CTGGTGCTACGCACTCATTTATTTCCGAAGATTGTGTAAGACGCTTGAGGGTGCCTGTGTGTATGATGAAAGGTTCCATATTGGTAACTACGCCGACCGGTACTTGTTTACGATTGGTGACTCGATGTGAGAATGTCGAGATAAACCTTGAGGGTAGAAAGTTTGTTGTATCCCTCGTTTGTTTGCCTATAAAGGACCTGGATATTATTTTAGGCATGGATTAGTTGTCTACTAAGGAAGTCTTGGTGGATTGTCATAACAAGACGGTGATCTTCCCGACTTTGAATGCTGAAAGCTTTGATGTGCAAGGTATCTCTCGGCTTCTTATGATGTTCTGCTTGGTTGATGGGAATGGTACATCCTAGTCTTGTGAGATTCCTATTGTTTCGGAGTTTCCCGACATGTTTTCGGATGAGATTCCTGGATTACCCCCTCCATGTGAAGTGGAATTTTCTATTGACCTCATTCCTGGCGCTGAGCCTATTTCTAGAGCTCCTTATAGGATGTCTCTTATAGAGTTGACCAAACTCAAGAAACAAGTTAAGGAATTGCTTGAACGGGAGTTTATTCGCCCAAGTGTGTCTCCTTGGGGTGCTCCTGTGTTGTTGGTGAAGAAGAAGGATGGAAGCATAAGATTGTGCGTTGATTATCGCCAACTCAACAAGCTAACTATTAAGAAAAAATATCCTCTTCCTCGTATTGATGATCTTTTGGATAGTTGAAGGGTTCTGTTGTGTTCTCTAAGATTCACTTGTGTTCCGGATATCACCAAATTCAGGTGAAGACTGAAGATATTCCAAAAACTGCCTTCCGAACGCGATGTGCACACTATGAGTACGTAGTGATGCCATTTGGAGTAATGAATGCTCCTGCAATTTTCATGGAATACATGAATCGCATTTTCACGAGTATCTCGATCAATTTGACGTGGTGTTTATTGATGATATTTTGGTGTACTCCAAGAGTCATGAAGAGCATGAAAGACATCTTCGTCTTGTATTGACCATTCTTCGAGAGAAAAAGTTGTATGCTAAACTCTCTAAATGTGAATTTTGGATGAGTGAGATTTCTTTTCTTGGTCATCTGATTTCCGGCAATGGAGTTGCTGTTGATAGATCGAAAGTTGAAGCCAAGAAATGTGGTTGCCGATGCTTTGAGCCAGAAGTCATATATTTCTATTATGATGGTGAGAGAGATTGAGTTGATTGAACAATTTAGAGATTTGAATGTGGGCGTAGAGACATATACTTCCAAGAAAATGTCGCTTGAGATGTTGAAAGTCACAAATGAATTTCTTGAATATGTGAAGGTTTAACAGCCAAATGATGAGTATTTGATGGAGACAAAGAAAAGCCAAGAAAGAGGGAAGAATTTGTTCCTAGTGGAAGGTCAAGATGGCATTTGGCGTGTGAAGGGTCGAATTTATGTTCCCTTAAGTGGTGATGTGAGGAAAAGTGTACTTGAAGAAGCTCACAAAAGCATATTAAGCATTCATCCTAGTTCTACCAAGATGTATCAAGACTTGAAAAAGAATTTTTGGTAGCCTGGTATGAAGCGCGACATGGTGAATTTTGTAGCACCTTGCCTTATTTGTCAGAAGGCGAAGGTCAAGCATCAGAGACCATCTGATTATTTGAGGCCTTTGGAGATTCCTATTTGGAAGTGGGATGCTATTGTTATGGACTTTGTGTCCAGTCTACCTAGGACGAGGTCCATTTGTGACAGGACTTTGGTGATTGTAGATCGTTTGACGAAGAGTGCGCATTTTCTGCCGATTAGCATGAAGAGTTCCTTAGAGGATCTGGCGTAGTTGTACATTAAGGAGATAATAAGATTACATGGGGTTCCATCTAGTATTGTTTCTGATAGAGACCTATGCTTTACTTCTCGATTTTGGGGAAGTCTGCATGAGGCCATGGGCTCTAAATTGAAGTTGAGCTCAGCTTATCACCCCCAGACGGATGGACAATCCGAGAGGACTATTCAGAGTCTTGAGGATTTATTACGTGCATGTGTTTTAGAACATGGTGGTTCATGGGTGAAATACTTGCCTTTAATTGAGTTTACCTACAACAACAGCTTCTATTCTAGTATTGGCATGGCACCCTATGAGGCGTTGTATGGAAGGAAGTGTAGAACCCCTTTTTGTTGGCTTGAGGTCGGTGAGAACTTGGCTTTGGGGCCAGAAATTGTTCATGAAACTACCGAACAAATCAAGAAGATACAACAGAATATGAAGATTGCTCAAGATAAACAAAAGAGTTATTACGACAAGAAACATAAACCACTTGAATTTCAAGTCAGTGATCACGTATTCTTGAAGTTTTCGCGTGATAAAGGGATTGGAAGGGCGTTGAAAAGTGGAAAGTTGAGCCTTAGGTTTATTGGACCTTATGAGGTTTTGGAGCGGATTGGTGACGTTGCTTATCGGATTGCACTCCCTCCGCATCTCACTAATCTACTTGATGTGTTTCACGTGTCGTAATTGAGAAAATATATTCATGATCCTCTACATGTGATTCCTATGGATGATATCTATGTGCGTGATGATTTATCTATCCCTTCTATTTCTGTTCGTGTTGTTGAGCATTCCGTGAAGAAACTACAGAACAAGTTGGTACCTTTGGTGAAGGTCGCTTGGAAGCACGAGAATGTGGAGACGATCACATGGGAACATGAGAACGATATCAGAGAATGATATCCCGATGTATTCAAATCTGGTATGTTAAATTTCGAGGACGAAATTTTATTTTTGGTAGGGTGGATTGTAACATCCCAGATTTTAAAAATAAAAGAATAAATTAAGGAAATAAATATTGAATGATTGAATGTGAATTACTTAATGTCCCAAAACATTGGAAATATTTGAATTAAGATTTTTAAGGACTGTTGGTGATTTATTGGGACCGGATAAGCCAAAAATAAACCCGATTGAGATATGGGTGTCGGACCAAGTGTCTCTGATTGGGATGATATTGGTCAGGGCTGTTGAGAATACTGTTGGAAGTTCGAATATATATTCGGATTAATTTTTAGACAAAGTATTGAGCCCAAATGAAGAACCTGTTTGTGGAAAAAACGATCAAATTTTAATGAAGGAGTTAAAGTTAAAAGCAAAAGCCCAATTTTCTTCCCTTCTTTCATGTTGGCTTCTTATTGCCGTGGCAAACATTCTCCTTATTCTCTCTCTATTTCTCCTTCACTTCGCCTCTTCTTCTACTTCCAAACCCTAAGCCAAAAGGGTGACACACCTCCACCCTCCTCCATTTTCGTTTGAAGAGGACTTGGAAACTTGAAGTTCTTCCTCTTTTCTTCTTCTCATTTTCATGTGGCCTCCCTCTCCCTTGAAAACCCATTTCATTTTTGGGTGAGGTAAGCCTCTTTTACCAATTTTTGGATGGGAAAATGATGTGGTTATGAGTTTTTAAGGTTTGGGGAGTCATGCATGTGAATGGGTATTTATAAGAAGCATTTAAAACTTGAGCCCTAAGGTGGGTGGCCAATGTAAGGTTTTAATGAGGGATAAGAGTAGTAGATGTATTTAAGTTGGTAGGAGATGAAGAATGATGGGGCATTAATGAGAGTTATTTGTTATTCAAGTGGCCTCAATACTCAAGAAGGGGGGGTGAATTGAGTTTTTTAAAAATTTGCTTGAAATGCCTTTGAACTTGATTCTTTTAACACAAGTTTAGAGATTATGAAAGTAAGATCAAGTAAAGTACACAAGATAATTCTAAACAAGAGGCAAATATGGATAAGGCAATTTATCAAACACTTGGTGTGTAATGTTCAATATTAACCAAATCAAGCAAGCTAAAATATACAAACCACAATCAACCAACACAAATCGATCAAGAGCAATATATGAAAGTAAAAGAGTAAGGGAGAAGAGATTGCAAACCGATTTAATGAGTTCCACCAACCCGGTGTACGTCTCGCCTCTAAGCAACCCACTTAGAGGATTTCCACTATTGTAGATTAGAGATACAACTTTGAGCAACTGCGGCTTCCTAGTGTCCCACACTCAAGAACCTAATCCTTACAAGTACAAGGGCAACCCACCCAATCTCTCAATCTCACAATATCCCAAAGGTTGAACCCCAACCTTTGTAACCACTCAACCTAGAGTGAATAACCACTCAATCCTAGAGTGAACTTTGGTGTTTGATGTTAGTGTTTACAAGCAAAAATACTCTCTCAAAAGAGTGGATAAGCAAGTGATAGCTCACACAAATTCTAACTCTCAAAAGGAGAGGATATACAAATGAAATCTCAAAATATACAAGAGTAAAAACTCACTAAGCACCAAGAATGATTGTAGAATTAATTTCCTTTTGTTCCTTATTGCTCTCTTACTTCTGCACTTGTTGTGCTTGTGTTTCCCTTGCATTTATAGAGCCTTGGAGCAGCTTGAGAGACCTTCTAGCATTGCATGTAGTGGGCATCTGAGAAATGGTGAAAAAATGAGCTGGTTTCCCACTAAAATATGTTTTCCCACTATCGTAATCGATTACGCCTCGAGCTGTAATCGATTACATTTCAAATTTTTCAGTCCAGTTCGTGCTGTAATCGATTAGCATTCACCACCTAATCGATTAGCTTCAAGTCAGAACCTTGGTAATCAATTATATCTTGCCCCGTAATCGATTAGCTATAGCACCTGATGCATTTAATTCAATTCTTGACTTGGTAATGGATTATGACACTTGGGTAATCGATTAGTGTCGTTCCAGTAGCTCTGTAATCGAGCCTGAGGTCTTGTAATCGATTAGCTTATGTATTTAATTCAAAACAGAAGCTATCTAATCGATTAGCTTAGACTCCCTAATCGATTATCTGCGCAGTTTTTCTGGGTCTGATTCTAAGTCTTTATTTTTGCAAGAATTTCTTCTAGAGTCCTTTGTCATTATCAAAATCCTTGAACCTGTAATCATATTTAAACACATTCTACCCCTTTTTGATGATGACAACAATGTTCATCTCTTGAGGGTTGTTAGTTTAAATAATAATCTTATCTCTAAGTTTATCTCTTGAATGTTTATCTGCACAAACATATCTCTTATGAATTCTACATGATCTCTTATCAAATTTTCAGAGTCTGCATTATCTCTTATCAAATATCTCTTAAGCAAATAAATCTCCCCCTATCTTAAAGAATCTATTAACCACTTTAGAGAAAATTAACCATTTTGCCATTTATTTTAGCAGCCAATATTAGATGAACAATTAGATGAACAATCAGCCAATATCAGATGAACAATTAGATGAACAATTATTTCTTCTCCCCCTTTGGAATCATCAAAAATAATAAGGCAAATAGAGGCATATAATGAAAGGTAAATCTTTATTCAATTCAAACAGAAGGGAAAGTACATTAAGAGAAAGATACCAGAATTAAAAAAAAACTTATGCAGAATTGAGAAAAAACACAAAACACATTAACCAAAACATGAAAAACGGATTTAGTTATCCGGATTGAAAAAGTGAAGCTCGGCGATTTGGTGAGATAGCTCATCATAGCGCTGTTGCATCATCTCAAAGTGCTGCTGCTCAGTCATTGAAAACTCTTGAAGAGAGTTCTCAATGCGGTCGAAGCGGTGGTCAAGGTGAGCGTAGAGAGATGCGAATAGATCAGAGGGGGCTTCCGGTGCAGGTTGTGTTGCAGGAGGATGAGGGATTAGCTCATCAGCAGGGGCTTCAAAAGGAATGTTGGCATGATAGCCTTCCATCCTTGAGTACCAAGCTCTATTCAAAAAAACGAGACCCATCTTGGTGAGGTGATGGGTGCCAATGCAAGCCTTTGGAGGCACCTTCTCCGACCGCTCTCCAGCCAAGTCTACACCACAATGTTTGAAGATTCTAGTGAGTAGAATGGCGTAGGGAAGCTTTTGCTGATCTTTGGCTTGGCGCATGTGGAGCTTGATCATTTGAACCCAATTTATCTCCTTTTGGTTCTGCATAGCCCACATCAAGAGGACATCATCCTCTTCTACCAGAGCATAGTTCCCACCATAGGGAACCAACATCTTGACCAAGAAGAAGTGTAAGAGGCGGTTGTTCATGGTCAAGTGGCCCACCAGCTTGTGGTTGCTTCTTGGGCGATCATCCTTCCATAAGGATTGTCGGGCAGTGAGAGCATTGAAACCCCATCGTCCTCAGGATCTCCTTCGTCGAACTCTGTATCATTGAGTGGCAGAAGAGAGATTTCCGCCAACTGGAAATTTGTGAGCTTAATGGTCACATTTTTAACTTTTGATTCTATCACCCTATTGACGAGCTTGAGGTTGCAGTAAAATACCTGGATGAGTTCCAGATAGTAAAGTTCTTCCTTAAGGGTGAGGAAGGGGAAGAGGTTGTAGTGGTGGAGACATTGGGTGAAGGTGAGGTTGTGGTTGTCAAAGGTTTCAGCAATGGTGTAATGGGGGGATATGATGTCTTTTTTAGAAAAATGGTTGATGAAGTATTGAAGGTCTCTATGGTTTGTGAAAAACCTGGAGAAATCAAGAGGATTGTTTGTTTGGGACATTGAAGACCTTGCCCTCTTGATGGTTCTTGATGTAGACATGGTGGTGGAAGGAGAAAAGTGTAGAGGGAAGATGAAGAGAAGGAGAGAGTTCATTGGGAACTTGAGAGAGTTTAAAGGAGAGGAGGTAGTGTAAGTTAAGAGAGTGAATAGGTAGGTTTTTATAGGGAAAAGGTAGGTTTAGGAAGAAGTGAAGTGGAGTTAGTGGGGGTAGGAACACGAAGAGCCTCGGTAACTGTCGTTTGACTGCTTTAGAACCGATGCTAATTGATTACGAGGAATGGGTAATCGATTTGCTCACTGTTTCTGAGGAAGATGAATCGTTTTCGCACATGGGTAATCGATTTGGAGAGATGGGTAATCGATTAGTTTGAGAAACAGAATCGTCCAAATCGATTAAGGGAGGCTGGTAATCGATTAGAGGAAAGTTGAAACATTTTGACCTGAACCAGAGGCTTGTAATCGATTATGGACCAAGGGGTAATCGATTAGGCAGAAAATAGAAGCTTGGTAATCGATTAGATGTCAAGGAGTAATCAATTAGGTAAGAACCAGAAGCTTACTAATCGATTATTTCAATCTTTGTAATTGATTATTTCAATCTTTGTAATCGATTATTTTGCTTAAAAATGCCCAGATTTTGTAGATTTTGTTTCAGAAGGCTGGAAATCTATTAAGTTATTCCTTAGAGCATTTCGAACTGAATGAAACATAATCAGAGTCAAGGAATTATTAAAATCAAGTATTTATTCAAACACAATTGGTTATATCAAGGATTCCTAATTCTCTTCTTATATGTATGAATTGATCTTTTGCTAGAGGTTTGGTGAATATATTCGCTAATTGCTTGGAAGTTTCAACATGTTCGAGCACACAATCACCCTTTAATACATGATCTCTAATGAAATGATGTCGAATCTCAATATGTTTGGTTCTTGAATGCATTACAGGATTCTTTGAAATATTTATAGCACTTGTGTTATCACATTTGAGAGGCACATGGTCTAACATAACACCAAAATCTAGAAGTTGTTGTCTCATCCAAAGGATTTGAGCACAACAACTACCAGCTGCAATATATTCTGCCCCAAGAAACAAGAGAACTACCAAGTAAGTGACATGTTCCACTAGTGCTTTTCCTATCTAGTTTACATCCTGCAAAATCCGAATCCGAATATCCAACTAATGTGCATTCAACCCCTTTGGGATACCATAAACCGATATTTGGAGTTCCAACAAGATATTTCATTATTCTTTTTACTGCAGTTAGGTGTGATTCTTTTGGACATGCTTGGTATCTAGCACACATACAAACAGCAAACATGATGTCTGGCCTACTTGCGATTAAGTAAAGTAAGGATCCGATTATACCTCTATATTTTGTAAGTTCAACATCCTTACCCTTCTCATCCTTGTCCAAATAGCATGAAGTGCCCATAGGTGTGGCAATGTCATTTTCCTTGTCCATGTTGAATTTCCTAAGCAATTCTTTGCAGTACTTTGCTTGACTAATGAATGTGCCCTCATTAGTTTGCTTGATTTGTAGTCCAAGGAAGAAAGTAAGTTCCCCCATCATGGACATCTTAAATTCTTCCTGCATTAACTTAGCAAACTCTTTGCACATTGACTCATTAGTAGCACCAAAGATTATATCATCAACATATACTTGCACCAATAGTATGTCATTCTTTTTGTGCTTTATGAATAATGTTGTGTCAACCTTTCCTCTTTCAAAGTTGTTTTCTAAAAGAAATTTGCTCAATCTTTCATACCAAGCTCTTGGAGCTTGTTTTAAGCCATACAAGGCTTTCTTTAGTTTGAAAACATGATTTGGAAATTGGTAGTTTTCAAAACCTGGAGGTTGATCAACATATACTTCCTCTTGAATATAGCCGTTCAAGAAAGCACTCTTGACATCCATTTGGTACAATTTAAAGTCCTTACAACATGCAAAGGCTAATAATAATCTAATGGCTTCTAGCCTAGCTACGGGAGCATACGTCTCTTCATAATCAATGCCTTCTTCTTGATTATAACCTTTAGCTACTAGCCTAGCTTTATTCCTAGTAATTATGCCATTTTCATCTAATTTATTCCTAAACACCTATTTTGTTCCTATTATTTGGTGATCATTGGGTCTTGGCACTAATTCCCAAACTTCATTTCTTTCAAATTGATTCAATTCTTCTTGCATGGCCAACATCCAATGTTCATCAATAATAGCCTAATCAATGCATTTGGGTTCTATTTGTGATACAAAGGCTAAATGATTACATGCATTTCTAATGGCGTTTCGAGTACTTACACCTTTAGTCATTTCACCTATGACTTTATCTAAGGGATAGTCCTTCGAAGTGATCCATTGTTGTGGTTCCTCATGTTGTGTTGTATCTTTGTCTTTGTTCTCTTCTTCCTTATCATTCAAGGTTAATTCTTGAAGAGTACCTACAATATCATCAACATCTTCCTTTCTCGGAGAGTTATGGCGATTCTCATCAAATTTGACATGAATGGACTCCTCAATGGTGTTTGTTTGTTTATTAAAGATTCGATAAGATTTACTAGATTGTGAATATCCTAGGAAGATTGCCTCATCAGCTTTAGCATTAAACTTTCCTAGATTATCTTTTCCATTATTGAGCACAAAGCATTTACATCCAAAAATATGAAAGTATGAAATGTTGGGTTTTCTTCCCTTGTAAAGTTCATAGGGGGTTTTCTTTAGGATAGGCCTTATTAAACATCTATTCATAACATGACAAGCGGTATTTACCGCATCGGCCCAAAAATGTTTCGCAATGTTATTTTCATTTAACATGGTTCTTGCAAGTTCTACTTAGGATCTATTTTTCCTTTCAACTACTCTATTTTGTTGTGGAGTTCTAGGAGCTGAGAAATTGTGATTGATACCATGTTTTTTGCAAAATTTTTCAAAAGATTGGTTTTCAAATTCTCCCCCATGATCGATTCTAATGGATGCAATATTAGAGTTTTGCTCATTTTGGATAAGCTTAGCAAGTTTCTTAAATGCATGATATGCTTTATTCTTATGAGAAAGAAACAAGGTCCATGTATATCTAGAATAGTCATCTACAATTACTAGACCATAGTAATTACCACCAAAGCTTTTGATTTTGGAAGGTCTAAATAGATCCATGTGCAAAAGTTGTAAAGGCTTTTGAGTGGAAACAATGTTTTTAGATTGAAAGGATGCCTTTACTTGTTTTCCCTTTTGACATGCATCACAAAATTTGTTTTCAAATTTAAGCTTTGGTAAACCAATTACTAATTCTTTAGAAACAAGTTTATTCAAATGGTCTACATGTATATGAACTATTCTTCTATGCCATAGCCAAGTTTCATCCTCTCTAGTCATGAAGCATTGTACATCATTTGAGGACAAACTATCCATATCAATCATGTAAATATTATCAATTCTTTGACCTACAAACTTGATTTCCTTATTAATCTTATGTTCAATTATGCAATAATTTGATTCAAACAAAACTCTATATCCTTTGTCACATAATTGACTAATGCTAAGTAAATTGTGTTTTAGGCCTTCAACATACAACACATCACTAATAGAAGTAGAGGAATTCTTACCAATGTTTCCAATGCCTAGAATTCTTCCTTTGGTGTTGTCTCCGTAGGTGACGCTTCCTTTCCTTTTGGGAGTGAAGGAAGTGAATTTACTTATGTCTCCCGTCATATGCTTTGAACATCCATTATCCAAATACCAATGGGTGTTGCTTGCCTTGAAGCATACCTACAAAACTAAGATTAATTTAGAGAACTAGGTACCCATTGTATGTTGGGTCCTTTAAGGTTAGCTTGTGGTAATGTTCCTTTAGGAACCCACACTTTTCTTATGACCTTTGGCCCTAATTTTCTAACATTGCAATTTGATGAGCTATGACCTTTGAAACCACAATGATTGCATTTCATAAAAGGTGAAGATAATTTCATAGGTTGCACAAAAATAATTTTTATAGTGTTTTTCTTTCTTAGTAGAGTTGTATCCTAAACCAGTTTTATCAAACATGCATCTTTGGTTTCCAAGTAATATATTTAAATTATCTCTACCATTAGTGAACTTTTCTAGTGTCCTATTTAAGTCTACAACCTTGGTTTCAAGAATATCACACTTCTCTAAAAACTCACATGGTTTGGTCCTAGAGCAAACTTGAACATTTTCTAAATCATCTTTCAAGCATTTATTTTCTTTACAAACTTCTATAAGATCCTTTTCAAGAGTGTCAATGGTTTTTCTTGAAAATTTGTATTTACTAGAAAGCTTGATAAATTTATCATGTAACTCTTCAAAAGCATCTAGTAACTCATTCTTATCTAAATCAAGAAGACTTACCTCATTATCTTATTCTTGGTGATTTGCCATTAAACAAAGATTCGCTTTTTCGTTTTCGGACTCATCGGAGCTACTTACATCGTTTTCATCCCAAGCGATGTAAGCTCTTTTTCTTCCTCTTTTCTCCTTATTCTTTTTCTTTAGATTTGGGCAATCTACTTTGAAGTGCCCTTCTTTTCCACATTCAAAACAATTTGGTGAAGAAGAGGATTCATTAGAGATTGGTTTCTTACCTTGGGGTTTGAAGTTCTTTTGGAATCTTTTGTTTTTCATGAACTTTCCAAACCTCTTCACAAACAAACCAAATTCTTCTTCTTCGTCAAGGTCGCTACATGATTCTTCTTCATGTATAGAGGTGGCCTTGAGAGCCAAGCCTTTCTTCTTGGAGGATTTTTCTTCTTCCTCCGCTTGCTTCAAAACTCTTAGTTCTTGTTCTTGCTCTTGTAGTTTTCCGAAGAGTATGGCAAGTGATATTTCATTGATACTTGGGGATTGTTTGATGGCGGTGACGAGTGGTTGCCATTCCCTGCTAAGACTTTTCAAGACTTTGTGCACAAGTTCTTTGTTAGTGTAAACTTTACCAAGAGTAATTAGATGATTAATTATAAGAGTAAATCTCTTTTGCATTTCTACTATGGTTTCCCCTGAATTTATTCTAAAACTTTCATATTGGCTAGTCAAGGTACTGATCTTGGAGTCTTTTACATCACTAGTACCTTCGTGAGTTACTTGTAAAGTATCCCACATTTCCTTAGCAGATTGACAAGTCATTATTCTAAAAAATTCATCGGGACCTAATGCCATAGTGATGAGATTTTTAGCCTTATATCCGTATTGCACTTTCTTATCCTCATCACCTGTCCATTCTTCTATAGGTTTTTCAACATTTTTATCATTGACAGTATGCATGGGTGTATAAGGACCATTTTCAATGGCATTCCAAATTCTTAAACCGATAGATTAAATAAAGATTTTCATTATTTCCTTCCAAAAGGCATAGCCTTCCCCATTGAAAGCGGGAGGTCTATTTATGGCACCACCCTCGGGAAAAAGGTTTTGAAAACTTGAGGCCATCTAATTTCTTGAAGCTGTTAAGCTTGATCTACCAAGAGTCAAGCTCTGATACTACTTGTTATTCAAGTGGCCTTAATACTCAATAGGGGGTGAATTGAGTTTTTAAAACTTTGCTTGAAATGCCTTTGAACTTGATTCTTTTAACACAAGTTTAGAGATTATGAAAGTAAGATCAAGTAAAGTACACAAGATAATTCTAAACAAGAGGCAAATATGGATAAGGCAATTTATCAAACACTTGGTGTGCAATGTTCTATATTAACCAAATCAAGCAAGCTAAAATATGCAAACCATAATCAACCAACACAAATCGATCAAGAGCAATATATGAAAGTAAAAGAGTAAGGGAGAAGAGATTGCAAACCAATTTAACGAGTTCCACCAACCCAGTGTACGTCTCGCCTCTAAGCAACCCACTTAAAGGATTTTCACTATTGTAGATTAGAGATACAACTTTGAGCAACTGCAGCTTCCTAGTGTCCCACACTCAAGAACCCAATCCTCACAAGTACAAGGGCAACCCACTCAATCTCTCAATCTCACAATATCCCAAAGGTTGAACCCCAACCTTTGTAACCACTCAACCTAGAGTGAATAACCACTCAATCCTAGAGTGAACTTTATTATTTGATGTTTGTGTTTACAAGCAAAAATACTCTCTCAAAAGAGTGGATAAGCAAGTGATAGCTCACACAAATTCTAACTCTCAAAAGGAGAGGATATACAAATGAAATCTCAAAATATACAAGAGTAAAAACTCACTAAGCACCAAGAATGATTGTAGAATTGATTTCCTTTTGTTCCTTGTTGCTCTCTTACTTCTGCACTTGTTGTGCTTGTGTTTCCCTTACATTTATAGAGCCTTGGAGCAGCTTGAGAGACCTTCTAGCGTTGCATGTAGTGGGCATCTGAGAAATGGTGAAAAAATGAGCTGGTTTCCCACTAAAATATGTTTTCCCACTATCGTAATCGATTACGCCTCGAGCTGTAATCGATTACATTTCAAATTTTTCAGTCCAGTTCGTGCTGTAATCGATTAGCATTCACCACCTAATCGATTAGCTTCAAGTCAGAACCTTGGTAATCAATTATATCTTGCCCTGTAATCGATTAGCTATAGCACCTGATGCATTTAATTCAATTCTTGACTTGGTAATCGATTATGACACTTGGGTAATCGATTAGTGTCGTTCCAGTAGCTCTGTAATCGATTGCCTGAGGTCTTGTAATCGATTAGCTTATGTACCTGATACATTTAATTCAAAACAGAAGTTATTTAATCGATTAGCTTAGACTCCCTAATCGATTATCTGCACAGTTTTTCTGGGTCTGATTCTAAGTCTTTGTTTTTGCAAGAATTTCTTCAAGAGTCCTTTGTCATTATCAAAATCCTTGAACCTATAATCATATTCAAACACATTATTGGATTTTGGTGAAAACCCTAATTTGAAGAATTGGGGAAAATGGAGTTGTATGAAGGTTGGGTTATTATTGTTGATAGCCTTTCAATCTAATGGATGTGGCTTAATGGGAAGGAATTCCCGAAGCCTAATAAATAATAAAAAATAATGTCTAGTACATGTCAAGAAATTGTAGATATGAATATGATTAAATAAAATTGAAATGATGTCTTAAATAGTTGATTGATTGGGATTCTATATGCATGTTAATGTAGGATCCATTCCGAACGATGAGGCGGGTGCGTCTCATCGTATGGAATTCTTCTCTTGAGGTAAGAGAGGAGTCTTATGTTCTAAATGCATGAATTTTGAATGGTATATGATTTTCGTATGTATTGATATGCATGTTTGCCTTGCTTAGAGTGCTACATGATGTTGATGATGTGTTTTGGTAACATGCTGGATGCATTTAGAATAATCTTGGTATGTTATATGGTGGCGTAAACTGTTTGATGATATGAGGTGATACACATGTCCACCATTGAATGTTGATGATGTGTGATAGGGAATGATTGAAGCCTTTGTATTAATGATGAAAGTGAATGATATGAATGAGAGATAGTAAAAAAATACCACACAAAGATTTAGACTGATACGAATAACCAACAATAATGAATTTACTAAAAGCCTTGTGGTGACGTTGGTGATGATGATGATGATGATGTATGATGAGTGGCATGTGTAGGATGCATAGAGTGGGAAATGCATATGATTTGCATTTGCATCCATGACATACTACATAGCTGCCGATGTTTGAACATAGGGGAGTTCTCTCGGCCGACCCAGTGGAACGGTGGCTTGGTGCACGAGCAATTTTATTTTCCCCTGTGACTCAGTGTGTAAGTCACAAAGCCGCCCATGTATTGCTATGGGGAGCTACATGTGGCCGACCCTTGTGGGGGGTGGCTCTTGATCAGCAGGTGACCCGGTGGTCCTTGGGATCACAGCCGCCATGATTTGATATCTGGTCGGTCCGTAACACCATATGTCGAATATGTTGTATACCGCGGTCATGGTGAAAATGACCAGGTGTTGCATGATGGGCGATGCGGTTTGGTACCAGTAAAATAATTGGTGAATGCATGCAAATTTAAGAATAAGTGTACACCTTTTTCTACTGCAGTAGGGGTATGGTTAGATGATCATACTTGAGTCCCACAATTGGTGTTTATATTCCCATAGTCAGATCTGCAATTGTTGAAAAATTTCATTGTGCATATGCATTAGCTTAAGAGCATTTGCATGTAGGAGGGAAGTATGCCAAAGAAGATGAGTTATGATGATGGATGTATTAGAGATGATATAATATGTTATGACAACATGAAGATATGAATACCAAATAGTAATTTGAGTAAAATAATGGATTGTGTATTAGTCCAATATTACAGGACTTGATTATGTATATGCTTGTATACCTTGCTTGACTTAAAATGTTGTTGTGGTATGAAACATCCTACAAATTTTTAAAACCAAAACCGAGGCAGGGAAATTTTTCCCAAAAATAATCCATAAAAACAACCGGGAAATTTTTCCAAAAATAACATGCAATCCGAGGGAAAGATAAAACGAATGGAAGGGCAAGGGATAGCTTTTCAAAATAAACCATAAGCAACCGGCAGCCCATAAAACAACCGAGCAAAAGAAGGGAAGGAAAGGGAATAAAAGCAGAAGACCAATCAGCCCAGCGAAAGCACAAGAGCATTCAAGCGAAACTAGTACAACGTGCACTCGCTCAAGCGAGATCCGACTCCGCTCGGGCGAACACCCCATCGCTTAAGCGAAGTCAACCAAAACAACCTTCCCATCCATTCACACTCGCTGGAGCGAATTCTCCATTCGCCGAAGCGAGAAGCCGCACTCGATATTCAATCACTCGGTATAGGAGTTCCACTCACTCGGGAAAACTATAGACCTTCCTTCACTCAGAAGGGGTCTCCACAGTCATACATCACTCGGATTATTCTAGCCAGATGCACTCGGTAAATATCACCTTATTTACTCGGGGAAAATCATTAAGTCAAGTCTCACTCTGACTTATTCAAATCCTAACCACTCGGAATATAGTTCCTCATTCATTCAGATTATATATCATTCATTCGGATTATAAATATCATACACTTAGAATTCATTCCAATCTAAGCCATTACAACAACTCTTCCCTCGGAAGAGGATCACTCAGATTTCCCACTCGGGAATATTCAATCCCTTCCCCACTCGGGGTTTATTCATATTTTTCACTCGGTAATATTTAGGCCCATGATCACTCAGGAAATTCTCCCATCAAATCCTACACAGAATGGGTTCATCAAAGGGAATTTCTCTCAGAATCCATTTAAGTCTCCACCACTCGGACAAGAAGGCACAGCCATTTATAGCCTTACTCAGAGATGACTCTCACAACTATGTCTACTCGGGAAATCATTAACTTAGCAATATTCTATCCATCAACATCTCTCAGTCTACCCAAACACAAGTCACCAGTATACAACATAGATGTATATACATAATCATACACTCAGAATACTCATTATCTTGACATTATACATTTACCAATACTTATAATCCCATACAAGTGACACCATGTCTATAATTCTCATAATCAATCCTTATAAATAAATATGTTTAATGATCATTTTACATGAGAGCCGGCCAAGGCTTTAATATAACTATATACAATTGGTACAGCAAACTCTATACACTACAATAACATAAATACCCATCACTCGGGTTAAGGCTTTCTCCTCATTCCGAGTCTGACCTGCACATACTGAAAATGGTGTAGGGGTGAGTATCTTAGATATTAAATGATAGATACTGACTCGGATTATTCCTCAGTTATGCAACAACATAAATATACACAGCGACCATTAATAACATACACAATGCCAATTAATCGAGACACACATAAGACATGTTCTGATCAGAATCCAACAGTTATCTCTCGGCTATATACACATATCATTTCAATGACATTAACATATACTCATACAATTAGATTTCAATCAACATCAACTGTACATGTACACAGATTAATTCACTCGGATCTGCATTCGTGTGTAATCGGTTTTTATTCGTTGCAACGTAGGCTCCCAGCCTTTTATTCAGCTCCCAGCCGCTTGGCCGTTTTACAGGTACCCAACCGTTTGCCCTCACAGGTGACACCAACGCTCTCAGCGTCAACGGCAGTGTTCACGGGAAGCCTGAGTCCCACTCAAAGGCTACCTTGAGTCCCACTCAAAAGGATTTCACAGCGTCTCACGCTTTTAATAACCGATGGTAGTGTCCCACACTACATGCTCCCAGCATTAACGCATCCCATGCGCCACACGCGGATTGATCACACAAACACAGAGTTCATATATATATATAATCTTTCATTTAATAGTACATGCATCACATACAGTCGGTATAAACATCATCAGACTCGCAGAAACAATATTTCTCACATGCAGTCAGGATTTAATACTCATGGCCACTTGCATGCCATATAAATCACATGGCAATCATCAACAACACTTCAACACATTCTTTTCATGCAAACATTCGACATTCTCAAGACCATTAACATGCATTTCACGGACGGAACTAGACATGCATCACTCAACACCTAATCATCATGCATCCAGGTATCACACATTCTTCATGCAACCACAACACAGCATCAAACACAGAATCAACAAGTCATTAACACCTGGAACCCGTCCATAACCCATGCATTTAAGATATAAGATACCCCCTACCTGGAATGAAGATTCCAGGAGCTCCTCGAGCTAACAGTGCCGACCAATCATCCTTCGACCGCTCCCTCCAACTCACACGACCTCTGGGTTCAGACGCTGGACTCCGCACTCAGCATGGAGAATCCGAAGCTGTTTCCACGTCCATGAACAGTCTGATCTTGCCAACAATGGAGGGTTCCAGTCCCAAGACATCCCAACGTCACTGAGCTGGGTAAAGGAGAAGACGACGAGAAAAGAGACGAGGAACAATAGAGAAGAAGACTGGTTGCATGCAGAGGGAATGCACACTCTCACCCTCTCTGGCTCAACGAGGAAAAGAAGGAGGACAGGAGAAGAGAGAAGAATAGTGTCTCTGCATCCTTCGAAGAAATGCCCTTAGCTTTTCAACTCAATGGGTCATTTCCCACAAACCGAGACACCTCACGTTGTTAACATCCACACCGGGACTCATGCAGCCCCATCAGATGGAAGAAGACGAGAAGAAGAAGAAGAACAGGGGAGGATCCAACCTCTAGGACACAGCACCATGTTGTTTCCTCTGCCACCACGCTGTTCCCCTCGGTTCTACTCAGTGTTGAGTGGAAGAAGGAAATGAAGAAGAAGACAAAGGGAACGAAGAAGGGAGTGGGCAGGAAAAGAGGATCGGACAGTGTCTCTGTTTTCCTTTGAAGAAAAGCTCTCAACTCTCTCTTGACCTTTAGTAAGTGGAACGACGGGAATGAGGAAGTGAGTGGAGAAGAAAAGAGCTGAAACTCTTATATACTCCAGGGGCACATGCGTCTTTACCGCTGGCCACTAACATTAAATAATTAACCATTAGTTCTCTAATCTACAATTAATCTTAACTCATTCACTAATCTCATTCGGTAGTTAATTTTTAAATCGGGATGTTACATGGTATGTGTATGATAATGATATAATGAGGAACGAGATGATGTGTGCATGCAAAGTATACATGTTTGATGCATATGTACATAATCACATGGTATTCATATTCATTCTTTTGGAATGTATGACTCACTCTCCCATCTTGTCCATTTTTAGACTTGTGATGCAGGGCATTTATGGGAAGAGTGGATATTTTGAAGTACATTTTGGTTGAGGAGGTAA
The DNA here is from genome assembly GCA_037962975.1 of Clitoria ternatea. NCBI lineage: Eukaryota > Viridiplantae > Streptophyta > Magnoliopsida > Fabales > Fabaceae > Clitoria > Clitoria ternatea. The sequence goes on from CM075672.1 coordinate 98,016,247, forward strand.
ATAGGAGTATAGGAAGTGCCTTGGCCGGCAAAATCTAGATTTTTGTATAGCATATAGGGTGCATGTATGCTTATTTTGTGATCTAGATTGTATTTGATGAGTTTGAGGGTCATGTAGAAAAATTGGACCTTTGTGTGCATGGCCAATTTTCATTAATGACCCAAATGATGTAATGCAATGAATGATGATGCTTGTTGATGTTTAATTTCATGAATGAATGAGGCATTTCATAATTTCTAGCATTTTATGAAGTTTATGTTGGAATGATTTTAAATCCTATGCATTGAGTGAAAGAAATTTGATTTGAAGTGTATGAACAATTAGGAGGACTTATAAATATAGGATGAAGTGCAACTAATGCATTAGGATAGGTTAAAATGGTAAGAAATGAGGTTTTGATATGCCAAGTTGTGTAAATTTCACGTTTCTGTATAAGTTCTGCAGAACTCGCTCAAGCGAGTGGTCGTCTCGCTCGAGCGAGACCCTTGTGAAACAGGGGTGTGGTCACTGGCCAAAATTCACCCAAGCGAATGCTGTTCTCGCCCAAGCGAGATTGGTCTGGAGCCAGTAATTGGTTACTAGACCATTTTTGCTCAGCCGAAATGATCATGGCTCAGGAGTCGCTCAAGCGGGGAGAAGGGAATTGGACACTGGAAGATTTTCGCCCAGGCGAGTCTTGCCTCGCCCACGCGAAAATCGGGCAGTGAGTCCCTGATGCTACTGGAGTAATCTCGCTCAAGCGAGATGGAATTCGCTCAAGCGAGGTTGGCTCCTGAGGCAGATCTCCTCTCTCGCTCAAGCGTATCGCTGGCTCGCCCAAGTGTGGCCTTCGAATTTCCCTCAAGCGATCTGGGGTCCGCTCAAGCGAAGGGACCCCCTGATGCTCAAAACTCTTCCTCGCTTAGCGTTTCTTGTTTTCGATCAAGCGTACCTACGCGAGCTCGCTCAAGCGAATGTGGTACTCGCTTGAGCGAGTAGCATCCTGATTTACATATTTGTTTTGTTTTAAATGATTACATTTCCCTTTGCATTAAACCTCTTCTTGCATCACCTTAAAATTAGTTTGGACATATTATGGATCCCTGAACCTTATGAAACCTTCTCCCTTCAAATTCAATCATGCAACAATCAAATTAATTAATTCTTCTGCTGTTTCTAATTGAAAATTTATTATGAAATCTTTTTTTAATTTACCCTCTCATATCTTCATATATGGGAGTGGCTTTTCATAGATCCAGGTGTTGAATTAGAAAGCTTCACCACTTCAATTATTTGGTTAATTTACGAATTATAAAACGTGAAAAATTTCCCCTTATTTTTGGGGCGTCTCAATATACTAGTCGAGGATGTATGCAAGACAACAATTAGAAATGCAAAAATGAAATTATGATGCAAGGGAAAAATCCTAAGATGTTTAAACTAAATTGTCTATCTAAGGTTGTTATCCTATGTTTATGTCTTTACTAGGTTAATTCTGATGTTCCAAGACAAAAAACACTACCTAGTACTTACCTAGAATTCGGTTATGGTAGGTTTTACTAACTAAAAATTAGGTCAAACATCTAACAACTTCTAACTAAATTTGGTTATGAAGTTATTATTGTTAGAACTAACCTATTAGTTACAATTAATCCTAACCAAATTCGGTTTTAAAATGATAACAACTAACTAAAATTAGTTTAATACCCTAACAAATTTAACTAAATTGGTTTTGGAAGTTATAACAATCTAACCAATTAACTACTTTGTTAAAACTAATAACAAACTCTAAAAAATATGCAAGTAAATGATGTATGAAATTAACTAGCTGAAATTACCCTATCGAAAACTACAAAAATTAACCAATGTCCAAGTCTTTTTGAAATTTAAAAGTCCAAAATACAAGGACTAAAATGAAAAAAAATTCAAATTGTATATATTTTTTTATACAATGCTTTGCTTTCCTCCTTACAAAGGTCTTTAAGCTTGTACTTCAAGTTCTTTCTCCACCAATTTTGCTACACAATGAACAAACTTAAAGCAATTGTTAACAAAAATTAAATCCAAAATCTAACCACTCCTCTCACAATTGTGTTTCACTCAACTTCTCCTTTAGGCCTTCAATTATTTTCACCTCCTTCAATTTTCACTCTTATCTACTATTTCCTAAAGAATGCTACCCTTTGAGATGGAGGAAGAGAGAAATCCAAGAGAATTTCAAAGGAAATGGAAACTCAAAGACAAAACTAGAAGAAAAGAAGACAAGAAAAAAAAAAGTTTAATTTGAAAGAATTGGTTACTCAAAAGGATTTTAAAATTTAACAAAGACTAACCTAAAAATCAATAAATGTTCAAATGAATGAATATGACTTTCTATACTATGGATTAATTCCAATACATACAATAGAAGAAAAAAAACAAAACTAGACAATCAACAAAATTAAAATGCAATAAGAAAATGCAAGCACAAAATTTTAATACCTAGAACTTCTAGAAAAATAAAAAAAGAAAATCTGATTTTTTTGAACTGGACTTTTTTTTAACAGGCCCAAACTTTTTCTTTTTTCTTTTTTACTTGCTAACACTTCCAAAATTCAACAATCCGTGGAGGCACAACTGAATAGAATAACCCAATAATTTTGCAACTTCAATGCTTACTAAATATTGATCAATAAAGTTTCCAATTGAACAGCTATTGCTTTGCCAAAATTCAAGACCAAATGAATTTCCAAATTTCAGCGTACTGATATTTGACCAAGACAAATTTTGAATTGACGTAATTATATTGGAACAATTGACCAATGAAAATGCAATTGACCAATAAGACTTTGAATTAAGATGCCCAGCAGTTTGACAATGGACCAATTGAACACATGCACAACTTTTGTTTTCGTTTTTTTTTTCACCTTGCTTTTGCTTTTTGGGTACGGTTCAATCAAACAGGAAACAGACTTGATCAATTCAAATGCAAATTTAGGCACGAACAACTAATTGCAATTGACCACAGAATTGAACAAATGAAATTGTACTGTTGATTGACGAAGAATGAAACGAATTTACAGTGATTGGCCAAGAAATTATGCGCCGTGTCATATTTGTAATTGAATAGTCAAAAAAATTGCAAATTGCTAATGTCAAAAATCGAAACAGTGTATACTCAATTTGATGCAATTGAATAGAAATTGTACAGAAATTGACAAAGATTTCAAAATGCCAATGACCAAAGAAAATGACCCAATTGATTTTCAAGACCAAAAAGACTTGAATTGAGAGGTACAACAATTGGACAATTGACCAATGACAAATTTGAATGCTCGAAAATTTGCACGTACAGAGAAGTTTGAAATTGATCAAGAAATTCAATTGACCATCAATTTGACCAAGAATTGATTGAATCAGATTTTTTTTTTGAATACCAATACAACCAAAATTGATTTATCACAAGATTAATTGCCAAGACCCATCAGAATTTCCAAAAGAAAATGTACTGTATGAATGACCAGCGCTTTAACACATAATGTAATTGACGCAAGTAATTGAATGACCAAAGAAACTTTCAATTGAACCACCAGAAATTGACAAATTAACGTGCACAGCAATGAGATAAAATTGGAATATGATTGCCAATTTTACAAACGAATGACCAGCTAAGCATTTCAATTGCCAAGATTGAATAGAACTCAAGATGCACAGTGATTTGACCAATTATGCGCAACAGTGATGCAAGGAAAATTTGACCAACAGAGATTAACGTGAAACAGAGATGAAAGACATTGAACCAATGATCACAAGAAGATTCAGTTGCACAAATATTGCCAAGATTGAATTAAACGATACCACAATTGGAACACAAATTTCAATTTTGACCAAGAGCAACAGTAAATTTCCAGGAAAAGGAATTGCACGTACCGTTTCGGATATGCAAGATTGGGAGTTGAAGATTGGAATTGAAAATTACCCATGGCGTGAATTGCTCTTGCAGGATTGAATGTGCCAAATTGACGATGAACAATTGATAAAGCTTCCGTGCAATATAGGTACGGAAGGCACAATTCAATTCAAAGAATATTATGTAATGAAAGAATAACGAACAATTGACAAAATAAAATTTTCAAGATGGTGGAAAATTGTAATATTCCTATGTGCTGACAAAAACAAAAAAAATTAAATCCTAGCGAAAAAAATTTCTAAAGAATGGAAATCTAAACAATCCTAATATGAGCACAAAAATTAGATCACCCAAAAAATGAGATGATCAATACAAGAAATTGGAGCTTGGACCATTAAAAGGATATCTATTAATGGCACAAGAAAATTTAAGCACCTCTATTACAAAATCAATGAAAACTTAGAAACAAAGACAAGCTCCAATTATGCACCATACACCTAGTTTTGCCTCTAGAATTTATGTATTTCAGAAGGCTAAAGCTAACACATTTTTTTTTTTTGATAATGGTGCAACATTAAGAAACTAGAGAAGATGACAAAGCAATTCTAAAAATTTAAAGAACTCAATCAATATGCACAAAAAATGAAAAGAAAGTCAAAAGAAAAAAGATGGCACTATAGACTTTTGACACCACTTGATATAGAATGGGGGAGGATCTAGCTATCTTTCTTCAAGTTGATAGGGAAAAGGTTACCCTAAACCTAACAAAAATGGTTGAAAGCATGGAAACATGGTAGATGGATGGGGGTTGATGGAAGGGATGGAAGATGATGAAGGAGACGCCACCATTGACTTTGATAAGTCTCTACTCGCCACTCTAAGGATGGTCACCTAGTGATAAGATCTTGAAAAGGGTTAGACTTTCTCTAACCTGAAGGAGAGAGTTTGCACTCAAATCTTACAAAGTGTAAATTTCATTCAAAACTAATGGTGTGGAATACATGGAGAGGTAATCCTTATATAGGCAAGGTGGAGTGCTGGCCAAGCTAGCCAACTTGGGCTTCCCACTCTTCTTTAGGCCCAAAATCAACTAAAGTAGGAAATGTGGCCAACTACAAGGCCCAAAATGATGTACAAGGCCCAAAAGTAACCCAACAATAAACCTAAACTATTTTGAGTACAACTAAAATTATTTACAAACTATGCCTTCATCACCTTCACTCATTTTTCCAGATTTTGTAGTTGTTTTCTCTTCCTTTCTAAGTCATTTTCCTAAGTTAATTTCCTTGCCCTATCTTCCTCTCTTACGACACACACCATCCACCATTATTGAGTTCCTTCTTCTTCCTCCGACCATCATTCCTCTTCTTTTCTCATGTCTAACCTCATCATCCCCTTCCCCTTCACCGTACCTACCTCTCTTTCTTCAAAGATTAAAAAGCAAACCCTAAGCTTTTCCCCTCCCTTCAAACCTGAGACACCCTTTCCTTATACATGTGTTATGTTTAGCCACAAATCTCTTTAAATCTATCATCCATGTCCTTTTTGTGATGGTCCATCACCATTACAAGGGTTGGAAAGCTCATCCCTCTCTTTTCCATGGAGGCCATGAACTTCAACAAGGGAAAGGTGAAGCCTTTCTCATTTGTTCCACCATGGCATCAGCTATAGTGTTGTTTTAAAGCTTGGATCGCCCTTTAAAAAGCTTGGAAGTAAGAACAATGGCATCCTCCTTTTCCCTCTTCAAAAACCAAAACAAAAGCCCAAGGTAAAGAGGGAGGTTTTGGTTCATGAAGCTTTAATCTATGACATGCATTATTATTTCTATGGTGACTCATAAATATTTATAGCTTAGAATGTGAATTTTTGTGAAGATGAGTCCTTGATCATAATGATGCTTGTTCGGTGTTGGTGATGATGGTTAAAATTTTTAGATGTACGAGAGTGTGAAAGTGATTATTGATTTAGGATTTTAGCTATGTGTGTGTTATGATTGTTGGTTTGATGTTTTAGTGACCTTGCATGTTAATGACATTATGGTTGAGAGGCCCTTTTAATGGATGCATGGTTGGTTGTGATTTGGGATTGCATGAAAATGACTTAAATCATGTCATTGATGAATTAGAAATTCTTATACATGTACTTAGTATGAGGCCAGATTGTTTAAGGTAAATAATAAATGGTTTTCTTTCATTTATTAGTGACAATTATGAAGATTTTGAAGTGAATGATATTTGAAAAGAGTTTGTGTTAGTGTTTGATATGGTAAAGTTGAAAATGGGTATAATGAAGTGCAGAACCGATGTTAAAAGTTGTAAAAGAATGGTGTTTAAAATTTGGAAATTTGAAGTGTTAAAGGCTAAGACAGTGGTGTTAAAAGTCATGGATTTTTATGGTGTTAAAAGCTATAAAATAGATGTTAAAAATAGCTAATAACATGTGTTAAAATCTAAAGCAGAGGTGTTAAAAACAGAACGTGGAAGGTGTTAAAAGTTTAGCACAGGCGGTGTTAAAAGCTGAAATTTAGAGAATTAAAACTTAAAATTTTAGCAAGTGTTAAAAGTTAGAGTTCTAAGGGTGTTAAAACAGGAATTTTAAGAAATATTGAAGGCTGATTTTAAATGTCAAAAACTAGAATTTTTGAATATTTTATTTAAATATAGGGATTAAATCTTTTAAAATAACCTTTTGTGAAATATAGCATAAAATACTTGAATATTTGTAGGCCATTAGTGACAATTTGTTGTCTAAAAAATATTAAGAACAAAATTGACTAGAAATGCTAAATGATGAAGGACTTGATGTCTTCCATGGGAAAACCACTAAAAATGAAGAGTAATAAGGTGAACAAATTAATTACGGCCATAGAGAGCCTAATGGATAACTCCTTGAATTTTGGTTAATTACTAATAGTGAATTTTAAATCCTAAGATAAAAGATGTGATATGGGTGATTTAGGTTCTAACCCTCCAAGATGGAGAAGGCATAAACATGATAAGTTTCACATACATGAATATATTTATGTACCTCTAAAATGAGACTTAGTTGTTAACACTTATTTGGTGATAAAATAATATTTGATATGGCCTTGTACTTATTAAAAATATAGGCTTTGACCGTTCCGGTGAAGCGGGACCATCCAACTCTTCCAACCCCACGGAATACTTCTCTTGAAGTAGGAGAGGAGTTTATTTTTTAAATATATGGCCTTGGTGTTGATAATACATGCATGTGTTATGTATATTTATATGATTGGCCTTAGATGTCTTTATTGTTGATGTGTGAGATGAATATATCAAGATAGACTCTTGAATGACATTAGTGGTGAATTGATGATTGTGATAGTGATATACCCTTGGCGTGCCCTTTTGCTTATGTATGATAATGAAGTGGGTTTATGTGAAAATTAAGACCACCATATGCACTTTTTGCATCTCATGACATGCATGATACATCTCATATGCAATATTCAATGATCTTACGTTGATCTTAAGAACGACAACCTTATGTTGGTTGAATGTATGAACGACTACACATGGTCGTAGAGTATACCATGTGACATGTTTTATTGATCTTGCATTGATCTTGAGAATGAAACCTTGCGTTGGTTTTAAATATTGAACAACTATGTGTGGTTGTAGTCACATGAGTAAAATATGCACATGAAGAGAACATGGATTTTGTACAAAGTTGGTCTCATTACATATGCATTAATTATTGGAGAGTATATGTAATAATTGTGAGGACATGGTGTTTGAATTAGAGTATCCAAAATGAATGTGTCTTATGAGTATCTTGAATTGAGAAGTATTGTTGGTGTTGTTTTTCTAGTGAACAAATGTAGTAATGACCATTATTGGTGAAATTAGATTGATATTCGAAGATGTTGGCATGAGTTGGTTTATGGGTATATGATGTGTGAATTGGATTGTTAAATTATAGCCTGTATTATATCAATGAAATTGGACATGAGATGGAAAATGTTTAAGATTGCTACACTATGCATGAATTACCATTATAATTTCTCATCATTGAGAAAATATACTCACTCTCCATGTTGTTAATTTTAGCCTTGTGATGTAGGTTCTCACCCATGGAGTATGATTGCATTCTTGGGGTGGCGTGTGTGAAGAGGGTATGGAAGATGCCTTAGCCGGCAAATTTTGGGACAATGTTGTTTTGTGATTCTTTATGTGAATTTTAATGTGTATAGGTGTTATTTTGTATAGCTTGACTATTGGTGTAAATGCCTAGTTTTTTTTGGATTTATGAATGGGTTTGTTACATTATTTGTTGTTATATTTGGATGTAGAGATTGAGTTATGATTTTGTTAGTATATTGGAGGTTGGTGAATATGAACCTTTATAAAAGAGGTTATTATGCATGAAAGTTGAGATGGTGTCATGATATTGTGTATGTTGCATGGATGTAGTTATAGAATGGATTTATGAGACTTTGACTATGTGGGTACAATGCTGAGTTTTTATTATATAATTAGTATATGGTGTGTAGGATGAGATAATGTGATGTTCTATTCTTAGTTAAGGGTGTATAAAGAAGTCTATTTTGTGGGAAGCAAAGATTGATGAGTTGATACCATGAGTGGATGGTATTGTTACCTAAACAGGTTCTTGGAAAACTTTTGTTGTGGATGCTCATGATTATGGATTATTAGTCTTGAATGTGTAGGACTAAGGGTAGGTACCTTGAATTTGAAGGATTAATCACCAATAGAGAATTAGAGGAGTTGGTGCATGACGATCTTATATATACATTAATGAAGTTAATTAGGTACTTGCTTAACTTTCACCTTCTCATATCTTCACATATGGGTTGGTTTCTAATTAGATCTAGGGTAGTTATTGTAAGTCTTGAATTATGGTGTGTCTTAATTAAGTGACGAAATAAAGGTAAAAAATTTCCCCAACTTTTTATTAATTAGAAGTAGATAACTATAATATCGAATAGCGGTTTTAGGGCGCCACATTGGGTGGTATGAGAGCATAACATGCTTTATTGGGATGATTGTCAATATAATTGCACTTGTGATGTGTTAATGGTGATTGATGATTGATTTTGACAAGTCCGGCCAAGCTCTCTTCACATTAAACTCTCTCAATGATGAAATATTATGTGTATGCATGTGTGCATGATTTTGTGATGTGAAAGCATGCCTTGGATTGATATTACCCTATTGCTTTTGATAAGTTTCATAGTAAGGAATTGAGGCTTAATTATGAGATAAATTACCATAGTATGTGACTAACTCACTAATGTTAGTTGGTCTTGATGTTGTGAATATAGATTTTGAGAGTTTGAGATGGCTCGTCATCGTCGTGATCAGGATGATTCCATTGCTCGGGCCTTGAACCGCTTTGCTGACATCTTGGAAATGTAAAATTGTGAGAGGCAGGGCAATGATAGGCAATCCCCTACGGTAAGTCAAGGTGCTTCTGGCCTTGACAAATTTCTAAAAAGGAAGCCTTCAGAGTTCCATGGCGGGTTTAGACCTAAACAAGCTTGCTTTTAGGTCCGTGATGTGGAGCGGATCTTTGATAGTTTTGAGTGTTCTGAGCTCTAGAAGGTGGAGTATGCTATGTTTATGCTGAGAGATGAGGTTGAGACTTGGTGGAGACTTACCAAGAGTCAGATGCCTGTAGTTGCTACTCCCCTGATTTAAGAGAATTTCAAGTTTGAGCTGATGAGAAAGTATGTGCCTGAGAGCTATAACAGTAAAAAGGAGCATGCGTTTATGGAGCTCAAGCAAGGCAACTTATCTGTGGAAAAGTATACTTCCAAGTTTGAAGAGCTTTGTGAGTTCTACCCTCCATACCAGCAAGAGGGGATAGAAGCCTCCAAGTGTGTGAAGTTTGAGAATGGCCTATGTCCTGACATCCAGAGGGCCATTTGTCAGAAGGAGATCAGAAGCTTCACGGTGCTTGTGAACAAGTGCCATATCTATGAGGAGCATGCCCCATCACATACCTTCAGATTTGACTCTAGGCTGAAGGGTCAATCACCCAGCTTCAAGAGGCGGGGTACTTTCAAGAGAGGACAGTTTCAAAGAGGTGCTTCTTCAGTTGCCCGAGGTAAGGGCGATGGTCTTAGTAACACCCGTGGCTGGGGCGATGCAAATGCTCATGGGTCACGATGCACTAAATGAGGGGTAGCTGACTATGCCTGAGAATTTGTACACCAGGACGGTGTTATTTGTGTCAACTGTGAACAAGTGGGTCACATGTGGCCTGCATGTCCATTACTTGCAAGGAGGCCTAATGCTCTAGTCAACATTCCTGTACATCCTACTACTCTGCTCCTATGAACCGTGGAGGCCATACTGGTGGTCTTGGACACGGTAATGGGGCCACTAGTGAATGGACTGGTGGTCGTGGTGGCCACACCAAAGGGAGATATGGTGGTGGCACTAGGGGAAACCTTACCTAGACTCCGGGAAGGATTTTTGCTGAGACTGGAGAGGAAGCTATATAAGCTGGTAACTTGATTGAAAGTAAGTGTGAGATACTTGGTACTATAGTGCATGTCATTTATGATTCGGGAGCTACTTACTCTTTTGTATCCAAGGACTATGTACAGCGGTTGAGATTGTCGGTTAATATAATGAAAAATGCTCTTATGGTCACTACTCCAACCGGTGCTTGTCTTAGATGGGTTACACATTGTGACAACGTTGTGATGTTACTTGAAGGGAGAAGATTCATTGTCTCCCTTGTTTGTTTACCTATGAGGGACTAAGAGATCATCCTCGGTATGGATTGGCTTTCCGCCAACAAAGTCATGGTTGATTGTCAACAAAGAACCATCATCTTTCCTTCTCCAAGCATCACCAAATTTGATATGAAAGGTATATCCCAACTTTGCATGTTGTTATCTCATGCTGATAGAACTAATCATTCTGATCTCTTAAGCATCTCGGTGGTATCTACATTTCTTGATGTCTTTCCCGATGAGGTTCCTAGTTTGCCACCTCCGTGTAAGGTTGAGTTTGTTTTTGATATCGTTCCGGGTACGAAACCAGCTTTTGTGGCTCCATATAGGATGTCTCCTATGGAGTTAACTGAGTTGAAAAAGAAAGTTGAAGAGTTACTTAAGAGAGAGTTCATTCGACCTAGTATGTCCCTTTGAGGAGCCCCTATGTTGCTAGTGAAGAAGAAGGATGCGACGATGCGGTCGTGTATTGATTACCGCCAATTGAACAAGATGACGATCAAGAACAAGTACCCTCTACCACGCATAGATGACTTGTTGGATCAGTTGAGGGGTGCTATGGTATTCTCCAAGATTGACTTGCGTTCCAGTTACCACCAAATCAAGGTGAAGGCCGAAGACATCACGAAAACTGCCTTTAGGACGCGGTATGGTCACTACGAGTATGTTGTGATGCTGTTTGGAGTGACTAATGCTCCAGTTGTGTTCATGGACTATATGTACTGTATCTTCCATGATTACCTTGATCAGTTTGTGGTAGTGTTTATTGATGATATCTTGGTGTATTCCAAGAGCCACAAAGAGCATGAAGAATATTTGAGATTGGTGTTGGGTATACTTAGGGAGAAACAGCTTTATGCTAAACTCCCAAGTATGAATTTTGACTAGAGAGTGTCTAATTTCTTGGGCATGTGATATCTACAGAAGGCATTTCGGTTGATCCTTCTAAGGTTGAGACAGTTATGGCATGGTTTAGGCCTATGACTGTTACTGAGATTCGGAGTTTCCTTGGTCTTGCCGGATACTATAAAAGGTTCATTGAGGGATTCTCCCGTCTTTTTAGACCTTTGACGAAGTTGACTAGGAAGAACCAACCATTTATGTGAAATGTAGAATGTGAAAAGAGTTTCGAAGAGTTGAAGATGAGACTCACTTCTGCACCTATACTAGCATTGCCTGATTTGTAGGAAGACTTTATGGTGTATTGTGATGCTTCCAAGCATGGTCTTGGATGTGTTTTGATGTAGAGGGAGCATATAATCATTTATACTTCACGCCATTATCTCTAAGTTTCAAGGTTTGTGGTCTTTAGTGATCAGAAAAGCTTGAAATACCTCTTTGATCAAAAGAAGTTAAACATGCGTCAAAGGAGATGGATGGAGTTCTTGAAGGAATATGATTTTGAGTTGAAGTATCATCCCAGAAAAGCTAATATGGTTGCGGATGCTCTTAGTAGAAAGCCCTTGTATGTGTCGGCCATGATGGTCAAAGAACTTGAGTTGATTAAGGAGTTACATAATTTGAATGTTGGGACTGAGATTGAATCTACAAAGAAGATGTGTTTTGCTACCTTGATGGTGTGCAATGAGTTCCTTGATCTTGTGAAAAAGAAGTAGGTGGATGATAAGTATCTAAATGAGATGAGGAGATCTCAGGAAGGTGGGAAGAACTTATTCCTTGTAGAAGGTGATGATGGCATATGGCGTGTGAAAGGCCGAGTATATGTACCTTCTTTTGGTGATTTGAGAAGCACTGTACTTAAGGAGGCTCATAAAAGCATCTTTAGTATACATCCTGGTGCGACTAAGATGTACTAAGATATGAAGAAGAATTTCTGGTGGCCTGGGATGAAGCGGAATATTGCTAGTTATGTGGCTTCATGTCTTATATGTCAGAAAGTAAGGTCGAGAATCAGAGACCTTATGGTACCTTGAGACCTCTGATATCCTAGTATGGAAGTGGGATGCTATTGCTATGGACTTTGTGTCCGGTTTGCCAAGGGCGAGGCCTAACTATGATGTAATTTAGGTGATTATAGACCGATTGACGAAGAGTGCACATTTCCTACCGATTAGCATGAAGAGTTCCTTAGAGGATCTAGCACAGTTGTACATCAAGGAGATAGTGAGGTTGCATGGAGTGCCCTCTAGTATTGTTTCTAATAGAGACCCATGCTTTACTTCTCGATTTTGGGGAAGCCTACATGAGGCAATGGGCTCTAAATTGAAGTTGAGTTCAGCTTATCACCCTTAGACGGACAGACAATCTGAGAGGACTATTTAGAGTCTTGAGGACTTGGTGCGTGCATGTGTTTTAGAGCATGGTGGATCATAGGTGAAGTACTTGCCTATGATTGAGTTTACCTACAACAACAGCTCCTATTCTAGTATCGACATGGCACCATATGAGGCGTTGTATGGAAGGAACTGTAGGACCCCTTTGTGTTAGCTTGAGGTTGGTGAGAATTTGGCCTTAGGGCCTAAAATTATTGAGGAAACTACTGAGCAAATCAAGATGATTCAAGAGAAAATGAAGATTGCTCAAGACCGGCAGAAGAGTTATTATGATAAGAGGAGGAATCCACTTGAGTTTCAAGTTGGCGATCATTTATTCCTACGGGTTTCTCGTGACAAGGGTGTTGGTAGAGCCTTGAAGAGTAGAAAGTTGAGCCCTCGGTTCATTGGTCCCTATAAGATTCTGGAGCAGATTGTCGAGGTTCCTTACCGCATCGCTTTGCCCCCTCACTTGGTGAATTTACATGATGTATTCCATATCTCTCAGATGAGGAAATATATGTATGATCTTTCTTATGTACTTGGTGTTGATGATGTGGAACTCAGAGATGATCTGACTATTCCTCTTGCCTCTGCTAAGATTGTCAGACATTTTACCAAGAGATTACGGAGTAAGTTGATTCCACTTGTGCAAGGGACATAGAGACATGGGGATGTGAGCACTATCACGTGGGAGCGTGAGGATGACATAAGGAAGCGTTACCCTGAGATATTTGCTTCAGGTATGTGAATTTCGAGGATGAAATTTCTTTTAGGATGGGTGAATTGTAACATCCCAAAATTTAAGTAGAATTAATTAATCAGATTAAATAAATAGAATAATTATAGAAAATAATTATTTGATTCCCCTTACATGTAGAAAAATTAATTATGGACCCCTTGAGTTAATACAGCGATTACTGTCGTCGTTTAATTGATGAACGACATACAAGCAGAATACAGAGATGGGCCCAACGGGCTGAGAAACATTAGATAATTATTAAGAATAAATATTTATGTCCTGACGATGAGTTAAAATTAATTTAAGCGTTCCTGGAATTTATTGTGAATTATTCGGGATTTATCGGCGTCCTTTAACGTCAAAAAATGACCCATTCGGGCAACGGGCTTCAATTGGGCCTCAAAAATTCACTAACCCAAAAATAATTATTGAATATTAGAAAACACTCCAATAAATATTTTAAACCCAAAAATAAACCCGAAAAAATTTATAGATAATTAATTAGACGTACGGGGGGCCCCGGACTACCAAAAATCTTTATTTTTGAGTCAAAACGTAACGATTTCTCTCCAATTAATGTGCTGGTTGTGCGCACTTAAAAGGGGCTGATTCCATCAACATTTGAAGCCCAACATGTGAAATTGCCAAAAATTTGGGCCTTGGAGCCAAAAAATTTAAGTGAGGGGTAGTATGGTAATTTGGCACTTTAGTTAAGTGACTTTTCCACTCTCTCCTCTTCCATTTTCATACTGAAGCAGCCCCCTCTATAAAACCAAGAGCAAAAATTCCTTCTCCTCTTCTCCTCTCCAAAACGTGAAAATGGTGGTGCCTTCCAATTCCTCTTTGAAATTTCTTGAAGAAAAACTAAGGTAACGCACATAGAACCCTAGGCTTCATCTTCTTCATTTCCTCTTCTCCTTTCTCCATTAAAATTCTTCTTCGTCTTCACAATGTCTCAAAACCGAAATTGCATTTTGAGCTCACCCATGAAAGTGACGAAATTTCTACGTTCTTGGAGGCTTAAATTGCAAATTGGAGAAGCTTGCTTGGCCTTGAGTGTTAGGGTTTCTAAAACCTCCATCTCCACCATTCTCTTGAATTTTGGGTTAGGTTCAACTTAACATAAATCATGATCCCTCATTAAGCTTTGGATTTAGTTGCTTAAGGTAGTGTAAATCATGTTGTTAGTGTTGGAAAAATATAGAAATTACATGTGGAACCCAAAACCTAGGTTAGGTGACCATTGGGAATTTGTTGTTATTGTTGTTGGATAATTATTTTTGTCACTTGAATTTGATGTAAATTAGTTATTAAAATGGGATTAATTATTGTTGGAACAAATGATTTGGTTTTGGATGGTATTAGGTGCAAAATCTTAAATGGGTAGCTTACCTTAATTTGAAGGAAAAATTGTGTTTTGGACTTGAAATGGCTTAAGAATGGTTTTGATGTAATTATAAGGCATTAGGTAGCATTCTAGAATTAATTGGTGTTAGTAAAAAGTATATGCTAGGTGGTAAGCTTTAAAAATCCTCCTTGATGTAGGAGAGATGATAAGTGGCAAGAATGGACTCAAAAATACATTAACCTTGTTAAATGAGCTTGAAACCTCTTGTTAGGTGTAGGTTAGTAGTTAGAGTTAGTGTTGGGTAATTATTGGTGGACAAAGAATAAAGTGTGACATGAGTTAGGTGAAGGGAAATTGGGAATTGGTGAGGAAAAGACATGTTACTAGAATAAATAGATTTGTTGGAATACAATATGACTTAAAAGAATGATTATGAACTTATGCAAGTACTAATAAATGTGGTTTAGGAATTTGGAGGGTTATTAGATAAGAAAGGCTAAAAAGAAAAAGTATGTAGTATAGAAGTTGAATAAGTAATTCATATGAACTATTAGAATTAAAATGAAGATTATTGGTTTAGAAAATGTTGTTGGATCATATTAGACATAAGAGACCACAAGATATACTTAGAGAAGATTATTGTTGGTGATAGGTGACCTTGTCATGAAAATGGGCTAAAGGGTTTAAGTTATGATGTAAAACTAGAAGTGACCCTAGTTATGGAATGTTACTTGTAATTAGTACTAGGGAGATTATTATAAAAGGTAAGTGACTTCAAAGACTAAGGATAAAATACTTGAATATTTGTAGGCCATTAGTGACAATTTGTTGTCTAAAAAATATTAAGAACAAAATTAACTAGAAATGCTAAATGATGAAGGACTTGATGTCTTTCATGGGAAAACCACTAAAAATGAAAAGTAATGAGGTGAACAAGTTAATTAAGGCCTTAGAGAGCCTAATGGATAACTCCTTGAATTATAGTTAATTACTAATAATGAATTTTAAATCCTAACATAAAAGATATGATATGGATGATTTAGGTTCCAAACCTCCATGATGGAGAAGGCATAAACATGATAAGTTTCACATACATGAATATATTTATGTACCTCTAAAATGAGACTTAGTTATTAACATTTGTTTGGTGATAAAATCATGTTTGATATGGCCTTGTACTTATTAAAAATGTAGGCTTTGACCATTCCGGTGAAGCGGGACCATCCAACTCTTCCAACCCCACGGAATACTTCTCTTGAGGTAGGAGAGGCTTGGTGTTGATAATGCATACATGTGTGATGTATATTTGCATGATTGGCCTTGGATGTCTTTATTAGTGATGTGTGAGATGAATATATAAAGAGAGACTCTTGAATGTCATTGGTGGTGAACTGATGATTGTGATAGTGATATACCCTTGATGTGCCCTTTTGCTTATGTATGATAATGAAGTGGGATTATGTGAAAATTATGACCACCATGTGCACTTTTTGCATCTAATGACATGCATGATACATCTCATATGCAAATTCAATGATCTTACATTGATCTTAAGAATGACAACCTTGTGTTGGTTGAATGTATGAACGACTATGCGTGGTCGTAGAGTATACCATGTGACATGTTTTATTGATCTTGCGTTGATCTTGAGAATGAAACCTTGCATTGATTTTAAATATTGAACAACTATATGCGGTTGTAGTCACATGAGTAAAATATGCACATGAAGAGAAAATGGATTTTGTTCAAAGTTGGTTTCATTGCATATGCATTAATTATTAGAGAGTATATGCATTAATTGTGAGGACATGGTATTTGAATTAGAGTATCCAAAATGAATGTGTCTTATGAGTATCTTGAATTGAGAAATATTGTTGGTGTTGTTTTGCTAGTGAACAAATGTAGTAATGACCATTATTGGTGAAATTAGATTGATATTTGAAGATGTTGGCATAAGTTGGTTTGTGGGTATATGATGTGTGAATTGGATTGTTAAATTATAGCCTATGTATTATATCAATGAGATTGGACATGAGATGGAAAATGTTTAAGATTGCTTCACTATGAATGAATTACCATTATAATTGCTCATCATTGAGAAAATATACTCACTCTCCATGTTGTCAATTTTAGCCTTGTGATGTAGGTTCTCACCCATGGAGTATGATTGCATTCTTAGGGTGGCACGTGTGAAGAGGGTATGGAAGATGCCTTGGCCGACAAATTTTGGGACAATGTTGTTTTATGATTCTTTATGTGAATTTTAATCTGTATAGGCATTATTTTGTATAGCTTGACTATTGGTGTAAATGCCTATTTTTTTTTTGGATTTATGAATGGATTTTAAGATTATTTGTTGTTATATTTGGATGTAGAGATTGAATTATGATCTTGTTAGTATATTGGAGGTTGGTGAATATGAACCTTTATGAATGAGGTTATTATGCATAAAAGTTGAGATGGTGTCATTATTAGTCAAGTGGCCTCAATACTCAAGAGAGGGGGTGAATTGAGTTTTAAAACTTTTGCTTGAAAAGCCTTTGAAATTGATTCCATTTTGACACAAGATAATAATATGCAAGAGACAACAAGTATAATGCAAGAAATAAGATAGGATAGATGTGCAGAATTCACTTTGGCAATTTATCAAACACTTGGTGTGCATAATCTTAGCTTAGCCAAATTTATCAAGTTTAAGAAATGCAATCACAATCAAAACAATACACCAGCCAGATGCAATATGTAAATGCAAGAGAGTAAAGAAGAAAAGCTTGCAAACTGATACAACGAGTTCCACCACCGTGGTGTACGTCTCGCCTTCAAGCAACCCACTTGAAGGATTTCCACTATTGAAGTTTAGAGATATAAGCTATAAGCAATTACAGCTTCCTAGTGTCCTACACTCAAGAACTCAATCCTCACTAGCACAAGGGCACCCCACCCAATCTCTCAAACTCTCAATACCCAAAGGGTTGAACCCCAACCTTTGTGACCACTCACAACTAGAGTGAAACTTTGTGTTTGGTGTTTGTGTTTACAAGCAAATAACTCTCTCAATAGAGTAGATATACAATTGAAAGGCTCTCACAAATTCTAACTCTCAACAAGAGAGGATATGCAAATTTAGAACCTAAGTTTCAGAATAATGAAACTATACACAGAAAATGAATTCACAAGGCACAAGTACAAGCTATGAATGATTTTCTCCTTGATTGCTTGAGTAGCTTGAATGGATGATGCATTTATAGGCCTTGGAGAGGAGATTTGGAGGCTTCAGAGCCGTTGCACATCATGGGCATAGGAGTGAGAAATGGAGAAATGAGTTGGATCTACACTTTAAAAACATTTCCCCATATTTCTGACACTAAGGTAATCGATTATGCCTCGACCTGTAATCGATTATGCTTCGTTGTAACCCATTAATTTTATTGTCTAGTGGTTGTGTAATCGATTAGCTCTTTTCTTATAATCAATTAGTGATCAAACAAAATCAATGTAATCGATTAGACAACCCTTGTAATCGATTATGCATATACCTGATGCATTTAATTCCTGCATGCAGCATTGTAATCGATTGTGTTGTATATTATAATCGATTGGGAGTAAAACAGAACCAGTGTAATCGATTATCCTAGTATTGTAATCGATTAGGCAAAATACCTGATACTTTATACCATTTACTGCAACATTATAATCGATTGTCCTCCTTTCTGTAATCGATTAGGTGCATTCCAGAATTAGTGTAATCGATTATCCAAGTGCTATAATCGATTATGACATATACCTGATGCATTTATTTTCTATTTCGCAGCTCTGTAATCGATTAGATTAGTCTTGTAATTGATTATGCTTTTGCAGAAAGCTTAAGTCTAGTCTTGATTTAGTGTAGACTCTTTGTATTTCTTTGTTTTAAACTTCTGGGAAGTTTATTGCACATTGTCCTTGGCATTTTGAGTCTCTATGAACTTCATTGTCATGTCATGATTCTTCAATTTGTTTACTTTGTCATTATCAAAATCCTAAAACAATTTTCAAACATATTCTCCCTCTTTTTGATGATGACAAACTATGTTCATCTCATGAGGGTGTTAGTCCAGATAAAATTTCTCCCCCTTTCTTAAGGAGTTCATGCATAATTTTAAGAATCATGAAGATGCTCAATTTCTATTTTAACAATGATAGTCCTTAGAGCTTTTTACTAACTATTTGTAGGTTCTTTGATTAACCACTTGTTATTAACCATTTATTAACCATTTGCAGATTCTTTGATGAACTTATAATATGATGAACTAATATCTTTCTCCCCCTTTGTAATCATCAAAAATAAATAATACAAGTAAAGGAAAGAGATAAAGGAAGGGAACTTTATTCATTACAGAAGCAAATTACTGAAGCAAATGCATAGATATTAAACTAGAAAAAAATGAAAGCAATTTAATTATTAGGATTAAAGAAATAAAGGTCAGTGAGCTTGTGGGAGAGGTCCTCGTATTTTTGCTCCATTATCTCAAAATGTTGTTGCTCAGTGGTTTAAAATTCTTAAAGAGAGTTTTCAAGTTTTTCAAAACGGCAATCAAGATAAGCATAGAGAGCGGTGAAAGGATCAACAGGAGCAGAGGATTCTCCTTGGGTAGTAGGAGTAGCAGCAGCAGGTTGGTCTTCTTCAAATGTGACATTGCTATAAATGCCATCACTTTTAAAGTGCCATAGACCATTAACCAGAATCATGCCTATTTTGGTGAGATGATGAGTATTAATGCAGGCTTTGGAGGGTATGGTTTTTGGAAGTTCTCCACTGAGATCTACACCATAGACTTTGAAAACTTTTGTTAGAAGAATGGAATAGGGTATCTTTTATTGATCCTTGGCTTTAAGCATGTGAAGCTTGAGAAGCTGAATCTAGTTAATTTCCTTGTGGTTTTACATTGCCCACATTAGCACCACATCTTCTTCCTCAATAAGAGCATAGTATCCCCTACGAGGAACCAAAATCTTGACCAAAATAAAATGAAGAAGACAGTTGCTAAGAGTAAGATGGCCTACCAATTGATGATTGCTACGGGGATGGCCAGTTTTCCATAAGGATTGGTGTGCAACAATGCTATTGAAATCCCATTCATCTTCAAGATGACCACCAGAAAAATTAGCATCGAAGAGAGGGAGGAGACTTATCTCAGCAAGTTGCTCATTGGTGATCTTGAGAGTCACATTATTGACTCTTGCTTCAAGCACACCATCAACAAGTTTCAGAGTGCAAAAGAAGACTCGAATGAGCTCTGGGTAATAAAATTCTTCTTTGAGAGTGAGAAAGGGGATGCGATTATAGTAGTGGAGGTATTGAAGAAACATAAAACTGGGGTTATTAAAAAGTTTAGCATTGATAAAATGAGGAGCAATGATATCCTTCTCAAAAAATTTCTTAATGAAATTATAGAGATCTCTAGGATTGGAGAAGAACCTTGAGAAATCAAGAGGGTTGTGGGTTTGGGAAATGGATGACCTTGCTATTTTGACATTTCTGAAAGAAGACATTGTGAAGAAAAGAAGATGTGGAAAATTTGGGGTTTGAGAGGGGTATGAAGTATAGAAGAGAGGAGGGTTGTGCTGTGAGATGAGAAGGGTGAGGGAGGACGTATTTATAGGGATTAGAGGTAGGATTTAGGGTTTTGGAGAGGTTTAAGATTGGTTGGGCCAAGCTGCACACGGATTGAGCATTAAAATCTGCAATCCTGGTGACTCTATAATCGATTACAGGTCAGGGTGTAATCGATTACTCCTCTGAAGAATTTGAAATGTTAGGCTCAATAATCGATTAGACCAAGGGTGTAATCAATTAGATCAAGATTGGATTTTTCACAGAAACTTAGTAATCGATTAGTGTAAGGCTATAATCGATTACCTGGGTAACAGAATGCCCATAATCGATTATACAGAGATGTATAATCGATTATGTACAACACAGAAATCCCATAATCGATTATACAGAGATTTGTAATTGATTATGTACAAAACAAAAAGCTCCTAATCGATTATATTGTGTATATAATCGATTATAGCATGCCTAGAAATGCACAAACACATGTTTTCTTAAGAAGCATACAATTTTCTCCCTATTTTAACAACTTAACATGCATATTTGCTAATATTGGTTTCTCAAAGACAATTTTTAACATCCAGAATTCCCAATTCTCTTCTTATGTTAATAAATTGTTCTTTTACAAGAGGTTTGGTGAATATATCAGCTAATTGATTAGATGTTTCAACATATTCAAGTATACAATCACCTTTTAACATATGATCTCTAATGAAATTGTGTCTTATTTCTATATGTTTGGTCCTTGAATGCATGACAGGATTCTTAGATATATTAATGGTACTAGCATTATCACATTTAAGAGGCACATGGTGTAAAATAACACCAAAATCTAAAAGTTGTTGCTTCATCCATAAAATTTAAACACAACTCCTAGCAGCAATATATTCTGCCTTAGCTGTTGATAATGCCACGCTAACTTGCTTCTTGCTATACCATGAAACAAGTGAGCTACCAAGCAAGTGACAAGTGCCACTTGTGCTTTTTCTATCATGTTTACATCCTGCAAAATCAGAGTCAGAATATCCTACAAGAATACTTTCAACACCTTTAGGATACCAAAGATCAACATCTAGAGATCTAACAAGATATTTCATTATACGTTTTACAGTAGTTAAGTGTGATTCTTTTGGACATGCTTGATATCTTACACACATACACACAACAAACATGATATCCGGTCTACTAGTGGTTAAGTAAAGTAAAGATCCAATCATACCTCAATATTTTGTGAGTTCTACATCCTTAACTTTCTCATCCTTGTCCAAATAACATGAAATGCTCATGGGTGTGGCAATTTCGTTTGCTTTGTCCATGTTGAACTTCTTGGGCAACTCTTTGCAGTATTTAGATTGACTAATAAAGGTTCCTTCTCTAGTTTGCTTGATTTGCAATCTGAGGAAGAATGTGAATTCTCCCATCATGGACATCTCAAATTCATTCTGCATTATCTTAGCAAACTCTTTGCAAAGCAACTCATTAGTGGCACCAAAAATGATATCATCCACATAAACTTGTACCAAAAGTATGTCATTCTTTTTGTGCTTAATGAACAATGTTGTATCAACTTTTCCTCTTTCAAAATTGTTTTCTAAAAGGAATTTGCTCAATATTTCACACCAAGCTCTTGGAGCTTGTTTTAAACCATACCAAGCTTTTCTTAGTTTGAAAACATGATTTGAAAATTGATAGTTTTCAAAACTGGGTGGTTAATCAACATACACTTCTTCTTGAATGTATCCATTTAAGAAGGCACTTTTTACATCCATTTGATACAACTTGAAATCTTTACAACATGCAAAAGCTAATAATAGACTAATAGCTTCTAACCTAGCTACAGGAGCATATGTTTCTTCATAATCGATTCCTTCTTCTTGATTATATCCCTTAGCAACTAGCCTAGCTTTGTTTCTAGTGATTATGTCATTTTCATCAAGCTTGTTCCTAAATACTCATTTAGTTCCTATTATTTGATGGTCATTAGGTTTTGGCACAAGTTCCCAAACTTCATTTCTTTCAAATTGGTTCAATTCTTCTTGCATGGCCAATATCCAATGTTCATCAATAATAGCTTTATCAATGGTTTTAGGCTCAATTTTTGAAACAAATGCTAAATGATTACAAGTATTGAATGGGCGTCGAGTACTTACACCCTTAGTGATATCACCTATAATATTGTCTATGGGATGGTGTTTTGATGTGATCCATTCTTTTTGAGAACTTTGTTGTTGTTGTTCATTTTAAGAAGCTACTTCATTATTGATTCCTTCTTCTTCCTTGTTTTCTAGGGTCATCTCTTGGAGTGTACCTACAAGATCATCAACATCTTCCTTTCTTGGAGAATTATGGCCATTTTCATCAAATTTCACATGAATGGACTCTTTAATGGTGTTTGTTTGTTTGTTAAAGACTCGATAAGATTTACAAGATGATGAATATCCAAGAAAGATTGCCTCATCAGATTTTGCATCAAACTTTCCTAGATTATCCTTTCTATTGTTAAGCACAAAGAATTTGCATCCAAATACATGAAAGTAAGATATATTTGGTTTTCTACCTTTGTAAAGCTCATAGGGGGTTTTCTTCAAAATTGGCCTAATTAAACATCTATTCATAACATGACAAGCTGTATTTACCACATCAGCCTAAAAATGTTTAGCAATATTGTTTTCGTTCAATATAGTTCTAGCAAACTCTGCCAAAGATCTATTTTTCCTTTCAACAACTCTATTTTGTTGTGGAGTTCTAGGAGTTGAAAAATTATGTTCAATGCCATGTTTTTCACAAAATTTTTCAAATAGTTGATTTTCAAATTCTCCCCTATGATCAGTTCTAATGGATGCAATCTTTGAGTTTTGTTCATTTTGGATAACCTTGGCTAGTTTCTTGAATGCATGATATGCTTCATTTTTGTGAGCAAGAAACAAAGTCCATGTATATCTAGAATAGTCATCTATAATTACTAGACCATAATAATTGCCACCAAAGCTTTTGACCTTAAAGGGTCCAAGCAAATCCATGTGCAAAAGTTGTAAAGGCCTTTGAGTTGAAATAACATTTTTAGCTTGAAAGGAAGCCTTTACTTATTTTCCCTTTTGACATGCATCACAAAATTTATTTTCAAACTTTAGCTTTGGCAAACCAATTACTAGTTCTTTTGAAACAAGTTTGTTTAAATGGTCTATGTGGATGTGTGCTATTCTTCTATGCCATAGCCATGATTCATCCTCTCTAGTCATGAAGCATTGCACATCATTTGAGGATAAACAATCAACATCAATCATGTAAACATTATCTATTCTTTGACCAATAAACGTTACTTCTTTATTTTGCTTGCTTTCAATTATGCAACCATTTGATTCAAATATCACTCTATATCCTTTATCACATAGTTGACTTATACTAAGCAAATTATTTTTTAGTCCTTCTACATACAATACATCACTAATTAAACTGGAAGAGGTTTTACCAATATTCCCAACGCCAAGGATTCTTCCTTTGGTATTGTCTCTATAAGTGACATTTCCTTTTCTTTTAGGCTTAAAAGATGTGAACTTGCTTACATCACCCGTCATGTGCTTTGAACACCCACTATCTAGGTACTAATAGGTGTTGCTTTCCTTGAATCATACCTACAAAACAAGTCAAGTTAGAGAACTAGGTACCTATTTTATGTTGGGTCCTTTTTGGTTAGCTTGTGGTAATGTTTCTTTGGGAATCCACACCTTTCTTACAGCCTTTGGTCCAAACTTTCTAACATGACAATTTGAAGCATTATGACCCTTAACACCACAATGATTACACTTCATAAAAGGTGATGATGATTTTCTAGGAGGCACAAAGAAATTCTTGTAATGTTTTTTTTTCTTGGAGGGATTAAATCCTAACCCGGATTTGTTAAACATACATCTTTGTTTTCCAAGTAATACATCTAGATTATCTCCACCATTTATGAATTTCTCAAGAGTTTTATTCAAGTCTAAGATTTTCTTTTCTAGGTGATCACATTTCTTGACATATTCACATGGTTTTGTTTCAGAGCAAGTTTGAGTTTTAACAACTTTCTTTTTCAAAATTTCATTTTCTTTTACTTGCTCAATTAGATGCATCTCAAGAGTTTCTATGGTTTTTCTTGACAACTTGTACTTGCTAGATAATTTTGTATATTTATCATATAATTCTTCAAAAGCATTATACAATTCTTCCTTATCAAGTACATAAATATTTACCTCATCATTTTCTTCTTGGTGGTTGGCATTAAGCATAGGTTTGCTTCTTTATTGTCCGAATTATTGGAGCTACTTACATTATTTTCGTCCCATGCTATATAGGCTCTTCTTCTTCCTTTTCTTTCTTTGTTTTTCTTCTTTAGATTTGGACAATCTACTTTGAAATGTCCTTCCTTGTCACATTCAAAATAAGAGAGTGAGGATGCATTATCTTTAAGTGTAGGTTTCTTACCTTGGTTTGTGAAGCTTCTTTGAAACTTCTTATTTTTCATAAATTTTCCAAATCGCTTTACGAATAGCCCAAATTCTTCATCCTCATCATGGTCACTTTCTACCTTTTCCTCATCAATTGAGGTGGCTTAGAGAGCAAGACCCTTCTTCTTGGAAGATTTTTCTTCCTCCTCTGCATTCTTCAAGTCCTTGAGCTCTTGCTCTTGTTCTTAAAGTTTTCCAAACAATATAGCTAGAGACATGTCATTGATGCTTGGAGATTGCTTGATTGCGGTGGCAAGAGATTGCCATTCTCTACTAAGGCTTTTCAACACTTTGTGAATAAGCTCTTTGTTAGAATAAGATTTTCCAAGAGTAATGAGATGATTAATAATCAATGTGAACCTCTTTTACAATTCAAGAATAATTTCTCTAGAGTTTATCCTAAAACTCTCATGTTTACTAGTGAGTGTACTAATTTTTAAATCTTTTACACCACTAGTTCCCTCATGAGTGATTTGGAGAGTGTCCATATTTCTTCAGCAGTTTTACAAGTTACAACTCTAAAGAACTCATCCGGACCTAAAGCAAGGGTGATGAGATTTTCAGCTTTGTAATTGTATTGGACCTTTTTCTCCTCATCACTAGTCCAATCATCCATTAGTTTTTCTACTTGTTTACCATCTACCTCATGCATTGGTATGAAGGGACCATTTTCAATTACATTCCAAACTTTTAAATCAATTGATTGTATAAAAATTTTCATTCTTTCTTTCCAAAAGGCATAACCTTCACCATTAAAAGCTGGAGGTCTATTTGTAGCACTGCCCTCAGGAATCATGTTATAAGAAATAGAGGCCATCGTGTTCTCTTGAAGCTGTTAAGCTTGATCTACCAAGAGTCAAGCTCTGATACCACTTGTTAGTTAAATGGCCGCAATACTCAAGAGGGGGTGAATTGAGTTTTAAAACTTTTACTTGAAAAGCCTTTGAAATTGATTCCCTTTTGACATAAGATAATAATATGCAAGAGACAACAAACATAATGCAAGAAATAAGATAGGAAAGATGTGCAGAATTCACTTTGGCAATGTATCAAACACTTGGTGTGCAAGATCTTAGCTTAGCCAAATTAATCAAGTTCAAGCAATGCAATCACAATCAAAACAATACACCAGCCAGATGTAATATATAAATGCAAGAGAGTAAGAAAGAAAAGCTTACAAACCAATACAACGAGTTCCACCACCCTGGTGTACGTCTTGCCTTCAAGCAACCTACTTGAAGGATTTCCACTATTGAAGTTTAGAGATACAAGCTATGTGCAATTGCAGCATCCTAGTGTTCCACACTCAAGAACTCAATCCTCACTAGCACAAGGGCACCTCACCCAATCTCTTAAACTCTCAATACCCAAAGGGTTGAACCCCAACCTTTGTGACCACTCACAACTATAGTGAAACTTTGTGTTTGGTGTTTGTGTTTACAAGCAAATAACTCTCTCAATAAAGTAGATATACAATTGAAAGGCTCTCATAATTTCTAACTTTCAACAAGAGAGGATATGTAAATTTAGAACCTAAGTATCAGAATAATGAAACTATACACAGAAAATGAATTCACAAGGCATAAGTACAAGCTATGAATGATTTTATCCTTGATTACTTGAGTAGCTTGAATGGATGGTGCATTTTTAGGCCTTGGAGAGGAGCTTTGGAGGCTTCAGAGCCATTGCACATCATGGGCATAGGAGTGGGAAATGGAGAAATGAGCTGGATCTGCACTTTAAAATTATTTCCCCATATTTCTAACACTAAGGTAATCGATTACGCCTTGAGCTGTAATCGATTATGCTTCGCTGTAACCCATTAATTTTATAGTCCAGTGGTTGTTTAATCGATTGGCTCTTTTCTTGTAATCGATTAGTGATCAAACAGAATCAATGTAATCGATTAGACAACCCTTGTAATCGATTATGCATATACCTGATGCATTTAATTCCTGTACGCAGTATTGTAATCGATTGTGTTGTATATTATAATCAATTGGGAGTGAAACAGAACCAGTGTAATCGATTATCCTAGTATTGTAATCAATTAGGCAAAATACCTGATACTTTATACCATTTACTGCAACATTGTAATCGATTATCCTCCTTTCTGTAATCGATTAGGTGCATTCCAGAATCAATGTAATCGATTATCCCAATGCTATAATCGATTATGACATATACTTGATGCATTTATTTTCTATCTCACAGCTTTGTAATCGATTAGATTAGTCTTGTAATCGATTATGCTTTTGCAGAAAGCTTAAGTCTGGTCTTGATTTAGTGTAGACTCTTTGTATTTCTTTGTTTTAAACTTCTGGGAAGTTTACTGCACATTGTCCTTGGCATGTTGAGTCTCTATGAACTTCATTATCATGTGATGATTCTTCAATTTGTTTACTTTGACATTATCAAAATCCTGAAACAACTTTCAAACACAGTCATGATATTGTGTATGTTGCATGGATGTAGTTATAGAATGAATTTATGAGACTTTGACTATGTGGGTACAGTGCTGAATTTTTATTATATAATTGGTATATAGTGTGTAGGATGAGATAATGTGATATTCTATTCATAGTTAAGGGTGTATAAAGAGGTCTAGTTTATGGGAAGCAAAGATTGATGATTTGATAGCATGTATGGATGGTATTGTCACCTAAGCAGGTTCTTGGAAAACTTTTGTTGTGGATACTCATTATTATGGATTATTAGTCTTGAATGTATAGGACTAAGGGTGGGTACCTTGAATTTGAAGGATTAATGACCAATATGAGAATTAGAGGAGTTGGTGCATGACGATCTTATATATACATTGATAAAGTTAATTAGGTACTTGCTTAACTTTCACCTTCTCATATCTTCACATATGGGTTGGTTTCTAATTAGATCTAGGGTAGTTATTGTAAGTCTTGAATTGTGGTGTCCCTTAATTAAGTGACGAAATAAACACAAAAAATTTCCCCTACTTTTTATTAATTAGAAGTAGATAACTATAATATCGAATAGCGGATTTAAGGCACCATAGTGTAAAATAGCGCCCATGATTTGCTCTACGACGCCGTGATCCCAATTTTAGGGTTTCCTACAATGCGGCGCGTTTTAGGATTGACTACTTTGGGAAAGGGCCGGCAGAGGAGGTGGGGGCGGCGGGCAGGCAAGAAAAATGAGATACCAGGAGAAAAAAATTACGCAATGAGCAATGACTTATCGGAGGATTACGAAGGGGAGGGAACTCGTTAGGCTTTGGATACCATGTTGAAAGAGAGGAAGTGAGAGAATATATGAATTCCATGTGTATTATGATCATAGCAGAGCTATTGTATTTATAGAGATTTATACATAAATACAGGATATACAGTTTTTTATTTTACTTAAAAGATAAAATCAATATATTTACTCCTAAAATATACTGTTACTATAATTTTATGATTCTAAGAACTAGTATTTAATCAGAAGTTATCTTGGCTTTGCATTTTTATCTTTATGGTAACCACATCCTCTCCAACTTGTTTTCTTTGTATTTTATCTTTAGCTTTGAAGTATTGTGTTTAAACTGTGTTGTAAACCAGTGAGTTGTAACATGTGTTAGCAACAATTTTGTTTTGAAAGTTATAATTCCTATTTTACTAATAATTTACCCGTTTTACTAATAACTAAAATGATTATTTTGCTATGATGATGTTATCAAAATATGATTTAGCAATATGTAAGCTACTATTCTTGCTGAAAAGTTTGGAAACATTATACATCATTAATAACTTTGAATGAGTAGAAATAAAAAACTGGTAAAGTAACCAGTTTTTTCTTATTCCTCTATCCATATAGCAAGTGTTATAACCCATTCAACTTTGAATTATTTGTTGACCGTCTATATCTGTTATCAATTCCTGAATGGCTTTTTTGGGGAATCCTCCTGAGATGATATCTCAGTTGGAAGCATTTAAACAATTAGACTAACTTTTACTTTCTTTAGTCCCAACTCCAAAGTAGTGAATTGACTTTGTATGTAAAAGTAGAGAAGGTTTTGGTTTCCCTTTCCCCTTAAATGAGAACAGTCAGAGGACAATTGAGCGAATTCCATGATCTCCTTACATTTTATTTAAGAAAAAATATATGTTGAATTCCGAATTTGATTTTAAAATGGTGCCTACAATACATTCAGACTAACTAGTCGATAGCTTCAAAAAAAATTTTTGTTGGTCTCATGGGTGGTTTATTATATTTGAGCGGTTCAAAATTTCCTTCATACATAATTTCTGTTCTAAAAGCATTTTTTTATTGTTGCTGAGATCCCTTGTGTCGATTCTATTTTGAAATGATAATAATATTGATCACTTATCCTCGTGATGTCCTTATCAAGTCCTTGGATTTTCTTGCAGTAACTTCGATTAATTATTTTCACAATTATGTATTACAAATGATTTCTCAGTAAGAACTAAGATCACTAGTTGCACATATGAGAAGGAGCATCTTTTATGGGTTTCTAGATTTGTCACTAGTACTTTGTGATCAATAAGGAATTTTCCTAAGAAACACTTTGAAAAACAAGCTTTGGCCATTGGAATCTGAGGATATTGACCCTTTTAGATTTATTTGTAATTTATCAGCATATTATGCAATATGCATGTACTTTTACCTTGTTAATCTTCGTATCTTACTACTCTTACCTGATTATATTTGTCATGGAATTGTCCCCGGAGGTTGAGATCATCAGACTTGCATGAAATGATAGCTATCCCTGAATTATTAAGCCAATAAATCAGCATGATGTGTGTTATCTCCATTTTCACGTACTCTAGGTAGGATTTGGGTCAAGATAAATAAACATGATTTCGGATATTTTGTCTATATTAATTTATGCTTATCTTAAAGAACTGATGAATGATAAGACATAATAATGTTTATCTATGTAGCTATCCTCTTATAGTGGGATAAAACTTTGTTGTATTAATTTTTACTTATATAGCTACCCTTGTGAAATGGTAATGAGTTTGTTCATTTTCATTTCACAGATCATAGAGAATTGTGCAGAGCGTTTTCCAGATGAAACGGAAGAGGTCACTGAAATAGTAGAGCTGGTGAAAAACGCGTTGCCACAATTGGACCCGAAGGAAATCACCAAGGATGCCGAAGAAACTGCAACACTGAAAGACGAAAAAGGTACTGAGATTAGTCAAGACCGTAATAAAGGTCCACAACAAATGGAAACAAGTTAAAAATATTGTGACCACAGAGGAACTCATGTTATAATGTATATGTTGGCTTTGCTTGTCGTACGAAGGATTTTCTTTAAGTGCTTGTGTAAAGATGACGTTGTTGATAATGTCTTGAATGTCTTGGTTATTTAATATTCTTTTTAAGTTTTTTTAGTTGTTTTGTCCGCAGAAATTGTCAAGTTTAAAGGTATTTTCTTAAAATTATTCTTAAATTTTATCGAAATATAATTTATTTCTTCACAATAAATAAATTATTATTATTAAATTAAGTATTGCCACTATACAACTGCACACTTTTGCATTAAAAATTAACGTACACATGATGCAGAATCATTATCATATTATTCAATAGCCATTTCTTTGTTTAATAAATTAATTGAATCTAGAGAGTTTCAATGTTGCAATTAAGGGTAACTAGGAACACAAGTATGAGTCAAATCACTAACAACATAAAATAAAAATGGTTTTAAATGACTAAAATAATCAAACTTGGAATTGACTATTTACAAATAATAATAATTATTTGTTTGAGTAGGTTAATTAGTCTCTTTCGTTAATTCTATATTTTATATGAATATTAATTTGCTGTGCTAATTTGCTGTGTTGTCACATGAACGAGCAGCATCAAGCACCCCAAAATATGCATCCAGGAACGAATTTAAAAATTTAACACAAAATATATACTTTATTTTGTTTTAGGTTTCGACTTGATTCCATTTT
This sequence comes from Clitoria ternatea, assembly GCA_037962975.1. NCBI lineage: Eukaryota > Viridiplantae > Streptophyta > Magnoliopsida > Fabales > Fabaceae > Clitoria > Clitoria ternatea. The sequence goes on from CM075672.1 coordinate 98,047,224, forward strand.
TTATAAAATTTTGTCACTTACATTTTAAATTGATTTTAAAATGGTTAATTCTGTTTAAAAAATATAACCAACTTTCAATTTTAAATCATTTATTAGATAATCGATTTAAGATATATCTTTTAAATCAGTTTCTATCCAGAAATGATTTAAAAAGTATATTTTAAATTAAATTTTGTATATTTGTTAAATTAGTTTTTTAATAACTAATTAGAAAACAATGTTTTTGCTAGCTTTTTTCAATGGAAAGTATCATTTTGATTTTGTTTCTAAATGGAAGGACCAAATTAAGAAAATAAATTAAAAACAAATTGAGAATTAAAATGTTTACAAACAGATATTTTAACAAAAAAAATAAAAAGGATTAGGCCTTTGACAAAGCAAAACCCACCCTAATAGAATCATAACTGCTACAAACATAACACATGCAGGACCCCCCTTCCCAACTCAAGTGCTTAAGAGCATTTGAGGGTCACCTAGAATAGCAGGGTTTGAGATCTACCTCCCTCTTCCCTAGACCAAAAATAAACATAACACATGCAAAACATCTTTCTTTGGTCTTTTTTTGTTTTTGTTTGTGTTCCTGAGTGGTTCTTCTTGGAGTTGTGTTGGGTTTTCCTTTTGTCATCAGTGTCTGTTCTGTCTGCTTATTTCTTGTTGCCTGTGTCCTTGTTGTTGTCTTCCCTTTCTCTGTGGAAACATCGTGGAAAGGCCTCTAAGATCTTGCATAAAAGTCCTTGGCATGTCATAGGATATCTTCCAAGTCTTTAGAAGTGCAAACCAAAGCAAGCTTTTAGTTAAGTAGATTTTACAAAGGTTCCATTCTGGATTCAAATGCATAATATTCCTCTAGAGTTTCTTACCAGTGAGAATGCTCTAAAATTAAGTCGAAAGATTAGTGAGCCATTAGAGATTGAAAATCCTGTTGTAAGGGGAAGAATCTTAAGAAACTTTCTTCGTGTGAAGGTCATGGTTAATATCCTCAAGCCTATTATTGCTAGGTTGTATTTTCCTAGAGTAAATGATCAACTAATCCCAATTAGATTCATGTATGAAAAATTACAAGGTTTATGCTACAACTGTGGAGTCATTAGTCATGATTTTAAAATATGTAAGAGTGTTAAGGCAAAGTCAAAGTTTGAAGAAGGTAAGTTTTGTTGGAAATATACACTAAAAGCCTATATAGGTTCGCATCATTTTGAATAAGTCATTTTTTGTTAAATAGTTTAACAACCTTTACATATCCTTGGAGTAATAGGTCATATGAGAGTTATTCCTAAAATGTCCCTAATTAAGTATTTACGTGGGGACATGTAAATACATCAAGACTAGTGTGTGAATGTACTGATGATCTGATCTCATAGATCATGGATATAAATGATATCAAGTCTTCACATGGGTACACATTAAGAGTAATGATGTACTGGACAGACCCACCATGAGAACGTTGCATGGATCGTTACATGAATGTCATAAACGATTCTCAATGTGATAATGGTATATGTAGTCCTTTGACCTGAAGTCACTACGATTCCTACATAAGGAGTTTATTGTTTTAATACAATCAAACATCTTCTGTAATAAGAGGACTATAAAGGTTGTGGTCAGGCAATGTACAAATTATGCAGAGGGATGTGAGTGATGTAGATGAGATTTGTCTCTCCTATGTGACAGGAATGATATCTATAGGCCACTTGATGGAGTGAGACTAAGGAAATACATGACCATACTAGAAAGAATAAATATTGGATATTTATTCGGATAAAGTCTACTCCAGTATCAAGTAAAATAAATTAGACCGTACAAGGATGACACGACCATGCCTTGGGCCCAATTAGGATATCGTGACAAAATGAACAAACATATAAAATAATTATCACTTATAGGTTATGTTGTTAATAAATAATATTCGGACATAATGATGCATTGCTAGATGCCACTCTTATTTTATATTAATAATAAAATAGTTTATTATTAATATAACCGAGTATTTTACCTATAGGGTCACACACATAGAGTAAGCCCATCAGAAAATAGCTTTTTATTTTAGTTAGACTAAAATAAGACTATTGAGCCTAACTCATTTAGAATGAGTAAGGAGCCCACTCTTTAGAGAGCAAATTAGGTCAAACCTAAGCCTATAAATAGAGCATAAGATGCTCATAGGCGGCTACCCAAAAGAGATACAAAAATACGTAAAAGTTGCAAAAGCTACACGCCGTCAAACTAGCATTTGGAAGGTGTAGCATTTCTGGTGGGAGTACTCGTGTGGACTCCTAAAGGACGAGGCTACGATTGCTTCGATATTCTTCAAGAGGTAATCCTAAAACGTAATTTTTTTTTGTGTTTGTCTTATGCTTTGAAACACGGCGCTTTGCAAATCCTATGGGAATCCTTGTATTTCCGCTGCTCATACACTATAGATTCCTAACAGTGGTATGAGAGCCTGGTTGCAAAACCGTGTTTTGGGCAAACATTTGTTTAAAGAACATGTAAAAAAATAAAAATAAAATTTCTTTTATGAAAAGAATTGTAAAGGTTGACTCCTTTTGCTAAGGTTGCATCTTTTATTAGATATGTTGCAAAGGTTGCATTTTTAATGAGATATTATATAAAGGTTGCTTTTTTATGAGATATGTTGTAAAGGTTGCACCTTTTGAAAGCTAATATCAATATATTTTTGCTTTATGTATATTGATTTCTTTTCTCAACATTTTAATTAAAGAACATGTTTTTAGGATGTGCTTTATTATATGAACATGTTGTATGTTGCAATGGTGATTGTTTTATATATGTGTTCTAATTATAAGGCATGTTTTATATTTATTTAATTAAATTGAAATCAAGGGTTGTATGCAATGACGTTTATATGCTTTCTCTTTTCTAATATGAATTGTTCATATGAGATTGTGTTTAGAAAGTTTAAGAGTTGAACCCTAGCCGTAATGAAAACTAATTCAAAAGTTGAAACCTAGTCGTAATGGTATTTTATTTATTTGTAAATATTACAAATAAAATATTTGATTTTAATATTATATTTTAAATTTGATTTGTAAAAGTTAAAAATCAAATTTTTAATTATTTGTTAAAATTAAAGTTTGTAAGAGTTACAAATTTAAATTATTTATTCTTATTAATTTTAATAGGATTTGCATTGTTTGTGATCCTTTTAAAATTAATGTGATTTGTAAGAGTTACAAATTTAAATAATTTATTCTTATTAATTTTAATAGGATTTACATCATATGTGATCTTTTTAAAATTAATGTGATTTCTAGGAGTTACAAATTGATTCATATTTATTAAATTTAATATGATTTGTAATTGTTACAAATAGAAGATAAGATCTTTATTAAATTTAATAATTTTAAAATCAAATATTTAATCCTTAATAAATTTGATAGGATTTGTAAAAGTTACAAATTAAAGATAAGATCTTTATCAAATTTAATAGGATTCAAAATAAAATATCTTGAACTCTAGAGATAAGGTCTAAAATTTAAATCTTGATCGTTCCTAAAAATTAGGATGATTATTGAGACTCTAGAGATAAGGTTTAAAAGTTAAACTTTGACTATTCCTATTTTAGGATAATTGTAAGGGTCAAAAGATAAGGTTTAAAAGTTAAATCTTGGCCGTTTCAAAATTAAAGATTTCAAATTGTTTGAAATCATAACCGAATATTTTGAGCTGTTGACGTTCTGGCTAGGAAAGACTTGGTACTTAAGCGGTCACTTCGGACCCACCTCTCTTTCCTTGGAACTAACCTGATTACAGTACTAAATTTTTGGGTTGGAACACCCATTGACCCTGTCTGTTGAACGATCAACAGAGCCGCCAAACTTCTTTGCGTAGTTTTCCTTTTATGACCCCGCGTGTTTAATTATGTGTTTTAAAATTTATTTTATTTTAAATACAATTGATTACTCTATTAATTGATTAATTAACACGTCCAGCGGTGAATGGTTATGGTCTTAGATTTTTTTTATTTAATTTTAAATACAGCCTGTGTGTTGTGCCTTTCTCTATTCTTAAATTTCTTCTCTCAACCCTTCACTCGTATGTAAAACGAGTTTTCTTTATTACATTGTAATCTTGGAAAAGCCAACAAGGTGGAGACCTAGAAGAAACCTAGAGTGGTGATGGATATGACCTTGAAAGGAACAAAGGAGTGGTGACTCTAGGAGGATGGTGGTTTCAAGAAGTAGGACTTCATGAAGTCAAGACACCATAGTTCCTTTAGGTTTATTTTATTTTATTTTATTTTCTAGGAAGACCATAACCATCTCATAATTTTTGATTGCATGTTTTGGGGTTTTATTTTGCGTTAAAGCGTTTAATGAAAGTCGGTAATGAACAATAAGAAAATTGAAATCCTTCAAGCCCGACAATCATACCTTCCAATAAGTAATAACGTCTAACTTGATATAAATAAAGTGTAGGTCACGTCATAATTGGGTGCCTTTATTTATGTTTAGTAGGACATGATTGGATAATTGGATTATCCAAGTATTATTAAGTTTTATTCAAATAGACTTTTTTCAATTGGATTGGAAAAGCCTAAAGGTATGAACAGTCTAAAACGCGTTCTAATAAACAATAGTCATCAATGCTAGTTTCAATAAAGTGTAGGTTCTGCCAAAGCAGGGTGCTTTTATTGATATTAGTAAAGGATGATGGATAATTGGATTATCCAACCATTTGTTATTGGACTTATCTAGGTAACTTTAATCAGATTGAAGAACCTAGAAGCATTAATATTAAGTTTAAATGCCTTCTAATAAGTAACACTCGTCGAGACTAATGTCAATAAATAGTGGGCCTGCCAAAGCAGGGTGCTATCATTTATATTAGTAAGGCGCGATGGGATAATTGTAATATCCAAATTGTTTTTATTAGGCCTAAACTTAACTAAGTTTTTCAATTGGATTGAAAATAACTTAAAGGCGTAAGAATTGAGCTTAAATTCATAAGATGAATAAGGGTAAAAAGTTACCCACTCAATCATCCAAGAGTTGCATGAGATGTAATTGGAAATGTGTTTCCTACCTAAATAACCAAGGGTTGGGCGATCAGCCAAAGCTGACTCAACATTAGGCCAAATATGGATCTTGGCCCACTAGAAAAATCTTCCAATGGGATTTTTTTATGATTCAGTGAGGGTATTTGTTTTGAATCAAAATAGTGGGAGACAACATATTTATTTAATGACCAAAATTTAAATATGTTTTAAATAGAAGTGATAGATTTGCATGTAATTTATTTTAGAATAACCAGGATATACCAAATATTGTTTTGTTGCAATCTGTCCTTTGGAAGGACACTTTATCTAAAAAAATGCCTAGATAGGTATTGAGACTTGAGAATTATCTTCATTAAAGATGAACCGACAGTGTGTCATGTTTGGCTTATATATCATCTATGGTTGGGTCTTGAATACCCTATGGAGTCTGCATAAACTCTAAGCTATAAAAGGCAATATGAATATATGGGAGATATACGATATGATCGTATACAGACTTTATTAAGGCCAAGTTAGTCTGGAAGTCTAAAAGGTGATCAAGAAAGGAAATTGTTTCTAGTTTTAGCCAAAATAAGACATTCAAATAATTTGTCTAAAGAACTTGAAGGAGTTCAAAAGAAAGGGAAGTAAGACTTCCACTACAAGTCATGTTATAGAAGTCAAGTTATTTTACTTCACTAACATTAGTATCAGATACTAGTAGTAGATCTCAAATTTTGAAAGATCAAGGAAGTAGATCACTTGTTAAGGGTGGAGCAATCTGTATAAAATTGAGCAAAAGTTGCTACAATAAAGATAAGATCTTTACCTATTGGGCTAGTTAGTGAACTAGACATTGTGCATATTATTTCTTGTTAGACAAGAAATGTTTTTCTTATTATAAAATAACTTTATTTCTTCAAATGGATGTTGATGCACAATTGAGTAATGGATTCCACATCCTAAATCTCAAAACACCCATTTATAACAACTGTCAAAGTAGGTTAAAATAAGTGATTTTTGTAACATCCTGGACGTTACAATTTTGAACCTTACTTACATGGTATTGACTCCTAAGGCAAATGGATAAGAAACATATTTTCTAAATACCATTAATGTGGTTATATGGACTCTTTTTGATTTTGGAATCAATGGAGACATGTAAATCTTATTTATTGGAGAGATAATTGAGACCTCATTCATTGAAAAGATGAGTAATCTATTATCTAATACATAACGATGTATGTGGCCCTATTGGAACAATAACTAGATATGTTTTTCAATACTTCAACATACTAATTGAAAAGTCAATGAGTATGGATTTATGTAACATAAGTTAGAAAGTCTTTGAAAAGTTCAAAGCATTGATAATGAAGTGAAAAACCAAATTGGCAAGACAATTAAAGCTCTTGATTAGATCAAGATAGCAAATAATTTGAGTTATAAGTTTGATAACTATCTAATAGAGTGAGAGATTACCTCTTAACTCATTCCTCATGGAATACCTTAATAGCATCTCTACGGGGAAAAGTCAAACCTTGTTGGACATAGTTTGATTATTGATTATTATCAAACATCTCTAACTCCTTCAACGTTTCTTTATTAACAAAATTTCCATACTTAACCATGTTCCATCTTAGACTTTCTTAAAGAAACCATATATGATATGGACTAGGAAGAAACCTAGTATGTCTTTACTAATAATTTGGAACTATGATGCTTCTATAGAGCATCCAACTCTGACAAGGTCGGATCCAAATTAGATAAATGTCTTCTGTGAGATACCCAAAGAAAGCTAAGGGTTATCAATTCTACAATCCATCTGAGAATAAAAGGCTTGTTGCTTAGAATGTTGTATTCTTAAATAAGAGTACATCCCTTAACGAATCAGTGGGAGGATGGTAGAACTTGAAGAAATTCAACTATCACAAAGCATTTAAAAGACAAGGATGGACTTGGAGCAGAAATCACAAAGTGTTATGAAATCCTTAGCTCTGGTAGCACAAGACTTGTGTAAGATCAAATATGAAATGTCACCAAACCTGAAAGATATAGATATCTTATAAATTAGGAAGGAGACATATTGCTAAATGACCAAGCTTCTTATGAAGAGGCTAATGCAAGTTTAGATTCTAAGACATGGCATAAGACCATGGGATTTGAAATGGGTTCCATGTATATTAACAAGGTATGAACCTTGGTTGACGCACCTAAAGGGTAAAACCTATAGGATGCAAGTGGGTTTTCAAAAGGAAAACTAAACATGGATGGTAATAAAAGTACCTTTAAAAGCAAGATTGACAAAATTCAATTAGCTTAAAAACCATTTAGATCCTACTTATTGTAGCAGTATACCACCATTATGAGATATGGTAGATAGATGTCAAGATGGAAATCATCTTGAGGATGTGTATGTGACACAACCTAAAGGCCTTTTATGCCTAAAACATCTAGGAAGGTATGTGAACTGCAAATGTTCTATTTATGGACTAAAGCAAGCTTTTAGAAGCTAGAATCTTCATTAAAGAATAAAGATAAATCTTGTGACTATAAAAGGGTTAGTAACTGCATAATTATAGTTCTAGTATTACATACAGAAGACATGCTTCTTCTAGAACTAATAATATTCTCATTCTATAGTCAAGAGTATCCTTAAACACTTAAGAAGGACTAAGGATTTAATCTTGATAAATGGAAGATAAGCTCGTTGTAGAGGTTACATCGATGTCAATTTTTGATTAATTTAAAAGACTTAAGATTGCAATCAAAATATATGTGTTGTCAAGATGGTTACGATGTATGCTTGAAAGGTTCAAAGCAAGAAACAATCGTTGGTTCTACTAACAAATCTAAGTATTTTGCTATGTTAAATTACAAAAGAAGTCAATTTACATTTAATCATTCCAAATGTTTTGTATCCTATGAGTTTCCACTGTGATGACAATGGAACCATAGAACAATATAAGGAAGTGGATTAATCCAAGCATATACTTAAATAGTTCCTTCTTTGGAAGATGTGAAAATATGCAATGTGCATACCAACAAAATTGTTGGGAACCCACTAGTAAAACCGCTTACGTAGTAAAATCATAAGGGCACTGTAGACGTCATTGGGCATTAACCTTATCGGCTCTAAGTGCAAGTGGGAGATTATTGGAAATATGCACTAAAAGCCTATATAGGTTCGCATCATTTTGAATAAGTCATTTTTTGTTAAATAGTTTAACAACCTTTACATATCCTTGGAGTAATAGGTCATATGAGAGTTATTCCTAAAATGACGCTAATCAAGTATTTACGTGGGGACATGTAAATACATCAAGACTAGTGTGTGAATGTACTGATGATCTGAGCTCACAGATCATGGATATAAATGATATCAAGTCTTCACATGGGTACACATTAAGAGTAATGATGTACTGGACAGACCCACCATGAGAACGTTGCATGGATCGTTACATGAATGTCATAAACGATTCTCAATGTGATAATGGTATATGTAGTCCTTTGACCTGAAGTCACTACGATTCCTACATAAGGAGTTTATTGTTTTAATACAATCAAACATCTTCTGTAATAAGAGGACTATAAAGGTTGTGGTTAGGCAATATATAAATTATGTAGAGGGATGTGAGTGATGTAGATTGGATTTGTCTCTCCTATGTGACAGGAGTGATATCTAAAGGCCACTTGATGGAGTGAGACTAAGGAAATGCATGGCCATGCTAGAAAGAATAAATATTGGATATTTATTCGGATAAAGTCTACTCCGGTATCAAGTAAAATAAATTAGACCGTACAAGGATGACACAACCATGCCTTGGGCCCAATTAGGATATCGTGACAAAAGGAACAAACATATAAAATAATTATCACTTATAGGTTATGTTGTTAATAAATAATATTCGGACATAATGATACATTGCTAGATGCCGCTCTTATTTTATATTAATAATAAAATAGTTTATTATTAATATAATCGAGTATTTTACCTATAGGGTCACACACATAGAGTAAGCCCATCAAAAAATAGCTTTTTATTTTAGTTGGACTAAAATAAGACTATTGGGCCTAAGTCATTTAGAATGAGTAAGGAGCCCACTCTTTAGAGAGAAAATTAGGTCAAACCTAAGCCTATAAATAGAGCATAAGATGCTCATAGGCGGCTACCCAAAAGAGACACAAAAATATGCAAAAGTTGCAAAAGCTACACGCCGTCAAACTAGTATTTGGAAGGTGTAGCATTTCTGGTGGGAGTACTCGTGTGGACTCCTAAAGGGCGAGGCTACGATTGCTTCGATATTCTTCAAGAGGTAATCCTAAAATGTAATTTTTTTTTGTGTTTGTCTTATGCTTTGAAACACGGTGCTTTGTAAATCCTATGGGAATCCTTGTATTTCCGCTGCTCATACACTATGGATTCCTAACAAGTTTAAGTTTGGTCCTCATCTCTCTACTTTTCCTACAAAGGCTTTGTCATCTATTGCTTCACAGGGGTGGGGAACTGCCATACTGGAATAGGACAATGGTAAAGAGAAGCAACTATAAGATTTAGACGTTAGGAAGGTGAAGATTACAATCCTGATAGTCTGCCTGGTGAGCCATCTACTAAGGAAAAAAGGAACCTTGAGAGTCTTGGTTAGTTTCTTAAGGAAAAAGTTACCTTTATTTCCCAAAACCAAAGTTCTGACGGCCCTAATTCAAAACCTATAGTTCATTCAGTCACTAATTTGTCGCATCATATCTCAGATCTACCTAACAATCAGTCTACTCTTTATATGTCTCAACTTGACTCTCATGACAGCTTGCCTAGTAATATCGTCCATAGCCTAAAAGAAACCCTTACCTCATCCAAACATAAGTCACCTCAGCCCAAAATTAATTTTACTCCAAAAGCTAAACCCAAACTAAACCCTACCATAATCCACCAAACTGAACCTCACAAAAATAGTCCAACTATTATTAGTACCCATTCTTTCCCCCTCTCTAAATTGGAAAAGCCTACCAATTCTAACCCTGAGTCCCTTGGTAAAAACTATCCAGCTTACTTTGTAGAATTACCTGATGATTCTCCTCCAAGTAATCTAGTTTTGATTTCCCCCACCTATGAGACTCTATTGAGTGCTGGTATAAAACATGTGTTGAATCTAAAGAGAGAAAGAGATGAAGAGGTTTAGACTGGAGCACAAAAGAAGAGACATCTCCAATTAAATGAGATGGAGTTCTAGAGTTTGTCTATTGATCAATATAGATCTAATTTTTTTCAAAATCCTTTTGAGGCTGAGGAGGTGGGCCATATCAAGTCCTGAACCCCGCCATGAAACTCCTTGGCTGGAACTGTCATGGGATAGCTTCTCCCATGATAGTAAGGGAGTTGAAATCCCTCAAGAAGTGGCTTAAGTTATCCTTGGTTTTTTTTACGAAGACTAAGACTGATTCTGCTAGAGTAGAGTCTCTTTGTAATAAGTTAGGTTTTAATTTTGGTATGCAATCAATGTTGTGGGATTATTTGGGGGACTAGCCCTTTTTTGGGATACTACTATTAATGCAAATGTTTTGTTGGCTGATCAGAATATAATCCATACTGCTGTATCTTTTGCTTCCCCTAATGTTAAAATGTACTTTTCTTTTGTGTATGTTCCCCCTCTATTTTTTAATAGAAAACTATTTTGGGAGACTCTTAAAAGGATCTCGATCTCTTCTGGAAATGGTTAGTTTATGATGGGGGAATTTAATGAGTGCTTGTACACTTATGAAAAAGCTAGCCATATTCCCTCTTCTGAAGGAAGAATGGCCTTGCTTAAGGAGGTTATTGACTATCTCAATTTTGTGATCTTACCTGTTAAGGGATGCAGATTTACTTGGTGTAGTAACCCAAGAAATGGTAGGATTACTAAGGAATGTTTAGATAAAGTTTTTGCTAATTGTGAAGTTATTCAAACTTTTCCTAATTATGTTGTGATAGCTTTCCCACCAGCCTCTTCAGACCATTCTCCCATTTTCATTGATTTGATCCCTGAGAGGCACTATAATAAATATTTCAGAATTAAGTTATTTTGGGCGGAAAGTCTTGGCTATATTAATATGGTAAAGAAAAGCTGGCAGAATGTTGATACCAATACTGATCCTTGGAAATAGCTATTGGAATGCAGTAATTAATGTAAACAGAGTTTACTGAAATGGCATAAGGAATCTTTCAAGAGGAATGATATAGAAGTTGGTTATCTCTAAAATCAACTTCTAAGGCTTATCAATAAGGGCCAATATGATAATGATAAAAATAAGATGGTTGCTATCCAAGAACAGATTGACAAGGCTAGAGAGAGAGAGGAGAAGTATTGGCATCAAAGATCAAGGATCCAATGGCTAAAATAGGGAGATACCAACACCAAATTTTTCCATGTCTCTACCATTCAAAAAAGAGCCAGGAATAGGATTACAAGGTTTAAAGACGGCTCTAATAGATGGATTGAGGGGCAGCAATGTCTTATGGAAATGGTTACTAATTATTTCCAGGAGTTGTATAAGGCAGAACCCAGTATTAACTATCAAGAGTGCCTATGCTTTGTTCCCAAAAAAGTCACTAATTAAATGAATGAGGCTCTCTTAGCTCCAGTTATGGATAGGGAAATTGACAAAGCTGTTAAGGCTCTTCCCTCATTAAAAGCTCTTGGTCCTGATGGTTTAAATGGTCTATTCTATCAGAAGTATTGGGATACAATTAAGGATCAAGTGTGTGATATAGTCAAAGCCTTCTTCTTGAATATAAATATGTCTCATGTGGCTAATCTCACCCTTATATCTCTGGTGTCTAATGTCCCTCACCCTGAATCTGTTTCATAATTTTGCCCCATTAGCTGTTGCAACTTTATTCCTAAAGTTATATCTAAAATTATCCAGCTTAGGATCAAGCCCTTTCTGTCCACCCTAATTTCCCCCAACCAGTCAGCGTTTATTAAGGGGAGGCAGATTCAGGATAATATTATAATTGGGCAAGAGGTCTTTCATTCCCTTAGGAGTAGCTCCTCATTCTCTATGAGTCATATGGCTGTTAAGTTAGATATGAGTAAGGCTTATGACAGGCTTAGTTGGGATTTCTTGCGTAAGGTCTTGTTAACTTTTGGGTTTGATTCTGATTGGGTTTCCATGGTTATGTCAGTTGTCACCTCGGTATTTTATTGTATTAATATTAACAGGGCTAGGAGTCCTTCCTTTAAAACTCAAAGAGGTCTTCGACAAGGGGATCCTTTATCCCCTTACCTGTTTATTTTGGCAGGTAAGGCACTTTCCTCTCTTCTCTCTAAATCAAAAGATGAAGGGTCTCTAACTGGTATGCGTCTTTCCCCTAACTGTCCTTTATTAACCCATTTGTTATATGTAGATGATGTTATTATCTTGGCAAAGGCTACTGAAGCGGAAGCATATTCTATCCTACGGGTCCTTAATGTTTATTCTAATGCTTCGGGTCAAAGAGTTAATGTGGCTAAATCAAGTATTATCTTCGGTAGCAAAGTTCCTATTCAAACCAAAGCATGCATTTCCAATATCTTGAATATGAAACGATGTATAGAATCAGGTAATTATTTGGGTTTACCTTTAGAATAGGGGAGATCTAAGGGCAAGGTTCTTAGCTGGATTAAGTAGAAGGTTCTTGACAAGGTTGAAGGGTGGAAACTGAGACTCCTTAACTAGGTAGGTAAGGAGATTCTCATTAAATATATTCTACAGGCCATACCTGCCTATGCTATGTCTTTAGTCAAATTTCCTAAGAAGTTAATCAAAGAGATTAATTCTATTATTGCAAAATTCTAGTGGTACAAGAATAAAGGAAAAAAATAGCATTTAATGGATGAAGTGAAGGTCTATTACCATTAGTAAGTTTTCAAATGGATTGGGTTTCAGGGACATAGAAGTGTTAAATTTGGCTCATCTAACAAAACAAGCCTAAAGGCTATAGAATGATCAAAATGCCTTATGGGTCCAAATTCTTAAGGGCAAATATTTTCATAATTCCTTTTTCTTGCTTCAGCCAAGGAAAAGCAATGCTTCTTGGGTCTGGAAAAGTCTCCTACATGGAAGGGATGTGTTTCTAAATATGGGACAACGGATGGTTGGTGATGGCCAACAGATCTCAATTTTTAACCATAGATGGTTGGGGAATATAGTTAAATGCTACCCAAATCAGAATTATCGACCTAATTATCAAATAACTTTGTCCTTTCTTATTAATCAAGCAACTCATTCATGGGACCAGGGAAAAATATGTCAAATGTTGGCACCTAAATTAGGTTAATTGGTGGTGGTGATGACATAATGTGGCCTACACTAAGGATGGGATTTATACCGTAAAATCGGGATAAAAAGCAAATAGATTCATTGTATACAGATCCCTCGACTTCTTTTCAACCAAGTAGGTTTCTTTGGAAAACAATATGGAAGGCAAAGGTCCCTAGAAAGATATAGGCCTTCACCTAGAAAGTTTGTCATAATCGCATCTTTATCACAGAGATATTAGTGAGAAGGGGAATTATTAGAGACCCTATTTTCCCTATTTGTCTTGAAAAGAGGAGACACTGGAACATGCCTTGTTATGGTGTAACTGGACTAAACCAATTTGGTTCAGAGTAAATATACAATGCTGTTAAACCCTAAAATACTGTTGGGTCTTTTAATTGGCAAGCGCACTAATCGTTTGTAGTTTTCAAATTTAGATATCGTTCCACTGAGATTGAAAGTTCCAGTAATTCACAGTAATTTCTATTTACTATGGCAAATTTATCAAAACTTATTAACAAAAGAATGATTTATAAACAATTTATACAATATTCACAAAATTTGATGATTGATTTGTTCATGTGGTAAAAAGATGATAAAGATAAAATCTATCTAGAAAGTTGAGATGTAATTCAGAATAATCTCAGATACTTGAAGTAAAAACAGAGTTTGACAAATTATGTTAGAATTAGGATCCTCGCACTAAAATATAATGAAATGATTACAAACATACATATTTAATTATCAAGTTCATGTTATTGCAGCTTAAAATCATTATAACTGATCCCTCATGATATAAATTCTAAGTAGTCATCGTAAAGTCCAATCCCTCGTGAGCTTTCTCAGTAAAAACTTACATTATGTCCTGACCTTATGGCAACAATAATCACCAATTCTATTCCTAGTAATTGGCATATTAAGGGTATTTCAACTTTTACTTTCATTAAAATATATTTTAATTCGGCATGAATAATCATTCTCCTGTTTGACATTTATACTAACAAAACAAGTTTCAATATGCATGAAAATCCTTCTCCCGTTTGATATTCATACTAACAAAAGATTAAAATACTAACATGGTACTCGAAGGTGTGGAAACACTTCACGATACAAAAGTTCACAATATTGCACAACACTCTTAAGTATCTAAAAATCACTATAAACTTACAAACTCACAAAAGAACACTCAAAAATTGAAAGAAAAGACGGAAGTTTTGAAACTCAGAACTGAAATTAGATACCTTCAATGAGACGCCCCCAAAAATAGGGGTAAATTTTTCACGTTTTTATAAGTCACAATTCATGAAAGAAATTTAGTGGTGAAGCATTTTTATACCACACCTGGATCTATGGTAAACCACTCCCATATATGAAGATATGAGAGGGTAGTTGAAAAAAAATATATGATTTAGTAATAATTGTTCAATTAAAAATAGCAGAAGAATTAATTTAAATTGATTGATGTATGGATGAATTCAAGAGGAGAGAGTTATAAGTTTCCATGATTCTTAATATATCAATAATACCCTTAAGGTAATGCTTTTTGGAAAATTAGCGCATAGAAATCAAAAATTTATTTAAAACAAGCCATCATGAGCATCAGTGTGCCCCTCGCCCAAGCAAGAATCCCATTCGCTTGAGCGAGCCAGCGTAGTCATGCATGGGCGAGGCAAGGGGAGACTGAGCGAAGAGAGATAATTTGCATCAGGGGCTCCTCTCGCTTGAGCGAGCCCCACCTTGCTTGAGCGAGTTGCGAAGGAAATCCTTAAGTGGGCCAGCGAGACGCTTGAGCAAAGGGAGGAAGGTTGCATTAGATACCAATCTCGCTCGAGCGAGACATGTATCGCTTAAGCGAGATTGTTCCAGAAACGATAGTGGCTCTCTGGTCGATTTTCGCTTGGACGAGGCAACTCTCGCCTGGGCGAAAATCGTCCAGTGTCAAATTCTCATCCTCCTCGCTCGAGCGACCACTCTTCCGCCTGAGCGAAAATTGTCCAGAGGCTAACCCCTGATTCAATGACAATTTCGCTTGGGTGAAATATACACCCGCTCAGGCGAAATCAGGCCAGAGGCCAAAACTCTGATTCATAACTATCTCGCTCGAGCGAGATTCTCACTCGCTTGAGCGAGTTCTGCAGGATTTATGTAGAAAATATGAAATTGCATACTTAACATACAACATACCGTACCAAAACTCAATCTACTACAATTCATTTAATTTCAACATGGTTTACACATTATATGACACCTTTGTAACTTGCCTCATTCATCATTATCCGTTAAAGTCCATTCTAATTCATGAAAACATAAGGAATCCAACACACTAATTCATATAACCACCAAAACATAAATTTTTTTATAAACGTCCATTCATTCATAAGATCAAATATCAACAAGCATCATCGTTCATCAATTTACATCCCTTGGGTCATAGATAAAAATTGATCATACACTAAGATCCAATTTTCCTCTATGACCACCAAAATCATCTATCACCTAAAATTATCAAAACAAGCATTCATTACATCATATGCTATACAAAATCTAGATATCGTCGGTCAAGGCACTTCCTATACAACTATTTACCTCCACCGCCAAAATGTACTTCAAAATGCTAACTCTTCCCATGAGTACCCTGTAACATCCCTGTTTTTAGGAACAATTTTATCCTTGTAAATTTTAATTATGGAGGGTTTGTAAGCAAGAATAAGTCAATATATACCTTGTTGATGGTCTGTAGTACCTCAAAAATGTCATTTTTGCACGTAATAATAGAATTTATATGGAATATTAGTGAAATTATGCAAAAACCGAGTGAAAAGGGCTCTGTTCCGAGTGACAGAGAAGAATTCCGAGTGAAGGATTAGAAATTCCGAGTGAAGGAGAGAATTCCGAGTCAGTACCATGTTTTCCGAGTAAAACATGACTGAGAAGGCTACCACTGAGTGGAGTCCTGACCTGAGAAGCAATTCTGAGTGAAGAGTGTTCAAAAGAATCACTTCTGAGTGAAAATCCAAGTGAAAACACCCTAGAAAGGCTCGGTTCCGAGTTGAATGTTTCCTTTTCTGAAGGAAATTACTATGGTTGGAGCATTCCGAGTGAAAGAATGCATAAATGCTTCTATTTATGTTGATTTGATGCTTCCTTTCTGATTGAAGTATCTTGTGGAAACAATTGGGAAGGCTTCCAAATGGTTTTGCTTAGGAAACCGAGTGGAAAAGGGTGGAGGAAGTCAATTCCGAGTGAGATACACTCCACTGGACCAAAACCGAGTGAGAGAAGTACGTGTGGGTATTGGTCCGAGAGGTAATGGACTAAACCGAGTGAATTGAGTGAAGGAAGACTCGGATTTCCGAGTGAAGATTCTGAGAAAGAGAGGACTCGGTCTGAAGAGATATTACCGAGTGAGAAACCGAGTGCCTGAGTCGGTTTCAAAGGAATTCCGAGTGAAGAATTGAAGCTTCGCTCAAGCGAGCAAGCCACGCTCAAGCGAGCCTTGAAATTGTTGACTCGGAAGTAGGAATTCCAGTCGGAATAGCCCTTAACCGAGTGTAATTCCACTCGGAATTCAGTGACAGAAGTGCGTATTGACTTCAATTTTGTCTTTTAATGATATTTAAATCCAATCGTGCGCATTATGGATGGTGGACGACTAGAAATGGACACTGACTCAGCATATATCTTATTTAATCCCTAGTGACCTTTCCATTAGCAATCCACTCACAGCCCACTCAGAAAAGCTGTCCCCCACTTGTTTTTCCACTCACTCTCTCCCTATTTAAACGAGTTCAAGGTCCTCAGAACTCACACCACACACACGACCCAAACACCCTTCATCACTCTCCTTCCCAGCAAGCTTCTTTCTCTCTTTTCCCTTCCATTTCACTCGGATTTGAAGCAGGACAGCGAAGGGAACCTCTTTCTTCTCCTCCAGGAACTTCATTGAGGTAAGGGGGTATATTCTTGGGTGCCTTGTGGGAAAACCGAGTGAAGGACAGATTCAGTGTGTATGAATTAAATGCTTTATATTGTTATCTGTATATGCATGTATATATATATATATCTGTTACCGAGTGATGAATTGTGATATGACATGTACTTATTGGACTGAAAATACTAAGAATCATGGGTACCGTGTGATTTCCAGTGAAAAACTATGAGTTTAATGATAACAGGTTCTGTTTTAGGCCAATCCGATCGGTTTTGGTATCATTTCAATCGGATTCTTTATCTTACCAACTCATTTTCATTCGGATATAACATATTTCACTCGGAAAACACCATATTTCACTCGGAAAACACTCTATTTCTCTCGGACAGCATCTCCCAAGTCTTATTTTTCTCGGAAATCTCTTTCTTAAATTATTTCACTCGGAACTTGACTTAATTTCACTCAGAAAATATAATCATCTTTTACTCAGAACCCTTTTTCAGTAAATTCACTCGGAAAACACTCTATTGCTCTCGGACAGTAGCTTCCCAGTCTTATTTCACTCGGCAAACACTTTATTTTACTCAGCAAGCAGTTATTCTACTCGGATTTGTATTATTTCATTCAGACAGAACTCTTTTCAACTAATTTCACTCGGTAAACTCATATTTCACTCGGAAAGTATCTTATTTTTACTCAGGAAACTCTTTTCCTACTGATTCCACTCGGAATCATACTTAATTTCATTCAGGAACTCATTTTCACTCAGAATTTAAGTAGCTTCACTCATGAAAACCTTTTCCAGTAATTTTAACTCGGTAAACACCTTAATTTCACTCAGAAAACTCCTTTTTGACTGAATACCACTCGGAAATATACTTTATTTCACTTAGAGACTCATTTTCACTCGGATTTACAAACAATGCTACTCAGGAAACCATTTTCCTGCTGACTTCACACGGATTTATATTTTAATTCACTCAGAAATTTGTTTCACTCAGAATTCAAGATATTTAGTTAAGAAAATTATTTTTCAGCTTCTGTTTCACTCGGATTACTTATTAATTTCAGTTAGAAAACTCTGCTCAGTTTATTTCATTCGGATTCATAGCTATCTCATGCGGAAAACTTATTTTTCACTCGGATTCAAGCTGTTCCAGTCGGAAAATAGCATTCCACTTCATTTCACTCGGATCCAAACTTATTTCAGTCGGGAAACAGCTTTTCCAGTGTCATTTCACTCGGATTTTTAGCCAGATCACTTGGAGAACCCTTCTCTGTATGATTCCACTCGGAATCATACTCATTTCACTCGGATTTACCCGTGTTCCACTCGGAAAACTCTGTTTTTAGTGTTTTTCACTTGAATTCTCAATTGGAAACCAATCTTCAATACTTTTTAAGTTATTGGTAAGTTATAATTAACATTCTTATTCCATTATTATCATTATTTATTGTCAAACTTAATATTATTATCCTTATTATTAGTTTTATTACCATTATACATTGTTAACATCTAAATTATGCGTAATTACATAAAGAACATATATTATTTTACTCTTTATGAAAGAATATATATAATAGATATATTTCTTTAAATAATAAACGAATATCTTACAAGGTTTAAATGATTGATGGAATTCAAAGAACTTGAGAATGATATGATGAGACTGGAAATACATAAGATACCCAAGGAATCAATTGATAAGATAAATGCATTTCGCATCATGAAAATATTTTTGAAGAAGAAAAACCTCTAGAGCATACACTTGGTACAGTGAAGGACACTCACGTTCGATCTCCATGAAGAATCTTGGGAGTACAACTGGAACGGCAACCCAATGGCATCAGAGTCGCGCCTGATAGCCGGGTGAGACGATGCAATTCTAGTGTACTTTGACTAAATGATGGAGTGTAACTATGATCGTAGGGATCCAAGTTCCAAAAATATTTAAATCAATGATGAGAACCAATGAGTTCATTTGTACCACATGGAACTTGGGCGGACCCTGATCGCTCTAGATGATTGGAATGGTGATATTCCAAAGAATGAGAAGAAGATGAAACGATTTATTGGGCCCACATGCATCATGAGACTTAACCAAAGATAAATCATAATAGATCTGAACTCATGCATTCATTACAGCATATTTGATTGTTATAATTGTGAATATGTTATATGTATGATTTATTTCATGGTAATATGCTTGATTGTTATAATTGTGAACATGCTAAATATACGATTATGTGATGACAACATGCTTGATTGTTATAAATATGCTAAATGTATGATCTATGTGACATTGTATGTTAACTGGATTATGTCCGCACCGGATGAACCAATCAGGGTCTTGGGTTATACTCACCCTTACTGTTGAACATTTTTCAGAGGAATTAGAAACTCAAGAACCCGAGTGTGAAGATCAGCAATACGCTGAACCCATTGAGAACAATCATTAAGGATAAAATATTTATAATCAGACACCGGATGACTGTATAATATTTAAGGGTGCCTACGTGTCCCATTCTGTTAAGAGTACAATTATTTACAGTTTGTGAATGACTATGTGATATATACAATATTACTTCCGCTGATCTGCCACGTATTTATTTAAAAAAAAAATATTCACTTTTTCTAAAAACTGTTAACACTCTCAGTTAAATGGGATGAACCTACAGAAGGATTTGTCTTATCTAACCGAGGGTGTTACAAAGGTGGTATCAGAGCATAGTCGATTCATTAAGCTTGTGGAGTGGACCATTAGGTTTCCACGTACTCTGATAGAAATATTGAACAGTCCATAACACTCCTAAGACTAAATATCCTATGTGGAATGCTCCACATAACGCATACCCTGAATCTATTTGTTGATATTCTTTCAGCAAATTCCTAATGGCACGCCAAAATAACAATCACGTGATGGAGAATCTTCTTACCAGAATTGTGGAGGTAATAGAAAGACAAGAGTTACCTCATGCTTCTGCCAGACAAGGATTAGCTGATTTTCAAAGAAACAATCCTACGCAGTTCAAAGGAGGCTTCAATCCAGAAGGAGCACAACTATGGATTGAACACCTTGAAAAGATTTTTGTCGCTATACGATGTTCTGATGAGGATTGTGTAACCTTTGCTGTCTTCATGCTGGTTGGAGAAGCAGAACACTGGTGGTCTCATGCTAGAGTCAGACTAGCTACTGATGAGCATATCATTACTTAGGGACGATTCAAGACAGAATTTCTCGCTAAATATTTCCCCGAAGACATAAGGAGGCAAAAGGAGCAGGAATTCTTTAATCTGAAACAAGGCAATACGACTATTGGGGAATACGCTGCTAAGTTTGATGAACTGGCAAAATGTTGTCCCTACTACACTCACATGGGAGAAGCATCAAGATGTGCAAAGTTCGAGGCAGGGCTACGACATGAGATTCGTCAAGCCATATGTTGTCAACAAATTACACAATTCACTACTTTGGTTGACAGATGCCGCATATTTGAGAACACCTCTAATCTTTGACGACCTGGAGCGTCTAATCATGGGCCAGAGCGACGTATGCCAGATCGACAACAAAGAAGGGATTTTTGAGGAGATCGACCATATTTCCGATCTTTCAACTCAGCCAACCGAATTCCTCCTAAAGGTCAGGAGAACCAAAGTAGTAGAAACTGCACAATTTGTGGACGGATCGGACATCGTGATGTTGACTGTTGGTACAGGAATAAAAATAACCAACAATAAGTAACTCAAAGACAGGTAGTACGACCAACAGGTCAAGGAAGTGGAGGATCTACTGCAAATGTCTCTACCAACAATGCCCCAAGAATGCAAAATGTTCCCCGCAACAACAACTTTAGACAGAACAATAATCCTGGAAGGCCCGGAAACAACTCAACCGGAAGGCCAGGGGGAAATGCCAGAGTTTTTACCATGAATGGTGCAGAAGTATCACAAGAGAACGATCTTGTGTAAGGTACATGCTTTATAGGAAGTACTCTATTAAATGTATTATATGATTCTGGAGCCACTCATTCTTTCATATCTGAGAATTGTGTAAAACATTTAAAGCTTCCTACAACCTCTCTGCCCTATCAAATGATTGTCACAACTGTCGCCAATAAGCCCATTTTCTCTACTCGCATATGTTTAGAATGTCCTCTTAACATCGAAGGGAAAACTTATCAGGTAGATCTGATATGTTTACCTTTGATTGATCTAGACATTGTTCTAGGGATGAATTGGCTTGCTGCCAATCATATTTTGATTGACTGTCATAATAGATCCATCTCTCACGGGTCTACTACATCTGAATATGATCAAGTCACAAATTCTTACCTTGTTAGCTCAGAAAAGGTAATCTCAAAAGAAGTCCAACTATACATGATCCTTACTGAAACTGAAAGTAAGGCCACTTCTTAACTTGAACAGATTCCTGTTGTTCAAGAATTTCCAGAAGTATTCCCTGAGGACATACGAGAGCTACCTCCAGAGCGAGAAGTCGAATTCAGCATTGATATTATACCGGGCGTGGGACCAATCTCTATTGCTCCTTACCGGATGTCACCCAAGGAACTCTGTGAACTCAAAGAACAATTAGAAGAACTTCTAGAGAAAGGAATGATTAGACCCAGTGTCTCACCTTGGGGAGCACCAGTTCTTCTAGTCAAAAAGAAAGATGGCAGTATGCGGTTATGTGTTGACTATCGTCAGTTAAATAAAGCTACGATCAAGAACCGATACCCTCTCCCAAGAATTGATGATTTGATGGACCAATTATGAGGAGCCACTATCTTCTCGAAGATTGATCTGCGATCAGGCTATCATCAAATCATGGTAAAGAAAGACGATGTACCCAAAACGGCATTCAGAACACGATATGGGCACTATGAGTATCTTGTTATGCCCTTTGGAGTTACAAATGCACCTGCAGTATTTATGGGATACATGAATCGAATCTTCCATGAGTACTTGGACAAATTCGTGGTAGTATTCATTGATGATATTCTCGTCTACTCCAAGAGTCATAAGGAACACGAGGAGCATCTTCGAATTGTTCTAAACACTTTGCGTGCAAGACAATTGTACGCCAAGTTTTCAAAATGTGAATTCTGGTTGACAGAAGTGAAATTCTTAGGACATGTCATCTCTAAGGAAGGAATTGTTGTGGATCCTACAAAGGTAGAAGTTGTACTAAATTGGGAACAACCCAAGAATATGACGGAAATCCGTAGTTTCCTTGGACTGGCTGGATATTATCGTCGATTCATCGAGAATTTCTCTCGAATTGCAGCACCTTTAACTAAGCTGACTCGTAAAGATCAACCATTCGAATGGACTGACAAATGCGAAAGCAGTTTTACGGAGTTACGCCAACGACTCACTAGTGCACCTGTCTTGATTTTGCCAGATCCTGCCAAGCCATATGAAGTGTACTGTGATGCGTCAAAACAAGGACTAGGATGTATCCTAATGCAAGAAAGAAAGGTTGTTGCTTATGCTTCAAGACAGCTAAGAACGCATGAAGTTAATTATCCCACACATGACTTGGAATTAGCTGCAGTTGTGTTTGCCTTGAAAATCTGGAGACACTACTTGTATGGTACATACTTTGAAGTCTTCAGTGATCACAAAAGCTTGAAGTATCTATTCGACCAGAAGGAGTTAAATATGCGACAACGTAGATGGATGGAATTTATCAAAGATTATGATTTTGAACTCCGATATCATCCAGGAAAAGCTAATGTTGTGGCTGATGCACTCAGTAGAAAGGCCCTACGTCTATCATATATGATGACAAAGGAGTTAGAACTGATTGAACAGTTTCGTGATTTGAACCTAGCAGTAACACCAAAAAGAGGAAGCCTTATGGTTGGAATGCTAAGGATTTCCAATGATTTCTTGGAACAAATCAAAGAAGCTCAAACCAATGATCAGGAATTACAAGATCTAGCAGAAAAGACAAAAGAAGGAGTCTCAGAGTTTAGCAAAGATGAACATGGGGTGATCAGGTATCAACAGAGACTCTGTATTCCAGTCAACACAGATCTTAAAAGATCCATCCTGGATGAAGCACACAAAAGTAAATACAGCATCCACCCAGGATCAACCAAGATGTACCAGGACTTGAAGAAATTATTCTGGTGGCAAGGAATGAAAAGGGATATCGCTGAGTACGTAACAGCTTGCCTGATGTGTCAGAAGATAAAGGCGGAACAACAACGACCAAGTGGGACCCTTCGTCCTTTGGATATTCTAGAATGGAAATGGGATGAGATTGCTATGGACTTCGTGAGTGGATTTCCCAGAACATCAGCTGGATGTGATGCTATTTGGGTAATCGTGGATCGATTAACAAAGACCGCTTACTTTATTCCTGTCAATATGAAGTATTCCCTAGAGAAACTCACCCAGATCTATATCAAGGAAATTGTACGATTACATGGAACTCCCACTGCGATTGTGACCGATCGAGATCCCCGTTTCACATCACAGTTTTGGAAGAGCTTGCAACAAGCTCTAGGAACTCGTCTGAAGTTAAGTTCCGCATACCACCCACAGACAGACGGACAATCAGAAAGAACAATCAAGACTCTTGAAGATTTGTTACGTCTTTGTGTCTTGGAACATAGTGGAAATTGGCAAGAATATCTTCCACTTATTGAGTTCACTTACAACAACAGCTATCATGCAAGCATCGGAATGGCCCCTTATGAAGCTTTGTATGGAAGAAAGTGCCGTACACCTTTATGTTGGTATGAAACTGGTGAGAAAACAATAATTGGACCAGAGATTGTTCAGAAGACAACAGAACAAGTTCAAAGGATTCAAATGGCAATGAAGGCTTCGCAAGATAGACAAAAGAGTTAGTATGACAAACGTCGGAAGCCATTAGAATTTGAAGAAGGTGACCATGTATTTCTCAAAGTTACTCCTACCACTGGAGTAGGAAGAGCTTTGAAGGCCAAGAAGTTAAGCCCCAGATACGTAGGACCCTATCAGATTTTGCAAAAGATAGGAACTCATGCGTACCGCATTGCTCTGCCACCCAAGCTGACAAACCTTCACAATGTCTTTCATGTCTCTCAACGCCGCAAATATGTACCAAGCCCTGATCATGTTCTAAGTCCCGATCAATTTATTCTGAAAGAAAACCTTACCTTTGAAGCATCGCCAGTTAAGATTGCTGACCGACGTCTCAAACAGCTAAGAGGCAAGGAAATCCCTTTGGTCAAGGTAGTTTGGAGTCAGACAGAGGATGGGGATGCTACTTGGGAAATTGAGGAGAAAATGAGAGAATTGTACCCTCAATTGTTTTAACTTTAAATTTCGGGACGAAATTTCTAAAAGGAGGGGAGAATGTAACATCCCTGTTTTTAGGAACAATTTTATCCTTGTAAATTTTAATTATGGAGGGTTTGTAAGCAAGAATAAGTCAATATATACCCTGTTGATGGTCTGTAGTACCTCAAAAATGTCATTTTTGCATGTAATAATAGAATTTATATGGAATATTAGTGAAATTATGCAAAAACCGAGTGAAAAGGGCTCTGTTCCGAGTGACAGAGAAGAATTCCGAGTGAAGGATTAGAAATTCCGAGTGAAGGAGAGAATTCCGAGTGAAGGAGAGAATTCCGAGTCAGTACCATGTTTTCCGAGTAAAACATGACTGAGAAGGCTACCACCGAGTGAAGTCCTGACCTAAGAAGCAATTCTGAGTGAAGAGTGTTCAAAAGAATTACTTCTGAGTGAAAATCCGAGTGAAAACACCCTAGAAAGGCTCGGTTCCGAGTTGAATGTTTCCTTTTCTGAAGGAAATTACTATGGTTGGAGCATTCCGAGTGAAAGAATGCATAAATGCTTCTATTTATGTTGATTTGATGCTTCCTTTCTGATTGAAGTATGTTGTGGAAACAATTGGGAAGGCTTCCGAATGGTTTTGCTTAGGAAACCGAGTGGAAAATGGTGGAGGAAGTCAATTCCGAGTGAGATACACTCCACTGGACCAAAACCGAGTGAGAGAAGTACGTGTGGGTATTGGTCCGAGAGGTAACGGCCTAAACCGAGTGAATTGAGTGAAGGAAGACTCGGATTTCCGAGTGAAGATTCTGAGAAAGAGAGGACTCGGTCTGAAGAGATATTACCGAGTGAGAAACCGAGTGCCTGAGTCGGTTTCAAAGGAATTCCGAGTGAAGAATTGAAGCTTCGCTCAAGCGAGCAAGCCACGCTCAAGCGAGCCTTGAAATTGTTGACTCGGAAGTAGGAATTCCAGTCAGAATAGCCCTTAACCGAGTGTAATTCCACTCGGAATTCAGTGACAGAAGTGCGTATTGACTTCAATTTTGTCTTTTAATGATATTTAAATCCAATCGTGCGCATTATGGATGGTGGACGACCAGAAATGGACACTGACTCAGCATATATCTTATTTAATCCCTAGTGACCTTTCCATTAGCAATCCACTCATAGCCCACTCAGAAAAGCTGTCCCCCACTTGTTTTTCCACTCACTCTCTCCCTATTTAAACGAGTTCAAAGTCCTCAGAACTCACACCACACACACGACCCAAACACCCTTCATCACTCTCCTTCCCAGCAAGTTTCTTTCTCTCTTTTCCCTTCCATTTCACTCGGATTTGAAGCAGGACAGCGAAGGGAACCTCTTTCTTCTCCTCCAGGAACTTCATTGAGGTAAGGGGGTATATTCTTGGGTGCCTTGTGGGAAAACCGAGTGAAGGACAGATTCAGTGTGTATGAATTAAATGCTTTATATTGTTATCTATATATGCATGTATATATATATATATATCTGTTACCGAGTGATGAATTGTGATATGACATGTACTTATTGGACTGAAAATACTAAGAATCATGGGTACCGTGTGATTTCCAGTGAAAAACTATGAGTTTAATGATAACAGGTTCTGTTTTAGGCCAATCCGATCGGTTTTGGTATCATTTCAATCGGATTCTTTATATTACCAACTCATTTTCATTCGGATATAACATATTTCACTCGAAAAACACCATATTTCACTCGGAAAACACTCTATTTCTCTCGGACAGCATCTCCCAAGTCTTATTTTTCTCGGAAATCTCTTTCTTAAATTATTTCACTCGGAACTTGACTTAATTTCACTCAGAAAATATAATCATCTTTTACTCAGAACCCTTTTTCAGTAAATTCACTCAGAAAACACTCTATTGCTCTCGGACAGTAGCTTCCCAGTCTTATTTCACTCGGCAAACACTTTATTTTACTCAGCAAGCAGTTATTCTACTCGGATTTGTATTATTTCATTCAGACAGAACTCTTTTCAACTAATTTCACTCGGTAAACTCATATTTCACTCGGAAAGTATCTTATTTTTACTCAGGAAACTCTTTTCCTACTGATTCCACTCGGAATCATACTTAATTTCATTCAGGAACTCATTTTCACTCAGAATTTAAGTAGCTTCACTCATGAAAACCTTTTCCAGTAATTTTAACTCGGTAAACACCTTAATTTCACTCAGAAAACTCCTTTTTGACTGAATACCACTCGGAAATATACTTTATTTCACTTAGAGACTCATTTTCACTCGGATTTACAAACAATGCTACTCAGGAAACCATTTTCCTACTGACTTCACACGGATTTATATTTTAATTCACTCAGAAATTTGTTTCACTCAGAATTCAAGATATTTAGTTAAGAAAATTATTTTTCAGCTTCTGTTTCACTCGGATTACTTATTAATTTCAGTTAGAAAACTCTGCTCAGTTTATTTCATTCGGATTCATAGCTATCTCATGCGGAAAACTTATTTTTCACTCGGATTCAAGCTGTTCCAGTCGGAAAACAGCATTCCACTTCATTTCACTCGGATCCAAACTTATTTCAGTCGGGAAACAGCTTTTCCAGTGTCATTTCACTCGGATTTTTAGCCAGATCACTTGGAGAACCCTTCTCTGTATGATTCCACTCGGAATCATACTCATTTCACTCGGATTTACCCCTGTTCCACTCGGAAAACTCTGTTTTTAGTGTTTTTCACTTGAATTCTCAATTGGAAACCAATCTTCAATACTTTTTAAGTTATTGGTAAGTTATAATTAACATTCTTATTCCATTATTATCATTATTTATTGTCAAACTTAATATTATTATCCTTATTATTAGTTTTATTACCATTATACATTGTTAACATCTAAATTATGCGTAATTACATAAAGAACATATATTATTTTACTCTTTATGAAAGAGTATATATAATAGATATATTTCTTTAAATAATAAATGAATATCTTACAAGGTTTAAATGATTGATGGAATTCAAAGAACTTGAGAATGATATGATGAGACTGGAAATACATAAGATACCCAAGGAATCAATTGATAAGATAAATGCATTTCGCATCATGAAAATATTTTTGAAGAAGAAAAACCTCTAGAGCATACACTTGGTACAGTGAAGGACACTTACGTTCGATCTCCATGAAGAATCTTGGGAGTACAACTGGAACGGCAACCCAATGGCATCAGAGTCGCGCCTGATAGCCGGGTGAGACGATGCAATTCTAGTGTACTTTGACTAAATGACGGAGTGTAACTATGATCGTAGGGATCCAAGTTCCAAAAATATTTAAATCAATGATGAGAACCAATGAGTTCATTTGTACCACATGGAACTTGGGCGGACCCTGATCGCTCTAGATGATTGGAATGGTGATATTCCAAAGAATGAGAAGAAGATGAAACGATTTATTGGGCCCACATGCATCATGAGACTTAACCAAAGATAAATCATAATAGATCCGAACTCATGCATTCATTACAGCATATTTGATTATTATAATTGTGAATATGTTATATGTATGATTTATTTCATGGTAATATGCTTGATTGTTATAATTATGAACATGCTAAATATACGATTATGTGATGACAACATGCTTGATTGTTATAAATATGCTAAATGTATGATCTATGTGACATTGTATGTTAACTGTATTATGTCCGCACCGGATGAACCAATCAGGGTCTTGAGTTATACTCACCCTTACTGTTGAACATTTTTCAGAGGAATTAGAAACTCAAGAACCCGAGTGTGAAGATCAGCAATACGCTGAACCCATTGAGAACAATCATTAAGGATAGAATATTTATAATCAGACACCGGATGACTGTATAATATTTAAGGGTGCCTGCGTGTCCTATTCTGTTAAGAGTACAATTATTTACAGTTTGTGAATGACTATGTGATATATACAATATTACTTCCGCTGATCTGCCACGTATTTATTTAAAAAAAA
Source organism: Clitoria ternatea (assembly GCA_037962975.1). Lineage (NCBI taxonomy): Eukaryota > Viridiplantae > Streptophyta > Magnoliopsida > Fabales > Fabaceae > Clitoria > Clitoria ternatea. The sequence goes on from CM075672.1 coordinate 98,075,720, forward strand.
AATATTCACTTTTTCTAAAAACTGTTAACACTCTCAGTTAAATGGGATGAACCTACAGAAGGATTTGTCTTATCTAACCGAGGGTGTTACATACCCTGTATCACAACTCTAAAAATAGACAACATGGGAGAGTGAGTCCACATTCCAAAGGTATGAATATGAATACCATGTGATTATGTATATATACATCCACACATGTATACTTTGCACATCTATAACATTCACCATGTCATATACCTTTACAATTCCATCATACATTTATCATAACTAACAACACAATTCCAAACAAAGTACACAAGCACATACATAATCATGTCTCTCAAAAATTTAACTATCACACAACCATTATTTGGTATTCATATCTTTTATGTTGTCTTAAAATATATTTTTACAACCTCAACTCAACCATCATCATATCTCTCCGCTTTGGCATACCTCCTTTTATATGCAAATGCTCTTAAGCTAATGCATATGCACAAAGGAGTATTTCAACAATTGCAGATCTGACTGTGGGATTATAACACCGAATGTGGGATTCAAGCATGGTCATCTAACCATACCCCTACTGCAGTAGTAAAATATGTACACTTATTCTTTAAATTGCATGCATTCACCAATCGTTTTACTGGTACTAAACCGCATCGCCCATCTTACAACACCTGGTCATTTTTACCATGACTGCGGTACTCAACATATCAACATATGGTGTTGCGGGCCGGCCAGATATTAAATTATGGCGGCTGTGATCTCAAGGACCACCGGGGTCTCCTACTCATAAAGAGCCACCCCCACGAGGGTTGGCCACATATAGCTCCCCGAAGCAATACATGGGCGGCTTCGTGACTTCACACTAAGTCACAAGGGAAAAATACGACTTGCTCGTGCACCGAGCCACCCTCCCACTGGGTCGGCCGAGGGAACTCCCCTAATGTTCCAACAACAGCGGCTATGCAGTATGCCATGGATGCAAATGCAGATCATATGCATTTCTCACTCTATGCATCCTATATATGCCACTCAACATACATCATCATCATCACCAACATCACCATAAGGTTTTTAACGGATTCAATCTCGTTGGTTATTCTTATTAATTTGAATCTTTGTGTGGCATTCACAATAGTTACCAATCACATCATTCAACTTTAATACCATACAGGAATACAATTTATTCTCCATCAAAATCATTAGCATTCGTTATGCTTTCTCGGTGGACATATATTTATCTAACCACACATTCATCAAACAATTCATGCCCCCACACCACACAACAAAATTTTTTTTCTAAATGCATTCAAAGCATGTTGCCAAACATATCCTCTATATCATACACCACATCATCATTTCTCACAATATTCAAGCAAGGCTAACATGCATGACAATACACACCACAATCAAATAACATTAAAATTCATGCATTTAGAACTTAAGACTCCTCTCCTACCTCAAGAGAAGAATTCCGATTGATAAGACGCTCCCGCCTCGTCGTTCGGAATAGGTCCTACATCAATATTTATGTAAAACCTCAATCAATCAACTACTCAAGTCATCAATTCAATTCTATTTAGTCATATTCATATCTATAATTTCACAACATGTGCTAGACATGTTGTAGATATCATTTTTATTCTTTATTAGGCTTCGGGAATTCCTTCCCATTAAACCACCACCATTAAGTTCAAGGGTTACAAGCCAATCCTAGCCCCAAGCTTCACAAAACTCCATCTACCAACATTCATATTTCTCAATGTCATATATTTCTTCATAAAACAAATTCTTAAACTAACATTAGCTATTTTCCCCCAAATCTCAAAGTTAGGGTTTTTCTCCAAAACCCAACCACATTCATTAATACATCTATCTTTCATCTCCTTTCTATCATTAATGCACCAACCACCATTATCCCCTCGTAAATACTCACATTTATGACCACCTACATTAGGGTTCAAGCATTCATTGCTCCTAATAAACACCCATGCACATGCATTACTCCTCCCAACCCTCACATTACATAATATCAACATGAACCCATCCAAAAATGGTGAGAGGAGCTTACCTCACACCCAAAACAAAATGGGTCCTAAGGGGAGAAAAGAGGGCTGCGAAAATGGAGGAGGAGAGGAAGAAGAACTCAGCTCCAATGGTCCTCTCCCAAGCTTCTTCAAAAACGAAAATGGAGGAGAAAGTTCACCACTTAACTTAGGGTTTTTGAGAGGAGAAGAAGATGAGAAGAAGTGAAGAGAAAATAGAGAGAAAGAAGAAGAGGAAGGTTTCCCACGGAAGTGAGAAGAAGCCAACGTGAAAATAGAAGGAAATTGGGCTTTTCCCCTTTTAATTTTTAACTCCTTATTAAAATTCATCATTTTTCTACAAATAGGTTCTCTGTTCGGGCTCAATACTTCATCTAAAAATTATACCGAACACATATTCGGATTCCCAATATTATCCTTAACAGCCTTGATCAATATCATCTCATTCCGAGATACTTGGTCCGACACCCATATCTCAATCGGGCTCATTTTCAGCTTAACCGGTCTCCATAAATCACCAACAATTCCCAAAATTCTTAATTTAATTATTTCCAATAATTTGGGATGTTAAATAATTCACATACAAATTCCTAATATTTATTCAGTTAGTTAATTCCCTTATTTTAAAATTTGGGATGTTACATTCAATGCCTTGGAAGTGGCCTATTTATAGGCTTAATAAAGGGTCTTGACGCGTAGCGTCATCCTGGTGTGTAGCGTCAGGTTCCTGACTCAGTCCCCATTAAACGCATATGATTAAGGCCATTATTGATATTAATTAATTAAATCATCAATAGATATTGGGCCAACTATCTCCTACTACGTTTTGGTATCTGGTGTGAGTGGGTTAGCCATTATTTGGCCATTAGCTTGGCCACCTAGAAGTGGAGTCCACATAGCTTCTGACGCTATGCATAGGTGTGACGCGTAGCGTCAGCATTAAAACTTCTCACACAGTTGATCTTACGCGTCACCTCTCTAGTTCTTCTATTTTCTCTTGAATTTCTTTAATTTTTCACTACAACACTAGAGAAATTTGATCAAGGCAGATAATTCCCAATAACTTCCATTTATTACAATAAAAACCTAAATTTATAATAAATTAAATTGATTTTTATTATTTTTGACACAATTTTATTAAGAAATTGATTATAAATTTGAGGACTAACAAATACCCCCAACTTGAGACATTGCTCGTCCTCGAGCAAGAGAAAAACTTAAAAACTAATTTTGAAATCAAAATTTTTGAATAGTCTGAAAATTTACCACAAAAAGTAATTTCACAATTTACCATTCAAAAGAATCAAAAATAGATGTCTTATGCAATAAAAGCTTAAAGATAAAATTTTTTACAATGTCTTATTAACAAATCAAGCATAATTTCAGGCTTACCTCACGAGTGTTTATCTCTGTACAAAGGTAAACTGTCAGCTCAATCGATCATAAGAGCAAACAAATTCAATTTTGATTTTCATCTAATCAATGGTTATTAATACAAAGTCAACAAGAGTCACAGGGTCTTTCCAAGGGTTGTAATGAGGCTTGGCTACAATAAATTATGATTTTTCTTGAAAGCAAAAACCCAAAATCATAAAAGAGCATTTCACAATTTTTAGGCTTTTTCTTGGCCCAAATCTCATTTCCCTTCTTGGTGAATACCCCCAACTTAATTCTTTTCATTATTCCTTTTTTTTTGTTATACATGTATATTTATCTTTTTTTAAAAAAAATTTATTTGTTTATTTTTATTTTTTATATACACGCATTATGATAATCTTGAAAAGAACTAAGTTAATTTTCACTTCCCTCAAATATTCTTGTTCAAAAAATGCTCTTTTATTTAATCAAGTAAAGGGAATAGTTAAAAATGATTTATGGATTTAGGGGTGCCAGAGAAATTATTTTTAAGGCTCAAAATTGGCTATCAAAGGATACGATTTTACCACGGTAAGCTTTTGGGCCTTAGCTTTGTGTTTACCAAAAATGTGCCTTGATCATGCTCTTGGATCCTCTGTACAACAACACAAATCAAAGAATTGAGCAAAATTAATTTGAATGAAATTATATCGAAACCCTTAAGTGCTTAGAGATCTCTCAACTCACCGATTTTTCGAAATTAGCTTGATAGTTAATAAAACCATTGTAATTAATTTTATCAAAATTCCTAAATTACAAAAGAATCAATAATTGATTTTAGAAATGGTTTTATTGTGTAAAAACCTTAAGTGTATAAATTTCTTTATTTTCAAAAATTTGATAATTTTTATTTTATTTAGAAAATATGCAAAATCAAATCACACCATACAAAATAAAAACAAACCATAATATAATCCAAATATCAAACATACTAAAGTAAATACCCAAAATATCAAAGTGAAATCAAAATGCTAATAATGAAAAATGCAAAAAAAAATAAAGATGGCTCTCAGTCCTCATCCTCTATGTGATCATCCTCATCCTCCTCATCAACATCACCCTCAGTGTCATCATAAGCTCTAGAGGATCCACCTACCTCAGGATATGTGGGTTGGTTACCCGGCCAAGCTACATGAGCAGCAAAATCGGCTGTTGTCATAAATGGTGCCCCCTCTCCCTGTATCCCGTACTGATAAAATAAATCCTGTAAGTGTACATAGGCGCGGTGAGAAGCAGCCATCATCTGCATCATATGTTGATGCTGTATACTCATCCTAGCGAATCCCTCAGTAATGGCATCAGTAGATGGTGGCTGGACTGGTAGTCTCCTCCGTCTCTGTCTGGGTTGAGCCTCCTACTCAAGAGGTGGAAGCTCACGCTAATGTACAAAATAATCTCTATTCACTGAACCTCGAGGACTCTCCCCGAAGAGCTAGTGAACTCCGGTGATGGCACCTGTACTCTCTGCCTCCTCAGTAAGGTAGAAATGATGAGAGGGAAAGGAACAGGGCGATTCACCTTATACCCTAGGGCATAAAAGTGAATCTTCTCAGAGATAAGTCTGGCAATATCAATGGTATGGCCTTGAAGGATGGAATAAAGAAGACAACAGCGATCAACAGGTATAGAAGAGAGATGAGAAACTGGTGTAATATTATGGAGCATCAAATGAGACCACGCCTGAGCTATAGGGGTCAGCTGGGTCTTAAGGAGGTTTGATGAAGATCTTCTAACCTTACTAAGGTTAAAGAAGATTCCATACTTGCTCAAGAAATGAGCAACCTGATCCAGGAAGTATCCTAGATCACCATCCTTAGTAGCAATCTTGTTTCTGTTTTCCATCCAGAAACAAGTATCGCGCTCGGGAGTAGGCTCCCAAGGATTACCCAGTAGGGTACTAATAGTGTCTCTATCATATGCAATATGTCGACCTCTCACTAAACTCATCCTCTGCTGACTAATATTCGGTGAGTCCTGGCGTGTCCTATAAGCATTGGCATAAAACTCCATGACCAATATGGGATCCCCCTCAATAGGTAAAGAAAATAGGGGTCCCTACCTCCTCCTCTGTATCTCACCCTAAAGCTCAAGATAGTCTCCAGCACTAAGATCAAGGACCCTCTCCCAGATTAGTTTTTGGCCCTTGATCTGATGAAATCTTTCCCACTTGGTGTCAGTCCTAAACCTGGTGGGATCTCGGGGTCCTAACTGCTCCTCACCCTGAAGATCAGGATCTTCAGAGGTGGTATCAGTATCTGTGGTCCTCCTCTGTCTTTTGGGACCAGTGGTAGGAATGGATTTCTTCGGTGCCATCTACAAAAGAAAATTTATTTAAATAAAAATAAATCACTCAATTTACATAGTAACATGCATCACTCAATATTTTTGGTTTTTTTATCTATTTATATATTTACATCACTCATACAAGTAATCTAAAACATGCATTTTTTTTGCTTTTTAAGAAAAATAGAAAATAAATTCACACAACATACAATACAAAAATTAAAATTTATAAAACATATATATTTACAAAATTTAACAAATTTATTTATTTCTAAGCAAGAAATTATAACAAACATACAATTTAAGAAATTTTATTAATAACAAAAATAAAAAAGGGCCAAAAATATTTTGTTTTATTTTATTTTAAAATTAATACAGATAATAAACAATATATACATTTAACAAAAAGTAAAACGTAAAAATTAAAAACAAATTCAAAACAGGGGCTGACGCTATGCGTGGATAGGATGCTACGCGTTAGCCCTGTTTTGTCCACCCTACGCGTTAGTTGGACGCTACGTGTGAGCTTTTGTTCTGCCCATATTACGCGTCAATTGGACGCTACGCGTGGGCTTATAGATCAGAAGCATGAAAACAGGGGTTGCGCAGCAACAACCACTTTCAATACACATTTAATCATATATTTACCTATTTCTTACAGCAAACAAATCCCCATGTTGTCTAATCCTAAACCTAACCACATGCAATTCTAAGAATTAAAAATCAAAAACAAATTAAGGACGAGGGAGAAGATTACTTACTTGGATTCCTTTCGAAATTGAAGAAAGATGGGAGAATGTATACTTTTGAGAGGTTGAGGAATGAAGTTTCTGAGAGAAATGATGTAGAGAGGGAAATTTAGGTTTTGATGCTAAAGCCAATGAAGGAATCTTTCTTGGATATTCTTTATCAAGCAAAGCATTTAGGATATATAACAAAAGGACACAAACTATTGAAGAATCTGTTCATGTTACTTTTAATGAATCTAACCTTTTTAGTGTAGAAAGATCTTTAGATGATATTACAGATTCTCTAGAGGACATTCAAATTAATGAAAAGAAGGAAGATCACATAAGCAGTCAAGATGATAATCCAACATCAAGCGATAATTTACCCAAAGCATGGAAGCTCAACAAGAACCACCCTATTGACAACATTATTGGTGATATAACAAAAGGGGTAATCACTCGAAAATCTCTTAGAAATGCATGCAATACTATGGCCTTCGTTTCTCAAATAGAACCAAAGAATATTAAGGAAGCAACAAATGATGAAAATTGGATAATAGCTATGGAAGAAGAACTTAATCAGTTTGAACGAAATCAAGTTTGGAAATTAGTATCAAAACCCGATAATCATCAAATCATAGGTACCAAATGGGTTTTTAAAAATAAAATGGATGAACATGGTATAATCATAAGAAATAAGGCAAGACTAGTTGCAAAAGGATACAATCAGGAAGAAGGCATAGATTATGAGGAAACCTATGCACCTGTAGCCAGATTAGAAGCAATAAGAATGCTCTTAGCTTTTGCAGCATACATGGATTTTAAATTATTTCAAATGGATGTAAAGAGTGCATTCTTGAATGGTTACATAAATGAAGAGGTATATGTCTGTCAACCCCCAGGATTCGAAAATGATAAATTTCCTGACCATGTGTATAAATTAAACAAAGCACTATATGGTCTTAAACAAGCACCTCGAGCATGGTATGATAGACTAAGTAAATTTCTGCTAGAAAATAATTTCAACAGAGGAAAGGTAGACACAACTTTATTCATCAAAAGAAATGATAATGATATTCTCTTGGTTCAAATATATATTGATGATATTATTTTTGGATCAACTAACGAAAATCTGTGTAAGGAATTTTCCCAAGCAATGTAAAAAGAATTTGAAATGTCCTTAATGGGAGAACTTAATTTCTTCCTTGGATTACAAATTAAGCAATCAACCGAAGGCATTTTCATCAACCAATCAAAATACTGCAAGGATCTACTCATAAGATTTGGAATGATCAATGCCAAAGACATTTCAACACCAATGAGCACTGCAAGCTATCTTGATAAAGATGAGATTGGGAAACCAGTTGACACTAAACTATATCGAGGTATGATCGGATCCCTTCTATATTTATCTGCAAGTAGACCTGATATAATGTTTAGTGTTTGCCTTTGTGCAAGATTTCAAGTTAATCCAAAAGAATCTCATTTACAAGCTGTAAAGAGAATTATGAGATACCTAATAGGAACTAAAAACCTAGGCCTATGGTATCCTAAAGGCTCATCTTGCAACCTCATAGGATATTCTGATTCTTACTTTGCCGGTTGTAGAACCGATAGAAAAGTACCAGTGGTACTTGTCAACTAATAGGGTCAGCCCTAGTATCATGGCATAGTAAAAAACAAAACAGTGTTGCTTTATCAACTGCAAGCAGAATATGTCACTGCTGGTAGTTGTTGCGCACAAATAGTATGGATGAAACAACAATTGCTAGACTATGGACTTCACTTAGATCATATTCGTATAAAGTGTGACAATACAAGTGCAATAAACCTTTCTAAAAATCCAGTACAACACTCTAGGACTAAGCATATAGAAATTAGACATCATTTCCTTAGAGATCATGTTCATAAAGGAGATTGCACATTAGAATTTATTGAGACCCAAAAGCAACTAGCAGATATTTTCACAAAGCCTTTGCCTAAAGAACAATTTTTTCACATAAGAAATGAATTAGGCATCATTAATTATCCTTAAAAATATGATTAAAAAAGTCTCCATAATCGATTACAATAAATACGTAATCGATTACCAAGCTTATTTATTTAAACAACAAAAGAGGCAGCACGTGGATCTTATATCTACAGAGCATCCGTAATCGATTACACCTTAGAAGTAATCGATTACCGTGAATCTTGTCAGGTATACTTTTCCCTCCTTTAACATTCTGCACGTTACTTTTTTTATTTATTTCTTTTCTATTATTTTTCTGATTTATTTTCAAATTCCTTTTTCTCATATTTTCAAAAATTCCTGATTCTATCAGTTTCTAAAAAACGTCAGAGATTAGTAACGCCTCCTCATAGTGTTCATTAAAATATTAAATATTCTATCACTTCTTCAACTTCAACTGACTTCTTCAATTTCTAAATTAAATATTTTTGAAAATCTTTTGAAAATTCAACCCAACTCGCTTCAGTTTTAATTTTTTTGGTTACAAAAATTGTCTTCCAAACGTTTTGATTCACCTTATTTCCCTATTAAAAGGCACAAGTTATAATTTAAATGTTCCAGTCTTCCAAAACATGCTTTCCCATGTTTCCAAGCCATATCCACGATTTCCCATAATCTGACACACAATTTCCCAAGCCATATCCACTCAACCGTCCACGTCCTTTCACCTCTTTAATCACGTCACCGACACTCTGTAATCGATTACATTCTAATGCATATACACTCGTAATTGATTACCACTTTCCAAAGAATAACCGTCTCTACGTATTCTCGTAATAACTGTCCCCTTCTGATTTCCTCTTTTCCACTCTCTGCACACGTTTCCCATTTCACTAGGCACGTCCCATCATGTTCCTTTGACCTTTCAAAAACGTGTAAACTGCCATTGTAATCGATTACATCCAATTGCCTATACATTGGTAATCGATTACCACCAGTTACCTGACGTTTCCAATTCCTATAATTGATTACTATATATTTGCACTGTCTCATGTAATCGATTACTCACTCTCGGGTCTATTAAAACTCACTCATTTCACTCTCATTTTTTTACTATTCACCTTCTTCTCCTTTCACTGTCTCCTCCGTAACACTTCCATGGCAGACCAATCTCCCACATACACTCCCACTCCACATTTTCCCTCCGTTCCCACCAAGAAAAAGAGAACACTAGGCTCCTCTTCTTCTTCTGATCAACCAACCTGCACTCCTACATTGCACACTTTCATTGAGTTCTTTTCCACCTCTGCTCAACAGGAACGCTTTTACTCTCTTTTCCACAACCGAGATGTTCTTGATCCTAAATATGTGGACACCCCTCTCATTGAAAACGTAGGTTGCTATCAGTTTTTTGACATTCAGAATCTCATGCCATTTCTGACCATTAAGGAAGATCATTACCCCGACCTTGTCTGACTCTTTTACTCTAATCTTCAGATTACCGATGGTCGTATCATCACAGAGGTCAAGAAAGTTCCCATTACAGTAGATTCTGGACTGTTTTATGCTCTCACCGACCTTCCTTCTGTTAGTGAATATTATGAAGGACATCTCTCTGATGCATGGGAAGCTAATTTCAATAACCTGGAGGCCCGTCGTCTTGTTTGCTCCGACAATGCTGATCTTTCTGGACGTCTTCTTGCTGGATCACTTTCCTTCTCATGTCGGGTCATGCACTACATTATCGTGCGTATTCTTGCTCCCCGCTGTACAAACTTGGCACAGGTCACTGAGGAGGATCTCGTGCTCATGTGGTTGCTTTTAACAGTTAGGCCTCTCAGTTGGACCACTCTCATCCGTTATCGCATGCAAAAAGCACTCAAGGAAAATGCCCCACTTCCTTATGTTGGATTCATTACTCGCATTCTCTGCCATTTTAATGTTCCCATTTCTGAGGAGTTATGCATCAAGCCCCAACGCTCTTTTATAATTGGCAAAACTGCTTTATCTACTTTTGGCTATAAACAAAACGCTGAGGGAGACTGGATTCCTAAACATTCTACTCCTCCTCCAGATTCTGATCCCGTGCCTGGTTCCATGTCAATGGCAGATTTGGCCACCGAGCTCCAATCCCTCCGCTCCTACGTTCTTGATCATTTTGATCACATTGATAGCACCATACAGACTCTCCTTTCTCGTTTTCCACCACCATCCGATTAGTTTTTTTCTTTTGTTTTGTTGGTTGTTATTAAATAATTTTCGTTTCTATTTATGAAAAACAAGTCCTCTTGTTTGTTTGCTTTTAATGAATATAATTATGTTTCTTTGTTTCTATCCACGATTGCCCTTTATATTTTATATATATGTCCTATATTCTTTTTGATAATGCCAAAGGGGGAGACATTACAATCATTTTTATCATTGGCAAACGGCAATCATTTCAATCATTGGCAAACACTGCAAAACACAGGGGGAGAGTACTTTCAATACCAAATAAAGTACAACACAAGGGCCAATAAAATATAACAAACAAAAAGGATTTAATCTTAAAATAAACTTGCATCAATATTCATTCCCACAGAATTTTACAGGTAATTGTCATGATCAAAAAGGGGGAGAATGAAGATCATAAATGTTTTGATAATGACAGATCAGAATGAAGATTAAAGGAATGAAGATCAAGACTCATAGCTTTTAACAGTAAGATCTAATAAGAAAATATGGCCATTAAAATAAAATTACAATTACACTCTGAAGCAGTGTAATCGATTACGCATTAGGTGTAATCAATTACAGCATTTCGAGTCAACTAAAAGAAACATTTTTATTAGCAGTAATCGATTACCATCACCATGTAATCGATTACCATGACTGAAAATGTTTGAAAATGGATCAGAATATCTTTTCAAAGCAAACGTTATAAATTAACTGTTTCCGTAATCGATTACCATAATAACGTAATCGATTACCAAGATTTAAACGTTCAAAAAAATATATCAGAATATTTTCAAACCAAGCGTTTTAAATAACTACTTAACGTAATCGATTACTTACTATATGTAATCGATTACAGGCTGGTTCTGATGAAAATATTTATGCACCTTTTCATCATAATGTTTGGATAAAAAGTTACATCCTTTCATAATTAATTTATTTTAATTAAGAGGTACCTTTTCAAATATTTTATTAATTTCTTACACCTCTTGAAGGCATTTCCTCTCCTATAAATAGGAGAGTATCTCATTTGCAAAAACACAACAATTGAGAATAACAATTTCTTCATCTTTTATGATCTTATTGGCCATATAATCTTGTTAAGATTATTACTTACTTAAGTGCTTCAATTTGTTCATATTCTCTAAGAAGAGAGTATTTCCTTGTTCACTTTATTAAAGGTGTGAGAAACTTGTTTGCTTGGGAAGGTTTCCCAAAGTATTGTATACAAGAGTAGTGAGACTCTTGGTGTGTCAAGATACTTCACACAAAGGCAAGGTTATGCCAAGGTGTGGAAGTGCTGGTGTACTATTTTTGATAATAGTGGAATCCTCAAGGGTGACTTGAGAAGACTGGACGTAGGCAGTGGTTGGCCAAACCAGTATAAATACTGTTTGCAAATCTCTTAACCCTACTCTCTGTCTTATATTTTATATAATCTGCTGTGTACTGTCATATTCATTTACATTTAGTTACAATAAAATTAAGAGTTGAGAAAAGTGTGATTAGAAATCTTAAAATTATCATAACTCAATTCACCCCCCTCTCGAGTTATAGGAGGCCACTAGAGTAATAAAAATGATTACAAACATACATATTTAATTATCAAGTTCATGTCATTGTAGCTTAAAATCATTATAATCGATCCCTCGTGATATAAATTCTAAGTAGTCACCGTAAAGTCCGATCCCTCGTGAGCTTTCTCAGTAAAAACTTGCATTATGTCCCTGGCCTTATGGCAACAATAATCACCAATTCTATTCCTAGTAATTGGCATATTAAGGGTATTTCAACTTTTACATTAATTAAAACATATTTTAATTCGGCATGAATAATCATTCTCCCGTTTGACATTCATACTAATAAAACAAGTTTCAATATACATGAAAATCATTCTCCCATTTGATATTTATTCTAACAAAAGATTGAAATACTAACATGGTACTTGAATCATAAACATACAGAGGTCATAATTACAATATCATATAATAGATTGATTCACCAAATTCCAACATAAACAATTTAGTTACACATGGTAAAAGTAAAAACAACACTTACAGAGGTTGACATTACGAAGGCGTGGAAACACTTCACGATACAAGAGTTCACAATATTACACAACACTCTCAAGTATCTAAAAATCACTTTAAACTTACAAACTCACAAAAGAACACTCAAAACTCGAAAGAAAAGAAGGAAGTTCTGAAACTCAGAATTGAAGTTGGATGCCTTCAATGCCTTGGAAGTGGCCTATTTATAGGGCTGAGGAAGGGTCTTGACGCGTAGCGTCATCTTAGTGGGTAGCGTCAGGTTCCTGACTCAGCCCCCATTAAATGCACATGATTAAGGCCATTATTGATATTAATTAATTAAAATCATCAGCAGAAATTGGGCCAATTGGCTCCCACAGTGTTTTGGCATCTGGTGTGAGTGGGTTGGCCATTATTTGGCCACTAGCTTGGCCACCTGGAAGTGGAGTCCACGTAGCTTCTGACGCTACGCATGGGTGTGATGCGTAGCGTCAGCATTAAAACTTCCCACACTACGCGTGGAGTTGATGCTACGCGTCAGCTCTCCAGTTCTTCTATTTTCTCTTGAATTTCTTTAATTTTTCACTATAAAACTAGAGAAATTTGATCAAGGCAGATAATTCCCAATAACTCCGGTTTATTACAATAAAAACCTAAATTTCTAATAAATTAAACTAATTTTATTATTTTTGACACAATTTTATTAAGAAATTTATTATAAATTTGAGGACTAACAAGTGTCAACCATAGTTAGAAAATTTCTCTTCAATTACATAATGGATTCAGTCCAAGTTTGAACTCTTTTCTACTAAGATGCATGATTTTAATTTTTTAGTCTTCAAGCTTCTTCTCACTATGTCGCACATTTGGAAAGCAAGAAATAATTATATTTTTAGGAATGAAAGGCCAAATCCATTACAGGTGACAAATTTGATGCAACATGCAATTAATGACTATTTCTCAGCCAACTTAACTATGCAGTTACAATAAGGGAATGTAAATTCAATAATACAAAAGGAGAATTCTAGATGGGGACCACCTCCGCCAGGAAAGATCAAAATTAATACCAATGCGGCTTGGAAGACTCCTACTCAGAAGGCTTATTCGGGTATCATTGTTAGAGATAGTGCAGGAGATGTTATTTTTTGCCAAGCATCACCATGTTGGGCCTCATCAGTTATTCAATCAGAAGCCTGGGCTATGAGGGAAGCAGTTATCTTGGCGTTGAATTTAGAATGGCGGAGGTTGTGCTGGAATCAGATAATTTAGAACTTATTAAATCCTGCAGAGGGGAAACGACGATTAAGGAAATTGAAGTATTAGTCAGAGATATTACCTTCCTCCGAGGTTCCTTCGTGTCGTGTAGGTTCTTTTGGGCTCGTAGATGTTCGAACCGGGCTGCTCATGAAGTTGCGCAGCTTGCCTATTCGAATTCCTTAGGCAATAACTGGTGGTTATCTCCCCCCACCAATCTCCACAGGGTCCTGGTTCAGGATAAGAGAGGTATTCCTCCCCGGCAGTAATTGTTGGCTCTCTGTTGTCTACATAGCTGACTTCTTGTGATATCTTTGCTCCGCATCTTCATTCCATGGTTGTAATTGCCTTGTTCACGATTGTCAATCCTAGGCATTTTTGGGTGCATGTTGGAGCTTTGATTTCTTAGTTGGGTCTTCGATTTTGGAGCTAGGGGAGTGTTCTTGCCAGTTTCTGTGCTTTTTTGGTTTGTTCAGCAATGGGTTATGTGGGTCTTTTGGGCATTTGGCCCTTGTATTGTCCAAAAAAAAAATATAACACATGTAGAGAAACGCTCCATAAATTAACAAATGAAAGTCCATATGATAGCAGCATGGTATCCATCGTTAAATTTACTTGCCAAACCAACTCTGTATACAACACACCACAGCCTGCATTAAGTCGTATAGAACTGATACACTTAAAGAGAAAGGCTCCTGCATCTAGCCCACAAAAGAATAGAGAAAATTCCTAACGTAACTCAATCAACTCAAACAACTTATCATCATCAATCACATGACATAACATCAACATAAACATTTCGACAAGACTAATTTTTAAAATATGGAAGTATATGTGTATGTATGAACAAAGAATAGAAAGAGAAATTTAAGTAAAATAAAATATGAATAACATTAAAAAAATTAAATTGATAATTACATTTACATGAAATATATGTTTATTTTCTTAAATCAAATTTTTAAAATTTTATATTTTTATTGTGATAATAGACTCTAAAATATAAATGAAAAACATTACTGTTGATATTTTATATTATAATTCAAAACATATTTTGAATAACATTAATATACCCACCAAAACTATTTGAAACTCACACTACCTCGTAAATCTCATCCACACCGCAAAACTAAAACTAGTGATTCAAAGTCTCCCATGGTAACCTATACAAGCAGCAAATTAACTAATCTTGCATACACAATTGGAATTCACTCTTAAATGCTTTGCCTGCAGAACCTCCAACTTTCATAGGCACTGTCTTGTTTCATATCGGTTGAAACACGAACTGTTTCTCTTCCTTGTTAACCACCAAAAAGTTATACACCTCATCATAAACAACATTAAAACTGTTTGCTTCTTGTTTCAACCGATTTTTTTAATTTACTATTTTTTAAAATATATATCTTTATTAATTAATCTCTTTTTCTTTATATCAATAGGATTTTAAAAGTTATATAAATTCTATTTTTGTATCTTTATTAATATTAAGAATAATTTTATAAAAGTCTTGTTAACTATTGCATTAAGGACATTGTTTAAAAAATTAAAAATTGAAAAATTATTAAAAATTAAGTTAGAATTGCTTAGAAATCAGGATTGATGGGCATTAGTGATACTTATTAAACAAACTTTTTATTTTTATTCCTTAACCAATACACTTAGGACACTAGATAACATTTCCCTATTATAAATATAACAAAAATAATTGGTAACTTTACTAAATTTAACTAAAATATTTAGATTTCTTAATTTATGTGAAGTTAAGTAATTAGATATTGTAAAAAGATCTAAGGGGGTATTATTATTATCCCTTGTCATGGAAAAAATATTAGGTGCTCCTATATTAATAATCTTATTAAATGTGACTTATGACCACATGTACAATATTATATTAGTTTCTTTCTCCCAAATCCTCATTGATGTAGGATAAGGATCTAGTATTGGAGTGCCTTCTCTAAGCTTTCTTTGCAACCAAATGAAGAACTCCTTCATAATCAGGCCTTGGTTGTAGCATGTAGTTTATGAAAGTGATTGTTTTAGGTTCTAAAAATGTATCAAACTGGAGAGAAATGGAAGAAAGATGAAAGATAAGAGAATTGGAGAGGATAGGCACCACTTTAGAGAGAGATAATCCTAAAGTAGTTCACTACTTTAGAAGGATTCAAAGATAAGAAAAATGAGAGAGAAACTTCTCTAAGTTTCTAAAGAGAAAATTAATCTCATAAATCTTTTAAAATTCAACAAATGAATTAAGCTAAGTGAAAATATGAAGAGATAAAGTTATTTATAGTATTCCCTCTCTTGGAGAATTTTGGGCAAGCTATAGGCTATAGGAGGCTCCACTTAAGGCTTAAAATAAAAGAAGACAACAAGGCCTAATAGTAGCCCAAAATAGAAGAAAACACGAACGAGGCCCAAACGTGGTCCACTAAGCAACATGTCCTTACAAGGCCCAAATCTAACTAAGTCTAATGGGCTTCCAAGGAAACAAAATACAATGAATCATAAGGCCAATCCTAATGGTCCTATACTAGGGTGGATTCTCATTATACTTCCTCCCTTAAAAAGATTTGCCCTTAAATCCAAGCTCTTCCTTTAAGGCTCCCAAGGAAAAATCAACATCAACCCTTCAAAACAAAAAGAGAAAATATGTCCATAGTATGATATAAAGGACAAAAGAAATCAAAAGATTAAAGACAAATATAAATAATTTATTATGTAGTGGAAAAGTCAATAATGATCAAAGACTAACATTTTCACCTTTGAAGTGACAAAAGAAAGAATATCACTATAGAATGCAATGAGGTGTTCCCACAAAAATACACATGTGAAACTATGTGGTATACCAAGAATCCTAAGGATGATTTTATCTATGGTATGTAAAATAAGAGTGGTACTATATGTGGATGTATGAACATGTAAATTATTAATAAGCATGGGCATATCATGAATGGTCAATGGATGTGATGCTTTAATTGGGTCATAATATGTGATAACACTTAAGCTAGGGACTATAATATTCATGTCATTCACTAAAAAAACTAGTTCCCTTTGTATCCTCTCATACAAATGGATGATATAAACATGGTTAAATGCACTATATGATTTTATATGAGTCTTAACTATATGAGATGGATAAAAAGACAAACCTATAAAAATCTTAGACTCAAGTAAAATAACACAAGATATGGCACTAAGGAAGGTGAACTCAAAGAAGTATAAACTCATCCTTATTCTATAAAACCTTATATTAATTATATACATCTTACAAGTAACCCTAAGATCCAATCTAAACCAACATCAAAGTAATAAGTTAGAGAAGTTTCTTTCGAAACCATTACATCATTGATGACTTCTTCAAAATCTATAAGACATGGAAAGGTACTTAGGATGGAAGGAACATTATAGTCAAACTCTTTTGATTTTTTGCAAGGAGTAACTCATGACTCTCACTAACTTTGGTACTAGACTCATTTTCATCTTTTCTATGTTTCCTTTCCTTCTTTTTCTTCTTACCTACCTTACTCACTTTTTCTCTTTTAAGCTTCATTTATAGTTAATCCTTTTCACTTATTGAAGTGTTAGAGGATTAAACACAAACTTCTTTTTGTCATGGACAAAGGAATATGTGTTAGTAGCACCATCATAAATTCTCTCATTATATTTCCATGGTCTACCAAGCAAGAGGTGGGTGGTTTTCATGGAAACGACATCACAAATGATCTTATCTTCATAGTTCCTAATGAAAAAGTTAAGCTTTACTTGCTTACTCACTTTTAACTAACCTTCTTCATTTAGCTGTTGAAGCTTATATAGCTTGGGGTGTTGGGTAGTCTTAATTTTGAGTTTACTAACATATGACGGCTAGCATAATTAGCATAACTACCATTATCAACGATGAGTGAACAAACTTTTCCTAGCACTTTACACCTAGTTCTAAAGATGGTATTCCCTTGGGAATCATCTAAGTGTAGGTATGAATATCTAAGAGCTTCCTAAAAATTAAAAGGTCCCTATCCTCCCCAATAACATGTTTAGTTTCATAATTTTCACTACTAAAGCCATTATAAGATGAGGAAGATTCCTATTGGCTTAAGTAGTGATATTGCCTCCCTTTAGATCATGATCTTTTTAATGGGGTATTCAAAAGTTATGTGGCCTCTCCTTAAGTACTTAATGGAACCAATCCTAGAACTAGAGAGTTAAGAAGTGGAATTGGCTCCCTTGGATGGTATGGAGTTAGAGGATGTATCCTTTTTGCCCTTATAGTGCACTTTGAATTTCAACTTTGGAAAGGAAGCTCCCACTTCATTCTCCTTCTTGCCCTTCCACTTGAGCTCATCATTACTCTTTCAATTAGGCCTAAAGCATTTGAAGTCCCATCTTTTGTAGGATCTCCTTTTATAATATAGATTCTCTAGTCTTGTGCATTGGTAAAGAAGCTCCTCAATGTCAACATAAGGTAAAAACTTAAACTTTTTCCTTATTTCCCTATTAAAACCATGGAGAAAATCTATGCATAAGGGTTTCCTTATCTTCCTCTACATAATAATAACAATTTTTAGGGCTTTGTAGTAATCTTCTACATTCTTTGTGCCTTGTGTTAGTCTATTGAGCTTTGCCAACAACTCACCTCCATAATAAGAAAGCACATACCTCTTCCTCAATAATTCCTTTAGGTCATCTTATTCATTTATAAGGCATCATTTCTCTTATCCTTATATAATTGGATCTACCAAACCAAGACATAGTTTTGAAAGGCTATGGTAAAAACCCTTACCTTATTCACATCCATAATTTTTTAGAGTTGAACAATTGTTACAATCTTATTTTCCAATCTAAATAAGCCTTAACAATATTCTTCCTATGAAAGGGAGACATATCTAATTTGACTTCCTTTAGTCTTTCATCAGTATGGTGCCTATGATGTCTCTTCGGCCTATCTTACACTTTTTCTCCTTCATTATTCTCTCTATTATTTCTATTCCTCCTATGAGGACTTCTTATTTCCCCATTTTTAATGATATCAAGCCTGAGTGGTGGCATTGAATTTCTCCATAAAGGCTCTCATGTGTGTGTGTATGGGGGGTTGGATCTCTACTCATATCATTATGACTAGATGTTTTATGGATTTTATTAGTTTTACACAAATAAATAATAAACCATTTTTCTAGTGACTCTAAAAGATCTTATGAAAAGTTACACTACAATAACTAGCAACGAGAAAGAAAGAGAGGAGGTTAAGGATGATTGTTCCAAAACTTGTATTACTAGCTTATAACTAGCATACAAGAAAGCAAGCAAAATACTAGTCGTGAGTAAGTAATTAAACTAAGTTTAAGAATACTACCCTAAGGTAATTTTTGAAAGGAAGTAAGAGAGTTCAGAGTCCAACGTCCAAAATACAAGGACCAAGAAAGAGATGACTATAAAGTGTTTCTACTACACAAGTCTCTTAAAATACAAGGAGAAAACAAAATAAAATCACAAGTCTCAAATTATTTATTTCTACAAGGTCTTGTTCTTGTTACTATTTTTATTGACTCCCATGCAAAATAACTTGATGGACAGTTTTAATGAGACGTGTGGCAAGTGAACCACTGTCGATGTAGTATATGTTCAAAAGAACAGATGTCGTTCCCACAGAGGATCTTATTAAAATTAATTCAAACTATTACGACAGATTTGAGAAGTTGTTTTCATGGTATTGATTTAAGAACATAATACAGAAAATGCATAAAAAGTAATGTAATTAAGATAAACGTAATAATATATTGTAAAAATTGGGATTTGGATTCACCGTTCTCACCTTCCGATACACGGTATATATTCATACAAGCGACTTTTAAACCATGATTCTTTACATCACAATCTAAATCATTCGTATCGATTCCTCGACTACGAAATTCATAAGAATGGTTTTAAAGACATCAATCCCTTAATCAGTTCAAATCCATTCCAGCATTAAGTATGATTGTATTGACGTTTATTCCATCAAATATTATTCCTAATCAATTGACGTAATGATTTTTTCATTTAGATCCATTTTCGAGAGCTATTTTCCAATACAAAATGTAAACTTAAATCAAGAAAATGTTAATAAGACAGATTCAAGCAATAAACATGAAATGAAGAACCAAGAATCATAGAACAAAATTACCCATTACATGAATATAACACATGTGTTTATCGGAATCAATTAGTTACCTCCAATCCCAATGAGAAAATTAGCCACTTATGGTAGCTATTACAAGAGCTTACAAAGATCTAGAGAAAAAGTGAAAGGAACAAAAAGTGTGTTTTAATTCCCAAGCTCAATCTTCCTCTTTTCTCAGCTGTTCTTCATATTTGCTTATATAATGGTAAACTCGCTCAAGCGAGTTTAACATTCGCTTGAGCAAAACAACTACTTCAACCTAAAGGAAGCTCCACGTCCTACTTCACCTGCATGCATATCTCGCTCAAGCGAGTAATTTCGCTTGAGTGAAGGTCTAAAGTAGTGATCCCTTGTTCAACACTCGTTTTAGCTAATCTTCTTCTGCTGCAGCGAATTCCTCATGTTTTGATTCTGGATAACTTTCTCTTGAGCGAAGGAGACTCGCTCAAGTGACTTTATCATTGGAGCTCACTAGATGTATTTTGCTGATATTATTTTCTGCTACGCTTGAGTGAAACCAAGGTGTTTGCTCTCTGGATCATTTTCACTCAGGCGAAGGACTCTCGCTTGAGTGAATCAATCTTCAGTCTTCACTGGTCTACATTCAGTTGAGCGGAATGATGACTCGCTCCAGCGAATGACATACCTGTTACTTTAATCCTTTAAATTCATTACTTGCTCAAGCGAGCCTTCAATTGGTCACAGCGAACGAACTCGCGCAAGCGAATTGTTCTCTCGCTTGAGTGACTTGATCATCCTTTGCTTTTAACTTGAGAAATCTTAGTGAAGCTCTTTATTTTCTTTTCCTTTCTTTTTCCTTCTCCATTTATGCCTAAAATTACATCAAAATTTGGGATTTAGGAGCAGTTGTTGATACTTTCAAGTGTATAGTGTTTGATTCTTAATTCATGGAAAATTTACTTAGAAAATATCTACACATTACACTTTATGTCTAAATTATGCTTAATTTATACCATAAAACTCATCCAATTTGGACATTTATCAACTCTCCCCAACCTAGAACTTTGCTTGCCCTCAAGCAAATGGTCAACAAAATAACAAAAAATGAAGTAAAGATCCTAGTTAATCACAACTGCATAAAAGGTGAAAGATAACTTAAACTTTTTACAAATGACAGCTCCTGAGTTATTCTTCAATTCATCTAACTAAAGTCCAAGTTTGAAACTCACTATACAAATGAAAGCAACCACTTTGCTCAAAAAATAAGAAATCCTCTCCATTTAGACCTCACAAGTGAGTGTTTACTCATTCCATCGTTGTTCAAATGTTAGTCAATCATTGCACTTTACTTCATTGCACAAGACAATTACTCATACAAGCATGGATCAAGAGGCCTTCATAGGTTGTAATTTGGCTTGGCTAACAAGGAACTTATGGTTTTTCTTGAAATTCAAAGGGAATACTAAGGACAATTAATTATATCATTTACCTTTGCCTCAGCTACCTTAATTACATAGTTCCATCCTTTCATTCCTTGAGCAATTCAATTTTGTTAGTCCTCAAAATTTTTGTTTGATCTTTTGAGTATTTAACGTTTTTTTCATTTTAAGGGCTTTACTTTCTTTACACTTTTGCTCTTTTTCCAATCTTTCATTCTTTATCCCGCATAGTACCAACTTAACCACATAACCTGCTTACAATATATATTCTTTGCCCTTAGCACGCATCAAGGTGGGACTTTAAGTACAAGCATGTTATAAGGGTTATAGAACAATTTTTAGCTCAAAGGGGTTATGAAAAAAATTGGATTAGATTTCATCAAGTGATGGCTTTTTGGCTCTAGCTTTCCTATTCTACGCAAAATTTGCCTTTATCATATCCATGTTTGACTAAGAGATGTTCTTTGCCAGAAGTTCATACAATGAAAGATTACACAAGAATCAGCGAACTCTTGGTATTTAGGTTTCACTCACTCACTTGGTTAATTGGTTTGATTTCTTTACTTTCACAGAAAAGGTTCAAGCATTGTTAGCTAATTCCCAACTTAAAAATTTAGAAAGATTGCATTTAGCATTTATCAAGAACTATCATATTTTCAAAATTAGTTATCCTTCCATTTATGTAACCTAGGATTAATGTGCATCTTTCTACACTTTCTCAAAACTAACACATATATGAAACAAAAAAAATGTGCCTGTATATGATTACTAGCGTATGCTAACATAACATAGTCTGAAATATAAACAGAAATATAGACCATACTAAAGTAAACCATCAAAAATAAAAGTAACATAAACTAGAGGAATTCAAAATAGTAACACAAAATAGATTGAACCATAAAAGCTGATCAATCACGCAACGTCGGGATGTCGGTGACTACACGATCAAGCTACTCCTCAAACTCCCTTTCCTCAGCATCCTGCTGCTCCTGAGTCTGTGTCTCATCTGGCTGTGGCTCTGGCATAGAAGAGGGTGCTGTGAGTGGTACCTCAACTAGTTGCACTACTTCTGGTGTTGGCACTGATGATGATGCTACTAGTTCGGATGGCCTCTCCTCCTCCAGGAGAATAGGACAGTCCCCAGGCCAAGCAATGCGAGAAATAAACACATCTGGGTGCATAAAAGGTCCTGAATGGTGGCTCCAATAACTAGCACAGTAAAGGTATGTCATGCCCTGGTTAAGTGCTGCTTGCTGCCTCATGATATGTAGTAGATGAGCTAATAAGACGGGGTCAGTAGGGGGTGGTGGTGGTGGTGTGATAGTCTCACAAACGGGTGGTGGTGGTGGTGCTGAAGTGGATGGTTCAGCTACTGATGTAACAGATGGTGGTGCTGTCGGGACTCTACAATTTTGATCAATGAACCTCTTATCAATAGAAGGTCAAATTGGGGTGTTGGGTTGCACATCCACCTCTTGAGCTACACACAGTCGTGTAATAAAAGTAGGGAAACCAAGAGTTCCCTTTGGTTTTGCATCAGCTATGGTGGTCTTCAGATTTTGCTGGGCAAATTTAAAAATTTCATCCGAGATTATTTTGTGCCAAGTCTACAAATATCTGTTGGTCCAAAATGCAGTGGAGAAGCTCATATTTAGGTATAGGCAGATTTGAAACATGAGCATTTGGGACAACATTTGCTAGGAGGAATGTTGTCCAAACTCTAGTTAGCATTGTCATGTCTTTCCTCAGTAATCTAGTTGCTTGCTGATTAGCTCCTATATACAAATGATGATCAGGAAGACATTGTACAGTCTCTAGGTCCTGAATAGGATAAATATATCGTTCCCTCTTCAGTCTTTCATAAGTGCATAATTCTCCTTCCTCAAGATGTAGGATATGTCCAAGGTGGTCATTGATGGTGTCCCTGTAATATGAGACCCATTTACCTCTGACTAAAGACCTTCTATCCATGGTTCCTTCTTTTTACCAGGCATTTGCATAGAATTTCTTCACTACCTCTGGATCGTATTTGACTCTAGGATTAGTAATCCTCAACCACTTCCTTCTCTTTAGCATATTCAGAAATTCATCACATTCCCCATTCTCTTAAGTCAACTCTTCGTTCAGGTAGAATTGTCCAGTGCTGGATATTGTCATATCTCTTGGCATATTCTTTGTCTCTAAATTTCTGTTGTGGAGGAAGGGAAGACTCAGATATTCTCTTCCTTTTTCCTTGGTCTCTATTTTCTACAGCTCTTTCCTGTCCTCTCTGTATTTCACGTGCATTCTTTGTACGAGCCATTTCCTGGAGATGCTGAAGAACTTGAAACCTAGATGAAAATAAAAGAAGAAGTGATGCCAAACCCTTGAAGTTGAAGAAGAAGATAGAAGAGTTTCGTGGGGGGAAGAGGTTTTTAAGAAGAAAATGTTTTGTAACAGCCAAATGAACTTTAAATGCCTTATAAAAAACCTCTGCCGCTTAAATTCGCTTAAGCGAGATACCGTCACTACAACGAATCAAGGGGAAATAGCACCTGATGGTTAAATAATTCCTTGACTCAAGCTGGTATTACCTCGCTTAAGCGAAATATTGACAATATCGATTCTGTGTAAATTTCGCTTGGGCGAAAAATTAGCACTTAAGCAAGTGTTTCATCATTTCATTCTAGAAGTATATCACGTGAGTGAAATAATATCGCTTAAGTGATTTAGACCTAGTATCTATTTGTATTCATCTCGCTTTGGCAATGTTCTGTTTCACTTAAGCGAATATTGCAGTAATTTGAAACTTCAACTTTTAATACTTTTTCTGCAACATTCGCTTGAGTGAGTTTTACTTCGCCTGAGTGAATTTACTCCAGTATCCATTTTGATTTTTCTCGCTTCAGTGAACTTTAATAGCTGCAAGCGAAGGGAAATAAAGGTTTAATTCACTTGAGCTAGTTTTACTTCGCCTGAGCGAATTAATTCTTACTTGAAATTTAAGTTCCCCAATTTGATTCTTTCCCTTTGTATCATTCTACTTCTTCAACTTCATAGATTTCTCATCCACTGAATATGTACAATTCACTAACTTACACAATTTAAGATCTTCAACCCACATTCACACACAATTAAAAACCTACAAAAATTTACCAAGACCTGCAAAATTCACACAAAAAGATCAACAAAACTGGGTTACCTCCCAGTTAGCGCTTGTTTAACGTCGTTAGCTCAACACCTAGTTTGCGTTTACCCTTCACGTAAGTGGATTAGCATGTCCAACTTCTCCACACCTCCTCCCAAATAGGGTTTAAGTCTCTGTCCGTTTACTATCCAAATCCTTTCAAATTCATGATCCTTTAACTTAACTACACCATATGATTTGACTTCCTTGACTAAAAATGGTCCAGACCATTTTGATCGCAGCTTCCCTGGAAAAAGTTTCAACTTTGAGTTAAATAAAAGTACTGATTGACCTGGGTAGAAGCTTTTCTTCAAATTTTTTTTGTCATGATAAGCCTTCATTCTTTCCTTGTAAATTTTGGACGATTCATAAGCTTTTAGCCTCCATTCTTCTAACTTCTCAATCTGAATTTTTCTTTCTTTTACAGATGCCTGTGGATCAAAATTAAGCAATTTCATTGTCCAATAGCCTTTATGTTCTAGTTCTATAGGGAGGTGACAATTTTTTCTATATACTAACTGATAAGGTAAAAATCCGGTCGGAGCTTTAAAAGCTGTCCGATAGGCCCATAAAGCATCATCTAATTTCTACGACCAATATTTCCTGCTTTGGGATACAGTTTTCTTTAAAATTCGCTTAATTTCTCTATTAGATACCTCTACCTGTCTATTGGCTTGGGGATGATATGGAGATGTCACCTTATGTTTTACTCCATAGTGCTCTAGAAATTTTTGGAGTTGAACATTACAAAAGTGAGATCCTCCATCACTTATTAGCACATGCAGGGTACCAAATCTGCTAAAAATGTTTTTTTATAAAAAATTTGATAACAGTTTTGGCATCCGCTTTAGCATAAGCCATTGCCTCTACCTATTTTGAAACATAATCAACAGCTACCATAATATATTCATTGGAGAATGAGGTAGGTAAAGGTCTAATAAAGTCTATGCCCCAATAGTCAAAGACTTCTACTTCCAAAATAGTTCTCAGTGGCATTTCATTTCTCCTAGATACACTTCCTGATCTCTGTCAAGTATCACAATTCTGTAAAAAAAATGTTAGCATTTTTAAACAAGGAAGGCCTGAAAAAACCTGATTGAAGAACTTTAACTGCTGTCCTTTATCCATTAAAATGCCCTTCATACGCTGAACTATGACAGTGCCATAAAATACTCTTGGCTTCTTGTTATGATACGCATCTTCTTAGGATATTATCTGATCCAAGCTTGGATAAGTATGGATCATTCCACACAAATTGCTGTGCATCTTTTAGAAACTTCTTCCTTTGTTGTTATGTGAAATCCTCAGGAAGCACTCTTGCAGCTTTAAAATTTACCATGTCTATAAACCATGGCCTTTCCTGAATCAACAATAGTTTTTCATCTAGAAATTCATCTTGCACTTCAGGCTGTAATTGGGTAACTTTATTGTTAATTAGCCTGGACAGATGATCTGCTATGTTGTTTTCACTCCTCTTTTTATCTTGAATAATCAAATCAAATTCTTGTAAAAGAAGAATCCATCTGATCAACCTGGGTTTAGAGTCAAATTTATTCATCAAGTATTTGATAACAGCATGATCTGTAAAACACATAACTTGAGACCCAATTAAATAAGATCTAAATTTTTCCAGCCCATACACTACTTCTAGTAATTCCTTTTTAGTTGTGGTGTAGTTAATTTGTGCCTCATTCAAAACCTTACTAGCGTAATGTATAGGATGAAAAATTTTAGAGTTTCTATGACAGGTGCAGTGATCAATTTTTGCTTCAACAGTTGAAAATCAGACAAGCAAGAGTCATCAAAATGGAAGGGATTATCTTTTTGTAGCAAATCACTAAAAGGTTTAGCAATTTTTGAGAAATCTTTGATAAACCTCCGGTAAAATCCTGTATGTCCAAGAAAACTCCTAACACTTTTAACATTGATTGGTGGAGGTAATTTTCAATAACTTCCACTTAAGCACAGTCTACTTCAATGCCTTTGCTTGAAATTGTGTGGCCTAACACAATGCCTTTGGTTACCATAAAATGGCATTTCTCCCAATTTAGCATTAGGTTAGTCTCCACACATCTTTTAAGCACAATGTCAAGATTTTCTAAGCATGAGTCAAATGATTTACCAAAAACTGAAAAATCATCCATGAAAATTTCAATACAATTTTCTACAAGATCAGCAAAGATAGCAAGCATGCACCTTTGGAAAGTAGCTGGAGCATTGCAAAGTCCGAAAGGCATTTTTCTATAAGCAAAAACACCATAAGGACAAGTAAATGTTGTCTTCTCTTGGTCTTCTGGAGCTACAGCTATTTGATTGTATCCTGAATAACCATCCAGAAAGCAATAGTACGCTAGACCAGCTAGTCTTTCCAACATTTGATCCATGAAGGGCAATGGGAAATGGTCCTTCCTTGTAGCCTAATTGAGCTTCCGATAATCTATACACATCCTCTACCCAGTCACTGTTCGGGTGGGAATCAGCTCATTGTTTTCATTCTTCACTACTGTCATGCCACCCTTTTTTGGTACAACCTGAATAGGACTCACCCAAGCATTGTTAGAAATGGGATAAATCATTCCAGCTTCTAACAACTTCATAACCTCTTTTTTCATAACTTCCTTTGTAGTGGGATTTAAGCGTCTCTAAGGCTGTGCTATGGGCTTATACTCTTGTTCCATAAAAATATGATGCATACAGTATGAAGGGCTGATACCTTTTAAATCACTTAACTTCCATCCAATGGCCTCTTCATTCTTCTTTAAAATCTCAATCATTTTTTTTCTTCTTCTTTCAGCAAGTTGTTGCTGATTATCACTGGTTTTTCTACTCCAACAACTAAAAATACATTTTAAATGTGAAGGCAACTCTTTCAATTCTAACTTTTGAACTTCAGAAACTTGTTTTCCGGGAAGATCCTCCATTGCTTCCTCTTTACTAGTACTCACTTTACTTGTATCTAATCTTTGTAGAATCTCATTCACTTCATCAGCTTCGGAATCATTAAGATTTTCAACAGCACTAACTAAAGCTTTTTCAAGAAAACTTGAATTTTGTACTTTGCTAAACTATTTTCAATTACTTCCTCTTCCATATCAATTTTAAAACAACTCTGTTTGTCTGATGGATACTTCATCGCTTCCAAGACATCAAAGTTCACCTCTTCGTCTTGGACTCTTACTTTTAGCTTTCCATCATCCACATCTATAATGACTTTGGCAGTTTTCATAAATGGTCTCCCTATGATCAAAGGAACTTCAGAATCTTCCTCAATTTCCATAACCACAAAATCCACAGGAAACATAAACTTATATATTTTCACCAAAACATCTTCTGCTACACCATAAGGAAATTTTATTAATCGGTCGGCCAATTGTAAGGTCATTCTTGTTGGCCTTATTTCAAGATCTCTGATCCTTTTAAGCGTAGAGAGTGGCATCAAGTTTATACTTGCTCCTAGATCTAACAATGCTTTTCCTACTGGCAAATAACCAATAGTAACTGGGATTGTGAAACTCCCTGGATCTTTGGTCTTTGGTGGTAATGCCTTTTGGATAATAGGGCTGCAACCAGCTTCCAATTCAATTGTTTCTTCTAAAAATCTTCTTTTCTTAGTCAATAAATCCTTCATGAACTTTGCATAGGTTGGCATTTGTTCCATGGTCTCCATGAATGGAACATTAATCTGTAATCTTTTAAAAATGTCCATAAACCTTGTAAATTGTCTTTCCTTGTCACGCTTAGAAGGATTCTTGGATAAGGCATGCTCTTGAATTGTGGCAATTCTTTTTCAACCTTGCCCTTGCCTTTTTCCATCTTACTCTTTTTCCTTTCCTTTTCCTCATTTTTTTCACTATTTATATTTTCTCTCTTTTCTTTTTCATGTTCTTCAATATCCTTCTCTTTTTCTTTTTGAAACTCTCTTTCTTTTCCTCTCTTTTCTCTCAAAATTTCTTCCTCTTCTTTTTCTTTTAAACCTAACTCAACTCCAACTTGTCTACCGCTGCGTGTTGTCACTGCTTTGCACTGCTCTTTTGGATTTGGCTTAGTATTTGCTCCATATTGAGGTCTTTTTTGTTCAGCTAATTGTCGGGCTAGTTGTCCCACTTGAGTCTCCCAATTCTTTATAGATGCCTCAGTATTTTTCTGGTTTGTCAAAGAAGCCTACATGAATTTCTCCAAGGTGTCTTCCAATTTTGTAGTCTTGTTAATCAATAAAGGAAAATTGCTTTCATATGGTCTATTGGAAGAACTCAGCTCTTGCTTCCATCCTTGGCCTTGGTTTTGATTATTTCTCCATCCCCAAAATGGTGCATTAGAAAAATTAGAATTGAAATTACCAGGCCTACCTTAGTTATTCATGTAGTGCGCTACTTCCTCTTGTGATCTGCAATAACCATTCAGATGATCGCCTCCACAAAAATCACATCTTGTTATTACTTGTTGCATCGGCTGTGTTGTTTGAAATGCATGTAACTGTTGTGGAAGTTTAGCCATTTGTTAGGTTAGACCTTCAATTTGCTGGGTCAAGATTTTGTTTTGAGCTAAGATCGCATCAATAGTATTCAAGTCAAGAATTCCTTTCCTTTGAACTTGATGATGATCATGCTGAGCCTAAAAATCTGTTGATGACAAGGCCTCAATTATCCTTGTGGCTTGTTCAGCATCTAAGTCATCATCGTACCACCAGCAGCTGCATCCAATATTATTTTTGTATCTGGTCAGAGTCCATTGCAAAAGATATTCAGCTGTGCAATGTCTTCGAAGCCATGATTAGGACGTCTATGAAGCAATGATTTGAAACGGTCTCACGCTTCACAGTATGGTTTCTCAGGTCCTTGACGGAAAGTTGATATCTCGGATTTAGCTTTGATAAATCTCGAAGGAGGAAAGAAATGAGACAAAAACTTTTCTTTCATGTTGGTCCAATTAGTTAAACTCTGATTTGGATGTGATTGCAACCACTCTTTAGCCAAAGAAAATGGGAATAAGTGAAGGTATGCTAATTCCATGTCCTCCTGGCTAAAACCTATAGTACCAACTAATTCATAAAAGGTTGCCAAATGAGTATAAGGATCTTTATTGATGAGCACTTATCAAGCTTAGGAATGCTGGTTTCATTTCCAAGGCCCTTGTTTGTGGCATCACAATACTTAAAAAGTATTGTGGTCCTTGTTGATTTGCATAATCGCCCAACGTACGCCTTGGTGGTAGTGGTTGTTGGTTGTTTTGTTGCCTTTCCATATTTTCCTCTTCAGATTTTAGAGTTACTTATGGTATGAGACATAGCGAAGAAGATTGTCCTTTCTTTTGTTGTTGCTATTCCTTTGCTTCTCCTTTGATTTTCTTCAAAGTCTTCTCTATTTCAGGATCTATATCAACCTGTTCTTTGGATCCCTGGCATCTTAATATCATAAGCAAAGCTAACAACAAAGAAGTTAACAAAGAAAAAGATATAAAAGCATAATATTATTTATAACTACTATATTCACACACTGAAATAGTTCAAAATCAATTTAAGTTCGATCCCCGACGGACGACGCCAAAAACTTGTTACTATTTTTATTGATTCCCATGCAAAATAACTTGATGGACAGTTTTAAGGAGACGTGTGGCAAGTGAACCACTGTCGATGTAGTATATGTTCAAAAGAACAAATGTCGTTTCTACAGAGGATCTTGTTAAAATGAATTCAAACTATTACGACAGATTTGGGAAGTTGTTTTCATTGTATTGATTTAAGAACATAATACAGAAAATACATAAAGAGTAATGTAATTAAGATAAATGTAATAACAGATTGTAAAAACTGGGATTTGGATTCACCGTTCTCACCTTCTAGTACACGGTATATATTCATACAAGCGACTTTTGAACCATGATTCTTTACATCACAATCTAAATCATTCGTATCGATTCCTCGACTATGAAATTCATAAGAATGGTTTTGAAGACGTCAATCCCTTGACCATTTCAAATCCATTCCAGCATTAAATAGGATTGTATCGACGTTCATTCCGTCAACTATTATTCCTAATCAATTAACTAATGAGTTTTTCATTTAGATCCATTTTTGAGAGCTATTTTCCAATAATAAATGTAAACTTAAATCGAGAAAATATTAATCAGACAGATTCAAGCAATAAACATAAAATGAAGAACCAAGAATCATAGAACAAAATTACCCATTACATGAATATAACATATGTGTTTATCTGGATCGATTAGTTACCTCCAATGCCAATGAGAAAATTAGCCACTCATGGTAGCTATTACAAGAGCTTACAAAGATCTAGAGAAAAAGTGAAAGAAACAAAAAATGTGTTTTAATTCCCGAGCTCAATCTTCCTTTTTCCTCAACTGTTCTTCGTATTTACTTATATAATGATAAACTTGCTCAAGCAAGTTTAACATTCGCTTGAGCGAAACAACTACTTCAACCTGAAGGAAGCTCCACGTCCTGCTTCACCTGCATACATATCTCGCTCAAGTGACTAATTTTGTTTAAGCGAAGCTCCAAAGTAGTGATCCCTTGTTCAACACTCGCTTAAGCTAATCTTCTTCTGCTAGAGCGAATTCCTCATGTTTTGATTATGGATAACTTTGGCTTGAGCGAAGGAGACTCGCTCAAGCGACTTCATCATTGGAGCTCACTGGATGTATTTCGCTGATGTTGTTTTCTGCTATGCTTGAGCGAAACTAAGGTGTTTGCTCTCTGGATCATTTTTGCTCGGGCGAAGCACTCTCGCTTGAGCGAATCAATCTTCAGCCTTCACTAGTCTACATTCGGTTCACCGAAATGATGACTCACTCCAGCGAATGACATACCTGTTACTTTAATCCTTTAAATTCATTACTCGCTCAAGCGAGCCTTCAATTGGTCACAGCGAATGAACTCACTCAAGCGAATTGTTCTCTCGCTCGAGCGACTTGATCATCCTTTGCTTTTAACTTGAGAAATCTTAGTGAAGCTCTTTCTTTTCTTTTCCTTTCTTCTTCCTTCTCCATTTATGCCTGAAATTACATCAAAATTTGGGATTTGGAAGCACCTGTTGATACTTTCAAGTGTGTAGTGTCTGATTCTTAATTCATTGAAAATTTACTTAGAAAATATCCACACATTACACTTTATGTCCAAATTATGCTTAATTTATACCACAAAACTCATGCAATTTAGACATTTATCAGTTCTCCAAGAGTACAAAGTCTTCAATAGGAAAACTACACTAAGTAACACTAAATTTCAAGCTTAAAATGAGAAGGAGATAGTGAAATATGTAATATGAGACAGAGAGTCTCACCACTCACTAAGTGTTTGTACTGAAGCACTCGTGTACCACTCAAGACATGAAATCAATGAAATAAGATGACTATGAGAGTGATAAGATGATTATGATGTTGTTGGAGAATTAAAACAAAGACTATAAAAAACCATAAACTAAGGAATCTAACACCCTACAATTAAGGAGATGTACCACAAAAGAGTATAGTATCTTCAGACATAACTTTGGAGCTTGAATTATACTTAATCAATGATGATTAAGTGCAAGAATTCTAGAACCTTAAAGTGGCTCTAAAGAACATAATTAACCTACTAAAACACACAAATCAAGCTCCACAACTTAAGAGACACATACTACAACTAAGAATAAACATCAAACATATGAAGATACATGGAAAGTGGCGCCATAACTAGATAACTCATCTAGATTTCTAATCTCACAACACAAAAAACACTAACATAAAAGCTATAAAATGGATCAAAAACAAAAAGGATCAAGAAAGGATTAAGCACTTAAGAACTTGTCTCTAATTCCAATATCGAGCAAAATTGACTCCAAGAACTTTTTTGCTCCTAATCAAATCAAATTGAATCAACAGGTTATGTTTTAGACAGTCATAGGAATAAGAATCTTGAAAAAGTTTTGTAAAATTTAAAGCCAAACTAAGTAGATCTAGATTCTAAGGTTTCTTGAATTTTTGGAGGGAAAATGAAATGGACCATGATCATAGGAAAAATTTATATTAAAATGAAAGAGAGATTACTAGGAACATAATTCCATAATTAGAATTCAAAATTGATTATAAAAAATTCAAAGATCAAGAAAAGACCCTTAAGAGCAACAAGCTCATGATACCAGTTGATGTAGGATAAGAATCTAGTCTTTAAGTGCCTTGTTCTTTAAGCTTCCTTTATAACCAAATGAAGAACTCCCTCTTCACAATCAAGCCTTGGTCGTGGCATGTAGTGATTAAAGTGATGGTTTTAGTTTCTAATAATGCATTAAACTATAGAAAAATGGAAAAAAGATGGAAGATAAGAGAATTAAATATGATAAGTTCCACCCTAGAGAGAGATAAGCATAAAGTAGTTCACCACTTTGGAAGGATCCAAATATAAGAATAAAGAAAGAAAAGCTCCAAGTTTCTAAAGAGATAATTAATCTCTTGAAATTTAACAAATGAATTAAGCTGAGTGAAAATGTAAAGATAGGAAGCTATTCATAGTCTTCCCTTTGTTAGAGAATTTTGGCCAAGCTATGGGCTTTAGGATGCTCAATTTAAGGCTCAAAATAAAAAAAGGCAACAAAGCCCAATAGTGGATGTTGGTTCAGAGAACAGACTTAGAAAGGGGGGTTGAATAAGTCTATCCCTTTTTTCGAACCAAAAAGTGATATTTAAACTTTTAGAGCGTTATACAGCGGACCAGACTTTTGAGGAGACAGAGAGCGTGTTACTTTGAATTAGATAGTGTATTTTAGCCAGACTTTTACTATCGATTTTAACAACCATAATCTACCAGACTTTTGATAGTAAAGAGTAAGAGAGAAAAAGACAATACACCAGAGATTTATACTGGTTCACCTCCAACTCGGAGACTACATCCAGTACCTTTAAATCTGAAGGATTTTCACTATGCAAAAATATTTTACATCAACAGCCCAGACTGGGCCTACAAGTATTATTGACTCCAACCACTCCTGGCTTAAGCATAACCCATGCTTCAAGTATTCTTGACACCAGCCACTCCTGGTCACGAGTATTCTTGACTCTGGTCACTCTTGGCCTGAGCACAGCCTGTGCTTCTACTCAACAGACTTGTCTTGATTCCTATGAGTATTATTTTGCAGCACCCACTTCTGGGGCAGACCCAAGTATTCTTTCATAAGCCACTCCTATCTTGAACCCTGAGTATTCTTTCCAAAGCCTCTTTAGGCCAACAGTGTTTCCCATACTAATCAAAGTTTGACAACATGCCAAACCTGTGCTATAAGAAGGTCTAAAGAGTTATTTCAAATGAATAAGTTTTTCTAACTTATCAAAGCTAAGTGATCAATTACATGAGGAAAAACTTATTCATTTAATAGAATCCATACCTATGTAGTATGAAAGATGGGTACAGGAGGTACTGAGTCTAAAAGCATGACCAGAGATGATATGCTCTTAAAAGAGCAAAGAGATATGAGCTAGTGGCATATCTCTGGTTGCTATGGCATCTGGGAGAAAAAGGTCTGCTCTTGCGATCTGTTTTTGCCACTTTCTTCTGAAGAGATTAGTTTAATATATAGAGGATTTTTCTAAAGATCCTGAGAAGAGGTTTTTAGATGTAGGTCCATTGAGGGATGATATGCTTGAGAAGAAGAATGTTGCATAACAGGCAAAAGGTTTTCTTTGGTCAGAGAGAGACGTTCTGGACATGTAATTATAGGATAAAAAGCTTCGAGATGAGTGCAATCATAAGCAGGGTAGAGGTAGCATAAGTTTCACCAAGGAGGAAGCATTTATTCAGAGAATCTCTAAATCTATAAGACACAGGTGAAAGACTTGACGTTATATTGGATAGAGCATAGACTGCCTTGCTTTATCATTCTCCTTTTTCGTAGGTCTTTGTTTACGTGTGCTTACAAAAATGTTGTCTTGACCGTTGAGATCATTGAGCTAGTCTTAAAAAAGAAATTCCTTTAAGGTGAGTTCTGGATCCAATTATTCAACATATTCCCAGACACTTTTGATAAGTCTGGGAACCCTCCTTTGTTTTGAGAAAGGCAAGATCATATGTTCAGACTTCAAGACTTTCCTTGAATCAATGAGGGTTTATCGATCGGACCAGACTTTTAATGATTCTTTTGGCACTTACTCCCCCTATCTTTCGTAACCCGATCCTTATGTTTTCCTGAAACACTTAAAATTACATATTAAATAATAATATGATATTACTCTATTTAAATTGGAATACACAATATTGATTGTCAACATATCTCATGAAGTTCTGGTTTAAATAATTCGACATTCACCAGACTTTTTCTTCAATAATGGCCTAATAAGAAACATAGCCTTGGAAGGCCCAAACATAAGTATAATGGGATTCTAAGAAAAGAAAATACAATGAATCCTAACCCCAATAACAATGGTCCTATACTAGGGTGGATCCTTATTACTTATCAATCATTAACTCCTTGTCATTTGTCAAGTAAGAATTAACTTGCACCACGGAATGACATGATGGTCCTATATTGCCTAATATTTCACCTTTTTTGATATGGATTAATTTTCTTATCCATTGTTTTCCATTAAGTCCACTTATTTTAACTTGAAAATCAAGCATACATTTTACATACAGACACACACACAAAATGGTAATGTAATGAAAGTTGGTTAAAACCAAGTCTGTTGTGTCACAACCAAGATAATTGGTACCCCTAAATTTTATGTGACAATAAACATAAAAGGCTTAAGTGAGAAAATATCTATTAAAGGACTAATCTGTTAGTGAAATATGCAGTAAAAATAAATGTGCTTAAATTGACTCTAAGTTTGCGTAAGTGTTATTGCAAATCAAGAAGTTCCTTGTACGTATAAGACAAGTATGTAGCTTTGTAACTCTAAGTATGTTGAGACTCTATGACAAACTAAGAAATCCCTAAATGAATTATTCAAATATTGATGTGCTTGAGCCTAAGTCTACTATAAGACTTAAATGCACTTTAAGGAATATAATTCAAAGTTTGCTCAAACAAAGATACAATGTCAAAGCATGTTGTATATGTTTAATTAACATAATCCTTCCACTTAAGCATGACAACTGTCACAACTAGAAAAGGAAACAAGAGTATGAATTGTAGAAATATGCTCTACTCTCGATACGTAAGAGCACTCACACAAACATCAAGATAGTAGAAGCAATTGTTCATTCACTTGCTCCAATAGTTAGAATCTCAAGGCATATAAAAGAATGCATAAGACCTTTGTGAAGAAACAACAATAACTGTATAGAATGCATAATGATCTTACACATTTCATTATTGAAGAAACATTTCTCCATTACTGTTTTATTTAAGCTTGCTTATTTGTAAAAGTTTAGTACAAACTATTCTCGGTTTTATCGAGTTATAACTTGTAAACTTAGTCTTATTAGGTTGAACAAACTTTCATCACTAGTAAACTAAGTCTTGTTAGTTTCATTCTTCCTTCAAATCAAATTTGTTTGGCATGTGGAGGCTATTTTAGAATATTACTCTTGTTGGGAAACAGTTTGACCTAAAGAGACTTTTGAAAGAATACTTTGGTTAAGCAAGGAGTGACTTTTGTCAAGAATACTTGAGGTGGAAATGGTTAAGTTTGTACGCCTATTATGATAATGAAAATCCTTCAAGTTGAGGGGACTGTATGTAGCTTTTGTCTCTTGGAAATAAAGTAATATAAATATGTTATGTACTATTCTTAACCTTTATCTCTGTTTGTAAAGTTTGTTGTAATTTTCCTTTCAATATTATTTTTTTTGTAAAAGGTTTTAAAAAGGAAACAAGACCTAATCAACCCCATCTAAGTTTTTTTCTAAACCTTGAAAGTTACTATCTAAATCCATTTCAAACAATTATCATAAACATGCATCACATAGTTACTCACTTGCCACAAAATTACACAGTGAGGAAGAAGAGGTAACCAACTAATAATGAGTCATTTGAATTGATTTTGAAAAAGAAACTTTAGTCTAATCAAATTTAAACTATTACTAATGGTTAAAGACCATTTTTCGTTTCTTTCCACCTTCATATGCACGAGTTCCTCCACCCCTTCTTATTCTTAAGTTCATTTTCTTCTTTCTTAGTTTCTTCTCCAAAATCTCTCCATTTTTTCATAGTTTCAAGGTTTTTGAAGCACCATTGCAAGTAAGATTCTTCTTTTGATATTCTATCTCTTGATCTTCTCCTTCATTATTAATGCTCATGAAGAAAACATTTTCTTGTTCCTCTTCTCTTCTATTGGTTGTGTTGGTGTATGTACTATGAGCTATTAATGTATCAATTTTAATTTATCAATAAAATTAGTATTTTCAGTTTTAAGACTAATTTTAACGCTACTTATCCTGGAATAATAGGTCATATGAGAATTATTCCTAAAACGTCCCTAAACAAGTATTTACATAGGGACATGTAAATACATTAAGATTAATGTGTGAATGTACTGATAATTTGATCTCACAAATCATGGATATATGATATCAAGTCTTCACACGGGTACACATTAAGAGTAATGTTGTGCTGGACAGACCCACCATGAGAACGTTGCATGGATCGTTACATGAGTGTCATAAACGGTTCTCAATGTGATAATGGTATATAGTCCTTCGACCTGAAGTCACTACGATTCCTACATAAGGAGTTTGTTGTTTTAATACAATCAAACGTTATCTGTAATAAGATGACCATAAAGATTGTGATTAGGCAATAGACAAATTATGCAGAGGGATGTGAGTGATATAGATGGAATTTGTCTCTCCTATGTGACAGGAGTGATATCTATGGGCCACTTGATGGAGTGAGACTAACGAAATGCATGGCCATGCAAGGACGAATAAATATTAGATATTTATTCTGTAAAGTCTACTCTGGTATCAAGTAAAAATGAAGTGGGCCATACAAGGATGACAACGACCATGCCTTGGGCCCAATTAGATATCGTGACAAAATGAATAAATATATAAAATAATTATCACTTATAGGTCATGTCGATGATAAATAATATTCGGACATAATGATGTATTGCTAGATACTGCTCCTATTTTATATTAATAATAAAATAGTTTATTATTAATATAACCGAATATTTTATCTATAGGGTCACACACATAGAGTAAGCCCACCAGAGGATAGTTTTATTTTAGTTGAACTAAAAATAAAATAAAACTATTTGGGCCTAACTTATTTAGAATGAGTCAGGAGCCCAATGTTTAATGAGAGCTCAGGTCAAGACCTAAGCCTATATATAGAGCATGAGATGCTCATAAGCTGCTGCTCAGAAATTAGATTACAATCAAATTCCGTATTAGCATTCGGATCTTTGGTTTTCTAGTGGGAATGCTTGTGTGGACTCCTAAGGGCGAAGCTACAATTGCTTCGATCGAGGAACTCGTTGTGCGTCTACAAGAGGTAATCCCTAAATCAAAATTTTAATTACATAATGCTTTGAGACATTTGTATTTTCAATCCTTATTTTGGGAATCCTTTGTGTTTCTGCTGCTTGACCCTGATGGGATTCCTTAAAAGTGGTATCAGAGCCAGGTTGCAAAGCTATGTTTTGGGCATTTGTTTATGTTTCATGATGGCATGTTTTTCATTCTATAAAAGCTTTTAAAAAATTTTGATTTATGAAATCGTTTTCTTGTTATAAGCTTTATATTTTGTTTTATGAAATTTGTTTGTGAAACTTGTTTTGAAAAACATTCAAGCATGTTATGTATGAAATAATATCATGATTCGTATGCTCTTATGTTTTCTGTAAATTGTATGAGATACTGTTTATAGGCTTTCTCATTTGAAGTATGTGTTTCTTTTATTTTAGAGGCTTGTATGATATTTATGTTTTCAATTTTTCGTATTAGATACGTGTTGAATTCGTTAATAATCATTGTCGTCATACAAACTATGTTTTGATAATGTGTTGATCTCCGAGTATGAATAGTTCATGTTATGGGGCGTTAAGTGATAAGGTTTAAGTGTTAAACCTTAGCCGTTCCTTAACCTAGGGTTCAAACGTTGAAACCTAGGAAGCCATCATGAGAAAGGTGCAATTTGAATTCTAGGTTTTAAAACCCTAGATGGCGCTACCTACATGTGCCTTGACGGCTGCGTTGTGAAGTGTTCATAATAAGGAATTAGGGTTTCAAAGTGGTTGAAACCCTAGCCGATATTTTAGAGCTGTTAATGGTCAGTGGGACGTTCTGGCTAGGAAAGACTTGGTACTTAAGCGGTCACACCGGACCCTCGTACATTCTCTACGTAGCGCCTTATTACCGACCCACGTGTTTAATAGCCCGTTTTAAAAGTTAATTTTTTAATGCTTTTAAATGGGTTATAATTAATAAATTAACACATTGTATGGTGAATGGTTATGGTCTTAGTTATTTTATTTAAATACAGTCTGCGTGCTGTGCCTCTCTCCATTCTGTTGTATTTCTTTTTTCAACCCTTCACTCGTATGTAAAGCGAGTTTCTTTAAAATCTTGTAATCTTGGTCGAGCCAACAAAGTAAAGACCTAGAAGAAAACTAGAGTGGTGACTCTAAACCCTTTTGTCTTTGAAAGGAACCAAGGAGTGGTGACTCTAAGAGGATGGTAGGTTCAAGAAGTAGGACTTCATGAAGCCTTGGTAATATAGTTCCTTTAAGTTTATTTATTTATTTATTTATTCTTCTAGGAAGACCATAACCATCTCATAATTTCGTTTGCATGCTTTAGGGATAATTTTATTATGTTAAAGCGTTCAACAAAGACGCTAATTTAAAATAAATTAAAATCCCTCAAAATAATATTAAGTTACAAACGCCTTCCAATAAGTACACTCGTCAATACTAATGTCAATGAATAATGGGTTTGCCAAAGCAGGGTACTATCATTTATATTAGTAAGACGCGACGGGATAATTGTAATATCCAAAATGTTTTATTGGGTTTTAACTTACTAAGTTATCAATTAGTTTGAATAATCTTAGAGGCGTATACATTGGGCTAAACTTTCATAAGATGAATGATCGGTAATGGTTACCTAACCCAATGTCTAAAAGTTGTATAAGATACAATTGGAAAGGAGTTTCCTACCTAAATAACCAAATGTTAAGTGATCAGCCAAAGCTGACTTAACATTAGGCCAAATATGGATCTTTGCCCATTAGAAAATCTTCCAACAGGATTTTCTGATTCGTAGAGGGTGATTTTATTTTGAATCAAAATAGTAGGAGACGTGTTTAACTTTAAGACCAAAAATTAAATATGTTTTTTAATTGATACTTACTATATATCTTTCTATTTTAGATAACCAAGACATCAAACACGCCTTCAAACCTTTTATTACGATCGATCCTAGACAGAGAAAAATTGTCTGGACCCAACTTTCTAGACTGGTATAGGAATTTGAGGATTGTCCTCAAACAAGAGAAAAAGCAGTATGTCCTAGAAGATCCGATTCTGGAACCACCCACGAACAATGCCTCTAAAGCTGATAAGGATGCTTACAAGAAGAATCAGGATGACGCTTTAGATGTCCAATGCCTTATGCTGGCAACCATGTCTCCTAAGCTTCAGAAGCAACATGAGTATATGGAGGCTTTCGATATGATCGAAAACCTAAGGAAACTATGTCAAGGTCAAGCTAACCAAGAAAGATATGAAGTTTCTTCAGCTCTACTTAGTTACAAACTTGAAGAGGAAGGTTCTGTAGGACCTCATGTGCTCAAAATGATTGGGTACCTAGAGAATTTAGCTAGGCTAGGATTCCCTTTCCCTCAAAAGTTAGCTACTGATCTTATTTTAAAGTCATTACCTGACAGTTTTAAGCCAGTCATCATGAATTATAACATGAATGCATTGGATAAAACATTACCAGAGCTACTCAATATGTTGAGGACTGCTGAGTCCAATATTTCTAAAGGAAAGGGCAAGGCCATAATGATGGTGAAGTCTGGAAAAGGTAAAGGAAATGGCATGCATATGGGAAAAGGCAAG
The DNA here is from genome assembly GCA_037962975.1 of Clitoria ternatea. NCBI lineage: Eukaryota > Viridiplantae > Streptophyta > Magnoliopsida > Fabales > Fabaceae > Clitoria > Clitoria ternatea. The sequence goes on from CM075672.1 coordinate 98,116,342, forward strand.
ACAATTTGGAAAGGCAAGGATAAGCCAAGTACATCAGCCTTAAAACCTGTGGGCAGGGTGGCTAAGGAAAGAAATTGTCACCATTGTGGACAGAAGGGACACTGGAAGAGAAATTGTCCAAAGTACCTGGAAGAGCTTAAGAAGAAGGGAAGTGAGACTTCCACTTCCGGTATTTTTGTTATAGAAATTAACTTGTCAATTTTAACATCATGGGTATTAGATACTGGATGTGGATCTCACATTTGTCTTAATGTGTAGGATCTGAAAAGGAGTAGGCAGTTGATGAAGGGCGAGGTGGACCTACGCGTTGGAAATGGAGCAAGAGTTGCTGCATTAGCTGTATGGACTTATTTTTTATCCTTGCTCTCAGGGTTTGTTCTTGAATTAGAAAATTGTTTTTATGTTCCGGCAATAAGAAGAAACATTATTTTTGTTTCTTGTCTAGATAGGAAAGGGTTTTCCTTTATAATAAAGAACAATAGTTGTTCTGTTTATTTGAATGACATGTTTTATTGCTGTGCAAATTTGAGTAATGGACTTTATGTTCTCGATCTCGAAACCCCTATCTATAACGTTAATACTAAAAGGGTTAAACCAAATGATTTAAACCCAACTTATCTTTGGCATTGTCGCCTAGGACATATAAATGAGAAACGTATTTCTAAACTCCATAAAGATGGATATTTAGACTCTTTTGATTTTGAATCGATAGATACATGTGAATCTTGTTTATTGGGAAAGGTGACTAAGACCCCATTTACTGGAATGGGTGAAAGGGCGGGTGATCTTCTAAGCTTGATACATAGTGATGTATATGGGCCAATAGGGACAATGGCTAGGGGAGGTTTTAGCTACTTTTTCACCTTTACTGATGATTTTAGTAGATATAGATTTGTGTTTCTAATGAAGCATAAATCAGAATCCTTTAAAAAGTTCAAAGAATTCAAACATGAAGTAGAGAACCAACTTAGCAAGAAAATTAAAGTACTTCAATCTGATCGAGGTACCGAATACTTAAGCCTGGAGTTTGATGAATATCTTAAAGGATATGGGATTGTCTCTCAACTCACTCCTCCTGGAACATCACAATGGAATGGTGTTTCTGGTAGAGAAATAAAACCTTGTTAGACATGGTTCGATCAATGATGAGTCAAACTGACCTCCCTAACTCCTTTTGGGGACATGCTTTGATGACAGCAACTTTCACACTTAACCGTGTTCCATCTAAGGCTGTCATAAAGACACCATATGAGATATGGACTGGGAAACGACCCAGTATGTCTTTTCTTAAGATTTGGGGCTGTGAAGCTTATGTGAAGCGTCAGATTTCTGACAAACTTGGACCCAAATCAGATAAATGTCTTTTTGTGGGATACCCAAAGGAAACTAAGGATTATTACTTCTACAATCCTACCGAGGGCAAAGTGTTTGTCGCTCGGAATGCAGTATTCTTAGAAAGGGAATTCATCTCTGAAAGAATAAGTGGGAGGAAAGTAAAACTTGAAGAAGTTCAAGACCTGCAAGGCATTGAAGAGCCAATGGTGGAAATGGAGCCGAAACTACAAAATATTGTGATAACTCCAACTCCAGTAGAACAAGACTTGTGTAGATCAGGTAGAATACGTCAACAACCTAAAAGATATGGATTTCTTGTAACTCAGGAAAGAGATATGTTACTAATGGTCAAACTGAACCAACATCTTATGAAGGGGCCATTGCAAGTCTAGAATTTGAGAAATGGCTTGAAGCCATGGGATCTGAAATGGACTCCATATACACTAATCAAGTTTGGTCTTTGGTTGATGTACCCAATGGGGTAAAACCTATAGGATACAAGTGGGTTTTCAAAAAGAAAACTGACATGGATGGTAATATAAGTACCTATAAAGCAAGATTGGTGGCAAAAGGTTTCAAGCAAATTCATGGTATAGACTATGATGAAACCTTTTCTCCGGTCGCTATACTAAAGTCTTATTGGATTCTGCTTACTATTGCTACATACCATGATTATGAGATATGGCAAATGGATGTCAAGACTGCTTTCCTTAATGGAAATCTTCTTGAGGAACTATACATGACACAACCCGAAGGCTTTATTAAGCCTGACACATCCAGGAAGGTGTGTAAACTACAACGTTCTATATATGGACTTAAGCAAGCTTCCAGAAGCTGGAATCTTCATTTTGATGAAGCCGTTAAATAATTTAGCTTTACTAAAAATAAGGATGAACCTTGTGTCTACAAGAACGTTAGTGACTGCACAATTGTTTTTCTGGTCCTGTATGTTGATGACATACTACTCATTGGAAATGACGTTCCAACCCTTCAGTCTGTGAAGACTTGGTTGGGAAGCTATTTTTCTATGGAAGACTTAGGTGAAGCAACCTACGTGTTGGGAATTAAGATCTATAGAGATAGATCAAGAAAACTTCTTGGCCTAAGTCAGAATACATACATAGATAAAGTGTTAAAAAGGTTTAACATGCAAGATTCCAATAAAGGAACTTTGCCTATGGCTCATGGCATAAGCCTATCAAAGGCTCAATCTCCTTCCACTAAAAAAGAGAGAGAACGGATGAATAAGATTCCATATGCATATGCTATTAGATCAATCATGTATGCCATGATATGTACCCGACTAGATGTCTCGTATGCTTTAAGCATGATGAGCAAATACTAGTCTGATCCCGGTGAAAGTCATTGGACTGTTTTCAAGAATATCCTAAAGTACTTGAGAAAAACTAAAGATTTATTCTTGATATATGGAGGGGAAGAAGAGCTCATTGTAAAGGGTTACACTGAAGCTAGCTTCCAAACTGATAAGGATGACTCAAGATCGCAATCAGGGTATGTGTTTTGTTTAAATGGTGGCACTGTAAGCTGGAAAAGTTCAAAGCAAGAGACAGTTACTGATTCTACTACAAAATATGAGTATATTGCTACCTCAAATGCTGCAAAAGAGGCAGTATGGATCAAGAAGTTCATAACAGAACATGAGGTAGTTCCTAGCATTGTAGACCCTATAAGTTTCTACTGTGACAATAGTGGAGCAATTGCACAAGCTAAGGAACCTAGATCACATCAGCGATCCAAGCATATACTTAGGCGTTATCATCTCATCCGAGAAATACTTGAACGAGGAGATGCTAAGATATGTAAAGTGCACACCGATGAGAACATTGCTAACCCACTCACCAAACCTCTTGCACAACAAAAGCATGAGGGACAAACTAGATCATTAGGCATTAGGCAAATGTCTGATTGGCTCTAGTGTAAGTGGGAGGTCGTTGGTGTATGCACTACGAGCTATTAATGTATCAATTTTAATTTATTAATAAAATTAGTATTTTCAGTTTTAAGACTAATTTTAATGTTATTTATCCTGGAATAATAGGCCATATGAGAATTATTCCTAAAACGTCCCTAATCAAGTATTTACATAGGGACATGTAAATACATTAAGATTAGTGTGTGAATGTACTGATGATTTGATCTCACAAATCATGGATATATGATATCAAGTCTTCACACGGATACACATTAAGAGTAATGTTGTGCTGGACAGACCCACCATGAGAACGTTGCATGGATCGTTACATGAGTGTCATAAATGGTTCTCAATGTGATAATGGTATATAGTCCTTCAACCTGAAGTCACTACGATTCCTACATAAGGAGTTTGCTGTTTTAATACAATCAAACGTTATCTGTAATAAGATGACCATAAAGATTGTGATTAGGCAATAGACAAATTATGCAGAGGGATGTGAGTGATGTAGATGGAATTTGTCTCTCCTATGTGACAGGAGTGATATCTATGGGCCACTTGATGGAGTGAGACTAACGAAATGCATCGCGATGCTAGGACAAATAAATATTAGATATTTATTCTATAAAGTCTACTCTGGTATCAAGTAAAAATGAATTGGGCCATACAAGGATAACGACGACTATGCCTTGGGCCCAATTAGATATCGTGACAAAAGGAATAAATATATAAAATAATTATCACTTATAGGTCATGTCGATGATAAATAATATTCGGACATAATGATGTATTGCTAGATACCGCTCTTATTTTATATTAATAATAAAATAGTTTATTATTAATATAACCAAATATTTTACCTATAGGGTCACACACATAGAGTAAGCCCACCAGAGGATAGTTTTATTTTAGTTGAACTAAAAATAAAATAAAACTATTTGGGCCTAACTCATTTAGAATAAGTCAGGAGCCTAATGTTTAATGAGAGCTCAGGTCAAGACCTAAGCTTATATATAGAGCATGAGATGCCCATAAGCTGCTGCTCAGAAATTAGATTACAATCAAATTCCGTACTAGCATTCGGATCTTTGGTTTTCTAGTGGGAGTGCTTGTGTGGACTCCTAAGGGCGAAGCTACAATTGCTTCGATCGAGGAACTCGTTGTGCGTCTACAAGAGGTAATCCCCAAATCAAAATTTTAATTACATAATGCTTTGATAAATTTGTATTTGCAATCCTTATTTTGGGAATCCTTTGTGTTTCCACTGCTAGACCATGATAGGATTCCCTAACAGTGGTATCAGAGCCAGGTTGCAAAGCTATCTTTTAGGCATTTGTTTATGTTTCATGATGGCATGTCTTTCATTCTACAAAAGCTTTTAAAAAATTTTGATTTATGAAATTGTTTTCTTGTTATAAGCTTTATATTCTGTTTTGTGAAATTTGTTTGTGAAACTTGTTTTGAAAAACATTCAAGCATGTTATGTATGAAATAATATAATGATTCGTATGCTCTTATGTTTTCTGTAAATTGTATGAGATACTGTTTATAGGCTTTCTCATTTGAAGTATGCGTTTCTTTAATTTTAGAGGCTTGTATGATATTTACATTTTCAATTTTCCGTATGTGATACATGTGTTGAATTCGTTAATAATCATTGTCGTCATACAAACTGTGTTTTGATAATGCGTTGATCTCCGAGTATAAATAGTTCATGTTATGGGGCGTTAACTGATAAGGTTTAAGTGTTGAAACCTATGCAGCCATCATGAGAAAGGTGCAATTTGAATTCTAGGTTTTAAAACCCTAGACGGCGCTGCCTACATGTGCCTTGACGGCTGCGTTGTGAAGTGTTCATAATAAGGAATTAGGGTTTCAAAGTGGTTGAAACCCTAGCCGATATTTTAGAGCTGTTAATGGTCAATGGGACGTTCTGGCTAGGAAAGACTTGGTACTTAAGCGGTCACACCGGACCCTCGTACATTCTCTACGTAGCGCCTTATTACCGACCCACGTGTTTAATGGCCCCTTTTAAAAGTTAATTTTTTTATGATTTTAAATGGGTTATAATTAATAAATTAACACGTTGTATGGTGAATGGTTATGGTCTTAGTTATTTTATTTAAATACAGTCTGCGTGCTGTGCCTCTCTCCATTCTGTTGTATTTCTTTTTTCAACCCTTCACTTGTATGTAAAGCGAGTTTCTTTAAAATCTTGTAATCGTGGTCGAGCCAACAAAGTAAAGACCTAGAAGAAAACTAGAGTGGTGACTCTAAACCCTTTTGTCTTTAAAAGGAACCAAGGAGTGGTGACTCCAAGAGGATGGTGGGTTCAAGAAGTAGGACTTCATGAAGCCTTGGTAATATAGTTCCTTTAAGTTTATTTATTTATTTATTTATTCTTCTAGGAAGACCATAACCATCTCATAATTTCGTTTGCATACTTTGGGGATAATTTTATTATGTTAAAGCGTTTAACAAAGACGATAATTTAAAATAAATTAAAATCCCTCAAAATAATATTAAGTTACAAACGCCTTCCAATAAGTACACTCATCAATACTAATGTCAATGAATAGTGGGTTTGCCAAAGCAGGGTACTATCATTTATATTAGTAAGACGCGACGGGATAATTGTAATATCCAAAATGTTTTATTGGGTTTTAACTTACTAAGTTATCAATTAGTTTGAATAAACTTAGAGGCGTATACATTGGGCTAAACTTTCATAAGATGAATGATCGGTAATGGTTACCTAACCCAATGTCTAAGAGTTGTATAAGATACAATTGGAAAGGAGTTTCCTACCTAAATAACCAAATGTTAAGTGATCAGCCAAAGCTGACTTAACATTAGGCCAAATATGGATCTTTGCCCATTAGAAAATCTTCCAACGGGATTTTCTGATTCGTAGAGGGTGATTTTATTTTGAATCAAAATAGTGGGAGACGTGTTTAACTTTAAGACCAAAAATTAAATGTTTTTTAATTGATACTTACTATATATCTTTCTATTTTAGATAACCATGACATCAAACACGCCTTCAAACCTTTTATTACGATCAATCCTAGACAAAGAAAAATTGTCTGGACCCAACTTTCTAGACTGGTATAGGAATTTGAGGATTGTCCTCAAATAAGAGAAAAAGTAGTATGTCCTGGAAGATTCGGTTCTGGAATCACCCGCGAACAATGCCTCTAAAGCTGACAAGGATGCTTACAAGAAGAATCAGGATGACGCTTTAGATGTCCAATGCCTTATGCTGGCAACCATGTCTCCTGAGCTTCAGAAGCAACATGAGCATATGGAGGCTTTCGATATGATTGAAAACCTAAGGAAACTATGTCAAGGTCAAGCTAACCAAGAAAGATATGAAGTTTCTTCAGCTCTACTTAGCTACAAACTTGAAGAGGGAGGTTCTGTAGGACCTCATGTGCTCAAAATGATTGGGTACCTGGAGAATTTAGCTAGGCTAGGATTCCCTTTCCCTTAAAAGTTAGCTACTAATCTCATTTTAAAGTCATTACCTGACAGTTTTAAGCCAGTCATCATGAATTATAACATGAATGCATTGGATAAAACATTACCAGAGCTACTCAATATGTTGAGGACTACTGAGTCCAATATTTCTAAAGGAAAAGGCAAGGCCATAATGATGGTGAAGTCTGGCAAAGGTAAAGGAAATGGCATGTATAAAGGCAAAGGAAAGGCTGTTATGGGAAAAGGCAAGACAATTTGGAAAGGCAAGGATAAGCCAAGTACATCAGCCTTAAAACCTGTGGGCAGGGTGGCTAAGGAAAGAAATTGTCACCATTGTGGACAGAAGGGACACTGGAAGAGAAACTGTCCAAAGTACCTGGAAGAGCTTAAGAAGAAGGGAAGTGAGACTTCCACTTCCGGTATTTTTGTTATAGAAATTAACTTGTCAATTTTAACATCATGGGTATTAGATACTGGATGTGGATCTCACATTTGTCTTAATGTGTAGGATCTGAAAAGGAGTAGGCAGTTGATGAAGGGCGAGGTGGACCTACGCGTTGGAAATGGAGCAAGAGTTGCTGCATTAGCTGTATGGACTTATTTTTTATCCTTGCTCTCAGGGTTTGTTCTTGAATTAGAAAATTGTTTTTATGTTCCGGCAATAAGAAAAAACATTATTTTTGTTTCTTGTCTAGATAGGAAAGGGTTTTCCTTTATAATAAAGAACAATAGTTGTTCTGTTTATTTGAATGACATGTTTTATTGCTGTGCAAATTTGAGTAATGGACTTTATGTTCTCGATCTCGAAACCCCTATCTATAACGTTAATACTAAAAGGGTTAAACCAAATGATTTAAACCCAACTTATCTTTGGCATTGTCGCCTAGGACATATAAATGAGAAACGTATTTCTAAACTCCATAAAGATGGATATTTAGACTCTTTTGATTTTGAATCGATAGATACATATGAATCTTGTTTATTGGGAAAGATGACTAAGACCCCATTTACTGGAATGGGTGAAAGGGCGGGTGATCTTCTAAGCTTGATACATAGTGATGTATATGGGCCAATAGGGACAATGGCTAGGGGAGGTTTTAGCTACTTTTTCACCTTTACTGATGATTTTAGTAGATATGGATTTGTGTTTCTAATGAAGCATAAATCAGAATCCTTTAAAAAGTTCAAAGAATTCAAACATGAAGTAGAGAACCAACTTAGCAAGAAAATTAAAGTACTTCAATCTGATCGAGGTACCGAATACTTAAGCCTGGAGTTTGATGAATATCTTAAAGGATATGGGATTGTCTCTCAACTCACTCCTCCTGGAACATCACAATGGAATGGTGTTTCTGGTAGAGAAATAGAACCTTGTTAGACATGGTTCGATCAATGATGAGTCAAACTGACCTCCCTAACTCCTTTTGGGGACATGCTTTGATGACAGCAACTTTCACACTTAACCGTGTTCCATCTAAGGCTGTCATAAAGACACCATATGAGATATGGACTGGGAAACGACCCAGTATGTCTTTTCTTAAGATTTAGGGCTGTGAAGCTTATGTGAAGCGTCAGATTTCTGACAAACTTGGACCCAAATCAGATAAATGTCTTTTTGTGGGATACCCAAAGGAAACTAAGGATTATTACTTCTACAATCCTACCGAGGGCAAAGTGTTTGTCGCTCGGAATGCAGTATTCTTAGAAAGGGAATTCATCTCTGAAAGAATACGTGGGAGGAAAGTAAAACTTGAAGAAGTTCAAGACCTGCAAGGCATTGAAGAGCCAATGGTGGAAATGGAGCCGAAACCATAAAATATTGTGATAACTCCAACTCCAGTAGAACAAGACTTGCGTAGATCAGGTAGAATACGTCAACAACCTAAAAGATATGGATTTCTTGTAACTCAGGAAAGAGATATGTTGCTAATGGATCAAACTGAGCCAACATCTTATGAAGGGGCCATTGCAAGTCCAGAATTAGAGAAATGGCTTGAAGCCATGGGATCTGAAATGGACTCCATATACACTAATCAAGTTTGGTCTTTGGTTGATGTACCCAATGGGGTAAAACCTATAGGATACAAGTGGGTTTTCAAAAAGAAAACTGACATGGATGGTAATATAAGTACCTATAAAGCAAGATTGGTGGCAAAAGGTTTCAAGCAAATTCATGGTATAGACTATGATGAAACCTTTTCTCCAGTCGCTATGCTAAAGTCTTTTTGGATTCTGCTTACTATTACTACATACCATGATTATGAGATATGGCAAATGGATGTCAAGACTGCTTTCCTTAATGGAAATCTTCTTGAGGAAGTGTACATGACACAACCCGAAGGCTTTATTAAGCCTGAAGCATCCAGGAAGGTGTGTAAACTACAACGTTCTATATATGGACTTAAGCAAGCTTCCAGAAGCTGGAATCTTCATTTTGATGAAGCCGTTAAATAATTTGGCTTTACTAAAAATAAGGATGAACCTTGTGTCTACAAGAACGTTAGTGACTGCACAATTGTTTTTTTGGTCCTGTATGTTGATGACATACTACTCATTGGAAATGACGTTCCTACCCTTCAGTCTGTGAAGACTTGGTTGGGAAGCTATTTTTCTATGGAAGACTTAGGTGAAGCAACCTACGTGTTGGGAATTAAGATCTATAGAGATAGATCAAGAAAACTTCTTGGCCTAAGTCAGAATACATACATAGACAAAGTGTTAAAAAGGTTTAACATGCAAGATTCCAAGAAAGGAACTTTGCCTATGGCTCATGGCATAAGCCTATCAAAGGCTCAATCTCTTTCCACTAAAGAAGAGAGAGAATAGATGAATAAGATTCCATATGCATCTGCTATTGGATCAATCATGTATGCCATGATATGTACCTTACCAGATATCTCGTATGCTTTAAGCATGACGAGCAGATACCAGTCTGATCCTGGTGAAAGTCATTGGACTGCTTTCAAGAATATCCTAAAGTACTTGAGAAAAACTAAACATTCATTCTTGATATATGGAGGGGAAGAAGAGCTCATTATAAAGGGTTACACTAGTGCTAGCTTCCAAACTGCTAAGGATGACTCAAGATCGCAATCAGGGTATGTGTTTTGTTTAAATGGTGGTGCTGTAAGCTGGAAAAGTTCAAAGCAAGAGACAGCTACTGATTCTACTACAAAATCTGATTTTATTACTCCCTCAAATGCTGCAAAAGAGGCAGTATGGATCAAGAAGTTCATAACAAAACTTGAGGTAGTTCCTAGCATTATGGACCCTATAAGTCTCTACTGTGACAATAGTGGAGCAATTGCACAAGCTAAAGAACCTAGATCATATCAGCGATCCAAGCATATACTTAGGCGTTATCATCTCATCCGAGAAATACTTGAACAAGGAGATGTTAATATATGTAAAGTGCACACCGATAAGAACATTGCTGACCCACTCGCCAAACCTCTTGCACAACAAAAGCATGAGGGACATACTAGATCATTCGGTATTAGGCAAATGTCTGATTGGCTCTAGCGCAAGTGGGAGATTGTTGGTGTATGCACTACGAGCTATTAATTAATCAATTTTAATTTATCAATAAAATTAGTATTTTCAGTTTTAAGACTAATTTTAATGCTATTTATCTTGGAATGATAGGTCATATGAGAATTATTGTAACACCCTGAATTTTTAAAATAGAAAGTTAAATTAAGAAAATAAATATTGAATAATTAGATGTGGATTGATTGATATCCTAAAATTCTAGATATAATTTAAATAAGATTTTCAGAAACTGTTAGTCAGTTATTGTGATCGGATAAGTTAAAAACTGACCCGGATAAAATATGGGTGTCCGACCAAGTATCTCCGATTGAGATGCTGTTGGTCAGGGCTGTAGATAAAATTGTTGGGAATCCGAATATACATTCGGAATAATTTTTAGAATAAGTATTGAGCCCGAACAGTGAGCCTGTTTATTTAAAAACGGAAGATTTCACGTGAAAGATGAAAAATTAAAATAAAACCTCATCATTTTTCACTCTCACTCCCGTAACTCTTTTCTTCCCCATGCAAACACATTCCTTCCTCTTCTTCTTCTCATTATTTCCCTTCATCCTTCTCTTAGAACCCTAAACTAAAAGGAGATTCCCTTCCCTCCTCCATGGTTGTTCTTCAAGAAGCTCAAGAAAAGCTTGGAGCTTAGGGTCTCTTCTTTCCTTCTTCTCTTATTTTCGTGTGGATCTTCTCCTCTTTTGTACACCCACTTATTTCTTCTCTTGAGGTAAGATTATTACCATTTTCCATGTATATAAACATATAGTTGTAGTTTTGGTGTTAAGAAAACATTAAATGTATGTGGGTTGTTGAGGGAAGCTTCAAAAGTGGGAACCCTAAGATGGGTTGACATAAATACAAGCTTATGAATAATTAATGAGGTAGTTGTAATTATGGTGGGAGAAGAAGGAGGTTAATAAGTATTTATGAAGGTTGGTGGGTTTGGTGGAAACCCTAATTTTGAATTTTGGGGGGAGATGTATAATGTAGAAGAGTATAGCATTTATTGAAGGGGTTAGCATTTGTTGATGGGAAGAGTGTTATAAATGAAGAGGTATTGACATTAAATGATGATTAGAGATGATGGTTGGAAAACATAAATAAAAACCCACTTGGTGTGAGTTAATTATAAGTGTGGCAAATAGGATAACCTAACAAATTAGGTTTTAGCCCTTGATAATAATGAATGGTGATTTAAGGGAAGGAATTCCTGAAGCCTAAGTAAGCAAATGAATAAACCTATAATAACTTCCACATGATAAGAATCATGTGTACATAGACATGTATATGTATATTGAAATGGCTTTTGAATGAATAATTGATGTGGTCCTATAATGATTGGTGTAGGACTTGATAACGCGGGTGAAGCGGGAACATCAAACCCGGAAATCTACTTCTCTTGAGGTAGAAGAGGGGTGTATTTTCTAAATGCATGAGAATTGTGATGATAATGTATGTATTAATGTAATATGTCATGTTTTATTGGATAGGTGTGATATCATGTGTATGTGATGAGAATTGTGTATGGTGTTTTGAAATGAGTGTTTATAAGATGAAGCCTAAATGAGGCTATGAATGGCGTATTATGTGATGATGTATTATTGATTTCATATAAGACATGATGAGTATCTAAAATCTATGGTTGAAATAGTTCCTAAATATAAGGATTGATGTTTATGTATAAATTGATGGATAATTGTATGGATGAATATGAATGTACCCTAGGTGAGAGGGTGAGATAATCTCAATGAGGTTGAGGCATGCATGAGCATTTCATACATGGCATGGCATGCATATCATGATGATGTTGATAAGTGGTTGCGATCACTTGATGTTGGAAATATAAAAGGGCTTACGAGTTCCTGTGATTATTGGACCGGTGGTTACGATCACCTGGTGTTTGAAATGAAATACCCTGCGGGACCATTGAGATTGAATGCCCATGGTTGTGATCATGAGGTGGGAGTACCCCTTGCGAGGTGGGAAACCTTTATGAAATGTTGAACGTGGTTATGATCACGAGAAAGCACCTTGCGAGGCTGCTAGAGGGAGTAACCCTTGTGAGGCGGGAAATCGATGAATATGAATGAATGATTATGGTGGTTGTGATCACCCGTGGAAATGTAAATCGGATCCGTGCATATGCATGCTAAACACTAGCATGTGCATTAGCCATAGAAGCATGGAATAGAGAGAGATACCCTGTTGATGAGGTTATATGAGGAGTAGATGAAACCCTTCTCTTTAAATTACTAACTATGATTGTGATATTGGTTGATGTGACCTTGAGAAATTTGATGGATATATGTGTTCAAATGAATTTGATAAATGAATGATTTGGTGTTAAATGAACTTCCTTGGATGAAGGAATGTTTGTATTGCATTCATGCATATATTATCTTAATTGTCAGATTTTCATCATTAAGAAAGTATACTCACTCTCCATGTGGTATATCTTTTTAGCTCTTGTGTTGTAGGGCTGTACATGGAGCTCTGTGTGGAGGAGAAGTGTGAAGGAAGCCTATTTTGGGTAAAGAATGCCTTGGCCGGCAATATTTTGACTTTGGTGTGTGGAAATTTTGTAATGTATATAGTATGTTGCATATTTTGTATAGTCAATAGCAATATAAACAATTGTGTGGATAATGCATAGACAATGATGCTTATAGAAGGTCATGTGGGAAAATGAGAGTTTGAAGTTTATAGCTCATTTTCATTTATGACCTTAGCTTGGTTTGGATGTTGGAAATGAAGTTTGGATATGATGAAATTTATGAATGAATGATGGTTTATATGAAAGATTGCAATTATTAGAGTATGTTATGTGGTAAGTTTGATTGGGATGCAATCCATGGATTAGAAGGTGAATTTTGAGTAAGATAGGTTGGAACATGTTTTAAATACTATATAGGATAAATGAGATATGATGAAATTAAGTGGTTTGTAGTAAAATGAGTTTTGGTATGATGTGTGAATTGATCCATTTGTTTTCTGTGTTTTTGTTGATAATCTCGCTCAAGCGAGATGGATTCTCGCTTAAGCGAGAATCCTTCCTGTATGGTATTTGGTCACTGGACAATTCTCGCTTAGGTGAGAGTGGGTCTCACTCCAGCGAGATTGTCCTAGCATCAGTGTTTTGGTTTCTGGACCATTCTCGCCCAGGCGAGAGCGTGTCTCGCTCAAGCGAGACAGCCCTGGTATCAGGGGTTGGTCTCTGGAAGATTTTCGCTTCGGCGAGGAGGGTCTCGCCTGAGCGAGTGTTGGGCAATTTAGTTACTGGACGAATTCTGCTTGAGCGAATGGCCTTATGGATAGTGCTCGCTCAAGCGAGCGAGCGTAGGTTTGGTTCTAGGCAAATTTCACTCACGCTCGCTGGCTCCGCCCAAGTGAATCTTGTGTATCTCGCTCAAGCGAGTTGGGGCTCGCCCAAGCGAGTTGGCCCCTGATTCTCCTTTGGTTTTCTCACTCAGCGTGTGGGGTTGCCTGCCCAAGCACCCTATATGGGACTTGCTCAAGCGAGTGGGGTTCTCGCTTGAGCGAGGGATGCCCTGATTGCCTAAAATGAAATGTTCAAATTAATTTCTCTCTTCTTCACATTAAACCTTGACCCTGCATTATTATAGGAATACTTTGGGAATAAAATTGGATCTCTTAATTTTAAAGTGGTTGACCTCCTTAAACTTAATCACATAGCATTAATTTACTCAAATCCTTCCGCTGTTTTTAATTGAGCGTTTCTTCATGGTTGCTTCTCTTAACTCACCTTCTCATATCTTCACATATGAGATAAGTCTCTGATGATCCAGGGTAGTGAAAGATAACTTCATCTCTTGTGATTTCTTATCTTAATGCTATTTAAATCGTGAAAAATTTACCCCTATTTTTGGGGAGTGTCACAATTATTCCTAAAACATCCTTAATCAAGTATTTGCATGGGGATATGTAAATACATTAAGATTAGTGTGTAAATGTACTGATGATTTGATCTCATAAAACATGGATATATGATATCAAGTCTTCACACGGGTACACATTAAGAGTAATGTTGTGCTAGATAGACCCACCATGAGAACGTTGCATGGATTGTTACATGAGTGTCATAAACGGTTCTCAATGTGATAATGGTATATAGTCCTTCGACCTGAAGTCACTACGAGTCCTACATAAGGAGTTTGTTGTTTTAATACAATCAAACGTTATCTGTAATAAGATGACCATAAAGATTCTGATTAGGCAATAGACAAATTATACAGAGGGATGTGAGTGATGTAGATGGAATTTGTCTCTCCTATGTGACAGGAATGATATCTATGGGCCACTTGATAGAGTGAGACTAACGAAATGCATGGCCATGCTAGGACAAATAAATATTAGATATTTATTCCGTAAAGTCTACTCTGGTATCAGGTAAAAATGAATTGGGCCATACAAGGATGACGACGACCATGCCTTGGGCCCAATTAGATATCGTGACAAAAGGAATAAATATATAAAATAATTATCACTTATAGGTCATGTCGATGATAAGTAATATTCGGATATAATGATGTATTGCTAGATACCGCTCTTATTTTATATTAATAATAAAATAGTTTATTATTAATATAACCGAATATTTTACCTATAGGGTCACACACATAGAGTAAGCCCACCAGAGGATAGTTTTATTTTAGTTGGACTAAAAATAAAACTATTTGGGCCTAACTCATTTAGAATAAGTCAGGAGCCCAATGTTTATTGAGAGCTCAGGTCAAGACCTAAGCCTATATATAGAGCATGAGATGCTCATAGGTTGCTGCTCAAAAATTAGATTACAATCAAATTCCATACTAGCATTCGGATCTTTGGTTTTCTAGTGGGAGTGCTCGTGTGGACTCTTAAGGGCGAAGCTACAATTGCTTCGATCGAGGAACTGGTTGTGCGTCTACAAGAGGTAATCCCTAAATAAAAAATTTAATTACGTAATGCTTTGAGACATTTGTATTTGCAATCCTTATTTTAGGAATCCTGTGTGTTTCCGCTGCTTGACCCTGATGGGATTCCCTAACAGGTTAAACCACTCGTGGAGGGAAATATAGTGGTTTTTCTTCTTTTTCCTTTACTTTCTAGAAAAACATTTAAGATTCATATGTTTTCATGATTTTTGTGATATTGGATCATTTAAAAAGCTTCCTTCACGGGATTTGTAGACCTATCTTCTTCTTCATCAATGCCTTTAGGGAGGTACTTACAAATCATCAACCAACAAGTTTCTTACATCGATGAGATTTGAAATCATGACCTCATGGCCATAAGTTAAATCTTTAACCAATTCAACCAACCTTTGTTGGCAGTGAAGACTAGTGTTGATTTTATATAACCATCCACCAACAAGTTTCTCACATCGGTGGGATTTGAAATCGTGACCTCATGGTCACAAGTTAAATCTTTAACTAATTGAACTAACTTTTGTTGGCAGTGAAGACTAGTGTCGATTTTATGTAACCTTGCATAAGTTGTGATGGAATGAGCATATATGTTGAGGATATGGCCAGATTAAGACTCTAGGAATCATTATATCGATGGCAGAACCTATTTTCTAACTAATTTTGGAAAGCTTACATTAAATTGAAAATTCTATTTTATAAGCGAATATGAGATTTTCTCGATACATTTCTCTTTTAAATTCTTTTCAAAGTGATGACACTAATTTATTTTATGAAAGACTTTAATTCTGTTTAAAGTTTAAAAAGAAAAAGGAATTAATATGTTCAAATTTAATCTTTTAGAAAATAAAGTTTTTAAGTATTTAAAAATTAGAATAGTAGCTACTCTTGAAATAATAAATGATCCCTTTTGAAATGGAAATTTGTTTTGGGCTCTTTAAAGAAAAAAATGAATAACCACTCTTAAAAATAGTTGTCTTGAACTTTTAAAGGGACTTGTCTTGAAAAGAGAAACATTTTGACATACTAAGAAATGATATTTTAGGAAGCTTGGATACTTAATTTAGTATGTTATGATTTTTTTAAGACATGATTTATACATACACTAGTTAGGACTCTAATGAATATGACAAGATATAATTTAAGTTTTGTAAATGTCCAGCTTTTGAGGAAGACTCTGTTGTGTTTCTAAAATGACCCTTAAGTGATTTTGAAAATTAAGTATCTAAAAGCTTCAACCAACATGAAAAGCAATGTAAGATATGCACCATAAAATATTAAAAAGGAAAGAGTTATGTTGCCTATGGACAGACAAAAGAACCTGATGATGCATCGTAGGTGGTTTGATTATAAGTCTTGATGTGAGAGAGTGTGAAGGGGTGGCTTAGATTACCAGGGTAGCTCCCCTTTGACGGGTGCCTTCACAACAAGCTTGGCTCACTTTGATTAGACTCCAAGTTCTTACCACGTCAGTAAAGCTATTAATGTTCCACGAGGGCAACTTTTATAATCCTAACTTTTAGAATAACGTCAACTCCTTGCTAGCAAAGTGTAAATAAAACTTACGAGCTCACATGCATGGATTTAAGATGGTGTGATAAAAAAGTTAGGCATACATGCATACATGAACATTTTCACATGTGTGGTTGTTATATGGATTGTGAATAATGATCGGTGATGTTTGTAGAAACCTATTATTTTTATGCATCGCTTGCTTATTGTAACACCCTCGGTTAGATAAGACAAATCCTTCTGTAGGTTCATCCTATTTAACTGAGAGTGTTAACAGTTTTTAGAAAAAGTGAATATTTTTTTTATATAAAATAATGGCATATCAGTGGAAGCAATATTATATAGATCACATAGTCATTCACAAACTGCAAGTAATTGTACTCTTAACAGAATGGGGCACGCAGGCACCCTTAAATATTATACAGTCATCCATCAATATTCAGATACTTATATTCTATTTAAGGAGCGTTCTCATTTGGTTCAGCATATTGCTGTTCTTCATACTCAGGTTCTTGATTTCCTAATTCTTCTGAAAATTGTCAACAGTAAGGGTGAGTATAACCCAAGACCCTGATTGGTTAATCCAGTGCGGACATAATCCAGTTAACAAATAATATCACATAGTTCATACAATTAGCATATTTATAACAATCAAGCATGTCGTCATGAAAATGCATGAATTGAATTTATTATGATTTATCTTTGATTAAGTCTCATGATGCATGTGGGCCCAATAAATCGATTTTTCTTCATCTCATTCTTTGGAATATCTCCATTCCAATCATCTAGAGCGATCAGGGTCCGCCCAAGTTCCATATGGTACAAATGAACTCATTGGTTCTCATCATTGATTTAAATATTTTTTTTGGAACTTGGATCCCTACGATCATAGTTACACTCCATCATTTAGTCAAAGTACACTAGAATTGCATCGTCTCACCCGGCTATCAGGCGCGACTCTGATGCCATTGGGTTGCCGTTCCAGTTGTACTCCCAAGATTCTTCATGGAGATCGAACGTGAGTGTCCTCCACTGTACCAAGTGTATGCTCTAGAGGTTTTTCTTCTTCAAAAATATTTTCATGATGCGAAATGCATTTATTTTATCAATTGATTCCTTGGGTATCTTATGTGTTTCCAGTCTCATCATATCATTCCCAAGTTCTTTGAATTCCATCAATTATTTAAACATTGTAAGATATCCGTTTATTATTTTAGAAATATATCTATTATATCTTGGTTAAAATTATATTCTTCATAAAGAGTAAAATAACATATTCTTTATGTAATTACTCATAATTAAGACGTTAACAATGTTAATAACAATAAAACTAACAATAATAATAACAATATTAAGATTGATAATAATTAGAATAATAATAATAATAGAATAAGAATGATAATAATAATTATAACTTCCCAATAATTTTAAAAAAAATGTTTAAGAATAGTTTCTAAATGAAAATCCAAGCGAAAAACACTAAAAACATAGTTTTCCGAGTGAAACAAGGGTAAATCCGAGTGAAATAAGTATGATTCCGAGTGGAATCATACTGAGAAGGGTTTTCCAAACGATCTGGCTAAAAATTCGAGTGAAATTACACTGGAAAACTGTTTTCCGACTGGAACAAGTTTGGGTCCGAGTGAAAATGAACTGGAAGGCTGTTTTCCGACTGAAAAAGGTTTGATTCCGAGTGAAAATGAGTTTTCCGCATGAAATAACTATGAATCCGAATGAAATAAAACTGAGCAGAGTTTACTAAATGAAATTAATATGTTTTCCGAGTGAAACAGAAACTGAAAAGTATTTTCTTAATGAAATAACTTAAATTCTGAGTGAAATAAATTTCTGAATGAATTAAAATATAATTTTCGAGTGGAATCAGTAAGAAAGAGTTTCATGAGTGAAAATGTTGGTGAAACCGAGTAAAAATGAATTTTTGAGTGTAACAAAATATGATTCCGAGTGACATCAGTCTCAAAGAAGTTTTCTGAGTGAAATCAATATAAGTTCCAAGTGAAATATGTTTAAGGAAGAGTTTTCCGAGTAAATTGAGCTGGGAAAGATGTTGTCCGAATGGAAATAGACTGGGAAAAGTTTTAAGGTTACTTCTTCCGAGTGAAATTATTGAAAAGGGTTCTGAGTAAAAGATAATTATGTTTTCTGAGTGAAATAACTTAAACTCTGAGTAAAAAAACGAGTTTCTGAGTGAAATCAAGTATGATTCCGAGTGGAATCAATATGAAAAGAGTTTCCTGAGTAAAAGTGTTTACGAGTCCGAGTGAAAATAAGTCTCTGAGTGAAATAACTATGTTTTCCGAGTGATATCAACTGGGAAGATGCTGTCCGAGTGGAAATAAACTAGAAAAAGTTCTCTGAGTGAAATTAGGTTGTTTACCGAGTGAAGAATTGTTCTATCAGAATGAAATACATTTAGTTAAGGTTGAATCCGATTGAAACTAAGCAAACCGAGTTGTTATAGATGTAAAACCGGTCGGATTAACATAAAACAGAACCTGTTATCATTAAATCCATCTTCTATTCATAATTTTTCACTGGAAATCACACGGTACCCATGATGCTTAGTATTTTCAGTCCAATACAGTTCATATCATTTCACAATTCATCACTGATTATATGCATTTAATAACAAATATATATATATAAATACAAATAATAACAATTAAGGCATTTAATTCACACAACACTGAATCTGTCCTGGAAAGGTGAGGAACAAGTTCCTTAACCCTTTCCTTCACTCGGTTTTCCCACAGAGCACCCAAGAATATACCCCCTTACCTTTATGGAGCTCCTGGAGGAGGAGAAGAGGTTCCCTTTCACTGTCCTGCACGAATTTCGAGTGAAACAGAAGAGAAAAGAGAGAGAAAGTAACTTGTAGGAAGAAGAATGATGGAGGTGTGTTTCGTGTATGTGTTCTCTAAGAGTCCTTGTGCTGGTTTAAATAAGGAGTGGGCTGCTAAGTGGAAAACTAAATGGGGAACAGCTTTTATGAGTGGGCTGCTAGTGGAGTGTTAATGGAGTGGCAGTGGAGATTTAAATAAGGAGATATGCTGAGTCAGTGCCCATTTCTGGCCGCCCACTAGCTATAATGTGCATGATTGAATTAAAATAATCATTAAAAGACAAAATTGAAGTCAATACGCACAACTGACACTGAATACCGAGTGAAAATTCCACTCGGTTAACCACTATGCCGACTGGAATTCTTCTTCCGAGCCAACAAATACAAGGCTCGCTTGAGCGTGGCTTGCTCGCTTGAGCGAAGTAGAGAAATATGCATCAGGGGTCCTTCTCGCTCAAGCGAAATCCGACTCGCTTGAGCGAGTCAGCCAATCCTCACTCGGCATTCCCATGAAACCGACTCATTTTTCCCATCATTCACTTGGTAATTCACCCCCACACCGACTCCTAATTTGCTTGGCCTTTCACTCGGTATTATATCCCAAATCTGAGTCATTTCTGATGGTTCTTACTCGGTTAAATCATTCCAAGCCTAGTCCTTTCTCACTCGGTAATGTACTTCAAAAACCGACTCCCTTTCATTTCTTTCCTATCATTCTTCTACTCGAAATTTTCATTCCAAATCCGAATCTCTACATACACTGTACCACTCGGTAAAACTCATCCACTTACTCGGAATACTACTTCCCATACCACTCGGTGTATTTAACTTCAACACAATTGGGAATGTACTTCACATTCATCACTCGACATAGACTTACATTTCTCACTCAGAGAATACACTTTCCTTCCCTTGGAAGTTTACTCAGTTCCATACTTCCACTCAGGAAAGTCACACGTAAGATCCACTCGGAAATAAGGGTTTTCTCACTTGGAATTCATAAACCTTCTTCACTCGGGTTATCACTCAATCAAATACCACTCGATATGTATTTATTCACTCGGGTGAGTTAATTCCCACTCGGACTTGTTCTGAGTCTCATCCACTCATGATTTAGAATCTCATTCACTCGGTTTAGGTACATCATTCACTTAGAATATATTCCCAATCAAAAACCATTATTACAACCCTTCCCTCAGAAGGGATTCACTCGGATTTTACCACTCAGGAGTATTTAAATTCTTCCCCACTCATTTTTCACTCGGATACTCATCTCTTAGGTACAAATACACTATCCTTCCTCAAAATGTGTTTCAATCGGAATCCTTTAAGGTCTTTATCACTCGGAAAAAGAGTCATAAACATAGCCTCACCCAATAATGGCTCTAAACCTTATATATTCTACTCGGATTGGGCTCCCATTTCTATATTCCACTCGGAATTCCATATTTTCAGAGAGGTTTTGCTCGGAAATGGAAGTACTTGGCAAAGTTTGACTCAGAAACAAAGAATCAAGGGTGTTTTGACTCGGAATTTTCACCTAGAAGTGGTTTTCTTGTACACGCTTCACTCCAAATGTCCCCGAGGCCAAAATTCCACTCGGTAATATCCCTCTCAGTCATGTTTTACTCGGTCAACATAACTTTACACTCAGAACTTTATCCCTCACTCGGATTTTCTTTTCTGTCACTCGGATTTTCTCTCTGTCACTCGGAACAGAGCCTTTTTCACTTGGATTTTTGCATAATTTCTCTAATGGTCCATATAAATTCCATAATTACATATAAAAATGACATTACAGACCATCTACAGGGCATTTATTCACTTATTACTACTTACAGACCTTCTAAACTTCAATTTTTACTAAATAAGACTGCTACTAAAAATAGGGATGTTACATTCTCCTCTCCTTTTGGGAATTTCGTCCCGAAATTCATGGTTGGAATAATTGAGAGTACAATCCTCTAATCTTTTTCCTCAATTTCCCAAGTAGTGTCCCTATCATTTAACTGACTCCAAACTACTTTGACCAAAGAGATTTCCTTCCGTCTTAGCTGTTTGAGACGTCAGTCAACAATCTTTACCGATAATGCTTCAAAGGTAAGATTTTCCTCCAGAACAAACTGATTAGGACTTAGAACATAATCAGGGCCTAGTACATATTTGCGAAGTTGAGAAACATGAAAGACATTATGGAGGTTTGATAGAGCATTGCAGTACGCATTGGTTTCTATCTTTTGCGGAATCTGATAAGGTCCTACGTATCTGGGACTTAACTTCTTAGCCTTTATAGCTCTTCCTATTCTAGTGGTAGGGTAACTTCGAGAATTACTTACTACTAATATACCATTATAAGGCATCATTCTCCAAAATTCATTATCAAGTCCTAAACTTGTCTAAATCCAATTTACACGTTTGTATTAGGCTTCGGGAATTCCTCTCCTAAAACCAAGATTCTTTAAATCTTAATGCTCTAACCACACCTAACAATAACAATACTATGATTCCTTAGCCTTAAGACCTCCAATTCATCACATAAATCATTTAATCATCACTAAAATTTATTCAAACTCACTATAAACCTCTAGGTTTCATCTAAAATCATCACCAATTCAACTATGGCTTACCTATTCATTAACTCAAGTATCTTAATCCACTATCAATGGTTTGCAACTATTTTATTTTTTTTAACATCATCATAACATCAATAGTCTAAATTAATTCCTCCAATTACATACTTATTTATATACACTCCTTTCCCAATCCTCAATAATCAACACCTAATGCCTCAGATATTCATTTCCTCATATATAATCATTCTAGAGTATTCAAAGCCATTAAAACCATCAACTTAGTTTAAAATCCTCAAATCACTACACTTAGGGTTTTTCATCAAATTCAATGATCATTACTAATAATCACCAATCTTTATTATTAACAAAACCCATACAGACATTATCATGGGTTTTCACTAAAATCATTTTTTTCCTAACATTATTACTCATTTCCTTAAATCCTAGAGTTAGGGTTCCACTAAAATCAAATAATTACCATTAACAACTATCATCTTCCATCTCAAATCTTGAAATTTTCGTATACCACTTCACATCCATCCTAAAACACACATAAGTATATCCTACCTTTTGGGTCTTGCATGAAAATGGTTCCTATTTCTAAATCCATTCATAAGGTATTTTCCTAGCCATATAGAAATCAAAACCTAAGACCAAAAATATCAAAAGAGTAGAGAATTTTACCTTAAGCTCCAAGCTATCCCAAGCTCCAAGCTATCCCAAGTCCTAGCATGTACACAAAAATGAAGGGAGAATAGGGAAATAAATGATATCTTGATCCATCATTAAAACGCTTCTCGTTTTATAACAAACAGGATTTCTGTTCGAGCTTAATACTAACTCCAAAAATTATTCCGAATGTAGATTCAGATTCTCAATTGTATTCTTAATAGCCCTGACCAATTGGTATCTCAATCGGAGATACTTGGTCCAATACTCAGATTCTAACTGGGTCTTATTTTAACTCTTAAAGTCCTAATAATATTTGACGGATTTCCTGTCGTAGCCCTCCTTCGAATTGGGTAAGATCGTTCAGCTGAAAGTTAGCTAGTCCTTGGCTCTACCTAGTAGAGTATGGGATAATTCTTGATGTCTTATCGTCTCCACGATTTGAGTGAGAAGTTCCTCCATATCATGATCATTGTCTTTGTGAGTCATTAGGAAATTATTGAAAAAAAATATCAAAAAGGGTTCAGGGTATATGTTATGTGGAGAATTCCATATAGGAAATCTAGTCTTAGGTGTTTGATGGACTGTTTTAATATTTCTATCAGAGTACGTGGAAACCTAATGGTCCACTCCCCAACCTTAATGAATCGACTATGCTCTGATACCACCTTTGTAACACCCTCGGTTAGATAAGACAAATCCTTCTGTAGGTTCATCCTATTTAACTGAGAGTGTTAACAGTTTTTAGAAAAAGTGAATATTTTTTTTTATATAAAATAATGGCATATTAGTGGAAGCAATATTATATAGATCACATAGTCATTCACAAACTGCAAGTAATTGTACTCTTAACAGAATGGGGCACGCAGGCACCCTTAAATATTATACAGTCATCCGTCAATATTCAGATACTTATATTCTATTTAAGAAGCGTTCTCATTTGGTTCAGCATATTGCTGTTCTTCATACTCAGGTTCTTGATTTCCTAATTCCTCTGAAAATTGTCAACAGTAAGGGTGAGTATAACCCAAGACCCTGATTGGTTAATCCGGTGCGGACATAATCCAGTTAACAAATAATATCACATAGTTCATACAATTAGCATATTTATAACAATCAAGCATGTCATCATGAAAATGCATGAATTGAATTTATTATGATTTATCTTTGATTAAGTCTCATGATACATGTGGGCCCAATAAATCGATTTTTCTTCATCTCATTCTTTGGAATATCTCCATTCCAATCATCTAGAGCGATCAGGGTCCGCCCAAGTTCCATATGGTACAAATGAACTCATTGGTTCTCATCATTGATTTAAATATTTTTTTTGGAACTTGGATCCCTACGATCATAGTTACACTCCGTCATTTAGTCAAAGTACACTAGAATTGCATCGTCTCACCCGGCTATCAGGTGCGACTCTGATGCCATTGGGTTGCCGTTCCAGTTGTACTCCCAAGATTCTTCATGGAGATCGAACGTGAGTGTCCTCCACTGTACCAAGTGTATGCTCTAGAGGTTTTTCTTCTTCAAAAATATTTTCATGATGCGAAATGCATTTATTTTATCAATTGATTCCTTGGGTATCTTATGTGTTTCCAGTCTCATCATATCATTCCCAAGTTCTTTGAATTCCATCAATTATTTAAACATTGTAAGATATCCGTTTATTATTTTAGAAATATATCTATTATATCTTGGTTAAAATTATATTCTTCATAAAGAGTAAAATAATATATTCTTTATGTAATTACTCATAATTAAGACGTTAACAATGTTAATAACAATAAAACTAACAATAATAATAACAATATTAAGATTGATAATAATTAGAATAATAATAATAATAATAGAATAAGAATGATAATAATAATTATAACTTCCCAATAATTTTAAAAAAAATGTTTAAGAATAGTTTCTAAATGAAAATCCAAGCGAAAAACACTAAAAACATAGTTTTCCGAGTGAAACAAGGGTAAATCCGAGTGAAATAAGTATGATTCCGAGTGGAATCATACTGAGAAGGGTTTTCCAAACGATCTGGCTAAAAATCCGAGTGAAATTACACTGGAAAACTATTTTCCGACTGGAACAAGTTTGGGTCCGAGTGAAAATGAACTGGAAGGCTGTTTTCCGACTGAAAAAGGTTTGATTCCGAGTGAAAATGAGTTTTCCGCATGAAATAACTATGAATCCGAATGAAATAAAACTGAGCAGAGTTTACTAAATGAAATTAATATGTTTTCCGAGTGAAACAGAAACTGAAAAGTATTTTCTTAATGAAATAACTTAAATTCTGAGTGAAATAAATTTCTGAATGAATTAAAATATAATTTCCGAGTGGAATCAGTAAGAAAGAGTTTCATGAGTGAAAATGTTGGTGAAACCGAGTAAAAATGAATTTATGAGTGTAACAAAATATGATTCCGAGTGACATCAGTCTCAAAGAAGTTTTCTGAGTGAAATCAATATAAGTTCCAAGTGAAATATGTTTAAGGAAGAGTTTTCCGAGTAAATTGAGCTTGGAAAGATGTTGTCCGAATGGAAATAGACTGGGAAAAGTTTTAAGGTTACTTCTTCCGAGTGAAATTATTGAAAAGGGTTCTGAGTAAAAGATAATTATGTTTTCTGAGTGAAATAACTTAAACTCTGAGTAAAAAAACGAGTTTTTGAGTGAAATCAAGTATGATTCCAAGTGGAATCAATATGAAAAGAGTTTCCTGAGTAAAAGTGTTTACGAGTCCGAGTGAAAATAAGTCTCTGAGTGAAATAACTATGTTTTCCGAGTGATATCAACTGGGAAGATGCTGTCCGAGTGGAAATAAACTAGAAAAAGTTCTCTGAGTGAAATTAGGTTGTTTACCGAGTGAAGAATTGTTCTATCAGAATGAAATACATTTAGTTAAGGTTGAATCCGATTGAAACTAAGCAAACCGAGTTGTTATAGATGTAAAACCGGTCGGATTAACATAAAACAGAACCTGTTATCATTAAATCCATCTTCTATTCATAATTTTTCACTGGAAATCACACGGTACCCATGATGCTTAGTATTTTCAGTCCAATACAGTTCATATCATTTCACAATTCATCACTGATTATATGCATTTAATAACAAATATATATATATAAATACAAATAATAACAATTAAGGCATTTAATTCACACAACACTGAATCTGTCCTGGAAAGGTGAGGAACAAGTTCCTTAACCCTTTCCTTCACTCGGTTTTCCCACAGAGCACCCAAGAATATACCCCCTTACCTTTATGGAGCTCCTGGAGGAGGAGAAGAGGTTCCCTTTCACTGTCCTGCACGAATTTCGAGTGAAACAGAAGAGAAAAGAGAGAGAAAGTAACTTGTAGGAAGAAGAATGATGGAGGTGTGTTTCGTGTATGTGTTCTCTAAGAGTCCTTGTGCTGGTTTAAATAAGGAGTGGGCTGCTAAGTGGAAAACTAAATGGGGAACAGCTTTTATGAGTGGGCTGCTAGTGGAGTGTTAATGGAGTGGCAGTGGAGATTTAAATAAGGAGATATGCTGAGTCAGTGCCCATTTCTGGCCGCCCACTAGCTATAATGTGCATGATTGAATTAAAATAATCATTAAAAGACAAAATTGAAGTCAATACGCACAACTGACACTGAATACCGAGTGAAAATTCCACTCGGTTAACCACTATGCCGACTGGAATTCTTCTTCCGAGCCAACAAATACAAGGCTCGCTTGAGCGTGGCTTGCTCGCTTGAGCGAAGTAGAGAAATATGCATCAGGGGTCCTTCTCGCTCAAGCGAAATCCGACTCGCTTGAGCGAGTCAGCCAATCCTCACTCGGCATTCCCATGAAACCGACTCATTTTTCCCATCATTCACTTGGTAATTCACCCCCACACCGACTCCTAATTTGCTTGGCCTTTCACTCGGTATTATATCCCAAATCTGAGTCATTTCTGATGGTTCTTACTCGGTTAAATCATTCCAAGCCTAGTCCTTTCTCACTCGGTAATGTACTTCAAAAACCGACTCCCTTTCATTTCTTTCCTATCATTCTTCTACTCGAAATTTTCATTCCAAATCCGAATCTCTACATACACTGTACCACTCGGTAAAACTCATCCACTTACTCGGAATACTACTTCCCATACCACTCGGTGTATTTAACTTCAACACAATTGGGAATGTACTTCACATTCATCACTCGACATAGACTTACATTTCTCACTCAGAGAATACACTTTCCTTCCCTTGGAAGTTTACTCAGTTCCATACTTCCACTCAGGAAAGTCACACGTAAGATCCACTCGGAAATAAGGGTTTTCTCACTTGGAATTCATAAACCTTCTTCACTCGGGTTATCACTCAATCAAATACCACTCGATATGTATTTATTCACTCGGGTGAGTTAATTCCCACTCGGACTTGTTCTGAGTCTCATCCACTCATGATTTAGAATCTCATTCACTCGGTTTAGGTACATCATTCACTTAGAATATATTCCCAATCAAAAACCATTATTACAACCCTTCCCTCAGAAGGGATTCACTCGGATTTTACCACTCAGGAGTATTTAAATTCTTCCCCACTCATTTTTCACTCGGATACTCATCTCTTAGGTACAAATACACTATCCTTCCTCAAAATGTGTTTCAATCGGAATCCTTTAAGGTCTTTATCACTCGGAAAAAGAGTCATAAACATAGCCTCACCCAATAATGGCTCTAAACCTTATATATTCTACTCGGATTGGGCTCCCATTTCTATATTCCACTCGGAATTCCATATTTTCAGAGAGGTTTTGCTCGGAAATGGAAGTACTTGGCAAAGTTTGACTCAGAAACAAAGAATCAAGGGTGTTTTGACTCGGAATTTTCACCTAGAAGTGGTTTTCTTGTACACGCTTCACTCCAAATGTCCCCGAGGCCAAAATTCCACTCGGTAATATCCCTCTCAGTCATGTTTTACTCGGTCAACATAACTTTACACTCGGAACTTTATCCCTCACTCGGATTTTCTTTTCTGTCACTCGGATTTTCTCTCTGTCACTCGGAACAGAGCCCTTTTCACTCGGATTTTTGCATAATTTCTCTAATGGTCCATATAAATTCCATAATTACATATAAAAATGACATTACAGACCATCTACAGGGCATTTATTCACTTATTACTACTTACAGACCTTCTAAACTTCAATTTTTACTAAATAAGACTGCTACTAAAAATAGGGATGTTACACTTATTGGTATATTTTATTTCTTACCCTTTACTTATGTTTGTTTTGTTTGTGATTGGATCAATGGTATATGTAGAAGTTAAGCATAATAGGATTTCCACATAAGCTTGGCATCCACACTTAACCATATAAAGATTAGTTGATATGGTGGTACCTGTGGGGACAATGAAAACATCATTTGTGTGATTCATGGCGATTAAATTTAATAAGGTCATACCAAGTATTTGACACACCTAGAGCCTTCTCGGTTCTTGATAAGTCTAGGTTAGTCTTAGGCTCAGTGAAGAGGGAAAATGAGTAATATAATCTATACTTGGTGGCAGGAGATCTAGTGTCAAGGTTCTGACCCACTGTGAGTGACAATAAAGTAGTCTTTGTTTCTGATGGTTCAGAGTCAGACTTAGAATGAGGGGTTGAATAAGTCTTAGACTCTTTTTGTAGAAATTTAAACCTTTAATGCACAGGTAATCAAACTTATAAAGCAAACTTGAAAGGAGCAAAGAGAGGAGAAGAGATAACACCAAGAATTTATACTAGTTCACTTCCAACACAGAAGCTACGTCTAGTCCCTTCTAACTTGAAGGATTTCCACTATTGTAAAATCTCCTTTAATTTAACAACACAAGAATTGTGCCATAAGTATTCTTGACTCTAGTGACTCTTGTCTTAAACTCAAGTATTCTTTCAAAAGCCTCTTCAGGCCACAACTGTTTCCTAGTGAAACTAAAGGCTGGTAACTCACCAGGCTCATACACAATAATTGATTTATAATAAAGAGTGTAAAGTTTCTCACAAAACTTAGTGTATAGAGAGTGTACAATAATGAATAAATACAATAAGTAAAGAAAGACAAGAGACCAAGATCAGCTAGAGGCAGAACAACAAAGAAGGCCTTTATCTTAGAGAAGCTTAAGAAGAGATTAGAGAGTTTTGATCTCAGAGAATGATTCTTGTTGATAAGCTATTTATCCCTTCTGAAAATAGATTTCTTCAAGTATATATAGGTCATTTAAGATGACAGTTGATGATCTAGAAAAGAGATATAGACGTTGGAAATCCTTTAAAGGAGTTTTGCTTGAACGCAAGTACTAGACTTTTAATAACTGGGAGCAAAGAACTTTGTTACTTTTCATGAATATGGTGTTCCTTAAGATATTCAATGAATAAAGCTAATTATTGGCTTTCTTTCTTCTAGTAAACACGCAGAGACTAATGTTTTAATTCTTTTGAATCTTCCTAACACATAAGCTGACTTGATTTAGCTTTTCTAAAATATACAGAGTTGTTACGTTAAGTTCCTGAAAAACTACATTGGTTGCTTTGCTAATTGTCTTTTACCCTTTTTGATGATAAGCATATTCTTCTTGATAAGGGCTTGATTTCCAAGGCATCATCAAAGGTTTTAGAACGTTGTATGATTTATACTTTGGAGTAATGTTCAAGTTGCAAGTTCTTGATGCTCAAAAGGTCTAAGGTCTGATTGGTTGATATGCTTAGAGACTTCTTGAACCAGACTTTTTAGATTGAGTCTAAAATTTGATTTTTGATGTATCAGACTTTTGATTTTATGGACTCCCTATTTCTTTTGTAACTTGTGTACCTAGTATATATTTCATGAGACACTTAGATAATCAAGTTAGATCATACATAAGCAGACTTCATTTACTTTTAATAGATTGATGTATGTTATTAACAAATCTTGAGGTCTGGTTATTATGACGTAGCTTGGGGTCTAGTCAAGTAATATTATTAACTTCTTTTTTCAAACCAGACTTGTTCTCAACAGTTTGTTTTGTTATTGGACTACTCAAAGACCATAGAGTTCCCTTACCTTTTTGGACATATGGATGCTAGTGACAAAAGTTAGAGTTGAGTATGTATTTATGTATTTTTAATTTGTGATGGATAATTGTATAAGATGATTTAAATGTTTGGCATTGGTGACCTCGTGTTCTCAAAAAATATTATAAATATATTATAAAGATGTAATTCAAGAAATATTTTAAATGTACATGTTACATTATGTTTATGATTGAAATATGACTAATATGTGTCAATAATTTTAATGTTACACAATAATGGAACATTAGGATCATCCTCATTATCAAAAGAGAAAAATGGCGTTATGTTTAAGATATGTAAAGTTGGCCAGTAACCGACAATGTTACAATATTTTACATTAGAGTGTCATCCTCAGCTTCTAACAACTCCCGATGTGTATATCTCTATTAAGAATAAAATGGAGAAATGGATTGGTATGGGATAGTTAGAGTGAACCCATTTATTGATGAAGAGACAATTAGGAAACAATATAAAAAGTTGGCATTAACTCTTCACCATAAGAAAAACAATTTTTTAGGCATAGAGAGTGAATTCAACCTTGTTTCAAAGGCATGGAGTTCATGATCATTTAAGGCCAAAAAACTAGCATATAACTAGCATAAAAGGTTAAAAGGATTTCAACATAATGCTCTCAACAATGTTAAAGAGAATACGAGGGAGGCCCATAAGTTACTACATGGGAGATGAGTTATATATGTAAAGGGTCTGATGGTTTTTTTAGTCATGTTGAAAATCCTGCAAAACAGATAAGGAAGAAAATATTCATAAAAAGAGTTATTTAAAGATTAAACATATATATAAGTATAGCCATTGTAATGAGATAAGGCAATGATAAGTTTTGTTATGATCTTTTCCCCTATAAAGGGTTGGGCAGCTTCAGGCTGAGTTTACATAAGATGAGTTTCAAATTATAGAACTCAACCTCATCTCGTAGGTTTTCCTTTGATTTCTAAAAAACATGTGTGAATCTCATGTTAAAAATATACATTAGGAGCCTATATAGAACGCATCACTTTGAATAAGGCATTTATGTTAAATGGTTTAACAACCTTTATTAATCCTTGGAATAGTAGGTCAAGATGAGAATTATTCCTAAATTGTCCATAATCAAGTATTTATATGGGGACATGTAAATACTTTAAGACTAGTGTGTAAGTGTACTAATGATCCAATCTTATATATCATAGATATGAATGATATCAAGTCTTCACATAGGTTTACATTAAGAGTAGTAGTATACTGGATAAACCCATCATAAGAATGTCACATGAATCGTTACACAAATGTCATAAACAGTTCTCAATGCAATAATGGTATATGTGGTCCTTTGACCTGAAGTTGCTATCAATGTTATCAAAACCAGACCAGACCAGTCAGTTGGACTAGGAACTGGGACCTCAATCAGTCTGGAACTGACATAAAACGGGTTACTTATTAAACCGGTCAAAACTAAGTAAACCGGTCAAAAAACTGGTTTGCAATATAATTTTTTATATTTTATAAATTCTTTTAGTGCAATTTTCTATAAAACCACACTAATAGAACCTATACACTAGATAAAATTGACATCTTTTTTATTTTACTTGGTTTGGACTAGTGTGTTTTTGGACCTTTTAAGCATGTTATGGTAGGATGTGTACTATTTTGAACCTTTCTTACTATGTAATATTTTAATGGTAATGTATTTATTGAATTTATTTTATAACTAGTATATTATTTTGATAAAATCAATTATTATTTAATATATATAATAATAATTTATTATTACCGGTTCGACCAGTGACCCTTGAACCGGTGCCTCCATCGATTCAATGATCAGTGTGGTTCTGAAAACATTGGTCACTACAATTCATACATGAGGAGTTTGTTGTTATAATGCAATCAATCGTCATTTGTAATAAGGTAATTATAAATGTTATAATTAGGTAGTGAGCAAATCATGTAGAGGGATGTGAGTGATGTACGCGAGATTTATTTCTCCTATGTGATAGTAGTAATATCTATAGGCCACTTGATATGGTGAGACTTAAGAAAATGCATGGTCATGCTAGGAAAATAAATGTTGCATATTTATTTAAGAAAAGTCTACTCAGGTATCAAGTAAAATGAATTAGGCAATATAAGGATGATGATGACCATGCCTTGGTCCTAATTAGATATCATGAAAAAAGGACCAAACATATAAAGTTTATCACTTATAGGTTACTTTGATATTTATATTTAGATAATAATGTATGTTAGAGTAAAGTCTAAACTCATGTTTGAGCAGTTTGAACCTCATGTAATTTGTTAATAATACACATCAAGACTCTCAGCTAAAATGAAGTATATACAGTTTGTGTGCTTTACAATTCTGTTGAAGTGTGCTAGGAGTCCGTAGAGCTCCATTTGCAAAAGAAAGGGGGAGTCTGTTAGAATCAATTTGTTTCTGAAATAAAGAAGTCTATACTCACCCAAGCTTCAATAGTTCGAGTCTTTTGGTGCCTTAAGACCTTCAGGTGATTGCTCTTCAGACCTTGAGAAGATCTGTGACTCTTCGAGTTCTTATCAAATAATCTTTCCTTACTCAAAATGAAGTTGTATGAACTTTTTCTGAACTCTCTGGAGCTATCATCAAAAAGGCAATCAACAAAAAAGTTAAAGACTTTATCATGCTGATCAAGAAAAATGCCTCATATATCTCAAGATGTCAAAAAGCTGTATTTAGTCAGAACGAATAGCCTAAGGTCAACTGCTATAGAGCGTACATGCTTTCCTAAAGTAAATAAGCAAAAAGGATCTTTTGTTGAAAACTTTGGTAGTTGCCCAGATAAGGAAACTTCTCTGAAGCATGTGTCTGCGCTCATTGACAGCACAATCATTAAGAGACCAACATCCTTACAAGCTGAATCAATGGATATTTTTCAAAAGGACTATATATACAAGAAGCTTTTGAAAACAAGACAGTTACGCTATTTTAACTTACTATTTAAACATTCTCTTGTTTTCTCTTTAGAAACCTAAGTCTGTAAGACATTTCTTGAAAGTTTCTAAGTTCTTGTATTCACTACTAAAGTCCTCTTTGTAGTTCTACTTAGTGCAGACTATGACTTATAGTAGTTGTAGCTTAGTGTACCTTGTAATCATTTCATATCTTTGTACACTGAGTTATTTGATTGTAACGTTAAACACTCTCTTTACCATCACTGTGTACATTCTGGTGTGTTGCCAGAATTTGTTAGTGTTGGGAAACACTATGGTCTGAAGAGGCTTTTGGAAGAATACTTGGGTTTTTAGCCAGGAGTGGCTAGTGTCAAGAATACTTGGGTTTAAGTCAGAAGTGGCTGGAGTCAAGAATACTATTGCACTAGGCTGGTGCTGTAACACCCCTTTATATACACAAGATATTTATATTCTTATTGTTTTAAAAAACTTTAGAAATATATATATATATATATATATATCATTCCTTATCTCGCGTATACAAGGACATATATATATACCTGATTTCCTTTGAATATTGAAAGTAAAAAAATTTTGTCTTTCAATATTTGTCCATAATGGCAAAATAAATTTATAAAAATCATAAGTGATAAAAGATTATAGTATTATATCTGAATGATAAGGTTTATCAAAGTTTAACCTTTACCTTGTTAAGTTATCCAACTTGATATTGTAATAAGGTAAACTAAAACTAAATTATACCTCTACTATGATTGTGACCAATCATTTCCTAGTCCTCGAACCATATGGTTTTGGAATCTTACTCTTGCCATGTCTCTTCACCTATCCGATTAAGAATGAGACCACTTTACGCTCTTGTAATTACATCTTTTCATCTTGGACTACTAGCTATATATCAACATAGCATATATTTTGAAGACAAATTTAAACAAGAAAGAGTAAGAAACAGAATAGAATACTTTACAGATAAGACATAAGCACAAGGGTTTTCACAAACTAATATAATAATATCAGTCATAATCTCATACGCAATCAATTATGAATGAAGGGTTTTCATAAACATAATAATTATACTTTCATTCACAACCACCCACATAGAATGCCACACTCACATGAATGTTATGCAATGCTTTTAATGCTACTATCTCATTCAATTTATGCATGTGGGCCCTTAAAGTTTTAATTTACATTAGGCCAACCAAGAGTTTACACTGTTCCATAATTCCGGAATAAATACCTTTATGGTGTATAAATAGCTTAACTGGCATGGAAACACTTAGAGACTAGTCAGACTGAGAAGACTTTTATTGTGAAAGTACCTGACACTAGGGAGCGACCCCAGGTCCCCTAAAGTACCCTTTCACACCCTCTTATCCCAAGGTTCACATCTAAACCTCCTCTAATGTATCCTCAGTTTCTATAATCCGTCCCCAGGCAACATCATATCTTATTTCTCTTTATTGATTCATGATGCATAAACTACTCGCGTATTTAATTGGTTAAAACTTTTAGAAACTCAATTAATAAACACCATAACGGTTTATTACATCATTTCAATAAACTGTACCTTTCCATAATTTCTCATCTGCATTTCTGTTATATAGAAATAAATTATGTATAGCTTCTGAATTCAAATCTCACTAAAAATTGAGTTTCTAAGCCTTAAATATCTCAAAATTTTCTCATAGAAAACTTCACATATTTACATAATCTTTCTCAAATTGAATCCTAAAAAGATCGGCTAAGAAATCTTAATTATATCAAAATATCCTTTAGTTATTATATTGGAGAAAATCAAAATAATTTACTTTAAAATTCTAATTTTAGTAAAAGAAATTAATTCTTAAAATTATTAAAAAATACTTAAAACTATAAATTTTTCTTTCATTCAAGAATTAACTATCTTAACCTTTTTATAAATTAATTTTCATAAAATAGTTTCTTTCTAAAATGAATATTTGAATTTTATCCTAAATATTAAAAATAAAGTTGATGAAAATGTTTTTTTAAGAAGGAATAAAAGACTAAGGTAATTATAAAATATTTTTTTCTTAGAATCAAAATTTAAAGTGTAAGGTAAGAAAATTCTTACTGAGTTTTAGCTTTCTGTCATGCTTATTGTTCACACACAGAGTTTAGAGCATAAAACCCTAGGAAATCCTCCTAGGAATTAGGTTTATTAATCTTTATAATGTGTCACTTAACCTTCCACGTGTGTATCAAAGGTACATTTATACTTAGGTCAAAACAGAGAGGGCCCAGGCCCATTAGATTAAAAACAAATAGGATCCCCACTTTGGCTAGAATAAAGGGGATCGGGAGGACCCGTGGGACCCTCTTATCCTTGAGGGGAACAGGAGCCCACTAGCCATGAGCCTCAGACCTAAAGTCGGGTGAAATGGCTGAGTGTAATCATGTGGCGCTTCTTCGCTTTAGTATAGATTAAGAGAGTTGGGCTCCGAGTGGTGTGGATGAGCCGAGAAGAGCTGGTCTCCGAGTAGCGTGGATGGGCCGAGAGGGGTTGATCTCTGAGTGGCGTGGATAAGCCGAGAAGAGTTGATCTTTGAGTGGTGTGGATGAGCCAAGAGGAATTGGTCTCTGAGTGACATGGATAAGCCAAGAGGAATTGGTCTCCGAGTGGCGTGGATGAGCCGAGAGGCAGATTTATGCTTTTTTGCCACATGGCGGAGAGTTGATAGCCGCCACTTTCCATGTTGGTGGGTGCACGTGCCTGTTATGATTGCACCATTTCTATATCTCTATGCCATTAATACACCATTTAAAGCGTGCCGTTTCACCCTTGGTTGTCTTAAGGCATCATGTCCGTCGATCAAAAAACCTCTCACTCCCCCACCATTGGATTTGGATCCACATCGTTTCACTTGAATAATTTCCCAAAACATCATACCCTTTTGTTTTCAAATATCGTCATTCTATTTTGAACGATTTTCCTAAAACATCGCACCCTTTGGTTTTCAAACCCTTTCATATTCCAACCATTGGATCCGGTATAACAAAACACCATCTCCCTTACCTATAAATTGGTTTAGCTTTTCCATTTCATGCTCTTTATATCACCCCCTAGTTCTCTGGACCTGAATCCTGATGTAATCAAGATAAATAATTAATAAAAATGCGAGTAAATTTTTCATGTTTAAAATAGTTTCAAAACACCACAACGATTATATCAAAACTCAAACCACAGAAAACCAAAGAGTGAGATTTAATATTTTATAACTGGATCGTAAAATAAATCACCATGATTGTATACAAAAATAACAGAGTTTACAGCAAAAGAAGAATATGTATACAGGGCACACGCCTAGTCCCATATATAAAGATATGAGAAAAGGCTCGGCAAAGCATACAAGCATACAACACAAGCCTATTAGGCCACGACTAATCTTACACATAAATCATAAACATGCATTGCCTGAAATATATATATATATATATACATATGCATCTATATGATCATACAACATACATCTCCAATGTCCATATTCCATAATTGACCATATTCAATTTAATCTTAATATCCTATATCATCAATACTTATACATTCCCAAAAAGGCTACATGTCCAACACATTTCATTCATCAAACGGGTATGAATTCAATACCCCAAATATCAATACATCATGCACTCATATTGTTATTTACAACACATCCATCAATATCAATATTCATTAACACTA
Source organism: Clitoria ternatea (assembly GCA_037962975.1). Lineage (NCBI taxonomy): Eukaryota > Viridiplantae > Streptophyta > Magnoliopsida > Fabales > Fabaceae > Clitoria > Clitoria ternatea. Next base: position 98,152,885 of record CM075672.1, read on the forward strand.
TAAGGTACATTTTATTCACAATACAATAATTACAACAGCTGCCGGCCAAGGCATTCGATTACCACTATTTACCTTCCTAAAAGCTTTACTTTAAAATATCCTCATCCCATGATATTCCTATGTTAATGCTAAAATGGACAACATGGGACAGTGAGTTATACATTTCAAATAATGAATATGAATACGATTAAGATTATGTGCATATGTATATCAAAATCATGTATTCTTTGCTAAAATCATCAACAATCATCATAATCTATTCATTTCAACAATATACATATAATGTATTCCTCTATCAATTCATAGCAAAGCAAATCACATATACACATGAATTATCAATGCCACAATGGGCCAACATTATTATCACCAACATAGACAAACAAGCCTTTCATTACATTAGGCCATCATATACAACATCATCTTATTCAATGTCATTTTGTTGTATTCATATTTTATATGTTGTCTTTTAGGTATTCATTTCCCATTTCATCATCATCATCATATCTCAATCTCAATCATCATCAATCATCATCACCTTTTGGCATATCCCCATGCTATATGCAAATGCTCTTAGGCTAATGCATATGCACAATGGAATAAACATCACCAAATACGGATCTGACTGTGGGAATAAGTACCAAATTATGGGTCGAGCATAGGTATGCTACTATGCCCCTACTGCAGTAGTAAAAGTGTACACTTATATCTCAAATCATGCATGTTCAACATCATATTTTACTGGTACCAAACCGCTATCGCCCATCTATAGCACTAGTCACCCCATGACTTGCGGATTAATAACATGGCCTCACTTGCCATAAGCGCTATGGGCCTCTCCAAAACACACATCGAGAGAGTCGTGCCCCATCAGACACCGAGGTAACTTGCTCATCACAGAGCCGCCCGCCCATCGGGCCTGCCACATAGAATGCCTCGCCACCAATCTGAGGGCAGCTTTGTGATTCCCAGAATCACTAGGGAACAACAACAATTTACCCGTGTACTGGGTCGCCCTCCCACTGGGCCTTCCTATTGGAACCCTTAACATTCCATATAAGCAGTGTATGATATGCCATGGATGCAATGCAATGCAAATCAAATGCATTCTCACACTATGCATCCTACATGCCACTCATCAATCATCATCATTAACACCAACACCACCATAGAATCTTGTATTGGGTTTTAACATCGTTGGTTTTAGCCATTGTTCTCAAGCTTTAAGTGTGGCATTTCATTTTAATATACTTATATCATACATGCGAATCAATGCTTGCAATCATTCACAATGGCATCAATATCATCAATAACATTCATCAACATCACCACATAATTTTCTTAGTGGATTTTCATCTCATTGATCGTTACCATTGTTTCATATATTAGTGTAGCATTACAACAATTCATCAATATAATTCAAACCACACATACACAAGATCACACTTGCATTCATCATAATGGCATTCAACAAATCATCAATAATAATAATCATCCATCATTACTCATTATCGACATCATCTCTGATTCATCAATTTATAACAAACACATTGTCATCAAGTTATCCCTTCATTAGTATCATCATCATGCAAGGGTGTGTCATACAACTACATTATTTAACTTGTCACTACCAAACATCATAACATATCATTAGTGGTGTACATACATGTTTTCATAACACATCATTATCAAATACCACCAAGACACACCATCATCATATACCCCTAATATAATCTCTTATTTTTACATAACAAACGGGTTTGGATACTATTAAGCTCATGATAAATTTTAACATTAAGATATAGGAGGGAAGTTCCTTTTTAGTCTTAAAAATAGTGGGACATGTAACAAATATCCCCTATTAGTCCTAATTTGATAACCATAAAAAGTTGGGCTCAAAACCCTCTCAAACTTGAGTTTTACAATGCAGTGGGTCTGGTATTTTAAGCCTAATGAGAGTTAGAAAACTTCAATTAAGACAAGACTAATTTTAACACATCTGTAACATAATTATCTACAACTTTCATGAAGAAGTTAGAGGCCAAAAATGTCATTAAGACACCTAAATGGGCCAAAAACAACAAAGGAAACACAATAGTTGGAAAAATAGCATAACAAGGCCTTGAATCGATTCAAGCCCGTATGAATCAATTCAAGCATCCCAAAACCTTAAAATTGACAAATAGAGGGCCTTGGATTGATTCAAAACCTGTATGAATCGATTCAAGCATGGTGAAATTGAGGAACAGTAATTCCAGGGAGTCTTGAATCAATTCAAGGCTTCGCATGAATCGATTCAAAGCCCTAGAAGTCCTTATTTTAGAAAATAGAATGCATTGAATCGATTCAAGCCCTGGCATGAATCGATTCATGCATTCCCAGCAATCTTTTCACTCTAGAAACATATCCTATAACCCCATTCATCAAACCCAACATTCACTATGTTTAAAAACACCTTTTCATGGGATTTTAACACAATAAATCAGGTATCTGTATAGACACATACATAGTCTATTTCATCATTGATTATTCACCAAGAATTACATCATTTCCTTCAAAGAGATTCAAAACTCTTAAGGTCATCTCACATACATATTCATATCATTTTCAAGGCCAATAAATCGCTAATCTCTTCATTCAACAAGCATCACTCAACTTATCATATTAACACAATCATGGAAAGGCAAGCATGAGTATAAATCATATACATTCATCATCAACCATTCAACTCATGCAATTGAAATGTAAACTCCTCTCCTACCTCGAGAGAAAAACTGCAATCCAATTGCTCCAATCATTCCGCATCATCATTTAAAACACAATCTATACATCAAACATATATGCATTCATTCAATCATGAGCCATCACAAGGCTTCCATTATAATTCTAAATAATTGCTCCTATATCATCAAGCTTAGTAACAAGTCCTAAACTTGTCAAAACATCTATTTATACTCTTATGTTAGGCTTCGGGAATTCCTTTCCCAAAACTAAGATTTTCTAAATCTCAAAGGGTCAACTAAACCCAACAACAACAATATCGCATCCCTTATCCATAATATATCCAATTATCATATAAATCATCCATTTGTCATCATTGACACTCAAATTCATTATAAGCCCTCTTAGCTCCATTTAAAGCTTTCATCAATTAACAATTTTATATGGCAACATCATGGCCTAAGTCCTTATCAAATCCTCATCAAAATTCAACAACCTCAAATATCAACTCCTCTAATTCTCATATATCCTCATATACATATATCTCTGAAACTTTGAGATTGGAACCTTTTCAAAACCCATTAACTTTAACAATCATTACTAATTATTCAAATCATCTCTCCTACATATCAAAATCATTCTCATAACAACAAAATCATCAATCTCCTCAATTATGCCAAAAGCCTCAATCTTATCAATTTTTAAGGATTCCACACAAATTAACAACCATCAATTCCAATGATTTCCATGTATCATCACAAACATAATATCATTATCAAAGTGGCAATCAATGTAAACAACACATAATGTTCCCAATGGTCATCTACCCTAGGATTTGGGTTTCACATGCATAAACCATTATTCAAATAACATCAACTTAACTAAAAATTCATCAACATCAATAATCAATTTCCAATGCTTCCAATATTCATCTCCCTCATATAAATAACTCTAAAGTATCAAAATCATCAAATTCACTAATTTTTCTAAAATCCCTAAATTTTCAATACTTAGGGTTTCTCTAAAATTTTCCAACAACATTCTTAATTAATTTTCTTAAATCAATATGGATACCATAATCATCCTTATCATATAACATCAAACCATATTAAAAAATCATACCTCCATTGTTGAAGCCTAGGGTTTCACCATTCTTATTAACACCCATAACCTCTAACACTACCATCTCAAGCTCAAACAGCATAAAAACCATAAATGGAGGAAGAGGGGTTCAAAGTCTTACCTCATTCCCAAGCCATGGCCAAAACAAAAATGGTGAAGAGGATGGAGGAGATGACCCATTATTGACCCCGAAGTGTCTTCCAAGCTCCATGAATCCATGAAAACCCAAGCTTTTGGGTTAAAAATGATTATGGAAGATGAAGGGGGGGTGGATAGTTTTTGGGTGAGGAGAAGATGAAGAAGAAGAAGAAGTGAAGAGTGAATGGAAGGAGAAAAGCATCCCACGGTGATAGAGGGAAAGAGAGAGGAATTGTATAAAAGTTGGACCTTATCCAATAGATAAAAGAGTACCTCTAGTTACTTTTTCCAATGGTCCAAAAATCCTATTACCTAATGGATAGAAGAGAATAAAGTAGAGTGGGAAAGTGGACGGTGGAAATGGAGAGGAAAAATGGGATTTCATATTTTGTTTTAATTCCATTTGGCTCATATTTCCCCATTTAACAATATACGCTGTGTCTAATTAATTATCTCCTCAACACCAAAAATTATTCTAATATACCACCATAACCATAATAATTTTCTAAGTATTCTAGACCCATCAATTATTCAATTTGACTAAGTAGGTCCCACACCGTCTGTTAAATCATCTGATTCTGGTAATTCTTATTTTACCGATAATTCACCTCTAATGTCTAATTCATTTTCCAATAATCATTGGACCATAAATAATTAATTATCTTTATTCAATAAATTTATTTTCTTCAAAATTTGACATGTTACACTTTAGGCTTCCACTCTACCATATCTTGTACCTTTCTTCACTTTCATCTGAGCGTTGGTTTACTGGGCTTTGTTTCTCCAAGTTCCATCTTCCTCTTCTCTTCTTAGCATTTCCCACCTTTTAGCCTTCAAGTTAGTATCTTTCCCCTTCCAATTATTTTTGTCTTGAGAGTGGTGATGGCGTTCACTGTAGTGAGTTCCTATGAGTAGGTAAAGGATGAGGTGCTGGTCATTTCCTCTTCTCTTCAAAGTGAGGACCCTATGGCCCAACTGTGGGAGGGGGAACATTTAATCATTATACTCTTGCCTGTAATGTAGAGTGTATTTGTTGCTCTACCTCTAATAGGGTATGCCATGAGCCTACTGACCCAAGTGAGTTGGATTTTACCTTTGTATATGAGACTTTCTTTTCTTGGCTACATCTATCCTTTCCTTTTTTTGACTTTGAGGTTGGGTTATTAAGCGCCTTAAACAATGCCCCTACGCAATTGCATCTGAACGGATGGGCGTTCGTGAAGGCATTCGAGGTGCTTTGTGAGCACTTTGGCCATGTCCTTTCTATTCCCTTGTTCTTTTATTTTTTCAATGCTAAGATTCCTAAAGTTGGGGTGTCTGTGGGCTGGGTTTCCCTAAATAGTGTTGCCCGCCGTAACTTAATCAGGGCTTTCGACCAATCCTATAAGAATTTCAAAATGGGCTGTTTCAAAATCCGAGTGGGGTTGGACCCTCCTTGGGAGGACTTTTTGCATTATCCCAACACTCGGCCTTGATTTCCCCTCTACTGGACTTGTAATCCTATCTAGTTCCAGGTGTCTTCAGATGATTGGTCCCTATCCGAGAAGGCAGATGCCAAGTTTCTCACCGAGGACTTGAAGACGTATTTTAGCTTTCAGGCTCTGATAGCCTTATCCCCATATCTGAGCCCCCTTGACGCCTGGATCAGTGAATATGATTTTAATTATACTACTTTTTGAATCTTGTTATCTGACTCTAGTTTTTCACTAATTGCTTATGTTTGTGTAGCTAACATGGCTCCCCACAACATTTCCATCAAGGATTTAAAGAAACGTTACCCAGGCAATGATCCCGGGGTTGTCAGGAAAAAAAGCTAGCGGGAAGAAAGGATCAAGGGCGAGCTCTGCGATCCCTGCAGGTGATTCTCAGGGGCTGGAGAGAGTGGTAACCATCGTTACACCCATCAACATAGTACTTCCAACTTCCCAGATAGAAATGCAAGTGGGTCGGACTTCAAAGAGGCATCGCCAATACGATTCAACTGAAGAAGGTGCCGGTTCGTGGTCGGCAGGGCTGGAAACTTTGGGAGAGGGTTGTCCCGAGTCCCTACGCCATACTGAGGAGTAGACAGGAGGTGATCCTCGGACCATTGTGGTATTTGATAGCCCTAAGAAGGAAACAGGGCCTTTAAATCCCTGGGACCAAATGAAGCAGAGTTCCTCGGGGGTCGCTTCTACTGAAAGCTTATCGACCGAAAGAATCATTGGTAGCCTGCCTAGCGAGATGGAGCTGGAGGATCAGCATTGGGAGAGCTTCGCCAATGGGTCTTTATGCGGCACCAATAATCCTGCATACTCATTGTGGGACGTTCGGTTCTCGGTTACGGGTTTTGTGCACCGCACAATGGTTTTTAAGAAGGATGAGAAGAAGGTCAAGGGGTCAAACGTGGAGGCTATGTGCCGGGCTGTAGAAATGTTTAACCTCTGGGTGACTTCAATGACCCGGTTCCTGGAGAAGCGCTTCACCGAGTAAGAGAAGGAGTTGGTGGCACTGAGGAAAGAAAAAGCCTCCTTGCAATATGAGAAGGACTCGTTATGGAGCCAGCATGAGTTTACCTCCTTGCAACTCAGGGATGCCCTAAAGGCAGTCAGGGGTCTGGCAGACGACTTGAAGCATGCTGAGGTTGATTGGTGGAGGCCCAGTCAGGGAGGAAGCTGGTGGAGTCAAGGCTGGCTGTCACTGATAAATAGTGTGCCAATCTAGGTAGGCGCCTGGGTGCCGCCGAGGAATCACATGCCTTGGAGTGCACAGCTTGGAAGGAGGTTCAGGACAAGTTGAGGGGCACCGAGAGCGACCTTGAGAAGCATAAGGCGGAGGAGGTGGCTTATGCCTGTTTCATGCAAGAGCAGCTGTCTAAGAAGTACATGGTGGCCTTCGACCTTTGCCAGTAACAGATTCAAGTGTTGAACCCCTCGGTGGATCTCAACCTGGAGGGAATCGGACCCCTCCGAGTCATGGTTAATGGTGAGATTGTCGATCTTTCCGACTCGTAGGATGAAGAGAAGGCGGCCACTGAGGATACTCTGGAGGCCGAGGCAGGTGTAGAGTCGACTGCAGCCCCCGAGTCGAGGCCAAACAACATAGAGGATGGAGCACAGCCAGATGGGACTGAGAATGATAAACTCCAAAGTGAGATCGAGGGTGATGTTCCCTAGGATGAGACTCCAGATGCCAGTGCCGGCCGCTGAATAGTAAATAATTTTATCTTCCTATTTTTCTGATGATTTTTCTGATGATTGTAATGTTTACTTATCATGAATAAAATGGATTGCACCTTTATCTTGATGTCTTTAATCGCTATAGTTCGCGTATACTTTACTTTCTCGGTGTTATGCGCACAGGTACACAAATGTTGTCGAGAGGATGGATTCCTTACTCGAACATCGTATTTTGCCAAGGGAATTGACTCCTCGCTCGGACTTTAAGTACTTCAACACATTTTAAGTTTCACAACGTACTTGTCAAGGAAATCGAATTCGTACTCGGACTTAGAGTACTTAAACGAATTTTAAGTTTCATAATGTATTTGCCGAAGGAATCGAATCCATGCTCGGGATTTGAGTACTTAAATGCATTTTAAGTTTCACAATGTATTTGCTGAGGGAATCGATTCCGTACTCGGACTTCGAGTATGTAAACGAATTTTAAGTTTCATAATGTATTTGCTGAGGGAATCGAATCTGTGCTTGGACTTTGAGTACTTAAATGCATTTTAAGTTTCACAACGTATTTACCGAGGGAATCGATTCTGTGCCAGAGCTTTGAATGCGCTATTCTTTTTGACTGAATAAGATTTTATTGAAGAAATGGGGGCCTCGTTAAAACCTCCCGAGAGAAAAACCTCGTGGGAAAAACTCTCGGGTAGGATAAAGAGTGCCCTAGAGTACAAAGGTTAACTGTAGTAAAATTTTAGGTGAGTGGCATTCCACGTTCTTGGTATCTTTTTTCCAGAAAATTCTTCTAAACAGTAAGCACCCTTCCCCATGACTTCTTTGACTCGGTAAGGACCTTCCTAGGTAGCAAAAAATTTTCCTTTCTCCCGTGGCTTTCGATTGTTGTCTGCAGTACATAACACAAGATCTCCCTTACGAAAAGGTCGGGGTCAGAGAGGAGAGAGTTCCAACGCTGAGCAGACCTTTGTTTGGCCGCCTGTATCTTTACATATGTGACATCGTATTCTTCTAAACAGAGATCTAGGTCTTCTCGTCTTCCATTGCTATTCAGGTCTTCATCATAGGTGAGACTTTAAAGAGTGGTCTCCCCTAACTCTACTGGTATTATGGCATCGACCCCATAAGTGAGTCAAAATGGGGTCTCATGGGTTGATGAGTGGGGGGTTTATGATATGCCTATAGAGCCCTGGGTAATTCCTCCTCCCATCTTCCCTTGATTTCTCCGAGTCACTTTTTGAGTTCCTGAAGGATTACCTTGTTTGCAGTTTCAGCCTGGCTTTTGGTTTATAGGTGTTCAATAGAAGAGAATTTTTGTTTGATACCCAAGTTTTCATAGAATTCAACAAAACCTTTGTCTGTGAACTGGAGGCCATTATCCAAGATGATTGTATAGGTTAGTCCGTGCCTACAAATGATATGTTTCTAAGTGAAAGTCTGAACTTTGGCTACAGTGATAGTTGCAAGGGGTTCCACTTTGATCCATTTAGTGAAGAAATCGACTGCCACCAGAAGGAATTTGACTTGGCCTTTTCTGGGTGGAATTGGGCCCAGGATGTCCATCCCCCAAGTGTTGAAGGGCCAGAGGGCTAAGATTCCATGCAAAGGCTCGGGGTAACTATGGATCTGGTTAGCGTTACGCTGACATGGAACACATTTCTTAACAAATTCAAAGCAATCGACTCGTAAGGTTGGCCAACAATATCCCGCTTAGAGGACTCGGGCAGCCAAAGGGCGGACTCCTCTGTGAAGGCCATAAATCCAGAGTGGGGCTCTCGTATTACATAGTCAGCCTACTCTTCATTTAGGCATTTCAGGAGTGGCATGGTAAAGCCTCTTTTATAGAGTTGTCTGTCCAGTAGGGTGTAGTTGGATGCTTGCACCTGTAGCCTTTTAGCCTGCTGATGATCTTCTGGAAGGGTTCACTGCTTGAGAAAATTAACAATCGGGGTCATCCAAGTATTTTTAACCGATATTTCATATACCTGGTTTGTCTGCTAAGTCTCTTGATAGTGGGTTCCTCTAAGATGAATTGGATGATTGTCTTAAGGTTCCCTGCTTTGACTGTGCTGGCCAGCTTAGAGAGCAGGTCGGCGCGTTTATTCATTTCCCGGGGAACATGAACTATGTAGAAATGTTTAAGGTGCCGTGTCAACTCATTCACTCGAATTGGCCTCTGAACTAGGCCGTCCTCCTAGACCAAAACTAAGCTTATTGCCTCGACACCGGCGGAAAGATAGAGGGCCAATTCTGACGCCGCGTCTGGTCACATTAGAATTGGTGGGGATCCAAGTATACCTTTAGGTCTTGAAATGCCTTCTCACATTCCGATGTCCACTCAAACGAATCTGTCTTTTTTAACACTTTGTAGAACAACATAGACTTTACAGCAAACTTTAAAAGGAAACGCGAGAGGGCCACGATCTGACCAGTGAGACGCTGGACCTCTTTGATATTCTAAGAGCTTCTCATTTCCAACACGGCTTGACATTATGCCTCAGTAGGTAAGAATATATCCCAGAAACTTTCCTCCTTGAACCCTAAAAGAGCACTTCTTAAGATTTAGCTGTATATTATGCTTGCACAACTTAGAGAATGTCTCTTCCAAGTCCTGTATGTGGGAATCTTCCTGTTTGGTTTTGACCACCATGTCATCTACGTAGACTTCCATATTTCTCCCAATTTGTCTGGTGAAGATTTTGTCCACTAGCCTCTGATAAGCAACCCCTGCATTCTTTAGGCCAAAGGGCATCATCCAGTAACAATAATTCACTGTCTTTTCCTCATCCTTGGGGTCCATTCAGATTTGGTTATACCCCGAGTATCCATCCATGAAGCTTAAAATCTTGTAGCCTGAAGTTCTATCCACCAGATGATCAATGCTAGGTAAAGGATAGGGATCTTTGGGACATACCTTATCAGATCAGTGAAGTCAACACACATTTGCCAGTTGCCATTTGATTTCCTTACCATGACCACATTGGATAACCAGGTCAGATATTGAACCTCTCTATTGAAATTGGCAGATACCAGCTTGTCTGTCTCTTCCTTGACTGTATTTTTCTGATTAGGGCCCATTTTTTGAGGCTTTTAGGATATGGGCTTGGCATCCGGCTCAATGTTAAGTAAGTGACAAATTATGCTGGGATCGATGCCTGGCATAGCAGTAGGGCTCCAAGAAAATAGGTCTGTATTTGCTTTCAGCAGGTTGACCAGGGCTTCCTCAAGGACCAGGTCAAGTATTGCACTATCCGAGTGAACTGGTTCAAGGAGGGGTCTAACTTGAACAAGCTTAAGGGACTCTACTGGCTGGGGTCTCTCATATTTTCTATCGTCATGAAGGTCAAACCCTGTTTCTATGTCTTCATCAATTATAAATGTTTCTTTGGGGCAGAGGCTATCGTAGTAACATTCCTGAGCAACTTTCAGATCCACTTTGACAACCCCCACTCTTCCGTCCCCGAGTAGGAACTTCATGGTTAGGTGCATGGTAGAAACGACGGCCCCCAGGGCGTTGAGGGAAGGTCGTCCTAGTAACACATTGTAGGATCTGGGGAAGTCAACGACCAGGAACTTGACTTTGACCGCATGGCTGTCTCTTCTATTCCCGAAGGTAGTGTTAGGTCGATAAACCCTAAAACTAGCAGAGTCACAAAAAAATTGAGTAAGGTCACATCATACCTTTTTAACCACTGAGTGGGGAAACCCATCCTTTGGTACGCCTTCCAGTGTAGGATGTCTACTGAGCTTCCCTGGTCTACGAGTACTCGCTCTACCATAAAGTCTTCAATTCCCATAGTGACTACCATTGGCTCGTCTCGGTTAGGCTTGCCTTCAGGGAAGTCTGATCTGTCAAAAGTGATGGCCACCGTGTTTGACTCTACCTACAATAAATTTACCTGACTTGATCGGTGTGATCGGCGTGACCGGGCACCTGGGAATCCACCTAAAATGGTATGAATAACACTCCATGTGTCTTTTTCTCTATCCGTAGGCCTCAAGGACCGAGAGCATGGGGCGTGCGATCTGTCTCGGGTTTGGAGCTCAACGTGATCGGGGTGTTCTCTTCCTCTCTTCTAGTTTCCCTCCTTTCATCTATCATCTTTCCGGGCAATGAACCTTGCCAAGTGTCCCTGGTAAATTAGATGCTCTATTTGATTGTGGAGGAAGTTGTCGCATGACTAGGGGCTCGGTGGTACTCATAATATTTGGTCGTGTCCAACCCTTTCAGCCCCTCTCCCGGGGGAGGAAGCTCAAGGAGGCCAGTGTTGTAAACTTTGTGCATGATCCGATTGCAACAATACTTAAAGGGTGTGAAGTTGGTATACCTAGGAGCATTGTAGGCATCGGCGTGCTTGTCTCGGCCTTTCCTGGGGCTTCTCTTTTTCTGGTCGGGTCAAGGGGTGACCCAATCAGAGGAGGTCAATCGATCAGCTTCCTGCTCGTCAACAGTGATATATTAAGAATTTCTTGCCCGAAAATCATCCATGTCTTGAGGAGGTTTTTTGGCCAAGGAATCGAAGAACTTACTCTGCCGAAGGCCAGTTTGTTTGGCGTGTAGTGCCACTTCGAGCCTAAGATCCCGAATCTGAATAGCTTACTCGAAAAAGTGAGCCATGTACTGCTTCAAGGTTTTGTTCGGGAGCTGGCGTAGATTCACCAGGCTATATGAGGTCTACTGCACGACTCTACTAGTGGAAAACTAGTTAAGGAACTTCTTACTGAGATCAGAGAAATTGGTGATACTTTTCTGGGGAAGATGGGAGAACTAGCAGGGAGTAACTTAGTCAAGGTAGTAGGGAAGGTTTGGCAAAAGAGGGAGTCTGATGCCCCAGTAACTAGGATGGTGGTGGTGTACATGGTGAGATGCTCTTCAGGGTCCCCTCTACCGTTGTATTTTTCTATGGAAGGGGGCTTATAGTTTGGAGAGGTAGGAGCATCCATAATCTGATCAGACCATGGGTGGGCGGCAAAAGGGATCTCAGGTTCATATCTCATGGTCTCTCATGACTGGTAGAAAACACGGTCGACGATTTTTCGTTAGGCAGATCGACCCCCGTTGTTACTAGAGGCTTCTCACTCACCGTCCCTTTGCCCCCAAAGTTCTATGTTTTCTTGTTGTAGGTTAGCCACCGTCTTCTGAAGGATTTCCACCATGTTCGTTAGTCTTTGTATTTGGTCGTCGTGATTAGACGACTCAGGGCGATGTCCACCGTCTTCCTCTCATCGGGTGTTTTAGGTATTGACCATGGTTGCGTCCAAGATTAGGGTTTAGGGTTGGAGAGAGTGGTGTAGGATCTATTTTACCGAGCCCCACGGTGGGCGCCAACATGTTCACACATAAAGTTTAGAGCACAAAACACTAGGAAATCCTCCTAGGAATTAGGTTTATTAATCTCTATAATGTATCACTTAACCTTTCACGTGTGTATCAAAGGTACATTTATACTTAGGTCAAAACAGAGAGAGCCCAGGCCCATTAGACTAAAAACAAATAGGATCCCCACTTTGGCTAGAATAAAGGGGATCAGGATTTAGGAGGACCTGTGGGACCCTCCTATCCTCAAGGGGAACACTTGCTATATGCTCAAACTTCACATTACAAGATCATCAATCATTTATCAATCACAATTAAATATCATCAATCACAACCAAATATCGTTAATAACAATTAAATATCATTAATCACAAATAAATATTATCAATCATAAGCAAATCAAATAAATTAAATATCATTAATACATATCATAGTTCAAAATTTAATGGTTATTAATATAGTTGACTTTGAGTCTTTTTTGTTCATTCCTCGCACAGGTCTATGTAAGTCCATATAATCCAGTCCTTGCATAGGTTTAGTTCAGTCCATATAGGTCATAATAGTCTAAGTCCTTGCATAGGTTTAGTCCAGTTTGTATAGGTTATAAAAGTTCAGGTCCTTACATAATTTAAAATTTATTATAAATTTTAAGTTAAAAGGTTATTATTTTAAAATAATATTATTATTAAATTTAAAAGGAGGAGGGGACTCCTCCCGTTATTATTATACCTTTTCATATTATATTATATTATATTCCTTTCCCACTCCCCCTTACCTTGAATTGCTACCAAAAGTTAGTTCGCTTTGCACCTCCGAGTTCTAGAAATATTAATACCAATTTATTTCAATATAGGCATAAAATGAAAATTAAAATTACTATTTGAAACATAAATGGTAAATGGTAATTATGCACAGTAACACTAAATAGTAAATTTTAAATAGTTACCATAAATAGTAACAGTAAATAGTAAATTATGAATAGTAACGGTAAATAATAAATCATGAATAATAATAATAAATAGTAAATCATGAATAGTAACAGTAAATAGTAAATTATGAATAGTAATTTACTATTTGAATATTAATTTACTATTTGAATAGTAATTTACTATTCACGATAGTAATTTACTATTGACATAGTAATTTACTATTCAGAATAGTAACTTAAAATAAGATTATATCCAATATAATAATAGATTTCTAAAACGATATGAAAATAAACCTAAAAAATATAAAAGAGAGTTATTCTTACCTTATAATTTTGGCAGAACCTGCTTCCATAAAAATTATTTCTCTCTCTTACTCCCACCACTATCTCTCTAACACTGCTATATTAAGAAAATTTAATTTGAAAATGTGGATTTCCTTCTTCGTTTCCTTCAGTATTTATAGGTCAAAATTTCGTTGTGCATTCTATTATTTTATTATAAAAGTACTATGCAATTTTGAAATTTTCGTTCCTGGTTACTATGCAAGTTTGAAATTTTCATACATGCACAGTGTTTTTAGATAGTAAATATTGGCTAAAGTATTAAGCCAAATAGTAACCATGTACTCATTATATTTTAAATATTAGCGATATTATATTAGACCTTACTAATTTTATAATAAGTAATATAAAGTTTAAATTTTAAAAATCTAAAATTTTCTATTAATAAAAATTTGTTAATACCTTTCCGATTTCCTTACGATTGGTAAAAATCAAAATTTTACTCAAACCGATAATTTTTAGATAAGTCTACTTGAAATAGATTTTAGAAAATTTTCTTATAGTTTAACTTCACTTTCTTATAAATATTTTTAATTTTAAGTAACTTTATATGAATATAAAATTATTTAAAATATATTATTTTATTAAAATATTTCCAAATTTTTAAAAACTTTCAGAAAATCATAAATAATACGTTGATTAAAAAGTTCTAAAGGACTGTAATCTAATTCCTTCAAAATTGTATTTTAAAATTTTAATAAGAGTTAAATCATAAATATGTAAAAACATAAATATAAAAACATAAAATAAAAGTTATGAATAATAAAGCTATTAAATATTTTTAATATAATTTTCTTAATCAGTAAATATTAATTAAGTCATTTTAAAATCCTCATTAAAAATATATATATATATATATATATTTTTATTTTATTTTATTTTATTATTATTATTATGTTAACAAAATAATTAAATATAAGTACCAAAATTTCATAAAAATATTAATTAGTTAATAATCAACTAACTAATAGTAAGTGCTTTCTCATTAAAGAGATGTTAATATCTATTTTCTATTTGAGTGGAAAATGGGATGCTATAGGTGCAGATTGTAAATGTGCTTTACAATAGTGAAAATCCTTCGGGCTGAAGGGACTGGACTAGTTTTCGAGTTGGAAGTGAACGAGGATAAATTTCTTATGTGCATTTTCCTTATCCCATATCCCTGGTTTGTTAAAATCGGTTCTCGCTTGAGTAGTCTGTACATGAATATTTTTAAAAGAGAGTTTAAGACTTAGTCAACCCCCGGCTTCTAAGTCTAACTCTGTACCATCAATTGGTATCAAAGCTTGTCCTTTTGGGTTGATTACTCTCACGAGTAAAAAGGTACAAGATCCATGGCCTCAGCTTCTCAAGATCAGCTCATTCCTCAAGGAGTATCCTCAAATAGACCACCTGTATTTTTTGGTGAGGATTACCCTTATTGGAAAGACAGAATGAAAATGTTCATCAAGTCCACTCAATATTCCTTATGGGGAATAATCACTAAAGGCGATGAACCAGCCCCCACCAGTGATGAAGGAAAGCCTATCCCTGAAGATAAATGGGCTGCGACTGACACTAAAAAGATGGAATCCAATGCCAAAGCTAGATTTCTCTTAATATGTGCTTTGAGTAATTTAGAGTATAATAAAGTGTACAACTACAAAATAGCAAAAGAAATCTAGGATGCTTTACAACGTAACAATTAAGGTACTTCTAATGTTAAGAGGTCCAAGAAGATTCTTGTGACTAAGAAGTATGACAACTTCAAGATGGAAGACCATGAGTCTGTAGACCAGATGTGTAGAAGGTTCCAGACTTTCCTCAATGAGCTTAAAGCCTTTGGATCCACGCCTTCCACTAAGGATTTCAATGTGAAGCTTCTGGGTTGTTTACTATAAAAGTTTGATGCCATGTGTACCACTCTGGAAAAAGCCAAAGATCTAAGCATTCTTACTCTTGATCAACTTCTTGGTGTGCTAAGAGTTCATGAGATGAAGCTTAGCCCGAAAGAAGTATCCAAGCCCTTATCTTCCAAGAACATTGGCCTGAAGTCTGAAGAGACTCCCAGGAGAAACAAGGAGCCAATAGTTGAAGAATCAACTAGCTCAAATCTTATGACTGGTGAAGAAAAAAGGACACTGATGATGAATTGGCTCTCATGACTAGGAGATTCCACAGACTTCTAAAGAAGAAGAGTGAAGAAGGAAGGTTCAATAAGAGAGAACCTAAAGGTAAAAGTTCATTTAAGTTTAAAACTGACAAGTCTATCATAAAGTGTTTCAATTATAGGAAACCAGGACACATGAAAGATGAATATCTTCTCCTAAACAAGGACAGAAAAGATAGAAAAGAAAAGAAGAAGTTCTTCAAGAAACAAAAAGCACTCATTATTTGGGATAATGAAGACTCAACTAGCACTGGTGAGTCTAAAGAGGAAATTGAGATTGCTCAGATCTGTCTCATGGCCAACACCGATTTAGAATTTGAATCATGTTTAGATGACTCTAAAATAAAGGAGGTAAATCAGTCTAAACTCCAAATAAACTATGAAGCTCTTTTTAATGACTTTTAAATTCTTTTGAAAAATTATAAATTATTAAAAAAAACATTCTGAAACTATCTCTTCTTATAAACATAAATTATCTGAAAGGTAAATACACCCTTTGGTCCTTCATTTTACACAAAAGTTTTACCCTGATCCTTTTGTTTTTTTGTTCTAGTTGGTCTCTGATGTGGTTTAAAATATTTCAATGTGGTCCTTTCGTCAAGTAAATGTTAACATCGTTTGCACTATTTCCATCATCTTTTTTATTTTAAGTTTAGGGCCCCCTCTTTGATGGCTTCTTCCATGTTAGGGTCTCTCTCTCTAAACCACTTATAAACTCACGAAAATCGTACATGGCATGCTTAAGTGGATTAAGCTTTAGCTATGGAACCAGAGCACGCGAAGATGAGTCTCCTTTGTGTGAATGCCTAAGAAGACTCAGAGCTGTGATACAAATACCAAAGACGCCCGTAAACTATGGATGTAGATTTTGGGACTATGTGAAATATACTATAAATATTGCTTGTTTATAGTCATATCTGATTGAGGTTCTAGTTGTGTTAACCTTGGGTTTCATTTTGTAGGGTGCCAAGGATGATGGGAGCTGTAATTTCTTCCATGGTGTATGTGATGATGTTAGAGCCAAGAAAGATACGTTGATTCTGAGGCAAAGGAGCCAAATAATAGGTTTACAAAAAGCATTGAAGAAGGCACAAACATGTCTCAAGTGGCTTAGTGTTGTTTGTTTTCTCTTAGGTTTAGTGATTATTGTAGGGGTTATAATCTGTGTTTGTTAAGGGTTTAAGGCTGGGACCAATGTTAATTTTTAGGGTATGATGTAGGGTTGGAACCAGTTTTGGTTTAGTGTTGTAGTTAACAACAAAGAAGTAGTAAGGGAATTGTCATCCTTCATATTTTATATATGTTATTGATAAGTCTTGAAAAGACTTATTTATTAGTATTATTTCTAATCATATTTTAACAGTTTAAGTGTAAAATAATTATTCTTCTATTCAATTAGCAATTAATTAGTAATTTTAGTGATTTTGTTAAATAATAATATATTTGATTATTTTTAAGTAATTAGTGAGTTATTTATTAATTTAAGCTAATTAAAGGAAGTATGTGATTTCACGAGCTAGCCAGCATAGGAACACCAGTCACCAACGTAAGTACGTTGAAGCCCTGAAGGAAATTTAGATTCCAACGTCAGTACGCCTACTATTCTAGCACCAAGCAGAAGCCATGCGTAACTACGCCCACTTCAGCGTAGGTACGCCCATGAGTAATGTCCATCAGACTTCACCATGTGTAACCATGTTAGAGTCTTACGCTCACCACCAGCTAAAGCTCTAGAGGCTGAGCGTACTCACGCTGTGAACCAACGTGCCTACGCTGGTACTCCAGAGCTACACATCACCACGCTAATTCCACGATTTCCATTACGCCACTATCAAGGGTTTATGCCAGCAAGCCAACGTGCCTACACCCAGTTGCTATTTCCATGAAGCATTCACCAACGTGTTTAGCCCAAGCCCAGCGTTCTTACACCCATTGATTAGCTTAGTTTAGTTTTATTTTTCAAATTTGTACAATATATATTTCAGTTAACTTAAGTTAGTTATTTATTTTGTATCTCTTAATTAATAGCATTTTCTGTAATTATTCAAGTTAGGATTTTAGTTAGCCTAGGAAAGCTATATATAGTGGTATTGTAAAGCATCAAAAACTAATTTTTCAGATCTAATTTTCATTTCTCAGATTTCTCTTATCTCTCTAGATCTTCTCTCTCTAATTTCTCTCATCCCTAACCTTCATTCTCTGTATCCATTTTTGTTTCCCTTTCATGATTCCATAACTCTCTTGAATTGGGATTGAATGAAGCCTCCATGTCTCGGAATCTCAAGTGAGGAAGTTGAAGGTACATAGGAGCAGGTTCTGAACACAATAATTGTTTATCATTAACCATAGGATTGGGAAATCAAGGACCATTCTGAAGTCTTCACCAAGAGAGGAATCATGGTGAGGAATTCTTATTCATAATTGCTGACTTAGTGCTTATACCTAAGGGATTAGGATGGTGCTAAGGTTCACTGTGATTTCACATTAGATTCAATTAAAAACTTACACCTAAGGGATCAAGTGGTATCATTGAGCCTTAGAGGTTCTTTTTCTACTTCTTATTCCTTACAATTTTAAAATTCTATAGCATGTGTTAGATGTTTTCATTTTCGGTTTCATGCTTCCAAATTCCTTGTTGTCATGTTAAAAGTAGAAAAAGCATAAAAAGTTAGAAGTTCTTTGCTTTTAGTTGTTATCTTCTTCCTTTTTCTTCAAATTTTGCATCTTGTTTTGTGTTAGTATGAGTTTGTATGTCAAATATAGTGTGTGAGCTGTTAGAAATTCTGAGTTTTACACAATTTCCATTCGGTTTTGTTATCCTAGTTTGGTAATTACAAGTATGTTGATTGTTAGAGCCAATTAGGTGTGGTGTGGTTCCTTTGGAACCTTGTCCTAGTCTCTAAGAATTGTAAATTTCAACTTGTAGTGAGTGCTATGGCCGTGTGGTAAGAGTCATATTTGGCATCAATTTGTGACTCTCAAGGTTCCAATTCTTGTGTTAGGAGACCTCACTCTTAGGTCCTCCAAAAAGTTGCTCATTTTGGGTTATTAGCTTCTTACTCTTAGTTTGCTTCTAGGTTTAATTTTCTTTTTACAAGCATATATAGGGACATCATCCATCTCGATTTTGCATATTGCCTTGCATAAAGAAAATTTTTCATAAGAGTCATTAACCTTCCACACATCATTGTAGGAGAAGATTGCAAGTGGTTTAAGCAATTAGGTTTAAAATTGAACTAGTAAGACTAGCTTGTATATTTCAGTTTTTGGTGGTTGCTTTAAGCATAGCGTGCTACAAAATTACAAGAAAAGAGACAAGAATACAAAAGAGAAAAGAAAAAGAAAAAGCCTTTACATCAAAAAAAAGTCAAAGGGTAGCAAAATAAAAAGTGTGAAAGAAAGATCTCTTTTAGAAATCATTAGAAAGTAGACACTAAATTAAAATATCAAAGCCCTTAAAAGATTTGTGCTAGTCAATCATTTCACATATTTCAATTTGGACCTTCTTTGCTTAAAATTGCAATTTAGAGTTCTAGGGTTTTTACCTTACCTTGTCTTTCTTTCTTGCATTTACTTTCTTGTTTGTCAAAGTTTTGTGTTGTTGTTTCCATTTTAAAAATTCTTAGAGTTGAGCTTTATTCATTTTAGCTTTTTCTTGCTTTGTGTCTTGTCATATCAAAAAGTCCAAAAATAGTCCTCTTTGAGTTACCTTTTAATTCTTGAGTTTTTTTAGTTTGTCTTCATTCTTTCTTATATTTTTTCAACTTGAGTTTTCCTCCTTTCAAAACTCTTAGATAATTCCCTTCTCTATACCATTGAGGGTAGCATCTTGAGAACACTTGAGGTAAGAGTGTGAATTTCTTTGGTGAAACTTGAAATCTAAGAGGAAAGGTAAAAGTTTGAGAGATACACTTGAGAGACACACTTATGAGGTTTGAATTTTTGCACCTATTTTTCCCTAACCAATTTCATGTAGAGTTTTCGTTTGTGTTGTTTGTAGGTGTGGTGGAGCTTCTACATCCCAAGTCAAGGCCTTCAAGACCATTGTAAAGGAAGCAAAAGCCTTGTACTAATTAGAAGCTTAGGAAAATTTGAATTCTTAGAAAATTGTAGTAGGGAGTTGGTCTTGTATTTTGGACATTACTTGGACTTTGGACATTGGACTCTATTAACTTTCATTCTTTTGTATAATTTTCGAAATTAGTTAGAAGCATTTATATTTGTTTGTTAATTAGTTAGTTGTTAGTTGGTTAGGTAGTTAATTGGTTACAACTAGAAGTAGTTAGTTAGTAGTTGGTCTTAACTAATTTGGTTAGTTAGTTAGTAGTTGGAACTAATTCTAGTTAACCAAAATAAATCCCAACTGAATTCTAGTTGGCATAATCAATAGGTAACCGAATTTAGTTAGAAGGTTAAAGTGGTTAGACTTAGTTACAACCATAATAACTAAATAACTAAATTTAGTTAGGGTTAGTTAGTGTTAGTTAAAGTTAGTTGGTTAGTTAAAACTAATTTGTTACTTATAACTTCTCTTAACTGAATTTGTGTAGGATTGTTAGGGTTAGTTACTTGATTAGTTACAACCTAGGATTCTCATAAGGAACATAGGTAAAGACAACCTAGGTCTTACATAACTAATCATAGTACTACATCCTAGGATACAACCTAGTACAAGACAACTTAGGTTCTTGTTTCCCCTTAGGAAAGAAACCTAGTACTTGTATTTTAGGATTGTTATGTGTTTTCTAATACTTACCTTGCATCAAGCATCCTCGACTAGATTGCTTACAACTTTGTTTTCATTGTCGCCAATTTCTTTGACAACCATAAAAGATGTCTTCTAGTGATAGGGAGAACAAATCTATGCTTCATAATATAATGGAAAGTTTGAATAACATCAATAATAGGTTAACTAACCTAGAGCATAATGAGAACCCTAGAACTAGACATAGAAATCAAAGACATAACAATAGTGATAGTGAGGATGAGCCTAGACATAGAATACACCATGAACATAAAAGAGAAGACATAGGCTTAAGAGAGGTAAAACTAGAAATTCTCCCCTTTAATGGTAAGAGTGATGTTGAGGCTTACCTAGAATAGGAGATGAGAGTTGAGCAATTGTTTAATTCTTATTAAATAAAAGAAGAAAAGAAAGTTAGGATTGCAACTCTTTCTTTCCAAAATTATGCCTTAATATGGTGGACTCAAATATGTAAAGAAAGGAAAAGAGATGACTTTCCACCCATAGATGATTGGGTAGACTTAAAAGCCCTCTTAAGAAAAAGATATGTTCCTAACTATTATAGAGGAGAGCTATTAGCAAAGCTAAATAGACTCACCCAAGGCTTAAAAAGTGTATAAGAGTACTACAAAGCCTTAGAGATAGCCATGATTAGGGAGAATCTAGAAGAAGATAAAGAAACCCTAATGCGTAGGTTCTTACATGGCCTCAATAGGAACATCAAAAATAGGGAAGAACTTCTTCCTCATGTTGATATAGAAGAGTTACTACACCAATGCACTAAGGTAGAGAACCAATTCAAAGAGAGAGAATCCTAAAGTGGGGAAAATAAAGCCTACAAGTCTAAGTGGGTAGGTCAAGAGAATAAGGGTAGGTTTGAGAGAAACCCTAGGGAGAAGGAAGTGGGCACTTTTTCTTCCAAATTACCAAGTAAGTTGCATAAGAATGGCAAAGTCTTTAGACACCAAAAAGATAAGCATGAATCCACATCTAAACCACAATCCTCTAGATCTTCTACCATCAAATGTTTTAAATGTCTTAGTAGAGGTCACATTGCTTCCGACCGTTCAACAAAAAGAATAATGATTTTGAAAACCAATGGAACCTACTCAAGTCAATCAGAGTCTGATTCTGATAATCATACATCAAGTGATGACTCAAGTAGTGATTCCTATGACAGTGAGCATATTTTCGGGGATGATGGTGAGTTGTACATGATTAGAAGATTACTTGGTAGTCATGTTAAGCTAGATGACACTACACAAAGAGAGAACATCTTTTATACAAGATGTTACATAAATGATAAACTATGTTCTCTCATTGTGGATAGTGAGAGTTGTGCAAATGTAGTAAGCCAAAGATTAGTAAATAAGATGGGCTTAGAAGTAATAGATCACCCTAGACCTTATAAGTTGTAATGGCTTAATGAAAAAGGGGAAATGTTAGTTAATAAGCAAGTCTTAATCAACTTTACCATAGGCACATATAAAGATAAAATCAATTGTGATGCAGTACCTATAGAGGCAACTCACATACTTTTAGGACGACCTTGGCAATTCGATAAGAAGGTCATCCATGAGGGGTTCACTAATACCCTTACTTTCAAATTAGATGGTGAGAAGATAGTTTTACACCCCCTAACTCCGCAACAAGTAGCTAAAGATCAACTACAAATGAAGCTTAAAAGAGATAGAGTTAGGATCTTCTTCCTCTAATCATCTAGAAAAACATAAGAAAAACAAAAAAAAAGGATAAAAGAAAAGGAGTTATCATCTATGATGACTCTAGAGCCAATCTTTTGGCCAATAAACATGATATGAAACATGCTATGTTTTCACACAAACAATGCTTGATCATGTATGCAAAAGACATCCCTAGAACGTATTTGTGCTTAATGGGCTCTTCCCCTCCTTCTTTGCCTAAAGGGATTCAAAACATCTTGAATGAATTCAAAGACCTCTTCCCTAAGGTTGTCCCAAAAGGCTTACCTCCTATTAGGGGCATTGAGCACCAAATAGACTTAATCCCTGGTGTTAGTCTCCCAAATAGACCTACATATAGGTGCAACCCTAGGGAAAGCCTAGAAATAGAAAACCAAGTGAATGAACTACTATCTAAGGGTTGGATTAGAGAGAGTTTAAGCCCTTGTGCTTTACCAGTCTTACTAGTTCCTAAGAAAGATGGTTTATGGAGAATATGTACGGATTGTAGAGCCATAAACAACATAACCATCAAATATAGGTATCCAATACCTAGACTTGGTGATATGCTTGATGAGCTTAGTGGTTCTTCTATATTTTCCAAGATTGATCTTAAAAGTGGCTATCACCAAATAAGAATCAAAGAAGGAGATGAATGGAAAGCCGCTTTTAAAACCAAACTTGGATTATATGAGTGGTTAGTTATGCATTTTAGCTTGACTAATGCACCAAGTACTTTTATGAGACTCATGAATCATGTTTTAAGGGAATTCATTGGGCATTTTGTTATGGTCTACTTTGATGACATTTTAATTTACTCAAAGACCATGACCTCTCATCTAAACCATCTCAAACAAGTTATGCTTGATTTAAGAACAAATAATCTCTATGCAAATTTTGAAAAATGTTCTTTTGGCATGGATAGCATTGTATTCCTTGGATTTGTAGTAAGTTCTAAGGGTGTTGAGCTAGATCACTCCAAAGTGAAGGCAATCCAAGATTGGCCAACACTTAAAAATATGAGTGAAGTAAGAAGTTTTTATGGTCTAGCAAGTTTCTATAGGAGCTTTGTGAAAGATTTCTCTACTTTAGCCTTCCCTCTAAATGAGTTGGTAAAAAAGAATGTTCCTTTTATGTGGGGGCCAAGGAAAGAGAAAGCCTTTCTAGATCTTAAAAAGAAGCTCACTCATGTTCTAATTTTGACACTTCTAAATTTTTCGAAAACTTTTGAGCTTGAATGTGATGCTTTAAATGTGGGAATAGGAGTCGTCCTATTGCAAGAAGGTCACCTCATTTCTTTCTTTAGTGAAAAGCTTAATGGGGAAACTCTCAACTATCCCATATATGACAAAGAGTTCTATGCATTAATTAGAGCCCTTCAAACTTGGGAACATTACTTGATCCCAACAGAGTTTGTCATTCATAGTGATCACCAATCACTAAAATTAATTAAAGAGCAACATAAGTTGAACAAGAGACATGCTAAGTGGGTTGAGTTCTTGGAACAATTTCCATATGTCATCAAGTACAAAAATGGGAAATCCAATACTATGGCTAATGCTTTATCAAGAAGGCACTCTTTACTTGCCTCTCTTGGAGCCAAAATTATTGGACTTGATGAGATTAGAACTTTGTATCCAAGTGACCTTGATTTTTCAAACATTTTTATCTCATCTTCCACTTTTTCATCTCATAAAGGCTTCTACATTCTAGACGGCTACCTCTTTAAAGCCAATAGACTTTGCATTCCTAGGAGCTCTTTAAGAGATCTTTTGCTTAGAGAATGCCATGAGGGAGGCTTAATAGGCCATTTTGGAAGAGACAAAACTTTAGCCATTTTACATGAACACTTCTATTCGCCTAAAATGAAAAAAGATGTACAAAAACTTTGTGCTAGGTGTATAGTGTGTAGAAAAGCTAAATCTAAACTTTCACCTAGTGGTTTGTATACTCCTTTGCCTACACCTAGTGCACCTTGGATTGATATATCTATGGATTTTGTGTTAGGCTTGCCTAGGACCCAAAGGGGAATGGATTCTATCTTTGTAGTAGTGGATAGATTTAGTAAGATGGCTCACTTCATCCCTTGTCATAAGGTAGATGATGCTAGTTATATTGCTAAACTCTTCTTTAAAGAACTTCATGGTGTTCCTAAAACTATCATTTCTGATAGGGACACCAAATTCTTAAGCCTTTTTTGGAAAACTCTTTGGTCAAGGCTAGGAACGAAGCTTCTCTTTTCTACCACCTGCCACCCTCAAATAGATGGCCAAACAGAGGTAGTAAACAGGACCCTTTCTCAACTACTTAGGGTCTTAGTGCATAAAAATGTTAAATCTAAGGATGAGTGTTTACCCCATATTGGATTTGCTTATAATAGGGTACAACACTCCACAACTAATAATAGGGTACAACACTCCACAACTAAGTGTAGTTCTTTTGAAGTTGTTTATGGTTTTAACCCTCTCACTCCCTTGAACCTTTTGCCCATTGATCTTTCTGATTTTGTCCTTCACATGGATAAAGAGGCAAAAGCCAAGTTTATCAAAGATTTTTATGAGAAGGTTAAAAACCAAATATAAACTAAGAATGAACACTATACTCATTGTGCTAATAAGAAGAGAAAAGAAGTCACCTTTGAGGTTGGAGGTTGGGTTTGGTTACATCTTAGAAAGGAGAGATTTTCAAACTTAAGAAAATCCAAACTTGACCCAAGAGGTGATGGATGTAACACCCCCTTATATACACGAGATAAAAATTTTTTAGAAAGATATACATATTTATCACTCTTTATCTCATGTATACAAGGACGTATATACATCTGATTTCTTTTGAATATTGAAAGTAAAAAAAATTGTCTTTCAATATTTGTCCATAATGACAAAATAATTTATAGAAATCATAAGTGATAAATCATTACAATATTATATCTGAATGAAAGAGTTTATCAAAGTTTAACCTTTACCTTGTTACAATGATCTACTTGATATTGTAATAAGGCAAAATAAAACTAAACTATACCTCTACTACAAATGTGAACAAACATTCCTAGTCCTTGAACCATCGAGTTTTTGAATCCTACTCTTGTCATATCTCTTCATCTATTCGATTGAGGATGAGACCACTTTATCCTCTTGTAATTACATATCCTTCCATCTTGGACTGCTAGCTATATATCATATAACATATATTTTGGACACAAAAATTCAAACAAGAAGGAGTGAGAAACAACATATAATATATTACAGATAAGACATAAGCATAAGGGTTTTCACAAACTAATATAGTAATATCAGTCATAATCTCATATACAATCAATTATGAATATAGGGTTTCCACATACATAACACTTATATTTTCATTCATAACCATCCATATAGAATGTCACAATCACATGAATGTTATGTAATGCTTATGCTACTATCTCATTCAGTTTATGCATGTGGGCCCTTAAAGTTTTAGTTTGCACTGGGCCAACCAGGAGTTTACATTGTTTCATAAATTCTGGATAATAATAACATAAATGCCTTCATGGCATATGAACAGCTCAACTGGCGTGGAAACACTTAGAGACTAGTCAGACTGAGAAAGTTTTTATTGTGAAAGTACCTGACACTAGGGAGCGACCCCAGGTCACCTGAAGCACCTTTTCACACTCTCTCATCCCAAGGCTCGCAATTAAGCCTCCTCTAATGTATCCTCGGTTTCTATAATCCGTCCCCAGGCAATATCACATCTCATTTCTCTTTAATGATTCATGATGCATGAACTACTCGCATATTTAGTTAGTTAAGGCTTTTAGAAACTCAATTATTAAATACCATAAAGGTTCACAAAATCATCACAATAAACTGTATATTTCCATAAGTTCTTCTTTGAACTTCTGTTATACTGAAATAATTTAGTACAGTCTTCAAATTCAGATCTTGCCAAAATTGAGTTTCCAAGCCTTAAATATCTCAAAGCTTTCTCTTAAAAATCTTCACATATTTACATAATCTTTCTCAATTTGAATCTTAACTAGATTGAGTTTTTGAAATCTTCACAAAATGTTCTTTAGTTATTTCGTTGGGGAAAACCAAAATAATTTACTTTAAACTTCTAATTTCTAAGAAAATAATTTAAAATCATTAACTAAGAATACATAAAACTATAAAAATTTTCTTTAATTCAAGAATTAATTATCTCAACCTCTGATTTTCATAAAATAGCTTCTTTCTAATACTAGATTTTATTATAGAGATTAAAAATAAAGTTAATAAAAATTATTTCTAAGAAGAAATAAAAGACTAAAATAATTATAAAATACTTTCTCTTGGAATAAAAATTTAAAGAGTAAGGTAAGAAAATTCTTACTGAGTTTTAACTTTCCGTCATGCTTGCTATATGCTCAAACTTCATATCACAAGGTCATCAATCATTCATCAACCACAATCAAGTATAGTAATCTCATCAATCACAATCAAATATCATCAATCATAATTTCATATTATTAATCACAGTCTAATATCATAAATCACAATATCATTAATCGAAATCAAATATAATTAATTATAATCAAGTCAAATCAACTAAATATCACTTATAAATATAATTCAAATTTTTAATGGTTATTTAAATTAGTAGATTTGATTTTGAGTCCTTATAGTCCATTCCTCGCACAGGTCTATATAAGTCCATATATAATCCAGTCTTCGCATAGGTATAGTTCAGTCTAGACAGGTCATAATAGTCCAAGTCCTTGCATATGTTTAGTTCGATCCTATAGGATATAAAAATCCAAGTCCTTGCATAGGTTTAGTCCAGTCCGTATAAGTTATAATAATTTAGATCCATGTATAGATATTTCAGAATAAGTTACACAATATATTAAATTTATTATAAATTTTAAGTTGAGAAGTTATTACTTTAAAATAATAATATTATTAAATTTAAAAGGAGTAGGGGACTCCTCCCTTTATTCTTATGTCTTTCATATTATATTCTTATCTCACTCCCCCTTACCTCTTGTATACCGATTCGTTATTGAAAATCCATGCGCGCCTCGTCTCCAAGTTCTAAAACATACCAATTTCATTTTAATATAATTACAAGATGAAAATTAAGATTACAACTTAAAATAAAAAAATGGTAAATTTTGAATAGTAAATAGTGAATAGTGAATAGTGAATAGTAACAGTAAATAGTAATAGTGAATAGTAAAACATGAATAGTAACGGTAAATAGTAAAACATGAATAGTAATGGTAAATAGTAAATCGTGAATAGTAAGGGTAAATAGGAAAACATAAATAGTAAAGGTAAATAGTAACAGTAAATAGTAATTTACTATTTGAATAGTAATTTACTATTGAAATAGTAATTTACTATTAAAATAGTATTTTACTATGCAGAATAGTAACTTAAAATAACATTATTTCCAGTATAATAACAGATTTCTAAAAACGATATGAAAATAACCCAAAAAATATAAAAGTGAGGTATTCGTACCTTAGAATTTTAGCAGAACCTTCTTCCAAAAAAAATTATTTCTCTCTCTCACTTCCACCACTATCTCACTAGCACTACTATATTAAGAAAACTTAATCTGAAATTGTGAATTCTAAAGAAGAAATCCTTCGGTATTTATAGGAAAAAAATTTACTATGCATTCCATTATTTTAATATAAAAGTACTATACATTTTTGAATTTTTATTCCTGGTTACTGTACATCTTTTGAAAATTTCATACATGCACAATGTTTTGCATAGTAACTGTCGGCAAAATTATTAAGTCAAATAGTAACCCTTCACTCGGTATATTTTAAATATTCAAAATGAGTCCTTTTTGAAATTTAACGATATTATATCAGTCCTCACTAATTTTATAATAAGTAATATAAAGCTGAAATTTTAAAAATCTAAAATTTTCTGTTAATAAAAATTTATTGATACGTTTCTAATTTTTTAACGATTAGAAAAAATCAAGATTTTTCTCAAACCGATAATTTTTAGATAAGTCTACTTGAAATGGATTTTAGAAAATTTTCTTATAATTTAACTTTACATTCTTGTAAATATTTTTAATTTTAAGCAACTTTATATGAATTTAAAATTATTTAAATTATATTATTTTATTAAAATAATTCAAAATTTTCAAAAAATTCCAGAAAATCATAAATATTATGTAGATCAAAAAGTTCAAAAGAACCATAGTCTAATTCCTTCAAAATTTTATTTTAAAATTCTAATAAGAGTTAAATCTTAAATATGTAAAAAAATAAAAATATAACAACATAAAATAAAAATGGTGAATAATAAGGATATTAAAAATTCTTAATATAATTTTCTTAATTAGTGAATACTAATTAAGTCACTTTAAAATTCTCATTCAGAAATATTTTCATTTTTTTATTATTATTATTTTAAAAAAACAAATAATAAAAATATAAATACCAAAATTTCAAAAAAAATGATAATAATAAACTAACTTATAGTAAGTATTTCTCAAGAAATATATATTAATATCTATTTCCTATTTGTGATGAAAATAGGATGTTACAACTCTACTCCCCTAAAAGAAATTTCGTCCTTGAAATTTAATATTGTTAATAAATCTTACCATAGATAAACTAACTGAACTATTCTAAAATATATTTCTAGTTTCCTTGACAATTGTGTACATTTTCCTTAACATTGCCATTTATCTCTTTTTTTTTAATCTTATCAGTATTTTTTTTTCCTTAACTCAAAAATATTACTCGTCTTAATTTTGTCAACCATGCTCATCATAAATTGATGGTTAACTCTAAACACTTCAATAATTACGTTTCTCAATCTATTAAAATCTTACTTGACATAATCCATAACATCTATTAATTAAAATTCCTACTCGTAACATAGTAAAATGGACTGCTAAGAATTAATTACTGGATAACTAGCCGTTAGTAACTAGCCGTTGGACTAGCCGTTTATGACCGTTGCAACTCTCCCTCCCTTGCTTGCTTATAAATTCTCATTTCATTCTCACTTCCTATCACAACTTCAAGGTTTCTTAGTTTCTCTCTTCTATCTAATTTCTTCAATCTTTTTCTCAAGTACTATCATACTATTCGATGGCCAACTTTCCTAGAAGTAAGGAAGAACAAAGTCGGGATGGACTACAGGTTGTGGTAACAAGTGCCTCACTTCTTATAATCGTTATGATTATTTCTCTAGTTTGGATAATTTTTGTATTGCCAAGACTCTTAGACCTCTATCTATGATATACTAGATGTTCTATTTTATTTTCCTTAATGTAATCGTGTATAATAAATTATCCTAGTGAGAAAGGATAAATATGTCTTAGTCCATGTTGTACTTGTTTATCTAGTTAAATCCTTGTGGTCTTTGCTTTATGATAATCCAGGGTATGTAATCATTTCTTATTGTCTTCTATAATG
Source organism: Clitoria ternatea (assembly GCA_037962975.1). Classification (NCBI taxonomy): domain Eukaryota; kingdom Viridiplantae; phylum Streptophyta; class Magnoliopsida; order Fabales; family Fabaceae; genus Clitoria; species Clitoria ternatea. The sequence goes on from CM075672.1 coordinate 98,182,633, forward strand.
AATTAAATATTCCTTAACTAAGTGATTGCACATTCCATTATAATTGACTACAACCATTACATATATTTGATAAATTCTCCAATCTTAAATGATCACAAATCACTACGTTGACTTAGAAATACTCACTTGAATATTTTTTTTTGGGTATCTAAGACTTATGTAATTCTCTTTATAGGAAAATCAATAAGTAAAGGTTCATATATACTTCCTCATGGTTTACTAACTCATTTCATTATTTTAAATCTACAATGGTCATTACATAACAATGATTTATATCAGGTATGTATATTCGTCGAACAAAATCGATGACTAAAAGAAAATAACTTGATAAACATGTATCATATTGTTAGGAATCATAAAAATATTTTATGTCACAATTTCTAAATATTAAACCAATATCGATGTCTTCCAAAGATCTATAATGCTTATTTTAGGTCATTCATTGATATATTTATCACAATAAATCAATTTAAAAAAAAATTCAAAAATATATGGTTAATTACATTCGATGTCACAATCATAAAAGTTTCATTAATTCATATATTTACACACATAACCATCATATATATTATTCAATCGTAGACATCATAAATGAAAACTTCATCAAATCAAACAATAATTAACATATTTTATATGTCATACAAAAGAAGAATCAATACAAATAGCCAGAGATACAATTCCTAATATGATTATTTGTTATATCAAACAAGTTATAAATTATCATATTTCTTTCATGAAGCATACATCCACACATTTTTCTTTTCAAAATATATCACCAAAGGACAAAACTATGATTCTATCTTAAATAATTTGTTATACTAGTTTGGGATTACAACAGTTATCTACCCATTGGAATTCTAATTCACACAAGTATCTCTACAACTTCAAGGACATGGTAAGGAATATCCTAATAAAATTTATTGAGTTTATCTCCATTTCTCCATATACCACATTAACCCAAGGTTAAATTCGTTGATCTTAACATCCTTCTTTTGACATGTCTTTCACTACTTAGTGCAAATCATTCGGGGTGATCAGTCCCGATAGTTTATAACTAAGTAGTCAAAGTCACGACAGCTCCAGTCTAGAATTCATACCAAAATATTTCTAAGAATTTTCTATTGTCTTATCTCCCTTGTTGTCTCATACCATATTGTAAAACAGGAAAATGTTAGAATATTTCACTATCACATATTAATCAGAGAATCAAACACCATACAATACATTTGGAATAAAAGGAAATAACTGTATTAGTTAATTTACCTTATCATTCCACCATACATTAAGGCCCGTACTTAAACAATGTCAAGAAAGACTTTAGAATGGCCAGTTTCTGATAATCCCTGCAATAACATTTTTCAAGTAACAGGCTATAAAGTTCTAACTTATACTTCTTATGAACTTAAAATTAGTTCCCTCTTTCTATACTCCTAATTTTTCTTCACTTACTTCTTACCATTTACTCCAATAAAATTTCCTCTTTTCTCAACCATAAAATCTCTTGTCAAACTTAACCATCAGAGTACACTAACACGCTAGTAAGACCATCCATAAGCCGATTTGGATTGAACTGCTCTGATACCACTTTGTAACACCCCCTTATATACACGAGATAAAAAAATTTTAGAAAGATATACATATTTATCACTCTTTATCTCATGTATACAAGGACGTATATACATCTGATTTCCTTTGAATATTGAAAGTAAAAAAAATTGTCTTTCAATATTTGTCCATAATGACAAAATAATTTATAGAAATCATAAGTGATAAATCATTACAATATTATATCCGAATGAAAGAGTTTATGAAAGTTTAACCTTTACCTTGGTACAATGATCTACTTGATATTGTAATAAGGCAAAATAAAACTAAACTATACCTCTACTACAAATGTGAACAAACATTTCCTAGTCCTTGAACCATCGAGTTTTTGAATCCTACTCTTGTCATATCTCTTCATCTAATCGATTGAGGATGAGACCACTTTATCCTCTTGTAATTACATATCCTTCCATCTTGGACTGCTAGCTATATATCATATAACATATATTTTGGACACAAAAATTCAAACAAGAAGGAGTGAGAAACAACATATAATATATTACAGATAAGACATAAGCATAAGGGTTTTCACAAACTAATATAGTAATATCAGTCATAATCTCATATACAATCAATTATGAATATAGGGTTTCCACATACATAACACTTATATTTTCATTCATAACCATCCATATAGAATGTCACAATCACATGAATGTTATGTAATGCTTATGCTACTATCTCATTCAGTTTATGCATGTGGGCCCTTAAAGTTTTAGTTTGCACTGGGCCAATCAGGAGTTTACACTGTTTCATAAATTCTGGATAATAATAACATAAATGCCTTCATGGCATATGAACAGCTCAACTGGCGTGGAAACACTTAGAGACTAGTCAGACTGAGAAAGTTTTTATTGTGAAAGTACCCGACACTAGGGAGCGACCCCAGGTCACCTGAAGCACGCTTTCACACTCTCTCATCCCAAGGCTCGCAATTAAGCCTCCTCTAATGTATCCTCGATTTCTATAATCCGTCCCCAAGCAATATCACATCTCATTTCTCTTTAATGATTCATGATGCATGAACTACTCGCATATTTAGTTGGTTAAGGCTTTTAGAAACTCAATTATTAAATACCATAAAGGTTCACAAAATCATCACAATAAACTGTACATTTCCATAAGTTCTTCTTTGAACTTCTGTTATACTGAAATAATTTAGTACAGTCTTCAAATTCAGATCTTACCAAAATTGAGTTTCCAAGCCTTAAATATCTCAAAGCTTTCTCTTAAAAATCTTCACATATTTACATAATCTTTCTCAATTTGAATCTTAACTAGATTGAGTTTTTGAAATTTCCACAAAATGTTCTTTAGTTATTTTGTTGGGGAAAACCAAAATAATTTACTTTAAACTTCTAATTTCTAAGAAAATAATTTAAAATCATTAACTAAGAATACTTAAAACTATAAAAATTTTCTTTAATTCAAGAATTAATTATCTCAACCTCTGATTTTCATAAAATAGCTTCTTTCTAATACTAGATTTTATTATAGAGATTAAAAATAAAGTTAATAAAAATTATTTCTAAGAAGAAATAAAAGACTAAAATAATTATAAAATACTTTCTCTTGGAATAAAAATTTAAAGAGTAAGGTAAGAAAATTCTTACTGAGTTTTAACTTTCCGTCATGCTTACTATATGCTCAAACTTCATATCACAAGGTCATCAATCATTCATCAACCACAATCAAGTATAGTAATCTCATCAATCACAATCAAATATCATCAATCATAATTGCATATTATTAATCACAGTCTAATATTATAAATCACAATATCATTAATCGAAATCAAATATAATTAATTATAATCAAGTCAAATCAACTAAATATCACTTATAAATATAATTCAAATTTTTAATGGTTATTTAAATTAGTAGATTTGATTTTGAGTCCTTATAGTCCATTCCTCGCACAGGTCTATATAAGTCCATATATAATCCAGTCTTCGCATAGGTATAGTTCAGTCTAGACAGGTCATAATAGTTCAAGTCCTTACATAGGTTTAGTTCGATCCATATAGGATATAAAAATCCAAGTCCTTGCATAGGTTTAGTCCAGTCCGTATAAGTTATAATAATTCAGATCCATGTATAGATATTTCAGAATAAGTTACACAATATATTAAATTTATTATAAATTTTAAGTTGAAATTATTACTTTAAAATAATAATATTATTAAATTTAAAAGGAATAGGGGACTCCTCCCTTTATTCTTATGTCTTTCATGTTATATTCTTATCTCACTCCCCCTTACCTCTTGTATACCGATTCGTTATTGAAAATCTATGCGCGCCTTGTCTCCGAGTTCTAAAACATACCAATTTCATTTTAATATAATTACAAGATGAAAATTAAGATTACAACTTAAAATAAAAAATGGTAAATTTTGAATAGTGAATAGTGAATAGTGAATAGTGAATAGTAACAGTAAATAGTAATAGTAAATAGTAAAATGTGAATAGTAACGGTAAATAGTAAAACATAAATAGTAACGGTAAATAGTAAATCGTGAATAGTAACGGTAAATAGTAAAACGTAAATAGTAAAGGTAAATAGTAACAGTAAATAGTAATTTACTATTTGAATAGTAATTTACTATTGAAATAGTAATTTACTATTAAAATAGTATTTTACTATACAAAATAGTAACTTCAAATAATATTATTTCTAGTATAATAACAGATTTCTAAAAACAATATGAAAATAACCCAAAAAATATAAAAGTGAGGTATTCGTACCTTAGAATTTTAGCAGAACCTTCTTCCAAAAAGATTATTTCTCTCTCTCACTTCCACCACTATCTCACTAGCACTACTATATTAAGAAAACTTAATCTGAAATTGTGAATTCTAAAGAAGAAATCCTTCGGTATTTATAGGAAAAAAATTTACTATGCATTCTATTATTTTAATATAAAAGTACTATGCATTTTTGAATTTTTTATTCCTGGTTACTGTACATCTTTTGAAAATTTCATACATGCACAGTGTTTTGCATAGTAACTGTCGACAAAATTATTAAGTCAAATAGTAACCCTTCACTCGGTATATTTTATATATTCAAAATGAGTCCTTTTTGAAATTTAGCGATATTATAACAGTCCTCAATAATTTTATAATAAGTAATATAAAGCTGAAATTTTAAAAATCTAAAATTTTCTGTTAATAAAAATTTAGTGATACGTTTCTAATTTTTTAACGATTAGAAAAAATCAAGATTTTTCTCAAACCGATAATTTTTAGATAAGTCTACTTGAAATGGATTTTAAAAAATTTTCTTATAATTTAACTTTATATTCTTTTAAATATTTTTAATTTTAAGCAACTTTATATGAATTTAAAATTATTTAAAATATATTATTTTATTAAAATAATTCAAAATTTTCAAAAAATTCTAGAAAATCATAAATATTATGTAGATCAAAAAGTTCAAAGAACCATAGTCTAATTCCTTCAAAATTTTATTTTAAAATTCTAATAAGAGTTAAATCTTAAATATGTAAAAAAACAAAAATATAACAACATAAAATAAAAATGGTGAATAATAAGGATATTAAAAATTCTTAATATAATTTTCTTAATTAGTGAATACTAATTAAGTCACTTTAAAATTCTCATTCAGAAATATTTTCATTTTTTTTATTATTATTTAAAAAAACAAATAATAAAAATATAAATACCAAAATTTCAAAAAAAATGATAATAATAAACTAACTTATAGTAAGTATTTCTCAAGAAATATATATTAATATCTATTTCCTATTTGTGATGAAAATAGGATGTTACAATGGACCTTTCCAAATACTCAAGAAAATGGGAAATAATGCCTATGTCCTTGATTTACCTGCGGAATATGGTATGAGTGCTTCATTTAATGTCTCTGACTTATCTCCTTTTGACTTAGATGAAGAGGATGATGCCTTAGATTTAAGGACAAATCCTTTTGAAGAAAGGAAGCATAATGAGGACATCATAAGGGAAGACCCACACACCATCTTAGACAAAGGACTAGAAGCTTACAAGGTTCCCCTCATAAAGGCCAAGTCCAAGAAAAGCAAAGAGACCATCTATAAAGCCCTATCCTCCTTCCTCTCTTTGTTTAATGGGCCCAAGCCCAATGAAGATACTTTGAGGATCTATTTGTACTCATCTTGTAACATAAGTCATAATTAGATTCTCTAGTCATTTAGGCTTTATTTGGGCCTTACTAGGCCAATTGGTCATTTTAGGGTCATGTACTCTCATATTGGGCCATGTATAGGCCATCTCCTTTCCTAGCTTTTAGATTTGGGCCTAGGATCCACTTAGCCAAGCCCATTCACTAGTGGAAAAAATGGATATAATCACGGTTAAAAAAGGCCTTTATTCACGGTTAAAGAACCGTGGTTGTTGCATCCGTGGTAGTAGATGATGGTCTTTAACCACGGTTAACAATCGTGGTAATAAATCACATCTAACCACGGTTAAGAACAACTGTGAATATAACTTACTATTTATATTCACGGTTATCGAGCACAACCGTGAATATAAGAACTGAAAGGTGTCAGTTACATCCACTTATATTCGCGGTTATGATGGACAACCGTGGATATAGATATATTTTATCCACGGTTGTCCATCATAACCGTGAATATAAGTAGTTTGTAACTGAAACCTTTTAATACTTATATTCACGGTTATGATGGACAACCGTGGATAAAATATATCTATATCCACGGTTATGGTAGTAACCGTGGATAAATATAGTCTATATTCACGGTTGTTGCCATAACCGTGAATAAATACTGAGGTTTTTTTTTAAAAATGGATTCTGTTTTATCGTTTCCCAACCCTGCATTCAGACAACCAGTACAGTATACAGTATACCACAACAACACTATATCAAAAGAATGGTATGTATATATATAACAATTTATTTTCTATATCAATTCATAACAACCTAAAAAATAAAAGTATATACAATTAAGTTGAATGTAATCTAATAAAAGTAAACCCTAAATCCTACTAGATACATATATAAAAGAATAAAGATCCTATATCTAGCTTTGCCTAACTTCAATGAAGTGTGAGGCCCATTGCCTTCTAACATCATCTACAAGTTCCTTTGGGAAAAATGACCGGTCATTAAAGTACTGCAAACAATGCACAAAACAATTAGAACAAAAGCTTTATTTATTACATGAAATTGATGAAATTGGAAGAAAAATAGTCCAAATGATGAGACTTACCTCTGTCCATCCATCTACTAAATGATGTTGGACAATGGTCAGCATAGTGTGGATGACGAAATAGCCACACTCGTAGGTACCCTTCTGCCTGTAAGACTACAATGGACATATAGTATAGAATAAGTGAATTCGCAACTTAAAAAATATGTACTGAAAATTTGAATGAATACGATTGACTTACTTTTGGGTACACCCATACAACTGTTTTTCCTTTGGGCTTGTTTCCAATCAGTAGATTGTATCCAACCACCGCCCTACGTCAAACAAAACACAAGATAAGTTAGAATTGTATAGTTCTAAAAATGATGTAATCGAATTTGTGGTTATTTTTTAGGGATGAACTTACCGGTCTACTATATCTCTCAGGTCTTGTGGAGCTGTCCGATGCAAACTATCAAAGTACAGAGCAAGATAGTCCTTCGGACAGATCACCAGAAGCGTCCAGTGAGCCCTGCATTTACCAGTGATAAGTGAGACTTCAAAATGCAAAAATTCATGACAATAATTATGGAATAGAATATTACCCTTTATGATAGGGGCCCATGTATATAGGCTTCCCAGACTCAAACATCCAATTCTGGATGTATGTCTGGGTGTTCTGCGAGGTGTTTCCTTGCCTCTGTATGAGAGAGGGCTCTAAGAAACCGTAAGTTCCTTGGAAACCCAAGTCCACACAGAGTTTTGCCAGAAACCTAAACAAGTTAAGACATGGTTAGCGACAAATAACTTGTATAATGAAAAAATTGGACAAAACAAGGATATACTTACAGCTCCCACAACTGAAAGATGGAGCCGTTCAGCATCGACGTCCCCGAAATAATGTCATAAATGTCAGAATTTGTAACGTAAACTGGAAAATCACTGGGACGGCCGAACACTAGTGGCTGCCATGGGACTTGAACAGTGTCGTCTGCTTGCTCATACCCGATGTGCCATAGCATCCGGATGGGATCCTTGGCCGGGTCTGGCTTCTTCAATGTCTGTTCCTGTTGAACAATTGACAACCATCACATTTTGTACCATAATTGACAAGGAAATAAAGCTAGTTAGTGTTTAGGGTTTTTACCTGTCCAGGGGCAATCACCAGAAGTCTGTTGGGCCACATCAGAAAGTGGCCCACCGCCTGACTGACGGTCTTCACCTCCTGAGTTGCCACTGGCACAGCAGCATCCTCCTCGAGGACGAGCACAACCGAGACCCTGGACATACCATCAGGTAATGTCTGATGGTGAACCACAGGGCCTAAGTTGTACACCATACCAGTGGCAACTGGCTCCTCCGACCCGTCAATGAACAGGTCACATTGACGGGTGTCTGGTGGCTCAACCCCGTCATCGTCAGGGTCAGCCGCAGCGTACGACCCCTTAGTGCTAACCTTCCGTACCTACATATTTACACATCAAGCAGAAGTTATTCAACAATGAAATAAAGTGATTACAAACAATAAAATTGAGGAAATTAAATAAAGAATCTAACCTGTGGGTCGCTGGCTGGTGCAGTAGTCTCCTGGTGGTGGCTGAGTGAGACCTTCATCTCCTCCCTGAATCGGGCCATCTCCTGGTGGAGCCTAGATATCTCCTCCTGGTACTCAGCCTTCACAACAGCCACCTTTTGCTCCACCATTTGCTCAAGGGATAGGGCAGGGTCGGGAGCACCGTAATAGGCGCGGAGGCCTGTGAAATATGAATGATTAGCCCATAATTGTTTAACAGATAACAAAATGAAGGCATAGAGTTAGTTAGCACTTACCTACACCTCGACCAATAGCACGCACTCTTCCTGGGTGCTCTGGCCTGCCGATGGCGGTAGTCAAAATATCCTCCCGTCCATGGGCTATGAAAGACCCTTGGGTTGATTCTCAACCAAGGAATCCTAAAACCAAACAAGTTAGTATTCACTTCCTTCACGTAAACTGAAAAACAGACACTGGTATAAAGGGAATACTTACTATCCGTGAGGCAACCTCCTGAGCCTGTGAGGAAGTGTATTCCCCACTCTTCTTGATCCTAGCCCGCTTCCATTTGTCGTGGCGTGCAAGTGGGGAAGGGGGATCCACAATACCAGTGTCAGTCTGACACTGACTCAGCCTCTCCTGTGCCAGCCGCTCCTCCAACCTACGGTAACCCCCACGTGACAGTGTGTGGGCAGTCATTTAGCTTCCTAGTCTCCTTGGCTTTCTTTCTGGTCTCCTACAACAAGAAAAAAAATATTCACAGTTAGCCGTATAAATTATACATAATTTAATCATCTAAAAACCAATGTACCTGAAACTCGGCAGAATGTCTAGATGCAACAAAAGCATCCCAGGTCTCCTGATCGATGAATGAATATTTCTCTCCAGGGAACTTTCCTTGATCGTCCCCGAATACATACCTACAATGAAAGGTACATTAAAACTAAGGATTGGTACAATTTGGTGAAGCGTTGATTAAGAATTTAAAGTTCAATATACCTCGTGGTGAGTATGGATTTGAACGACCTCCATCGCTCAGCCATGATACCGAGGACCTTCCTCCTCGCTATGTCGGAAGATGGTATGTCAAAAGAATCCTACATGAAAGGAGTTAGTCCATAAAGGAGTCCTTATTAAGAGTTACATGAAATAATACACTAAAATAAAACTTAAATAATATCTAAGTTACCAGAACATCACTCCATAGCTGGTTCTTCACCACCTCCTCGACACTATCCCAGTCGGGGATAATGATGGACACCTTCGACCGTACCACAACCCCCAGATAACTGCTAAACTTCGTGGCATGCGGTCCACTGAATCTACCGGTGTTGACATCCATCTCAACAACTAGCCTCTCTCCCCGGTGACGCCTACGTGCGACGTCTGGCATCCGGGTAACACCTCTACTCTTTCGAGCAGAGGAACCACTGGCCTGTGAGTCGGACCTGGATCGTCCATCCTGGTCAGCCATGAGTATCTGTCTAAACAAGGAAAAAAACTGTCAAATATTTAATATAACATTTAAAACAACAAATAACTAATATAACATGTAATTCAATGTCTCACCAACAAAATTAATACTCTATTAAGATGAAATATTTTCCCACAAGCCCTCATGGTGGTCATGACGACTGGCAACTACATCATCTATGTCATGTTCCACGATAGATGTTGGAATACGTGTTTTGGTTGATGGAATGTCCACAATATCAACATTGGGGTCTCCAATGTGTCTACCTTGGATAACAATTGACCACCGTTTGTCAGCTGGGTCAGCCACATAAAAAACTTGCTTCACCTGCGTTGCCATTATGAATGGTTCGTCCTTATGCCCTATCTTGTTGAGGTCCACCAACGTAACTCCTAAATCATCAGTTGTGACACCGTTCTTATTGTCAACCCATTTGCATTTAAACACAGGAACGGTGAAGGGACCGTAATCAACTTCCCATATATCTTCAATCACACCAAAGTAGCATGACTCGGCCATCACAGGGTTGTTGTCCTTTGCAGTTGAGAAATGCATTGACTGAGCCACAACCATCACTCCACTGTTTTGATTTGTACTCTTTTCATCCTGTGTCCTTGTATAAAATGAATAGTTATTTATGTCATACCCACAAAAGGTGAGGACATCAAAGTTCGGGCCCTGTGCTAGTCGATGTAATGTCGAGGATGCAGATGCATCTTTCAGGACGATCTTTTGGAACCAGTGCATGAAACTCTTGTTATGTTCATTCAACAACCACTTTTCAGTCATTTTAGGGTTGGTTTTCTTGACTAGCTCCTTGTGTGTGGCTAGATATGGTTGCACGTCGTCCGTGTTGTTTAAAATATACAAGTGTGCCTGAAGGACATCAGCACGTGGCATGCTCTTCACTTTTTTTCCAATCGTTCCTTTCCCATCCAATCTCCCTTCATGACGAGTCGTTGGAATACCAATGCTTGCAGCATGTGACATGTATTCAGTGCAAAACTCAATTGCTTCCTCTGCAATATATCTTTCCATAATTGAAGCTTCAGGACGACGTTGGTTCTTCATATACCCTTTCAATATCTTTATATATCGCTCAACGGGATACATCCACTGTAAGAACACTAGACCACACCAACGGACCTCTCTCACCAAATGGATGATTAAGTGGACCATTATGTCAAAAAAAGAGGGCGGGAAATACATTTCAAGCTGACATAATATAAGTGATGCTTCCTGTTCCAACACATCCAATTCACCGGGCACGATTACCTTGCAACATATGGAATTGAAAAACATACACAACCTTATTATGACATTTCTCACATTTTTAGGAAGAATGTCACGAATGGCGATAGGCAGAAACTGCTGCATCAACATGTGACAATCGTGAGACTTCAACCCAACTAACTTCAAATCTTTCATGGAAACACAAGACTTGATGTTGGAGCCATAACCAGACGGAACTTTCACACTTCGTAACGATTCACACAGACTTTACTTTTCTTTTCTGGATAACGTATGACATGCTGGAGGCAAATATGTTCTTTTGCCCTTTGATTGTGGATGCAAATCCTGACGTATACCCATCAACTCTAAGTCCATACGCGAGTTTAGGCCGTCCTTAGTCTTCTCGGGTATGTTTAAGAGTGTACCAACTAAACTGTCGCACATATTCTTCTCCACATGTATTACATCAATGCAGTGTCTTACATCAAGCTCCCTCCAATATGGCAGGTCAAAAAACACTGACCTTTTCTTCCAGTTGTTTTGTGTCGGGTGCTGTTTTTCACACTTACCAAATTGCACGTTGACGTCCTTCACCTTTTCATATGCCTGGCGACCAGATAGTGGTGGAGGAGCCATTTCAAAATCTTGGGCACCGTTAAACGACTTCTTCAACCTTCGAAACGGATGATTCGCTTTAAGAAACCTTCGATGTCGAAGATAAACATTTTTCCTGCCATGATGTAACCGCACAGAACTAGTCCCCTCCTCACACACTGGACAAGCTTTATGACCCTTCACACTGTACCCAGATAAGTTACCATACGCTGGAAAGTCATTGATTGTGCAAAATAGCATGGCACGCAATTTGAATGATCGCCCGGTAAACCCATCAAACACTTCAACCCCGTCTTCCCACAACCTTTTGAGGTCTTCAACCAATGGAGTTAAATATACATCAATGTCGTTCCCCGGTTGTCGTGGACCAGAAATCATCATTGATAACATCACATATTTTCGCTTCATGCACAACCATGGCGGCAAGTTGTAAACAAACAACAAAACAGGCCACGAACTATGGTTTGTGCTCAGGTTCCCAAACGGGTTCATGCCGTCTATGGCTAGTGCAAGCCTAACATTTCTTGGTTCATTGGCAAATTCTAGAAAAATCCTATCCATTTTCTTCCATTGCGACCCATCGGCCGGATGCCTAAGTAGTCCATCAACAACCCTCTCATCAGCATGCCATCTCATAAGTTTTGCATCATCTGCATTGGCAAACAGACGCTTTAGTCTTGGAACTATAGGTAGATACCACAACACCTTTGCAGGAGACCCTTTAGTGCATACCTCATCAGAATCCGCCTCTTTCTTCTTATACCGTGACACCCCACATCTAGGACATCGATGTAGCATTTCTAACTCACCCCGGAGTAATACACAATCATTTGGGCATGCATGTATTTTCTCATACTCCAAACCCATGGACACAACACCTTTTTGGCCTCATAGTTACGATTCGGCAAGGTGTTTCCAGCTGGGAGCATTTCTTTCAACAACTTCAATAAGTCAGTGAAACTTTTATCCGTCCACCCGTTTATGGCCTTCAAATTAAACAATCGCAAAACTGCTGATAACCTCGTGAAATTGAGGCAGTTTGGATACAACGGCTGCTCAGAGTCCTCACACAGAGTTGTATATACATGAGCTTTCTTAAAACCTTCTACCCCTACATCACGGATCATATCCTCGAGTCGGTCATCCATGTCGACATCGTTGTCATGCATCGAGCTTCGATTTTTAGTCTGAGAGCTGTTACTTGGCACCACCACATCTTCACCATGCCATATCCAACGCGTATAACTACGTAGAAAACCGTCACACAGTAGATGTTCTCACACCTCTTCCAAGTCTACCCGACGCAGGTTGAAGCATTTAACACAAGGGCAAAAATACTTTCTATTCACCCCCACTGCATTCCTCGCTACGAATTCTATAAATGATTCAACTCCCCCCTCGTACTCCAGACTTAGGCGTGATGCAGTTATCCAACTCCGATCCATACCAACTGTTTACAAGGTGCTATGATCAACCTCACTTTTTATACAAAGGTGGTGGTCCTATACCCATTCAGCATGACAATTGTTTTTATACATCATTCATATATACAGGTTAGGACTTATTTTAAAATTTGATGAAATTTCGGCAGCATTTCGCATTGGTCTCTAAGTACACAAAATGAGAGTGGTCAAATCAAATTCAACCACAACCAAATATGCACCCAGAGAACAACACAAAATGCAAGTTACCGAAATTTTATCAAATTTTAAAATAACTCCTAACTTGTACATACTAACAATGACGTATAAAAAATAATTGTTCATCCCAAACTGTCCAAACGGACAATTCAAGATTCAACACAAACGATGACATTAATTGATTTAATGACCATTTGTGTCGAATCTCAAACGGGGAACTACGGTTCACTCATATGCACAACAACTTTCATACTAGTTAGCAACCACACACATACAACAGCAATAAACATAACATATAAGAGCAACCAACAATAACAGAAATAAAATGGATAATAATTTAGTTAACTTTTTTCCTAAATTAGTATGATGTTTTTAATTTGTGTTATTTTGAAGTAGAAGTATGGTGTTGGAGTATGGATTATGGATTATGGATTATGATGTTGGTTTATAATGCAGGTTCAAACTTTAGACTTTTATTTAGTAATTAATATGATATTTTTAAATTCTATTATTTTCAAGTAGAACTATGGTGTTAGATGATGGATTATGGATTATGAGAATTGAGATTTGTACTTTTATTTTATGGATTACGGCTTATGGACATGGTGTTGAATTTGGTTAAATTCTACTTAAGAAGAACAATATAAGTTCTAGGAGAATAGTAATCTCAACCATTTAGAACTTTTCAATTTAGGGAGTACATTTTAACCAAAAGAGGTATCTTATAATATTTCTAAAGTTCATACACCCAATTTAAACTTACAACTACAAATCAATAGGTTGGTTCATCCAAAGATTGTTAATGTAACTAGTTATCCTATGAATATAAGGCTTCCATCTTAATTTTCTAGAATATATAGGTGATAAATTTTCACTGTTGCAAAATCGATTATCTGTGATATATAAACAGAGTTTAAACCTGGTAATTTTCTCTATAACTTAAGCTTTTGAACCAATAACTATCGTGTCACAGGAAACAAGGAATCAAATTATTATGTACCAACAGAGAAAGAATCAATAATTGAACAATGAAATTATTATGTACTTACGACCTAACAAAACAGGACCATTCATAAACAACACAAAATAACAAACAGAGGAAGAAGAAGTGTTCGTCACTGCTCCTACGCCGGGTGACCTCCGTGCAGACCATCCAACAAATATAGATACAGAGGTAACATTAACAATGAAAAGACACACACAGAGGCAACATTGGTTCAGCTTCTACTACATACGCATTTTAATGGGGGGTTCAGGGAACAGAGGGTTCTCAGCAGCAAGTGACCGAATGACAAACACGCATGACAATGGGGGTTCAGGGAACCTACCTGAATGAAGAAAGGAAGAAGATGCTGAACAGAGAGAAGGGCATGAAGCTCAGGGCACGAAGCTCAGAGAGAATGGAGAAGACGACAACTAACGCGCAGAAGAAGAGAAAGTGAAAAAAGAGTGAAAGGCGCGGCTTTTGAAGTTTCAGAAAGGATGTATATTCATGGTTCCCCTTGAAACCGTGAATATATTACACATATATTCACGGTTTAACAAACAACCGTGGATAAATGTTAACTATATATCCACGGTTATGATCCCAACCGTGGATATATATTGAAATCTATAATCACAGTTATAGAAACAACCGTGGACATACAGTACCCAGTGATTAAACCCTAAAACCTGAACTATATATCCACGGTTGGAAATACAACCGTGATTATAGATTTCAATATATATCCACGGTTCACATCATAACCGTGATCGTACCCATGAATATATATTCACGGTTGTGAATACAACCGTCGATATATATTTCAGGTACTATATATCCACGGTTGACTCCTTAACCGTGAATATATATTGATGGGTACGTTCACGGTTATGATGTTAACCGTGGATATATAGTTTTCTCTGATTAAAACGTTCACCTTATAATTTCAAAAATACCACCGCGCATGTTTTTATCACTGATTCTCTTCTACCCGTGAATATATCCCCGTTGTTATATCCAATTTTTGCACTAGTGATTTGCATCTCTTAGCCAAATCCTCTAAAGCCTATATAAAGGTTTCTCCTTTTGTAAAATGGTACACTTTAATTCATTTTGAGAAATAGAATCACTTGGAGTGAAGTTTTAGTGAGAGATTCTCCTCCTTTTCTCTAGGCTAGAGTGAACCTTTAGCAAGCTCTTATCCAAGAGGTTATCTCCCTCTTGGGGGTGATATCAAGGGAGTTATCTTTCCTTGGAAATGGCCTCCCCTCCTTCAATCTCCATCCTTTCATCCATCCTTCCATTTTCTTGTTTTTCCTTTCATCTTTCCTCCTTTTCCCTTTCACTATTTCGTCCAATTCCTTGAGTCTTTTCCCTTTTGAGTTTTAGTTTTGTAACTTGGAGAATATAAGTCCATTGACATTTGAAGGCAAGAAGAAGGAGAAAGACCAAGATCCAACCCTTTCTAAGGAGACTTGAAGATTCTCTTACATCAATATGTGTGTCTAATACTGAATGCATATGAATTTACGATTTATGGTATGCTGATTTAATTCTAATTTGTGTGTTTAGTATAGATTAATTGCTGACTTAATTTTATTTGTGACACTACTATATGAAAATTCACAAAAACAATATATAATTTAGAAAACTACAAGACTTTATTGGCTCTGTTGTAAGGTTCAGCTAAAGACTCTTCAAGATTGTGGTACATAACACAACCCCTGTGGGAACGATACAAATATATTACTTTTTAATGATTGGTGCGCTTGCCATAAAAATTATCATCCGATGAATTTGCATCAGTTATGTTGCATTAATGAAAGTCCACTATTTTGTAGTACATTGGTTGTTGTTGTAACATCCCAAATTTTAGAGAAAATAAATTTATTGGATAAAGATAAATAATTATTTATGGTCCAATAATTGTGGGAAAATTAATTAGACGCTAGAAGTGAATTATCGGTAAATTAAGATTTACCAGAACCGGATGATTCAACAGATGGTGTGGTACCCACTAAGCTAAATTGAATATTTGATGGGTCTAGAATACTTAGAAAATTATTGTTGTTATGGTGGTATAGTTCAAATAATTTTTTGTATTGAGAAGATAATTATTTGGACACAACATATGATATTAAATAGAGAAAATATAAGCCAAGTGGAATTAAATGAAAATGGAAATTCCCATTTCTCCTTTCCTTTCCACTGTGACCTCTTTTCTCTCTTTTTTGGTCTTTTAACCCATTGGACAATAGGGAATTATTAACCAAAGGTAAAAGCAAATGAGAACATCCTTTTATCCAATGTGCAATGCCCAATTTCCCTAAATTTCCCTCTCTCTTTCTTTAATTTTTGGCAGCCCCCTTCCTCCTCCATTCACTCTTTATTTTTCTTTTTCCTCTTTCACTTTCCAATGGCAAAAATCATCCACCTCCCTTCCAGTTCCATTTCTTGTCAAAATTAAAACTTAAGCATGGATTCATGGAGCTTGAATGACATTTTAAGGAAAAAATCAAATGGGTTCTCCATCTTCCCCACTCATTTTTGTTTTTGTGAAGTTTGGGTTTTTGAGGTATGGATTCTTTACCTATCTTGCTCCATCTATGATTTTTATGATGCTTTAGCTTGAGATATTGGTAATGGGCTTTATGGGTGTTGATGAGAATGTAAAACCCGAGGCTTGAATGGCTTAGAAAATGATTTTTGATTATGGTTTTGTGTTATAAATGAATTAGGGTTATAATTTTCATATGGATTAAAGAAATGGGTTGAATTTATTGATTTGGAGATTTTAGAGTAAAAACCCTAAGTATGGAAATTGGGGCTGTTGGCCCAATTGATAGTTAAAAATGATTTATGCTCTTGGAATGAGTTTTTGGGGGGTATGAAATTGATTATTGATTGATAATGATGAATTTTGAACTAAGTTAATGTTGATGTGAGTGATGATAAATGCATTTGAAACCCAAACCCTAGGCTAGATGACCATTGGGACCATTGGTTGCTATTTACACTTGATTAGCACTTTGATAATGATGTTGTGCTTGTGATGATACATGAAAATGGTTGGAGTTAATAATTATAATTGATAATTATCCACTTGTAAGAAATCCTTAAGACATTGATAATTTGGGGCTTTTGACAAGTTTAAGGAATTAATGGTTTAATTGTCATGAGAATGACTTTGATATGTTAAAAAGATGACTGGAATGGTGTGCATAAGAAAATAACCGAATTGATCTTGAGAATGAATATGATGTTTAATATGGGATGTTGCCATTTTGATGTTAATGGTGATGATCATTGATAGTGGGATTAGTGAAATAAGATACGGATTTGATGAGGACTTAGGCCATGATATATGCCACTTGAAATTGTTGATTAATGATGGTTTAAATGAAGCCAAGGTGGCCTATGTTAACAATTTATTAGATTTATGATGAGGCCTTATGATGGCTTATTGATTGAATGTATATATGTATGTGTGTTGTGTAGATTGTATTCCGAGCAATACGACGGAACAATCAGAGCATTCAATTTGTGATTCTTCTCTCGAGGTGGGAGAGGGTTTACATTTCAATTGCATGAGTTGAACGATTGGTGATTGATGTATATGATTTATATTCATGCTTGCCTTGCCATGACTATGTTAAGATGATGAGATGAATGATATTTTTTTAATGAAATGATTAGCAATTCATTGGCTTTGGAAATTATATGAATATGTATATAAGATGGCAATAAGAGTTTTAGAATCCCTTGAAGGGAATGATATAATTCTTGGTGAATGATCCATGGTGAGATGGAGTATGTATGTGTATGTAGATGCATGGTTTGTTGAGTTAAAATCCCATGAGAATGCATGTTTTAAGCAAGGTTGATGTTGGGTTTGATGAATAGGGGTATAGATTGATGTTTCCCAAGTTAAAAATGTTGTTGATGGCTTTCCCAACTCGTGAATTGATTCCCATACTCTCATGAATCCTTTCAAAGGCTACTGGATTCGCATGAATCAATTCATGCCAGAGCTTGAATCGATTCATGACATTTTATTTCAAATTAAGTGACTTTTAGGGCCATGAATCCATTCACACGATGGGTTAGATCGATTCACAGCTTACTGTTTGTGTGGGATTGCTTTTTAACTCGTGTAAATCGATTCATACGAGCCATGAATCGATTCAGAAGCCTCTGTTTCACTATTTTAGGATTTTAAAATGTATGAATCGATTTAAGGGTTGCCTGAATTGATTCATGACTTGTTGTTTGAAAAAATTCCATAAGTTTTGATGTTGTTTAGTGTTGTTGAGTCATGACATGTTTATGCATCCAATTGCACACATTTTAAATACATTTTAGCAAATGAAACATGATGATATTGTCGTGTCCCTTATACACCCTAATGTTGAAGTTGCCATAAGATTAATATTATTTAAAACTTGTTTATTTTACAAAACCATGTGAGTGTATTAAGGGTATATGATTGTGGTGTGCCTTAGTGGTGTTTGACATTGAATTAGGATGTTGGCATGATGTGAGTGTGTGCCTAAGACATGTTACAAAAACATGAACGTTCCACCACTAATAATATCATATGATGAAAAGTAAATGATGTGGTTGTATGACACACCTTGTTAATGGTGAAACTAATATGGGGAGAGTTGTATGACAATGTGTTTATTATAAATTGATAAATCGGAGATGACGTCGATAATGAGTAATGATAGATGATTGTTATTATTGATGATTTGTTGAATACCATTGTGTTTGATACAAGTGTGATCTTGTATGTGTGGTTTAAAATTATATTGGTGAATTGTTGTGAATGCCACACTAGTGAACAATGGTAATGAATCAAGAAGATGAAAATCTAGTAAGAATTATGTGGTGATGTTATTGATAAGCAAAGATGAATAAGGATGCTAAGCATACCTTTAATATAATGAAAGATTGTTGAATGTTGTTGATGCTTGTGATGCCATTGTAAATGTTGCAAGTATTGACTTGCATGTATGATATAAGTATGTTGATATGAAATGCCACACTTAAATCTTAAAATAATGGCTAAAACCAATAATGATAAAATCCACTAAGAATTGTATGGTGGTATTGGTGATAATGATGATGATTGATGAGTGGCATGATAGGATGCATAGTGTGAGAATGCATTGATTGGCATTTGCATCCATGGCTTATCATACGCTGCCGGTAAGAAATATTAGGGGATTCCCTCGGTTGGCCCGGTGAGAAGGTGGTTTTATGCACGAGCATTCTTGTTGTTCCCCTGTGACTCAGTGTATAAGTCACGAAGCTGCCCATGCTAAGCTACGGGGAGCTGTATGTGGTTGACCCTTGTGGGGGGTGGCTCTTGAGGAGCAGGTGTCCTCGGTGGTCCTTTGGATCACAGCTGCCATGATATGAGTCATGGTTGGCCCACAACACCTTATATTTTTGATTATGTTGTTTACCGCGGTCATGGTGAAAATGATCGGTGTTGTAAAATGGGTGATGCGGTTTGGCACTAGTAAAATTAGTGATTATGCATGAATTATGAGTTATGTGTGTAACACCCTAATTTTAATAAAACGAATAAACCCAAAAAGACAGGGAAAATTTTTCCACAAAGCAACTGCTAGATAATCGACATAAAGGAAGAAGAAGGCAAGGGGGAAAAATAAAAGAATATTCACGTGTATAGCAACCTGTGGAAGGAATAAGGCTTGAACCGATCCATTCAGTTCAGTGAAGCACATCAACGCCTGGGCGAATCCCGCAACAACGTCTACTCGCCTAAGCGAGGTCCAACGCCACCTGAGCGGGACATGACGATGCAACAATGGAAGAGGGAGATATTCGAGCGAAGCCCAACACTAGCATTCGCTCGCCTCAGCGCGATCCCTCACGCTTGGGCGAAACAGCTCTAGTCGCTCGGGCGAGGAGTGATTCGCCTAAGTGATGCCCACACAATAGCCTTCCCAACTCACACTCGCTGGAGCGAGTACCCTGTTCGCTGGAGCGAGAAGTTCACTCGGTATTCGTTCATTTCACTCGGTATTCCTTT
Source organism: Clitoria ternatea (assembly GCA_037962975.1). Classification (NCBI taxonomy): domain Eukaryota; kingdom Viridiplantae; phylum Streptophyta; class Magnoliopsida; order Fabales; family Fabaceae; genus Clitoria; species Clitoria ternatea. Next base: position 98,202,935 of record CM075672.1, read on the forward strand.
ACTCGGATTTCAACGTCTGGTTCACTCGGAAGATCCACTCTCAACTCACCCGAATTGGCCCCTATATGTACCGCTTCACTCAGAGAACATATCACACTCCATAACTTCGTTCGCTCGGTTCACAAACATTGACCACTCGGGAAATAATTCCCTTAGCCACTCACTCGGAATCTATGAGAACTCCTCACTCGGAATAACTTTCACATTCTTTCGCCACTCGGGTATTTCACTTATTTTTCACTCGGCAAGCATAGTCCTTCCTACCCAAGATCCCTTACTAACTAAAACCTCTCCTGAGAACTTCCTAACCTTCTCTAATCTCACTACACGGATCTCACTCGGAATCTGGAAGTTTACTCTCCAGTCAGAAAAACACTCACTCAACCAGTTTCGCTCGGAAATACGTTTAAGTTCTCTACTCAGATATCCTAGCAGCTTATCGTTTGGGGAAAACGTCCACAGCGATCCCCACACGGAGTTATATAACATCATTCACTCGGAACGTCTAATTCTTCCCTCACTCGGCAACAGGATTGTGGATTCACTCTCTGGGTCGTATCTTGGCCTCTTTCACACTAAGTCTCACCATTATTACGCACTTGGAGACATAACAATGTGTATACTAACCAGACATCACGCAAAAATGGGATAAACATGCAGCATGGCATACACATAACCATATCTATATATAAGAGTGTATATCGATAATTACAAACACATTATCATGTTTTCCCAACCCAGAAGGATTTGTTCTATTTCAAAACACTAACATCAGACACGAGCCGGCCAAGGCATAATCAACCCCTTACACACAGTATCTACATAAACACATATAGCTCCTTGGTGCACAGCCAGTCCACCCGGCAAGTAGCTCCACTTCACTCGTAGTTCCGAGGAATGTTCACTGAAAATATTGCCACAGCAGGGGTGAGCTTTTACATTTAAAATAACAGTTAGTGACTTGGGAACCCGCATGCTTTCCATCACACAACATCACATTTTAAGCAACCATAACATTAACTATCCTCCAGATTATCTATCCATAACAGTATCATGCAATTGGAACTCATTCAATCAATACTCAATTATATCACTTCCGACTTACATATATATACATGCAACACAATATATTCATCATAGCATAAGAGCATACATATATGTATATATATATATATCTAGTGCACACAGGTCTACTACAGTCGGATCCGACCCCCACTTGACTAATTTTTACGTTGTAACATAGGCTCCAAGCCTTTTTCCTCCAGCTCCAAGCTGGTTCGGCCGTTTTACAGGTACCAAACCGTTTGCCCTCACATGTAACACAATCGCTCCAAGCGACCACGGCAGTGCTACGGGCAGCTCCGAGTCCAACCCGGTAGCTTGCTTGAGTCCAACCCAAGACTTTAAGCGTCCAACGCTAGTGCACTCGGCACTGCCTTGAGTCCAACTCAAGGTCTTTTAATATCATTCTTTCGTGTGTGTTTGCCAATGTAATATTATTTATCATAACCACACTTTGCATGCAATTTATTCATCATCTTATAGCAACACCGATTCATTTTCAACACTCGCATGCAAGGCAATATAGGATAGCAGTCAGGATCTACCCATCGTCCCCCGAACAGAACACCCAGAAGTCACACAATATGTTTCCACGTCATGCATGCACAAGTGAATAATTAACTAGACTCAGTATGGCAATTTAAGGAGCATGCACTACATTCACACACGGTCTCATGATACACACATGCATCCATATCCCAACAGTGTCCATATATCAAATATAAGCAACCTACCATCGGATTCAATCATCGCATGCCTCAGTATACAACAGCTATCTATCAGATATACATTTCATCACAAACACCCTTAAACACACATGCATGCATAAGAAATCACTCGGAACCTATTCACGAGCTATGCATTTGAAATGCAAAGCGCCCCCTACCTACTGAAGGAAATCGAGGGGGGTTCTTCTGTTTCCCGACGTTGGTCCTTTGTTTTCTGATCGCCTCGCCCAGGCTTACACTCGTTCAGGCCTCCTTGGTCGTAGTCGCACTGTGAAACAGGGGTTGTTCATCTTCCACCCTGACGATCGTCCCTTACCAGCAGAGGGAACTCCAAGTCTTCTGCAGTATCGTTGTGCGTTTCCAGGAATGGGACAGTGAACAGGGAAGGAGAAGACGAAGAACTAGGAAGAGGAGAGAAGACACTAGAAGAGAAGAGGGGATGAAGCAGTGGAGGAAGAGGGAGTCTGAAGGAAGGTGAGTGACCTTCATGATCATGGGATTATGTATATATATATTTGCACGAGGAAGAGAAGAGTGGGGTAGGAGAGCGTGAGTCCAGCAGTTCCACTCAGCCATGCGCACTGAACTCAATCATCCAGCCATCATCATTATTTATAATTAATCAGTTATTGTTTTTGAAGTTAAGGTAGTTGAGTTACGAGGAATCTTCACTTGGTAACAATCGTTTTAATGGGTTAAAAGAAATCAGTTTGGTAGTTAATTATAATTAACAGTTAATTCCCTACTTTGAAATCAACTCATAATGGTTTATTTCCATTTGGTTTTTAACTACAAAATTGGGATGTTAAAATGTGTACACATTATACTACTACAGTAGGGGCTGGCTACGTGATCATGCTTGAACACACAAATTGGTGTTTATTCCCATAGTCGGGTCCGCATTGTCATTGATAATTCCATTATGCCTATGCATTAGCCTAAGAGCATTTACATATAGCATGAAGATATGCCAAAGGTGTTGTGATATGATGATGATATATAATGATGGTTGAGATTGAGATGTGATGATGATGAGATGGGTAAATGAATACCTAAAAGACAATATGTAAAATATGAATACAACGAAAAGATATTGAATATGATGATGTTGTATGTGATGGCCTAATATGATGAAGGGCTTGTTTGTCTATGGTTGATGACAGTGATGTTGGCCCATTTTGGCATTGAGAAAAGATATGTATATATGCTTGCTTTGCTATGAATTGATGGAAGAATATGTTATATGTATATTATTGAAATGAGAAATTATGATGATTATTGATGAATTAAACAAAGCATACATTATGTTAATATACATATGCACATAATCTCAATTGTATTTATATTCGTCATTTGAAATGTATAACTCACTCTCCCATGTTGTCCATTTTTAGCATTGATGCAGGAATATCATGGGATGAGGATATTTTAAAGTAAAGCTTGGGAGAAGGTAAATAGTGGTAATGGAATGCCTTGGCCGACAGCGGTTGTAAATTTGTATTGTGAATAAAATATGTATCGTATCGTTGATAATTATTGATATTGATGGATGTAATATAAATGGCAATATAAGTGAATAATGTATTGATATTTGGGGTATTGGAATTCATACCAATTTGATGAATATAATGAGGTTACACATGTAGCCCATTTTGCGAAGGTATAAGTGTTGATGATATATGATTTTGAGGTTGAATCGAATGTGGTCAATTATGGAATATGGATATTGGAGATGTATGTTGCATGACCACATATATATATATATATATTAGGCAATGCATGTTTATGACTTATATGTAGGATTGGTTATGGCCTAAATGGCTTATGTTACGTGTTGCATGCTTTGTCGAGCCTTTTCTCATATCTTCATATATCGGACTAGGCGTGTGCCCTGTATACATATTATTTTTCCACTATAAACTCTATTATTTTTGTATACAATTATGGGCGATTTATCTTGCGATCCAGTTATAAATTATTAAACCTCACTCTTCGGTTTTCTGTGGTTCGAGTCTTGATGTAATCGTTGTGATGTTTTGAAATTATTTTAAACGCAAAAAATTTATTCGCATTCTTATTAATTAATTATCTTGATTACATCAGGATTTAGGTCCAGAAAATCGAGGTATGATAGTTGTGGTTCATTCAAATGAGTTTAGGTTCATTTACATTGTTATTCATTTTATTGGAAATAGAATTGCAAAATATAAGGGACCAAAACGAAAAGGAATTACATATGCTGAATAGAATTGAAAACTTCTGAACATCATATAATTACAAGTCCAAAGCATAATTATACCATTGTAATAGGAAAACATAAATTAAGATGGGAAAATATAAGATGAGATTGATTGAGAAGTATAACTTCAACTACCATTGCAAAAATATAACTTCAAATGGTCATGTTCCAAAAGAAACCAATTGCCAAAACAAAATTACATATGCTGATAGAACCAAATTCAAAAGGAACCATAATCCAAAACAAAACAGAATTGTAAACTTCTGAACAAAACAGAATTACAAGTCCAAAGCAGAATTATGCATCAGTGTTTTTTCCTCTTTGGTGTTAATCTTTTGCCTCTTCTTGTAGTACTTGTTTTGCCTTTGGATGAACCTTGCTTGGTCTGACTTTGAGAGGGGTTCTGGCATAAGGGTGGTGTTTGAAATGGTTAGGTTGGTAGTGGGGTTTGTGAAACAGTTTCTGTTTGGCTTGGTGGTGGATTTTCAGTTTGGGTGTCTTGTGGTAAAGGTTTCATAGGGCATGTGGTCTTCTTGTGGCTTGCTTGCTTACATATACTACATTTGGAAGTTAGACCTTTCCTTGACATGCGAATATCATCAATTTCAATTTTGTCCTTTCTTCTTGACTTCTTTGGTCTACCTACTTGTCTCTTGTAAGGTGGGGGGGAGTATGTTGTTGCAGCCAGTTGGTTCCCACATGTTCTGTCCAGGTGTGGGATAGATAATTGGTTTGTAGCATGTTGCGTATCTAGCCTTTGAGTAGATTGGGGGGATGTAAGTGGCTGGCTCATCATTCATTTCTCTCATGCATGCTAGTGCATGAGTGCATGGTATCCGAGTGAGTATCCATCTCCTGCATGAACATCTCTCCCATCCAAATCTACAATGAATTTATCCCCTCCTCTTTCCAGATGCTTGACCTCATATATTTTGTCCCCAGACCACCTATAAGAACACCACATTAGATTCAATAACCATATATTCAATTGCACACTAAAATTAACAAAAAAACTTACTTCACCAACCACATGTTAGTGAACTACTTTGCCTTCTCAAGCTTCTTCATTACCTGAGGACACACTCTATCTCTCACCACCTTTTTTGCCCTGTTCTTAGCCCATCTTTCCATCATGTAGGCCTTTATCTCCTCAACCATGATGATTATTGGCTTTCCTCTTGAACCCAATATGACAACATTAAAAGTATCTTACATGTTGTTGACCAATATGTTAGACTTTGCATTGAAACTAAATCTGGACTTGCTCCAATGTCTAGGTGGTAGCTTGATCAATTCCTTGTAGGCATCCTCATTCACAGCCATGCCTGAGTGTATGTACACTTTGTAGCCTTCCACGTGAGCTCCTTGAGTTGCTTGCCTGGGTGCATCTTCTTGAAATTATTATACAGGTGCCTCATGCAGAACCTTTGCTCAACACCAGGCATAACCTCCTCCAATGCATGTTGCAGACCCTGCTCAGTGCAAGTTTAATAGAGAGTATCAGTTAACAGTTTTAGGGACTAACTTGAAACAACTAAAAGATGACAAGGACCAATCTAAAACAATTAATTGTAAATAAGGGACCAAATTGAAATAGTTTACTCAATTAACTTCTGTTGGTTTGATATGAAAGTAAACTCCATGTAGGCCTCTATTCCACCCAGATCTCCCACCAAAAAGTCCAGGAACTATCTCCATGCATCAGTATTCTCATATTCGATCATACTAATGGCTATAGGAAACATCTGATCATTTAGATCTTTCTCTACTGCAGAGAGTAGTTGTCCTCCAAACGGTCCTTTTAAGAAGCAACCATCTAGGCCTATAATGGTTCTGCATTGTTTGAAGCTTTGTTTGCATGCATTAAGGCAGACATAAAGCCTGTGAAATGAAGTATCCCCCATGCGCCTACATATCCAATTTGATAGTGGACCCATAGCTTGAGTGTGTAGGCACAAGGGGGGATACTTCATTAAAGTTTGAGTGTAGTCCCATAGCTTTCAATATTGGTCATTAAAGTCTCTATCAACAAGTTTAGTTGTTGCCTTCCTAGCCCTGTATGTTATGGTTCTTAATATTTTTACACTTCAATTCTCTTGTGCCCTCTTATAAATATCTTCTAACCTGATCTTGGGATTCTTTCTAACACCACTAAACATTTCCTTTGATAGCCATTTGAACTCAGTATTTCAATGTTATGTTGTCTACCACAGCTATACTCATCAATGATTGTCCTCAGCTGCCAAGTTTCCTTAAATTGAAACTTTCCACAATAAGCATACCATGGATGCCCCTTAACACATCTAACTCTAACCCTTATTTTATTATTTTTTTCAAATCATAAATCCTTCCCATTATGGATGGCATAAGCCACCATAGCCTCCTTAAATGTTCTTTGCTTACAAACATAGTCCCTTTTTCCCATACATAATTCTTCATTGTTTCAAGCATCTTAAATGAAGGGCACTTTTCACCTTCACCTTCACTTTCCTCACTATACAACTCATCTGAGTCACTGCTAGACTTTTCTCTAACCTTCGCTTTGCTTTTACCACTCCCAGATCCTTCTCCTTTTTCGTATGTCCATGGGTTCACTGTCCTTGGAATTTTCTTTCTTTTTTTACTCTTCTTTTTTTCTACCTCAACCATTGGTTCAACCACATCACCCTCAACCATTGGTTCAGCCACATCACTTTTAACCATTTCAGCCACATCATCTTCACATACATCCTCCTCATCAGTATCCTCAGATACATCTTCCTGATCAAAACCTTCATCGTCTGAATCCTCAAACTGTATCTCCGTCACAAGTTCTTCCTTTTGCACAGCCTTCCCCTTCACATCTTGCCCCTTAATATTATCACCCTCCTCAAGTACAGCCTCCACATGAACACCATGTACAACCTCTACATGAACACCATCACCTTCACCTTCTCGACCCTCAACACTATCACCTTCAGTATCTTCCACCTGAACACCAACTACTTCAACATCCTCATCCTGAACTTCACCTCCTACAATAGGCTCCCCTTGATCACAAACTGATGCTTCTGGGCCACTTAACTTCATAACAACTTTAGGAGCGTCTAGAGGATGAACAATGTACAACTGCACCCTCCCTTGATAATGTTCTACCCTAGCCATCTCCATACAACCCTGATCATCTTCTAACAACTTCAATCCAACATGTAACTCATTTCCCCCTTTGTTGTACCACAACTCCTTAACATTTACATAACCCGTGTCCTTCAATATTCCTTTAACTTCAAATTTCTTTGTTATGAATGACAAAACAATGCACTGCAACAATTACCTTTGAAAGCTTCCACCCACAAAGCGATGTTCTTCATGAAGAAGAAATATGAACATAGATCGATTTCTTTTTTCCTCTAAATTATTAAAAATACATCATTTTAGTGGGTTGAAGAAACAACAAATCACTCGTTGAAGCTACAACGAATCACTCATTGAAGCAACAACGAATCACTCATTGACACATGTATAAAGATGGGCCCAATTGACAGCATATCAGACAATGGTGCAAACGGTGTTAACATTTACTTAACGGAAGGACCACAATAAAACATTTTAAAGCAATCAGGGACTAACTAGAACAAAAAACAAAAGGAACGGGTGAAACTTTTGTGTAAAATAGAGGACCAATGGGTGTATTTACCCATTATCCAAGTTAAAGAAAAAGGATTGAGACCAAGAACTTTTCAAGGAGCTTGATGAGAAAGAAAGGATTAATCTTGAAGGGATACACAAACTTAAGAAAGAAAATGATTTTCTAAAAACTGAACTTAATAGTTCAGATACTAGATGTATCTCACAAGATGGAGAAATCAAGTCTCTTCAACAAAAAGTAAGCTCACTTACTACAGACTTGGCCAAATTTTTTAATGGAACTAAAAATCTTTATAAACTTATGGGAAGATCAAAAGGCTGGTCTGGGTTTTGTTAAAGAAACTAATTCAAGAGTAAAGAATACTCCTTTTCCATCCTTTCTATCTAAATGTAAGCATGTCAAATGTAAGTGTTGCAAGAAGCATGGTCATGTTACTAAAGATTGTTTAAAAATATACTTTGTGCCTAAACATAACATAGTAAATGCAACTACTGTAAAAGACATGGTCATGTGATTCAAGACTGTCCAAAGAGAAAAAGGAAAAGTGTTCAAACTACTAACCATTCATGACCCAAAACGTTCTGGGTACCAAAGGCAATGATTATTCCTATTTTAGATGTGCTTAAGGACAAAAGCAAAGTAACACTTCTGGTATCTGAATAGTAGATACTCATGTCACACGATAGTCAAAAGCTCTATATTCCTAAACTTGGAACAGTTTGAAGGAGGAAAAGTTACTTTTGGAGGAAACCAATTCAGGCGTATCACTAGGATTAGTAAAGTTGGTAAAATTCTTTCCCCTATAATTGAAAATGTTTATTTTGTTGAAGGTCTGAAACATAATCTACTGAGCATAAGTCAATTTTGCAACAGTGGTTGTAAAGTTTCATTTGATAAAGAAAAGTATACAATCATCAATGTTGATGGAACTACCCTCTTTTCAGCAAATAGACACAACAACCTTTACAAGGTTGATTTGGGTAAGCTGGACAGTTAAAATGTAACATGTCTCTTTTCTTCATTTGAAGAGAAGTGGATTTGGCATAAGAAGCTTAGACATGTTAGCATGAAACATATTTCAAAAATCAATAGAAAAGGGTTAGTCAAGGCACTTCCTAGAATTCCATTCAATGGAACCTAACCTTGTGAAGCATGTCAAAAAGGGAAACAACACAAAAATTATTTCAAAAACAAAGATGTTGTTTCAACGTCCAGACCACTTGAGTTGTTACATTTGGACTTGTTTGGGCCATCCCAAATCCAGAGTCTTACTAGTAAAAGATATGGTTTTGTCATTGTTGATGATTTCACTAGAATGACATGGGTTTATTTCCTAGCCTACAAAGATAAGTCTGCACAAGTGTTTAAGATTTTTTGTAAGAAAATCTAGTCTGAAAAAGGAATATGTATTGGTACAATAAGAAGTGATCATGGTAGAGAATTTAAAAATGAAATTTTCAAAAAATTTTGCAACAAAACTGGCATCTCTCATACGTTCTCTTCTCCAAGAACACCTCAACAGAATGGTGTGTGGAAAGGAAAAACAGGAGTCTGTTGGAGATGGCTAGAACCATGCTCTGTGAAAATGATTTACCAAAATATTTTTGGGCTGAAGCCGTAAGCACTTCTTGTTATATTCAAAATAGAGTATTTATTAGACCAATACTGAATCAGACTCCCTATGAATTGTGGAAAGAAAGAAAACCTAACATTTCATATTTTCACCCATTTGGATGCACTTGCTATATCCTAAACACAAGAGATCAACTTGGAAAATTTGACTCTAAGTGTGATAAAGGTATTTTTATTGGCTATTCAAATACATCAAAATCTTACAGAGTCTTTAATACAAGGACTCAGACCATTAAGGAATCAATGCATGTGAGATTTGATGATCTAACAAAGACTGACAAGAAATTGGTAAATCTAGATGGTGATGATGTTGGTATCATATAATCTGAAGAACATACTGAGCCTTCAAACTCTGCTTCTCCTCAACCACTAGAATCAGATCAACAGAAGTGCTAGAACTAGAGAAACCAAGAAATTGGAAATTCAAAGACTATCATCCTTCAAATCTCATCATTGGAGATCAAATTGAAGGAGTCCGAACTAGGTCAAGGATTCGGAATCAATAATCAATGGCATTGGTTTCAAACTTTGAACCTAAAACCATTGGCGGAGCTTTGGAGGATCCAGACTGGATCATTACCATGCAAGAAGAGTTGAACCAGTTTGAAAGAAATAAAGTATGGCCCCTGGTTCCAAGACCGAAGGCCAAAAGCATCATTGGAACGAGATGGGTGTTCAGAAACAAACTAGATGAACATGGAAAAGTTGTAAGAAACAAGGCAAGGCTCATAGCACAAGGCTAATTTCAACTGGAAGGTATAGACTTCATTGAAACTTTGGCCCCTGTATCTCGACTTGAAGGTATAAGGATTTTACTTGTCTTTGCTGCTTTTAAAGGAATCAAATTATATCATATGGATGTTAAAACCACTTTTCTAAACAGTTTTATTAAAGAAATTTTTTTTGTAAAACAACCTCCTGGGTTTGAAGACAAATTTTAGAAAATCGTGTCTTTAAACTTAGCAAAGCACTGTATGGTCTGAAACAAACACCAAGAGCTTGGTATGATCGACTCAGTTCTTTTCTAAAATCAAAAGGCTTTACTAGAGGAAAGGTTGATACAACTCTGTTTAGAACGCGTTTTAGACTGTTCATACCTTTAGGCTTTTCCAATCCAATTGAAAAATGTCTATTTGAATAAAACTTAATAAGTTATACTTGGATAATCCAATTATCCAATCACGTCCTACTAAACATAAATAAAGGCACTCAACTATGACATGACCTGAACTTTATTTATATCAAGTTAGACGTTATTACTTATTAGAAGGTATGACTGTCGGGCTTGAGGGGTTTCAATTTTCTTATTGTTCATTACCGACTTTCATTAAACGCTTTAACGCAAAATAAAACCCTAAAACATACAATCAAAATTGTGAGATAGTTATGGTCTTCCTAGAAAATAAAATAAAATAAAATAAACCTAAAGGAACTATGGTGTCTTGACTCCGTGAAGTCATACTTCTTAAAACCACCATCCTCTTGGAGTCACCACTCCTTTGTTCCTTTCAAGGTCATATCCATCAAGAGTTACCACTCTAGGTTTCTTGTAAGTCTCCACCTTATTGGCTTATCCAAGATTACAATGTAATAAAGAAAACTCATTTTACATACGAGTGAAGGGTTAAGAGAAGAAATTTTAAGAATAGAGAAAGACACAGCACGCAAGCTGTATTTAAAATTAAATAAAAAAAAATCTAAGACCATAACCATTCACCGCTGGATGTGTTAATTAATCAATTAATAGAGTAATCAATTGTATTTAAAATAAAATAAATTTTAAAACACATAATTAAACACGCGGGGTCATAAAAGTAAAATTACGCAAAGAAGTTTGGCGGCTCTGTTGACCGTTCAATAGACAGGGTCAAGGGGTGTTCCCACCCAAAAATAGTACTGTAATCAGGTTAGTTCCCAGGAAAGAGAGGTAGGTCCAGAGTGACCGCTTAAGTACCAAGTCTTTCCTAGCCAGAATGTCCTACTAACCATTAACAGCTCAAAATATTCGGTTATGATTTCAAACAATTTGAAATCTTAAATTTTGAAACGGCCAAGGTTTAACTCTTAAACCTTATCTTTTGACCCTTACAATTATCCTAAAATAGGAATAGTCAAGGTTTAACTTTTAAACCTTATCTCTAGAGTCTCAACAATCATCCTATTTTTTAGGAACGATCAAGGTTTAAATTTTAGACCTTATCTCTAAAGTTCAAGATATTTTATTTTGAATCCTATTAAATTTGATAAAGATCTTATCTTTAATTTGTAACTTTTACAAATCCTATCAAATTTATTAAGGATTAAATATTTGATTTTAAAATTATTAAATTTAATAAAGATCTTATCTTCTATTTGTAACAATTACAAATCATGTTAAATTTAATAAATATGAATCAATTTGTAACTCCTACAAATCATATTAATTTTAAAAAGATCACATATGCAAATTCTATTAAAATTAATAAGAATAAATTATTTAAATTTGTAACTCTTACAAACTTTAAATTTAACAAACAATTAACATTTGATTTGCAACTTTTACAAATCGAATTTAAAATATAATATTAAAATCAAATATTTTATTTGTAACATTTACAAATAAATAAAATACCATTACGGCTAGGTTTCAACTTTTGAATCCTAGTTTTCATTACGGCTAGGGTTTTACTCTTAAACTTTCTAAACACAATCTCACATGAACAATTCATATTAGAAAAGAGAAAGCATATAGACGTGCATTGCATACAACCCTTGATTTCAAATTAATTAAATACACATAAAACATGCCTTATAATTAGAACACATATAAAACAATCACCATTGTAACATACAACATGTTCATATAATAAAGCACATCCCAAAAACATGTTCTTTAATTAAAATGTTGAGAAAAGTAATCAATATACATAAAACAAAAATAAATTAATATTAGCTTTCAAAAGGTGCAACCTTTGCAACATATCTCATAAAAATGCAACCTTTGCAACATATCTAATAAAAGATACAACCTTTACAACAGGATTCAACCTTTACAATTCTTTTCGTAAAAGAAATATTTTTACATGTTCTTTAAACAAACATTTGCCCAAAACACGGTTTTGCAACCAAGCTCTGATACCACTGTTAGGAATCCCTAGTGCATGAGCAGCGAAAATACAAGGATTTCCATAGGATTTGCAAAGCGCCGTGTTTCAAAGCATAAGACAAACACAAAAAAAAAACATTGCGTTTTAGGATTACCTCTTGAAGAAAATCGAATCGAAGTAGTCATAGCCTCGTCCTTTAGGAGTCCACACGAGTACTCCCACCAGAAATGCTACACCTTCCAAATGCTAGTTTGACGGCGTGTAGCTTTTGCAACTTTTGTGTATTTTGTGTCTCTTTTTGGTTAGCCGCCTATGAGAATCTTAGCTCTATTTATAGGCTTAGGTTTGACCTAATTTGCTCTCTAAAGAGTGGGCTCCTTACTCATTCTAAATGAGTTAGGCCCAATAGTTTTATTTTAGTCCAACTAAAATAAAAAGCTATTTTCTGATGGGCTTACTCTATGTGTGTGACCCTATAGGTAAAATACTCGGTTATATTAATAATAAACTATTTTATTATTAATATAAAATAAGAGCGGCATCTAGCAATGCATCATTATGTCCGAATATTATTTATTATCAACATAACCTATAAGTGATAATTATTTAATGTGTTTGTTCCTTTTGTCACGATATCCTAATTGGGCCCAAGGCATGGTCGCGTCATCCTTGTACGGTCCAATTTATTTTACTTGATACCGGAGTAGACTTTATCCAAATAAATATTCAATATTTATTCTTTCTAGCATGGCCATGCATTTTCTTAGTCTTACTTCATCAAGTGACCTATAGATATCACTCCTGTCACATAGGAGAGACAAATCTCATCTACATCACTCACATCCCTTTGTATAATTTGTTCATTGCCTAACCACAACCTTTATAGTCCTCTTGTTACAGAAGACATTTGATTGTATTAAAACAACAAACTTCTTATGTAGGAATCGTAGTGACTTCAGGTCAAAGGACTACATATACCATTATCACATTGAGAATCATTTATGACATTCATGTAACGATCCATGCAACGTTCTCATGGTGGGTCTGTCCAGTACATCATTGCTTTTAATGTGTACCCGTGTGAAGACTTGATATCATTTATATCCATGATCTGTGAGATCAGATCATCAATACACTCACACACCGGTCTTAATGTATTTACATGTCCCCACGTAAATACTTGACTAGGGACATTTTAGGAATAACTCTTATATGACCTATTACTCCAAGGATAAATAAAGGTTGTTAAACTATTTAACAAAAAATGACTTATTCAAAATGATGCGTCCTATATAGGCTTTTAGTGCATATTTCCAACACAAACCACCTAAATGGACTCCAAATGGCCCAAGGCCTCTATGTACAGTTTCTAAATGACCTAGGGAACCTATTGGTCCCTTCCGGGGGTCTCAAAACCCATCGGATCTCCAATTCACCTATTTAATTCCTTAATTTCATGTAAAATGCCTATTCCAACTTCTGCATCAATCATCCTCATCATCAATTCATCAATCTAATCCACAAGCACATTAGTCTACCATCACACACACACACAAGACCTGCCTACAACAATTATCAACAACGCAAGTCATGGCTCTGAGCCATGATACATCATTTCATGTTAAATCTCAACATAACCATTACATTATCCCATGTCATTTTCACACACCTCATGATCATAATCAAAATCATCACATAAATCATAATCACCATACTAAATCAACTAGGATGTATGAAGTCATAAAACACACAACTAAGTATCACATCAATATGTCACCCACCACAAAAGGTATATCATAATATTACATATATTAAATTAACATCATACTCCATGCATTCATCATCAATTAAGTACACACGCACACACCCATCATTACATTGACTTCCTTTTTGCCCTGGCCTCATTTAGCGCTTGCCTCTACAATGTGCACCCATATCCTACCACCAGTCACTAAAACCACAATAAAGGGGGTGAGTGACTGGAATTACAAATCAATATAGAAAAGGTAAACATACTCTAGGAAAAGCATAATCCGACTACCTTCCTAGTTAATAATGTTATTTCATTCAATTTAGGTGTCTAGGCTTAATTCACTTTTACGTTAATGGTTACATTAATAATCTCACATTCGTTCCCCTATTCATTCACTCCTTTAGCATCATCATCGCTCAACTACCAACAACTATCACTCATATTCCTATCAACACATTCACATTGTGTTTTCACTCACCAATTCCTAATTCAGAATCACCAAGAACATCATGTACGCCAATATAATATTCAGTTCCTCACATGGACTTAACATATATACATACATATAACAATCAACCACATTTACAACATAAGCTCTAGTCTCGTAAGCCACCACACAGATATATATACATGTTCATACATACATCATCACAGGTCATGGCATGCATAGCATAACTGACTCTTAGATAGAAAATGACACCCTAGTATCCGGATACTAAAAAGATCGACCTTCAACTGAGGGTCCTACTTGACACCCTGTGAGCCCGACTTGGTTCACCGAGCCCAATTTGGCTCCCCTTCAACCACTGGATCCGACTTGACCATTGGGTAGCTCAACTGGGCACAAAAGCCACGGGAGCCAGAAAATGAGGGTAACATATACCGTCGGTCATCCTCCATCACATAAATCACATACAAGATCATATCATCATAGCATAAACATCCTCAAATCCATATATATTCGTTAGAAACTAACGTTCAATAGTTCCACAGAGCGGCTCACTTGCCAAACTCAGCAACACGATGCCACTATTTCTTTAATCATCATCAATACTGAATTATAATCATCATTGGGGCAGCCAAATTGCCAAGCCCCAAGCATCCAATCATACCAGCAATACTCAATAATAATCATACATTTCCGTTATTACATTTCATGTAAACAATGCCATTCATTACACAATTTCATAGAATTATGATCACACCATACCTATACATATCAACATCATCATCTTCATTATATCTTTTTCAAATCATTAATTCATCGTAGTAACTTACATTGTTCATTACTATCGATATCCATATGATTCTAATTATATTAAATTAATATATATATGTAAATATTAACAATTCATCATTAATTGTTAACAAAAATCATCATTACCATGGACAATATTTATGTTATCTATATACATATGAGTATACGCATTATCACCATCTTTAGCAACATATCTTTTACCTTATTTTAGCTCTTTAACTTATTTACTCAAAATCCATTATCATTTTGACTTTGCATTAACTTGTGATCTTTATTCATACTTTACAATTGTCACACCCTAATTTTCTGGACTCGAATCCTGATGTAATCAAGATAATAATTAATGAAAATGTGAGTGAATTTTTCACATTTAAAATAAATTTCAAAACACCACAACGATTACATCAAGACCTGAACCACAGAGAATCGAAGAGTGAGATTTAATGATTTATAAACTGGATCGCTAATAAAAATGCCTATATATGTATACAAAATAATTTGAGTCTACAGTGGAAGAAGAATATGTATACGGGGCACCCGCCTAGTTCCATATATGAAGATATGGAAAAGGCCCAAGCAATTATGTGATTCATGATGTAAGCCTATTAAACCGCAATCAACTACACATATAAATCATAATCATACATCATCAATTGGTGTCATTTCAAATACCACTAACATAAATATACATTAGTCTATTTACATATTTAAGAGCCACTATCTATCAATGTCAATATACATAAATCAATGATTACATTATTTTTAACAAATGTTGTCGGCCAAGGCATTTCATTACCACTATTTACCTTCTTCAAGAGCTTTAATTCAAAAACCCAAACTCATCCCATGGTAAACCTGCATCACAATGCTAAAAAGGAGACAACATGGGAGAGTGAGTTATACATTCAAAATGAAGAATATAAATACATTGTGATTATGTGTACATGCATTCAACCAACATGTGTGCTTTGCTATAAATCATCAATTCATTATTAAACCATCATCAAGATATTATCTTAGGCATACAAGCCTCATCATTCATAATTCATGTCAAGCACAAGCACAAGCACATACACAATCACATAGCCCTACATCATTATGGGCATTCACAATTATCATCATTAAGTCATTTAAATCTTAAATCAATTAACACTCTCTCAAGAGGTTCTTATCTCTATTTGGTCATCTCCATCTCAAATGCCATGTACCTATGGCTAATGCATATGTCAACTGTTTAATGCATATGCAATAGATTCATTTCATTCCATTAGGTGATCGTAACCACCATATCATTCATTTCACATTGGTTTCCCACCTCACAAGGGGTACTCCCTCTAGCAGCCTCGCAAGGTGCTTTTCTCGTGATCACAACCACGTATATCAATACTTAATATTTTGGTTTCCCGCCTCGCAAGGGGTACTCCCTCCTCGTGATGGGAACCACGGGACATCATAGGAACTCGCAAGCCCTTTTCATTCCAAGTACCAAGTGATCGCAACCACCGGCTTATCATCATACAATCCCGCAGGATGTCTCATTGTGATCGCAACCATATAAAATCATTTCATAATGGTCCCCGTAGGGCCTTTCATTTCAACAACCAGATGATCGCAACCATCGGCTCAATATCATATCATCATCATGTTGGTTTCCCACCTCGTAAGGGGTACTCCCTTCATGGAACCCCGTAAGGTTTTTCATTGTGATCGCAACCACATATCAATCAATTCATAATGGTTTCCCGCCTCGCAAGGGGTACTCTCTCCTCGTGATTGCAACCATGGAATATCATAGGAACTCGCAAGCCCTTTTTCATCTCAAGTACCAAGTGATCGCAACCACTTAATCAATGTTATGCCATGCCATGAATGCAATAATGCATATGCCAATCAACCTCTCAAGGATATCTCACCCTCTGACATAAGGATATATTTCAATTTGTCAGTTTCAATCAATTACATATGATCATTTACAAAGCCCCTCAAGGCATATCATTCATATCTTTGACATCTCAATAGCCACAATATCATTCTCACATTAATCCACACATGGAAAATCAACAAGGAATGTTAACAAACACATTTCAAGTTCATAGCATCACATGCTAGCCAATACAATTCAAGTTACATATACAATATTTCACTTGCATCAAACACAATGGCATAACAATAATAATAATAATCACTATTTTATCAAGGGTATATTCAACAACAATATCCCTTTTTATTCAACATCATTAATCATTATTCCATATGTATGGCATCATCCATTTTTTTAATCACCATTAATACTTTTTCAAAATTCATTGAGTTATAATAACCCATTGCTATTCAATTGTCCCTTCATTAGTTTCATCGTCAATTAAGGTGTGTCATACAATCACATCATTTACTTTTCATTATGATTCACAATATATCAATAGAGGGGAAGCATACATCTTTCCATAACATAGCATAGGCATACACATACCTCTCAATGGCCTTAGGCCATTCCCCAATCACCACTAAGACATACCACACATGTACCCCTAGTGAATTCGCTCGTTTTTACATAATAAAAGGGGTTTTGGATACTACTGAGCTCATGACAAATTTCAACATCAAGACATGAGGAAAGCTTAGTTTTATTCTTAAAAATAGTGGGACATGTCACAAATATCACCTATTAGTCCCAATTTGATAACCATAAAAAGTTGGGTCAAAACCCTCTTAAATGTGAGTTTTACACTGCAGTGGGTTCGATATTTTAGGCCCCATGAGAGTTAGAAAACTCCAATTGAAGTGAAACCAATTGTAAAACCTCTATAACATAATTATCTACAACTTGCATGCAGAAGTCAGAGGCCAAAAATGTCATTAAGGTGCCTAAACGGGCCAAACACAGCAAAGAAAACAGAGTAGTTGGAAAAAACAGCATAACAGTGGCCATAACAGGGCTTTGAATCGATTCAAACATCTCTGGAACTCAAAAAAAGTGAAAATAGGGACCTTGAATCGATTCAAACGCCTCTGGAGCCCAAAACAGTGAAAACAACACCTCTTGAATCGATTCAAGACAGCCCTGCTACTGTTTTTATGCAGAAACACATGATTTTAGACTTCTAACCCTCCTAACTTTCTCATATGAACTCCAAATGCTATGAAATTTTAACCCCAATAAATATACATCATTTGTGATGTGTGGCCACCAGCCTCACTCAACAATTCCTCAAAACAAGTGACTTATGCGTATAAACGCATTTTACCCATTTTAAGCTGTTTTAATGTAATTCAAGGGTCATTTCCTAATGGAATTGACCCGTTTCAGTTTCTAAAAGTCATAAACTATACATGGAAGCAATTGGAACCATCCCCTGTCATTCAATCCTCATAAAACTCTATTTGGATTTATTAGTTCCTCAATTATGCATTAATGTCAATACCTAGCTTCACATTTTGAGCAATTTCTCTATCAATATAAACATTAATGCCACTAATTGGCCTTAGCCTCTCATTACCAATATTCATTCATCAAAATCACATGGAATTCTAAATTCACATGGTATATGCATACTTCAACCCCTCATGGGTTATTCATCAACAATGCATTACTCCCATTTAAGGGGCACCAAACATTCATCATCAATTTATATATATGTGTATATATATATATATATATATATCATTCTCTAGAATCCACCATTGTCAAGCATTACATTCATTATATTACTAATTATATCATCATTTAACATAATCATGACAAGGCAAACATGAGTATCATCACATATGATAATCATCAATTATATAACTCATGCAATTTGAATGTAAACTCCTCTCCTACCTCGAGGAAAGAACCACAATCCAATGCTCCAATCATTTTGCCACATTGTCTGAATTAAAACCTACACATTCCACATATACATACGTACACTAAATTAATGAGCCTTCATAAGGCATCATCATAATTTCAAGCATTGTAAACATATATTAAGGCTAAATGTCAAGTCCTAGACTTGTTAAACACCAAATTCACACACTTATGTTAGGCTTCAGGAATTCCTTTCCTAAAACCAAGATTCTCTAAGTCTCAAAGGGCCAACCAAACCTAATAACATCATTATCTATTTCATCACATAATGCAATCCCATATTACATTAATCCTTCAAATATCATCATCGTCACTTAGAGCTCAACATAAGTTATCCTTGCCTCTTTTAAACCATCCTCAATTAACAAATTCTAATGGCACAAATCATGGCCTATCAATTTACTAACCAATATGTATATCTCATTGATTCCACCATTAATGGTCATCTACCATTTTAACTATCATTCATCATTATTCAAGCCCTCCACAACAATATCATAACTCTTAACACACTTACCAATCTTAGAGCCATTACTCTATTTCCTTGATTTTATAATCCCTCAACATCAACCATCAATGTTACTCATTCAAAACTCATTCTCATATATAAAACCACTCCAACATCAATAACTTAAAATTTTCTTAAGGATTTCACAAAGCCCCAAAATCCTAATTTCTAGGGTTTTCATCAATAATCCACAATCATCAATTTTAACATTTTATATGCATCCATAGGCTAACAACATTAGATTTCATTCATTATCAACAACAATGAATCCTCAAGGATTATCCAACCTAGGGTTTGGTTCAAGATACATCTATTCATTAAAATAACACCCAATCTCTATTCACTATACTTGAATAAACTCAAAACCATAAACAAAAGCCATGGGTGGTAGAAATCTTACCTCTTTCTCCAAGCTCAAGCCCCAAAATGAAAAATAAGAGGGAGAGGAAAAGAACCCATCAATTGTTTGCCTCAATATCCCATAAATGCTCCATGAATCCAAAGAAACCAAGGGATTTAGGTGGAGAATGGTTATGGAGAGAGAGACCATGGTTTTGGCAAAATAAGAAAGAAGGAGAAAAAGAAGAATGGAGATAGAATGGAGAGGAGGGGGCTGCTGAAAATTGAAGGGAAAATGGAGAGAGAGATAATGTAAGAAAGAGTGAAAATGGGGTTTTATGTTTTAATTTTTAGCTTCATTAAAACTTCTCCATTTTATAATAAACAGGACCTCAGTTTGGGCTTAATACATTATCCAAAAAGTTTTTCATAGATATATTCAGATTCCCAATAATATTCTTAACAGCCCTAACCAATGGCATCTCAATCGGAGATACTTGGTTTGACACCCATATTTTAACCGGGTATAATCTTAACTCCTTAAATCTCAATGAATTATAAATATCCATAATAAATCTCAATTTAATTATTTCTAAATTTTTGGGACATAAATCAACTCATATATAATTATTTATTATTTATTCTCCTCAATTAATCATTTTTATAAATTTCAAGATGTTACAACAATCATACAATTTTATTAGCAACTCTTTCCTCATTAATTCCTTACCAAAACCTTTCTTTATAATTTATAATGTTACAATCTCCTTTATAATCTCTTTATCATGCTAATGCCATTCACATACATATACTATTATCAATTTCCAATGATCATATTTACCTATTCAGTTATATATATATATATATATATATATATATATATATATATACACTATTGGTGCCAGGTCTACTTTGACTCATCTCTTTGTTGGACATTATCACTTAAACACTTTCATCCTCTTAGTATCATATACTAATACATCTCTGGGTCAATTATTTAATTATTAGTGATCCTACCTTCTTTATTTTGATAATCCTATTTATTTATTTATTTATTAGTTATTCTATATTCTCCACTTTAATAATTCCATTTCCTTTCAGTTTGTATACTTTTTAATTCATTATAGCTCATCCAAATCAATTGAAAGCAACTAAAGGTGGCTCTAATATACCCTTTTCCTATACGCCCTTGGCGCCATACATTTCTACATTGACTATAACCCAGCACACCACCTTTACCTTGATTCCGAGCTTTCCAAATCTTCTAATCGATTGTCGAGTCCCTTCCGAAATCCTTAAAACTCTAAAATTAAATTTAACGAAGCTTCAATAAATATTATAACTACAAAAACCATAACCCATAACCTTAAAATAACCCCAAACCTCAATCTTAGGTTATCGAAGCTTACCATTTCTATTTACAATCCTTTCTTCCAATACCAACGCATCGAACAACTTTTTAACCTTTAATTCAAAACCTACAATCACCAAATATCAAAGTCCCATTAGCTTTTGCTTGCACCTAGAATCCTAGAAACCTGACAGGTCCCGCAAGTGCACGGGTTATGTCGCGTAATATAAAAGATTATCGTTCTCCACAGGGACTGTGTTCAAAGTACCAGCATATTGAAATTTAATTATCCCCACAATTGATTTTTAATGTTTTTATAAAATAAAACACAAAATAAAGTTTACACAGAACAAAAATAAATACAGAAACAAAATTTTCAAGACACTTAAAAATTAGAGTTGAGAGTATCTTGGGATTTCGGGGGATCAAGACTCTATTTTATGTTAATGAATTTTAAATTTTCATAAATAAGAATCAAATTAAGTTTTCCAAGGCGGATTTTCCTTAAGCTAATTAATATGTTCCTCTCGGAATCCTATTAATGTACCTAACCTATGAAAAGCGCTGCTTAATCCTTAGAAAAGGCCCATTATTGTTTTGTGAAAATCCCTTATTTATTCCCCAAAAGACTTTGATTACTTTCACGGTTTTACCGAGGTCACAAAAAGTATTTCAAAACCTTAAGCTTAGTTCAAAAAGTTTCCAGTAACAATAAATCTCTCGATTCTATTAATTACTTAAACTTACTAATATACCCGCCAGTATACAGTTTTATCACTTAGGTTCTTGTTAGGAATTACTAAGAGCATTGAGCATTTTTTAAACTAAATGGAAAACAGAAATTTATTTAATTCAAAGTCAAAATAACATTATCATAAAATATTATCACACCCCCTTCATCCCAAGATAATTAATTTAGTTACTCATGAAATAATTCAAATTCATATATAAAATGGAAAAATAAAACATACAAGACATGGTAAAAATAAAGACTTACGGGTTTCTCCAAAAGCTTAGAATAATTTTACCACTGTATTTCCTTGTTGCAATATTCCTCCACCAATTACAAATTGGAACATTCACTTTTACAATCCTCACCACTCTTTTATAAAATAAAAGAAAGAGAAAGAAAATAAAAAGAGAAAGAAAACGAAGGAAAAAGAAAATAAAAAGAGAAAGAAAACAAAGGAAAAAGAAAAGAAAAGGAACGGAGAAGAAAATGAAAGAGAAAGGAAAAGAAAGAAAAAGAAAGAGAAAGAAAACGAAAGGAATGAAGCTGATGAAGAATGATGATGATGATCAAAGGCGATGCTCTCCCCCAGTATTTATAGAACTCTGGACGTCTTTAGTCATGGGGAACGGCGGCTAGTTGGACTTCTCTTTGTCTTCTTGTCAGCCGCCCCACGAGATCAACATCACAACTTGGATATAGCCTGGATGGTGTGGTGGAGAAACAGCTTGTACCTTGACAGCTATAGGGAACGGCGGCTAGTGGGTTTCTCTTTTGTCTTGTTGTCAGCCGCCCCCTCATAATGTTGGTGTATGCACTACGAGCTATTAATGTATCAATTTTAACTTATTATTAAAATTAGTATTTTCAGTTTTAGACAAATGCTACTTATCCTAGAATAATAGGTCATATGAGAATTATTCCTAAAACGTCCCTAATCAAGTATTTACATGGGGACATGTAAATACATTAAGATTAGTGTGTGAATGAACTGATGATTTGATCTCACAAATCATGGATATATGATATCAAGTCTTTACACGGGTACACATTAAGAGTAATGTTGTACTGGACAGACCCACCATGAGAACGTTGCATGGATCGTTACATGAGTGTCATAAACGGTTCTCAATATGATAATGGTGTGTAGTCCTTCGACCTGAAGTCACTACGATTCCTACATAAGGAGTTTATTGTTTTAATACAATCAAAAGTTATCTGTAATAAGATGACCATAAATATTGTGATTAGGCAATAGATAAATTATGCAGAGGGATGTGAGTGATGTAGATGGAATTTGTCTCTCCTATGTGATAGGAGTGATATCTATGGGCCACTTGATGGAGTGAGACTAATGAAATGCATGGCCATGCTAGGACGAATAAATATTAGATATTTATTCTATAAAGTCTACTCTGGTATCAAGTAAAATGAATTGGGCCATACAAGGATGACGACGACCATGCCTTGGGCCCAATTAGATATCGTGACAAAAGGAATAGATATATAAAATAATTATCACTTATAGGTCATGTCGATGATAAATAATATTCGGACATAATGATGTATTGCTAGATACCGCTCTTATTTTATATTAATAATAAAATAGTTTATTATTAATATAACCGAATATTTTACCTATAGGGTCACACACATTGAGTAAGCCCACCAGAGGATAGTTTTATTTTAGTTGGACTGAAAATAAAACTATTTGGGCCTAACTCATTTAGAATGAGTCAGGAGCCCAATGTTTAATGAGAGCTCAGGTCAAGACCTAGGCCTATATATAGAGCATGAGATGCTCATAGGCTGGGGCTCAGAAATTAGATAACACTAAAATTTCGTACTAGCATTCGGATCGTTAGTTTTCTGGTGGGAGTGCTCGTGTGGACTCCTAAGGGCGAAGCTACAATTGCTTCGATCGAGGATCTTGTTCTGCGTCTACAAGAGGTAAACCCTAATTAAAATTTTAATTTAGCATAATGCTTTGAGACATACGTGTTTGCAATTCTTTCTTGGGAATCCTTTGTGTTTCCGCTGCCTGACCCTAATAGGATTCCTAACAGTGGTATCAGAGCCTGATTGCAAAGCTATGTTTTAGGCATTTGTTTTACGTTTCATGATGGCATGTTTTTCATTCTGCAAAAGCTTTTAAAAATTTCGATTTATGAAATCATTTTCTTGTTATAAGCTTTATGTTCTGTTTTGCGAAATTGTTTGCGAAACTTGTTTTGAAAAACATTCAAGCATGTTATGTATGATATAATATCATGATTCGTATGCTCATATATTTTCTGTAAATTGTATGAGATACTGTTTATAGGCTTTCTCATTTGAAGTATGCGTTTATATTATTTTAGAGGCTTGTATGATATTTGCGTTTTCAATTTTCGTATCTGATACATGTGTTGAATTCGTTAATATTCTTTGTTGTCATACAAACTGTGTTTTGATAATACGTTCATCTCCGAGCATGAAAAGTTCATGTTGTGGGGCGTCAAGTGATAAGGTTTAAGTGTTAAACCTTGGCCGTTCCTTAACCTAGGGTTCAAACGTTGAAACCTAGGCAGCCGTCATGAGAAAGGTGCAATTTGAATTCTAGGTTTTGAAACCCTAGACGGCGCTGCCTACATGTGCCTTGACGGCTGCGTTGTGAAGTGTTCGCAACAAGGAATTAGGGTTTCAAAGTGGTTGAAACCCTAGCCGAAATTTTAGAGCTGTTAATGGTCAGTGGGACGTTCTGGCTAGGAAAGATTTGGTACTTAAGCGGTCACACCGGACCCACCTCTCTTTCCTGGGAACCAACCCGTACATTCTCTGCGTAGCGCCTTATTACCGACCCACGTGTTTAATGGCCCGTTTAAAAATTTATTTTTTTTTAAATTCTTTCAAATGGGTTATAATTAATTAATTAACACGTTGCATGGTGAATGGTTATGGTCTTAGTTATTTTATTTAAATACAGCCTGTGTGCTGTGCCTCTCTTCATTCTGTTGTATTTCTTTTCTCAACCCTTCACTCGTATGTAAAGCGAGTTTCTTTAAAAATCTTGTAATCTTGATCGAGGCAATAAAGTAGAGATCTAGAAGAAAACTAGAGTGGTGACTCTAAGCGCTTTTGTCTTTGAAAGGAACCAAGGACTGGTGACTCCAAGAGGATGGTGGGTTCAAGAAGTAGGACTTCATGAAGCCTTGGCATATAGTTCCTTTAGGTTTATTTATCTATTCTTCTAGGAAGACCATAACCATCTCACAATTTCGTTTGCATGCTTTAGGGATAATTTTATTGCGTTAAAGCGTTTAACAAAGACGGTAATTTAAAATAAATTAAAATCCCTCAAAATAATAAGTTACAAACGCCTTCCAATAAGTACACTCGTCAATACTAATGTCAATGAATAGTGGGTCTGCCAAAGCAGGGTACTATCATTTATATTAGTAAGACGCGATGTGATAATTGTAATATCTAAAATGTTTTATTGGGTTTTAACTTACTAAGTTATCAATTGGATTGAATAAACTTAGAGGCGTATACATTGGGCTAAACTTTCATAAGATGAATGATCGGTAATGGTTACCTAACCCAATGTCTAAGAGTTGTATAAGATACAATTGGAAAGGAGTTTCCTACCTAAATAACCAAATGTTAAGTGATCAGCCAAAGCTGATTTAACATTAGGCCAAATATGGATCTTTGCCCACTAGAAAATCTTCCAACGGGATTTTCTGATTCGTAGAGGGTAATTTTATTTTGAATCAAAATAGTGGGAGACGTGTTTAATTTTAAGACCAAAAATTAAATATGTTTTTAATTGATACTTACTACATATCTTTCTGTTTTAGATAACCATAACATCAAACATGCCTTCAAACCTTTCATTGCGATCGATCCTAGACAAAGAAAAATTGTCTGGACCCAACTTTCTAGACTGGTATAGGAATTTGAGGATTGTCCTCAAACAAGAGAAAAAGCAGTATGTCCTGGAAAATCCGATTCCGGAACCACCCGCGAACAATGCCTCTAAAGCTGACAAGGATGCTTACAAGAAGCATCAGGATGACGCTTTAGATGTCCAATGCCTTATGCTGGCAACCATGTCTCCTGAGCTTCAGAAGCAACATGGGCATATGGAGGCTTTCGATATGATCGAAAACCTAAGGAAACTATATCAAGGTCAAGCTGACCAAGAAAGATATAAAGTTTCTTCAGCCCTATTTAGCTGCAGACTTGAAGAGGGAGGTTCTGTAGGACCTCATGTGCTCAAAATGATTGGGTACCTGGAGAATCTAGCTAGGCTAGGATTCCCCTTCCCTCAAAAGTTAGCTACTGATCTCATTTTAAAGTCATTACCTGACAGTTTTAAGCCAGTCATCATGAATTATAACATGAATGCATTGGATAAAACATTGCCAGAGCTACTCAATATGTTGAGGACTGCTGAGCCCAATATTTCTAAGGGAAAGGGCAAGGCCATACTGATGGTCAATTCTGGCAAAGGTAAAGGAAAGGGCATGTATAAAGGCAAAGGAAAGGCTGTTATGGGAAAAGGAAAGACAATTTGGAAAGGCAAGGATAAGCCAAGTACATCAGCCTTAAAACCTGTGGGGGTGGCTAAGGAAGGAAATTGTCACCATTGTGGACAGAAGGGACACTGGAAGAGAAACTGTCCAAAGTACCTGGAAGAGCTTAAGAAGAAAGGAAGTGAGACTTCCACTTCAGGTATTTTTGTTATAGAAATTAACTTGTCAACTTCAACATGATGGGTATTAGATACTGGATGTGGATCTCACATTTATCTTAATGTGCAGGATCTAAAAAGGAGTAGGCAGTTGATGAAGGGCGAGGTGGACCTACGCGTTAGAAATAGAGCAAGAGTTGCTGCATTAGCTGTAGGGACTTATTTTTTATCCTTGCCCTCAGGGCTTGTTCTTGAACTAGAAAATTGTTTTTATGTTCCGGCAATAAGAAGAAACATTATTTCTGTTTCTTGTCTAGATAGGAAAGGGTTTTCCTTCATAATAAAGAACAATAGTTGTTCTGTTTATTTGAATGACATGTTTTATTGCTGTGCAAATTTGAGTAATGGACTTTATGTTCTTGATCTCGAAACCCCTATCTATAACGTTAATACTAAAAGGGTTAAACCAAATGATTTAAACCCAACTTATCTTTGGCATTGTCGCCTAGGACATATAAATGAGAAACGTATTTCTAAACTCCATAAAGATGGATATTTAGACTCTTTTGATTTTGAATCAATAGATACATGTGAGTCTTGTTTATTAGGGAAGATGACTAAACCCCATTTACTGGAATGGGTGAAAGGGCGAGTGATCTTCTAAGCTTGATACATAGTGATGTATGTGGGCTAATAGGGACAATGGCTAGGGGAGGTTTTAGCTACTTTATCACTTTTACTGATGATTTCAGTAGATATGGATTTGTGTTTCTAATGAAGCATAAATCAGAATCCTTTGAAAAGTTCAAAGAATTCAAACATGAAGTAGAGAACCAACTTGGCAAGAAAATTAAAGTACTTTGATTTGATCGAGGTGGCGAATACTTAAGCCTGGAGTTTGATGAATATCTTAAAGAATGTGGGATTGTCTCTTAACTCACTCCTCCTGGAACACCACAATGGAATGGTGTTTCTGAGCGGAGAAATAGAACCTTGTTAGACATGGTTCCATCAATGATGAGTCAAACTGACCTCCCTAACTCCTTCTGGGGACATGCTTTGATGACAGCAGCTTTCACACTTAACCGTGTTCCATCTAAGGCTGTCATAAAGACACTATATGAGATATGGACTGGGAAACGACCCAGTATGTCTTTTCTTAAGATTTAGGGCTGTGAAGCTTATGTAAAGCGTTAGATTTCTGACAAACTTGGACCCAAATCAGATAAATGTCTTTTTGTGGGATACCCAAAGGAAACTAAGGGTTATTACTTCTACAATCCTACCGAGGGCAAAGTGTTTGTCACTCGAAATGCTTTATTCTTAGAAAGAGAATTCATCTCTAAAAGAATCAGTGGGAGGAAAGTAGAACTTGAAGAAGTTCAAGACCTACAAGGCATTGAAGAGCCAATGGTGGAAATGGAGCCAGAACCACAAAATGTTGTGATAACTCCAACTCCAGTAGAACAAGACTTGCGTAGATCAGGTAGAATACGTCAACAACCTGAAAGATTTGGATTTCTTGTAACTCAGGAAGGAGATGTGTTGCTAATGGATCAAAATGAGTCAACATCTTATGAAGAGGCCATTGCAAGTCCAGAATCTGAGAAATGGCTTGAAGCCATGGAATCTGAAATGGACTCCATGTACACTAATCAAGTTTGGTCTTTGGTTGATGCACCCGAAGGGGTAAAACCTATAGGATGCAAGTGGGTTTTTAAAAAGAAAACTGACATGGATGGAAATATAAGTACCTATAAGGCAAGATTGGTAGCGAAAGGTTTCAAGCAAATTCATGGTATAGACTATGATGAAACCTTTTCTCCAGTCGCTATGCTAAAGTCTGTTCGGATTCTGCTTACTATTGCTGCATACCATGATTATGAGATATGGCAAATGGATGTCAAGACTACTTTCCTTAATGGAAATCTTCTTGAGGAAGTGTACATGACACAACCCGAAGGCTTTGTTAAGCCTGAAGCATCCAGAAAGGTGTGCAAACTACAACGTTCCATATATGGACTTAAGCAAGCTTCCAGAAGCTGGAATCTTCATTTTGATGAAGCCGTTAAACAATTTGGCTTTACTAAAAATGAGGATGAACCTTGTGTCTACAAGAAGGTTAGTGACTGCATAATTTTTTTTTGGTCCTGTATGTTGATGACATACTACTCATTGGAAATGACATTCCTACCCTTCAGTCTGTGAAGACTTGGTTGGGAAGCTGTTTTTCTATGAAGGACTTAGGTGAAGCAACCTATGTGTTGGGAATTAAGATCTATAGAGATAGATCAAGAAAACTTCTCGGCCTAAGTCAGAATACATACATAGACAAAGTGTTAAAAAGGTTTAACATGCAAGATTCCAAAAGGGGAACTTTACCTATGGCTCATGGCATAAGCCTATCAAAGGATCAATCTCCTTCCACTAAAGAAGAGAGAGAACGGATGAATAAGATTCCATATGCATCTGCTATTGGATCAATCATGTATGCCATAATATGTACCCGACCAGATGTCTCGTATGCTTTAAGCATGACAAGCAGATACCAGTCTGATCCCGGTGAAAGTCACTGGACTGCTGTCAAGAATATCCTAAAGTACTTGAGTAAAACTAAAGATTCATTCTTGATATATGGAGGGGAAGAAGAGCTCATTGTAAAGGGTTACACTGATGCTAGCTTCTAAACTGATAAGGATGACTCAAGATCGCAATCAGGGTATGTGTTTTGTTTAAATGGTGGCGCTGTAAGCTGGAAAAGTTTGAAGCAAGAGACAGTTGCTGATTCTACTATAGAATCTGAGTATATTGCTGCCTCAAATGCTGCAAAAGAGGCAGTATGGATCAAGAAGTTCATAATAGAACTTGAGGTAGTTCCTAGCATTGTGGACCCTATAAGTCTCTACTGTGACAATAGTGGAGCAATTGCACAAGCCAAGGAACCTAGGTCACATCAGCGATCCAAGCATATACTTAGGCATTATCATCTCATCCGAGAAATACTTGAATGAGGAGATGTTAAGATATGTAAAGTACACACTGATGAGAACATTGCCGACCCACTCACCAAACCTCTTGCACATCAAAAGCATGAGGGACACACTAGATCATTAGGCATTAGGCAAATGTCTGATTGGCTCTAGTGCAAGTGGGAGATTGTTGGTGTATGCACTACGAGCTATTAATGTATCAATTTTAACTTATTAATTAAATTAGTATTTTTAGTTTTAGACAAATGCTATTTATCCTGGAATAATAGGTCATATGAGAATTATTCCTAAAATGTCCCTAATCAAGTATTTACATGGGGACATGTAAATACATTAAGATTAGTGTGTGAATGTATTGATGATTTGATCTCACAAATCATGGATATATGATATCAAGTCTTTACACGGGTACACATTAAGAGTAATGTTGTACTGGACAGACCCACCATGAGAACGTTGCATGGATCGTTACATGAGTGTCATAAACGGTTCTCAATGTGATAATGGTATGTAGTCCTTCGACCTGAAGTCACTACAATTCCTACATAAGGAGTTTATTGTTTTAATACAATCAAATGTTATCTGTAATAAGATGACCATAAAGATTGTGATTAGGCAATAGATAAATTATGCAGAGGGATGTGAGTGATGTAGATGGAATTTGTCTCTCCTATGTGACAGGAGTGATATCTATGGGCCACTTGATGGAGTGAGACTAATGAAATGCATGGCCATACTAGGACGAATAAATATTAGATATTTATTCTATAAAGTCTACTCTGGTATCAAGTAAAATGAATTGGGCCATACAAGGATGACGACGACCATGCCTTGGGCCCAATTAGATATCGTGACAAAAGGAATAGATATATAAAATAATTATCACTTATAGGTCATGTCGATGATAAATAATATTCGGACATAATGATATATTGCTAGATACCGCTCTTATTTTATATTAATAATAAAATAGTTTATTATTAATATTACTGAATATTTTATCTATAGGGTCACACACATAGAGTAAGCCCACCAGAGGATAGTTTTATTTTAGTTGGACTGAAAATAAAACTATTTGGGCCTAACTCATTTAGAATGAGTCAGGAGCCCAATGTTTAATGGGAGCTCAGGTCAAGACCTTGGCCTATATATAGAGCATGAGATGCTCATAGGCTGGGGCTCAGAAATTAGATAACACTAAAATTCCGTACTAGCATTCGGATCGAGGATCTTGTTCTGCGTCTACAAGAGGTAAACCCTAATTAAAATTTTAATTTAGCATAATGCTTTGAGACATACGTGTTTGTAATTCTTTCTTGGGAATCCTTTGTGTTTCCGCTGCCTGACCCTAATAGGATTCCTAACACATAAGTCAAGGATCCACTTGGATAGTGGGAATTCAAGTCAGCATGGGCAATCGATGGAAATATGGAGCTGGCGTTCTCCTTCTGACTCGGATTAGTGCCTCAGCCAGTATCCATCCTCTGTGGGAATTAATCCGAGCGGAACAGGTGCTTTTTGTACACAAAAGACCGAGTGAAAGCTTGAATTCACCGATCATTGGACTCAGAAATTTCTTTTCGAGGAGGACCTTTGTTCATTCGGTGTTGCTTTGCTGGACTGTGTTGAGAAGTTCTAGACGTTATGGAGAGGAGCTGGACAGTGTTGAGAGGAGCCGGTGTGCAATTGGATGGAGTCGGTGTTGTGGCTGTAAAGAGAGCTGGACGAGCAAAGCAATTCTAATTGAAACATTCAATCAGAACCGATTAAAGAGTGACTCAAAACCGATTGAAACATTCATTCGGAACCGATTGAAAAGTGACTCACTTGGAACTGATTGAAGATTGACTCGGAATCGATTGAAATGTTTCACTCGGCTATGTCTTTGGAAATGAACCACTCGGAGAGACCTTGCTCGGATTTGCTTGGAAGTAATTCAGTCAACCCTTTTCTTCACTCCTTGAAATGATCCACTCGGACACATTCATTCGGACACATTCACTCAGAAGTCCAACTTGCTTCTCACTTAGAATTGCCTCAACCGTCAATCAGCCCATTCGGTTGTTTTCACTCGGGAGTCAGCTTTGCCTTTCACTCAGAAATTTGGAACTTTGAGAGAGTCTGGAATCTGGCCGATAGAAGCTCTTCCCATGTCCGAGCTTTACTTTGCTCGAAAATACAACTTTCTGCCCCAACTCACTCGGAAGTCTTCCTTGGAGACATCTCACTCGGGCTTAGTGTAAAACTTTGAGAGTCTGGCCGAAAGTGATTCATTCCCGGTCGGATCTTTCCTTGCTTGATAAGACACTTTCTCCGAAACTCACTACTCGGAAAGGCTTTGCCTGACAATTGTTCTTTGAAGTTCAGATTTTCTTTCATTGGGAATCAACTCACTCGGGAGTCTTCCACTCGAAGGCAATTTTTCCCAGAAGAAGCAGTTGTTCCCAAATCAGACCTGCTTCAGTCAGCATTCCTTCACTCAGATAATAGCTTTGGGCGGTATTTATTCAAAGTCAGTGTCTTTTTCCTTCAGAGTGGTTGCAGTCGGACAGCTTCCACTCAGATTCACCTCTAACCGAGACATATTCCTTCAAGGTCAGCCATTTTTCACTCGGAATGGCTTTGATAGGGAAGCTTCCACTCGGATTTACCTCCAACAGGGAAGTATTCCACTCGGCAACGCTCCATTCTGAGTCATCCTACTCAGATTTGATCATTTCTGAGTCCTCCTACTCGGATTTGATCATTCTGAGTCAGAATTCAGCAAAAAAAGAGAGTTCTTTCCACTTTGGGCTTGTTCTTCTTGTTTCTTTATCATTTTATGGTCGTTTTTCCCTTGTTATTGACCCTTTTATTACCTTAATTTCTGTAAAATAACATACCTAAGTAGAATATAGTGGAAAGAACGCAAAAATCACAATAAATAAAGGAAATACAGTGCATAATGATTAAAATCCTAAGCAAACTAGATCTAATTTATTGTGTTATAAAGCACTTATAAATAATCCCCCACACCAAAACATTGCTTGTCCTCAAGCAATTACCATATTCACATGATAAGATACAGAAAACACTAAGCTCAGCAAACTAAGGAATCCAAAATAGAGAAAAAGATTTATTCAAATGCCAATATTAATTTTCTTATGTGAATCAATTTTCATTATCAAGACAGAGGATACTTTTCTCTCAATTTTCACTCAAAGTGTTTCATGGTTTGTGTATCACTCAGATCATCATAGTCAAAAAATATTACCATAAGCTTGTTAATAAACCAGAAACTCCACAGTTTAGATAGAAAATATGTCAAAGTCTAAAGGTCTTTCAAAGGTTATAACGTGGCCTTGGGTTGTATTGTCAAGGTAGGAATTTCAAGAAAAATGGAATACAAAAGGGCTTTAATAGTCATGAATGATTCAAATTACCATCATAAATTTAACAGAGCAAATTTTTGAACTTTTATGGACTTTTTGGAATTCATTCAATATCATCCTTTTGATTTTCTTCTCTTTTTTTTCTTTTTTCTTGCTTTTCTTTGCATCCTATACATATTTTTCTTAATTCCTTTTTTTATTTCTTTGCTCCACTAATTTTCCAACTTTTTCACCATTAAGAGAATATCAGTCAATGAAAGGCTTCAAAGAAAATGTTTCACTTTTAGGCTCAAAAAGGGCAACTAGGGGTTAAATTATGCAAAAATTTGGAGGCTTAAGAATAAGGCCTAATTGTGCCTTTATCATCCTAAGACATATAATCAAAAACCATTTTGAATCGGTTGAAAAACAAGTTCTAAAATATTAATGACTATGAGATTCACTCAATCAAGAAGATATGGGTTTTGAAAATTTGTTTGATAAATAACCCATTTTGGCTAAAGTCTAACCATGGAAAGTCTTTTCAAAGAAAATTTCAATCACATAAAGTTTATTTAGACATTGATTTGGCATTTAAACAATCAAATTTTGAAAATTTTACTCAAAATTTTGGGGTCCTTAGATACTTTAGCCTTGTGTTCAAAGTAAATTTATCATATAATCATGGTAAATTACAAGATTACAAACAAAACAAGGAAAACACACATGCATGAAAAATATAACAATCACACAACGTAAACAAAATAGTTAAGTGTTCTTATCTACCACCCCAAACCAGAATTTGACATTGTCCTCAATGTTAAAATGGATGATAAAAGGATAAGAAAACTTACCTGTAGTAACCCCAAACCAGCATTTGACATAGTTGGTTTTTTTTTTTAAAGCTCAAAATGAAACAACAACTTTTTATAGGGCTACCTCCCTATCAGTGCTAAGTTTTAAGTCTTCAGCCAGACTTCTCACCGTTTGGATTTACTCATCAGGAGCATCAAACAAGTCCAAGTCACTTGCTTGTTGTATTGGTTGACCTGTCAAGTAGTGCTTTACTCTTTGTCCATTTACCCTAAATGTACCAGATTTCTCACTCCATAGTTCGACAGCTCCAAAGGGAAGGACGTTTGTTACTTTGAATGGTCCCGACCATCAGGATCTCAGGTTACCTAGAAAAAGCTTCAATCTGGAATTAAATAGTAAAACCATATCACCTGGATTAAATGTTCTCCGTTGGATGTGACGATCATGCCATTGTTTGGTTTTTTCTTTATAAATTCTGGCATTTTCGTATGCATCTAGACGGAGTTCTTCAAGCTCATTTAATTCCAACAACCTACATTCACCTGCAGCCTTATAATTAAAGTTAAGAGTTTTAACAGCCCAAAAAGATTTATATTCTAGCTCAACAGGTAAATGACAGGGCTTCCCATATACTAGCTTAAAAGGTATGGTTCCAATGGGAGTTTTGTATGCGGTTCAGTACGCCCATAAGGAATCATCTAATTTAATAGACCAATCCTTACATGATGTATTAACCACTTTTGAAGAATATTTTTAATTTCCTGATTGGATACCTCAACTTGTCCACTAGTTTGTGGGTGATAAGGTGTAGCAACCTTATGCCTAACTCCATATTTCTTTAGAAGGGTCTAAAAAGTTTTCTCAATAAAATGAGACCCTCCATCACTTATAACACATTTTGGGACCCTAAACCTTGGAAATATTATTTTCTTAAAAAGTTTAATAACAGTCTTAGCATCAGAATGGGGTGAAGCAATGGCTTCCACCCATTTTGACACATAGTCAACTGCCACTAATATGAACTGATTTCCAAAAGAGGAAGGAAAAGGTCCCATAAAATCAATACCTCAAACATCAAACAATTCAACTTCTAAAATGGTATTCAATGGCATTTCTTGTCTCTTACCAATGTTACCTGTTCTTTGGCAAGCATCACAAGTTAGAACATAGTTACGTACATCATTAAAAATATTTGGCCAATAGAACCCAGCTTGCAATATTTTAGAAGCTGTCTTAGAGGTACTCATATGCCCTCCACAGGAAAGAGAATGACAATAATCCAAGATAGCATGGACCTCATCTTGTGAAACACACCTCCGGATCAAACCATCTGCACATTGCTTGAATAGGAGTGGTTCATCCCAATAGTAGTGTTTAACATCTGCAAAAAACTTTTTCCTTTGCTGAAAGCTAAGATCAGGAGGTAAGATACCACATGCAAGAAAATTTACAAAATCAGCATACCAAGGAACATGTTGGATACTAAGACTCAAGAGTTGTTCATCCGGAAAAGATTCATTGATGGGAATATTATCTGTTTCTTCTTTTTCAGTTGTCAACCTAGACAGGTGGTCAGCGACCAACTTCTCGGTACCCTTCTTATCCTTAATTTGCAAGTCAAATTCTTGCAATATTAGAATCCACCTAATTAACCTAGGCTTTGCTTCCTTTTTATTCAATAGATACTTAATGGCAGAGTGGTCAGTGTAAACAGTAACATATGAACCTACCACGTAAGATCTAAATTTATCAAAAGCAAAGATAATAGCTAACAGTTCTTTTTCAGTTGTGGCATAATTTACGTAAGCATCATCTAGTGTCCAGCTGGCATAATGAATTGCATGGAGCTTTTTATCCTTTCGTTGCCTCAACACAGCCCCCACTGCGTAATCACTCGCATCGTACATTAATTCAAACGGGAGTTTCCAATCAGGTAGTTGCACGATGGGGGCAGAGATTAGAGCTTGCTTAATCCTGCAAAAAGCTTCCATACATGATGAATCAAAATTGAAAGGCACATCCTTACCCAGAAGAGTTGTAAGAGGCTTTGTGATTTTGGAGAAATCTTTAATAAACTGACGGTAAAACCCTACATGTCCAAGAAAACTTCGAATACCTTTCACATTTGTAGGTGGAGGCAATTTTTCAATCACTTCCACTTTAGCCTTATCAACTTCTATACCTCTCTCAGACACCAGGTGTCCAAGAACTATGCCTTCTCTTACCATAAAATGGCATTTTTCCCAGTTTAAGACCAGATTGGTCTCTTCACAACGCTGCAAGACTTGGCATAAATTTGTTAATCAATTATCAAAATCCAAACCATGCATTGAAAAATCATCCATAAAGACTTCCATCACATGTTCAATAAGGTCAGAAAAAATTGCTTGCATACACCTTTAAAAAGTCGCAGGTGCATTACACAAACCAAAAGGCATACGCCTATAAGCATAAGTTCCATAAGGGCAAGTGAAGGTAGTCTTTTCTTGATCAGATGGATGAATGGGAATTTGATGAAAACCTGAATACCCATCTAAATAACAGAAATAAGAGTGTTTCGTAAGTCTTTCAAGCATCTGATCAATAAAAGGGAGAGGAAAATGATCTTTTTTCGTGGCGCTATTTAACTTCCTATAATCAATGCACATGCGCCAACCAGAGACAATCCTAGTAGGAATCAAGTTATGTTTATCATTTTCAATTACAGTTATTCCCCCATTTTTAGGCACCACATGAACAGGACTTACCCATTTACGACTATCAACAGGATATATGACTCCAGCATCAAGAAATTTCAAAATTTCCTTTTTAACCACTTCTTGCATTTTTGGATTTAATCTCCTAAGTGGTTCTACTATGGGCCTACTTTCATCTTCTACAGTAATCCTGTGCATACAAAGAGAAGGGCTAATCCCTTTGATATCATCCATTGTATAACCTATTACCTTTCTATACAACCTAAGTTGTTTCAAAAGTTTTTCAGTTTCACATGGATTCAATTCAGCATTAACAATCACAGGATATGTAGAATTAGGATCAAGAAACTCATACCTTAAAGAAGCCGGTAAAGGCTTTAATTCCACATAAGGGCTTACCACTTTTTCACCTATGACCCTAGTATCATGTTTTAGTGGGGCCTCAGAGCAATCAGATGTTTCTGTCAGCTCAATCATGAAAACAGTTTCAAGTGGGTCATTAGGAAGGGTTGCTTCCTTTACCACTTGTTCAACAAAATCCACACTACAGCAAAAATCATTAAAAGGTTTTTCTAAAACATTTTTCAAGTTAAAATCAACCTTTTGATTTCCAACAGTCAGAGACAACTTACCATTCTTGACATCGATCACAGCACCTGCAGTTGCTAAAAATGGTCTGCCTAAAATAATAGGAATCAAAGAATCTTCGTCTATTTTAAGCACAACAAAGTCAGCAGGTATAAAAAATTTTCCTATCTTAATAGGAACATCCTCTAAAATTCCTACAGGATATTTTACAGATCTATTAGCTAATTGCAAAGACATCCTAGTAGGTTTTAGCTCACCCAATCCTAACTTTTCAGCAACAGATAATGGAATTAAACTCACACTCGCTCCTAAATCACACAATGCTTTATCTATATTCATGTCACCAATCATGCAAGGAATAGAAAAACTACCTGGATCTTGGAGCTTGGATGGATGCTTTCTTTGAATTAGAGAACTCCACTCTTTAGTAAGTGCAACTATACCATCTTCCTCTAGTCTTCTTTTGTTAGACAAAATGTCCTTCAGGAACTTTGCATATGTGGGCATTTGCTGCAAAGCATCTGTGAAGGGAATATTGATATATAATTTCTTTAAAACATCAAGAAACTTACCAAATTGTTTGTCCAACTTTGCTTTAGCCAAGCGCTGAGGAAATAGAATGGGAGGTTGATATGGCTTAACCTCCTCCTTCTTTTCTTGTGGTTTCTCTTCTTCAATCACTGGATGAGATGAAGATTCATCCACTTTCTTTTCCTCCTTTGCAGTCTTGTCAACTGGCCCATCATATTGAGTACCACTCCTAAGAGTGACAGCCATGGTTTGGTTAGATGGTCCAGCCTCTGGTTTTCCAGGAAATGTTCCTGGTGCTCTTTGAGAGTAGAAGGCTTGTTGGGCAATTTGATTTTCCAGTATTTTGTTGTGAGTGGCAAGAGAGTCCATTTTTGAAGCCAAGTTTTTTATTGCATTAAAGAATTCATCATTTTGTTTAAGTTGAGTCACTACAAATGTCTCCATCAAGGATTCTAGCTTTGATTTTTATGGAATATAGGCTCCTTGTTGAGGTTTGTAGTTATTTTGATTACCTTGGAATTGAGGTGGCCTATTTTGGAAGCCAGGTGGACCTTGTAGAGGTCTGTAGTTACCTTGATAATTTCCACCATAGTTTCCAATAGCATCCACCTGATACATTTCTTGTTCTTGATTAGGGGTCATTGCTAAATGGCAGTTTGTAGCTCCATGTCCTGAAACACCACAAACTTCACAAACAATATTAGTAGCACCTGTTGACCCTATTTTATCAAGTTTTAATGTTAATGCTTCAACTTTGGCAGAAAGTAGGGAAAAAGCATCAACAGAGTACTTACCTGGTGTTTTAGCAGGTAATCCTCTGTCAGAGTTCCACTGGTGAGTATTTTGAGCTATTTCCTCAATTAGGTTCTTAGCTTCATCAACATTTTTACTCATGAAGGCTCCTCCAGCTGCAGCATCTAAAGAGATCTTTTGTGTGGAAGTTAGTCCATTATAGAAAATATGGATTATCAACCACCTTTCTATCCCATGGTGAGGACATTCTCTTAGCATCTCCCTGTATATCTCCCAGGCTTCATATAAGGATTCGTCATCTTTTTGTGAAAAATTGATGATTTGTTTTCTCAGCACATCAGTCTTGTTCCTTGGGTACCATTTATTGATAAAAGCACTGGACAATTGTTCCCAAGTCGTGATGGATCCTTCAGGAAGAGAATACAACCACGCCCTAGCTTTATCTCTTAAGGAGAAAGGGAAGAGTCTTAAGCGAATGGCATTATTGGTGGCTCCGTTCATCTTCAGGGTATCACAGTATTCAAGAAAGATTTGAAGATGAAGATTTGGATCTTCAGAGGGTACACCTCCGAATTGGTTCTGTTGAACCATAGAGAGTAATGAAGGCTTCAATTCAAAATTGTTAGCCTCCACTGTGGGTCTAAGGATGCTAGATCCTCATCCATTTGTACTTGGAGTGGCAAAATCTCTTAAGGCTCTATTTTGGTCTGCCATTTGTTTTTCATTTTGTTGTTTTTGTTGTTTTTGTTGTTTTTGTTGTTTTTGTTGTTTTCTTAAAGCTCTAGGGGTATGTTCTATCTCAAGGTCAAATCCTAAGTTTAGATCGACACTACGGCTTCGTCGCATAAAAAGAAAATAAATGACAAATAAAATAAACAATTACAAAAATAAAATAGCAACAGATACATAAAATAAAGAACAAAATAAAAAGTAACAAATAGAATAAAAATAAAGAAAGATATAAAAAGAAACAAACAAAACAAAAAAATATTAACAAGTATGATCTAATCGAATTTCAATATTGCCGATATTTGAGGGACAACAGTCCCCGGCAACGGCGCCAAAAACTTGACAGGTCCCGCAAGCGCACGGGTTATGTCGCGTAATATAAAAGATTATCGTTCTCCACAGGGACTGTGTTCAAAGTACCAGCATATTGAAATTTAATTATCCACACAATTGATTTTTAATGTTTTTGTAAAATAAAACATAAAATAAAGTTTACACAAAACAAAAATAAATACAAAAACAAAATTTTCAAGACACTTAAAAATCAGAGTTAAGAGTATCTTGGGATTTTGGGGGATCAAGACTCTATTTTATGTTAATAAATTTTAACTTTTCATAAATAAGAATCAAATTAAGTTTTTCAAGGCGGATTTTCCTTAAGCTAATTAATATGTTCCTCTCGGAATCATATTAATGTACCTAACCTATGGGAAGTGCTGCTTAATCCTTAGAAAAGGCCCATTATCGTTTTGTGAAAATCTGTTATTTATTCCCCAAAAGACTTTGATTACTTTCACGGTTTTACCGAGGTCACAAAAAGTATTTCAAAACCTTAGGCTTAGTTCAAAAACTTTCCAGTAACAATAAATCTCTTGATTCTATTAATTACTTAAACTTACTAATATACCCGTAAGTATACAGTTTTATCACTTAGGTTCTTGTTAGGAATTACTAAGAGCATTGAGCATTTTTTAAACTAAATGGAAAACAAAAATTTATTTAATTCAAAGTCAAAATAACATTATCATAAAATATTATCACACCGCCTTCATCCCAAGATAATTAATTTAGTTACTCATGAAATAATTCAAATTCATATATAAAATGGAAAAATAAAACATACAAGACATGGTAAAAATAAAGACTTACGGGTTTCTCCAAAAGCTTAGAATAATTTTACCACTGTATTTCCTTGTTGCAATATTCCTCCACCAATTACAAATTGAAACATTCACTTTTACAATCCTCACCACTCTTTTATAAAATAAAAGAAAGAGAAAAAAAATAAAAAGAGAAAGAAAACGAAGGAAAAAGAAAATAAAAAGAGAAAGAAAACAAAGGAAAAGGAAAAGAAAAGGAACGGAGCGAAAGAGAAAGGAAAAGAAAGAAAAAGAAAGAGAAAGAAAACGAAAGGAATGAAGAATGATGATGATGATCAAAGGCGATGCTCACCCCCTGTATTTATAGAACTCTGGACGTCTTTAGTCATGGGGAGCTAGTGGGACTTCTCTTTGTCTTCTTGTCAGCCGCCCCACGAGATCAACATCATAACTTGGATACAGCCTGGATGGTGTGGTGGAGAAACAGCTTGTACCTCGACAGCTATAGGGAACGGCGGCTAGTGGGTTTCTCTTTTGTCTTGTTGTCAGCCGCCCCCTCATAAGTCAAGGATCCACTTGGATAGTGGGAATTCAAGTCAGCATGGGCAATCGGTGGAAATATGGAGCCGGTGTTCTCCTTCTGACTTGGATTAGTGCCTTAGCCAGTATCCATCCTCTGTGGGAATTAATCCAAGCAGAACAGGTGCCTTTTGTACACAAAAGATCGAGTGAAAGCTTGAATTCACCGATCATTGGACTCGGAAATTTATTTCCGAGGAGCATTCATCAGGACCTTTGTTCATTCGGTGTTGCTTTTCTGGACGGTGTTGAGAAGTTCTGGAAGTTGTGGAGAGGAGCTGGATGGTGTTGAGAGAAGCCGGTATGCAATTGGATGGAGTCGATGTTGTGGCTGTGAAGAGAGCTGGACAAACAAAGCAATTCTGATTGAAACAATCAATTGGAACCGATTAAAGAGTGACTCGGAACCGATTGAAACATTCATTCGAAACCGATTGAAAAGTGACTCACTTGGAACTGATTGAAGATTGACTCAGAACCGATTGAAATGTTTCACTCGGCTATGTCTCTGGAAATGAACCACTCGGAGAGACCTTGCTCGGATTTGCTTGGGAGTAATTCAGTCGACCCTTTTCTTCACTCCTTGAAATGATCCACTCGGACACATTCATTCAGACACATTCACTCGGAAGTCCGACTTGCTTCTCTCTCGGAATTGCCTCAACCGTCAATCAGCCCATTCGGTTGTTTTCACTCGGGAGTCGGCTTTGCCTTTCACTCAGAAATTTAGAACTTTGAGAGAGTCTAGAATCTGGCCGATAGAAGTTCTTCCCATGTCCGAGCTTTGCTTTGCTTGAAAATACAACTTTCTGCCCCAACTCACTCAGAAGTCTTCCTTGGAGACATCTCACTCGGGCTTAGTGTGAAACTTTGAGAGTCTGCCCGAAAGTGATTCATTCCCGGTCGGATCTTTCCTTGCTTGATAAGACACTTTCTCCGAAACTCACTACTCGGAAAGGCTTTGCCGGACAATTGTTCTTTGAAGTTTAGATTTTCTCTCATTCGGAATCAACTCACTCGGGAGTCTTCCACTCGGAGGCAATTTTTCCCAGAAGAAGCAGTTGTTCCCAAATCAGACCTGCTTCAGTCATCATTCCTTCACTCGGACAATAGCTTTGGGCGGTATTTATTCAAAGTCAGTGTCTTTTTCACTCAGAGTGGTTGCAGTCGGACAGCTTTCACTCGGATTCACCTCCAACCGAGACATATTCCTTCAAGGTCAGCCATTTTTCACTAGGAATGGCTTTGATAGGGAAGCTTCCACTCGGATTTACCTCCAACAGGGAAGTATTCCACTCAGAAACGCTCCATTCTGAGTCATCCTACTCGGATTTGATCATTTCTGAGTCCTCCTACTCGGATTTGATCATTCTGAGTCAGAATTCAGCATAAAAAGAGAGTTCTTTCCACTTTGGGCTTGTTCTTCTTGTTTCTTTATCATTTTATGGTCATTTTTCCCTTGTTATTGACCCTTTTATTACCTTAATTTCTGCAAAATAACATACCCAAGTAGAATATAGTGGAAAGAAAGCAAAAATCACAATAAATAAAGGAAATACAGTGCATAATGATTAAAATCCTAAGCAAACTAGATCTAATTTATTGTGTTATAAAGCACTTATCAGAACCATATCCCATTAGCATGGCCTCGCGGGTAGAGAGAGAAAGAGATGAAAGGAAGAAGGAAAATGTGACGTCCCGAATAATTTTCTGAATAAATTTTTCGTGTTTTTAAAAGATCTTTTTAAAATTCATAAATTAAAATCAGAGTTCACAGAAAGGTCGATAATAGCGGAATATTATCATGCATACTAGTCATGAATAATAAAATTCAAGGAATAATTACGTAGCGGAAACGATTTTAAAAATAACAGTACATAACACGTTGTATTTATTACAAATCATAAAATTAGAATAAATTCAAAATTCAAGCAATAATTCACATAGGCATCAACCATAGCATCACTCTTCATTCTGGGTGGCATTCACTGTAAAAATTAATGTAAGAGTGAGACAGAATATA
Source organism: Clitoria ternatea (assembly GCA_037962975.1). Taxonomy (NCBI): domain Eukaryota; kingdom Viridiplantae; phylum Streptophyta; class Magnoliopsida; order Fabales; family Fabaceae; genus Clitoria; species Clitoria ternatea. The sequence goes on from CM075672.1 coordinate 98,245,929, forward strand.
GAATAAATATAAAATATATAGAATTGCACAAACACAATCAATAATACATAATGATATGATGAATATGCCAAACAAGTTCATTTAATATATCTTTAATTAGTCAAATGATGTCATGCTGGATCCATTTGGTTTGATGAGAATACTGTAGTAAAAGGTCTCATAGAGACACCGGTAGGAATTAATACAGTCATGGATCCCTACAGCCCCATGACCAACACATCGGTAGGAATTTATACAGTCATGGATCCCTACAGCCCCATGACCCTCATAACAAAAATAGGGCTTTAACTCATCATAGAGTAACCCCCCACGAGGGTAGGCAATCATGGAACCCCTAAAATTCCATGGTGCGTCCAAATGCTTATGATGCATGAATGTCTTTAATTCTCTTTATCATTTAACATACCATGATATTAATATTTCCAAAACCACTTGGAAAACCACAAGTCCTCAAAGGACACATCACATATAATAATTTTCAGAATCATGGATTTATTGTTTCAACCACATGTAACAATAACCACAAGGCATTCATGTATATATATAAATTTAATCATTCATAATTATCTACCACCAAAATATACAACTGTATGATACTTATTAGACACTCAACAACATCAATAATAATTCATAATCACTCAAGAGTTTAATAATAAATTGTTACCCTTAGAGAAAATATCCTTTTCATTCATAATAACCATTATAAGTAAGTTTTAGCGTTTCAAACAGCAACAAATTCTAGTACATCAGCCATAACTTGAACAATTCAAATTCTTTTTAGGTGATTCCACTTTCTATAGCTCAATAATATAATTATCTACAACTTTCATGCAGAACACAATTTCAAATTCCAAATAGAAATACCCCTTATTCACGAAATACCACACTGCCTCAAGGTGGGTTTTCAAAATGTACATATATTATTAATTTGAACGTTTCTGAGGCTACAAATATGATTTTGGCATGAAACCAGTTCTAAATTATTCGTAACACAAATATCTACAACTTTTATGCAGACACCAACCACTAATTCGCATCACAAAATTCCCAGTTTTAAAAATAAGATTCGGATTTCAGATTAACAGAGTTACAGCTTGTACATACTTCAGTATTTTAGGCATAACTCGAGCTACAAAAATCCTTTTGACTTGAAACCACTTTCTATAGATCCATAACATATATATCTACAACTTTCATGCAGACATCAAAGTCTAAAAACATATGTATAATTCCCAGAATATTCATATATGCACAAAACACTAGATAAGTATTTCAATTGGACATGTTGTAGTATTTTGATCATAACTCATGCTATACATATCCAATTCAGTCGGTTCAGGTCTCCAAATTCACATAACAAGAAGATCTACAACTTTAGTGAAGACACCGATCACTAATTCGCTCCAAAAAATTCCTAGTTTTAAAAATAAAATTCGTATCTCAAGTTAACAGATTTACAGCTTGAACATACTTCAGTATTTTAGGTATAACTCGAGCTACAAAAATCATTTTGACTTGAAACCACTTTCTACAAATCCATAACACAAATATCTACAACTTTCATCATAACATCAAAGGTTGATTATGCATGTATAAGTCCCAGAATTTTAATATATACACAAAACATAGGATAAATATTCCACACGGACATGCTGTAGTATTTTGGCTATAACTTTTGCTATACATATTCAAATTAATTGATTCAGGTCTCAAAATTCAGATAACAAAAAGATCTACAACTTTCATGAAGAAGTCAGAATCAAAATCACACGTTTTCAATTTCAAAACTGGGCAACAATATACGAAATTAAAACTCGAATCCTAGAACAGCATACAATTCTACCCATTTCATAGTTATTCACAACCCTGTCCCCTCTTACTTGGATTGAAGACTTTTGGCTGACTGGAAAAGAGTCCCTTCCATCCTAGCTTCAGCTCGCAGGTGAACTTAATGAAGAAAAAGAATTAAGACAGAGAATTCACTCCCTTCCTAGTTCTAAGGAGTTCTGGTCTTCAACAAGAGGCAATGTTAATAATGCAAGGACAAGTGGGGGACAGCTTTCTGTTGAGTGGATTGCTAGTGGGCTGTTAGTGGAGATAATGGAGATTGAGATAAGAAAGTGAGCTCTATAATGTCCACTTCTGCCGCCTGCATAATGGAGTGGGTATGATTGAAGAAAATTATATTAAAATATACATAAAAGGACAAGATTGGAGTCAAACGTTAATCTGACACTGAAAACCGACTGGAATTCCACTCGGTCAGCCTCTAAACCGACTGGAATTCTACCCAGTCAGCATATATGCCGACTGGAAATTGTCAGTAACATGAAGATAGGGAAATCCAAGTCCTCTCGCTCAAGCGGAATCCTATCTCGCTTGAGCGAGTGCCACACATTACACTGGCAGAGGAGTTTCGCTCAAGCGAAAACCGACTCGCTTGAGCGAGTGTGAGTTTCGCTCAAGCGAATACTGACTCGCTTGAGCGAGACACACAAGCCTCACTTAAGCGAAATCTGACCAGAGGTCGTCATTCCCCAAAACCGATCCTTCATCCACTCGGTTTCCACTCAACAACTTAATCCTGACCGACTCAAAGCTCTCAGATTCCCACTCGGCAGAACCTCCTGAAACCGAGTCAGCTCTCAATCAGTCTCTCACTCGACAGTTTCAAACCAAATCATTCCTAAGCTGACTCACACTTACATAGTCTATCACTCAGCTATTTATTCTAATTCCGAGTCATCACAAACAGTCTTTCACTTAATTAAATCTTTCCAGACTGATCCCACACTCTTTGGTTTGTCACTCGGCAGATTACTACAAATCGACTCATTCTACTCGATTATGCACTCGGTAAAATCTATTAAAACTGATTCCCAACACCCAGATTTCTACTCGGTAGAATAATCCTTACTGATCATCATTCACTCAGCATTTCACTTCCAGAACTGATTCAACATCAGATCGGCCATCACTCGGCAATTCCTTACCGACTCATCTCTAAATTGATTACTCACTCGGTATGTCATCCCAAAACCGACTCCTCATCAGGTTGATCCTCACTCGGTTAATTCATTCCAAAACCAATTATTCTTCATTTTTACCGTATATCCTCAGCAGGTGCCATCCCACTCAGAATTACACACTCGGAGGCACTCCACTCTCAAGTTCTACTCGGAATTACTCTGCCCTTTCATCACTAGGAGGAATTCACTAAGCCATCTCACTCGGACTTATTCAAATCTTATCTACTCGGAATATATAACTTCATTCACTTGGAAGATATATATATATAATTTTCACTCAGAATAGTTATAACATCTTTCACTCAAAAAGCAATACTCAGGAATATTAAAGTTTTCCCCACTCGGGGTTCACTTTGCTAATCATTACTTAGCCAAGGTTAGGCCAACTTCTTCAACTACATTTCACTCAGAGTCCATTAAGGCCATCATCACTCGGAAAATGCCCACACGAATGATTCTTACTCGGAAATGGAGTCGTATACATAAGGCTCACTCGAAATGTTACACAACTCTGGTTCCTCTCTCGGAAGTATCTCTCTAGTCATATTTCACTCATAAATAAATTTTCCTTTGTACTCCTTCTCAGAAATGGGCACTCAGGAAACTTTTACTCAGAAATGAAAATGCTTAACAATGTATGACTCAGAATTGAGTCGTTGGAAAATACTTGACTCAGAAATGAGTCCTTCTGAGATGTTTGACTTGGAATTGAGTCATTCAGATATAATTGACTCGAAAATGAGTCATTTGAATGCTTTTGACTCAGCAGTGAGTCATTCCAAGGTGAGTCACTCAGATTCTTTCACCCAGAAGTGGTTCTATCAGTCCCACTTTACTCAGAAGTGCCTCAGACAAGGATTCCACTCGGAATAATCTCTCTCGGCCATGTTCCGCTTAGAAAACACAACCTTCACTCGGAATTTCTCTTAGTCACTCGGAATTTTCTTTTTTCACTCGGAATAGAGTCTCTTCCTTACTCGGACAGTCCTTTGTAAGGCATGCTTCACTCGGAAATTGGATAATATTAATAATGACCTAGATTAAAAATAATTACACATGAGATTAAAATTTTTGGGATGTTACAATTCTCCCACCCTAATAAAAATTTCGTCCTCGAAATTTAAAGTTGAAATCATTCTGCATCATTGTTCGGAACACAAACCTATTACAAACATACATATACATGCTATTAATATACCATCATAGGGTATTATTCTCCCAACACTCACTATCAAGTCCTAGATTTGTCTAAATCCAATTTACATGCTCATGTTAGGCTTCGGGAATTCTTCTCCCAAGACCAAGATTCTTTAAATCTTAAAGGGTTAACTATACTTAACGATAATAATACTATGGCCCTTAGTCTTAAGACCTTTAAATCATTACAAGAATCATTCAATCATCACCAATTCAACCATTTTAAAGTGGCATACCCACTCATCAACTCAAGTATTTATTCCCTTAATCCACTATCAATGGCTTGCAACTATTTTTAACATCATTATAAACATCAACAATCTAAATTAATTCCTCCAATCACTCAAATACTCATATACACTTCCCTCCTAATTCTCAATAATCGTCATCAATGATTCAAACAGTCAATTCCTCATATATAATCATCCTAGAGTATAAAAGTCATCAAAATCATCAACTTAACAAAAAAAAATCTTTAACTCATTATACTTTTCATCAAAACCTAATGATTATTTCTAATAACCACTAATCTCCATTATTTATAACACCTACACACACATTATCATGGTTTTCCACAAAAATCACTTTCCATAATATCACTACTCATTTCCCCCAAAGCCTAGAGTTAGGGTTTTACTAAAATCAAACAGTCACCCTTAACAGCCATTATCTTCCATCTCAAATCTTAAAATCTTCGTATACCATTTCACACCTATCCAAAGATACTTAAGACATATTCCACTTTTGGGTTTCACATGAAAATGGTTTGTATTCTTAACCCATTCATAATGCACTCTCCTATCACCATAGAAACCAAAACCTAAAACAACAAAAGAGTATAAGAATTTCACCTTAAGCTCCACGCTATCCCTAGCCTTAGTATGTCCACGAAAATGGAGAGAATACGGAGTTTCCAATCATTGAACCATCTTCATATTGATGAATAAGAAAGCATGGTTGGTTGGTATGGAAGGAGACTCATAAAATGATTATCCGAAATAGGATTTTCTTCTAATGAAAATAGCATGGTTTCGTTATGATAGTCTACTAAAACTTGATTCACCGATAACCAATTCATTTCCAGATTCTTCAAAAGTAAACAAACAAGATTGACAAGGAAGTTCCTACCTTCTAATGAGCTCAGAGCAATCGTTACACACCTTAGTAATCCTAAGTTATGTACCGGTGGAAATGGAAACAATCAGGTCATATATTATAGGCCCCATAGGTAATTGAAGACGTCTAACTTACTTCTCAGAAATAGAAGAATATGTAGCATTAGAATCAGACATCACAGATAGTATGGTATCATTGATCTCACACTTACTTTGCATAAGGTCGCCTGCTTGGTCCGTCTCTGACCCGCTGATGTCAAAGACTCTTCCTGTATGTGATCTCTCGTCTATTGACTCCCTATACTGTCTTATAGGTTGAACAGCGCGAGCATTTTCTCTACGAACTTCTTGATAACCAGAACCTCTTTGATTATTCCTGATGTTATTGTTGTTGTTGATTCAACGTTTCTGTGGACAATTTGGGCTGATGTGACCCTTCTGATTGCATCGATGGCAAGTAATATTTTCTAAGCGTCTATTGCAATCACGTACATGGTGATTACCTCCGCAGTTATGACACTTTATATTCACATGATTGTTACGTTTTTTAGAAGAAGATGATGATCTTCCCTTGAAACGATTTGGATAGAACGATCCTCTCCTTTTGAAGGTAATTGACTGAGGTTTCAGTTGTCTATTAATCTCTTCTCGTGCCAATCTGTCTTGGTGGTTTTCTTCAAAAATTCTTAGTTGATTTTGCCTTTCTATAGCTTCAGCCAAACGGTTGATAGCAGCTGCCATAGCGTTGTTATCGTTCCTTGCCATCCTATATTCATGGTTTGATTTATACTAATCCTATGGGAAAATATATTATGTATATAAATACTACCTAACTATGAATGTTCTATAGTTTATCATATAAATCATATAACATTTATCATATTATCAAGTAGTAATCAAACAAATTATTTTTGTAATTTATCAGTCAGGCACAAGTCATATAGTACACACTTAACATATTATCAAGCAATGAATCAAATATATCACATAGTATATCAAGAATCAATACATGTTATAGCATTTGGTCCTAAATTTTGAAAATGCTCTGATACCACCAATGTGACGTCCCGAATAGTTTTCTGAATAAATTTTTTGCGTTTTTAAAAGATATTTTTAAAATTCATAAATTAAAATCAGAGTTCACATAAAGGTCGATAATAGCGGAATATTATCATGCATACTAGTCGTGAATAATAAAATTCAAGGAATAATTACGTAGCGGAAATGATTTTAAAAATAACAGTACATAACACGTATTTATTACAAATCATAAAATTAGAATAAATTCAAAATTCAAGCAATAATTCACATAGGCATCAACCATAGCATCACTCTTCATTCTGGGTGGCATTCACTATAAAAATTAATGTAAGAGTGAGACATAATATAGAATAAATATAGAATATATAGAATTGCACAAACACAATCAATAATACATAATGATATGATGAATATGCCAAACAAGTTCATTTAATAAATCTTTAATTAGTCAAATGATGTCATGCTGGATCCATTTGGTTTGGTGGGAATACTGTAGTAAAAGGTCTCATAGAGACACCGGTAGGAATTAATACAGTCATGGATCCCTACAGCCCCATGACCAACACATCGGTAGGAATTTATACAGTCATGGATCCCTACAGCCCCATGACCCTCATAAAAAAAATAGTGCTTTAACTTATCATAGAGTAACCCCCCACGAGGGTAGGCAATCATGGAACCCCTAAAATTCCATGGTGCGTCCAAATGCTTATGATGCATGAATGCCTTTAATTCTCTTTATCATTTAACATACCATGATATTAATATTTCCAAAACCACTTGGAAAACCACAAGTCCTCAAAGGACACATCACATATAATAATTTTCAGAATCATGGATTTACTGTTTCAACCACATGTAACAATAACCACAAGGCATTCATGTATATATATAAATTTAATCATTCATAATTATCTACCACCAAAATATACAACTGTATGATACTCATTAGACACTCAACAACATCAATAATAATTCATAATCACTCAAGAGTTTAATAATAAATTGTTACCCTTAGAGAAAATATCCTTTTCATTCATAATAACCATTATAAGTAAGTTTCAGCGTTTCAAACAGCAACATATTCTAGTACATCAGCCATAACTTGAACAATTCAAATCCTTTTTAGGTAATTCCACTTTCTATAGCTCAATAATATAATTATCTATAACTTTCATGCAGAACACAATTTCAAATTCCAAATAGAAATACCCCTTATTCATGAAATACCACACTGCCTCAAGGTGAGTTTTCAAAACGTACATACATTAGTAATTTGAACGTTTCGGGGGCTACAAATATGATTTTGGCATGAAACAAGTTCTAAATTATTCTTAACACAAATATCTACAACTTTCATGAAGACACCAACCACTAATTCGCATCAAAAAATTCCCAGTTTTAAAAATAAGATTCGGATTTCAGATTAACAGAATTATAGCTTGTACATACTTCAGTATTTTAGGCATAACTCGAGCTACAAAAATCCTTTTGACTTGAAACAACTTTCTATAGATCCATAACATAAATATCTACAACTTTCATGCAGACATCAAAGTCTAAAAACGTATGTATAATTCCCATAATATTCATATATGCACAAAACACTAGATAAGTATTTCAATTAGACACGCTGTAGTATTTTGATCATAACTCATGCTATACATATCCAATTCAGTCGGTTCAGGTCTCCAAATTCACATAACAAGAAGATCTACAACTTTGGTAAAGACACCGATCACTAATTCTCTCCACAAAATTCCCAGTTTTAAAAATAAAATTCGTATCTCAAGTTAACAGATTTACAGCTTGAACATACTTCAGTATTTTAGGTATAACTCGAGCTACAAAAATCATTTTGACTTGAAACCACTTTATACAGATCCATAAGACAAATATCTACAACTTTAATGAAGACATCAAAGGCTGATTATGCATGTATAAGTCCCAAAATTTTAATATATACACAAAACATAGGATAAATATTCCACACGGACATTCTGTAGTATTTTGGCTATAACTTTTGCTATACATATTCAAATTAATTCTCAAAATTTAGATAACAAAAAGATCTACAACTTTCATGAAGAAGTAAGAATCAAATTCACAAGTTTTCAATTTCAAAACTGGGCAACAATATACGAAATTAAAACTCGAATCCTAGAACAGCATACAATTCTACCCATTTCATAGTTATTCACAACCCTGTCCCCTCTTACTTGGATTGAAGACTTTTGGCTGACTGGAAAAGAGTCCCTTCCATCCTAGCTTCAGTTCGCAGGTGAACTTGATGAAGAAAAAGAATTAAGACAGAGAATTCACTCCCTTCCTAGTTCTAAGGAGTTCTGGTCTTCAACAAGAGGCAATGTTAATAATGCAAGGACAAGTGGGGGACAGCTTTCTCTTGAGTGGATTGCTAGTGGGCTGTTAGTGGAGATAACAGAGATTGAGATAGGAAAGTGAGCTCTATAATGTCCACTTCTGCCGCCTGCATAATGGAGTGGGTATGATTGAAGAAAAGTATATTAAAATATGCATAAAAGGACAAGATTGGAGTCAAACGTTAATCTGACACTGAAAACCGATTGGAATTCCACTCGGTCAGCCTCTGAACCGACTGAAATTCTACCCAGTCAGCATATATGCTGACTGGAAATTGTCAGTAACGTGAAGAGAGGGAAATCCAAGTCCTCTCGCTCAAGCGGAATCCTATCTCGCTTGAGCGAGTGCCACACATTACACTGGCAAAGGAGTTTCGTTCAAGCGAAAACCGACTCGCTTGAGCGAGTGTAAGTTTCGCTCAAGCGAATGCTGACTCGCTTGAGCGAGACACACAAGCCTCACTTAAGCAAAATCTGACCAGAGGTCATCATTCCCCAAAACCGATCCTTTATCCACTCGGTTTCCACTCAACAACTTAATCCTGACCGACTCAAAGCTCTCAGATTCCCACTCGACAGAACCTCCTGAAACCGAGTCAGCTCTCAATCAGTCTCTCACTCAGCAGTTTCAAACCAAATTATTCCTAAGCCGACTCACACTTACATAGTCTATCACTCGGCTATTTATTCTAATTCTGAGTCATCACAAACAGTCTTTCACTCAATTAAATCTTTCCAGACCAATCCCACACTCTTTGGTCTGTCACTCAGCAGATTACTACAAATCGACTCATTCTACTCGATTGTGCACTCGGTAAAATCTATTAAAACCGATTCCTAACACCCAGATTTCTACTCAGTAGAATAATCCTTACTGATCATCATTCACTCATCATTTCACTTCCAGAACTGATTCAACATCAGATCGGCCATCACTCGGCAATTCCTTACCGACTCATCTCTAAATTGATTACTCACTCGGTATGTCATCCCAAAACCGACTCCTCATTAGGTTGATCCTCACTCGGTTAATTCATTCCAAAACCAACTATTCTTCATTTTTACCGTATATCCTCAGCAGGTGCCATCCCACTCGGAATTACACACTCGGAGGCACTCCACTCTCAAGTTCCACTCGGAATTACTCTGCCCTTTCATCACTAGGAGGAATTCACTAAGCCATCTCACTCGGACTTATTCAAATCTTATCTACTCGGAATATATAACTTCATTCACTCGGAAGATATATATATATAATTTTCACTCAGAATAGTTATAACATCTTTCACTCAGAAAGCAACACTCAGGAATATTAAAGTTTTCCCCACTCGGGGTTCACTCTGCTAATCATTACTTAGCCAAGGTTAGGCCAACTTCTTCAACTACATTTCACTCAGAGTCCATTAAGGCCATCATCACTCGGAAAATGCCCACACGAATGATTCTCACTCGGAAATGGAGTCGTATATATAAGGCTCACTCGAAATGTTACACAACTCTGGTACCTCTCTCGGAAGTATCTCTCCAGTCATATTTCACTCATAAATAAATTTTCCTTTGTACTTCTTCTCGGAAATGGGCACTCAGGAAACTTTCACTCAGAAATGAAAATGCTTAACAATGTATGACTCAGAATTGATTCGTTGGAAAATACTTGACTCAGAAATGAGTCCTTCTGAGATGTTTGACTCGGAATTGAGTCATTCAGATATAATTGACTCGGAAATGAATCATTTGAATGCTTTTGACTCAGCAGTGAGTCATTCCAAGGTGAGTCGCTCGGATTCTTTCAACTAGAAGTGGTTCTATCAGTCCCACTTTACTCAGAAGTGCCTCAGACAAGGATTCCACTCAGAATAAACTCTCTCGGCCATGTTCCGCTCGAAAAACACAACCTTCACTCGGAATTTCTCTTAGTCACTCGGAATTTTCCTTTTTCACTCGGAATAGAGTCTCTTCCTTACTCGGACAGTCCTTTCTAAGGCATGCTTCACTCGGAAATCGGATAATATTAATAATGACCTAGATTAAAAATAATTACACATGAGATTGAAATTTTTGGGATGTTACATAAAACATGGAATTAAGAGTTCCTAGGCACATACCTTATTTCCTTAAAGTCAATTATGTGGTCAAGCTGGAAAATCCATCAACAATCCCTTTGGATTGAGCTCCCATGGTTCAGAAGAGATGGAGGAAGGAGAATAAGAAGAATATTTGTATGTGTGTTTGTTCTATACTGCCCCAAGGTTTTATTATGTTCGGGACGTTGGCGCTACGTGTCAGCATGGCGCTACGCGTCAGGTCATTAGTATGCACTTGACGCTACGCATCAATGCCATGCTGCGCGTCAGGGTCCTGATGCCCTTTCCATTGAAATTCATTCTTAAATTGCATTATTTTGAATTGCATTTTCACCTTAAAATCCTTATTCCCTCTTAATTTGGACTTTATTAAATATTTAATTTACTTCACAAAATATTTATTTACCAAGGATGTTACATCCACCCCTCCTTAAAATAGATTTCATCCCCGAAATCACCACAACTTAGGGAATCATTAATCAATTGCCAGTTCATCCAAGTTAGCATCACCGTATACTTAGTATAGTCATCCTGTCTATATTTCTCGATCAACATATGGTACCACTTCCAATGGTTATAGTTATAGTCACATCATGCTTTACACTCTTAGCTGTGTCTCCTAACCTTGTCCAGCTTGTTAATTGTCATTCTATTCATCGTTTAAAGTCCATCAAGAGCCTATTTCAACCTGTATTATGTATATCAGCTCACCAATTTCCTTACGCACTTAATATTTACCACTTTATTAACCTATCATCACGGTTTCCTAATCATTCATCTCTCATAATAATCCTTTTATTACAACCTTTACTTCTCATTCATTATCATCCTCTAACTTCATGGTTATAAACCTTACATTTCTCTATTCTATCTCCCAGTTACCTAGGGTGTACCAAAATATACTCATTTCCAGATTTTATACAGCCTTAACTACCAATGCAACTACCTGAGGTGATTGTCTTAGTAGTCTAACACTCCGTAGTTAGGCTATGAAAAGTCAGGTGCACAACCTAACTATTATCTCATGAATCCACATACAAGCTAACCATAACATGATTTATTTGCCTCACTTATTTGTAACTCCATAATAAATTAATATTAGAAGGAACCCAGGGTGGCCAGCCACTGCAATTCCATCCTAACATTAATATTAGTGTGGAGTCCAAACAGCTAGGTATGAATCCTTACACTCATATCATCTATTTCATTTGATACCTTTTTAATTATCATGATCAACACCTAACACTCACTGTCCTTCTCATTACTTATGCAACGGTTGTTAGTCCTCAAATTTTCAATAAAAGCTTTAATAAAAATTTCATAAAAATTACAAAAATTAGTTTAATTTGTTAGCAAATTAGGATTTAAATTCAATAAATGGATGTTGTTGGAAAAAATCTACCCTTGATCAATTTTCTCTAAGTTTTGCAGGGAAAAAGTTAAGAAATCAAGGGGAAATTACACTGGAGGAGCTGACGCGTAGCCTCACCCCACGCGTAGCATCAACAGCTATTTTTGATGCTGACGCTACGCGTCACAGCCACGTGTAGCGTCAGTGCTGCGTGGTCTCCACCTCCACTTTGGCCAACTACTCCACTTGGACCCAATAATGAGCACTCCACTCAGCATGAAATGGGCATCCCACTCAGCATGAAAGGCCAAAACTCGGTGGAAACATGTTCATGTGGCCAGGCATGATCAAATTTAATAATTTGAAGTGGCCATTATCAAGTGTTTAATGAAGGCTGAGTCAGGGGTCTGACGCGCAGCGTCACATTGACGCGTAGCGTCACACTGACGCGTAACGTCAGCACCCTTGCTCAGCCCTATAAATAGGGCCATCCAACACCATTCTATCCCATCCCATAGCATCCCATTCTCTTCTTTTCTCTCTTGTGCTTGACTTTGAGTACTTCTTTTGTGAGTTGTAGTTCTAGAATAGTTTTCTAGATACTTGAGTGTGTTTCGATGTATTGTGATCGTTGTATCGTGAGGTTCCCATCGTCTTCGTAATGTCAAACTCTGTAAGTGTTGTTTTTACTTTCACCATGTGTAACTAATTTGTTTATGTTGGAATTGGTGAACTAATCTATTGAGTATAATGTTGTGAATTCGACCTCTGCATGTTTATGATTCAAGTTCATGTTAGTATTTCAACCTTTTATTAATATGAACGTCAAACGGGAGAATGATTTTCATGTGTATTGAAACTTGTTTTATTAGTATGAATGTCAAACGGGAGAATGATTGTTCATGCCGTATTGAAACTTGTTTTGACGAAAGTAAAAGTTGGAATACCCTTGGTATCTCAATTCTATAGGGGTTGTTAACCATTGTTGCCATAAGGCCAGGTCTTCATGCAAGTTTTTACTGAGAAAGCTCACGAGGGATCGGACTTTACGGTGAATTCTTAGAATTTATATCACGAGGGATCGGTTATAATGATTTTAAGCTGCAATGACATGAAACTTGATGATTAAATATGCATGTCTTGAGTTCCTCATTGTTATTCTAGATTAGGGATCCAATTTCCAACATAATTTGTTTATCTGTGTTTATCTCAAGTATCTTACCTATTCTAGATTGCAACTCAACTTTTTAGATAGATTTTATTTTCTTTTTATCTTATGAACCACTCAATCATGCTATCCTATGAATATTGTATAAATTGTACATAAATCATTCTTTTGTCTATAACTTCCTTCACATTTACCATAGTAAATAGAAAATTACTGTTGTTATTGGACTTTCAATCCCAGTGGAACGATATCTAAATTTTGAAAACTACAAATGATTGGTGCGCTTGCCAATTAACAACCCGGTGGTGGAAACGAACTGTTGAGACGCTATCGCCGGGTTAACAATGGTCCCGTAGATACATTACTCCATTCGATTACCATCTATATACTACTATTTCTAATTATTCATATCATTAATGCACCCACATCATTGGTTGCTCCCTTCAACATTACTAGTCTGCTGCCACTTGCTTACTAACTTTAAACTCATCCCAAAGTAATCGATCGTTACCATTTATTCATTCATTCCAGAGATGTCCCTACGATCCATTTTATACATTCATCACCTAGGAGAAAAACTCCTAATATCACCCACCATGCCGACTAAGCAGAAATGTAGAGGGGATTCACCCCTCCTTAAAAATAACCATATCAGAACATTTCAGCTCGCATTACCTATCATTCGCCTACTCGACTCTTAATTCTCCGACATCATTTAATTAAAACAACCAATTATAAGCGTCATTACGCACTAAAAATTTTCTAACATCCCGACGATCTCATGAACTTTGTTCAACTGTTCTCTCTCGATTTATTCATAAATTATTTCTATCTACTTATACCAACATATTTTATTACTACCCTCATTGTTGCATTCCATGTAGTATCAACCCCATCATTTAAATATCTTTCAACTCACTAACGGCTACTAAGGCACCTGTTATTTTCAATTCAATACATAATTTAATTCTTTGTGGTTTACACACCCCTTTAAGGATTCATCCATGTATATACACATACATATGCATCTAGTCACAATCGGCAATTTAAATCCTAACGTGATACAAATTCAAGTTTCCATTTTATAAATCATACGTCTATTTCATTCATATTTATCCAACCATTACAAATATTTCATTCTTTAGTTAACATCAATTACCAATTAAACACCTATTATTCAATAACGTACGTATCAATCTGTTAGATAATATGCATACCCATGCATCATCCTACGTATCCTTCTATATCATATTAACATAATTATTTCATATCTAATCTTTTTCATATCAGGAGATTACCACCCAGTCGTAGTCGTCATTTAAATAAATTGTCAAGTAAGCTTTAAAACAACAACTCTTAAAAATTTGCCTCAAGCAAGAATGGCATAACCGGCGGAGCCACTAAATGAGTTTAATGCCAGGGTACCTGTGAAAATTTTTCACACACAATACAATACACACAACCACCACATACACCACTTATGCATTACCTTAGGTAAATCAGCATGCAGGGCTAGCCATAAGGGCTTAATCAATTCCATTCTCAATTACACCTCAATCCATCATACCCTGTTAATTAATTACATTCATATCTTTATGAAAAGCACCCTAGCTTTCAATTTGTTTTACTATTTAACCTCAGATAATTCTTCAACATAATTTATTACCTGTCCTACATTAAGTTAAGAACCCTTTTAACTTATATTATAATCACAACTCTACTCATAGCACTTGTATTGGTCATACATTATTTAAACAATCACTTAATGCATCATGCAATTCATATTAGCCTATCTTAGCACACAAACAATCACCAACAAATGCAACAAAATGCGAAAATAGTCCTATACAGGACTTACACAATTTACTATTTCTACCCACCTACTCGGTCCTAAAAAGAACTGCTCTGATACCACCTGTGATGCCCTAGGTCATTTTACATTTGTTTTTATTTGTTTAATTAATTCGATGTTTGGAAAATTATCATTTTCTACAAGAGGTGTTAAAATATAAAATATATCAAGATTTTAGAACCCTAAGTCAATAAAAACATAAGAAACCATAAATCTGAAACAGGGGCCTGACGCTGCACACCAGCCCCACGCGTAGCATCAACCCAAATCTGCACATCCTACGCTACGTGTCAGCCCCATGTGTAGCATGGGCGTGAAAGCAGCAACACCAGCTGCTGTCAAGGATTTTAGGTCATTCGGCCAAATTCTGACCTACGCCATTGGGCCGTTTCACATTCGATTACCACGAGACTTCACGGGCCAACTATTTTCCCCACTCCAGAATTGTTTGCGTTGTTAGTTTGCCAAAATTTCATCATATGCGTGAGTTATGCGCAAAATGTAGTTTGAACCAAATAGGTGCAAAACCCTTGCACCAACCCACCTAAATGGACTCCAAATGGCCCAAGGCCTCTATGTACAGTTTCTAAATGACCTAGGGAACCTATTGGATCCTTTGGGTGGTCTTGAAACCCATCGGATCTCCAATTCACCTATTTAATTCCTTAATTTCATGTAAAATGCCTATTGCAACTTATGCATCAATCATCCTTATCATCAATTCACCAATCTAATCCATAAGGACATTAGTCTACCATCACACACATAAGACCTGCCTACAACAATTATCAACCATGCAAGTCATGGCTTCGAGCCATGATACATCATTTCATGTTAAATCTCAACATAACCATTACATCATCCTATATCATTTTCACACACCTCATGATCATAATCAAAATCATCACATAAATCATAATCACCATACTAAATCAACTAGGATGCATGATGTCATAAAACACATGACTAAGTATCACATCAATATGTCACCCACCACATAAGGCATATTATAATATTACATATATTAAATTAACATCATACTCCATGCATTCATCATTAATTAAGTACACGCGCACATACCCATGATTACATTGACTTCCTTTTCACCCTGGACTCATTTAGCGCTTGCCTCTGCAATATGCACCCATATCCTACCACCAGTCACTAAAACCACAATAAAGAAGGTGAGTGACTGGAATTACAAATCAATATAGAAAAGGTAAACATACTCTAGGAAAACCATAATCCGACTACCTTCCTAGTTAATAACGTTATTTCATTCAATTTAGGTATCTAGGCTTAATTCACTTTTACATTAATGGTTACATTAATAATCTCACATTCGTTCCCCTATTCATTCACTCCTTTAGCATCATCATCACTCAACTACCAATAACTATCACTCATATTCCTATCAACACATTCACATTGTGTTTTCACTCACCAATTCTTAATTCAGAATCACCAAGCACATCATGTACGCCAATATAACATTCAGTTCCTCGTATCGACTTAACATATATACATACATATAACAATCAACCACATTTACAACATAAGCTCTAGTCTCGTAAGCCACCACACAGATATATATACATGTTCATACATACATCATCACAGGTCAAGGCATGCATAGCATAACTGACTCTTAGATAGAAAATGACACCCTAGTATCCGAATACTAAAAAGATCAACCTTCAGCTGGGGGTCCTACTTGACACCCCGTGAGCCCGACTTGGTTCACCAAGCCCGATTTGGCTCCCCCTCAACCACTGGGTCCGACTTGACCATTGGGTAGCTCAACTGGGCACAAAAGCCACGGAAGCCAGAAAACAAGGGTAACATATACCGTCGGTCATCCTCCATCACATAATTCACATACAAGATCATATCATCATAGCATAAACATCCTCAAATCCATCTATATTCGTTAGAAACTAACGTTCAATAGTTCCACAGAGTGGCCCACTTGCCAAACTCAGAAACACGATGCCACTATTTCTTTAATCATCATCAATACTGAATTATAATCATCATTGGGGCAGCCAACTTGCCAAGCCCCAAGCATCCAATCATACCAGCAATACTCAATAATAATCATACATTTCTATTATTACATTTCATGCAAACAATGTTATTCATTACACAATTTCTTAGAATTATGATCACACCATACCTATACATATCAACATCATCATCCTCATTATATCTTTTTCAAATCAGTAATTCATCATAGTAACTTACATTGTTCATTACTATTGATATCCACACAATTCTAATTATATTAAATTAATATATGTATATATTTATAATTTATCATTAATTATTAACGGAAATCATCATTACCATGGACAATATTTATGTTATCTATATACACGTGAGTATACGCATTATCACCATCTTTAGCAACATACCTTTTACCTTATTTTATCTCCTTAACTTATTAACTCAAAATCCATTATCATTTTGACTTTGCATTAGCTTGTGATCTTTATTCATACTTTACAATCATACTATTTTATTAGCAAATCTTTCCTCATTAATTCCTTGCGAAAACCTTTCTTTATAATTTATAATGTTACGATCTCCTTTATAATCTATTTATCATGCTAATGCCATTCACATACATATACTATTATCAATTTCCAATGATCACATTTACCTATTTAGTTATATATATATATATATACACTATTGGTGCCAGGTCTAATTTGACTCATTCTCTATGTTGGACATTATCACTTATACACTTTCATCCTCATAGTATCATACACTAATACATCCCTCGGTCATTTATTTAATTATTAGTGATCCTACCTTCTTTATTTTGATAATCCCATTTATTTATTTATTAGTTATTCTATCTTCTCCACTTTAATAATTCCATTTCCTTTCAGTTTGTATACTTTTCAATTCATTATAACTCATCTAAATCAATTTAAAGCAACTAAAGGTGGCTCTAATATACCCTTTTCCTATACGCCCTTGGCGCCATACGTTTCTACATTGACCATAACCCAGCACACCACCTTTACCTTGATTCCGAGCTTTCCAAATCTTCTAATCGATTGTCGGGTCCCTTCCAAAATCCTTAAAACTCTAAAATTAAATTTAACGAAGCTTCAATAAATATTATAACTACAAAACCATAACCCTTAACCTTAAAATAACCCCAAACCTCAATCCTAGGTTATCAAAGCTTACCATTTCTATTTACGATCCTTTTTTCCAAGACCAACGCATCGAACAACTTTTCAACCTTTAATTCGAAACCTACAATCACCAAATATCAAAGTCCCATTAGCTTTTTCTTGCACCCAACATCCTAGGAACCATATCCCAGCTCCCCAAAGCCCAAAAATGCAAGATCATGGCCTCCCATTAGCACTCGTGGGTAGAGACAGAAGGAGATGAAAGGAAGAAGGAAAACATGGAATTGAGAGTTCCTAGGCACATACCTCATTTCCCCGAAGCTAATTACGTGGTCAAGCTTGAAAATCCACCAACAATCCCTTTGGATTGAGCTCCCTTGGTTCAAAAGAGACGGAGGAAGGAGAAGAAGAATATTTGCATGTGTTTCTGTTCTATACTGCCCCAAGGTTTTATTCTGTTCACGACGCTGGAGCTACATGTCAGGTCACTAATATGCACCTGACGCTGCGCATTAATGCCACGTTGCGCGTCGAGGTCTTGATGCCCTTTCCATTGAAATTCATTCTTAAATTTCATTATCCTTTTAAAATTCATTTTAAATTGCATTTTCACCTCAAAATCTTTATTCCCTCTTAATTTGGACTTTATTAAATATTTAATTTACTTCATCAAATATTTATTTACCAAGGATGTTACAAATAGTCTAAGTTAAAGGAACTATGCAGATAGTTGGTTGTTTTCTTTTTTGAAGTCTATAACATATCTTGTGTTCATCAATTTAACTCCCTTAGAGTCTATTGAATATGATTAACTTGACTATCTTTTGCAAAAACTTGAATGAATTTAAAACTTATACTATAACTTGATATTCAATGTTTCAATTCTTCATTTAATGCAGAAATCATTTTATCCTCGAGACTTCATGTTTGTTATCAATAAATAGGGGGAGAATGTTAAAGTAAAGTTTGAACACATGTTTAAGCAGTCTGAACCCCATGTGATTTGTTAATAATACACATCAAGATTCTCAGCAAAAATGAAGTTTGTACTGTTTATGTGCTTAACAATTCTGTTGAAGTTTGCTAGGAGTTTGTAAAGCTCTATTTGTAAAAGAAATGAGGAGTCCGTTAGAATCAATTTGCTTCAAAAATAAAGAAGTCCGTACTCACTCAAGCTTCAATGGTTCAAGTCTTTGGGTGCCTGAAGACCTTCAGGTGATCACTCTTTAGACCTTGAGAAGATCTAACTCTTCAACTTCTTATCAAAGGATCCTTCCTTACTCAAAATGAAGTTGCATAAACTTTCTCTGAACTCTCTAAAGCTATCATAAAAAAGGCAATCAACAAAAAAGTTGAAGACTTTATCACACTGATTAAGAAAACTGCCTCACGTATCTCAAGATGTCAAAAAAGCTGCATTTGGTCAGAATAGATAGCCTAAGTTCAACTACTATAGAACGTATGTGCTTTCCCAAAGTAAATA
Organism: Clitoria ternatea; assembly: GCA_037962975.1. Lineage (NCBI taxonomy): Eukaryota > Viridiplantae > Streptophyta > Magnoliopsida > Fabales > Fabaceae > Clitoria > Clitoria ternatea. The sequence goes on from CM075672.1 coordinate 98,265,782, forward strand.
AGTAAAAGGGATCTTTTGCTAAAAACTTTTGAAGTTGCCCAGATAAGGAAACTTCTCTGAAGTATGTGTTTGTGCTCACTGACAGCATAATTATCAAGAGACCAACATCCTTCGAAGCTGAATAAATGGATATTTTTCAGAAGGCCTATAAATACAAGAAGCTTTTGAAAACAAGATAGTTACTCTATTTTAACCTACTACTTAAACATTCTCTTGTTTTTTCTTTAGAAACCTAAGTCTGTAAGACTTTTCTTGAAAGTTTCTAAGTTCTTGTATTCACTACTTAAGTCCTCTTTGTAGTTCTCCTAAGTGCAGACCGTGACTTATAGTAGTCTGTAGCTCAGTGTACCTTGTAATCATTTTATATCTTTATACGCTAAGTTATTTGATTGTAACATTAAAAACTTTCTTTACCATCACTGTGTACATTCTGGTGTGTTGCCAGAATTTGTTAGTGTTGGGAAACACTGTGGCCTGAAGAGGCTTTTAGAAGAATACTTGGGTTTTTAGCCAGGAATGGCTAGTGTCAAGAATACTTGGTTTAAGTTAGAAGTGGCTGGAGTCAAGAATACTATTCCATTGGGCTGGTGTAGATTGTAAAGGTGCTTTACGATAGTGAAAATCCTTCGAGCTGAAGGGACTAGAGTAGCTTCCGAGTTGGAAGTGAACCAGGATAAATTTATGTTGTGCATTTTCCTTATCCTTTATCTCTAGTCTGTTAAAATCGATTCTCGCTTGAGCAGTTTGTACGCGAATATTTTTGAAAGAGAGTTTAAGACTTATTCAACCCCCCTTTTAAGTCTAACTCTATACCATTAATGTATTATTAGATGTCGCTCATTATATCATATGAAATATAAAATATTTATATTTAATATTATGCATAAAGTAAGCCCGTTGGAAGATAGTTTTTATTTTAGTTTGACTAAAATAAAACTTTGAGCCTAACTCATTTAAAATGAATGAAGAGTCTATTCACTAAAGAGTACGTACTCATTAGGTCATGCCTGAGCTTATAAATAGAGCATGCTCATCTGCCACACTTTTGTGATAGAAACAAAAACTCCATAAATGTTGTGGAGACCATGCTCCAACGAATCAGAAGTGCAAACTCTAGTGGGAGTGCTCGTGTGGACTTCTTAAGGGTGAAACTATTATTGCTTCAAAGTCTTGATTCTCCATATCAAGAGGTCATTAAGCAATCACTTTTAATTATCTATGACATCCCTAGTCAATTTAATCATTTTTTGCAATAAATTTTTCACGTTTAATAAAAATTTAGATCTTAATATAAAATAATATTTACTTCCCTTAATAAACAATCCACTCGGCCTTGATGTAAAATAATATTTACTTCTTTGTTACATTCTAAATAATAAAATCATACTCAGTATAAACAAAACCGATCAAAAATAAATCCTTTAATGAAAGTATGTTAAAAGTAACAACCGATCGGAAATGATTCAACTCGGTCTTGATATAAATAGTTTTCGCTTAAATATATTCAAAATAATGATGAGCATACACAAAATAATATTCGATCGGAAACTCATCCTTTAATAAAGTGCGGTTGAAAGCAGCAGGAGAAGAAGAAGAAGAAGAAGAAGAAGAGGACAGGGGGTCATTCGCTTAAGCGAGCGCCGACTCGCTTGAGCGAATGCCACACGTTAAACCTGAGCGAGCAAGACGCACACGGGAGACTCAAGTCGAGGTTTCACTCGGCAAAAGGGTTTCACTCGATCTTCTGTCACTCGGAAAACACCCTAACCTTACCTCACTCGGAAGGCGCTCTCTAGACCCTAACTTACTCGAAATAGTCATACCTTTTTTTTTCTTCGCTCGAAATAGTTATGCTCTTTCTTCACTAGGAAATATTATACTCCATTTTCACTCAGAAATATTCTACTTTATTTTCACTCGGGAGTATTCCACTCTATTTCCACTCGGGAGTATTCCGCTCTATTTTCACTCGGAAGTATTCTACTCTTCATCACTCGGAACATTCTCCCGGCCAACCTCACTCGAGACATTCTAACCTTCCACCCAGAAAGGGGTCTCTCAGTTATTTTTCACTCAGAAAAGGAACGAAGAATGCCCAGAGATAAAACAAACACCAAACCGACCGACCCTCGCTCGGACGGGAATGAATCCTCTCGGGCAAGATTCGCCAGGTAATCGGCTTTGCTACAACAAACACATGAAAATTAATATCAATCATCTAACAACATAAACTCACATTCATTCAATTAACACATCAACTCGCACTTAGTTCCACACTCGGAAAACTCATTATATATGTATATATGTGTATTACATAATTTATTCAAATTCACTCGGGCCTTGGCATCGATCTCCCGCTTGGCGCGACTCCAGGGCTCCGACCTCCTCCCTGTCACTGGTTACTAAATTGAAAAAAACAGCAAGGGTGAGTGTTTAGCATTATAATTAATCTAGAACGGAATAAAATATGAGTATAAACTCTATCCGATTCTTTATCTTCAGATTGTACATTACACTCGGCCATTTAACTCACACTCGGCATCACACTCACACTCGGCACTTTACTCACATTTGGCAATATATCCATTAACACTCGGCTTTATAGTAATTCATACTCAGCAGTGTAATAGTTCTCCTTCGACAATCTTAACAAGTAATATTCAGCAAGTAATTTCCACTCAGCAAATATAACAATTTTCCACTCGACAAATATAACAATTTTCCACTCGGCAAATATAACAATTTTCCACTCGGCAAATATAACAATTTTCCACTCGGTGAATATAACAATTTTCCACTAGGCAAATATAACAATTTTCCACTCGGCAAATATAACAATTTTTCACTCGGTAATCATGACAATTCATGCTCAGCAATTATAATACTTCATACTCGGCAATTATATTCAACCTCATTCAACAAATACAATAAGCTACACTCGCCAAATACAACAGATTGGCCCTCGGCAAATACAACATTATATTCATCAATTTTCACTCGGTAAATATGGCAAGTCTTACTCAGCAAGTACAATAATTCATACTCGACAATTATAATAATTCAAGCTCAGCAAATACAGCCAATTACTCGGTAAATACAGCCAATCACTCGGTAAATAAATCAAATCATACTCAACAAATATAACAAATCTCATTCGGCAATTATCACAAACTGCACTCGGCAAAATCATACAATCATCAATTGTCACAACTAACTCACATAAAATCGACGCCTAGTATCCGGATACTAAAGGATCGGCCTTCAGCTGGGGGTCGTACTTGATACCCTGTGAATCCTGCTTGGTTTACCGAGTCCTGCTTGACTCTCCACCTCGACCACTGGGTCCTACTTGACCACTAGGTAGCTCAACTGGGCACAAAAACCATGGGAGCTGGAAATGAGGGGCTATATATACCGTCGGCCGTCCCATACCACATAATCACATCTCAATCATTTCATATTATCAACAATCAACAAATGCAACTACCAGAAACTGGCATGTGCTCACAACACAGGGTGACCAACTTGTCAAACCCATTCATCACATTGCCACTGGGCGACCTGCTTGTCAAGCCCATACCTCACATTGCCACTGGGCGACCTACTTGTCAAGCCCATTCATCACATTGCCAGCAAATACCAATTATCACAGCATTAAATATTTTAATTTCAATCGGCTCAAGCCACACATACACGATCAGAAACCGATCGGTGTCAATACATATACATGTATTCATTCACATTCATATACAATTCATTCGGCATTATCTTAATTATAACAACATTAAATACTTCTCAAGTCACATACACACAATCAGAAACTGATCGGTGTTTACATACATACATACTCATACATTCACAACTTCACTCAGCAACAACATCAAATATTTCTTCACACACACACACACGATCCTAAACCGATCGGTGTGTGCATTCATGCGCACATTCATATACATATTCACATACTTTTCTTCCAGCATTATTTATTACTCGGTTTACAAATGTCTCAACAACTCGGACAGTATGTCCTATTCCAATTAATTATAACCCGAACACCCCCCCTTACCTCCGTTCCAAGCTTTAACAATCAGTGGGTCCACAGTTCCATCACCGTTCCAGCACCAGCCTCCTTACGCGTTTCACCAGTGTTCATTTCACCACCTAACAAGTTTGGGATGTGAAACACATCAACGTTACACCACCACTCACCCTATTAAAGGGCCAATTTGAGGCTCACAGCCAAGAGAAGTGGAGATCGGAACAGTATCCCCACATGCATGACCATTCGGTCCAGAAAAGAAATGAAAGGGATGAGGTGACAATTTCACACGGTTTAGAGGACTTACCTTAAAACCACAACTACAGCTACGCAATTATCTGAAGGTTTGATGCAAAAAGAGACTTCCCTTCAAAGCTTTCGGCCTTCAACAATGGAGGAAGGAGAAGAAGGAAGGAAACAGACGAAGGAGAAGAAGATTCTCAAGAGAAGATGAATGATTGAAGAAAGAGAAAGAAACCTTTCTTTAATACCCATGGCAACCGGTTACCTGCCCAGCCGGTCATTTCTCCATTCCTTTATGATTTCCTTAATGATTTTAATTAAACCTTTCTTCTTCTAATCACACTTTTTATAATTAACCAATAATTCATAAAAATATCAATTAAATTCCTAAAAACAATTTTTAACATTTTCCACTTCACCGAATTTTTCTATAAATATCCGGGATGTTACATCCACCCCTCCTAAAAAGGGATTTCGTCCCCGAAATCAATGCACCGATTGAAAGAAATTGAGGTACACCTGCCTCATATTCAATTCAAATTTCCGATTCCAATTTCCCTAGTGTAGGTTACCCCTTTCAAATTTCTCCACTTCATTCTTACTGATGGCACTTCCTTGTTCCTTATCTGTGTGGTCCGGAATTCCTCAATACCGATCGGCGTACTTCCATCCTCAGGTCCTTCAATTCAATAGAATCACTCGGCTGAAATCTTCAGGAATACTCAGTCACTCGTTTGAAACCCAAGTGGTTTATGCCGACTGCCATAGAAACTTATCTATCGGTTTTGGACCATCTTCATTTTCTCTCAGATCAAGGCAACCTATTCGTCAGTTACCAAATCTCAGCTCTATTTGTCCTTCATCTCTAACCTTTTACCGACTTCAGAAATACGAATCATACGCCTTTCTTCTCTAAATCTGATCACTCAAGATTGGCTAAAACACATCTGTCTCCTCGATTTCACACGACCTCAACCACTAGTGCAACTCCTTGAGGTGATCAGTCTCAAGGCTCAACACTTCGTAGTTAATCCGAGTGAAAGTCAGGTATATAGTCTAACTATCCATATCACCGATCGACATGTAAGCTATTTACATTATAATCCATTTACCTATGCCTATTGGCAACTTCACAAAGAATTAATGTTAAAAGGAACCCACGGTGGCCAGCCATTATGATTCCCAGGTAACATTAATATCCGTGCAAAGTCCAAACGGCTAGGTAAAACTCCTCTTCATTCCTATTATTTGCCCGCTCAACCACTTTCTAATTACTTTGTCCCATGTTCTTCATGCTCCAGGTATGACATCGGAATAAATCGGAATACCATCAATGAACGCCTTCATGAACCGACCCAAGTAATGCTGGAAGATATTGTTCATATAATTCATGAACACCGCCTGAACACTCGTCATACCAACGGCATTACCATATTTCCAAAGTGGCTATAACCAGTCCTGAACGCCGTTTCAGAGATATCAGAACCTTGATCTAATTTAATAGTATCCTGACTACAAATCGATCCTGGAAAGACTGAGTCACACCATAATTGATCAACCAGATCATCAATCCTTGGTATTGGGTATTATTCCCTATGGTTAGCTTATCCAATCGGTGGCAATCAATGCATAACTATATACCACTATCACTCTTCTCGACTAGTAACATCGGGCACCCTTGTCGGAAGGATTGCCCTTCTATTCCGATAATCTAACATCACTTAATAGTCAGTTTATACCAAAATAACATCTGACTCTTTTGGAGGTAAGCACACCAGGGTTGAAATAAACCTTTTACTCTCATTCGATACGCTACCATCTACTACTCATTAAACACAACTCCTATCTTTATTCAGAACAGCCCTTTAGACTCAAACCATCACCATAAGTAGCTACAGTCTCACCTGCCCGACTTATGAATTGCTGCATCCGACATATGGGATGACGTCTCATTCCAATAGGGTTACAACAATTACATAGAGTCGCTGCAAAAGTGTACGCCGTCACAGTACCTATGGTGTGTAGAGTCATACCGGAACAGCATACCTTACACTCTTCTTGCTCACATCGACCATACTCACTCAACTAACACTAATCCACATGAGAATTAGTGGCAATCCTCTCAAGTCTAAAATCAACATATTTACAACAACACTGTCAATATGCATCATCTAGGGTACATCACGTAATAACAATCATTAAATATCAGTTACCACTACTGTAAAATGGTATAATAGCAATAGACTTCTAACCCTCACAGGGTATATACCTCGTCGTTATACGTAATCTAGTGCAAATCACATGATGATAATCATCGAATATCAGTCACCATCACCATAAAAAGGTATAATCAATAATTGGCTTCCAGCCTTCACCGAGTAAATATCTCTTCCTTAGATCTTATTCATTACAAAACCATGGCCCAACAGTCTAATAATCCCTCATTTCATCACTCATCATTGGTTATTAATCAACTTAAGCCTAGATGGTTCACTAAACTCACTTAGGTATACAACTCAAGGTTACAATATGATTTTCAACCACATAACAGGTTTCTGCATCGATGAACCTTTTCACTAATCATAAACACAATCCACTAGTTGGACGTACAATCGTCATCATATTGTTTCTGTCATCACCATACTCAATACCAAAGCATACCCAGAATTTGACATTACCATTCACTATCTATCCGGTATCACATTTATTATTCACATTTCATCTTCTCAGAAAATTAGTACCCGAGTCCTAAAAGCGTTGACTCGGTTACCAGGCTACTCGATTGCTGCCACTGTGGGCAATCGGGCCTAAGGTGTCCCGGTTGTCCACATTAGAAAAAAATATTTGTCCAGTCAGACAGTGTTTCACAATATGGCCCTGTCATAACTTTAGTACACTCGGCTACTCGACTGACAACCTGGTCATCCAGTAGAAATCCGACTAGAAGAGATAGAAACGTAGCGGAAGACTCACCGCCATGAATAAACCGATCCATTTCTTGAAACTGGATCCTCATACCTTCATGACCTTTTATCTTCCGACTGAAAGGTCCTCTCTAATTTTACTTCCTTGATCAGCATATCCTGGTCCACCAAAGTCGGATAATTCCAAATCTCAATCGGCATAATTACACTACGAATTCTAATTCACAATCCGCTTCATACTTGGTATATTTACTACTCTTGGTTCCTCTCAGTGAGAAAGAGTGATAGAAGTTACAGCTCGTCAACTTGGTAGTGTGCTCGGTCATTAACACTCGGCCCTGTTCCAACCTCAAATCCCATTTCCTTTCAAATTTTCTAATTACCTGAGAAACTTGACAAGAAACCACTCTCAGAAATTCGCCTACACTAGCGACTCACTCGTCGTCTTCAACGGTGCCTTAGTCCGAGACCACCATGTCCTAGTCTCTCCTTCAACTGATAAGTTGTAACTGCACCTTATGCTCCTCCGAGCACTCGGAATACTCAAAAGCTTACTCGGTTTCCCGTATCCGAACACACATCCCACCGTAATCGTGCCCTCCTCTGTAAGCAGGGGGATTCCTTTTCAGGAATATACCAAGAGTGGGACCTGATTCGGTCCTACTCATCAATTTAGAAAATTCTGAGAGGAAACCATCCCCTCTATCAGAACTAGTTTCCCGACCATAGAATAATTATATAATGAATAAACACTTCACCATTAACCAATACTCTACCAGGGAGTCGGATATTTACCCCATAAAACACAACGCCACTGGGGTGCCAAGGGAATGATGCCAAGCTGCAACAAACAACCAAAAGTACAATGCAATAAAATGCAAAACACAATCACTCGGTTTGCCCTTCCACTCGGCTCTAGAAAGAACCGCTCTGATACCAACTGTGACATCCCTAGTCAATTTAATCATTTTTCGCAATAAATTTTTCACGTTTAATAAAAATTTAGATCTTAATATAAAATAATATTTACTTCCCTTAATAAACAATCCACTCGGCCTTGATGTAAAATAATATTTACTTCTTTGTTACATTCTAAATAATAAAATCATACTCAGTATAAACAAAACAGATCGAAAATAAATCCTTTAATGAAAGTATGTTAAAAGTAACAACCGATGGGAAATGATTCAACTCGGTCTTGATATAAAATAGTTTTCGCTTAAATCTATTCAAAATAATGATGAGCATACACAAAATAATATCCGATCGGAAACTCATCCTTTAATAAAGTAGGGTTAAAAGCAGCAGGAAAAGAAGAAGAAGAAGAAGAAGAAGAAGAAGAAGAAGAAGACAGGGGGTCATTCGCTTAAGCGAGCGCCGACTCGCTTAAGCGAATGCCACACGTTAAACCTGAGCGAGCAAGACGCACACGGGAGACTCAAGTTGGGGTTTCACTCAGCAAAAGGGTTTCACTCGATCTTCTGTTACTCGGAAAACACCCTAACCTTACCTCACTCGGAAGGTGCTCTCTAGACCCTAACTTACTTGAAATAGTCATACCTTTTTTTTCTTCGCTCAGAATAGTTATGCTCTTTCTTCACTCGGAAATATTATACTCCATTTTCACTCGGAAATATTCTACTTTATTTTCACTCGGGAGTATTCCACTCTATTTCCACTCGGGAGTATTCCGCTCTATTTTCACTCGGAAGTATTCTACTCTTCATCACTCGGAACATTCTCCCGGCCAACCTCACTTGGGACATTCTAACCTTCCACCCAGAAGGGGGTCTCTCAGTTATTTTTCACTCGGAAAAGGAACGAGGAATGCCCAGAGATAAAACAAACACCAAACCGACCGACCCTCGCTCGGACGGGAATGAATCCTCTCGGGTAAGATTCGCCAGGTAATCGGCTTTGCTACAACAAACACATGAAAATTAATACCAATCATCTAACAACATAAACTCACATTCATTCAATTAACACATCAACTCGCACTTAGTTCCACACTCGAAAAACTCATTATATATGTATATATGTGTATTACATAATTTATTCAAATTCACTCGGGCCTTGGCATCGATCTCCCGCTTGGCGCGACTCCAGGGCTCTGACCTCCTCCCTGTCACTGGTTACTAAATTGAAAAAAACAGCAAGGGTGAGTGTTTAGCATTATAATTAATCTAGAACGGAATAAAATATGAGTATAAACTCTATCCGATTCTTTATCTTCAGATTGTACATTACACTCGGCCATTTAACTCGCACTCGGCATCACACTCACACTCGGCACTTTACTCACATTCGGCAATATATCCATTAACACTCGGCTTTATAGTAATTCATACTCAGCAGTGTAACAGTTCTCCTTCGACAATCTTAACAAGTAACATTCAGCAAGTAATTTCCACTCAGCAAATATAACAATTTTCCACTCGGCAAATATAACAATTTTCCACTCGGCAAATATAACAATTTTTCACTCGGAAAATATAACAATTTTCCACTCGGCGAATATAACAATTTTCCACTCGGCAAATATAACAATTTTCCACTCGGTAATCATGACAATTCATGCTCAGCAATTATAATACTTCATACTCAGCAATTATATTCAACCTCATTCAACAAATACAACAAGTTACACTCGTCAAATACAACAGATTGGCCCTCGGCAAATACAACATCATATTCATCAATTTTCACTCGGTAAATATGGCAAGTCTTACTCAGCAAGTACAATAATTCATACTCGACAATTATAATAATTCAAGCTCGGCAAATACAGCCAATTACTCGGTAAATACAGCCAATCACTCGGTAAATAAATCAAATCATACTCAACAAATATAACAAATCTCATTCGGCAATTATCACAAACTGCACTCGGCAAAATCATCCAATCATCAATTGTCACAACTGACTCACATAAAATCGACGCCTAGTATCCGGATACTAAAGGATCGGCCTTCAGCTGGGGGTCCTACTTGACACCCTGTGAACCCTGCTTGGTTTACCGAGTCCTGCTTGACTCTCCACCTCGACCACTGGGTCCTACTTGACCACTAGGTAGCTCAACTGGGCACAAAAACCATAGGAGCCGGAAATGAGGGGCTATATATACCGTCGGCCGTCCCATACCACATAATCACATCTCAATCATTTAATATTATCAACAATCAACAAATGCAACTACCAGAAACTGGCATGTGCTCACAACATAGGGTGACCGACTTGTCAAACCCATTCATCACATTGCCACTGGGCGACCTGCTTGTCAAGCCCATACATCACATTGCCACTAGGCGACCTGCTTGTCAAGCCCATTCATCACATTGCCAGCAAATACCGATTATCACAGCATTAAATATTTTAATTTCAATCGGCTCAAGCCACACACACATGATCAGAAACCGATCGGTGTCCATACATATACATGCATTCATTCACATTCATATACAATTCATTCGACATTATCTCAATTATGACAACATTAAATACTTCTCAAGTCACATACACACAATCAGAAACTGATCGGTGTTTACATACATGCATACTCATACATTCATAACTTCACTCAGCAACAACATCAAATATTTCTTCATTCACACACACACGCACACACGATCCTAAACTGATCGGTGTGTGCATTCATGCGCACATTCATATACATATTCACATACTTTTCTTCCAGCATTATTTATTACTCGGTTTACAAATGTCTCAACAACTTAGACAGTATGTCCTATTCCAATTAATTATAACCCGAACACCCCCTTACCTCCGTTAAAAGCTTTAACAATCGGTGGGTCCATAGTCCCATCACCGTTCTAGCACCAGCCTCCTTACGCGTTTCTCCAGTGTTCGTTTCACCACCTAACAGGTTTGGGATGTGAAACACATCAACGTTACACCACCACTCACCCTATTAAAGGGCCAATTTAAGGCTCACAGCCAAGAGAAGTGGAGATCGGAATAGTATCCCCACATGCATGACCATTCGGTCCAGAAAAGAAATGAAAGGGATGAGGTGACAATTTCACACGGTTTAGAGGACTTACCTTGAAACCACAACCACAGCTACGCAATTATCTTAAGGTTTGATACAAAAAGAGACTTCCCTTCAAAGCTTTCGGCCCTCAACAATGGAGAAAAAGATTCTCGAGAGAAGATGAATGATTGAAGAAAGAGAAAGAAACCTTTCTTTAATACCCATGGCAACCGGTCACCTGCCCAGCCGGTCATTTCTCCATTCCTTTATGATTTCCTTAATGATTTTAATTAAACCTCTCTTCTTCTAATCACACCTTTTATAATTAACCAATAATTCATGAAAATATTAATTAAATTCCTAAAAAGAATTTTTAACATTTTCCACTTCACCGAATTTTTCTATAAATATCCAGGATATTACATTATCTATTATTGCTTTAAAACATATGATTTGTAAGGCCTTTTAGGAATCCTTTCATTCCGCTTCCTAACCCGAGAGATTCCCTAACATCTTGTAACATCTCATTTTCTATCCAAATAGAAAGTAGATATTAATATCTCTTTAATAAGAAAGCACTTACTATTAGTTAGTTGATTATTAACTAATTAATATTTTTATGAAACTTTGGTACTTATATTTAATTATTTTGTTTTTTAAAAATAATAATAAAATAAAAATATATATGTATTTTGAATGAGAATTTTAAAATGACTTAATTAGTATTCACTCATTAAGAAAAATATATTAAGGATTTTTTAATATCTTTATTATTCACAACTTTTATTTTATATTTTTATATTTATGTTTTTACATATTTATGATTTAACTCTTATTAGAATTTTAAAATAAAATTTTGAAGGAATTAGATTATGGTTCTTTAGAACTTTTTAATCTATGTATTATTTATGATTTTCTGAAATTTTTTGAAATTTTGAAAATATTTTAATAAAATAATATATTTAAATAATTTTTTATTCATATAAAATTACTTAAAATTAAAAATATTTACAAGAAAGTGAAGTTAAATTATAAGAAAATTTTCTCAAAACCATTTCAAGTAGACTTATATGCAAAATGATCGGTTTAAGTAAAATCTTGATTTTTACCAATTATAAGGAGACTGGAAAGGTACCAACAAATTTTTATTAACAAAAAATTTTAGATTTTAAAATTTAAACTTTATATTATTTATTATAAAATTAGTGAGGTCTAGTATAATATTGCTAAATTTCAAAAAGGACTGATTTTGAATATTTAAAATATACCGAGTGCATGGTTACTATTTAGCTTAATAATTCAGCCGACATTTACTATGCAAAATACTGTGCATGTATGAAAATTTCAAATGATGTACAGTAACCAGGAACGAAATTTTTAAAATTACATAGTACTTTTATAATAAAGTAATGAAATACACAGTAAAAATTTTCCTATAAATAGTGAAGGATCGAACGAAGGAAACTCACAATTTCAGATTAAATTTTCTTAATATACTAATGTTAGAGAGATAGTGGTGGGAGTAAGAGAGAAAAATAATTTTTATGAAAGGAAATCCTGCCAAAATTATAAGGTAAAAATAACTATCTTTTATATTTTTTTTAGGTTTATTTTTATATCGTTTTAGAAATCTATTATTATACTGGATATAATATTATTTTAAGTTACTATTCTGAATAGTAAATCACTATGTCAATAGTAAATTACTATTTGCTGCTACTATTTACAATTTACTATTTACCGTGACTATTTATGATTTACTATTTACTGTTACTATTCATGATTTACTATTTACCATTACTATTCATAATTTATTATTTACTGTTACTATTTACCTTTACTATTCATATTTTACTATTTACCATTACTATTTATGATTTATTATTTATTGTTACTATTTACAATTTACTCTTTACTGTTACTATTTATAGTAATTATTTAAAATTTACTATTTACTGTTACTATACATAATTACTATTTACCATTCCTATTTCAAATAGTAATCTTAATTTTTATCTTATACCTATACTAAAATAAATTGGTATTAATATTTTTAGAACTCGAAGGCGTAAAGCAAACTTACTTTTGGTAACAATTCAAGGTAAAGGGAGTGAGATAGGAATATAATATGAAAAGACATAAGAATATTGGGAGGAGTCACCTACTCCTTTTAAATTTAATAATATTATTATTTTAAAATAATATCTTTTTAAATTAAAATTTATAATAAATTTTAAATTAAGTATTTTGTGTAACTTATTCTGAAGTACCTATGCAAGGACCTGAACTTTTATAACCTATACGAATTGGACTAAACCTATGCAAGGACTAGATTATATGGACTTACATAGACCTCTGCGAGGAATGGGCAAAAAGGACTCAAAGTCAACTATATTAATAACCATTAAATTTAAATTATGATATGTATTAATGATATTTAATTTCATTGATTTGATTATGATTGATTATATTTATTTTTGATTGATGATATTTGATTGTGATTGACAATATTTGATTGTAATTGATGATCTTGTAATATGGAGTTTGAGCATATAGCAAGCATGACAGAAAATTAAAACTCAGTAAGAATTTTCTTACCTTACTCTTTAAATTTTTATTCTAAGAGAAAGTATTTTATAATTATTCTAGTTTTTTATTAGAAATTATTTTCATTAACTTTACTTTTAAATCTTTAGAATAAAATCTAGTATTTATTTTAGAAAGAAGTTATTTTATAAAAAGGTTGAGATAATTAATTCTTGAATTAAAGAAAATTTTTATAGTTTTAAGTATTCTTGCTTAATGATTTTAAGTATTATTTTCTTTTAGTAATGAAAAGTTTAAAGTAAATTATTTTGGTTTTCTCCAACGTAATGACTAAAGGATATTTTAATATAATCAAGATTTCTAAACTCGATCTAGTTAAGATTCAACTTGAGAAAAATTATGTAAATATGTGAAGTTTTCTATGAGAAAATTTTGAGATGTTTAAGGTTTGAAAACTTAATTTTAGTGATATTTGAATTTGAAAACTGTACCAAATTTATTTCTGTATGACAGAAATTCAGAGAAGAAATTGTAGAAATGTATAGTTTATTGAGATGATGTTGTAAACCTTTTATGGTATTTAATAATTAAGTTTCTAAAAGTCTTAACCAACTAAATATGCGAGTAGTTCATGCATCATGAATCATTAAAGAGAAATGAGATGAGATGTTCCCTGGGGACGGATTATAGAAACCGATAATACATTAAAGGAGGTTCAAATGCGAACCTTGGGATGAGAGGGTGTGAAAGGGTGCTTCAGGTGACCTAGGGTCGCTCCCTAGTGTCAGGTACTTTCACAATAAAAACCTTCTCAGTCTGACTAGTCTCTAAGTGTTTCTATATCAGTTGAGTTGTTCATGTGCCACGAAGGCATTTATGTTATTATTATTCGGAATTATGGAATAGTGTAAACTCCTAGTTGGCCTAGTGTAAATTAAAACTTTAAGGGCCCACATGCATAAACTGAATGAGATAGGAGCTTTAAAAGCATTGCATAACATTCATGTGATTGTGACATTCTATGTGGGTAGTTGTAAATGAAAGTATAATTGTTATGATTATGAAAATCATACATTTATAATTGATTGTGTATGAGATTATGACTGATATTATTATATTAGTTGTGAAAATCCTTATGCTTATGTCTTATCTGTAAAGTATTATATTGTTTCTCACTCCTTCTTGTTTGAATTTGTGTTCAAAATATATGCTATGTTAATATATAGCTAGCAGTCCAAGATAAAAAGGATGTAATTACAAGAGGGTAAAGTGGTCTCATCCTCAATCTGATAGGTGAAGATACATGGCAAGAGTAGGATTCCAAAACCCTATAGTTAAAGGACTAGGAAATGATTGGTCGCAGTCGTAGTAGAGGTAATTTAGTTTTAGTTTACCATATTACAATATCAAGTTGGATAATTGTAACAAGGTAAAGGTTAAACTTTGATAAACTTTATCATTCAGATATAACACTATAATCTTTTATCACTTATGATTTCTATAAATTATTTTTGTCATTATGGACAAATATTAAAAGAAAACATTTTTTTACTTTCAATATTCGAAGGAAATCATATATATATACGTCCTTGTATACGCGAGATAAGAAATGATATATATATATATATATATATATATATATATATATATATTTCTAAAGTTTTTAAAAACAATATAGATATCTCGTGTATATAAAGAGGTGTTACACATTCTACTATATTTTTATTTATGTTTCTTTTTATTAATTTAAATATATAATCTTAAATAAATCAAATATATATTTAATACATTTTAACTAAAATAACATATAACAAGACATTAGAAAAAGTTATAAATAATAAACTTCATAATTATATTTTAAAAAATATATATAAACATGTTATTATCATTTAGGTATTATTATAATTAAACGTGTTGAATTATTATATTGCGAGTGTGAATTTAAAATATTTTTTATTTATCTTGATCAAAATAAGTTTTAACCATCAAAATCAAAACGAGATCAAATTAGTTTCTATAACAACTTACGAATCTTAATCTAATTAAATTTAAAATTTGACTCAATCCAACTTTTGTATAAACTTCTAACTTAAGCAAGTCTCTAAATCTTAATTAAGGTGATTTTAGGTGTACTTTTTTTCTATCCGACTCAAACTGGATATGATTATTATGGGTTGCAACATTCTCTCAACTAATATTTAACAAAATTACATTTGCTGTTATTTGAACCGCACTTCTAAGTGATCTACCAGCTTGATGGAATTTAGGATGAAATTGACTAAATAGTTTCATTTAAATCAAATTGAACAAAAGCTTGTTACATAGCAAATTATTAGTGCTTATTTCCCAATACTCAATAAGATTAAAAGGTGTTACAAATTATTTCGATGGACTTCATCAAATGGTTTTAGTTTTCAACATAAGTTGTGATCATATCTGATAAAATAAATTTCTAAATCTTCTACAAATCTTAAGCAACGAGACATCAAATCAAATTGACTCAATGAATCCAACAATCCAAAGCAAGCCAATTAAATCGGAACGAACTTGCTCACCTAATTGGACTCAATTCCATCCAAACTTAACAAATTCAACTTTAATTGACTCAATTATTAGATTTATGATTTATAAAACCGAATTCATCAATTACTAAATTTTACATATTTTATTTTTCAAACATTTGTTAAAATTTCTTTTTCTAGAAGAGTATTATTCAATTACTATTCTAACTTAGGGTCATTATTTAAATTTTATATTAAACTTTTGTGTATTTTTTGCATCATTTATGTATTTTCTCCATTTTTCATTGAAAATTAGAAATTGTGTTGTAAATCTAATAACTCGGATCCAGATTGATTTGGTTTGTGTTTGTTAAAATTACACAACCAAACCAAACCAATTAATTTTGGCTAGCTCATACCCATGTCATCCATCCAAAACGACCCATTCTCATGGGGACTTTTATGGTCCACGAGTTATTTTCGCAGACTTGATTTGGCGAAGTGAAATTATTGTTACCATAAAGTCAAATTCTAGTCAATTTCTTACACAATGACCCCGAGGCATTCGGGGTGGTAAGGTAAGTAGAATATAACAAAGAGAAGACATTTGTTCTTGTTATTTCTGTATGGTGGTTGTACTAAGGGTGCTACTTTTGCATTTCTTTTGTAGTACCGTTTCGCTTATTCAAAGCACAAAATAGAAGATAACACGCTAATTTCTACTCAACTTCCGTACGATATCCCCCTTCAGACACTAACACAAAAATTGTACCTCTTAGTAAAGAGTACCACATTACTAGTACTATTACTACTATCACAAATCTGCCGTATACAAAAGGGCAAGGGGTCCAAGCTCTCCTCCAGTAGAGGGGCAGCAGGAACAAACAAAAAGTATCTGACCAGAAAAGTATGAAATCAGCACCTCTATTTATTTAAGGTTATGAGTCTGTTGGGTGGAGGAATTGCATTAAATGTAACGGAGCTTTTGGAAAGGAAAAAATTAATCCTACGGTTCAATTGAGTTTTGATTGTCTCAAACGATGTGAAAGCTTTAAATTTTTTTATTTCTTCAACTTCGTTTCCCCAACTACAAACCAAACATGTTCTATATCACCCTTGTAAAACCCTGTTAAAGGCAATAAATCATCACAATTCTGCAAACTTTGATGTAGAGGGGCAGCAAGAACAAACAAAAATTATCTGACTAGAAAAGTATGAAATCAACACCTCTGCTTATTTAAGGTTATATCACTCTTGTAAAACCCTGTTAAAGGCAATAAATCATCACAATTTTGCAAACTTTGATAAGACGGAATTCATAAACATCAACAAATTAAACAACTTTTTTGAATCAGACTAGGCTCAACGAGGACGTGTGTGTGTGGGGATGGGTGGTGGGGGGAGAGAATCAAAAAATAGGATGAATTCCATGTGTAGATGGGTACATGAAATCTATAGGAGCATTCTCTATTTATACTACAGATGATATTATGTAATTAGAAAAATAAATTATAATAATAAATGAAAATATGATAAGAGTGTGATGGAAATAAGAAAACTAATCTTAGATATTTCAAGATATTACTAGATATAATAATAAAGTTTCATATACTCTATAATACTCACCCTCAAACTAAAGCTTACTAAAGCTTTAAGCTTGTTATAGAAACCCTTTAAATAAAATACAATAAACAACATAAATTAAGATTAGGACTTTTTTGTTTGGGACAAATGTGGGGCCTGTCGATACTTCTGGTAAATTCGTAGACCATACTAATTTCATTAGGAATGTTGCAGGCTAGACTCATGTATAAGGGAAAGCCACAAAGTTAGATTGATTATTTTGAGAAAGTGACAAGGCCTACTAATATTTTTGGTGAAGTCACGAGGCCAATTTGATTTCTATGGGAAAGCCGCATAGCCAAGTTCAAATCTATGTGAAAGTCATGGGCCAGATTGATGAGAATAAAACTAAATAGGGAGATAAAAACACTAACAAATTTATCAAAAATAAAACGATTAAAACAAAGGTGAAGAAAACTAAACATTGAAATTGTATGATGGAAGCTAAGATGATGAAGAAAGCGGACAGAATGAAAAGCACAGCCATAAGAGAATTGAACTCGCTGGAAAGAATAACATGATAAAAGAGAGCACAAATGTTTATATAACAAACATAAAAAAAGACAACAAATTTAGAAAGAAAGAATCATGACAATAAAAAAGTTCCATAGTTGAGAAAAATTAATAGTGAAACAGTGATAGGACAGGTCACAAAGGATGATACCACTCAGATACCATGTTGCAATTATGGGATTATAGGTATAGAGGGAGAAAAAGAGGTGAAAGAGAATGAAAAACTTCTTGATTGAAAGAATTACAATATGTTGATGTGTGCATAAAACCAAGAAGACTATTCCTTATTTATACATGTTCCATACCATGTTGATGTGTGCTCCACACGTAAGACCACCTACAAGAATATGAGAAGGAATGTGTGCCCTCAAGCACCTTTGATGCTTAAGTCAGTATACGCCAAAGCAAAGAATCTAGGGTATGCGTCATCAGAGAAAGAAAGTACCTTGTGGATTTATAAGGGCTTTATTTATAGTTGTGGTTGCATACAAAGGCTTTATTTACAAAGTATGCTTATATACATCAAGTACTTGAGGATGTACCCTGTGTGACATCCCAACGCTGTTGAGGGTGAGGAGTGATCGTCGGTGCATGGACACAGATAAGGAACGGCTCCTAGCAGGCTTCTAGTGGGAGGGACACATGAATGAACCGAATACATACCGGAATCAGAGGGATCCAAAGACTATATAGGTGTGGGACTATACAGTTGAGGATAGCTTAAAGGAATTAATTCGTACTACCTATACAACAAATGCATTTGTCTTTTCGGTAGCCCGTCACTTAAGGACTCCAAGGTTAAGTGTGCTTAACATGGAGAACTTATAGAATGGGTGACCTCTTGGGAAGTTCTCAGAAAGTGTGTAATTAAGGACAAAACACACTGGAAAGGTCTCGTGTTGGTTTGTGGGGAGAGTCGTTCATTCCTGAAAAGCGGCCAAGGCGTTACAGTAGTATCAGAGCATGGTCTCTCCTAGTACGGTATGGTTCGGGGATGAACCAGGCGGAAGCTGGTGGGCATGTGACATCTCGACGCTGTTGAGGGCGGGGAGTGATTGTCGGTGCATGGGCACGGACAAGGGGCGGCTCTTGGCAGACTTCCAATGCGAGGGACACATGAATGAACCGAATACATACCAAAATGAGAGGGATCCAAACATTGTATAGGTGTGAGACTATACAGTCAAGGATAGCTTAAATGAATTAATTCGTACTACCTATACCAACAAATGCATTTGCCTTTTCGATAGCCCATCACTTAAAGACTCCAAGGTTAAGCATAACTTGGAGAAATTTTGGGATTGGTGACTTCCTGGAAAGTTCTCAGAAAGTGTGTGATTAAAGACAAAACACACTGGAAAGGTCTCGTGCTGTTTTGTGGGGAGAGTCGTTCATTCCTAAAAAGCAGCTAGAGCTTTACAGTTGTCCAAATATTGCACGTTAGATTGTGTTACATACTGTGGCATTCATGTGTGGGTCTTAAATTCTGGGGTCACAGTCACAACTAAAAATTCTTATTATTTTAAAAAAATATGTTTAATAAGAATCAAAGTCATAACTTTTTTATAATTTTAGTTTGACAACTAAATTATAACTAATGGGTTGGAGATGTCACACTTTTATAGATAAAATGTAATAATTTTGTTTTGTTCTAATTTAAAAGAAATAATAGAGGAGATTGTAATAACTTAAAACTTTTGTTATAAATGTTATTATAATATTAGTCGTTATTTTTTTTTATCAGCGGTCTACTTTATTTTCCAAAGCACAAAGCACTCATAAGTCAGAGCCTAATTCTTTGATAAAAAACTCAATTTTATAATCAAATAAATAACAATTTGTATGAATCGATTTATAAACTATTATTATATTTTAATCGAAAGTCTAATTTTGTTGAAATCAGCTGAAGTTTTTCAGATATTTAACATATTATTATTTAACCACTTGTCGTGAAAAAGAAAAATAATATTTTGATTTATAAGTTAACCTTTTATAATAACAAAATTATAAGTTCCATTTTAAAAGTAAGAAAGCATCTATTATCCTAAAAAAACAAAGTAAGAATGCAGCCAAACTTAAAGAACATTTGTATTCGTCATAAATTTTTCCACAATTTCAATCTAAGATTTGACAAGTTGTTAAAAATTGAATATTAGTAACCATGGACAAACAAAAACAATACTTACTCCGCTCTTTTTTACTATATGAAAGGAGGGGAAGCCTGTTACTAAAAAAAATGCAATTAATATTATTAATTTTATAACATTATTATATTTATTTTCTTATCTCTTTTATTTATCACTCTTAGTTATAATATAACAAGGTCATTACTAAAAAAATCAATTAATGTTGTTTTGAAATGGTAATTGGGTAAATATATAGAAACAAATTTTTACTCTTAAAATACACTTTATCCGGCCTTTGTTATGTCTATGCCAGGCTATGTGATGCAAACTTGTGTCATTCCTAAAAGTATCTATGATGAGGTTGAGAAATTATGCTCAGATTTTATCTGGGGCTCTTCGAGCTCTTGAAGGAAAATGTATTGGGTATCTTTGGTTTCTGGAATCTCAGCATCCTTATTAAAGCCTATATGTCAAAGCTTGGATGGCATTTGATTAAAAATTTTGAAACTCTTTAGGTCAAGGTTCTTAGACCAAAATACAAAGTGCAAAATCTTACTATGCCTCAACCTATTACATCTGCATATGATTCCTATACTTGGCATGTCATTACTAATCAATGGGATAATATCAAAATTTGTTCCTCTTGAATTATTGGAAATGGCCAGGATGTTAAATTTAGGGAGGATGTCTTCCTTCCTAATTTAGGAGCTTTGACTGAACAGAGTGGTGTCATTCCCCAACATCAAAATCACTACCATGTTGCCTTCTATGCAAATTACAAAATAGGATTTGGGATATGGAAGTTCTGAATCTTAATATTCCTCAAACATCATTCAGCACCTACAAGTCATTCCACCCCTTATACCTGATGGTGAAAAATACTCGATTACCTGGAGACATAGCTTAGATGGAAAGTTTTCCATTAAGTCTGCATATAATTGGCTCCACCAGCAACAACATTCTGCCATTCCTTTGTCCAGGCCTATGCAGGACAATCATATGATCTGGAAATGGCCGGGACGCCCTAGAATCAAGACCTTTGTGTGGAAAATCCTTCATGACTCTTTCAACACTAATGAAGAAAAAAAGAGAAGACACGTGACTGATTCATATTTGTACCCAAGATGTTCTCTATAGCCAAATCCATAATGCACACTTACACCTTAAGGGATTGTGAGCCTGTTATGGAATTCTGGAACAATTTCATTAATCAACAAAAACGGAACATCTTTTTTCAGTTTGGGTATGGATGCTTGATTGCACAAGAACCTAAACTCTAGCTTTGCTAAAGATAAATTGGACTGGACTTTACTTTTCCCAATCATTATTTGGTCTTTATGGAGAGATAGGAAATTTAGTTTTTAATAAGAAAACTATGTTGGAAACTACTTTCTCTCAGGAAAATTTTAGCTACTGCAATGTTGTAGGTTAAGAATTGGGTTTATATCATGATAATCTCGACCTGTGTAGGAATTCTCAAATCAATATTGGCTGGTCTCCTCCTAGGTGAATCCTTTAAATTAAATACTGATGGTAGTGTTTTTTGGCAATGAGTCAGGGAACTGGAGGTGGTCTTCTAAGAGATCATGAGAGCAGGTAGGTAAAAGGTTTCACATGCAATCTGGGGATTTGTTCAATTATTGAAGCTGAAGCTTGGGCTATCCTCAAGGGGTTGTAAATGGCTTGAGACTGTAAGGTGCACAAACTTCATGTAGAGTGTGATTCTGAGATAATGGTGGATTTGGTTATGAAGGAATGTTCCTGTGATCATCATTGTTATGCTTTGATTAGAGAAATTAAAAGACTTCTTTAATATGACTGGATTGTATAAGTTACTCATGTCTATAGGGAGGATAATCATAGTGCTGATCATCTTACCGGTTTTAAACACTTATATCAGCTTACATGTACTTTGTTTAATGTTGGTCATTCTTTTTTTTTAGGCTTTATTAGGGAGGATATATAGGGTTTCTCCCTCCCTAGAGATACCTTTAATTTGGATAAGTTTGTTTTCGGGCTTTTAAAAAGTGTAAGTTCGCTAAATGTGTTACTTTTCAATAAAAATTATTATTTTTAATTGTTTAAACTGAATTTTAAGTAGGGTTGTAAATGGATATCCATAAACCTTGACAATGACTATCTATTATTTGTATCAACGAACAAAAATATTATTCATGTTTTATTTATATCCACACGAATATTGTATGCATTGTGGATATTCATGAATCATAACAAATATGGCATACTAAAAACAACAAAATTTGGCAATAATGTAAAAATAAAAAGGATGGGAAGGGGTAGGAGTGTTCACAATACGGTTTGATTCAATTTTGAACCAAATAAATGAACTAAACTGCGTAACAAGACATCTTAGCGCTTAGTTTGGTTGAAAAAAATACAAAAACCCTAAACCAAATAATGATTTGGATTAGTTTAGTTTATAGGTTTTAAACTCCCATTTTAAATATCATAATTTGTGAAGCAGCTTATCAACTTAATAAAAAATTATACCATAGAATACTCTTTTATTTTTATAGTTTATTCATATGTTGTTATATTATGTTATCATACATCATATTTTCTACTTTAAATTAACATATTTTACTCTTAATCATAATAAATACAATAAATACAATGTTCCTACTTTCTAATTTCTTTGTTATCATAACAATATTATGCCATATTTAGCAACTATTTAAATCCTCCTATCATAAATTAGGGAAGGAAACTTATCAGTTAAATTGAAGTGAGGTGTAAGTGGGTATAGCTAGAGTGACGCAATAGAAAACATGTGTAAAATTCTATATGGTTATTTAAGTTGTTTTAAGATGGGTGAAAATAGGAATATATATATGTATATAATTTGGTTTAGTTATCGCAAATGAGAATCACATGCTAAACCAAGTTGCATTGGAGAATCCAATTTTTTGGGGTTAAAGTTGATGTATCCCGTGTGACGTCCCGTATAATTTTCCGAATAAATTTTTCGCGTTTTTGAAAGATCAATTTAAAATTCATAAATTAAACTCAGAGTTCACATAAAATTCGATAATTGCGGAATATTATCATGCATACTAGTCGTGATTAATAAAATTCATGAAATATTTGTATAGCGGAAACGATTTAGAATGATAACAGTACATGATACGTTATATTTATTACAACCCATTAAATATAAATAAAAATCAAAGTCCAAGTAGTAATTCATATAGGCATCAATCAGGACATCACTCTTCATTCTGCGTAGCATTCACTGTAAAATTTAATATAAGAGTGAGACAAAATATAGAATAAATACAAAATAAATAAAATTGCACAAACACAATCAACAAAACATAATGTTATGATGAATATGCCAAACAAGTGCATTTATAATTATTAAGTCTTTAATTAGTCAAATGATGTCATGCTGAATCCATTTGGTTTAGTGGGAATACTGCAGTAAAAGGTCTCATAGAGACATCGGTAGGAATTAATACAGTCATGGATCCCTACAGCCCCATGACCAACACATCGGTAGGAATTTATACAGTCATGGATCCCTACAGCCCCATGACCAACACATCGCAAAAATAGGGCTTTAACTCATCATAGAGTAACCCCCCACCAGGGTAGGTAATCATGGAACCCCTAAAATTCCATGGTGCGTCCAAATGCTTATGATGCATGAATGCCTTTAATTCTCTTTATCATTTAACATACCATGATATTAATATTTCCAAAACCACTTGGAAAACCACAAGTCCTCAAAGGACACATCACATATAATAATTTTCAGAATCATGGATTTACTGTTTCAACCACATGTAACAATAACCACAAGGCATTCATGTACATATATATTAATTATGTCATTCATAATTATTCATCACCAAAATATACAACTGTATGATACTCATTAAAACGTAACAACATCAATAATAAATCATAATCACTCAAGAGTTTAATAATAAATTGTTACTCATAGAGAAAATATCATTTTCATTCATAATAACCATTATAATTAACTTTTAGCATTTCCAACAGCAATATACTCTAGTAAAACAATCATAACATGAGCAAATCATAATCTTTTCATGTGATTCCACTTTCTATAGCTTAATAATAAAATTATCTACAACTTTCATGAAGAACACAATTTCAAATTCCAAACAGAATTACCACTTATTCATGAAATACCACACTGCCTCAAGGTGAGTTTTCCAAAACGTACATATATTAGTAATTTGAACGTTTTTGGAGCTACAAAAATGATTTTGGCATGAAACCAGTTCTAAATTATCCTTAACACAAATATCTACAACTTTCATGAAGGCACCAACCACTAATTCTCACTACACAATTCCCAGTTTTAAAAATAAGATTCGGATTTCAAATTAACAGAATTACAGCTTTTACATACTTCAGTATTTTAGGCATAACTCAAGCTACAAAAATCATTTTAACTTGAAACCACTTTCTATAGATCCATGACATAAATACCTACAACTTTTATGAAGACATCAAAGGCTGATTATGTACGTACAAGTCCGAGCATATTAATATATACACAAAACATGGGATAAATATTCCACTCGGACATGCTGTAGTATTTTGGCTATAACTTTTGCTACACATACTCAAATCAGTCGGTTCAGGTCTCAAAATTCACACAATAAAAAGATATATAACTTTCATGAAGACACTGATCACTAATTCGCATTACAAAATTCCCAGTTTTAAAAATAAAGTTCGTATCTCAAGTTAACAGATTTACAGCTTGGATATACTTCAGTATTTTAGGCATATCTTGAGCTACAAAAATTATTTTGACTTGAAACCACTTTCTATAGATCCATAACATTAATATCTACAACTTTGATGAAGACATCAAAGGCTGATTATGCACATACAAGTCCCAGCATATTAATATATACACAAAACATAGGATAAATCATCCATACAAACATGCTGTAGTATTTTGGCCATAACTTTTGCTATATATATTCAAATTAATTGATTCAGGTCTCAAAATTCAGATAACAAAAAGATCTATAACTTGCATGAAGAAGTCAGAGTCAAATTCACACGTTTTCAATTTCAAAAATGAGCAACAAGTTACGAAGTTAATCTGGAATCCTATAACAGCATACAATTCTACCCATTTCATAGTTATTCACAACTCTGTCCCCTCTTACTTGGATTGATGATCTTTGGATGACTGAAAAGAAGTCCCCTGGCTGTCCTGGTTCAGATTGAAGGTGTATTGATGGAGAAGAGGAATTGAGAGTTTCAGAATTAGTGTGTGTGTTTAATAATGCAAGGCAGTGGGAGACAAGCTCCTTGTGAGTGGATCGTAGTGCTGTTAGTGGAGATAATGGAGGATTAAAATGAGAAAGTGGGCTTATAATGGTCAACTTCTGCAGCCTACCCACTAGAGTGTGCATGATTGGAGAAGATTTATTAAAATATGCATAAAGGAACAAAACTGAAGTCAAAACGTCAACCTGACAGTGAATTCCCAGTGAAATTTCACTCGGTCAGCCTCTTGGCTGACTTGAATTCTACCTGGTCAATGTATATACCGACTGGAAATGGTCGGTAACGTGAAAAGAGGGAAATCCGAGTCCCTCTCGCTCAAGTGGATACCGACTCGCTTGAGCGAGTTCCATACAATGCACTGACAGAGGGGTTTCGCTCAAGCGAAAACCGACTCACTTGAGCCAGACACTCTCCCTCCCCAAAACCGATCCTTCATTCACTCGGTTTCCACTTCAACATCTTAATCCACTCGGTAGAACCTCCTGAAACCGAGTCTTCACCTATTACTCACTCGGAATTGATTCCTCTTGAAACACTCGGTCTGATTTCTCTTCCTTGGAGGTGACTCAGTTGGCATATTCTCCTGAAACTGAGTCATCTCAATTAGTCTTTCACTCAGTAATTTCATTCCAATTCTGAGTCATCTCTTGCTCAGCCTTCCACTCGGCAATTACACTAAAACCGACCCATCACTCTATTGGTTTTTCACTCGGTACACAACTCCAAGACCGACCAATATCCATTTGGTCTCACACTCGGTATTCATACCTCCATTTCACTTGAATAATGCCTTAACTAATCCTTCTTCAGAATAAACTCCCCAATCAGGTTCCACTCGGAATTATTCCACTCCTCATCATTTGGAAAAATTCACCAAGTCAAGTCCCACTCGGACTTACACCGTACATAGTCACTCAGAATACGGTTTACATGGGTTCACTCGGAATATCTTTCACTCGGATATCAACACTTATGAATATAGAAGTATTTCTCACTTGGGTTTCACTCGGTTAATCATTACTTAGCCGAGATCAGATCAACTTCTTCAACTACGTTTCATTCAGAGTCCATCAGGGTCATTATCACTCGGAAAAAGACCCATACATACGAGTCTCACTCGGATTCTTGAACTCAGAAGTGGTTCTATCGGTCCCGCTTCACTCAGGAGTGTCTCTGACAGGGATTCCACTCGGAAGAAACCCTCTCGGCCATGTTCCACTCGGAAAACACAACCTTCACTCGGAATTTTAACCTTTCACTCGGAATTTCAATCTTTCACTCGAAATTTCAATCTTTCACTTGGAATTTCATCCTTCACTCAGAATAGAGCCCCTTTTTCACTTGGAAAGTTCTTTCTAAGGCATATTTTACTCAAAAAATGGATCTTATCATTACAGGTCTATGTAATTTCCATAATTATACCCAAAAATGAAATTTTTGAAGTAATATAAGCCATCCATTGGATGTTTTATTCATTGATTATCCCTTACAGACCTTCCATTCTTCATAATTTACAAAATAGAGCTATTATTAAAAGCAGGATGTTACATCCCGTGGTTTTGACGACTCATAATTTGGTTTGATTTAATTCAATGGTAACACAACTTTTCTTACGAAAAGTGTTTTTTTATCTATGAATTTTATGAAAAACATGTTCATACACCTAATTTTTAAAAGAAAATGTTTGGAAATTGAAAAATACGATATTTCAATTTATTTCCAAAAAACAACTACTATTTGAAAAACTATAAAAATATTTTTTCCAAAATTTTCATTGTGAAAAACATCAGCATTCTAATTTTTTTCAAAAATAGAATAATAAAAAACCTGGTATTTTATTTTTGGCTAAAACCCCTTTTTAGCCCTCTTAAAGTTAAGGGATTAGGAAAACGCCCCTTAAAAAACCCCAAGGTTTTGACCCTTATAAAATTTTAGGGTTTACAAATTTAAGGAAGAAGCCCTGATCTGATAAGGTGATATGAGTTTGGGTCACCTCATCAGTGACACATGTCAAAAATATTATTAATTAATTACACTGGGGTCTAGATGGCTATATTAAAAAAGCATAACTTAGTGTTACATTTATAAAAGCTTTTTCTTAAACTCTTGATATTACAGGGGTTTTTTCCTAAACCTTATTAAACATAGATGCAACCTTTTGGGCTTCGTGCAACTCCTCCATAACCACCCCACCCGACAATCATCTCCTTTAATACCCACCAAACAAACACTCTCCAACCCCAATTCGGTATCAAAATCATAACTTTCCAAAACCTTTTCTTAAACTCTTGATATTACAGGGGTTTTTTCCTAAACCTTATTAAACATAGATGCAACCTTTTGAGCTTCGTGCAACTCCTCCATAACCACCCTGAAACACCCTTACTTTAATAAATAAATAAAACCCAAAACAGGGAAAATTTTTCCCAAAATAATACCAATGGAACCGGGTCCAATAGAAGAAGGCAAAGGAAGGCAAGGTAAAATAAAAGCCGACCAAGAAGGCATACAGCGGAAGACAAACAGCGCTCAAACGAAGCCCACAAAACAGCGGCCACTCGCTCAAGTGAGATCCAATTCCGCTTGAGCGAGGCAGCCCAACTCGCTCGGGCGAAGCACACAACGCTTAAGCGAACTAACCCAAAAGCCTTCCAAAGCACACACACTCGCTGGAGCGAATGCCTTGTTCGCTGAGGCGAGTGACACACTCGGTAATTCCCATCACTCGAAATCCATAAACCTTCCTCACTCAGAATGTTTCCCAATCAAACATCACTCGGTGTACCTAACTCCAACACAATCGAGAATGTACTTCACATTCACCACTCGGCATATATTTACATCTCTCACCTGGAGAACACATAGACCTTCCTTCACTCAGAAGGGGTCTCCACAACCATACTCCACTCGGAATATTCCAGCCAGATTCACTCGGCATATGATATCTTATTCACTCGGGGAAAACCATTAAGTAAGTCCCACTCAGACTTGCTCAGATCTTAACCACTCGGGATATAGAATCTCATTCACTCGGATTATACCTGTATCACACACTTAGGATATATCCCAATCTCAACCATTACAACAACTTTTTCCTCAGGAGAGGTTCACTCGAATTTCCCACTTGGGAATATCCAAACCTTTTCCACTCGGGTTTATTCATATTTTTCACTCAGTAATATTTAGGCCCATGATCACTCAGGGAATTCTCCCATCAAAGCCTACACAGCATGGGTTCATCAAAGGGAATTTCTCTTAGAATCCATTTAAGTGTTCTTCACTCGGAAAAGAAGGCCAAACACCATAGCCTCACTCGGAATCATTAACTTAACATTATTCTATGCATTCAACACTCAGCCAATTCCAATACATGTTATCATTATTCATTCAACCACTCATCTCAGTCGATAGGAAGCATCAAATCAACATAAAACACTTATATGTATGTATATATATATATATTCATACACTTAGAATACTTATCATCTTAACATTATTCATCCACCAACAATTATTATCCGTTACAAGTACCTGGTAACAATGTAATCCATATATATATATATACATGCACTCAGATTCCTATACATATATATATATATTCATGTTCGTTACACAACATTGTTATATGAGCCGGCCAAGGCTTAACACTGCCTAAACACAATATAAATATACAACACATGCACTCAACAGTCAGAGTGCACATCACTCGGACTTGAGTCCTTCACATCACTTCCAGACCGACCTGCACATACTGAAAAATGGTGTAGGGGTGAGCTTTACATATTAAATGACAGATATTGGCTCGGATTATACTACAATCCTCAATTATGTAATTTACACAATTCAATCATCCATAACACACCCTGCCATTTAAATATGAATACTCACACATCATCATAATCCGATCGGAATTCATTCCAGCCAATCCACTCGGCTATATAAAACTCACATTATTTGCAATCGCGTATAATCACAACCATAGGCTCACATTGCACTCGGCAACAGCATTGACATATATATATATATATATATATATATATATATATTCAATCACACGTGGCCATATAATTCATATCGTTCATCACAGCATGTATCACATGTAACATCCTGCTTTTAATAATAGCTCTTTTTGGTAAATTTTGAAGTATAAAAGATCTGTTAGTGTTACTCAATGAATAAAAACACTCTATGGATGGTTGTGGTACACTAAAATTTCATTTTCTGGGTATAATTATAGGAATCACATAAACCTTTAAGGATGAGGCCCAAATTCCGAGTGAAAATACCTTAGAAAGAACTGTCCGAGTGAGAAAGAGAGGTTGTTCTAAGTGAAAACTGTAAATTCCGAGTGACCAAGAGGAATTCCGAGTGGAAAATGGAAATACCGAGTGCAAAATGGTGTTTTCCGAGTGGAACATGGTCAGGAGGACTTATTCCGAGTGAGATATTGTCTCACAGACTCACTGCTGAGTCAAGCATGTCAGAAAGACTCAATTCCGAGTCAAATATTGTCCAATGACTCAATTCTGAGTCACACATTGCTAGGCATTTCTATCTATGAATAAAATTTGCCCTAAAGCTTCACTTCCGAGAGGAAAGACTTATAAATTCCGAGTGAAGGTTGTGTTTGCCGAGTGGAATATGGCCGAGTGAGCTTATTCCGAGTGAAATTCCTGCACCTGAGACACTTGTGTATGAAGTGGAACTGATAAAACCACTTCTGGGTAAGAGAATCTGAGTGACTCACCTTGGGGTGACTCACTGCCGAGTTAAATTATTTAGAAAGACTCGTTTCCGAGTCAAATTAGGATCAGAAGTTGCAATCCTGAATGAAGGGATTCCGATTGACAACATATATGTTTTGGGTCGGTTTAGGATCAATTATACCGAGTGACAACTTATGTACCTTGAGACGTTTTCAGGAGAATCTGTCAAGTACGAAAACTGAGTGAATTCCGAGTGAAGGATTACCAATTCTGACTGAAGGTCACAAAATCCAAGTGAGTTGTCCAAGTCAGGATCTCCGAGTGAGTGAAATGAATGGCTAGGGTATTTCTCCGAGTGAGAATAGGCAAGAATGTCAAGTATGAGGCCGAATGAGTGTTAGTCGGTCTTAGTATTAGTTACCGAGTGAGATGCTGTTCAGAAGATGAGTTGATAAACTTGTAGTATAATTCCGAGTGAAATAAGGTTGGGAGATATTCCGAGTGACGTATAACATTGGGGACCCTTCCAAGGGAAGGAAACTCTGTATTCTCCGAGTGAGAAAGGTGTAAACGTGCCGAGTGGTGAATGGATAATGCATTCTGATTGAATAGTGTTTGGAATACACCGAGTGGTGTTTAATTGGGGAGTAATCCGAGTGAGCCTCTTCCGAATTCCGAGTGAACAATGTTGTATGTATTTTGACTAGGAAGTAACCATTCTGAGTGAAAAAGGTAACTTGTAGTCCGAGTAGCTAAGTATGAAATAAAACCGAGTGAATGAATCCCTCCAAGTGATAAGAAGTTTGAATGGTTCTGAGTAGACAAGAATTCATTAGGTCTGAGTAATGAAAGGTCAGAATAATGCCAAATGGAGCTTAATGGTGGAATCCGAGTGTGCAACTCCGAGTAAGGAGATACCGATTGAAGAGATTCGTGTGAAGAACTTGGGAACAACTTCACCGAGTGGAAGATCTTGTGCTGGATGGATTATTGGAGAGGAAGAAAAAGAGTTTAGAATGAACGCCGAGTGAAAGTTAACCAGGTAATATGCCAATCCTGGAATAAGGTTCCGAGTGAATGGATGAGTTGTACCAGGTGGAACAGTGTGTAGAGATGACTCGGATTTAGTTTGAAATTACCGAGTGAGACTGACTAGAACAGACACGGTTTTAGGATGTTCTACCGAGTGGATTGAGCTATTTAAGTGAAAACCGAGTGAATGAAAGATCGGTTTTGGCTCAAGCGAGTCGGTATGCGCTTGAGCGAAATCCCTCTGCCAGTGCATTGTGTGGAACTCGCTCAAGCGAGTCGGTATCCGCTTGAGCGAGAGGGACTCGGATTTCCCTCTCTTCACAATACCGAGTGAAATTCCAGTCGGCCAAGAAGCTGACCGAGTGAAATTTCACTCGGAATTCACTGCCAGATCGACGTTGACTTCTGTTTTGTCCCTTCATGCATTTTTTTAATAAATCATCTTCCATTATGCGCACTTCAGTGGGTGGACAACAGAAGTGGAGTTTGCTTTCAACCTAAACCACTCTTAATTCCCACTAAAAGCCCACTAGAAACCCACTCATGGAAAGTTGTCTCCCACCTTGCATTATTAAACATACCACTGATTCTGAAACTCCCAATTACTCTTCTCCATCAACACACCTTCGATCTGAACCAGGACAGCCAGGGGACCTCTTTTCCAGTCAGCTAAAAGTCTTCAAACCAAGTAAGAGGGGACAGGGTTGTGAATATTTGTGAAATGGGTAGAATTGTATGCTGTTCTAGGATTCCAGAATTAACTATGTAACTTGTTGCTCATTTTTGAAATTGAAAACGTGTGAATTTGACTCTGACTTCTTCATGAAAGTTGTATATCTTTTCGATATCTGAATTTTGAGACCTGAATCAAGTAATTTGAATAAGTATAGCAAAATTTATAGCCAAAATACTACAGCATGTTCGTGTGGAAGATTTATCCTTTGTTTTGTGTATATATTGATTTACTGGGAACTGTACGTGCATAATCATCCTTGGATGTCTTCATAAAAGTTGTAGATAATTAAGTTGTGGATCTTTAGAAAGTGGTTTCACATTAAAATAATTTTTGTAGCTCAAGTTATGCTCATAATACTGAAGTATGTACAAGCTGTAAATCTGTGAACTTGAAATCCGTATCTTATTGTTAAAACTGGGCATTCTGTGGTAAGAATTAGTGATTAGTGTCTTCATGAAAGTTGTAAATCTTTTTGTTATGTGAATTTTGAGACCTGAACCGATTGATTTGAGTATGTGTAGCAAAATTTATAGCCAAAATACTACTGTATGTCCGAGTGAAAGATTTGCTTCATGTTTAGTGCATATTTTGATATGCTGGAAATTATACATGCATAATCAGCCTTGGATGTCTTCATGAAAGTTGTAGATAATTAAGTTGTGGATTTTTAGAAAGTGGTTTCACATCAAAATAATTTTTGTAACTCAAGTTATGCTCAAATTACTAAAGTATGTGCAAGCTGAAATTCTGAAAATTCTGGAATTTTGAAATCCGAATCTTGTTTTCAATACTGGGAATTTTGTGGTATGAATTAGTTGTTTGTGTCTTCATGAAAGTTGTAGATAATTATGTTAAGAGTATTTTAGAACTGGTTTCATATTAAAATCATTTGTGTAGCTCTAAAAACGTTGAAAATACTAATATATGTACATTTTGAAAACTCACCTGGAGGCAGTGTTGTATTTTGTGGATGAATGGTATTTTTGCTTAGAATTTGAATTTATGATCTGCATGAAAATTGTAGATATTTGTGTTAAGATTAATTTAGAACTGGTTTCATGCAAAAATCATTTTTGTAACTCCAGAAACACTGAAATTACTAACATATGTACGTTTTGAAAAACTCACCTTGAGGCAGTGTGGTATTTCGTGAATAAGTAATATTTCTGTTCGGAATTTGAAACTGTGTTCTTCATTAAAGTTGTAGACAATTATGTTATTAAACTACAGAAAGTGGAATCACCTAAAAAGGAGTTGTTTTGCTCATGTTATGACTGTTTTACTAATGTATGTCGCTGTTTGGAAATGCTGAAATTTGCTTATAATGGTTATTATGGATAAAAAATGATATTTTCTCTATGAGTAATGATTTATTATTGAATTATTGAGTGATTGTGAATTATTATAAATGCTGTTGAGTATTACACAGTTAGTATATTATGATGGTGAATAATTATGAATGACATAATTAATATATATGTACATGAATGCCTTGTGGTTATTGACTTGTGTGGTTGAAACAGTAAATCCATGATTTTATGAATTATTATGTGTATTGTGTCTCTTGAGGACTTGTATTATCCAAGAGGTTTTGGAAATGTGGATATCATGGTATGTTAAATGATAAAGAGAATTAAAGGCATTCATGCATCATAAGCATTGGACGCATCATGGAATTTAGGGGTTCCGTGATTGCCTACCCTGGTGGGGGGTTACTCTATGATGAGTTAAGCCCTATTTTGCTGTGTGCCATGGAGTGTAGGGATTCATGGTCTATGCAAAGCCCTACTTATGATAATTGTGTACTTCGGTACTTAAACGCCATGAAGTATAGGGATTCATGGTATATGCTAAAGCCCTAATTGTGTAAGCGCCATGAAGTATAGGGATTCATGGTATATGCTAAAGCCCTAATTGTGTAAGCGCCATGAAGTATAGGGATTCATGGTATATGCTAAAGCCCTAATTGTGTCTCTATGAGACTTTTACTGCAGTATTCCCACCAAACCAAATGGATCCAGCATGACATCATTTAACTAATTGAAGAATTATTAAATGGACTTGTTTGGCATATTCATCATATCATTATGAGTTGTTGATTGTGTTTGTGCAATTTTATCTATTTTATATTTATTCTATATTCTGTCTCACTCTTACATTAATTTTTACAGTGAATGACACGCAGAATGCAGAGTGATGCCATGATGAATGTCTATTTGAATTATTACCTGAACTTTGATTTTATGGATTGTAATAAGTATAATATGTCATGTACCATTATTTTCTAAATCGTTTCCGCTACTTAAGTATTTTCTCGAATTTAATTATTCACGACTAGTATGTATGATAATTTTCCGCTGTTATCAACTGTTACATAAACTCTGAATTGAATTTATGAATTATAAAATGATCTTCCGAAAACGCGAAAAATTTACTCGAAAAATTTTAATTAACGTTTCGGGACGTTACATGTTGGTATCAGAGCGTTTTCAAAAATTTAGGACCAATTACTATGATATGTATTGATTTTTAATATACTATGTGAATTGTTTGATTAATTGTTTGAGAATATGTCCTATATGTGCTATATGACTTGTGCCTGACTGATAAACTGCAAGGTGATTTGTTTGATTACTAGCCTGATGATATGATAAATGTGCGTTATACGACTTATTGCTTATCTGATAAATTGTAGTTACGTTATTATATTATATATATATATATACATACGATATATTTTCCCATAGGATTAGTATAAATCAAACTATGAATATAGGATGACAAGGAACGAGAACGACGCTATGGCAGCTGCTATCAACCGTTTGGCTGAAGCTATAGAAAGGCAGAATCAACTAAGAATTTTCGAAGAAAATCACCAAGACAGATTGGAACGAGAAGAGATCAATAGACAACTGAAACCTCAGTCAATTGCCTTTAAAAGGAGAGGATCGTTTTATCCAAATCACTTCAAGGGGGGATCGTCATCATCTTATGAGAGATACAACAATCATATGGATATAAAGTGTTTTAAGTGCAAAGGTAATCACCATGTACGTGATTGCAATAGACGCTTAGAAAATATCACTTGCTATCGATGCAATCAGAAGGGTCACATCAGCCCAAATTGTCCACTGAAACAGCGAATCAGTAACACTATGAATAAGCAAATAGATTCGGGTTATCAAGAAGCCCGTAGAGGAAACGCTCGTGCTGTTCAACCTATAAGACAGTATAGGGAGTCAACAGACGAGAGATCACATACAGAAAGAGTCTTTGACGTTAGCAGTTCAGAGGCAGACCAAGCAGGCGACCTCATGCAAAGTAAGTGTGAGAATAATGATACCATTTTATCTATGTTGTCTGATTCTGGTGCTACACAGAAGTAAGTTAGACATTTTCAATTACCTGTGAAGCCTAAAATATATGATTTGATTATTTCCATTTCGAACGGTACACAACTTAGGATTACTAAGGTGTGTAGCGATTATTCTGAGCTCACAGAAGGTAGGAACTTTCTTGTCAATCCTGTTTATCCTTGAAGAATATGGAAGTAATTCTAGGAATGAATTGGATATCGGTGAATCAAGTTTTAATAGACTGTTATAACGAGACCGAGGTATTTCCATTAGAAGAAAATCCTATTTCAGACAACCATTTTTTGAGTCTCCTTCTATACCAACCAATCATGTTTTTCTTATTCTTCAATGTGAAGATAGTCCAAACGATGGAAACTCCTTATTCTCTTTTCATTTTCTTGGACATACTAAGGCTACAGATAACGTAGAGTTTAAGGTGAAATTCTTATACTCTTTGGTTGTTTTAGGTTTTGGTTTCTATGATCATAGGAGAGTACATTATGAATGAGTTTAAGAATAGAAATCATTTTCATGTGGAACCCAAAGGAGGAATATGTCTTAAGTATCTTTGAATAGGTGAGAAATAATATACGAATATTTTAAGATTTGAGATGGGAAGTAATGGTTGTTAATGGTGATTGTTTGATTCTAATGGAACTTTAACTTTAGAATTTAAGGGAAATAAGTAATAATGTCATGTGAGATGATTTTTAGCGAAAATCCAGGATGATGTGTGTATAAGTGTTATTAATAATGAGGATTGATGGTTATTAGGAATGATTATTAAGTTTTGATAAGTTGAGGATTTTGATTAAGTTGATGATTCTGATGACATTTAATACTCTAGGATGATTATATATGAGGAATCGAATTATTGAAACATTGGTATTGGAGACTAGGAGAAGGATGTATATGGGTATGTGAGTGATTAGAGGACTTAAATTTGGATTGTTGATGTTATGATGATGTTAAAAATTGTTGCAAGCAATTGATAATGAATTAAGGGAATAAATACTAGAATCACTTTGAAATAGTTGAATTAGTAATGGTTGAACGATTCATGTGATGGTTTGGAAAGCTAAGAGCCATAGTATTGATATTGATAGGAATAGTTAGCTCTTTAAGATTTAGAGAATTTAGGTATTGGGAAAGGAATTCCCGAAGCCTAACATAGACGTGTAAATTGGATATAAACAAGTTAAGAACTTGATAATGAGTTTTGGGGGAAGATGTCTTATGGTGGTATAATAATAGCATGAATATGTATAGTTGTGATAAGATTGTGTTCCGGATAATAGTGCGGAATGATTCCAGCTTTGAAATTTCGAGGACGAAATTTTTTTATTAGGGTGGGAGAAATGTAACATCCTGCTTTTAATAATAGCTCTTTTTGGTAAATTTTGAAGTATAAAAGATCTGTTAGTGTTACTCAATGAATAAAAACACTCTATGGATGGTTGTGGTACACTAAAATTTCATTTTCTGGGTATAATTATAGGAATCACATAAACCTTTAAGGATGAGGCCCAAATTCCGAGTGAAAATACCTTAGAAAGAACTGTCCGAGTGAGAAAGAGAGGCTGTTCCGAGTGAAAACTGTAAATTCCGAGTGACCAAGAGGAATTCCGAGTGGAAAATGGAAATACCGAGTGCAAAATGGTGTTTTCCGAGTGGAACATGGTCAGGAGGACTTATTCCGAGTGAGATATTGTCTCACAGACTCACTGCTGAGTCAAGCATGTCAGAAAGACTCAATTACGAGTCAAATATTGTCCAATGACTTAATTCTGAGTCACACATTGCTAGGCATTTCTATCTATGAATAAAATTTGCCCTAAAGCTTCACTTCCGAGAGGAAAGACTTATAAATTCTGAGTGAAGGTTGTGTTTGCCGAGTGGAATATGGCCGAGTGAGCTTATTCCGAGTGAAATTCCTGCACCCGAGACACTTGTGTGTGAAGTGGAACTGATAAAACCACTTCTGGGTAAGAGAATCCGAGTGACTCACCTTGGGGTGACTCACTCCGAGTTAAATTATTTAGAAAGACTCGTTTCCGAGTCAAATTAGGATCAGAAGTTGCAATCCTGAATGAAGGGATTCCGATTGACAACATATATGTTTTGGGTCGGTTTAGGATCAATTATACCGAGTGACAACTTATGTACCTTGAGACGTTTTCAGGAGAATCTGTCAAGTACGAAAACTGAGTGAATTCCGAGTGAAGGATTACCAATTCTGACTGAAGGTCACAAAATCCGAGTGAGTTGTCCAAGTCAGGATCTCCGAGTGAGTGAAATGAATGGCTAGGGTATTTCTCCGAGTGAGAATAGGCAAGAATGTCAAGTATGAGGCCGAATGAGTGTTAGTCGGTCTTAGTATTAGTTACCGAGTGAGATGTTGTTCAGAAGATGAGTTGATAAACTTGTAGTATAATTCCGAGTGAAATAAGGTTGGGAGATATTCCGAGTGACGTATAACATTGGGGACCCTTCCAAGGGAAGGAAACTCTGTATTCTCCGAGTGAGAAAGGTGTAAACGTGCCGAGTGGTGAATGGATAATGCATTCCGATTGAATAGTGTTTGGAATACACCGAGTGGTGTTTAATTGGGGAGTAATCCGAGTGAGCCTCTTCCGAATTCCGAGTGAACAATGTTGTATGTATTTTGACTAGGAAGTAACCATTCTGAGTGAAAAAGGTAACTTGTAGTCCGAGTAGCTAAGTATGAAATAAAACCGAGTGAATGAATCCCTCCAAGTGATAAGAAGTTTGAATGGTTCCGAGTAGACAAGAATTCATTAGGTCTGAGTAATGAAAGGTCAGAATAATGCCAAATGGAGCTTAATGGTGGAATCCGAGTGTGCAACTCCGAGTAAGGAGATACCGATTGAAGAGATTCGTGTGAAGAACTTGGGAACAACTTCACCGAGTGGAAGATCTTGTGCTGGATGGATTATTGGAGAGGAAGAAAAAGAGTTTAGAATGAACGCCGAGTGAAAGTTAACCAGGTAATATGTCAATCCTGGAATAAGGTTCCGAGTGAATGGATGAGTTGTACCAGGTGGAACAGTGTGTAGAGATGACTCGGATTTAGTTTGAAATTACCGAGTGAGACTGACTAGAACAGACACGGTTTTAGGATGTTCTACCGAGTGGATTGAGCTATTTAAGTGAAAACCGAGTGAATGAAAGATCGGTTTTGGCTCAAGCGAGTCGGTATGCGCTTGAGCGAAACCCCTCTGCCAGTGCATTGTGTGGAACTCGCTCAAGCGAGTCGGTATCCGCTTGAGCGAGAGGGACTCGGATTTCCCTCTCTTCACAATACCGAGTGAAATTCCAGTCGGCCAAGAAGCTGACCGAGTGAAATTTCACTCGGAATTCACTGCCAGATCGACGTTGACTTCTGTTTTGTCCCTTCATGCATTTTTTTAATAAATCATCTTCCATTATGCGCACTTCAGTGGGTGGACAACAGAAGTGGAGTTTGCTTTCAACCTAAACCACTCTTAATTCCCACTAAAAGCCCACTAGAAACCCACTCATGGAAAGTTGTCTCCCACCTTGCATTATTAAACATACCACTGATTCTGAAACTCCCAATTACTCTTCTCCATCAACACACCTTCGATCTAAACCAGGACAGCCAGGGACCTCTTTTCCAGTCAGCTAAAAGTCTTCAAACCAAGTAAGAGGGGACAGGGTTGTGAATATTTGTGAAATGGGTAGAATTGTATGCTGTTCTAGGATTCCAGAATTAACTATGTAACTTGTTTCTCATTTTTGAAATTGAAAACGTGTGAATTTGACTCTGACTTCTTCATGAAAGTTGTAGATCTTTTTGATATCTGAATTTTGAGACCTGAATCAAGTAATTTGAATAAGTATAGCAAAATTTATAGCCAAAATACTACAGCATGTTCGTGTGGAAGATTTATCCTTTGTTTTGTGTATATATTGATTTACTGGGAACTGTACGTGCATAATCAGCCTTGGATGTCTTCATGAAAGTTGTAGATAATTAAGTTGTGGATCTTTAGAAAGTGGTTTCACATTAAAATAATTTTTGTAGCTCAAGTTATGCTCATAATACTGAAGTATGTACAAGCTGTAAATCTGTGAACTTGAAATCCGTATCTTATTGTTAAAACTGGGCATTCTGTGGTAAGAATTAGTGATTAGTGTCTTCATGAAAGTTGTAAATCTTTTTGTTATGTGAATTTTGAGATCTGAACCGATTGATTTGAGTATGTGTAGCAAAATTTATAGCCAAAATACTACTGTATGTCTGAGTGAAAGATTTGCTTCATGTTTAGTGCATATTTTGATATGCTGGGAATTATACATGCATAATCAGCCTTGGATGTCTTCATGAAAGTTGTAGATAATTAAGTTGTGGATTTTTAGAAAGTGGTTTCACATCAAAATAATTTTTGTAACTCAAGTTATGCTCAAATTACTAAAGTATGTGCAAGCTGAAATTCTGAAAATTCTGGAATTTTGAAATCCGAATCTTGTTTTCAATACTGGGAATTTTGTGGTATGAATTAGTTGTTTGTGTCTTCATGAAAGTTGTAGATAATTATGTTAAGAGTATTTTAGAACTGGTTTCATGTTAAAATCATTTGTGTAGCTCTAAAAACGTTGAAAATACTAATATATGTACGTTTTGAAAACTCACCTGGAGGCAGTGTTGTATTTTGTGGATGAATGGTATTTCTGCTTAGAATTTGAATTTATGATCTTCATGAAAATTGTAGATATTTGTGTTAAGATTAATTTAGAACTGGTTTCATGCAAAAATCATTTTTGTAACTCCAGAAACACTGAAATTACTAACATATGTACGTTTTGAAAAACTCACCTTAAGGCAGTGTGGTATTACGTGAATAAGTAATATTTCTGTTCGAAATTTGAAACTGTGTTCTTCATGAAAGTTGTAGACAATTATGTTATTAAACTACAGAAAGTGGAATCACCTAAAAAGGAGTTGTTTTGCTCATGTTATGACTGTTTTACTAATGTATGTCGCTGTTTGGAAATGCTGAAATTTGCTTATAATGGTTATTATGGATAAAAAATGATATTTTCTCTATGAGTAATGATTTATTATTGAATTATTGAGTGATTGTGAATTATTATAAATGCTGTTGAGTATTA
The DNA here is from genome assembly GCA_037962975.1 of Clitoria ternatea. Taxonomy (NCBI): domain Eukaryota; kingdom Viridiplantae; phylum Streptophyta; class Magnoliopsida; order Fabales; family Fabaceae; genus Clitoria; species Clitoria ternatea. Next base: position 98,306,580 of record CM075672.1, read on the forward strand.
CACAGTTAGTATATTATGATGGTGAATAATTATGAATGACATAATTAATATATATGTACATGAATGCCTTGTGGTTATTGACTTGTGTGGTTGAAACAGTAAATCCATGATTTTATGAATTATTATGTGTATTGTGTCTCTTGAGGACTTGTATTATCCAAGAGGTTTTGGAAATGTGGATATCATGGTATGTTAAATGATAAAGAGAATTAAAGGCATTCATGCATCATAAGCATTGGACGCATCATGGAATTTAGGGGTTCCGTGATTGCCTACCCTGGTGGGGGGTTACTCTATGATGAGTTAAGCCCTATTTTGCTGTGTGCCATGGAGTGTAGGGATTCATGGTCTATGCAAAGCCCTACTTATGATAATTGTGTACTTCGGTACTTAAACGCCATGAAGTATAGGGATTCATGGTATATGCTAAAGCCCTAATTGTGTAAGCGCCATGAAGTATAGGGATTCATGGTATATGCTAAAGCCCTAATTGTGTAAGCGCCATGAAGTATAGGGATTCATGGTATATGCTAAAGCCCTAATTGTGTCTCTATGAGACTTTTACTGCAGTATTCCCACCAAACCAAATGGATCCAGCATGACATCATTTAACTAATTGAAGAATTATTAAATGGACTTGTTTGGCATATTCATCATATCATTATGAGTTGTTGATTGTGTTTGTGCAATTTTATCTATTTTATATTTATTCTATATTCTGTCTCACTCTTACATTAATTTTTACAGTGAATGACACGCAGAATGCAGAGTGATGCCATGATGAATGTCTATTTGAATTATTACCTGAACTTTGATTTTATGGATTGTAATAAGTATAATATGTCATGTACCATTATTTTCTAAATCGTTTCCGCTACTTAAGTATTTTCTCGAATTTAATTATTCACGACTAGTATGTATGATAATTTTCCGCTGTTATCAACTGTTACATAAACTCTGAATTGAATTTATGAATTATAAAATGATCTTCCGAAAACGCGAAAAATTTACTCGAAAAATTTTAATTAACGTTTCGGGACGTTACATATCACACCCATAACATCATATTGCACTCAGCAAATACATTAGTATACATGCATCAATCCAATTAATTCATGTCCACATATTCAAACATTTCGTATTGAGCTCAATATCAATCATGAGTGTGCACACATCAATTCACCCGGATCCGGTTAATCATTAATTTTTATTGTTGCAACATAGGCTACAAGCCTTTCACTCAGCTCCAAGCTGATTCGGCCGTTTTACAGGTACCAAACCGTTTGCCCTCACATGTAACACAGACACTCTAAGCGACAACGGGAGTGTTACGGGCAGCCCCGAGTCCAACCCGGTAGGCTTGCCTTGAGTCCAACCCAAGGTCTTTAAGCGTCCAACGCTTAGTGCACTTGGCATTCAATGTTTCAATCACATGCATCCAATGCAATATCACAACACATGCACACGGCAATCACATGCACTCAGTAATACATGCACTCGGCTTTCTCATTAACAGCCACAATATCTCATACTTCTACATGGAATTCGCACAGCATTGCATGTACTCGGCAATTCACCCATAAGAACTCAGTAATCATAATATTCACATGCATTTCAAGCATTTTAACACCACATAGATTTATGCCCTGCCTCATACCTTAATGCAGTCGGCTATCCATAATTTCATCATATGCATCTCATACATTTAACACAACCACAACATACATCATATATCTCATGGACAGAAATCATACATCACATCATATAGACCACCATGGCCACAAAATAATACAATATCCGGGCTACTACTCAAACAACATACAACACACATCAAACACAACACAGTGTGACAATTTCACCCGTAAACCCGTCCATAAACCATGCATTTGAGATGCAAAGCCCCCTTACCTGGAATGAAGCTTCCAGGAGCTCTATGAGCTTGCAACACTCAGCTTTGGAGGAGCACCGAGCCACTCGGTTCTACAAACAGCTTCCCCCTCCAAGACACTCCATGCTCTGTTACAAGACAGTGGAGTTCCATGCCTCCAAGGCACCATGCAGACAGCCTTCACACTCGGTCCAGCCATCAACACTTTGCCCGCAACTTGGAGAACCAACTCTGCTTCCTCACGAGCATCAAAGCCTTCAAGGTACATCATCGTCCTCACCAACAGTGGAGGACCACCTGCTTTCCAAGCATCATGCATGCCTTCTTCCTCGCAAGCAGCATAGCCCCAACACAATAGACCATTTTCCACAACTCTGAGGCACCCATCAATGTTAAAGCTAAACAGAGGAGGATCCCTGCCTCCAACACGCAGTACCACGCTGTCTCTCTCTCAGCCACGCTACAGCAGGCTCCCCAAACCGAGCCTTAACTGCCAATGAATGGAAGAAGGAGAAGAAGATGAAGGAGACGAACAACGAGGGAAGAAGAAGAAGCCATGGACGCGAGGGAGGAAAGGAGAAGTGTTTCTCCATGAACCCAAAGTATAATGAGTAAGGAGTAATTGGAAAATGAAAGGCCAAGGCTCTTATCTCTTCAGCCCAGCCTGCACTCCCATCAGCCATCACATCCCATCACCATTACTCTCCATCCCATCATCAATTAATGCCAGCAGCGAGGGAATTGAGGGAGAGAGGGAACCGGACCCAATTTCACCTACCAAGGGCATATATGCCATTTCTTTGGCACTAATATTATTATTATTATTATTCCTCAATTAACTTAAATGGGAAATTATTTTCAACCCACCAATAAATTAATTAATCCATAACCTTAATCCTAAAATTTACCTTAATTAGCAATTAATTAAAAATCAGGATGTTACTTTTCTCCCCCACTTCACAGAATTTCGTCCTCGAAATTCAAACATATACTTGCCTCAATAAACCGCTCGGAATATCACCATTATGTCACTAAACAATTACACATCTAGGTTTCCCAAGCATTCACCGACCGGTTCATAATTCAACTCGATATAGCTTCACCTCTCCAGAGGTTTACCGACCACCCCACAATTCCAGTCGGCAAAACACTAAAGTAAGGTCCTACCTGATTACAACCTCATCATAGAATTCAATATATTTGGGGATTCCATTTTTAAAACACATAAGTTACCCCATTAACTCTAATAATTCACCATAACCGATGGCACCACTAGTTCTTTGACCGCTCGGCCCTACATACTCAACGCCGATCGGTGTACATCCATCACATTTCCTCCAACTCATAGGAGTCACTCGGCACAATCGCGTACCCACACCGAGTATAAGCTCAAAATTGTGTCACATGAATTTCATTCTAGATGTCAATTATCCAGTTGGGAAGAATCTAATCGGTAAACAACATTATCGATTCCCTATAATACTCACTACCGACCGATTCATCTCGGATTAAACCCTCGGTTATTCAACATCCGACCACTAAAATCCCCCTTTAAACCATGATATATCTTAGTAATACCGAGTCAAACACTCAATAGAGCTCCAATGTGCCCCAATTAGCACAGTTTTCCTGGATTTACCTCGTACAGGCACCACACTCGGCTCTAGAACCTCAGATTTCTAACCATTTCTTCGGCCAATTCCATGCCTACTGTAACATCCCTGTTTTTAGAAACAGTTTTAATCTTATAATTTTGAAGTATGGAAAGTTTATAAGTAAGAATAAGTGAATAAATACCCTGTAGATGGTCTATGATATCTCAGAGATTTCATTTTTGTGTGTGATTATGGAAATTATATAGACCATTAATGGTATTATGCAAATTCCGAGTGAAAAAGGGCTCTGTTCCGAGTGACAGAGAGAAATTCCGAGTGAAGGATGAAATTCCGAGTGAAGGTTATGTTTTCCGAGTAAAACATGACCGAGAGGGCCACTACCAAGTGGAGTCATGGCCTCAAAGTGAAGTGTGTTCAAGAGAACCACTTCTGGGTGAAAAATCTGAGTCAAACACCCTCGAATGACTCGTTTCCGAATCAAACAACCTCGAATGACTCGTTTCGAGTCAAACCTTGCCAAGTGCTTCCTTTTGCGAGTGAAACTTCTCTGATTGCAAGCATTCCGAGTGGGTCCATTCGGAAAGGAGATGTGGCCAACTGAGAACGTTTTCAGACATATATATATCCGAGTGAGATGTTTTCTGAGTGAGTCCGAGTGGGCCAACTCCGATTGAGTCACTTCAAGGGAAGGAAGATCTGACCGAGTATTTCAAGAAGAATTAGTTCCGAGTGAGTAACCAATAGGTGGAAAGTCAGTTTCTGAAAGGCATAACCGAGTGGAACTCCAAGTGAGTGAAGACTTGGATTCGGAATAAATTTACCAAGCAGGAAGTCTGAGTGAGAGAAAGAACTCAGTCTGGATAGGTTTTGCTGAGTAAGAAGAGGAGTACTTGAGTCGGTTTCAGAGGAATTCTGAGCGAGACTCGGATGACTCGCTCAAGCGAGTCGGACTTCGCTTGAGCGAGATGGACCCCCTGATGCATAATTCCTCCTTTCAATCAGCCCTTTCTCTACTTCGCCCAAGCGAGCATACTGCGCTCAAGCGCGCTCGGCCCTGATACTCTTTCCTCCACTCACGCCCAAGCGAGGACAGCATGACTCGCTCAAGCGAGTCAGGATCCTCTTGAGCGAGAAGGACTTCTGATTCCCTTTTCTTCTCACGCCCAAGCTTCTCCACTCACGTGAAACACCTTTCCCTCCAATCAGAGCACCTTTTACATATTTTATATATATATATTCTCTTCAAATCTCACTAACTCTTGTACGTAAGTGCAGAAATGGTCAAAAACAGCTCACCTTTTGTCCAAAAGTCTCCATTATCTCCATTATTCTCACCTAATCCTTCAATCAATGGAAAATTATCTCCCACTTGCCTTTCTCATTATTAACCCAATACCACTCATTAACTCTTAGACTCTCAGAACACACACATACACGGAACTTAGCAACAGACACACCCTTTTTATTACTTTCTCTTCGTGCAAGCCTCCTTCTCTCTCATTTTCCTTTCTCCTCTACAGCAAGAAAATAACGAGATCTTCCATTAAGGTTAGGGGGTATATTCTCGGGTATTCTGGGGGAAAACCGTGTGTTAGGAAAGGGTTAAGGTACCTTTGGTCCTCATCTTTCCAGGACAGGTTCAGGAATTGCTGATTAATATGCTTTAATTTTTATATGTTTGTTTTTATATATCTTCATTGCTATGAATATGTTCCATTGACTGTATTGATTATTATTAATCATGATGAATTAAATGATATGATTGGTGTTGAATTGTGAAAATATTAAGAATCATGGGTGTCTATGTGAATTCCAGTGAAGAATTATAAACAGAAGTCAGAATCAATAATAACAAGCTCGTTTTTATTAATCCGACTGGTTATCTAAAAATACAAATAAATTATTTAAATTTCAAACAGATTTTGAATTAAATATCTGTTTTACGTAAACCGACCGAATCATTTTAAACAAAATACATGATTTCACTCGGTAAACCATCCACCCAGATATATTTCACTCAAAAAACTCTTTTCAGTCTGATTTCACTCGGAATTATAGTTATTTCACTCAGAAAACTCTTTTCAGTCTGATTTCACTCGGAATTATGGTTATTTCACTCAGAAAACTCTTCTCAGTCTGATTTTACTCGGAATTATAGTTATTTCACTTAGAAAACTCTTTTCAGTCTGATTTCACTCGGAATTATAGTTATCTCACTCAGAAAACTCTTCTCAGTCTGATTTCACTCGGAATTATAGTTATTTCACTCAGAAAACTCTTCTCAGTCTGATTTCACTTGGAATTATGGTTATTTCACTCAGAAAACTCTTCTCAGTTTGATTTCACTCGGAATTATAGTTATTTTACTCAGAAAACTCTTTTCAGTCTGATTTCACTCGGAATTATAGTTATTTCACTCAGAAAACTCTTCTCAGTCTGATTTCACTCGGAATTATAGTTATTTCACTCAGAAAACTCTTTTCAGTCTGATTTCACTCGGAATTATAGTTATTTCACTCAGAAAACTCTTTTCAGTCTGATTTCACTCGGAATCATGGTTATTTCACTCGAAAAACTCATTTTCACTCGGAATTAAACTCATTTTACTTGGAAAATCTGGTTTTCGACATTTTTCACTCGAATTTTCATTCAGAAATTCTTCTTTAGTCTTTTATAAATTATTTTTATAAAAATCATAAAAATTGGGATGTTACAATTATCATTACTATTCTTATTTCTATTATTATTACCATTATTATTGATATTCTTCTTATTATTATTATTAACTATTATTATTGTTATTGATATTATTATTATTTTAATTATGAGTAATGGAATAAGAAACATATTACTTACTCTTTAAACGAAACATTAGTTTAGTCAAGATATGGCCGATATATTTTAATAATAAAAATGACTTACAACGTCTAAAAAATTGATGAGACCCAAGGACTTGAGAATAAATATTATGAGACTGGAAACACATAAGATACCCAAGGATCAAATGATAAAAATAATGCATTTCGCATCATGAAAATATTTTTGAGGGAGTAAAACTAGAGCATACACCTGGTACGCTGGAGGACATTCACGTTCGATCTGTGAGGAGAATCTTGGGAGTACGACCGGAACGGAAACCCAATGGCATCAGAGTCGCGCCTGAAGCCGGGTGAGACGATGCAATTCTGGTGTACTTTGACTAAACGACAGAATGTATCTACGATCGTGGAGAACCAAGTCCCAAGAATATATATATATATATATAAATGATGAGAACCAATGAGTTCATTCGTACCTTATGATGAAATAATGAATGGGAGCTTGGTGGACTCCGATCGCCCTAGAATGGAAAATGATGTGCCCAAGAGGCAAATTGAGCAGAATGACTGCAAAAGAATGAGAAAATGGTGATGGTAGATTGATTTATTGGGCCCACATGCATCATGAGACTTAACCAAAGATAAATCTCAATAAACCGAACTCATGCATTCCATGATAACATCCTTGATTGTTATATTTGTAATTATGTTAATTATATGATTTATGTTATATTATCTGTTGACTGGATATGTCTGCACCGGATAACTTCCAGGGTCTTGGGTTATACTCACCCTTACTGTTGAATATTAACAGAGGAAATAGGAAACCAAGAACCGGAGTACGACGAACAGCAATACGTTGAACCAACTGAGAGTACTCATTAAATGAAGAATATATGTAGTGGAATATTTATTAACGAATAATAAGACAACGGATGACTGTATAAATATTTAAGGGTGCCTGCGTGCCCCATTCTGTTAAGAGTACAATTACTTATAGTTTGTGAATGACTATGTGAATTATCTATTAATTTCTTCCACTGATCTGCCATTATTTTATTAAAAAAAAATATTCACTTTTTCTGAAAACTGTTAACACTCTTAGTTAAATAGGATGATCCTATAGAAGGGTCTATCTTATTTAACCGAGGGTGTTACACCTACACCCAGAGAATGTCACTCGGACCACTCAATCAAAAGGGTTATTCGGGTTTTGCAAACAATTCACACCCTGAAAACTTCCACTCACAAAATTTTTACTCGGCATTCAAGCCTACATCAATTACAAATCTGAGTTCAATCTTAACAGTTCTAAACAATAACCCGAACACAAATATGAATAATTTTACCTCTCGGGTATCTATTCCCCTCAGGAGCCAATCACTCAAAAACTTTCCTATTTCAGGCTCTATTTCCCTTCCGGAAATACCCTTCTCTTCCAAGAAAAGATTACTCGGTGGAATATCATACGGGTGTTAGAAATTTCACCCACAATACCATTCCACACGGAACCGTCCCACACGGTACCAATCCACTCGGAAGCATCACACTCCGAGGCACACACTCCAAAAGTCACACGACTCGGAAATATTCACGCGGATTTTGCCTAACACCAAAAGTGTCATTCGGGCACAGATCCTAAACTTAGTAATAACCCCTAAACGACGTTCACTCGGAAGCATCATAGCTCCACTCAGAAGTTCTTTCTCCCAGAAAGATTTCACTCGGAATTATCTCACACTTTCTCACCCTCGGAATATACTATTCTTTCCAAGTGAATTCTCACTTTACCGTTAATCCATATAATTCAATAACCAATGGTTGTTTTACTAGCCAATTCATACCCAATAACCTCTGATCCACTCGGAGGTAAACACATCAAGGTTAAACAACCTTCAACCCTCATTTTGATACACTAACAATTATTTTCCACTTAGAGCAGTCCGATAGACTCACCATCACCATAAGCAGCTACAACCTCACCTGCCCGACTTATGAATTGCTGCATCCAACTTATAGGATGACGTCTCATTCCTATAGGGTTGCAATAATTGCATGGAGTCACTGCAAAAGTGTACGCTGCCACAATACCTATGGTATGAAGAGTCGTCTCGGCACAACACACATTACACTCTTTTTACTCACACCGACTGCACTCACTCGGATAAGACTACCCACATGAGAATTAATGACAATTCACACACATACATATATAAACACAAATCAACATTATCATTATGCACCATATAGGATACATCACGTAACAACAATCATTAAATATAATTTACCACTACTGTAAAACAGTAAAATGGCAATAGGTTTCCGACCCCATAAATTCATATGGGTCCAACACTATATTCACCTATACTCACTCGGGATATCAACAATCGGCTTCCAGCCCATACCGAGTAAATATCTCATCCTTGGATCTTATCCATCTTAAAAACATAATCCGACAGCCTATTTATCCTTCATTTTATCACAGGCCATTAATCAATTAAAGCCTAGATGATTCACTAAGCTCCCCATAAGTATGCAACTCTGAGTCACACTATGGTTTCAATCTCATAGCAAGTTTCTGCATCAGTAAACCTTTTCACCCATCATAGGCACAACCCACTAGTGGATGTACCATCAGCATCACACGGGTTCTATCATTATCATACTCAACACCAAAGTGTACTTGGATTTCAACCTTATCAGTCACTATCAATCAGGTACCCCATTCCTTATTTACAATTCACCTTAAGACAATTTAAGCCTCAATAATTCATTATACCATCACTTTACTCAGCTCAACAATCCATAATGTCAATCGGATTATCCGACTCGGAATTCCAGGGGTTACCTAGTGCACCCACAATATCCAATTACCACCGAGTCGAAATCAAGATAGAGTCTAGTTCCACAAGGTCTAACAGTATAAGATCATACAGAATCCGATCGGGTGACTACACCTTATGGGTCATAATTCAACCAACTAATCACTCGGCTTCCAACCACAAGACTGAGTCTAACCTAAATCCTCAGGTACCTAATCACATCAATTTCTCACCTAGTTTTCTAATCTCTCAGGTATCCACCTCAATAATATCCGATCATACATGATCATGCCCAATCAATTGGGTTACCACACCTAGTGGTCCAACATCACCCAATCATTCACTTGGTTTCCACACACCAGAAACCGAGACACAACCCCAATTTAACATATACCTGATTTCACATTCATTCATTCATCACATATTCAGATTTCCAACCTAGAAATCTGCAACCAACCAATTACATCATATACCATATAGGATTCACGTGCCGAGGGTATAAAACATCCTTTAAAAATGGCACAACCAATCACAGAATTTAAATTCAACCCACTAGGGGATTCCTTCAATATTATTCACTTAATCAACTCAAATATGAGTTCTAATTCGTTCAACAAGCATGAGTCGGTCATGAACCATTAGCATGGCATACACAAGAGTCCTAGCCAATTAATCCGACCTCCACCTGTATAAGGGTCACAACATATATCAGTTTATTCCTTTCTAATCAACCCAGGCTTAGAACAACCTCTAAGCATTTCATAAACAATCGGGTCAGGGTAGCATCAAGTCTTCTATCCCCCAAATCAACATCACAACAGTAGTACCTTTCACTACTATCCCCAACAACAAAATACACAGGCACACAGCCATATAAATCATGATTAAATATGCATCAATTCTAACAGAATACCACAAGCAATAATGACAATCGGTCATATTGCACAAAACCGCCCACTAACAGTAGGCATACCTTGGCCATGGACCTTTTGGTCTGCTCTGATACCAAAATGAAACACCCTTACTTTAATAAATAAATAAAACCCAAAATAGGGAAAATTTTTCATAAAATAATACCAATGGAACCGGGTCCAATAGAAGAAGGCAAAGGAAGGCAAGGTAAACTAAAAGCCAACCAAGAAGGCATACAACGGAAGACAAACAGCGCTCAAACGAAGCCCATAAAACAGCGGCCACTCGCTCAAGCGAGATCCAATTCCGCTTGAGCGAGGCAGCCCAACTCGCTCGGGCGAAGCACACAACGCTTAAGCGAACCAACCCAAAAGCCTTCCAAAGCACACACACTCGCTAGAGCGAATGCCTTGTTCGCTGAGGCGAGTGACACACTCGGTAATTCCCATCACTCGGAATCCATAAACCTTCCTCACTCGGAATGTTTCCCAATCAAACACCACTCGGTGTACCTAACTCCAACACAATCGGGAATGTACTTCACACTCACCACTCGGCATATATTTACATCTCTCACCCGGAGAACACATAGACCTTCCTTCATTCAGAAGGGGTCTCCACAACCATACTCCACTCAGAATATTCCAGCCAGATTCACTCGGCATATGATATCTTATTCACTCGAGGAAAACCATTAAGTAAGTCCCACTCGGACTTGCTCAGATCTTAACCACTCAGGATATAGAATCTTATTCACTCGGATTATACCTGTATCACACACTTAGGATATATCCCAATCTCAACCATTACAACAACTCTTTCCTCAGGAGAGGTTCACTCGGATTTCCCACTTGGGGATATCCAAACCCTTTCCACTCGGGTTTACTCATATTTTTCACTCAGTAATATTTAGGCCCATGATCACTCGGGGAATTCTCCCATCAAAGCCTACACAGCATGGGTTCATCAAAGGGAATTTCTCTTAGAATCCATTTAAGTGTTCTTCACTCGGAAAAGAAGGCCAAACACCATAGCCTCACTCGGAATCATTAACTTAACATTATTCTATGCATTCAACACTCAGCCAATTCCAATACATGTTATCATTATTCATTCAACCACTCATCTCAGTCGATAGGAAGCATCAAATCAACATAAAACACTTATATGTATGTATATATATATTCATACACTCGGAATACTTATCATCTTAACATTATTCATCCACCAACAATTATTATCCGTTACAAGTACCTGGTAACAATGTAATCCATATATATATATATATACATGCACTCGGATTCCTATACATATATATATATATTCATGTTCATTACACAACATTGTTATATGAGCCGGCCAAGGCTTAACACTGCCTAAACACAATATAAATATACAACACATGCACTCAACAGTCGGAGTGCACATCACTCGGACTTGAGTCCTTCACATCACTTCCAGACCGACCTGCACATATTGAAAAATGGTGTAGGGGTGAGCTTTACATATTAAATGACAGATATTGGCTTGGATTATACTACAATCCTCAATTATGCAATTTACACAATTCAATCATCCATAACACACCCTGCCATTTAAATATGAATACTCACACATCATCATAATCCGATCGGAATTCATTCCAGCCAATCCACTCGGCTATATAAAACTCACATTATTTGCAATCGCGTATAATCACAACCATAGGCTCACATTGCACTCGGCAACAGCATCGATATATATATATATATATATATATATATATATATATATTCAATCACACATGGCCATATAATTCATATCGTTCATCACAGCATGTATCACACCCATAACATCATATTGCACTCAGCAAATACATTAGTATACATGCATCAATCCAATTAATTCATGTCCACATATTCAAACATTTCGTATTGAGCTCAATATCAATCATGAGTGTGCACACATCAATTCACCCGGATCCGGTTAATCATTAATTTTTATTGTTGCAACATAGGCTCCAAGCCTTTCACTCAGCTCCAAGCTGATTCGGCCGTTTTACAGGTACCAAACCGTTTGCCCTCACATGTAACACAGTCACTCCAAGCGACAACGGGAGTGTTACAGGAAGCCCCGAGTCCAACCCGGTAGGCTTGCCTTGAGTCCAACCCAAGGTCTTTAAGCGTCCAACGCTTAGTGCACTCGGCATTCAATGTATCAATCACATGCATCCAATGCAATATCACAACACATGCACACGGCAATCACATGCACTCAGCAATACATGCACTCGGCTTTCTCATTAACAGCCACAATATCTCATACTTCCACATGGAATTCGCACAACATTGCATGCACTCGGCAATTCACCCATAAGAACTCAGTAATCATAATATTCACATGCATTTTAAGCATTTTAACACCACATAGATTTATGCCCTGTCTCATACCTTAATGCACTCGGCTATCCACAATTTCATCATATGCATCTCATACATTTAACACAACCATAACATACATCATATATCTCATGGACGGAAATCATACATCACATCATATAGACCACCATGGCCACAAAATAATACAATATTCGGGCTACTACTCAAACAACATACAACACACATCAAACACAACACAGTGTGACAATTTCACCCGGAAACCCGTCCATAAACCATGTATTTGAGATGCAAAGCCCCCCTTACCTGGAATGAAGCTTCCAGGAGCTCCATGAGCTTGCAACACTCAACTTTGAAGAAGAAGAAGAAGAAGAAGAAGAAGAAGAAGAAGAAGAAGAAGAAGAAGAAGAAGAAGAAGAAGAAGAAGAAGAAGAAGAAGAAAAAGAAGAAGAAGAAGAAGAACAAGAAGAAGAACAAGAAGAAGAAGAAGAAGAAGAAGAAGAAGAAGAAGAAGAAGAAGAAACTAGAGAAAAGGAAGAAATGAGAGAGAAAGAAAGGTGAGGTGGGAGAAGAAGGGAAAGAGAGATGGAACCACTGTCTGCACAAGGGAACAGAGGATGAAAAAGATGAAGAGAGTCTTAATTAAGGTTTAATTAGAGTTTTTACGTAAGAAAGGTGAGGTGGGAGAAGAAGGGAAAGAGAGATGGAACCATTGTCTGCATAAGGGAACAGAGTTTTTACGTAAGAAATGAGAGAGAAAGAAAGGTGAGGTGGGAGAAGAAGGGAAAGAGAGATCGAACCACTGTCTGCACAAGGGAACAGAGGATGAAGAAGATGAAAAGAGTTTTAATTAAGGTTTAATTAGAGTTTTTACGTAAGAAAGGTGAGGTGGGAGAAGAAGGGAAAGAGAGATGGAGCCACTGTTTGCACAAGGGAACAGAGGATGAAGAAGATGAAGAGAGTTTTAATTAAGGTTTAATTAGAGTTTTTACATAAGCGGCCATCTAGACCCCAGTGTAATTAATTAATAATATTTTTGACATGTGTCATTGATGAGGTGACCCAAACTCATGCCACTTCATCAGATCAGGGCTTCTTCCTTAAACTTGTAAATCCTAAAATTTTATAAGGGTCAAAACCTTAGGTTTTCTTAAGGGGCGTTTTCCCAATCCCTAAATTTTAAGAGAGATAAAAAGGGGTTTTAGCCTTTATTTTTTTTTCAAAACTGATTGTATTTGAATGTTTTTTAAACTGAAAAATTAGTATAGTATTAAACATATTTATACAATTTTTATTTTTTTAGAAAATAAAAATTTTAAAAACTTATTAAGAACTATAAAATAAAAATAGGAAAAATAATTTCCCAACTAAACAAACCTTAAAAGATCCAGAAGTATCATTATCTGTGTCAGTAAATCTCTAAAGATTAAGAGTTGGTTTGGTGCAGTGTTGAGTTAAACTCAACGGAGGTGGGGTGAAGCAAAAGTTTCATCCAACAGTTAAACGGAGTTTTGACTGTATCGAACGGTGTGAAAAATTAATATTAACCTTTAAATTTTTTCATTTCCCCAACTCTATTTCCCGCAAACTAAACATCCCTAAATAATTGAAACTACACATAATATGTAAAACAAAATTTCACCTAAGTTGACCAAAATTAATTAATCAGATGGGTAATGTAATTTTTTTTTAAATTTGAATACGGATAATTGATAATTAAAATAAGTAAATAATAAATCCTTTGACGTGAAAAATCTTATTTCCACTCGATCAGACAAAATATCTAAAAAAAAACACGTCAACAAAAATGATCATTCAAAAACTATTTTATTTTATTTCATTGGGGATAATAATGAGAGCTTCGGTAGCAGTAGTTTCCTTTGCATGATCCGTGGCGGTGACTCTGACTCTCACGCGCATCTTCTTCTTCTTATTCCTCGGGGACCCACACGCTTTTCTCGCTGCCGGACAGCGATCGGAGATCGTAGTTTGATGGTGGCGCCGGAGAAGATTGGAAATTGAAAACGGTGCGCTTCGTGGTTTTGGCGTTAGAGGAAGAAAATGAATGGGATTGGGAATGGAGGATTGAGCAGCGTGGAGATGGAATACATAAGAAGACACCACAGGCACGCGCCTGGTCAGAATCAGTGTGCCTCTGCGCTTGTCAAGCATATAAGAGCACCAGTTCCTCAGGTCTTTTTTTTTGTTTTCTTTTACTTTTTAATTTTGTTATTTTTATCTCAGTGTTTTCTTATGTTTCGGTTATTCGCGTGTGTTCGTGTGTGTGTGTGAAGAATTTTTGTTTTTGCACGCATCATTGTGATCCGGTTAGATATTTGGAATGTGTGTCTATGTGTGTGTTTGCGGTTTTTGTTTTGGTTATTTTTTAATGGGATGTTGCTTTGAGTTCGATTTGGAAGGATTTGTGCAGTTTTATGGGATCATTTTTGAGTTTGTAGAGGCGAATGGTTGATTTGGTTGATTGCTTAGCTGATTTGATTGAATGGGTTTGAACTTGTTCTGTGTTGTTTCTGTTGGTGACCTGATTCTGAATTTTGTGTGATCTGATCCTGTTTTTTGGATTTCTGTAACAAATGCTCGTGTTAAGCTCCTTTAGGGGGGTGTTTTTGAGTTTTTGGTTTCTGATTTCGAAATATTATTTTGAAAACTACATTTCAAATCATAAAATTTGGTTATTGGTTTTCAATTTTGAGTTTTTAAACTATCATTTTGATTTTCAAAAAACTGAAAACTAAAAATTACCTTGAACTGGTACTTGTTTGGTTTAACTTGTTTTGTAATGAATTCCTTTTGAGGGGGAAGACATGATTGTTTTCTCTAAGAAAGGAAAAATCTTGCCCAAACATGCACGTAGTGGTTGTCAAATAATGAAAAAACAAGGTAGCGTGATTGTAGTGAAATTTTTATTCCAGATCTTATGCATCAGCCCGGTGAAGAGCAGTTATAATTTGGACTGAGTAATGTTCTTCGTAATCTATTTTAGCAACCAACAAGAAGTATCATTTGCCAAATAAAAAGCCTTGCAGAACAACTTATGTTTTCAATTTATAGGACAGATTTGTCATTGCAAATTATTATTATTTTTTGAGAGGGAGAGATGGGAGAATTTCGATGTTCTTTACATTCTGCATTGGAGGTTCAATAAGATTGGTTTGGTTGCTGCAGAAATGCATTACTATAGTTGAACTGTTACCTTTTGTAAGTGAAGGTTTAACCACAATAGCGACCAAGTAGAAGGTGAACCCAATTTTGTTCTATTTCCTCTTCTGCACTTGGAATGAAGAGTTTTGTGTGCTTCCCGATTATTTTTGTAATTTGTATAATGCAGCTAGAATGATTATACTCTTCTGACCATCTTTAAAAATTAAAATTGTTTATTTACCTCTGTAGATTTTGCTTTCTTTAGGTATGGTCCTTGGTAAGGAGGTTTGATCAACCACAGAAGTACAAGCCATTTGTAAGTAGATGTGTTGTAAGGGGAAATCTTGAGATTGGGAGTCTGAGAGAAGTTGATGTTAAATCAGGGCTTCCGGCCACAACGAGTACAGAAAGATTGGAGCTCCTAGATGACAATGAGCATATCCTCAGCATCAAGATTATTGGCGGTGATCATAGACTTAGGGTATGAATACATCCCTACTACAACAAATCAGTCTTTTTTAAAAAAATTATTTTGCGTAGTTTGAACTCATTCTTCTGAACTTGCATTTGTCATCCTTGAAGTGAGCACTCTTCTCCGCATCTCCATATTTTCAACCATGAGTGATAATTTAATTATATATATATATTTATGTGAGTGAGGTGGTTTCAGTTTTGCACCAATTGAAAGGAATGCATGCGATAAAAAATCTTTGATTTGTAACTGTGATGTTAGTGCTATCAGTGAGGCTTTTGTTAGTTGATCTGCTGTATATATTGTTTTTCCTTCATATATTTGACTGAACGTGATCAGTTACACAGTAAGATGCTGGTAATGTGTTAGTACGCACAGTGTTGGGTTATTTCTAATATCATTTATTACAGTTTTGCAAGATGCTGAGCACTTTCAGCTGTAACCAACATTGTAAGCATTGACTTTTTTGGGAGGATGAAGGGAATATTGTCTGCTAATAAGTGTTTTTCTTTGTGGAGGTTCACTTGGTTATTCAGATTCAAGTGACCTCTTTTTTAAGGTAGCTTTTTGTTGGGGTTTCCAAAATCATTACATCAGAGAAAAATCTAGCTTTATTTTCTTTTGTAATAATCATTTAATGTATATTGGGTATATTGGAATGCTATTTCTTAAGGAGTTGGGGATTGCATGATCTGATTTTAATTTATGTTTGAAGTCCTGCTCAACCTTTTAGATAACAGAAAGTTGCTGTTTTTGTGAAAGTTGGAGTTCTTCTGTCAGTTGGTAGGTAATAAAATTCCTGGACTTTTATGCTGGCTTGTATCTTGTATTTTCTACTTGGAAACAGCGTGTGCAGAGTGATCTGGAATTTTACTGTCGAGCAATTATATTCCTCCCCGAAGAAGTAGTCACTGAAAGCATTTGAAAATGAGTAATGTACTAATTTTGTTTGGTTGGCCTTATCAGACGTTGGGCTCAATGAACTGATTAAACTATCTTGTCCACAGAAGATAAGATTTTTAATCTAAGTAGTATCTTCTTATGTTACAGAACTACTCGTCTATCATGTCCCTGCATCCTGAAATAATTGATGGAAGGCCAGGTACACTGGTAATTGAATCTTTTGTAGTGGATATACCTGAAGGGAACACCAAAGATGAGACCTGCTACTTCGTTGAAGCTTTGATTAAGTGCAATCTTAAATCACTCGCAGATGTCTCAGAAGGGCTGGCTGTGCAGGATCGCACTGAACCAATTGATCGGATGTAGGAATGAAGTTGCCCAGAACTTGGCTGCCATGGATGAAGCTTCAGGGGCTTTCCTATCTCGGAGGCTTAGGAGACCGACTGGCAATTGTACTTGTGCCCGCTTCCATTAGTATAGAGGAGCATTGTAGCAGGGTTTTCCATTCCACGTGCTCTATTATTGATTTATCCTTGTTATATATGCCTGTTTCTGTCTATAGGAGTTAAAGAACAATGAGACAGGTGACTGAATCCAGTGCTGTAACAGGTGAAAAACCAGGCAATTCTTGGAGAGGCTCATGGATTTTGTGTTGATGGTTATGTTCTTTCTTTCTTTTTGTATATAGGTGGTGGTGAAACATGGTATGTAAAATTATTTTGATTGGTCAGCTGTAGTTTCTACTTGTTTGATGTAGTAAAAATTAAACATCTAGCGAAGATCACTTATTTCTTATAATATAGTAATACCTCAGTCTCAATAATATAATGGTATATTTTTTTTTTGTCTTTAATATAAGAATATAAGAATTCTATTAAATAAATAAAAAAAAAGTAAGATTTGTGAATCTTAATAAATATAAGAGAGGTAGAATTAAAATTGATCGAGAGATCTTTATAGATAACAGGTTAAATTTTTTGGGTTTTCATATTTTCCATTTTGGTATTATTGACATAAAATGACCTTTTTTTCGGGTCAATCACAAAAATGAAATTTAAGCGAGGTTTGATATCGTTTTGGTAGAAATTGTGAAACAAGATTGAAATTGGGCTTAGTAAATTTAGATGGTATCGACGTTTTATGTGTTGTACTTCAAAGAATTCTTTACAAAGTTAAGTTAAAAATCAAATTTATTTGTTTAACTTGATAATCTAATTTAAATAAATTGATTTAGATACTGACCATAATCTATTTAAGTGTCTATTTGGTATGTAGTTGAGGAAATGATGTTTAGAAAAATAATGATTGATAGTGATTCTTTACACCGTTTGAGATAATTAAAATTCTGTTTGATTGTATGATTAAAAAACCCATTCCCACAACCTCTGTTTGGGTTCAGCAAACGACCAAGCAAACAAGCTGTAAACTAATTAACAATTGTAAACCAAAAAAGAATAACAATTGGGATTAATTAGAGGTGCATAGACCTAATTAACCCGATGAGAAAATTGATGCTTTTTTTTCTTCAATATTTTGTTTTATTTTGTTACTTGCGAAACCTAAAAGCCTTGAAGGGATACATTATGTTTCAGTGTTTGTGTGTCATTTGTCTTCTAATCCCTTCTATAAAGAAAGCCCTATTTGTTATCTCTACCATCAACTGTGACAGAGAACTTGGTTACCCAGAGGACTACTCTTTTTGTTTCCCTCCCTATGATGAAGAGCTTCACTTCGTCAACCTTTATAGGGCTTTCTTAGCATTTCTTAGCATTGCTTAGCATTGCCACTGGTCCTATACGATCTAGGATGGGGAAAGGAGCAAAATACTTAGGAGCTAGCTTAGCATTGCTTCTAAATGCTACTGAAATTTGTCTCTGAGGATGAAGATTCACATAAACCCAATCACCTATTTGAAAACTCCGGTCAGATTTGTGTTTATCAGCTAATTGCTTCATCCTTTCCTGACCTCATCGCATGTGAAATTTTAGCAATTTAAGCATTTCCTTTCTCTTCTACAAACTTCTATCCACCTATTCAATTTTAGACTCACCAGGAAAATAGGGTAAGTAAGCTGGTGGTGGTTGGCCATTAATAACCTCACAAGGTGTAGCCTTTGGACCATTTGTGTTGTACCACCGTTCAGCAAGTGGTAACCATTTGGACCATTGATTAGGCTTGTTAGAACATATTCATTGAAGATAAGTTTCCACACATCGGTTGACAACCTTAGTTTGACCATTTGTGTGAGGATGGTAAGCTGTAGAAAGTTGAACCTGGACACCTTGATAGGCCATCTTACCAAAATTTACTAACAAAAATAGGATCCCTATCACATATTATTGTGCTAGGAAAGCCATGCAATTTAAAGACATTATCCAAGAAGGACTGAGCCACATCAGCCACAGTATAAGGATGAGATAAAAGCCATGAAGTGTGCTACTTTACTTAATCTGTCCACCACAACATAAATGACCTGTTTACCAAAAGAGATAGGTAAGCCCTCAATAAAATCCATATGATATGGGATTGGAAGAGGTTGAAGAAGGCCTGGATAAGCAGAAGTATTTGATTTGCACTGTTGACAAACAGTACATTATCGGATGAAGGATTTGGCATCCTTGGTGAGGCCTCTCCAATAGACTACTGCTTGTAGTTTTTTTAAGGTCACATTACTTCTAGAATGACCACTAATAGTAAAACCATGGAGCCATTACAAGATGTGTTTTCTCAATTCTGTATTTTTCCCAACCATTAACTTCCCTTTCTTTGAGTTCCTCTCTGATCCATTTATAATGTGGATGAGAAGTAGGATTTTCCTGCAGCTCAAAAATCAACTTCTGAATAGAGGAATCATGTTGCCAAGACAACTTAATCTTGCCCAGTAGGTCAAAATCAGGTTGATGAGTAGTAAGAGCTTGGCTAACCACTGAATCCTCACACTATAGCCTGGACAATGCATCAGCAACAACATTCTCCTTGCCTTTCCTGTATTCAACGACAAAATCAAACTCCAACAATGTAACAAGCCACTTTTGCTAGAAAGTGGTAGTTAGTCTTTGATCCAGAATGTACTAAGACTTTTGTGATCAGTTTTGATGGTAAACGTCCTTAGTAGCAAATAATGCCTCCACTTTTGCACTGTAAATACCACTACTAATAATTCCTTCTCATATGTAGAAAGTGACTATTGCTGATTCTTCCAAGTCCTACTAATAAATGTAATAGGGTGGTGATTCTGCATTAGCACAACTCCCAAACTAGTTCCAGAAGCATCTACCTCCACAATGAAAGTTTTGCAAAAATTTGGTAGTGCAAGGACTGGAACCTCATCAACTTCTCCTTGAGAGTTTGGAATGCTAATTTGACTTGAAGTGTCCAACTGAAATTGTCCTTCCTTAACATGTCAGTGAGAGGTTTAACGATAATGCCACAGCTTCTAACAAATCTTCTATAGTACCTTGTCAATCCAAGGAAGCCTCTTAGTTGTTTCAAATTCTGAGGTAATGGCCACTTGGCTTCAGTAGAGATCTTGGCAGGACCAGTAGAAACTCCCTGTTCAGATATGAAGTGTCCCAAATATTCCACCTTCTTAACCCCAAAATAACATTTGGACTTTTTAGCAAATAAAGACTATTTTCTCATAATGCTAAGGACTTGTTGAAGGTGCATCAAATGAGCTTGTAAGCTACTACTATTGATTAAAATGTCATAAAAGAATACAAGCAAGAATTTCCTTAGAAAGTCTTTGAAAACCTCATTCATTAACCCTTGAAAAGTTGCTGGAGCATTGGTAAGGCCAAATGGCATGACTAAATACTTAAAATGACCAACATGTGTTTTGAATACAGTTCTATGAACATCAGATGCATCCATTCTCACTTGGTTGTAACCTGATCTGAGGTCTATCTTGGAAAAGATCACTGAACCATGCAACTCATCCAGCAAGTCATCTACCAAAGGAATTGGAAACTAGTCCTTAATGGTGTTCTTCTTAAGTTCCCGGTAGTCCATACATAATCTCCAGGAACCATTTTTCTTGCCAACTAGGACCACAGGACTGACATAAGGACTAGAGTTATGCTATATTATTCTAGAATGGAGTGCTTCTCTGACCAACCTATCAATTTCATCTTTTTGTTATTTACCATACCTATATGGTCTTTTACTGACAGCATTTGCACCTTAGATCAAAGGAATTTTGTGATCATATCTGCCTCTAGTAAATGGCAAAGTAGAGTGTTCCCTACAAACATCCTTAAACTCAGCTAGAACAACATTGACATCTGAAGAAAATTGAGGTGTAGTAGCATGTGTAGTCAAGGAGTACAACAAGTCATCCTTTTCAGTGCAAAGTTGTAGCATGGTGAAGTGAACACCACTGTCCAAAGTTGTGTTAAGTTGTTGTTGCCTTAGTTTTGATATGGTTGGAAGTAGCACCTCACAGAACATGTTTTTTTGCCTTTCATGAAAAACTGCATTGACAGTTTATCAAAGTTCCAGGTAATATCACCTAATATGACTAACCATTCATAGAGTACTCAGCTGATTGTAGAAGACTTATCTATCAACAGGCCAACACCCTTCTTTGTAGAAGACTACCCATACTGGAAGGATAAAATAAAGATGTTCATAAAATCCACCTAATACAGTTTATGGGCAGTTATCATAAATGATGATTATGCAGCCCTAGTTGATGAAGATGGAAAGCTTAAATCTGAAGATGAATGGAGCTCTATGGAAATAAGGAAAATGGAGATAAATACCAAGGCCAGATTCTTGCTTACTTATGCTCTTAGCAAATCAAAGTGCAATAAGGTGTTTAGCTATAAATCAGCTAAAGAAGTATGGGACGCTCTTCAACGTAACTATGAAGGCACCTCCAATGTTAAAAGATCCAAGAAGATACTGTTGACCAAATAGTATGATACTTTGAAGATGGAAGAACAAGAGACTATAGATCAGATGTTTGGAAGATTTCAGACCCTACTAAACGAGCTCAAGGCTCTTAGAACTACATCTTCCATTGAAGACATTAATGTAAAGCTTCTTTGGAGTCTGCCAAAGAGGTTTGATGCCAAATGTTCAGCACTAGAAGAAGCAAAGGATCTGAGTACCTTCTCCTTGGATGAACTTCTTGGAGTTCTAGGAGTGCATGAATTGAAGCTGAAACAGAAGGAAGTCAGCAAACGTTCCTCCTCCAAAAGTATTGCCTTAAAGTTTGATTAATCAAGCTAGAAGTCAAAGGCCCTAAAAGCTGAAGATCCCACAAGCTCATAACTAAACTATAATGACTCAGGTGTTGATATATATGGGGAATTGGCTCTTGTGACTAAGAGATTTCACAAGCTGTTGAACAAGAAGTAGTTCAGACCTGAGAAATTTGAGAAGAAGGACCTCAAAGGTAAACATCAATTTAAGTTTAAAACTGACAAGTCTCTTTTAGAATGTTTTAACTGTAGGAAACTAGGACACATGAAAGCAAAATGTCCTCTCTTAAACAAAGACAAAAAGGACAGAAGAGAAAAGAGAAAATTTCCTAAGAAATAGAAAAGGTTGATCACATGGGATGATGAAGGATTATTCAACTTAGAAGAGTCTAATGAAGAGACAGAGTCTGCTTAAATCTGTCTCCTGGAAAATAAGGAACCATACTCTAAAGCAAGCTCAAGTGACTCAGAATCTGAGGATGTAGGTTACTCTGAATTAAAAAAAAATTATGACCTATTGTTCAATGATTTTTCAAAGCTTTTAAAAATTTTCAAAAAGTTGAAAGTAAAACATGTTGACATGCTCTCTGATTTTGAAAACCAGATTTCAAAATTAAAAGAAGCAAATTTTGATAAAAATATTCAGAAAGAAATGGAAGAGAATGAAAACATTGATAAGTCTTGAAATCACTTATTTATTAGTATTATTTCTAATTATATTTTAATAATTTAAGTGTCAATTTCATTATTATTTTATTTATTTATTAATTAATTAGCAATTTTAGTTATTTAGTTAAATAATAAAATATTTCATTATTTTTAAGTAAATTATTAATTATTTATTAAATTAAGATATTGAAAGAAAAAGGAAATTGTGATTTCAGGTGCTGTCACTGAGCCACCCAGCCTGGCGTAAGTAGGCCCAATATGCTGGCACCAAGCATGGACCACACGTTCCAACGCTGAGAACCAGTGTGCCAACTTCAGCAAGCCAACGTACCAACGCCCAAGTGCAACGTAGGTACGCTCACCATCTTCAGCTGCGTGTAACCACGCCCAATCACCAACGTGCCTACGCAATCCACCAGCGTACCCACGCCCATATCCAGCGTACCCACGCTTATCGACCAACGCCCTTACACCCAAGGTATGCCCATCATCAAACCCAACACCTGAAGCCCAGTGTGCCCACGCCTAAGTACAACGTGCCTATGCCCAGCTGCTGCTTCTAGTGAAACCCACCAACGTGTCTACGCCCAAGTCCAGCGTGCCTACGCCCAGTGACTGATCCACTTAGTTTCTATTTTATTTCCAGAATTGTAATTGTGTAATTTTATTAACTTAAGTTAGTTATTTATTTTGTATCTCTTAAATTAATTGTATTCTCTATAATTATTTAATTTAGGATTTTTAGTTAAGACTAGGAAGCTATATATAGCTTTATTATAAAGGATCTAATACACTACTAAAAAAATGCCTGTTAGCGACGGAAATAATTGGTCGCTAATCCATGCCAACGCCGTCGCTACAACTCTTAGCGACGGCATCTCAGACGGGACACACGCCGTCGCTAAAACCTTCGTCGAAAACACATCAGCGACCACTGACGCGCCGTCGCTAAAATATTGATGGCATAATGCCATCGCTAAAATGGTCTCTGCTTGACTGACTCAAGCCGTCGCTACTGTTGCCATACAGCGACCTTACAACGCCGTCGCTACTAACGGCCACACTGCGACCACCATATGTCGTCGCTATGGTTAGACACATAGCGACCGACGCGTCCGTCGCCAAGTGTGGCCTTCCAGCGACCATTTTACGCCGTGGCTATGGTTACTCATACAGCGACCAGGACAGCCGTCGCTATGGTTACTCATATAGCGACCAGGGAAGCCGTCGCTAATTCTTGTCTACCAGCGACCGTAAACTTTCGTCGCTGTGGGAAGCCATACAACGACTACTGCAGTCCGTCGCTGTTTCTGGCCAACCAGCGACCACTCTACGCCGTCGCTATGTTTACAATATAGCGACCATCTATTGCCGTCGCTAATTGGAATTTTTTATTTTTTAAAAATTTGGTTAAATATTTATATAGGTTTGTTAATTTAACTTTAAAAATATAGATTAATATTTTAGTACTTTGTATTGGCTGATAGAATTTTATAATTAAATTTGAATAATTTTTTTAAAATATTAAATTATTATTAAAAACAAAATAATGGATTAAATTTATTTATCAAACAGGTTGAATTATTAATGATAATTACAATAAGGCTTTTTTATTTGAATTTAATTACCAATAAATATTGACATAATAAATAAAGAATGACAAAATAAATACTGAATGGAATATAATATAAAAACTATAAATCAAATATACAATGTGTATAAATAATAAAAATACAATCATGGTAGTGAGGGATCCTTGGGGGGTGGTGGGGGCGCCTGGGAAGTGGGGGGAGGTAGCCTCGCCATCAACTGCATCAGTAGCTCCTGCTGCTGAGCAAGTTGCCGACGAGTCTCGGCGTGCTGCTCCTCGGCCCGCCGTCGGTCCGCCTCGGCCCGCTGTCGGTCCGCCTCGGCCCGGTCCTCCAACAGCTGCCTCTGACGTCGCTCCTCCTGTAGCTCTTCGTTCAGGTTTTGAATTACCTGAACGACCTCAGTCGGAAGACTAGAGGAAGAGGAAGGGGTCTTCCCCTTTTTCGCCAGCTGCGTGCCGACGCCACCCAATCCAAATACCCTCCCTTTCTTGTTCACACCGCCAACAGCCTCCATATAGATGGCGTTGTCGTCAGAACAAGATAGGGTGGGAGGAACCTCCCCTTCAGGAGTGGAAGCCACCAGGTCCGCCTCCTTCTCGGCCCTCCTGGCCTGATACGCCTCCTGTAAATTCAAAAACAATAATAGGATTAGTAAGCTGATTTGTAAATTATAAGCATGTGTCAGTTAAAAGTAAATACCGCTAGATCCATAGTCTTCTAGTTTACCCATGCACCGGCTTTGTTCTTCTTGGTCATTTGCATGACCTCAAACAAAGAAGGCTCCCGGTGCTCCCTCAGCTCCTATGGTGGACAAAAAACATTGAGATTATTATTTGTAAACATGTCAGACGAATCATAATAGAAATGTTTAACATAAATATACTTACAAATCTTTTCTTGTGCTCGAGGGTTGAAATGCTACCCCCAGTGTAAATTGAGGCTGCAGCATCGGCGGCTCTGTTGGCCCTGTTCCGAGCACTCTCCTGCTGGAACGGGACACCGCCCCACTTCTGGACCATGCCGTCCCAATGGTCCTCCGGGATCCAACGAGGGCGCTCACCCTTGTCCCTCACCTTCCAAAGGGTACTCTTGATGATTTTGGAGGTCTTTGTGGCAAAGACCTTCCTAATGTCATCAATCATACCCTCCGCCCACTGGTAATCACGCTGTAAAATGAAATGAGAAATCATAATTAATAAGAGGTCTATTTTACAAATCAAGTCACAACAAATAAGCTAGAAACTTACCGAGAAGGTGTCAAACCACCTATCTTGGACAACCTTCCCAGCATCTGTCCAAGATATATATGGACCATCCCACTGGGCCTTTAATACCTTAGTAATCGCTTTGGTAGTACGACTACTATCAACAAAGCTGTAATGACAACAATTATATCAGGAGAATAACAGTGGACAATCTAGGGAGACTCCCAAAATTTCGGCAGAGTCTCTCCTGTAAATGTAACATTTCCAAGTTTAAATAGTTACCCTGTTACAAACAGAAGAGTGCCCAGTACAATTCAATCTATACAAGTACTAATTAAAGTAACATCCAATAAACCAACAAGTCTTTCAACTAAAGTTTAATATAAAGTACCATACAAATAACATAAAAGTATTTGAGGTTTAGTCACTTACTCGTCTTCGGCCGGCACGGGTACCAACATGGGCAGAGGGGATGCCGGAGGTGGGGTGGCCTGATGGCCATGATCCTCTAAGCCACCAACTCCAGGAGTCTGCTCTGGGGTGGTCTGTTGTAGAAGTGGTGATGGAGTGGTCTGCTGTGGTGGTGGTGATGGAGTGCTCTGCTGTAGTGGTGATGGAGTGGTCCGCTGTGGTGGTGATGGAGTGGTCTCCTGTCCTGGGGTGGGAGTCCCCAGCCGGGATGTCGGGGTCCTGGACCCACCACCCCTACTGAAGGGTAGTCGACGTCCCGTCATCTGTGGATAAAATCATGAAAAGAAAGGTTAGTCTCAGGATATATATAAACCTATGTATATATGTTTAACAACTACATACTCTGTGCCTGTTTCAGTTTTAAATTCCCCCTCAGTTTCAGTGTCACCGTGGTTATCTGTTTGAACAAGTTCATCAGTATCCAAATCAGCCCTAGACAGTTTTGATCGAGAGACAAGGTCTTTGTCAATGTGTTCACCCCCCGTAGTGACGAGTGTCTCATCCATTATGACTGGATCAATGTTGAACAACAAATTGGCATCGTTGAGCTCGTGTGGTGCAAGCTGATAAGCGTCATCGACCTCCTCGGAGACATTGTCAGTGATCTGACTTTGGGCCTTGGCCTTGATTACTGCATACCCGTCCCGATGTCCTCCCGGGAAGTCGGTGTAATAAACCTGCTCAGCTTGTTGGGCAAAAATGAAGGGATCAAACCCTTTATATCTACCATTCTTCTTGACCTCAACTAAGCCGTAGTTGTTGTCAACCTTTGTTCCAACACTGATTGTATTGTCGAACCAATCACATTTGAATAGAACAATATCTCTTCTTAGTCGTCCAGAGAACGAAACTTCAACAATCTCCTCAGCACTCCATAAAAGTCTTCTTCCAACTGTCCGGCGGTGCCTTTAACACAAACCCCGTAGTTATGGGTGCGCATCCCTTCACTCCATTGAAGAATATTAAACTTGTAGCCATTTATGTAGTAAATAGGCCATTTTTTAACAGTTTTCACCGGCCCCCAAGAAAGGGTTTGGAGTAAAGAATCTTCAATATGGTTGTTTGGGTCTTGTATCTATGTACAACATAACAAGTAGGTCATCGTTAGATATCGGGAGTTATAAGCAAAGATAAAAAAACACTTGGTAAACGGGTCTTACGTGTTGCGCGAACCAACCAACGAACTTGGATGACACCTCACTATGAATTTGGTCATCAGTTAAATCATTTTGCTCAAGTTTTAGCATATCTGTGTATAAGCTATTCAAAGGAAACAAATTTAGATACTATAAAAGCTACGTTTAGAATGTAACATATAACTTCTATGACTTACTCAATAAAGGGTTCCACTTCTAGGCAATTTAGAAGAATGTACAAGTGAGCCACCTTTCGATCTTTCTCATCAATGTAACATTTTGTGAGCTTGCCCCCCGGGTGACCAAGATAGTTGAAAATCGATGTTTGTTCATCAAACCCTGTGCGGATGGCTACCCCAAGATTGTGGGGAATTCTACTCATTCTAGTTTCTATCTCCGCCAGAAAATAGAAAGAAGCAAAGGTTGTCATTTCTTCGACTAAGTATGCCTCACAAATTGATGCTTCAACGCAGGCTTTGTTCGACACTTTATCTTTTAAGGAGCGTAAGAATCTTCAACATCATTAACAAGATAGTGTTAAGTTAGAAAATACTATTATAAGAAGTGCTTGCAAGGAAATTAAAGAGTTCTGGCGTTCACCTTTCGAATGGATACATCCAACGATACTACACCGGGCCACCAACCAAGGCCTCGTACAGTAGATGGATAGGCAAATGCTCCATCGAGTCAAAAAAACTTGGTGGGAAAATCTGCTCCAACTTACAAATCAATACCGGGATAGTTTCTTCCATCTTCACAAGTTTCTCCACAGTCAACGAAGTAGCCGTCAACTCCTTAAAGAAGTGACTCAACTCCACCAACGGTTTCTAAATAGGCTTCGGTAAGGCATGAAATGCGTACGGGAGTAGTTGTTGCATAAACACATGGCAATCATGACTTTTCATGCCAAACACCCTGCCCTCCTTCACGTCGACACATCTACTCAAGTTAGAAGCGAATCCGTCAGGCAGGGTCAACCCATTCATCCAAATACACATAGCAATCTGTTGTGGTCTAGTTAAAACATATTTTGCATGGGGTTTTAACATTCTTCCACGTCCCGCATCCCTCAACTCCAACTCCTTCCTAGAACACCAAATCGGAAGGTCTAGACGACTCTTCTCGTTGTCCTTTGTTCTCCCTTTGATGTCCATAACAGTGTCAAAAATATTCATGAAAACATTACGTTCAGTGTGCATGACATCAATATTGTGTCTTAACAACAAGTTTTTCCAATATGGCAAATCCCACAACACACTCTGCTTCACCCAGTGGTGTTTCTTACCATAACCCGCAAACTCCTTAACACTCTTGTCCCAGATGTAAGGATACTCTTCGACCCTCTGCCAAACCCGTGCACCAGATAACCTACGGGGTGGAGGTTCATTAACAACCTTGTTCTTCTTAAAAGTGGTTTTGTTTCTCCTAAACGGGTGATCCAACGGTAGAAACTTTCTATGATAGTCAAAGAAACTTGTCTTGCCACTGGTATGTTCCATGCATACAGGGCAAGCAAGCTTCCCAGACGTGGACCATCCAGAAAGCATACCATAGGCCGGGAAGTCGTTAATAGTCCACATCAAAACAGCACGCATCATAAAGTTGTTCTTCAAAGACGCATCATATGTCATTACCCCGACATCCCATAATTGTGATAACTCTTCAACCAACGGTTGCAAAAACACGTCTATGTTCGCCTTTGAATTTTTGGGTCCTGGAACCAGTATAGATAGAAACATGACCTCCCTCTTCATACACATATCAGGAGGCAGATTGTATGAGGTCAGAATGACTGGCCAACAAGAGTAAGCTCTTCCGTATTGACCGAACGGGTTAAACCCATCAGTACATAAGCCAAGTCTTACATTGCGCGGCTCAGCAGAAAAGTCCGGATATAGCTCATCCAAACACTTCCAGGCTTTCCCGTCGGAAGGATGGTAAAGAAACCCCTCTTGTGTTCGGTTCAGAGCATGCCAACGCATGTGTTTTGCCGTGGACAATGAGGCATACAGGTGTTGAAGACGCGGTGTTATAGGTAAGTACCACATTTTCTTCCTGGCCGTCCGGGTTACCTTCCCTCTCCTTTTAACAGTCTTGTAGCGTTCCTCATTACAATGTAGACATTTTGTGACACTCTTGTCTGTAAACTCATTTCTGAACAGCATACATCCACCAACACAATACTCTATCTTCACACAACCCAACCCCAAGTTTGCCACTTGTTTCTTAGCATGGTACAGGTTTGCTGGCATTCTATGATTACTAGGCATGGTGGAACCCATCAGATTGACCATCCTATTAAAACAACCTCCAGAAAGATTATAATCTGCCTTTAGGCTTAAAGCAGCTAGGGAGGCGGATAACTCAGTGTGACTGTTGCACCCGTCCCACAATGGAGTCTGAGCCGCCGCTAACAAATCATAAAATCTCTTCACCTCCGGATTAGGATCCTCCTCTACATTGTCAGAGTCTCCATGACTTTCTTGGTCATTATGTTCCAGCAGACGCCCGGTGGAGGGTCCAACATGATCCATCACCATTTGTTCTATGTTGTTGTATGTATCCCTGTTTCCTCCAACCTCATAGTAAGACTGTTGCACACTTACGTCTGATGGTCTACGCGGTAATTGCTCACCATGGTTATACCAGCAGTGGTATATTTCCATGAACCCTTTCTCAGTTAGGTGGCACATGACATCATCCGCGTATTCAAAACTCATGCATTTGCACCTTGAGCACGGACAACGAATCTTCTGAGCCACTTCAAATCCAGGCGTGTTTGCCGTAGTGAACGGAATGAACTCCAATAGCCCCATCATAAACTCCTCAGTCACTCACCAATTGCGATCTAGTCGGTTGTACATCCATTGCCGATTTGCCGGTACCTCCATTTACAATATCTAACAAGCACGATTTCTGTTACTTTAAATTATTGTAATTTTATTTGACTAACGGTTGTGAATCACTCTCTATCTCTTTGATGTTGCAAATTGGTGGGGCCCTATCCCATTCGGGATCAATATGCAACCATCTGTAACCCGTCGATGTTGTATGTGGTCTATCTTGTGTCATTGATGTTCATTTAAAATTTCGACAGCATTTCGCATTGGTCCCCGAATACACAGAGATACGTACGGTATGAAACACCGCACGTAAACATACACCCTGGGGACAATACGAAATACCATAGCCGAAATTTCAAATGAACATTCATTCAACGTCTCAAGATAGACCACATACAACATTGATGGGTTACGACCTACAGGTTACACATTCATACCAAACTGTCCAACCGGGATAATTCAAGATCCAACACAACACGGTACATCGACCGGTTGTTTTAAAACTTGAATGGGAATCTAATGGGTACACACACGACTAAACCCTACATTATTAACGTTGAGTTTCATTTTTTAAGTTCCCTAAGAAAGGGAGCCTGCCGAAATTTTGGCAGAGTCTCCCCTGTAAACTACATATTTCCCAAAATTAGAAACGGTCCGTTACATACAGAAAACTTCCCAGTATTGATAATTATATATGCTACGCATTGTATGTGATATTGAGGTATTAAGTCCTAAATCATGTTATCAACACACAAAACCAATTCCTAATGAGCTCTGCTCTCCACTAACAAACAACATTACACATGCATAAAAAATCATGTTATCAGCACACAAAACCAATTCCTAATGAGCTCTGCTCTCCACTAACAAACAACATTACACATGCATAAAAAATCATGTTATCAGCACACAAAACCAATTCCTAATGAGCTCTGCTCTCCACTAACAAACAACATTACACATGCATAAAAATTCATGTTATCAGCACACAAAATCATTGCCTAATGAGCTCTGCTCTCCACTAACAAACAACAATTAACATGCATACACTTCAAAACATACAACACACATAGCCAGAAAGTTAGCGTTAGGGGATTACCGTCGAAAGAGAGATAGCGGTGGAGACGAAGCTGATGAGAGCCGAACACAGACCACGCGTAAAGTGTGTTAGTCTGCATGACAAAGTTGATTGTTAACAGTGTTAATCAAAGTTCCCAACATTCAACTGGTTTCCATAATGATGTTTCTAAAGATGTAATAGCTAATAATGTAATAACTTTTAGCTTTACAACTTACTAAAAAAAGAAAAACAGAAAAACTGAATCCTAACTATCTTTAGTTTTAACGTTAGTTTTAAAGTGTACCAATTTTACAAGAGCACATTTAACGTTAGTTTTGAAGTGTACCAATTTTAACGTTAGTTTCAAAGTGTACCAATTTGAAGTGTGCCAACCGATCCAAATATTGCTAATCTATTTACTCTATTCAACCACAAAATTATATATAATAATATTCCCTAATAACATGTAATTGAGTTGTTTTAAAGACAAACACATACAACGGTATACCAATAGTTATATCAGACAATGGAGTTGTAAAATTGGAACCATGAACATCCGCAGAAGACCTCGCAGGAGTACAATTTTCAATTACAAACCATGAAAAGGCCAGGTTATGTATGTCTTATTTGCAAGTTAACAAAATGAGTCACAAAGGTATGCTTTAAAACAATAATAAAAATGAGTGATGAGAGAGAGGTATGGTAAGGGCAATGGCAAGTGGTGCAACCGAGGAAGAGTCATCAGAACAGATTGGCACAATGAACATTGGGACAAGGCACAGATACTTTAGGAGGGGAGTCTTTATCGTTATTAGAAGGGGTCAATATCATTCTACTTCAATAATTTTCTAAACAGTTGCCACGAAGAACATTTGTGGTGGGAGTTCTAAAAAATAGGGCGAGCATGGGATGTGATCATACCAAGATGGAGGAAGGGGCGCAGACACATGTTTGGATTTCTTTGATTCTCATAGGTGTCAAACATTGGTGACTTAGAAAGGACCCTAAACACAATTTGGATTGATACGTATAAATTACATGTGTATCAATCGGTACATGGTGCAGAGGGAGATTTACGATGACAGGCTAACAACTAACGTAAGGAAATGAATCAGAGGTGGTGGGTACAAAAGGGTACAGTGGAGAAGAAAGAAAGATAAAGTTATGTTGATGTAGTGAAATCGACAAGCAGGAAAATTGTTAGTAGTCAGTCAAGGATGCAAGGGATGAGCAAAAGGGTGAGCCTTGGTTTGACTTGGAGTACAAATCTAAGGCTGAATAAAGTGAGTGGCTGAGGGGATGCTATGTTGGGACTTTACAAGACAAGAACCTGGTTTTCTCCATTCAAGAGATTATGACGTTTGAAGGGATCTGGTCAATTCATGCAATT
Organism: Clitoria ternatea; assembly: GCA_037962975.1. Taxonomy (NCBI): domain Eukaryota; kingdom Viridiplantae; phylum Streptophyta; class Magnoliopsida; order Fabales; family Fabaceae; genus Clitoria; species Clitoria ternatea. Next base: position 98,339,122 of record CM075672.1, read on the forward strand.
CCTATGGTAGGAGATCGTATATTGTTAAAGCCAATTGCGGAGGAGGATATAGCAGGATTGGTGGCAGAGTTGAAACCTTTCTTTGAAACTTGGTTCTGTCACATAAAGGAATGAAGTCCAAGTGATTTTGCTAATTCACGGTTTACATGGGTCAGATGCCAAGGGATTCCGCTGCAGGTATGGAATGAGAGATTTTTCTGATACATTGTGGGTACGTTTGGAGCGTTTATGCAAATAGATTATAAAAGTGAGCAAAGATTAAGACTTGACAACGCACGGATCCTTGTTCAAACACAAACACTGAACTTGATAAATGAAACAACAAGTGTGAAAATTAATGGGATAATTTTTCAAGTAAGATTGGTGGAGGAACCATTTGCAACTACTCTACCAATCTATGGTGGCTATGGACAAAATGGGGACAAGGAAGCAGGTCGAATCTAATCGGGGTGACTGTTTATCCAATTCAGATTTTTCACATAATATGCATGAGGATGAGGAATTAGATAACGTAATTCAAGGTGTAATTAAGGATTTGGTGGGCGATTATGAATGTGAGGGCAAAGACGGTACTGGGCAGAATTTGAATCATACTGTTGGCATGGAATTCAAAAATGTAGACGGATGAAATTTACGTGCAAAATCATGTCCACCGTTGCCTTCTGTTTATGTGGGCCTGAATTCTGTGGGTTGTGCAACAGTTAACCGATTGAATTATGGAAACAAAATTATGGGAAGAGGCACGAGGAGCACGTCAGGTTTGCATGGGCCCATGCACATGAGTAATATAATTACGCACGGGGGGTGGGCTCTATGAGGACATGTCAGCTTGCGATGCATGGGAGGGATGTCAGCATAAAACGGAGAGTAGAGTCGCCGGTAATGAGGTGACATCATCAGATAGGCTATTATGGGGGAAATGAGGTTAAATTTCGATGAAGGATTGGTGGAAGATCATGAATAACAACGCATGAAATAAGGTGAAAAGGGCATGGGGCCTCAAAATATGGAGGAGTCGGAGACAACAGTGAAAGGAATGTTAGTTAAATTTTTAGGTCCATAAATTCAAATGAATTATTATCCAAGTCCAATTCACAGTTGCTTGGAGAGTAGAGTCAGTCCGAATGGATCGTGTATGACGTGGGACAGATTTTTACATGTCTGAAAGCATGGTTGTCAAACTCTAGAGTCAACTCGTAGACTCTTACGAATCTACGTTTCTACCTAGGCAAAACGAGTTAAAACGCTAGAAACTGGGACCCTCTCTGACTCGGGTAGACTCTTACAGACTCAGGTAGACTCTTGCAAACTCTAGAGTTTTGAGCGAGTCTACCGAGTTTGAAAACCCTCCAACCTACCCCAACAATTTAGTACCCGAGTTGGTTTTGGTCCCTAATTCAACAACCCCTCTTTTAAAATCACCAGACAATAACCTGAAAGCCCCTTACTCAAACCCCATTGAGACACGTCTCCCCAAACCTACATCATCCTTTCAGTCACACATACCCTAACCTAATCCTTAGTGGGTCGTTCATCATATCAAATACAAAGTACTTCCTCTGTTGTCTAAACATGGATAATAAAATTAGGAACCAACAAAGACAACAGAATGAAATTAGGTCATGAGTAGGACTCTTTAATTTTAAATTGTTCTTACAATATTTTTACACAAATGAGGTTTATGGAATTTACATTTTGAAATCACACGCATTATATATGGTATGTGATATGTTTCCTGCCCCAAATTTTAGGTTCATGTTGTTAATAATGGTAATTCTGAAAAATGCACTCTAGTTCTCACTGGTTATGTTCATGTTGGAAACCTATCAGTCATTTAACTGGTAATTGGCAAGGTCATGGATTTCCTATAATAGTTATGTTGTTTTTTCAGTAGTCTTAACATTATTTCTGCCAGGTTCATGTTTCAGGTGCAGGAGATTTTCAATTGTTTAACATACAAGTTCTTAACAAATAACAAATAACAAGGGACTAATACAAGAAACCCAACACAGTTTCAATAACCAACACATACAGAGACAACAAAAATAGAGGGAACGATGTACGTTACCTGCAGCCACGAAGGAGGGAGCCGGTGGAGAACAGATGGTGGCTCTCAAACGACAGAGGGAAGGGAGCCTCAAATGCTCGAAGCTTCCAACGGAGAGGGTGAAGAGAGACGGTGGTTTCTTACTGGGGACCATGGTGGCTCAGAGATTTGGGGGACGGTGGTTCGGTGGTAAGGGGGACACGGTGGTTCAGACCTTCGGGCGAGGGTGGTTCGGTGGTAAGGGGGAGACGGTGGTTGGTGGTTCAAGAGAGAGAATGATGAAGGTAGAGAGACGACCTAGGGCTTCGGGTACAGAGACGAAGGAGTCTGAGGGAGACGAAGGAGTCTGAGGGAGGAAGAGATTGGGGAAAATGATTGGGGAAAATAGGTTGTCCCCAAAATAGATTTAACACTTAGCGACAGTACCAGCGGTCGCTATAAAGGTCACTGAATTAAACATATAGCGACGGACAATGACTTGTGTCGCTAATATAACAACACTAGCGACGAATACATCTGTCGCTCATTTTACAAATCCCTCCAAAATTTTGAAAGGCTTCAGGAACCTTAGCGACCGCAGAACTCCGTCGCTGAAGTATCCATACATAGCGATGGCGATTCCCTGCCGTCACTACCTTGTGTCTAGCGACGGCGATTCAGCGTCGCTGATTTCTTCGAAGACATAGCGACTGGAGCATAACCGTCGCTATCAGTTGGCGCCATATATAAGTTGGAGGGAAACCAAAAAAATGGAGGGAAATAACTTTAGCGACCGTACCAGGGACGGGGTTTGAGTTAGCGACGGTATTAGTAACGGTTCTTGGCCAAATTCAGCGACGGTATTGTGTTGGTCACTGATGTCGTCACTATTTTTGGTATTCTAGGTCCCTTTCCCTTAGCGGTCGCTAATACGGTCGCTATTTAGCGACAGGAATCGTTGGTTGCTAAATTGAGGTAGCTGTTTAGGGTTTTTTTAGTAGTGATAAGTAATATTTAGATTCTAATTTCACTTCTCAGATTTCTGTCACCTTTCTAGGTCTTCTCTCTCTAAATTCTCTCATCCCTAACCTCCATTCTTTGAATCATTTTCATTTTCCTCCATGAGTGCTTAATTCCCTAGGATTGGGATTGATTAAAGCTGCAATAAGCAAAGATTCAATTGATTAGAGTGGAGGATTCAACTGAAGCAAGTTCTAAACATTGGAATTGTTGGATCACATCTCTTGGATTGGGAAATCCAAGGCTCATTCAGAAGTAATCATTAGAGAGAAATCATGCTGAGAGCTTCAGATTACATTCCCTAACCTAGTTGCTTCATGCCTAAGGAATTAGGTGAATAGCTCGGGTTCTCCTTTAATTTCACAATTGGATTTAACATGAACTGATACCTAAGGAATTAGGATTATTTTGTGTTGAATTAGTGATAATTACCTAAGGAATTATGAGTTATTCATCTGTGAGATTGAACCATACTTTAATTGAATGCAAAACTGCTACCATTAGGATTTAAGTGAAGTTGTATGCTGAGTTTAATTCCAATCTGTGTGTTTAATATAGATTAATTGCTAACTTAATTCTACTTGTGACACTGCTATATGAAAATTCACAAAAACAATATGAAATTCAGAAAACTGCAAGACTTTATTGGCTTTATTGGAAGGTTCAGCTAAAGACTCCTTAAGATTGTGGTACTTAGCATAATCCCCGTGGGAACGATCAAATATACTACTTTTTAATAATTGGTGCGCTTGCCAGAAAATTCATCATATGATGAAAATGCATTAAAGATGCACTTGGAAGAGTTAATAAAACTCAAAAGAAAATATTGTTTTGAAAACAAATTTAGAAAACTCTAAAGTTTGCTACAACTCTTAGGGTAATGAAATCATTAAGTTAAAAAAGCAAGTAATCTCTCTTACTTCAGACCTGAGTAACTTTGTCAATGACATTGAAATATGAACAAACTTTTAGGAAAGTCTTATGGTGACCATAGCAAAGCAGGTCTGGGCTATGTTGAGAAAAATGATTTTAAGCAATCTTCATATCTCTCATTTGTTTCAAAGAAGAAAAAACATGTCAAATATAATTACTGCAAAAAGCATGGTCATGTAATAAATGATTATAGAAAAAGAAAAAGAAGAAATTAAAGAATTGCTAACAATGTAGGACCCAAGAAGATATGAGTACCAAAATCATTGATCATTCCAATTATAGATGTGCTCAAAGATAAGGACAAGGCATCTGCATTGGTATCTGGACAATAAATGCTCACATCGTGTGACAGGAAGAAGGTCTATGTTCCTAGACCTGGAGCAGTTTAAAGGTGGAATAGTCACCTTTGGAGGAAACCATACTGGCAGGATTATAGGGTCTGGTAGAGTTGGTAAAATTCCTTCACCTATCATTGGAAATGTATTTTTGGTTGATGGTTTGAGACATAACCTACTGAGCATTAGTCAATTTTGTGACAGTAGATACAAGGTCTCTTTTGATAAAGAAAAGTGTACTATCATCAACCATGATGGATCCACACTCTTCACTGTAAACAGACATCACAACCTGTACAAGTTTGACTTGAATGAACTGAATAATCAAAATGTAACATGTTTGTTTTCAAACTTTGAAGAAAGATGGATCTAGCATAAAAAGGTTAGGCAAGTGAGTTCAAAACATATTTCAAAACTTCATAGAAAAGGCCTTGTTAAAGGACTACCAAAAATTTCTTTTAACAACTCTCTACCTTATGAAACATACCAAAGAGGGAAACAACATAAAACCTTTTAGAACTATTACATTTAGATTTGTTTGGTCTATCTCAGGTGTAGAGTCTGGCAGGGAAGAAGTATGGACTTGTTATTGTTGACGATTACACAAGAATGACATAGGTATATTTCCTAACTCACAAGGATGAGTCTATGAAAGTATTTAAGATTTTCTGCAGGAAAAACGAGAAAAAGAAAGGATTATGTATTGGTACAATAAGAAGTGATCATGACAAAGAATTTGAAAATGAAATTTTTGAAACATTCTGCAATGAGTCTGGTATCACATACAACTTTTCTTCTCCAAGAACACCTCAACAGAATGGTGTTGTGGAAAGAAAAAAATAGGTCTCCGCAAGAAATGACCAGAACAATGTTTTATGAAAATAATCTTCCAAAATATTTCTGGGCAGAGGCTATGAGTACTTCTTTTTAAATTCAAAACAGAATCCTTATCAGACTAATACTGAATAAAGACTCCTTATGAATTGTGGAAAGGAAGGAGACCCAACATTTCATATTTTCATCCTTTTGGTTGTACTTGTTATGTTGTTAACACAAAGGATTATCTTGGAAAATTTGATTCTGAGTGTAACAATGGGATATTTATGGGATACTCAACCACATCAAATTCCTATAGAGTCTTTAATACAAGAACTTAGATCATTAAGGAATCAATGCATGTAAGATTTGATGATCTTCAAGAGACTAACAGGAGACTGATAAATCTAGACCTTGATGATGCAAGTGTACAACAGCAAGAAGCTGAACAAGATCAATAAGGATCAGACCCTACTCAACCTAAATATGGAGACAAAGAATCTAAAAAACATTAAACAATATTTGAACTAGAGAAGCTAAAAGACTAGAAGTTTAAGGCTTATCATCCTTCAACCATTATAATTGGAGATCAAGTAGCTGGAGTTAGGACCAGATCCAGACTTCTCAATCAATCCACCATTGCTTTGGTTTCAGAACTTGAACCAAAATCTGTTGTAGAAGCACTGAAGGATACTGATTGGATCATTGCCATACTGAATCAATTTGAGAGAAATAAGGTTTGGAGTCTTTTCCCAAGACCCAAAAACAAAAGGAACATTAGGATAAAATGGGTCTACAGAAACAAGCTTGATGAAGATGGAAAAGTGATAAAAAATAAAGCCAGACTTGTAGCACAAGGCTACAATCAGCAATAAGGTATATACTTTACTGAAACTTTTGCTCCTATAGCCAGACTTAAGGCTATAAGGATACTTCTTGCATTTATAACTTTTAAAGGAATTACATTATATCATATGGATGTTAAAAGTGCTTTTCTGAATGGGTTTATCAAAGAAGAAGTTTATGTAAAACAACCCCTTGGTTTTGAAAGCGTATCTTTTCCAAATAATGTTTTCAAGCTTAGTAAAGCACTATATGGTCTGAAATAAGCCCTTAGAATGACAGACACGGTACCTTTTTACTTTCAAAAGGCTTTACTAGAGGAAAAATAAATACAACTCTATTTAGAAAAATCTCTCATAAAAACTTTATAATTATGCATATTTATATGGATGATATTGTTTTTGGTGCTACTGATGTAAGTTTATGCAAAGAATTTTCTGAAATTATGCAAGTTGAATTTGAAGTGAGTATAATTCCTAGGCTTGTAGATCAAACTAAATAATGATGATATTTTTATCCATCAACAAAAGTACACCAAAGAGTTGCTTAAAAAGTTTAAAATGGCTGATGCTAAGCCTATGAGCACTCTTATGCATCCAAACTACATAATTAATAAAGATGAGTCTGGTACATTAGTGGATCAGACCTTATACAGAGGAATGATAGGTTCACTTTTGTATCTGACATCCAACAAACTAGATATAATGTTCAATGTTTGCATGTGTGCAAGGTATTATTCAGATACCAAGGAATCACATCTGTCTGCTGTGAAAAGGATTATGAGATGTCTTGTTGGAACCATTAACCTCGGGTTGTTCTACAAGAGAACAAACTCTTTCTCTCTATCTGGATATTGTGATGTAGATTTTGTATATGATAGAGTGGATAGAAAAAGCATAAGTGGTGGATGCCATACCCTAGGCAAAAGTTTGACATCGTAGGGAAGTAAAAAGAAAAATTCAATTGCACTTTCAACAAGTCTGGTTAAAAAGAAAAAGTTGCTTATACTCGAACCAGACCTCAAGTTACGTCATTATAACCAAACCCTAGGATTTGTTAATAACACATATCAATGTTTTCTTAATTAAATGAAGTCTACCTATGTGTGATCTAACCTACCTAATTAAGTATTTTAGAAACTACATAAAGTGCATAGGTTACAAAACAAATGGGGAATCCATATGATCAAAAGTCTGATCCATCAAAAGTCAATATCTAGGCTTTGACCAAAAAGTTTGATTCAAGCTCGCTCAGCCTTATGGTTCAACTAAATCAGACCTCAGAGTTTTGGAGATCATAGATTAAGAAAAAGAACATTTTCTAAAATCTAATTTGATGATGTGTTGGAAGTCAAACTTTTTATCAAGAAAATATGCTTATCATCAAAAAGGATAAGAGACAAATAAGCAGAGCAGCCAATACCATTTTTCAAAGAATTCAATGTAACAACTCTGCATAAGTCAAAAGCTGAACCAAGTCAGCATATGTCTTAGTTAGAATCATAAGGATTTCAACAGTTGTAACGCCCCGGCCGCTTTTCAGGAATGAATGACTCTCCCCACAGACCAACACGAGACCTTTCCAATGTGCTTTTGTCCTCACTCACACATTTCCTGAGAACTTCCCAGGAGGTCACCCATCCCAGAATTACTCCAAGTTAAGCACGCTTAACTTTGGAGTTCTTATGTGATTGGCCACCGAAAAGGCTAATGCATTTGTTGGTATAGGTAGTACGAATTCATTTCTTTAAGCTATCCTCGACTGTATAGTCCCATACCTATACAGTCTTTGGATCCCTCTCATTCTGGTATGTATTCAGTTCGTTCATGTGTCCCTCCCACTGGAAGCCTGCCAGGAGCCGCTCCTTGTCCGTGCCTATGCACCGGCGATCACTCCCCGCCCTCAACAGCGCCGGGATGTCACACGCCCACCAGTTTCCGCCTGGTTCGTCCCCGAACCATACCGTACTAGGAGAGGCTAGGCTCTGATACCACTGTAACGCCCCGGCCGCTTTTCAGGAATGAATGACTCTCCCCACAGACCAACACGAGACCTTTCCAATGTGCTTTTGTCCTCACTCACACATTTCCTGAGAACTTCCCAGGAGGTCACCCATCCCAGAATTACTCCAAGTTAAGCACGCTTAACTTTGGAGTTCTTATGTGATTGGCCACCGAAAAGGCTAATGCATTTGTTGGTATAGGTAGTACGAATTCATTTCTTTAAGCTATCCTCGACTGTATAGTCCCATACCTATACAGTCTTTGGATCCCTCTCATTCTGGTATGTATTCAGTTCGTTCATGTGTCCCTCCCACTGGAAGCCTGCCAGGAGCCGCTCCTTGTCCGTGCCTATGCACCGGCGATCACTCCCCGCCCTCAACAGCGCCGGGATGTCACAACAGTGATCTCTGCGTGACTTCTATAAGAAATAAAGCCCCAATTAGCTTTATTTTCTGAAGATACCAAGGAGCACCTCTTTCATTACAATAGTGAAAATCCTTCAAGTTAAAAGGGACTGAACATAGCTTTTATGTTGGAAATGAACCAGTATAAATTCCTAGTGTTCTTTCTTCTCTTAGCTCTAATCCCTTTTATTATCCTAAGTCTGATTACCTGTGTTTTTAATGGTTCTTTATTCTGTAAAAAGAGTCCAAGATTTATTCAACCCCCCTTCTAAGTCTGACTTTGAACCATCAATTAGTATCATGGCTCACTACTAAAAAAACTCTTGATAGCTACCTTTAATTACCGACTGACACATCCCCATCGCTAATTAGCAACCGAAATAGCGACCGTAACAGAAAAAAGGACCTTAAAAACAAAATTAGTTACCATATTAGCGACCAAGAGAACGTCGCTATATTTTGCAAAACCCCATCGCTAAATCCGTCGCTATGGTACTATCGTCGTTGACACGGTCGCTACATTTAACCTCCCTCTATTTTTTGTTTTCCCTCCAAGCATTTTTGTTTGCGTGCAAGTTAGCGACAGATGTATTTCATTAGTAATATCCTTCCGTTGCCACGATGTCACTATATGGACCTCACACAGGTTTCACTTTCCCTCCCAATTTTTATTGGCGCCTAAGTCTAGTGATGAAGGGTTTTGTTCTATCGCTATATATAGCGACGAGTTTATGAGAAGTCACTATCGTGGCCCAACTAGCGACGGTTGTAGTAGGCGTTGCTATGTTAATTTTGTTTTTAATGTAGTCACAGTGGTAGTGATGGTTTCGTTGTCGTCGCTAAATTTAATATGTTATTCGACCTAAACCCTTTCCCCCACCAGTTATTTGAGCCCTAAACCTTTCTCCTCTACCCCCTATGCTTGCTCTGATCCCTGTGCTTGCTCTGCTTCCTCTGCTCGCTCAGTCGGTTCCCTCAACTCCCTCTGTTGTGTTCTCCGTCGAGGACCTGATCGCTCTTCTCCCCTCTGTCGTGTTCTCCATCAAGGACCTCCTCTCTGGTTCTAACCTTTGTCGATCATCCCTCGGACCGTCGCCTCCTACCCACGTTCTCTGATTTCAGTGTTGTTTCAAGGTGCATTCATAAACCCTAAACTGAAATATATTAATTTGTATGTGGTGCATGTTCTTTGTAGGTGTGGTGCGTGTTCTTTGTGGCTATTTCAAGTTGCATTGATAATTTGTGTGTGGTGTTGTGTTCTCTGTGGTGCATGTTCTATGTGTTCTAATTTGTGTGTGGTGCATGTTCTCTGTGGCTGAATGACTACTGTAAATTATGCATTTCTGGTTCTGTCTTAGGACTATGGAATTTGCAAATTTCAGAGTTCAGACTAAGTAATATGTGAGACATATAATTAATGATAATCAAATTAGTTTTGTTGATGAAATTAATTAGGTAATGCTTTTATTGTGGAAACTCAATATTGGACACCCTTGATTAAAATTCTTCATATTGGATTTGCATTGGGATGTTTTAGTGAGAATATTTAGAATTAGAAGCAATGTTGATATAAGTTTTGATTTGGTGTATTCTACATTGGAAAATCCTGTTGAGGTTTTGGGCTTTTTGTTTTCCTAGTATATTATCCAAAATGACTGCTTTTATTTTTCCTATTAATCCAACTTTTGAGTTTATCAAGAAAGCCATCAACTTTTGTTTTAATTTTATAAACCCACTGATGATATATATAGGCTTAAGGCCTTTGCCTTTAAATATTTTAGAACATTTTAAATTTTTATTTTAATTTTTATGCTCTTGTTATAAAGTGTTAAAGAATGAAGTTGTGAAATAGTTGTCAAATTATTGCGAGCAATGTATATAAATATAAAATGGAATGTATTTTACAAAGATTGAATACTAAAGTTTAAAGTTATTAGTTTTAGGTCAAAGTCAAAGTAAAGTTAAAAATTGATTGTCATTTTTTAATTTTATCTGAAAATTTAATTTTATGATTTAGAGGATGATAATGATATTAATAGAGTTGGTAAAATGTTTCAATCAAACTTGGACCTACTAAATGAAGGATAATATTTAAGAGAAATTATATTAACACCATGTTTTATTTGTTAATTTCACCCATGTTTATGAGTTTTTGAACCAAATTAACATTTTATTTAAATTATACTGATCCATGTAATTCATGATGACTCTTACTATTGAAACCACTAAATTCTGGTTTCCAACCTCAGTCCGCGCTTTCATTCAAATGCCATAAACTCACCTTTGGTGGCTTCTATTTAGTACTCACTCATTGCAAAAGCCCATATCATATCCATGCAATACGTGCCTATTGAGAGTTTCAAAATTAGAAATGTTTCATGGCTAAATTCATTTTCTGGAAGTGGCATTGAAGTTACATTGGTTTTGAGATTTTTGTTTTGTTTTCTTTTTTGGAATTATTTTAACTCATTGCTGCATGGTCTTTTAGAAATTACTGAGATTTTGTTCTCAATAGAGAGAGTTTCAAATCATAAAGTTTCTATTGTCAAAAGATATTTTTCATCTACACCACAAGGTGGTTCTAAGATCACTGACTATTCAGAGAAAGTATTTTATGTTATTCAACATTGTGCATTGTCTTCTTTGTTCATTTTCCTTCAATTGTAGTTGGGGTATGAAATCAAAAAAGAATTTTGGAAGAAATGTTTGAGTTGGAATAAGATTTGGGAGTTTGAGTGTTTTATGCATTTTGATTTTCTCTCTTAATTATGCTCTGGAGGGTACTGTATTATTTCCTTTTCATTTGAGGGGAGAAAGAACTCTTTTCGTTTTTGATGCTGTAAGTATATCTATATGGTGGGTTAATTTACACATTTAATGTTCAAAAAATCTTGAAAATTGGTGAGAAAAAAAAGCTCAGTTAATACAATTTCCTACTATTTAAGCTTTAAATTTGCAACTTGAATTAAATCTGGATTTTTCTAACAAATAAAGCTCATCACAACCCACCAAAATCCATAAAAAGTTGAGCTAGTTAGGCATTTTTTAAAGTTCAAATTGAATATAAGCTTTTTAACCTTGGTAAAATGGGTCAATTTAGCCGTGTTATTAAATTTAAAGCTTAGACTTTAAAATTTGAGCCTAGAATTACTTATATATAGTCTTTTTAATTGTGCCTAATAAATCTCAATACCAACTAAGTTTGAAAAAAATAAAAATATGGTTTTCATTGTATAGTTACTAAAATTTAATTTTTGTCCTAATAAAAATGTTATTATGTTTTTTTATCATGAAGCATCATCAAACACACAAAAATATATATATCTAAAACCAAACTGAAATCCAAGAGCTCTTCTGGATCATTTTAAAGGTAATCAAATAATTAAAACTTGGTATCACAAAATATAACTACCATTGACTCTTATATAACCTGGTTGTGCTTGTATTTAAAAACTCCAAGGATTTGGAAATTTGCAACAGCCTGTAGTAAATGGTTTGTAATACTATAGTTGCCTCTTTGCAAATTGTGATTGATGATATTTTTTGTATAGCCTGAACTAGTAAGACTGATTCTATATAAGAAAATTACAACTTGGTTGTTGAGTAATTAGTGACAAATGCATCTATTTTATATTCTTGACTGCATTTAAAGTTGGTTCTAAAGCCGCGTAATGTGTAAAGCTTGATGATTACTAGGATGCTCGAAAGTCCAATTAACGAAAACATGCCTTACAATTGCTGAAAACTATTCCTCAAAAGAAGCAAAATGGATAATTAAAAATGGATTATTAATGACTTAACTGAAAACTTCTGCACTGGCCTATTCTATTTTATGTACTACTACTGACTGATTTCATCCGGTATCTAATCAACATTTGGAATAAGGTCATAAGAATCCAATTACATTGATGCTATCTTAGTGAATTTATAAAGATCTGAAGGCAAATTGTGTTGGAATAGTGTATCTATTATAGGGTTTAGTGTATCATAAAATTGTATATTATAGGGTTGGAATAGTGTATCTATTATAGGGTTTAGTGTATCTGTAATAGTCAATTAGAAGTTTAGTGTATCCTTCCAAACACTAACTACTGAACATTTAAAATTGGCTTTAAGAACTTATAATTTTTAACGATTTCTAGGTCTACTTATTTTAAATGTTGAAAAATTTGCATTGAGAAGTCAATTAGAAGTTTTATAATTGCAATTCCATGCCTAAAACCAGGTCTGCCCCTCCTAACTCATACAAATAAAAATCTTGCTACACTTGCAAATCCTGCTAGTAGACCTTTACAGCCTTGCAGTTTCCCTGGCTATTCACCTTATCACCAACCTCCACCCGAAATTTAGGAGTTTGACTAATAAGGAGGTCAAGATTACTCCATTTAACTACTCCATTTGCCATGGGTTCTTGGAAACGAATTACTCTTGTAGGCTCCCCATTTACCTCCTCCCATACTCCCTACACCCCTCATTCTACTTTAACCTCTTCTGTGAGACCGTTCATGAAAATGCCCTGCAAATGTTCTTGCTTTGTAATTCTTAAAGGTCCTGAATTTTCAATTCTGTCCTGAACCACCTGCAACACAAGAACAACTTGAATTTTGATTCCTCTACTACTACCTTAGTTGCATTTAAGTCATGTATCACTCTATCCTTCTTCTCACCAACTTCAGCCTCACTATCCTTCTTCTCACCAACTTTAGCCTCACTATCCTTCTTCTCACCAACTTCAGCCTCACTAGCTCTTCTAATCTACAGGAGATATTGAAATGTTATTTTGATAATGCAAAACCTCATTGAATAATAGGCCAAGTTCTGAATTGGGAAGTAAAACTTTGTAGTATGAATTTATTTATTAGGTTATAAATTATGCACTTATGGTTCTATCTTAGGAATATTATTAGGCAATTATTATTGTATTAGTTTCATATTAATCAGTTAGGGAAGAACATGACCGTTTAATGATAAACCCTATACTGTGAAGATTCTTGATAATTAAAAGATGGAAAATCTTGATGTGCGTATAGTGCTGCTGTTACTATACTGTGAAGAATCTTATAGTTAATTATATAAATTCTAAGAACATTAAGTTGATTATGGAATTTTCAAATTTCAGAGTTTAGACGAAGTAAAACTAATGAATTCGTGACACATAAATTAATAAGCATTGAGTTTATGCAATATTTAAGTTAACACAATCTTATTCATCATCTTTCTTCCTAGAGACAGAGCTTCAACAATTATAGGTTTCGAAGCTATTTACGAGTTGCATTAAAAAAATCACTTGCATAATTTATATTGATTATTGAGTGTATGCTTGTTTAAGTTTTCTTTTTAGAAATTTTTGCATATGGTGGAAATTAACAGTTTTTGGTTCAGCCAGAGTTCTTCATTTCCCTATATCTAGTTCTTTATTACTCTTGCTTGGCAACAAATTGCCTTTTTGTTGGTTTTGCCAAATAGTATTGGCTTTTGTTATAGTAATAGTTAATTTTGAAAATAATATTTATAAGTCATCATAAGAAGATAACTCAAGTGTTAAAAATTATATTGATATTTTAATGATTATGTTAAAATGTTTTAATCAGTTTACTCATGCATCATATATATATATATATATATATATATATATATATATATATATATATATATATATTTATCAATAGATCATTCAATTTCAATTTTTTCACACAACATTCAAATTTACATTTTTTTAAATTGAACTAAAATACATTTTACATATTCACCAAATCATAAATGGTTAAGTAAAAAAATAAACTTACATAGTAATTACATAAAAATAATATTTAGATAACTTTTTAATGATTATAAATGTATAAAACTATTGTCTTTCTTTCTATATGCAATCATTTTGGTTTATATGTTTTACTTACAAATGAACAATCTTTTTTACATAAACTTCACTGCTAACCTATCTAACCTATCAACAATCTTTTTTACACGAGTTTTTCAAACTAGTGATTTTTCAATAGAAAACTGCAAGACTTAAAAATCATGTATAAGATCAAAGAAGTAATTCTGTTATTTTATGTAATCATGCATCATTTATTGTGGGATAAAGTATTATAAATAAGGACAAAGACATCAAAGTATCAAACTTACACATGGCAGTCACAAGAACAAGGGAAGAGAAGAATATTATTTTTTTATAAAAGAATTAAAACGAGAACTATATCAAGTAAACATAAACTTCCCTGTAACTTTATCAAGTATACAACTTCAATAACTTGTACCGAAATTAAAGTCATCATCTTAAAGAATTATATTTGATATAAAATCCAAAGACACCTTATAAGTAATGAAGCTTATATGAAACGAGACACTAGACATGCATATACAAAGCTCACGACAACATGTGTCATGATTTAGAAAAAAACTTTGGGTAACACATGCTAATTTGAGCATTTTATTGGAATCTGTTGAGTTCTCTTTTTTGTTCTCTATTATGCTTTTTATTTGCATTTTGCTCTTCAGTGCAGTTATTTCTAGTGTTGTCGCGCCATCCTCTAGGTTCTCTGATTCTCTGCCCTCATTGCAACAGGTTAGTAAGTTATTTTAATTTTTAGTGAGTCCATTTACTGTTATTGATGTTTCATGTTTGGTTATTATGTTTTTGTTTCTGTGATGTTTAGCTATGCCAATATTTTGTCAACTTTATTTTATTCTTACAAATAAATTTTTATTTAAATACTTGGAAATGCATGTGTTATTTTTGCTTGGTTTAGTATGACATGAAAAAACCTGCATGTTTTATACTATTAAGAATTTATGCACGTGTATTGTTGTTTGTTAATGGAGAACAGAGCTCATTAGGCATTGGTTTTGTAAGCTAATAACATGTGTTTTATGTATGCATGTGTATTATTGTTTGTTAGTGGAAAGCAGAGCTCACTAAGTTGTGGTGTTGTTTGCCTTAATTTCATTTACAATGCATGGCGTATATATTGAATTGTAATGAAAAATCTTGTGCGTAACAGGGCATTGTAAAAAAATTAGAAATGTCTAGTTTACAGGGGAGACTCTGCCGAAATTTCGGTAGGCTCCCTGTTTTAGGGTACACAAAAAGTATATTAAAGTTTTACAATGTAGGGTTTAGTCGTGTCTGTACCCACTAGGTTCCCGTTCAAGATTCAAGATAAGCGGCCAACATACTGTGTTGTGTTGGTTCTTGAATTGTGCCGGTTGGACAACTTGGGATGAATATGTAACCAGTAGGGCGTAACCCATCGATGTTGTTTATGGTCTATCTTGTGTTGTTGATGTTCATTTGAAATTTCGATTATTGTGTTTCCTATTGTCTCTGGGTGCATGTTTGCGTGCGGTGTTTCATACCGCACGTATCTCTGTGTACTTAGGGATCAATGCAAAATGCTGCCAAAATTCCAAATGATCATCAACAATACAAGATAGACCACAAACAACATTGATGAGTTACGGATGGTTACATATTCATCTCGAACGAGATAGGACCCCACCTACTTATAACATCCAAGAGATAGAGAGTGAACCATGAACGTTAGTCTTCTAAATATTTAAATTAAAGTAACTAGAACTCTACTTGTTAGATATCGTGACTGGAGGTTCCGACAAATCGGCGATGGATGTACAACTAGCTAGATCGCAGTCGGCGAGTGACTGAGGAGTTTATGATGGACTTGATGAAGTTTATTTCATTCACTACAGCGAACATGCTTGGTCTTGAAGTGACTTAAAAGATTTGTTGTCTGTGCGCAAAGTGAAAATGCATGAGTTTTGAATGCACGGATGATGTCATGTGCCACCTAAGTGAGAAGGGGTTCATGGAAAGATACTACTACTGGTACAACCATGGTGAGCAGTTACCGCCCAGGCCATCGGTTGTAACCGTGCAATAGTCTTACTACGAGGTCGGAGGAAACAAGGATACATACAACATGAAGCAGATGGTGATGGATCATGTTGGACCCTCCACCGGGTGTATGCTAGAACATAATGACCAAGTTGGGAATGAGGATGACAATGTAGAGGAGGATCCTAATCCGGAGGTGAAGAGATTTTATGATTTGTTGGTGGCGACTCAGACTCCATTGTGGGACGAGTGCGAGAGTCACACTGAATTATGCGTCTCCTTAGCTGTTTTAAGCCTAAAGGCAGATTATAATCTTTTAGGAGGTTGTTTTAATAGAATGGTCGATCAGATGGGTTCCACCATGCCTAGTCATCATTGAATGCCATCAAACCTGTACCATGCTAGGAAAAGAGTGGCAAACCTAGGGTTGGGTTATGTGAAGATAAAGTGTTATGCTGGGGGGTGTATATTGTTCCGAAATGAGTTTGCAGACAAGAGTGTCACAAAATGTGTACACTGTAATAAGGACCGCTACAAAACCGTTAAAAGGAGATAGAAAGTAACTAGGACGGCCAGGAAGAAAATATGGTACTTTCCCATAACACTACATCTTCAACGTTTGTACGCCTCATTGTCCATAACAAAACACATGTGTTGGCATGCTATGAACCGAACATAGAAGGGTCTTTTATGCCATCCATCCAACGGGAAAGCATGGAAATGTTTGGATGAGCTATATCCGAACTTTTTAGATGAGCTGCGTAATGTACAACTTGGCTTATGTATTGATGTGTTCAACCTATTTGGTCAATACCGAAGAACGTACACTTATTGGCCAGTCATACTGGCCCCATATAATCTACCTCCTGATATGTGTATGAAGAGGGAGGTCATGTTTCTAACTGCACTAGTTACAGGACCCAAAAGTCCAAAGGCAAAAATGGACATGTTTTTGCAACCGTTGGTTGAGGAGTTTTCACAATTGTAGGATGTCGGGGTGATGACCTACGATGCATCCTTAAAGAACAATTTCATGATGCAGGCTATTTTGATGTGGACTATTAATGACTTTCTTATATATGATATGCTTTCTAGATGGTCAACGTCTGGGAAGCTTGCCTGGCTTGTATGTATGGAACATACCGGGGGGGGGGGATCACTCCCTGCTAGTGGCAAGACAAGTTTTTTTTTACCGTCATAGAAAGTTTCTACCGTTGGATCACCCATTCAGGAGAAACAAAACCTCTTTTAAGAAGAACAAGGTTGTTAATGAACCTTCACCCCATAGGTTATCTGGTACATGGGTTTGGCAAAAAGTCCAAGAGTATCTGTAATCTGGGATTAGAATGTTAAGGAATTTATGGGTTATGGGAAGGAACACCACTGGGTTAAGCGAAGTATCTTATAGGATTTTCCATATTGGAAAGGCTTGTTGTTAAGACATGATAAGTGTACATTGTGTGTTGTTCTTGGTTATTTTTAGGTCTAGTTTTTAGGTTTTTGCATATTATGTCTGCTCGATTCCCTTGATTTTTATTCCTTTCCACACATACTGCTTGGTTGTTCATATTTTTGCAGGATTAATGATGTTCTAGGTCTATTAATGGTAAAGTGGATGAAAGAAAAAACCTTTGAGACCCTTAGGAGTGTATTTTGGCAAGGCTGGAGGAAACCACTGCTAGTGGTGGCCAACCACTGGCCGTGGTTAGCACTGATAAGAACCCACCACTGGCCGTGGTTATCTACCACTAGCCGTGGTTGGCTCTGTTTAACGGTAAAACATCATCAGCATCACCACCACTGGCCGGGGTTGCCACCACTGCCAATGGTTGGCACTATGGAGCAAAGCAGCACAAGTCAGAACCCACTACTGACCGTGGTTATCCTCCACTGGCCATGGTTGGTTCTGTGTATTTTAGAAAATTTGAATTTATGGAACAGAACCTGAACCACTAGCCGTGGTTATCCACCACTGGTCATGGTTGTCCCTTAGGAGGCCCAAATCTTTCAATTGTTTAGGGTTTTTAATGGGCACTCTAGGGGATTTGAAGGAAATGTCTGGAGAGACAGATTTTGACACACTTTTGGGGAGATTTTGAAGAACTCTTTAGGAAGATTTCATTGGGAATCAAGAGTCAATTTTATTAAGGGTAATCAAATTTGCAGATTTGGGAGGAAGAATTAGCAATCCTAGTGAGAACTAAGTTGTAATTTCTGAATCCCTAGTTTACGCTTTTGATATCTTTTATGTTTGACATTGATTTTGTGATGTGTGACATGACGACAACAATCCTTATGGCACACTAAACTCTTTGCTTGAGGCTAATGATGTAGTATGCCTATGTGTTATAATTAATTGTTCTTCACATTCCAATTGATATGATTTTAATCTCTATTCAATTTATGTATGCCTAATGCTTCTGCAAGACTTAGAGATAAGCGTAGATGATCACAAATCATATGGGTAATCGAGAGATTGGCATGTAATTTGAAAATACCTAAATTGAACCTATAATTTTGATTTACGACGGTAAGCGAAATTATTTGAGGGATTAATCAGATTTCCATAGAATGTAAAAGGCCTAATTAACAAATTGAATGTGGTTCTTTAGGAATTAGGCACGTTAATAGGCTTTCGAGAGGAAGGTATTAATTAACTTAGGGGAATCTACCTTAGGAATGAAATTGTATAATTGGATAGGCGAGTAACCTTTAATTTTAATACTGGCATATGAACCCTTATTACCCCAAGATTTACCTTTGATTCAATTTCCAAACTTGCTCCAATTTTCTTTTACAAAAGGCATTGAATTTTCTGTTCTCTGATTTACTGTTCACAATAGTTTTAGGTAATTCGTTTTAATCAAATTCCATTAGATAATTGAATCACCGTTATAACTAGTACTTGGGCACAATCTCTATGGGAACGATATTTTTTTATTACTTTGATACCCCGTGCGCTTGCGGTTGGCTATCAAGACACAACATTTATGTGATGCATATCGAACGAAATGTTTTCATGAATATTTTTGACACTGTGATGGACATCAAAGGGAGAACAAAGGACAATGAGAAAAATCGACTAGACCTTCCAATTTGGTATTCTAGGAAGGAGTTGGAATTGAGGGAAGTGGAACATGGAAAAATGTTTAAACCGCATGCGAAATATGTTTTAACTAGACCTCAACAAATTGTTGTATGTGTGTGGATGAATGGGTTGACCCTTTACTCCAAGCTCTTCTTGGGGGCCGGTGAAAACTGTTAAAAAATAGCCTATTTACTACGTAAACGGCTACAAGTTTAACATTTTCCAATAGAGTGAAAGGATACGCACCTATAACTACGGGGTTTGTATTAAAGGCACAAACGGATAGTTAGAGGAAAACGTCTATGGACTCTTGACAGAGATTGTTGAAGTTTCTTTCTTCGGATGATTAAGAAGAGATATTGTTCTATTCAAGTGTGATTAGTACGACAACACAATTGGTGTAGGAACAAAGGTTGACAACAACTACGGTTTAGATGAAGTGAAGAAAAGCGGTAGATATAAAGGGTTTGATCCCTTCATTTTTGCCCAACAAGCCGAGCAAGTTTATTACATGGACTTCCCTGGAGGGCACTGGGATTGGTATATAGTAATCAAAGCCAAGGCCCGAAGTCAGATCACTGATAATGTCTCTGATGAGGTTGAGGATGCTTATCAGCTTGCTTCGAATGAGCTCAATGACAGTCATTTGCTGTGCAACATTGATCCAGTGATAATGGATGAGACACTTGCCACTACAGGGGGTGAACACATTGACAAAGATGTTGTCTCCTAATCAAAACAGTCTAGGGCCAATTTGGAGACTGAGGAACCTATTGAAATAGATAGCCATAGTGACACTAAAACTGAGAGAGAATTTTAAACTGAAACAGACAAAGAGTATGTAGTTATTAAATATATATACATATATATATATATACATATATACATATCTTTATAGTCTGAGACTAACATTTGTTTTCATGGTTTTATCTACAGATGACAAGACGTCGACTATCCTTCAGCCAAGGTGGTGGTTCGAGCACTCCAGGATCCTATCTGGGCACACCACAGTAGACCACCACCCCACAACTGGGCATCATACAGTAGTAGACCATTATCCCATAGTAGACCATCACTCCTTCATCACCATAGACCACCCTACAACAGACCATCCCACAACAGACTTCGTTACCTGGAGGTTTAGATGACCCTGGCCTTGGGCGACCCCATCTCTGATATCCCCTACCTACTCTAGTCTCACTGCTAGCCGGAGACGAGTAAGTATACTAAATAATTTGTTTTAAGTTTCTTAGTTAGTAGCTTGTTAGTTGCTTTGTATATAAAATTCACATAGTACCGAAATTGGTTTGTTGTATGTTAGTTATTTAGTACTTGTATACCTTGAACTATAATGGGAACTCTTCTATTTATAACAGGGCAACGGTTCAAATTTGGAAATGTTACATTTACAGGGAAGACCCTACCAAAATTTTGGTAGCCTCCCTATGTGTAAGTTGTTTTATTTGTTTCTAACTGTTGTTTATTACAGTTTTGTTGATAGTATTCATACTACCAAAGCAATTACTAAGGTTCTGAAGGCCTAATAGGATGGTCCATATATCTCTTAGGCAGAGGCTGGGAAGGCTGTTTAGGATAGGTCGTTTGACACCTTCTCGATAAGTTAACCCTTGCCTTTGTTATGAATTTATGGCTAATTCATACACCTATTTTTAATTTTAAAATCTCATTTCATATAATAGTGTGATTATCAGTGGACAAAGGGTATGATTGATGAGATTAGAAGGGTCTTTGCCACAAAGGCCTCCAAAATCATCAAGAGTACCCTTTGGAAGGTGAAGGACATGGGCGAATGCCCTCGTTGGATCCCCGATGACTACTGGGACGGGATGGCCAAAAGAGGGGGGGTGTCTTGTTCCAGCAGGTGAGTGCTCGAAACAAGGCAAACAGAGCGGCTGATGCTGCAGCCTCTATCTACATTGGGGGTAACATTTCAGTCCTTAAGCATAAAAGGAGATTTGTAAGTATATTTTGTTAAACATTTTTTATGAATCATTTAATATGTTTTCTATTAAAAATCTGGATATATTATGAAAAACAGGAGCAGAAGGAGCACCGCAAGCCATCATTGTTTGAGGTCATGCAAATGACCAAGAAAAACAAAGTTGGTGCTTGGGTTAACCAAAAATCGACAGACATAGCAGTAATTTAATTTAACTTACACATGCTTAAACTTATGAATTATATTACTGAATTTTATCGTTATTTTACATTTACAGGAGGCGTATCTTGCCATGAGGGTCGAGAAGGAGGCGGAGTTGGTGGCCTCCACATCTGAGGGAGAGGTACCTCCCCCTTTCTTATTCCGATAATAACGCCATCTATATGAAGGCTGTTGGCGGCATAAAGAAGAAAGGGAGGGTGTTTGGATTGGGCAGCATGGGCACACAGTTGGCCAAAAAGTGGAAGACCTCTTTCGCTTCTTATTCCTCTTCTGGCCTTCTGGCAGATGTTGTTCAAGTTATTGAGAACCTAAATAATGAGCTACATGAGGAGCGACGCCGCAGGTAGCTTTTAGATGAGTGGGCCGAGGATGACCGACGCCAGAGCCCGCTATTGCAAGAGCAAGCTGTGGAGGATTGATAAGTGATAAATAAGCATTGATTTCATGGCTCATTTGAACTAAAAATTCTTAAGATTTAAAGCAAATTGATGAATGATAGAAGGAATCGAGCATGAATTCTTCAAGTAGTGATGGATATGTTATAAAAGAAAAATTACCTCAAAACTCTTGAAAAGTTGTAGGAAATTCAAGAAGGAACCAAGGCCAAGCTTGAGCAAAGAAAACTTAAAAGAAAATGAGGTCAGCCAATACCATACTTGCTTGGGCGTGATAAAGGGAGCCTTAAGCATGGAACCATGAAGAACTTGAGAAGTATCAGGGCCTCCCATGCTTGAGCATGAAATGGAGCGTGGCACAAAGTGAAGCTCACGCTTAAGCGTGATAGTATACGAGTGTGAGTTAATGAAGCTTGAGCTTGAGTCTTGCGCTCAAGCGTGCGCAACTCAGAGAGCAACAGTAACCTCCCATGCGTAAGCGTACATAAAACATAAGCATCAGACCCCTCCCACGCTACGTGAAAGGGGGTGCTTAAGCATGGCACAAAGAAGAAGCTCACGCTCAAGCGTGATTAATGGCGCTTAAGCGTAGAATGATAGAAAAGTGAAGTTTAAAGCTCTGCACAGTGGATAAACGACCATTGACGCTTAAGCTTGATAACTAGATGCTTAAGCTTGTACACCTCAAGCTTGAAGTAACGAGAATACCCCACGCTTAAGCGTGATCGAAGGAGAATGGGCCACTAAATTAATTATTAGCCAATAGTGCGATCCCAGCACTTCCACTCCTGTATGTTTCTGACCACTCCTGCATGGGTTCTCATCAAGTGGGGATTCGCTTAAGCGAAGAAAAGAGAAGCTTAAGCGAGACTCCTATTTAAATAGAGAAGAGGAGAAGAACAAGAGACATCACTTGATCATCGAATCATTCATTCACCATTCTTTTAGTATTCTTTCTTGTATCATTTCTTTTCCATAGTCTTTTAGAGATTGATTAGTGAAAATGCAAGTCATGAGTAGCTAACTCATTCATTGGGATTAGTTGTAATCCATTCAAACCCCATATAATGCTGTTGTAAGTTTTATGTATGGTAACAAGATTTGATAGTTTTTGTATTTCATTCCGTACTTAATGCTTGAAAGTATTTGATCATTATTTTCTTGTTTTCAGTTTTCTTAAGTGTATTGGAAAATAACTTTTGAAAGCAGATCTGAATCAAATACTTGTTGTAAGTAGCTCCCAGGAATGGTATCTATTACAATAAACGTCTAAATAATCGGGCATTAATGGGAATGGTTTCAAGGTGACTGAGGGATCAGCAGGTTGAAACAATTCTTATGTATTTTTAATTTAATACAATCAAATGTCTTCTATAACAAAAGGACTATAAAGGTTGTGATTGTTGGTGTATGCACTACGAGCTATTAATGTATCAATTTTAACTTATCAATAAAATTAGTATTTTCAGTTTTAAGACTAATTTTAATGCTATTTATCTTGGAATAATAGGTCATATGAGAATTATTCCTAAAACGTCCCTAATCAAGTATTTACATGGGGGCATGTAAATACATTAAGATTAGTGTGTGAATGTACTGATGATTTGATCTCACAAATCATGGATATATGATATCAAGTCTTTACACGGGTACACATTAAGAGTAATGTTGTATTGGACAGACCCACCATGAGAATGTTGCATGGATCGTTACATGAGTGTCATAAACGGTTCTCAATGTGATAATGGTATATAGTCCTTCGACCTGAAGTCACTACGATTCCTACATAAGGAGTTTGTTATTTTAATACAATCAAACGTTATCTGTAATAAGATGACCATAAAGATTGTGATTAGGCAATAGATAAATTATGCAAAGGGATGTAAGTGATGTAGATGGAATTTGCCTCTCCTATATGACAAGAGTGATATCTGTGGGGCACTTGATGGAGTGAGACTAACGAAATGCATGGCCATGCTAGGATGAATAAATATTAGATATTTATTCTATAAAGTCTACTCTGGTATCAAGTAAAATGAATTGGGCCATACAAGGATGACAATGATCATGCCTTGGGCCTAATTAGATATCGCGACAAAAGGAATAAATATATAAAATAATTATCACTTATAGGTCATGTCGATGATAAATAATATTCAGACATAATGATGTATTTCTAGATACCACTCTTATTTTATATTAATAATAAAATAGTTTATTATTAATATAACCGAATATTTTACCTATAGGGTCACACACATAGAGTAAGCCCACCAGAGGATAGTTTTATTTTAGTTTGACTAAAAATAAAACTATTTGGACCTAACTCATTTAGACTGAGTCAGGAGCCCAATGTTTAATGAGAGCTCAGGTCAAGACCTAAGCCTATATATAGAGCATGAGATGCTCATAGGCTGCTGCTTAGAAATTAGATTACAATCAAATTTCCGTACTAGCATTTGGAACTTTGTTTTTCTGGTGGGAGTGCTCGTGTGGACTCCTAAGGGCGAAGCTACAATTGCTTCGATCGAGGAACTCGTTTTGCGTCTACAAGAGGTAACCCTAAATCAAAATTTAATTTTGCATAATGTCTTGAGACGTTTGTATTTGCAATCCTTTTTTGGGAATCCTTTATGTTTTCGTTGCGTACATTCTCTGCGTAGTGCCTTATTACCGACCCACGTGTTTAATAGCCCATTTAAAAAAAATTAATTTTTGTAATGCTTTCAAATGGGTTATAATTAATTGATTAACACGTTGCATGGTAAATAGTTATGGACTTAGTTATTTTATTTAAATATAGACTGCGTGTTATGCCTCTCTCCATTCTGTTGTATTTTTTTTCTCTTCTCAACCCTTCACTTGTATGTAAAGCGAGTTTCTTTAAAATCTTGTAATCTTGATCGAGCCAACAAAGTAGAGACCTAGAAGAAAACTAGAGTGGTGACTCTAAGCTCTTTTGACTTTGAAAGGAACCAAGGATTGGTGACTCCAAGAGGATGGTGGGTTTAAGAAGTAGGACTTCATGAAGCCTTGGCAACATAGTTCCTTTAGGTTTATTTATTTATTTATTTTTCTTCTAGGAAGACCATAACCATCTCACAATTTCATTTGCATGCTTTGGGGATAATTTTATTACGTTAAAGCGTTTAACAAAGACGGTAATTTAAAATAAATTAAAATCCCTCAAATAATATTAGTTACAAACGCCTTCTAATAAGTACACTTGTCAATACTAATGTCAATGAATAGTGGGTCTGCCAAAGCAGGGTACTATCATTTATATTAGTAAAGACGCGATGGGATAATTGTAATATCCAAAATGTTTTATTGGGTTTTAACTTACTAAGTTATCAATTGGATTGAATAAACTTAGAGGCGTATAAATTGGGCTAAACTTTCATAAGATGAATGATCGGTAATGGTTACCTAACCCGATGTCTAAGAGTTGTATAAGATACAATTGGAAATGAGTTTCCTACCTGAATAACCAAATGTTAAGTGATTAGCAAAAGCTAACTTAACATTAGGCCAAATATGGATCTTTGCCCACTAGAAAATCTTCCAACGAGATTTTCTGATTCGTAGAGGGTGATTTTATTTTGAATCAAAATAGTGGGAGACGTGTTTAATTTTAAGACCAAAAATTAAATATGTTTTTAATTGATACTTACCACATATCTTTCTGTTTTAGATAACCATGACATTAAACACGCCTTCAAACCTTTCATTGTGATCAATCCTAGACAAAGAAAAATTGTCTAGACCCAACTTTCTAGACTGGTATAGGAATTTGAGGATTGTCCTCAAATAAAAGAAAAAGCAGTATGTCCTGGAAGATCCGATTCCGAAACCACCCGCGAACAATGCCTCTAAAGCTGATAAGGATGCTTACAAGAAGCATCAGGATGACACTTTAGATGTCCAATGCCTTATGTTGGCAACCATGTCTCCTGAGCTTCAGAAGCAACATAAGCACATGGAGGCTTTCGATATGATCAAAAACCTAAGGAAACTATATCAAGGTCAAGCTGACCAAGAAAGATATGAAGTTTCTTCAACCCTATTTAGCTGCAGACTTGAAGATGGAGGTTTTGTAGGACCTCATGTGCTCAAAATGATTGGGTACCTGGAGAATCTAGCTAGGCTAGGATTCCCCTTCCCTTAAAAGATGCTACTAATCTCATTTTGAAGTCATTACCTAATAGTTTTAAGCCAGTCATCATGAATTATAACATGAATACATTGGATAAAACATTGCCAGAGCTACTCAATATATTGAGGACTGTTGAGCCCAATATTTCTAATGGAAATGGCAAGGCCATAATGATGGTCAATTCTGTTATGGGAAAGGGTGTGCATAAAGACAAAGGAAAGGCTGTTATGGGAAAAGGCAAGACAATATGGAAAGGCAAGGATAAGCTAAGTACATCAGCCTTAAAACCTGTGGGCGAGGTGGCTAAGGAAGGAAATTGTCAACATTGTGGACAGAAGGAACACTGGAAGAGAAACTGTCCAAAGTACCTGGAAGAGCTTAAGAAGAAGGGAAGTGAGACTTCCACTTCAGGTATTTTTGTTATAGAAATTAACTTGTCAACTTCAACATCATGGGTATTAGATACTGGATGTGGATCTCACATTTGTCTTAATGTGCAGGATCTAAAATGGAGTAGGCAGTTGATGTAGCGCGAGGTGGACCTACACGTTAGAAATGGAGCAAGAGTTGCTGCATTAGCTATAGGGACTTATTTTTTATCCTTGCCCTTAAGGTTTGTTCTTGAATTACAAAATTGTTTTTATGTTCCGGCAATAAGAAGAAACATTATTTCTGTTTCTTATCTAGATAGGAAAGGGTTTTCCTTTATAATAAAGAACAATAGTTGTTCTGTTTATTTGAATGGCATGTTTTATTGCTATGCAAATTTGAGTAATGGACTTTATGTTCTTGATCTCAAAATCCCTATCTATAACGTTAATACTAAAAGGGTTAAACCAAATGATTTAAACCCAACTTATCTTTGGCATTGTCGCCTAGGACATATAAATGAGAAACGTATTTCTAAACCCTATAAAGATGGATATTTAGACTCTTTTGATTTTGAATCAATAGATACATACGAATCTTGTTTATTGGGGAAGATGACTAAGACCCCATTTACTGAAATGGGTGAAAGGGCGAGTGATCTTCTAAGCTTGATACATAGTGATGTATGTGGGCCAATAGGGACAATGGCTAGGGGAGGCTTTAGCTACTTTATCACCTTTACTGATGATTTCAGTAGATATGGATTTGTGTTTCAAATGAAGCATAAATTAGAATCCTTTGAAAAGTTCAAAGAATTCAAACATGAAGTAGAGAACCAACTTGGCAAGAAAATTAAAGTACTTCAATCTGATCGAGGTGGTGAATACTTAAGCCTGGAGTTTGATGAATATCTTAAAGAATGTGGGATTGTCTCTTAACTCATTCCTCCTGGAACACCACAATAGAATGGTGTTTCTGAGCGGAGAAATAGAACCTTGTTAGACATGGTTCGATCAATGATGAGTCAAACAGACCTCCCTAACTCCTTCTGGGGACATGCTTTGATGACAGCAGCTTTCACACTTAACCGTGTTCCATCTAAGGCTGTCATAAAGACACCATATGAGATATGGACTGGGAAATGACCCAGTATGTCATTTCTTAAGATTTGGGGCTGTGAAGCTTATGTGAAGCATCAGATTTCTGATAAACTTGGACCTAAATCAAATAAATGTCTTTTTGTAGGTTACCCAAAGGAAACTAAGGGTTGTTACTTCTACAATCCTACCGAGGGAAAGTGTTTGTCGCTCGGAATGTTGTATTCTTAGAAAGGGAATTCATCTCTAAAAGAATCAGTGGGAGGAAAGTAGAACTTGAAGAAGTTCAAGACCTGCAAGGAATTGAAGAGCCAATGGTGGAAATAAAGCCAGAACCATAAAATATTGTGATAACTCCAACTCCAGTAGAACAAGACTTGCGTAGATCAGGTAGAATACATCAACAACCTGAAAGATATGGATTTCTTGTAACTCAGGAAGGAGATGTGTTGCTAATGGATCAAAATGAGCCAACATCTTATGAAGAGGCCATTGTAAGTCCACAATCTGAGAAATGGTTTGAAGCCATGGGATCTGAAATGGACTCCGTGTACACTAATCAAGTTTGGTCTTTGGTTGATGCACCCGAAGGGGTAAAACCTATAGGATGCAAGTGGGTTTTCAAAAAGAAACCTGACATGGATAGTAATATAAGTACCTATAAGGAAAGATTGGTGGCGAAAGGTTTCAAGCAAATTCATGGTATAGACTATGATAAAACCTTTTCTCCAGTTGCTATGCTAAAGTCTGTTTGGATTCTGCTTGCTATTGCTGCATACCATGATTATGAGATATGGAAAATGGATGTCAAGACTACTTTCCTTAATGGAAATCTTCTTGAGGAAGTGTACATGATACAACCCAAAGGATTTGTTAAGCCTGAAGCATCCAGGAAGGTGTACAAACTACAACGTTCCATATATGGACTTAAGCAAGCTTCCAGAAGCTGGAATCTTCATTTTGATGAAGCCGTTAAACAATTTGGCTTTACTAAAAATGAGGATAAACCTTATGTCTACAAGAAGGTTAGTGACTGTATAATTATTTTTCTGGTCCTGTATGTTGATGACATACTACTCATTGGAAATGGTGTTCCCACCCTTCAGTCTGTGAAGACTTGGTTGGGAAGCTGTTTTTCTATGAAAGACTTAGGTGAAGCAACCTACGTATTGGGAATTAAGATCTATAGAGATAGATCAAGAAAACTTCTCGGCCTAAGTCAAAATACAATGGACAAAGTGTTAAAAAGGTTTAACATGCAAGATTCCAAGAAAGGAACTTTGCCTATGGCTCATGGCATAAGCTTATCAAAGGCTTAATCTCCTTCCACTAAAGAAGAGAGAGAACAAATGAATAAGATTCCATATGCTTAAGCTATTGGATCAATCATGTATGCCATGATATGTACCCGACCAGATGTCTCGTATGCTTTAAGCATGACGAGCAGATACCAATCTGATCCCGGTGAAAGTCATTGGACTACTGTCAAGATTATCCTAAAGTACTTGAGAAAAACTAAATATTCATTCTTGATATATAGGGGAAGAAAAGCTCATTGTAAAGGGTTACACTGATGCTAGCTTCCAAACTAATAAGGATGATTCAAGATCGCAATCAGGGTATGTGTTTTGTTTAAATGGTGGCGCTGTAAGCTGGAAAAGTTTAAAGCAAGAGATAGTTGCTGATTCTACTACAGAATCTAAGTATATTTCTACCTCAAATTCTACAAAAGAGGCAGTATGGATCAAGAAGTTCATAATAGAACTTGAGGTAGTTCCTAGCGTTGTGGATCTTATAAGTCTCTACTGTGACAATAGTGGAGCAATTGCACAGGCTAAGGAACCTAGATCACATTAGCGATCCAAGCATATACTTAGGCGTTATCATCTCATCTGAGAAATACTTGAATGAGGAGATGTTAAGATATGTAAAGTGCACACCGATGAGAACATTGCTGACCCACTCACCAAACCTCTTGCAACACAAAAGCATGAGGGACACGCTAGATCATTAGGCATTAGGCAAATGTCTCATTGGCTCTAGTGCAAGTGGGAGATTATTGGTGAATGCACTACGAGCTATTAATGTATCAATTTTAACGTATCAATAAAATTAGTATTTTCAGTTTTAAGACTAATTATAATGCTATTTATCCTGGAATAATAGGTCATATGAGAATTATTCCTAAAACGTCCTTAATCAAGTATTTACATAGGGGCATGTAAATACATTAAGATTAGTGTGTGAATGTACTGATGATTTGATCTCACAAATCATGGATATATGATATCAAGTCTTTACACGGGTACACATTAAGAGTAATGTTGTATTGGACAGACCCACCATGAGAACGTTGCATGGATCGTTACATGAGTGTCATAAACGGTTCTCAATGTGATAATGGTATATAGTCCTTCGACCTGAAGTCACTACGATTCCTACATAAGGAGTTTGTTATTTTAATACAATCAAACGTTATCTGTAATAAGATGACCATAAAGATTGTGATTAGGCAATAGACAAATTATGCAAAGGGATGTGAGTGATGTAGATGGAATTTGCCTCTCCTATGTGACAAGAGTGATATCTGTGGGCCACTTGATGGAGTGAGACTAACAAAATGGATGGCCATGCTAGGATGAATAAATATTAGATATTTATTCTATAAAGTCTACTCTGGTATCAAGTAAAATGAAATGGGCCATACAAGGATGACGATGATCATGCCTTGGGCCAAATTAGATATCGTGAAAAAAGGAATAAATATATAAAATAATTATCACTTATAGGTCATGTCGATGATAAATAATATTCAGACATAATGATGTATTGCTAGATACCGTTCTTATTTTGTATTAATAATAAAATAGTTTATTATTAATATAACCGAATATTTTACCTATAGGGTCACACACATAGAGTAAGCACACTAAAGGATAGTTTTATTTTAGTTGGACTAAAAATAAAACTATTTGGGCCTAACACATTTAGAATGAGTCAGGAGCCCAATGTTTAATGAGAGCTCAGGTCAAGACCTAAGCCTATATATAGAGCAGGAGATGCTCATAGGCTGCTGCTTAGAAATTAGATTACAATCAAATTTCTGTACTAGCATTCGGAACTTTGTTTTTCTGGTGGGAGTGCTCGTGTGGACTCCTACGGGCGAAGCTACAATTGCTTCGATCGAGGAACTCATTTTGCGTCTACAAGAGGTCACCCTAAATCAAAATTTAATTTTGCATAATGCCTTGAGACGTTTGTATTTGCAATCCTTTTTTGGGAATCCTTTATGTTTCCGCTGCCTGACCCTGGCGGGATTCCCTAACAGTGATTAGGCAATGAACAAATTATGTAGAGGGATGTGAGTGATGTTGATGGGATTTGTCTCTCCTATGTGACAGGAGTGATATCTATAGACCACTTGATAGAGTGAGACTAAGGAAATACATGGTCATGCTAGAAATAATAAATATTAGATATATATTCAGATAAAGTCTACTCTGGTATCAAGTAAAATAAATTTTGCCATACAAGGATGACGCGACCATGCCTTGAGCCCAATTAGGATATCATGACAAAAGGAACAAACATATGAAATAATTATCACTTATAGGTTATGTTGATATTAAATAATATTCAGACATAATGATGTATTGCTAGATGCCGCTCTTATTTTATATTAATCATGAAATAGTTTATTATTAATATGACTGAGTATTTTACCTATAGGGTCACACACATAGAGTAAGCCCATCAGAAAATAACTTTTATTTTAGTTGGACTAAAATAAAGCTATTGGGCCTAACTCATTTAGAATGAGTAAGGAGCCCACTCTTTAGAAAGAACAAATTAGGTCAAACCTGAGCCTATAAATAGAGCATAAGATGCTCATAGGCGGTTCACCCGAAAGAGACACAAAACACGCAAAAGTTGCAAAAGCTACACGTCGTCAAACTAGCATTTAGAAGGTGTAGCGTTTCTGGTGGGAGTACTCGTGTGGACTCCTAAAAGATGAGGCTACGACTGCGTCGATAATCTTCAAGAGGTAATCCTAAAATTCAATACTTTTTTTGTGTTTGTCTTATGCTTTGAAACATGACGCTTTGCAAATCCTATGGGAATACTTGTATTTCCACTGCTCATGCACTAAGGATTCCCTAACAGTGGTATCAGAGCTTGATTGCAAAACCGTGTTTTGGGTAAATGTTTGTTTAAAGAACATGTAAAAAAAATTCTTTTACGAAAAGAATTGTAAAGGTTGAATCCTTTTGTAAAGGTTGCATCTTTTATTAGATATGTTGCAAAGGTTGCATTTTTAATGAGATATTATGTAAAGGATGCATTATTATGAGATATGTTGCAAAGGTTGCACCTTTTGAAAGCTAGTATCAATTTATTTTTCTTTTGTGTATATTGATTGTTTTTCTCAACATTTTAATTAAAGAAGATGTTTTTGGGATGTGCTTTATTATATGAACATGTTGTATGTTGCAATGATGATTGTTTTATATGTGTTTTGTCACACCCTGATTTTTCGGACCCGAAACCTGATGTAATCAAGATTATAATTAATAAAGATACGAGTAAATTTTTTTTTCGCGTTTGAAATAATTTCAAAACACCACCGTGATTACATCAAGACCCGGACCACAAAAAACCGAAGAGTGATATTTATTAAAATGTAACTGGATCAATAACTAACTTGCCCATAACGGTATACAAAATAATAGAGTTTACAGCGGAAGAAGAATGTGTATACCGGGCATGTGCCTAGTCCCATATATGAAGATTTGAGAAAAGGCCCAAGCAATCATACAATTTCAGAATGTAAGCCTATTAGGCCACAATCGGCTATGCACCTAGAACATAATCATACATCATTAATTGCATATAACCTCTACATGAGGTATTAATCATTAAATCAGAATATAAGCTATTCTATACCTAATATACATATATCCCTGATGCCTCAAGTATAAATATGAGATTATACACTCTAATTCACTAGTCACATTCCATAGTTGACATCACACATCATCAATATACAATGATATATACATGTTTATAAATCTCTCTTTATCAACATTATTATTCATAAATCAATTATTACATCATATTTAACATATGCTGCCGGCCAAGGCATTCCCTTACCACTATTTACCTTCATCACGAGCTTCAGTTCAAAACCCAAACTTATCCTGTGGCAACCTGTATCACAATGCTAAAAAGGAGACCACATGGTAGAGTGAGTTATACATTCAAAATGACGAATATAAATATATTGTGATTATGTGTACATGCATATAATCATCATGTGTGCTATGCATATAAAATCATTAATTGATCATTCAATCATCATCACATTGTCATAATAGGCATACCAGCCCTAATAAATCGCAATTCATAACATAAGCAAACACAAACACATACACAATCACTTTGCCACATATCAATCATGGGCATTCACAGTCATCATCGGCAAATTTTTAAGTCTTTAATCATTTCCTCCTTGCAAGGGGTTTTTCATCTCTCTTGGTCATCTCATCTTAAATGCCATGCACTTATGGCTAATGCATATGTCAACTGTTTAATGCATATGCAATGGATCCATTTCAATCACCCATACGCATATGGTATCTCAAGTGATCGCAACCACTTATAATCATTATCATATTAGTTTCTTGCCTCGCAAGGGGTACTCCCTCCTCGTGATCGCAACCACGGAGTATCATAGGAACTTGCAAGCCCTTTTCATTTTAAGTACCAAGTGATCGCAACCACTAGTTTATCATTATACAATCCTGCAGGATGTCTCGTTGTGATCGCAACCATATTTCATTCATTTCATAATGGTTTCCCGCCTCGCAAGGGGTACCCCCTCCTCATGATCACAACCACGGTTATTCATCCATAATGGTCCCCGCAGGACCTTTTATTTCAACAACTAGGTGATCACAACCACCGGCTCAATATCATATTATCATCACGTTGGTTTCCCGCATCGCAAGGGGTACTCCCTTCATAGAATCTCGTAGGATCTTTTATCATTGTGATTGCAACCACATATTCAATGTTATGCCATGCCATGAATGCAAAATGCAGTAATGCATATGCCAATCAACCTCGCAAGGATATCTCACCCTCTCATATAGGGATATATTTTAATTTGACATTTTCAATCTATAACATACAATCGTTTACAAAGCCCCTCAAGGAATATCATTCATATACTTGGCATTTCAATAGCCACAATATTATTCATAAGTTAATCCACAATGGACATCAAGAAGCATAGCAAGCATCATGGTATGAGTCCACATATGGGAATCAATCAGAGCATGTTGATAAACACATTTCAAACACATGGCATCACATGCTAGCCAATACAGTTAAATCTATATACACAAGGTTATACTTGTATCAAACACAATGGCATTGCCATCATTAATAATATGAGTCGCCATTAAACCAAGGGTATGTCCAACAACAATATCCCTTTTCATCCAACATCATTAATCATCATTCAATGTGTGTAGCCTCATCTATTTTGATCATTACAGATACTATTTCAATTTCATTGAGTTATCATAACTTGTTGCCACTCAATTGTCTCCTCATTAATTTCATTATCATACATGGGGTGTCATTTAACCACAACCTTTATTTTTCATTATCAATCATGGTATCATATCAATCATGGGTACATTCATGTTTTCACAACGTGATTTAGGCATAAACATAACCTACCAAGGCCTTAAGCCATTCCCCAATCACCACTATGGCACACCACACATACGCCCCTAATGAATTCTCATTACCACTCTTTCATATCGCATCCTTGATGGTCAACTTTTATATTTTTCACAACATATTATGGGTATATATGAATTATTCCAATGTTTTAATCAATATCAACACCACCATATTATATCATCGCTATATACCCCATATACATCTCCTCAAGCATCACACAATATGAGGGAAGGGTCCAATGTAAGCCCAAAATAAAGAAAATGGAATAAATCCAATTATGGGGAAACTCGCTTAAGCGAGATTCACCTTCGCTTGAGCGCGATCGGCAATGTTCGCTTGGGCGAGCCTTCTCGCATAGGAGAAACCCCTCCAGTAGCGTTTCCACACTCATTCGCTTGAGCGAAATTCCCCTCAACTAGTCACTCGCTTAAGCGAGTAAGGTTTTAGTATCAGACCCCTCGTGCCCGCTCAAGCGACTCACGCTCGCTTGGGCAAAAAGCATCTAGTACCTCTTCAAGGCTGGCTTGCTTGAGCGAGACCCAGCATGGCTCAATACTCGCTTGAGCGAGATCTGCCCAGAATCATTTTTCCACTCGCTCACTCAAGCGCTGCCACGCCCGCTTGAGTGAGATTCATCCAGTATCGCATCCACCCATTCCACACACGTCTTGCTTGAGCGAGGCCACATCTCGCCTAAGCGAGATTGGGTTAGAGACCATAATACTGATACAGGGGATCCTCGCTTGAGTGAGAATCCATCTCGCTTGAGCGAGATTACCAGTTCAAGTGCAGAAAACGTGAAAATTCATCAACCTTACATACCAAAATACAAAGCCAAATTGATCAAATTCAACACATATATACCTCTTATTAAGCATTTAAAACTTGTCTCAAACATTTATACTCAATAATTTCCATTCCAATTCATTAATCATATCGAAGTTAAACTTATCATCAACATATTTATATTTTCATAACATTCAACATATATTCACATACACCATTCTCCATAATCAATGAATTGCCATTCACATTATTTCAATATCTATATGGCAAGGTAGGCATGAATACTAATCACATACAATAATCACTATCATCCTACTCATGCAATTTGAATGTAAACTCCTTTCCTACCTCAAGGGAAGAACCGCAATCCAAATGCTCCAATCATTTTGCCACATTGTCTGAATTTCAATCTACATATTTCACCTATACATACATACACTAAATTAATGAGCTATCATAAGGCATCATCATAATTTCAAGCAATGTAAATATATCTTAAGGCTTAATGCCAAGTCCTAGACTTGCTAACACCAATCTATACACTCATGTTAGGTTTCGGGAATTCCTTTCCCAAGACCTATAATTTCTAAATCTCAAACGGCCAATCATACCCAACAACAATAAAATCACCTTCATTACTCATAATGCATTCCTCATTACTTTAACTATCTATTTGCCATTCAGGTTTATTCATGAGCCTTTTAGCTCCCTTTAAACTATTACCAACCATAATTTCATATATTATTTATCATGGCCCTATAACTCATCAACCCATTATGTTCATTTTATTCCTCCCACTATCAATGACCATCTCAAGAACAACATCATTATCTTAGTTCAAAATTCATCATCATTAACTAATACTCAATCTCATCCTTCCCAAAACTCATTCCAAGAGCCTAAGTCATTTTTAACTATCAATTAAGCCAAAAGCCCCAATTTCTATACTTAGGGTTTTTTCTTTAAAATCACCCAACAACCATCATTCCCAACTATTTCATTTAATCATAATAACCTCATTACCCTCTCAATTTCTTATAACACAAAACCATAATTTAAGGGGTTCATTTCCAAGCATTTAAGCCTACGGTTTTTACCAACAATCCATAATCATCCATTTTAATCATTTATGTACACCCATAGGCTACAACATTAGATTCTAATCCTTATCAATATCAATGACCATCCCCAATTGTTATTCCACCTAGGGTTTGGTTCAACATACCCCATTCATCAAAACAACATCTAACCTCCCATTACAACACTTAAATAACTCAAAAATTATCAATAAAAGCCATGGGTGGTCAAAAATCATACCTCCCTCAAGAGCACCAAGGTGGGCACGAAAATAAGAGAAGGAGGAGAAGAGGTGAGCTTCAATCATCAAGGTTTCCTTCATGTCCAATGAGGAAAATGAAATGGAGGGGAAGAAGGGCACACCACCACTCATGGTTTGTAGAGAGGAGGAGGAGGAAGAAGAAGAAGAAGAAGAAGAAGAAGAAGAAGAAGAAGAAGAAGAAGAAGAAGAAGAAGAAGAAGAGTGAATGAGAAGTGAAGAAGGCAAGTGTGTTTGTCATAGAGGACCCAACGTGAAAAGGAGAAAGGGAAATGAGGTTTTGGTTTAAAATTTTTATCTCCTCATTAAAATTTCTCTGTTTCGTAATAAACAGCATCTCTGTTCGGGCTTAATACTTTATCCAAAAATTATTCTGAAGATATATTCAGATTCCCAATAATATTCTTAACAGCCCTGACCAATGGCTTCTCAATCGGAGATACTTGGTCCGACACCCATATTCTAATCGGATAAAATTTTAACTCTTTCCTTAATAAATTATAATTAACCCTCATAAATCTCAATTTAATTATTCCTACATTTTTGGGATACTCATTAACCCATTTATAATTATTTAATGTTTATTCATCCTATTTAATTATTTTTATAAAATTCAAGATGTTACATGTTCTAATTATAAAGCATATTTTATGTTTATTTAATTAAATTGAAATCAAGGGTTGTATGCAATGTACATCTATATGCTTTCTCTTTTCTAATATGAATTGTTCATGTGAGATTGTGTTTAGAAACTTTAAGAGTTAAACCCTAGCTGTAATGAAAACTAAGATTCAAAAGTTGAAACCTAGCCGTAATGGTATTTTATTTATTTGTAAATATTACAAATAAAATATTTGATTTTAATATTATATTTTAAATTCAATTTGTAAAAGTTGCAAATCAAATTTTAATTATTTGTTAAATTTAAAGTTTGTAAGAGTTACAAATTTAAATAATTTATTCTTATTAATTTTAATAGGATTTGCATCATTTGTGATCTTTTTAAAATTAATGTGATTTGTAAGAGTTACAAATTTAAATAATTTATTCTTATTAATTTTAATAGGATTTGCATTGTATGTGATCTTTTTAAAATTAATGTGATTTGTAAGAGTTACAAATTGATTCATATTTATTAAATTTAATATGATTTGTAATTGTTACAAATAGAAGATAAGATCTTTATTAAATTTAATAATTTTAAAATCAAATATTTAATCCTTAATAAATTTGATGGGATTTACAAAATTTACAAATTAAAGATAAGATCTTTATCAAATTTAATAGGATTTAAAATAAAATATCTTGAACTCTAGAGATAAGGTCTAAAATTTAAACCTTGATTGTTCCTAAAAAATAGGATGATTGTTGAGACTCTAGAGATAAGGTTTAAAAGTTAAACTTTGACTATTCATATTTTAGGATAATTGTAAGGGTCAAAAGATAAGGTTTAAAAGTTAAGCCTTGACCGTTTCAAAATTTAAGATTTCAAATTATTTGAAATCATAACCGAATATTTTGAGTTGTTAATGGTCAGTGGAACGTTCTGGCTAGGAAAAACTTGGTACTTAAGCGGTCACTCTGGACCCACCTCTCTTTCCTGGGTACTAACCTGATTACAGTACTAAATTTTTGGGTTGGAACACCCCTTGACCCTATCTGTTGAATGGTCAACGGAACCGCCAAACTTCTTTGCATAGTTTTCTTTTTATGACCCCGTGTGCTTAATTATATGTTTTAAAATTTATTTTATTTTAAATACAAATTAATTACTCTATTAATTGATTAATTAACACGTCTAGCGGTGAATGGTTATGGTCTTACATTTTTTATTTAATTTTAAATACAACCTGCGTGTTGTGCCTTTCCCTATTCTTAAATTTCTTCTCTCAGCCCTTCACTCGTATATAAAAGGAGTTTTCTTTATTACATTGTAATCTTAGAAAATCCAACAAGGTGGAGACCTAGAAGAAACCTAGAGTGGTGATTCTTGATGGATATGACCTTGAAAGGAACAAAGAAGTGGTGACTCTAGGAGGATGGTGGTTTCAAGAAGTAGGACTTCATGAAGTCAAGACACCATAGTTCCTTTAGGTTTATTTTATTTTATTTTCTAGAAAGACCATAACCATCTCACAATTTTGATTGCATGTTTTGGGGTTTTATTTTATGTTAAAGCGTTTAATGAAAGTCGGTAATGAACAATAAGAAAATTGAAATCCCTCAAGCCTGACAATCATACCTTCCAATAAGTAATAACGTCTAACTTGATATAAATAAAGTGCAGATCACGTCATAGTTGGGTGCCTTTATTTATGTTTAGTAGGACATGATTGGATAATGGGATTATCCAAGTATAACTTATTAAGTTGTATTCAAATAGACATTTTTCAATTGGATTGGAAAAGCCTAAAGGTATGAACAGTCTAAAACGCGTTCTAATAAACAACAGTCATTAATGCTAATTTCAATAAAGTATAGGTTCTACCAAAGCAGGGTGCTTTTATTGATATTAGTAAAAGATGATGGATAATTAGATTATCCAACCATTTGTTATTGGACTTATCTAGGTAACTTTAATTAGATTGAAGAACCTAGAAGCGTTAATATTAAGTTTAAACATCTTCTAATAAGTAACACTCGTCGAGACTAATGTCAATAAATAGTGGGCCTGCCAAAACAGGGCGCTATCATTTATGCTAGTAAGGCGCGATGAGATAATGGTAATATCCAAATTGATTTTATTAGGCCTAAACTTAACTAAGTTTTTCAATTGGATTGAAAATAACTTAGAGGCATAAGGATTGAGCTTAAATTCATAAGATGAATAAGGGTAAAGAGTTACCTACTCAATCATCCAAGAGTTGCATAAGATGCAATTGGAAATGTATTTCCTACCTAAATAACCAAGGGTTGGGCGATCAGCCAAAGCTGACTCAACACTGGGCCAAATATAGATCTTGGCCCACTAGAAAAATCTTCTTACGGGATTTTTTATGATTCAGTGAGGGTATTTGTTTTGAATCAAAATAGTGGGAGACAACATATTTATTTAATGACCAAAATTTAAATATGTTTTAAATAGAAGTGATAGATTTGCATGTAATTTGTTTTAGAATAACCATGACAAACCAAATACTGTTTTGTTGCAATCTGTCATTTGGAAGGACACTTTATCTAGAAAAATGCCTAGATAGGTATTAAGACTTGAGAATTATCTTCAATAAAGATGAAGCGGCAGTGTGTCATGTTTGGCTTATATGTCATCTATGGTTGGGTCTTGAATACCCTATGGAATCTGCATAAACTCTAAGTTGTAAAAGGCAATATGAATATATAGGAGATATACGATATGATCGTATACAGACTTTATTAAGGCCAAGTTGGTCTGGAAGTCTAAAAAGTGATCAAGAAATCAAGTTATTTTACTTCACTTATATTAGTATCAGATACTAGTAGTAGATCTCAAATTTTGATAGATTAAGGAAGTAGATCACTTGCTAAGGGTGGAGAAATCTGTGTAAAATTAAACAAAAGTTGCTACAATAAAGATAAGATCTTTACCTATTGGGCTAGTTAGTGAACTAGACATTGTGCATATTGTTTCTTGTTGAATAAGAAATGTTTTTTTATTATAAAATAACTTTATTTCTTCAAAAGGATGTTGATACACAATTGAGTAATGGATTCCATATCCTAAATCTCAAAACATCCATCTATAACAACTGTCAAAGTAGGTCAAAATAAGTGATTTTGAACCTTACTTACATGGTATTGTCTCCTAAGGCAAATGAATAAGAAACACATTTCTAAATACCATTAATGTGGTTATATGGACTCTTTTGATTTTGGAATCAATGGAGACATGTAAATCTTATTTATTGGAGAGATAATTGAGACCTCATTCATTGAAAAGATGAGTAATCTATTATCTAATACATGACGATGTATATGGGCCTATTGGAACAATAACTAGATATATTTTTCAATACTTTAACATACAAATTGAAAAGTCAATGAGTATGGATTTATGTAACATAAGTTAGAAAGTCTTTAAAAAGTTTAAAGAATTCATAATGAAGTGAAAAACCAAATTGGCAAGACAATTAAAGTTCTTGATTAGATCAAGATAGAAAATAATTTGAGCTACAAGTTTGATAACTATCTAATAGAGTGAGAGATTACCTCTTAACTCATTCCTCATGGAATGCCATAATAGCATCTCTACGGGGAAAAGTCAAACCTTGTTGGACGTAGTTTGATTATTGATTATTATCAAACATCTCTAACTCCTTCTGTAACACCCTGATTTTCTGGGCTTGAATCCCGATGTAATCTAAATAATTAAACAATAAAAATACGAATAAATTTTTCACGTTTGAAATAATTTCAAAACACCACCACCACTACATCAAGACCCGAACCACAGAAAACAAAAGGGTGAGATTTGATAATCCATAACTGGATCATTAAATAGTTTGCCCATAACGGTATACAAAATAACATAGTTTACAACGAAAGAAGAATGTGTATACCGGGCATACGCCTAGTCCCATATATGAGGATATGAGAAAAGGCTCGGCAAGGTATGCAAAGGCATATCATAAGCCTAACAAACAACCATCATCTTTTCACATAATTTCATGAACATACGAAGCCTAAGATATATACATGTACATATCCATATGGTCATACATCATACATCTCCAATATTCATAATCCTAATTAACCATATTCAAATTCATCCTGAAAGTCATATATCATCAACACCTATGTATTCCCAAAATGATTACATAATCAACATCTTTATATTCATCAATGGGTATGAATTTTAATACTCCAATTATCAATATATTAACCACTTATAATATCATTCACAATACATCCATCGATATCAAGAATTATCACTACACAGTACACATCTCATCCATAATACAATAATTTACAACTGTTGCCGGCCAAGGCATTCTATTACCACTATTTTACCTTCACAAAAGCTTTTCTTCAAAATATCGTCATCCCATGACATCCCTGCATTAATACTAAAAAGTAGACCACATAGAAGAGTGAGTTATACATTTCAAATAACGATATGAATACAATTGAAATTATGTGCATATGTATATCAACATCATGTATGCTTTGCTAAACACATCAATGATCATCAAAAATTATTACTTCAACAATATATTCACATTTCATATTCTTTAATCAAGTCATAGCAAAGCAAGCATATACACATCAATTCCAACGCCACAACGGGCCAACATCATCAATATCTACCATTCAGGTTTTTTCTCAAAGCCACTATAGGCTAACATCATTATCATTGTAACATCCCGGATTTTAAGGAAACTAAATTTACTGGATGACGATAATTGATTATTTAAGATCGGATAATTATGGGAGATGTTGTTAGACATTAGAGGTGAATTATCGGTAAATT
Source organism: Clitoria ternatea (assembly GCA_037962975.1). Classification (NCBI taxonomy): domain Eukaryota; kingdom Viridiplantae; phylum Streptophyta; class Magnoliopsida; order Fabales; family Fabaceae; genus Clitoria; species Clitoria ternatea. The sequence continues at coordinate 98,380,962 of CM075672.1, forward strand.
ATTTACCGGAATTGGATAAATTAACAGATGATGTGAGACCCACTTGATCAAATTGAGTATTTGATGGGTTTAGAATGTTGAGAAAATTATTGTGGTTAAGATGGTATAGTTAGATTAATTTTTAGTGCTAAGGAAATAATTAATTAGATTCGACGTATGATAATAGACGGGGAAAATACGAATCAATTGGAATTAAAAGAAAACCAAAAATCCCATTTCTCCTCCCATTATCACCGTGACCTCTTTCTCTTTATCCCTTGATTCTTTTACCCATTGGATAATGGGGAATTATTACCCATTGGTAAAAGCAAAATGTGACATCCTTTTAACCATTGGACAATGTCCAATTTTGGTCTAATTTTTCCCTTCTCTTCCTTATTCTCGATACACTCTTCTCCTCCACTTTATCTTTGTCATTTTCTTCTTTTCCTCCATTTTGCCCAAACCGTGACCTACCCTCTTCTATACCCATTTTCATCAAAACTAATACAAAAGCTTGGATATGTGAGGCATCTATGGAGCTTGGGAGCTTGCATTGGTCATCTCCCTCTTCCTCACTTCATTTTTGTTTTTAGTGGAGCTTGGATTTGAGGTAAAGATCTCTCACCTCTTCCTTATCTCATTTATGATTTTGGGGTATTGGGTTGAGGATGGTGATGTTGAACCCTTGCATGTGGGTGGAAATGGAAACCCTAGGCTTGAATATTTGGAAATAAAACCCTTAATTTAGGACTTTATGATTATGTGAGATTTAGAGGTTGATGAGGTCATTATGATAAAATAAAATGGATTGAAGATTGATAGAGATTGTTGATGGTTGTTGGGTGATTTTGGAGAAGAAACCCTAAGTATTAATAATTTGGGGGTTTTGACCCACTTGATGATTTTGATGATTATGGATGTCTATGAATGGAGTATATGAGAGGAATGGATTTTTAGAATCATTAAGATTGATTAATAAGGTTGATGATATTTGCATGTGAGTAGATATGATGACTTGAGGAATAAATCTTAAGAATAGGAAAATGATAGGCAAGGTTGAGTGATGTTATTGGTGATAACAATAATAGTGGATGACCATTGATAATGGATACTTGACTTGATGAAGTCTTAGGCCATGATAAATGCCATAAGGGTTTATTGATTAGTGATGGCTTAAGAGAGTCCATGGTGACTTAAGTTGAAATTGGATGCCTTATGATGGCTTATTAATTACATGTGTATATGAAATTGTTGATAGGGTTGTATTCAGGGTGATGATGCAAAAAGATCAATGTAATTGCGTGACGGTTCTTCTCTCGAGGTAGGAGAGGAGTTTACATTTCAAATCGCATGAGTGAATTAATTGCTAATTATGTATATGTTGAACTCATGCAATGCCTTGCCATGAATGTCTTATATGATTAATTTGATGAAGTGATGAATGATGGCTTGGCTTATATTGATTGTTATGAAAATATGTGTTTATATATAATGTTGATGATAAGTGTTTGATGGCCCCTTGGTTGGACATAAATTAGATGAGTATGAAAATCTATAAATTGATGAACTACATAAATTATAGAAGATTGTTTTGAAGAGATTGTGTAGAAAATGAAAGAGGGAGTGATGTGGGATATAGTTAAAACCTTCTCTCGTAAAATTAAATAAGTAAGGGTGGTTGATAAGCTGGAATGAGGATTTCTGAGTATGAATGCTTAGAGCGAGTTTTAGATGTCCCATGTGGCGTGTATGAAGTATTGGTCGTAATTAAGTTGGCTTAAAATGAGAATTTCATGTGTCAGGTTGTGAGAATTGTTAATTCTGCGTTAGTCCTGACAGTCTTGCTCAAGTAGGATGGGATCTCGCCCAAGCGAGAGTCCCCTGCTTCAGAGAATTGGCCTCTGGCCCAAATCCGCCTAGGCGAATGAGTTACTCGCCCAGGCGAGTCGAGCGAGAAAGGAGTTAGTTCTGGAATAATTCCACCGAGTGCTAGAAAGCCCCGCTCGAGTGAAAGAGAAAAGAGTCATTTTTGAGATAATTATGCCGAGTGAAAAACTGAATGAAAGATGAGTCAGTTTGGGAACAACTACGCCGAGTGAAAAAGCGGGTGAAAGATGAGTTGGCTTTATAATAATTTTGCCGAGTGAAAGACTGAGTGAGAGATGAGTTGGCTTTGGATTGATTTTTCCGAGTGGAAAACCAAGCGAGATGAGTCGGTTCTGGAATGATTTTACTGAGTAGAAAACCGAGTGAGAGATGAGTCGGTTTGGATTGATTTTTCCGAGTGGAAAACCAAGCGAGTGATGAGTCGGTTTTGGAATGATTTTGCTGAGTGAAAAATCGAGTGAGAGATGAGTCGGTTTGGATTGATGTTGCCGAGTGGAAAACCGAGCGAGTGATGAGTCAGTTTTGGAATGATTTTGCCGAGTTGAAAAACCGAGCGAAAGATGAGTCGGTTTTGGAATAATTTTGCCGAGTGAAAGACCGAGCGAGAGGAGTCGGTTCTGGAATAATTTCACCGAGTGAAAAGCCGAGTGCTGGGAAGCCTTGCCCGAGCGTACGAGTATGAAAGGTAAGGACGACCTCTGGTCGGATTTCACTTAAGCGAATGGGTACCTTGCTCAAGCGAGCGTTAGTGGGGTTCCTTACTGGACAATTCTCGCTCGAGCGAGTGGCTAGTTGAAGGGAGCCTCGCTCGAGCGAATGCATGTGGATTTGGTTATTGGATGATTCTCGCTCGAGCGAGTGACCAAGTGTGAAGGTGCTTCGCCCGAGCGAGTGAGCTTGGGGACACTACTGGAGGTATTTCGCTTACGCGAAAGGGGTCGCCCCTACGAGCCTGATCTATCTCGCTCAAGCGGAGGTGAATCTCGCTTGAGCGAGTTTCCACCAGAAATAGAATTTGCCCAATTTTAATTATGGTGAGCTTATGTTATGCCCCCTTCTTGGTATTATGGGATAATTATGAGATGATTAAGGGGATGTATGAAGGGCAATATAATGATGATATAACATGGTGGTGATTGGGATTGATTGGTGCATAGGACTAATTAATTTTGATGTATTTACACCTAATTTAGAATAGTGAAAGGATGATATTGAGAATCTTGTGATAGAATTATGAGATATATCCTAGAGCGAATTTGAAATTAATGAAGGGATAACTAAATGACATTAAATAATGATAGATAATGATGTTGGGCACTCTCTTGCACAAAGAGGTGTATATTATTATTGATGAAATGTTATGTACCATTGGGTGTGATACAAGTGTGATCTTGTATATATGGATTGAAATGTAATAATGAAATGTTATGAATGCCACACGAACATATATACATACATGTGTATGTACGAGATAATGGTAATGAATAATGAGATGAAAATCCACTAAATGAAAGTGTGATAATATTGATGAATGTTGTGTGTTATTGTGATGCCATTATGGTTGATTGCAAGTATTGACTTACGTGTATGATGTGAAATATTTGAGAAATATGTTGAGATGAAAATACCACATTAAAACTTGAAAACAATGGCTAAGAAACCAACAATGATAAAATCCACTAAGGTGTATGGTGGTGTTGGTGATCATGATGATGATGTTTGATGAGTGGCATTTAGGATGCACAGAGTGAGAATGCATTTGATTTGCATTGCATTGCATCCATGGCATATCATAGCCGCCGATGTTGGAACATTAGGAGAGTTCCCTCGGCCAACCCAGTGGGAGGGTGGCTCAGTGCACGAGCAATTTGTTGTATCCCCTGTGACTCGATGTGTAAGTCACGAAGCCGCCCATGTATTGCTACGGGGAGCTACATGTGGTCGACCCTTGTGGGGGGTGGCTCTTGATGAGCAGGTGACCCCGGTGGTCCTTGGGATCACAGCCGCCATGATTTGATATCTGGCCGGCCCGCAACACCATATGTTGAATATGTTGTATACCGCGGTCATGGTGAAAATGACCAGGTGTTGCAAAATGGGCTATGCGGTTTGGTACCAGTAAAAATATGGCGAATATGCATGCATTATGATATATGTGTACACATTTTACTACTGCAGTAGGGGCATGGTATGTGATCATGCTTGAACCCATAATTGGTGTTTATTTCCCACAGTCGGATCCGCATTTGTTATTGTCTATTCCATTGTGCATATGCATTAGCCATAAGAGCATTTGCATATAGCATGGAGATATGCGAGAATATGATGATGATTGATGATGATTAAGATGGTGGTATGGTGTTGATGAGATGGGAAATTAATATACCGAAAGACCATATAAAAGTAATAAATGATAAGAATATATGAAATGATGTTGAACATGACGATATGTATGTTATGGCCCAATGCAATGAAGGGCGTATTTGTTTATGATTGATAATGATGATGTTAGCCCATGGTGGCTTTGATGAAAGACCGGAATGGTCTATGATGACGTGTTGGCCCATTGTGGCGGTGTGACAAATGTGTATATGCTTGCTTTGCTATGATTTGATGAATAAGCATGAAATAAGTATATATTGTTGAATTATTAATCTAAAATGATTGTTGACGCGTTTAGCAAAGCATACATGATGTTGATATGCATATACACATAATTTAAATTGTATTCATATCGTCATTTGAAATGTATAACTCACTCTCCCATGTGGTCTACTTTTTAGTATTGATACAGGAATGCCATGGGAAGAGGATGTTTTTAAAGTAAAGTGTTTGTGAAGGTATAATAGTGGTAATGGAATGCCTTGGCCGGCAGCATTGTATTTTAATGTGTTATGTATAAATTGAATATTATGATGCTGTTAATTGGTGTTGTTGATGGATGAACTATGAATACATATACACTGGGATGATGTACTAATAGTGGAGATATATGAATTTGAGGCTGAACAAAATATGAATATTGGAGATGTATGAGGCATGACCATATAGATATGTATATACTTATATCTTTGGCATTGCATGCTTATGTGATTATGTAAAATGATGATGGTTGTATATTAGGCTTATGATATGCCATTGCATGCTTGCCGAGCCTTTTCTCATATCTCCATATATGGGACTAGGCGTGTGCCCGGTATACACATTCTTCTTCCGCTGTAAACTTTGTTATTTTGTATACCGTTATGGGTAAACTATTTCTCGATCCAGCTATAGGTTACTAAATCTCACTCTTTGGTTTTCTGTGGTTCGAGTCTTGGTGTAGTCGCGAAGGTGTTTTGAGACTACTTTTGAAACGTGAAAAATTTACTCATGTTTTTATTATTTAATTATGACGATTACATCGGGATTCGAGTACAGGAAATCAAGGGTGTTATAATCATCAATCATAAATAATTATGCCCTTTATTACATTGGGCCATAACATACACATCGTCATATTCAATATTGTTTCATGGTAATTATGTCATTTATCAATTTTATGTGGTCTTTTAGGTACTCAGTTACCCATCTCATCAACATCATATCACAATCTCATTCACCATCAATTATCATTATCATCTGACATATCTCCATGCTATATGCAAATGCTCTTATGGCTAATGCATATGCACAATGGAATAGACAACAACAAATACGGATCCGACTGTGGGAATAACACCAAGTGTGGGTCGAGCATAGGTGTGCTACTATTCCCCTGCTGCAGTAGAAAAATATGTACACATATCTCAAAGCATGCATGCGTATCAACAACATCTTTTACTGGTACCAAACCGCTATTGCCCATCTGTAGCACTAGTCACCCCGTGACTTACGGATCAACAACATGGCCTCAACTGCCAAAAGTGCTACGGTCCCCTCCCAAACACACATCGAGAGAGCCGTGCCCCATCGGACACCGAGGTACTTACTTATCACAGGGCCGCCCGCCCACTCGGCCAGCCACATAGGGTGCCTCGTCACCAAACTAAGAGCAGCTTCATGACTCACACACCGAGTCACAGGGGAAACAATAAGAATGCTCGTGCACCGAGCCGCCCTTCCACTGGCCCAATTGGGGGAACCCCCTAATATTCCTTATCGGCAGTGTATGATATGCCATGGATGTAATGCAAATCAAATGCATTTCTCATACTGTGCATCCTAAATGCCACTCATCAAACATCATCATCATAATCACCATCACCACCATACACACCTTAGTGGATTTTATCATTGTTGGTTTTAGCTATTGTTTTTCAAGTTTTATATATGGCATTTTCATCTCATTATATCATCTATTATACATGCAAGTTAACTCTTGCAATCAACCATAATGGTATCTCAACATAAACATCATTCATCAAACTTTCATCAATATCACCACATAATCAGTTAGTGGATTTTCATATCATTATTCATTACCATTGTTTCATAACTAGTGTGGCAATACAACAATTCATCAATACAATTTTAAACCACTTATACAAGATCACACTTGTGTAAAATACAATGGCATTCACAATCGTCAATAATAACAAACATCCTTTACTTAAGGAAGTGATCAACACATCGTTCATTTTTACATATCATCGATATTATTTCCAATTCATTAATTTATAATAATTATTATGTCATTCAATCATCCCCACATCTATTTCACATTCACTCAAGGATGTATCTTACAACACCATCATGTATCATTTCATTTGTACCCATCATATCATATTATTGGTGGTGAACATCCATGTGTTCATAATATGTCTTTGACATACATACATATAAGATTTCCAATACCTAAATCGATATAGAATGCCACCATACATGCCACCATTGTATGCCCCCATCTTATTTTCCTCAGTTTTTCATAATAGGAAGGGATTAAATATCAGACAAAATAAGAAAATAATATAAAATTTTTCACTGGGCAACTCGCTCAAGCGAGACCCATACTCGCTTGAGCGAGATTGAGGTGGGTCACTTGAGCGCCCAAATTTTTCCTTGAGCGAAGAAGTTTTTAAGTATCAGGCCCTGATCTCGCTTGAGCGGGCCACTCTTACTGGGGAGAGATTTTCCAGTGACGTTTCTACGCTCGCTCGCTCGAGCGAGGCTCCTTTCACCCTCATGCTCGCTCAGGCGGAAAATGTTTGGTATCCAATTCCATACTCGCTCGCTTGAGCGAGATCTATTACGCCTCACCACTCGCTTAAGCAAGATCCATCCAGAACCATTTCTTCTCTCGCTCGCTCAAGCACGACCATACCCACTTGAGCGAGATTCGTCCAGTAGCTCATCCACCTATTCCACACACGTCTCGCTTGAGCGAGACCTTTTCTCGCCTAAGCGAGATTGGGCCAGAGGCCATCCATTTGATGTAGGGGACTCTCGCTTGGGCGAGAATCCATCTCGCTTAAGCGAGATTACTATCATACGTCCAAAACTTAAGTTTTTCATTCTCCATTGCATACCACTATTCAACTCATGCAAAATTGGCCCAATTCAATACTATACACACATTAAATCACATCTTTTAGTCCTAATTCAACAAGTTATACCTCTCCACTCTTATTCTAATTTATCAACCACATGAGGGAGGTTTCAACATAAATTTTCTTACAATCACATATGTCATTATGCCTAATTATCATAACATCACTTCACAATTCAAGTAATTTATCTATTCATAGATTTTCGAATTAATAGTAATTCATGTCCAACGGAGGGACAACCCTACACTTATCATCATATCATTATATATTCCCATATTATTCAACAAAAACCAAGCCATCATTCATCGCATCATTAACTCAATATTCAACACATTCATGGCAAGGCAATGCATGAGTTCATACATATACATAATTAACAATTATTTACTCATGCAATTTGAAATGCAAACTTCTCCTACCTCGAGAGAAGAACCGTAATCCAAACGCTCTGATTGCCTCGATTATTCCGCATCATCGTCCGGAATACAATCCTATCAGCAAACATATATTTGTACATGGAATTAGTAAGCCATCATAAGGCATCATTTCTTAAAACTCATCATCAAGTCCTAGACTTGTCTAAACTCCAATTCACATGCTTATGTCAGGCTTCAGGAATTCCTTTCCCGAAACCAAGATTCTCTAGTTTTCAAAAGGGCCAACCATACCCAATAACAATAAGATCATATCCCTTATTCACAATGCATCCAATTTCAACTTAAGTCACCATGGACTCTTTTAAGCCATCATCAATCAATAAACCCAAGTGACATATATCATGGTCCTAAACCTCATTGTATCAATTTCCACTCCATTGGTCTATCACTCACAGACATCTTCCATTATGATCATCATCTTAAGGAACACCAATAATTTACTAACATTATTACAAGATTAATATTTTCATTCATCAAAACCAACTTCAATATACCATAAAACTCATTTTAGAGTGCAATATCATCAATACCCATTATTCTAAAGTAAAACCCCCAAAATCATTAACACTTAGGGTTTTTCTCTAAAATCACCCAACAACCATTATTTCCATCCATTTCATTCAATCGCAATAACTTCATTAACCCCTCAATCTCATATAGTCACAAGCCATAAATCAAGGGTTTCATTTTCAAGCATTCAAACTTAGGGTTTCATATTTTCCTCAACACCCATAGTTTCTAACATCACCATTTCCAACTTAACAACAATAAAATCATAACTAGAATAGTAAGGGGGCAAGAATCCTTACCTCAAACCCATGCTCCACCAAAAATTGAAATGAGAGTGAAGAAGAGGGAGATGACTAATGCAAAGCTCCCATGCTCCATAAATGCTTCATATTTCCAAGCTCAAGTATCAATTTTGGCAAGAAATAGAGGTGGAAGAGGTAGGGTTTGGTTGGTACAAGAAGAAAGGGAAAAGAAGAAGAACATGTGGAAAATGGTGATAGAGGAGAAGCTGCCAAAAATGAAGGGAAAAAGAGAGAGAAATGTGTTTTATTGACCCATTAACCATTGGTTAGTAAAGTGTACCTTTATGGCTTTTCCCATTGGTCCATATTTGCTTTGTCCATTGTGTAAAGGAGGTATGAAGTGTGTAGAAAAGTCACACGGTTAAGAGAAGAGGAGAAAGGGAGATTTCACATTTTTCCTAAATTCCTATTTGGCTCGTATTTTCCCCATTTAATATTATACATCGTGTCCAAATAATTATCTCCTTAATACCAAAAATTATTTTAACCATATCATTGTAACCACAATAATTTTCTAGACATTCTAGGCCCATTAAATATCTAATTTGACCAAGTGGGTTCCACATCATCTGTTAAATCACTCGGTTGTGGTAATTCTTAATTTACCGATAATTCTTCTCTAATGTCAAATTAATCCTCCCACAATTATTGGACCATAAATAGTTAATTACCATTATTCAATAAATTGTTTTATTTAAAATTTAGGGTGTTACACCTTCAACGTTCCTTTATTAACAAAACTTCCACACTTAACGATGTTACATCTTAGACTTTCTTAAAGAAACCATATATGATATGGACTAGGAAGAAACCTAGTATGTCTTTACTAATAATTTGGAACTATGATGCCTCTATAGAGCATCCAACTCTAACAAGGTCAGATCCAAATTGGACAAATATCTCTGTGAGATACCTAAAGAAAGCTAAAGGGTAAAACCTATAGGATGCAAGTGGGTTTTCAAAAGGAAAACTAAACATGGATGGTAATAAGAGTACCTTTAAAAGCAAGATTGACAAAATTCAATTAGCTTAAAAGTCATTTAGATCCTACTTGTTGTAGCAGTATACCACCATTATGAGATATGATAGATAGATGTCAAGATGGAAATCATCTTGAGGATGTGTATATGACACAACCTAAAGGCCTTTTATGCCTGAAACATCTAGGAAGGTATGTGAACTGCAAATGTTCCATTTATGGACTAAAGCAAGCTTTTAGAAGCTAGAATCTTCATTAAAGAATGAAGATAAATCTTGTGACTATAAAAGGGTTAGTAACTGCACAATTATAGTTCTAATATTACATGTAGAAGACATGCTTCTTCTAGAACTAATATTCTCATTCTATAATCAAGAATATCCTTAAACAGTTAAGAAAGACTAAGGATTTGATCTTGATAAATGAAAGATGAGCTCGTTGTAAAGGTTACACTGATGCCAATCTTCTGATTAATTTGAAAGACTTAAGATTACAATCAAAATATATGGCTTGTCAAGATGGTTGCGATGTATGCTTGAAAGGTTCAAAGCAAGAAACAGTCGTTGGTTCTACTAACAAATCTAAGTATTTTGCTATGATAAATTACAAAAAAAGTCAATTTACATTTAATCATTCCAAATGTTTTGTACCCTATGAGTTTCCACCATGATGTCAATGGAACCATATAACAATATAAGGAAGTGGATTAATCTAAGCATATACTTAAATAGTTCCATCTTTGAAAGATGTGAAAATATGCAATGTGCATACCAACAAAATTGTTGGGAACCTGTTAGTAAAACCATTTGTGTAGCAAAAGCATGAGGGAACTGTAGACGTCATTGGGCATTAACCTTGTCGGTTCTAAGTGCAAGTGGGAGATTGTTGGAAATATACACTAAGAGCCTATATAGGACGCATCATTTTGTGTAAGGCATTTTTTGTTAAATAGTTTAACAGCCTTTATTTATCCTTAGAGTAATAGGTCATATGAGAGTTATTCTTAAAATGTCTTTAGTCAAGTATTTACGTGTGGACATGTAATAAATACATTAAGACTAGTGTGTGAGTGTACTGATGATCTGATCTCACAGATTATGGATATAGATGATATCAAGTCTTCACATGAGTACACATTAAGAGTAATGATGTACTGGACAGACCCACCATGAGAACGTTGCATGGATCGTTACATGAATGTCATAAACGATTCTCAATGTGATAATGGTATATGTAGTCCTTCGACTTGAAGTCACTACAATTCCTACACAAGGAGTTTGTTGTTTTAATACAATCAAACGTCTTCTGTAACAAGAGGACTATAAAGGTTATGATTAGGCAATGAAAACATTATGCAGAGGGATGTGAGTGATGTAGATGTGATTTGTCTCTCCTATGTGATAGGAGTGATATCTATAGGCCACTTGATGGAGTGAGACTAAGGAAATGCATGGCCATGCTAGAAAGAATAAATATTAGATATTTATTCAGATAAAGTTTACTCTGGTATCAAGTAAAATAAATTGGGCCATACAAGGATGACGCGACCATGCCTTGGGCCCAATTAGGATATCGTGACAAAAGGAAGAAACATATAAAATAATTATCACTTATAGGTTATGTTGATATTAAATAATATTTGGACATAATGATGCATTCCTAGATGCTGTTCTTATTTTATATTAATAATAAAATAGTTTATTATTAATATGACTGAGTATTTTACCTATAGGGTCACACACATAAAGTAAGCCCATCAGAAAATAACTTTTATTTTAGTTGGACTAAAATAAAGCTATTGGGCCTAACTCATTTAGAATGAGTAAGGAGCTCACTCTTTAGAGAGAACAAATTAGGTCAAACCTAAGCCTATAAATAGAGCATAAGATGCTCATAGGCAGTTCACTCAAAAGAGACACAAAATACGCAAAAGTTGTAAAAGCTACACGCCGTCAAACTAGCATTTGGAAGGTGTAGCATTTCTGGTGGGAGTACTCGTGTGGACTCCTAAAGGACGAGGCTATGACTGCTTCGATAATCTTCAAGAGGTAATCCTAAAACGTAATACTTTTTTTTGTGTTTCTCTTATGCTTTGAAACACAACTCTTTATAAATCCTATGGGAATCCTTGTATTTTCGCTGCTCATGTACTAGGGATTCCCTAAGATTCACTAGATAGGCCATTGTAGGGACACTATTAGTGTCCGTCGCTAGGTCAGTCACGTGTCAAGTTTTTTTAATTAGCCATGGTTTTAGTGACAGTATGTTATCGTCACTAAATCTAGTAACTTACTAGCCTTAAACCTTTCCCCTCCACCGGTTTGTCGACCCCTAAACCCTTTCTCCTTCGTTCCTCCATCTCTCGTGTTCCCCTCATCTCCCATCTCCACGATCTCCCTCGCTGCGAGCCACGGTCCCTCTGTCATCTCCATCGTCTCCCTCTCTGCAAGCCACAATGCCTCTTGTTGGTGTATGCACTATGAGCTTTTATGCTTTTTCATTTGTATCATTTTTCTACTTATCAATAGAATAAATATTTCAGTTTAAAATTGTTTTAAACATATTTATCCTTGGAGTAATAGGTCATATAAAAATTATTCCTAAAATGTCCCTAGTTAAGTATTTACATGGGGACATGTAAATACACTGAGACTAGTGTGTGAGTGTACTGATGACCTGATCTCACAGATCATAGATATAGATGATATCGAGTCTTCACACGGGTACACATTAAGAGTAATGATGTACTGGACAGACCCACCATGAGAACGTTGCATGGATCGTTACATGATTGTCATAAACGATTCTCAATGTGATAATGGTATATGTAGTCCTTCGACCTGAAGTCACTACGATTCCTACATGAGGAGTTTATTGTTTTAATACAATTAAACGTCTTCTGTAATAAGAGGACTATAAAGGTTGTGATTAGGCAATGAACAAATTATGCAGAGGGATGTGAGTGATGTAGATGAGATTTGTCTCTCCTATGTGACAGGAGTGATATCCATAGGCCACTTGATGGAGTAAGACTAAGAAAACGCATGGCCATGCTAGAAAGAATAAATATTAGATATTTATTCGGATCCAGTCTACTCCGGTATCAAGTAAAATAAATTGGGCCGTACAAGGATGACGCGACCATGCCTTGGGCCTAATTAGGATATCGTGACAAAAGGAATAAACGTATTAAATAATTATCACTTATAGGTTATGTTGATAATATTCGGACATAATGATGCATTGCTAGATGCCGCTCTTATTTTATATTAATAATAAAATAGTTTATTATTAATATGACCGGGTATTTTACCTATAGGGTCACACACATAGAGTAAGCCCATCAGAAAAATGTTGTCTTATTTTAGTTGGACTAAAATAAAGCTATTGGGCCTAACTCATTTGGAATGAGTAAGGAGCCCACTTTTAGAGAGAACAAATTAGGTCAAACCTAAGCCTATAAATAGAGCATAAGATGCTCATAGGCCGTTCACTCAAGTGAGACACAAATTCGCAAAAGTTGCAAGAGCTACACGCCGTCAAACTAGCAGTTGGCAAGTGTTGCGATTCTGGTGGGAGTGCTCGTGTGGACCCCTAAAGGACGAGGCTACGACTGCTTCGGAGTTCTTCAAGAGGTAACCTAAAATAATTCGAAATTGTTTTGTGCTTTGAAACACGGAACCTTGCAAATCCTATGGAATCCCTTTTATTTTTCCGCTACTCATGCTTAGGGATTTCCTAACACCTCTCTTATCTCCATTGTTTCCCTCTTTGTGAGCCACAGTGCCTCCTTTATCTCCCGTCTCCCTCTCTGTGACCCACAGTCTCTCTCTCTTCTCCTTTGTCTCCTTTTTAGGCGTCTACGACCGCGAGCCACTTCCATAGGTAATGTACATTGTTAGGGTTTTACCACTTCATATATATTGTATATAAATGCGAGCCACTCCTTCTCTTTACTGATGTTATGGTTTGGCTATGTTGAGTCTGTTAGATAAAGCTAACTTAGACTATCATGATGACTTAAAGAAAATAGGTTGTTGAACTATATAAATTTGGAAACAGGTTGTTGAACTATATAAAATCCTTTATAAAATTAGGAATGTGAATGTATGTCACCTCTATTTTAATTAGGATTAGATCAATGAAGAAACTTTCAACTTTTGTATAATAGGCATATTGGTCTATGCAACTCTGGATTATGATGTAATGATTATTTTCTTTCATTGACAATATCCAGTTTCTATTATACTATGCAATAAGCTACCACTGTGATAAACCCTCATAAGAACTTCCCTAGCCCCTACTCTCTATGTACTTTAATGCCAACTTTGAATTGAAATTTTTACAACTAGGCGTACCAAACTAACTAGACTTCTTTCATCATAACAATATATCAATGATTGTTGGAGAAATTTCAACAGCTGTTAATACTACTAACTATTCTCTGCATTTTGCTCACAATAACTACTTTCTGTATTATTACACTAAGTAAGTAAAGCTAACACAAACGTTCACCAGTCAACTTCTACATTATCAGTTGACGTACAGGTCGATAAGTTCTACTAAAACAAAAGCAATAAACTTGAACAAATTCAACAACGAAAAGTAGAACCTTTCATGATAAAACATAACAACAAAACCCAAAATCAAAAATTCGTGATCAATTTGGCAAATAATATAAGAAAAGTAGAATTCCAAACTACAGTTGGGACAGATATTAAACAAGTAATTAAGAATAGAAAATGTTGATTTTATATTTCACTCTGTACTCCCTATTATGTTTGTTTTCATGAGTTCATCTAGGTAGTCACATGTGCTTGGGATTAGCCACTTGATACAAGGGTTTGCCAAACTTTATGTCATCATTTTTGCATGCTAAACATGTATTATGCCATTTTGGTTTTGCTTTTGACCAACTAGTATTACACAATAAGGGATTAGCATTATAATAAAAACATGAGGTCCTAAAACATGGTTTTTCTAATTTACCCATAGCATTAACTTCGAGGGCTCTTGACTCCAACCTTATATTAGCCTTCATACTTTTGTACCTTCTCCTGTAAGTACTGAACATACTCAATCACCTACAAACAAGATAGGTAAATAGGTTGTCATATTTTCATCCAATTTAAAGAATAAAAAATAATGACTTTCTCACATTACAAAATGTACCTCTAGTAAAAATGATGTTGTGTCCCTTTTTTGATCATTGTGAGGTATGAGATCCCTTAATATCTAGAATCTGAAGAAAAAGGTAACCAGTCATCAATCTCCAGCTTAAAAACAGTTATAATTTATAACACTTAAACTGAAAGAAGTGTTATGATTACCTTTTAGTGTAAGTAGTGATAGAAGTGGATCTTAGTTTGATACGATCGCATCAAATTATCTATTTATTTCCATTCATGTCTTGTTTCATTGGCAGGCAAGAAAATTTTATTTTGTTCGTATATTCATATTGATACTGCTTCCAAATGCAAGTTTACCTATTACCTATTAAATTTCAAAGCTATTAGAGTTACTTTATTAGTTTTTTCTCATCTTGTAAGAGCCTTGTTATGTTATGTATATAGACTGAGTTTGCCTGTGAAATTTCCTGGATAGTGGATTTATGAATCACACTTATAACTTGAAACTCTTATTGCTGTCAGCCTTTGAACTAAATTTTCTCAGCCCATCTTTTCAAATTGCTTATGTAATCAGTCACTTTTTGATATAAATTGCATTGTAGTATAAATTACATTTGGGAAAACGATGGTTTCTGAATTGCATTGTAGTTCATAGTATAAATTGCATTGTAGCATAATTACATTGTAGTTAATGTAAAGTTTGGTTTCTGAATTGGCCAACTCTGCTTATACGAAATTCCTAATCCAAAACAGAATAAATCCTTGATTCCTTCCTCCATTTAAATGTCTTCTTTAACATCTCAAATGCATCATTGATTTTGAACTCCCTAGCCCTCAAGAACTTCAACAGAACCACATCAATTGCTTTTGCTCCTTTGCTTAGCAACAGTTGCACACCCCACAAAGACGTCTCATCACCACAATCCTTTTCTACCTCAACCTCTTTCTCATTTTCCTTCCCTTCAAATTTCTCACCTTTTTCACCTTCATTTTTCTCCCCAGAAACTACCAAAATCTCCTTCTTTTTGGTTTTTCTTTCTCAAATAAGGTGTCCCCCAACATAGCTTCCTCAAGCTTAGACTTAAACTCATTCAAAGCCTTCCTTTCAAAGTCTTTCAGATCAGAAAGGAAGTTACTTTCTTTCTTGTAAGAAGAACTCTTCTCCACCATTTTGGATTTAATTGGTGATTCCTTTCATTACACGTCAATAACATTCTCCTACTTCTGGGGTTCTTCCCCTACCTTTGTAGCAGCAACAACAACCTCAGCTATTTTGGTTTCCTCTTGAGCTATAACCTTAGCAGTCATGGTTACAGACTGAAAACAAAAATGAACAAAACAAAATGAAAACTTGCTACAAACCTAGAAAGATCAAATAAAGAGAAAACATAAACCTCATATGATTTTGTTTAGTTCTTATGTTTGAGTTGTGAAATCAGTATCTTGTAAATGTAAAGTAAAACTGCCTATAATATGCCTTTATTTCTAGTGAAGGATGTTATTAGGATTTGATATTGAGTTAAGTAAGTGGAAATGACCAACACCTCATTCTTTTCTGAATAGAAAATCAATTGCAGAAGAAAATCACGTTTTAAATCACATATCAAAAATGCATTGGTGAGGTTGGTGGAATCCTAGGCTACTTTTGATACCATGTAGATAAGATAGAGAGATAAAATAGTGAATTTAAATTGAATACTCTACAATGTAGATAGATTCTTATACTTATAATAAAACTAGACTAAGACTTATGTGATACACGGTATTAATATATGAATAAAGATAATATATAAGAAAGTTGTTGGGATAAATAAATCCAACAACATATGAATATTCAATATATTTCTAAGAGAAATAGCCTATGATATTAAATTTAAATAAATCATGATAATTTAATTTTAAACTTAATTTATGGTGGTATTAATTAAGAGTTATATTTGTAACTAAGAAAGTTTATTATATATTAAATTTATATATCATTAATTTTAATCTTGAATATTACAATCAATATTTGTCAGTGCACTTTGTTTTTTTTCCCTTTAGAAAAGTAAAATTCCTATTTTTATGCCTTTTATATGATATTTAAGAAGTCAGAAAAGTGTTTAAAATTGAATTATCCAAATAATCAAATAAAAATCAATTTTAAAAATATGTTTAAAATAGAGTAATGTTTCAATGATCAAGCGGGCTGGAGCAAAGGAAATATTTGTTTCTTAGGTAGAGTTATTAAACAGAATGTCTTTACTAAGTTTGGTATCTATAAATATCAAATGCTTCATAAAGAAAAAAAATATATTGGTATCATTGACATAAGGAATATTGATACTCAAGAGTTGAGCATGTCATCATTCCTTAAAGAGTCAAATTTTGCACACAAGAAATGTTGTTCCTTTGTGATAGAACACCAAGTGAACTATAATATTAAATCACATGTAATATGTAGAAGACAACAGCTTTACTGTCCTAGAGTTAGACTTCTCCAAGATTAGTTCTTAGTGGGAGGAGGGTATGACTGATGAGATTAGGAGGATCTTTACCACAAAGACCTCTAAAATCATTAAGAGTACCCTCTAGAAGGCGAGAGCGAAGAATGAGCGCCCCCGCTGGATCCCCGAGCCCCACTGGGAAAGAATGATGCAGCAGTGGGGAGGTGTCTTGTTCCAGCAGGCCAGTGCTAGGAATAAGGCAAACAGACTGATTGATGTCAGAGCCTCCATCTACACTAGGGGTTCCATCTTAGTGGTTGAGCATAAAGGGAGATTTGTAACTACACATTGTTAAATATATTTATTAATGCAATAACTTCATGGTTTTTTCACTAACAATTTTAATATGTTGTGAATTACAGAAGCAGAAGGAGCGTCTTTAGCCTTTGTTAATCGAGGTGATGCAAATCACCAAGAAAAACAAGACTGGTCAATGGGTTAACTAGAAGACCACAGAGATGGCGATACTTTATCTAAACTGATACAAATATTGTAACATCCCAAAATTTTAAAATAGAAATTTTAAATCAAGGAAAATAAATATTGACAAATTGAAGGTAAATTATTTAATCTCCCAAAATATTTGAAATAACTAAATTAAGATTTTTAGGGACTGTTGGTGGTTTATAGAGAACGGTTAAGCTGAAAATAAGCCCGGTTGAGATATGGGTGTCGGACCAAGTATCTTTGATTGAGATGATATTGGTCAGGGCTATTGAGAATAATATTGGGAATCCAAATATATGTTCGGAATAATTTTTAGATAAAGTATTGAGCTCGAATGATGAGCCTGTTAGTTGTAAAACGATGAAATTATAATGAATAAAAATAAAAATAAAGCAAAAAGCCCAAAACCGTCTCCTTTTCACGTGAATTGCTGAAGCTTTTGGCAAACATATTTCACTTCTTCTTCACTCTCATATCTTCTTCTTCCTCCTCTCAAACTCTAAGCTAAGGTGGTGACCCTTCTCCCTCTCTCCATTTTCGTTTGAAGAGGACTTGGAGACTTGAAGTTCTTTCTCTCCCTTCTTCTCATTTTCGTATGGCCTCCCTCTCCCTTGAAAACCCATTTTGTTTTGGGTGTGAAGTAAGTTATACTCACTCTTTTGTTGAGTCTTGGCCATGGGTAGGTGTATTTATTCTTTAGGGAGTAATGTGTGTGGATGGGTGGTTGTAGAGAAGCATTTAATGCTTATGCCCTAGAATAGGTTACCATAAATGTGAGTATTTATGAGGACTTAATGGTGGTAGATGTATTTATGATGGTAAGAGATGAAGATTGGTGAAGCTTTAATGAGTGGTTGGGTTTTTGGTGAAAGCCCTAACTGTGAGGAATTGGGGAAAATGAATAATATTGGTGCAAGAGAGTGTTTTATGAAGGAATGCATGTTGTGATGGATATGAACATGGATAAAGGAGGTTGTATGAGGGTTGGAGTTATAATTGTTTGTAACCTTTGATTTTAATAAATGTGGGTTAATGGGAAGGAATTCCTGAAGCCTAATAGATGATAAAAATGATGTCTATAACATGTCTAGTACATGTTATAAAATCATGGATATGATTATGATTATATAGAATTGAAATGGTGTCTTCAATAGTGAATTAATTGAGGTTTTACATGTATATTAATGTAGGACCTATTCCGAACGACGAGGCGGGTGCGTCTTATCAATCGGAATTCTTCTCTTGAGGTAGGAGAGGTGTCTTATGTTCTAAATGCATGAATTTGGATGTTATTTGATTGCCATATGTATTGGTATGCATGTTAGCCTTGCTTGAGATGATATGTGAAATTTGTAATGTGCTATATGGTGTAGATAATATGTTTGGCAACATGCTTTGGTGTATTTAGAATATTCATGGTATGCTATATGGTGGTGTATAGTGATCAATAATATGATGTTATATTTGTATCTACCATGAATGTGATATGAATGTTGACGATGTTTGTTGAGAATGAGAATAAAGGAGAATGCCACCCAAAGACTTAAACTAATGTGAATAACCAACAATAATAAAAGCCTTGTGGTGATGTTGGTGATGATGATGTTGTATGATGAGTGGCATGTATAGGATGCATAGAGTGAGAAATGCATATGATTTGCATTTGCATCCATGGCATACTGCATAGCTGCCGGTGTTGGAATTTTAGGGGATTCCCCTGGTTGGCCTAGTGGGAGGGCGGCTGTGTGCACGAGCAATTTATATTTTCCCCTATGACTCGGTGTGTAAGTCACAAAGCTGCCTATGTTGTGCTACGGGGAGCCGCATATGGTTGACCCTTGTGGGGGGTGGCTCTTGATGAGCAGGTGTCCCTGGTGGTCCTTGTGATCACAGCTGCCATGATACATCTGATGGTTGGCCCGCAACACCATATGTTGAATATGTTGTATACTGCGGTCATGGTGAAAATGACCAGGTGTTGCAAGATGGGCGATGCGGTTTGGTACCAGTAAAATAATTAGTGAATGCATGCAAATTTAAGAATAAGTGTACATATTTTACTACTGCAGTAGGGGTATGGTTAGATGACCATACTTGAATCCCACATCTGGTGTTTATATTCCCACAGTCAGATCCGCAATTGTTGAATTATTCCATTGTGTATATGCATTAGCTTAAGAGCATTTGCATATAGCAAGGAAGTATGCCAAAGGTGATGTAATATGATGATGGATGAGATGAGGACGTACTAATATACTAAGACAACATAAAAGATGTGAATACCGAATAATTGTCATATGTGATATTCGAATTTGTGTGAAATTTGGTTATATATATGCAGTATACTTGGTTCAAATTGTAATGTTACTTGTAATGTATGTGTGATGATGTTGTGATGATAAAGAGTAAGGTGTATGATATGTATGAGCAAAGTATACATGTTTTGATGCATATGTACATAATCACATGGTATTCATATTCATTCCTTTGGAATGTGTGACTCACTCTCCCATGTTGTTCATTTTTAGACTTGTGATGCAGGTCACTCATGGGAAGAGTAGACATTTTGAAGTGCATTTTGGTGGAGGAGGTAAATAGTGGTATAGGAAGTGCCTTGGTCGGCGATATCTAGATTTTTATATAGCCTGTGATGTATATGAATGCTTGTTTTGATATCTAGATTAGTGATAATTGATTTTGAGGGTCATGAAGGAAAATTGAATCTTGATGTGTATGGTCAATTTTCATTTATGACCTAAATGATGTAAAGGATGAATTATGATGTTTGATGATGTTAATTCTAAGGAATGAATGGTGTGTAGTGTGTCTTATATCAAATTGTAGAGTTGTGAGATGATGAATGTTTCAAATGATATGCATTGAATGAATGATAATTGAATTTAAAGGTATAGATAGTTGGATGATGATGTTGTTAAGGTTTAATCCAATGAATGAATGAAGTAATTCTTAAATTATGGTACTTTATGAAGTTGGTAGAATTTGTAGATGCATAATGAAGTAAAATAATGTAATAGGAAAGGTTAAGGTGGTAGGAAATGATAATTCATATGCTAAGTTAAGAGCATTCCACGTTTCTGCACAAGTTCTGCAGAACTCGCTCAAGCGAGTGGGAATCTCGCTCGAGCGAGATGCTTATGAAACAGGGGTATGGCTACTGGCCGAAATTCACTCAAGCGAATTGCCTTCTTGCCCAAGCGAGATTGGACTAGAATCAGAGGTTGGCCTCTGGACCATTTTCACTCAAGCGAAATGGCCCTGGCTTAGTGATCGCTCAAGCGAGGAAGAAGGAAATTAGACACTGGACGATTTTTGCCCAGGCGAGAGATGTCTCCCCCAGCAAAAATGGGGCAGTGGATTTCTGTGGTTGCTGGAGCAATCTCGCTCAAGCGAGATGGAATTCGCTCATGTAAGATTGGCTCCAGTGACAAATCTCTTCTTTTGCTCAAGCGTCTAGCTGGCTCACCCAGGGTGGACTCTTGATTCTCGCTCAAGCGAGATGGGGCTCACTCAAGCGAGAGGAGCCCCTGATGCTAAGACTTCTCCTTCGCTCAGCTTTACCTCGTTTCGCTTAGGCGTCTCTATGTGAGCTCGCTCAAGCGAGTGTGAATCTCGCTTGAGCGAGATGCACACTGATGCACATATTTGTTGTTTTTGAATAAACTTTTTATTTCATAGGTATATTATCTATAACATGCAACACTTTAAGGGTATAATTGAATATGTCATGAATCATGAAACCCCTTCCCTTAAATTCAAATCATTTAACCACCAATTAAATTAATTCTTCCACTATTTTTAATTGGAATTTTATCAACAAATCACTTTTTATTTATCCTCTGATATCTTCATATATGGGAGCGGTTTATCAAAGATCCAGGTGTTGAACTAAGAGCTTCACCACTTATTTTCTTTTCATTGAATTATGATTTATAAAAACGCAAAAAATTTCCCCGTATTTTCGGGGCGTCTCAAATGTTCTTATATTTTTTTATAGATTTACATTTATTAACTTATTTGATTTTTCTAAACATATGCAGGAGGCGTACTAGCTATGCGGGCCTAAAAGGAGGTTGAGCTGGCTGCTCAGACACCTGATGGGGAGGCACCTCTCACCCTTTCTTCTGCCGACGATAACGTCATCTATTTAGAGGCTGTCAGAGGCGTCAATAAGAAGGGGAGAGTCTTTGGCCTCGGTGGGATCGGGACCTAGATAGCCAAGACGGAGAAGACCCATGCCGCTTCCTCTATGTTGCTTGCAGATGTTGTTCAGGTTATTGAGAACCTGAACACCGAGCTAGCAAAGGAGCGTCGACAAAGGTAGCTGGCAGAGGAGCGTACTCAGCAGGATTGAGAGAACACTCGCATGCTGTTGGCGCAGCAGGAGGCTCTGATCTGCCGATTGATGAAGTCTTTACCATCTCGACCCGATGACTTAGGCTTTGCTTCCCAGCCAGGTCCACCACCCTAGGATCCCCCCAGTTGATGGACTCATTTTTGTATTTTTTATAATGTTACATATTTTTTATTTATTCTTTTTATTTTGAGTTGTAAATCAATTTTCAGCTATTAATATTTCTTTTATTTGGCGTTGGGTTATTACTGATTACTTTTATATCTTTTTATCTTTTTCTATTTATTATGAGTCTATATATGTGTCCATTAAATAATAAAAGTATTATAAAAAAATAATATATTTTAATTTTATAAAAATATTTAATCCAACTTTATAAAATATACTCTATAATACTAAACCTTAAATCTATAAAATTTTAAGAAAATAATTTTTCAAAAAAATATTTTTTATTATTAGCAACAGGCTTATTACCGTCGCTAAACGACGGAAAGACCCATCAAATATTTAGCTACGAAGCTAACCCATCACTAACATTAGTTCCTCTCAACGACCACCATAGCGATGGATACCCATAGAAAACATAGGTATGAAGCTAAAGTCGTTGCTGAGTTTGCTTCCTCCATAGAGACACTTTTAGCGACGACATTTTGTCCTCTAATTAGCTACGACTTCAACGTGGCCACTAACTTAGCCTTGATTAGCGATCGGTTAACTTAAATTCTTCAACGACGACATTACTACCGTCGCTAATATGGGACCGAAACAACGACAGATCAAGCACAAAGGGGACTACTTCCAGCGACGCCATCCTGCCGTCACAATGTTTGCCATGGTGTTCACTTGTCGTTGTTGACTTGTCAGCGACCAGATTTGTACCGACGGGATTTGGCTGTAGCTAACGTTGTCGCTGATATATTTAGTGACGGGTTATGGGTTATTGGTTGTTAGCGACATGTTTTTCCGTCACAAATGGGTCTTTGTTTAGTAGTGTATCATATAATATAATATTTATATGTTTGTATATTCATAATAATAAAATTATTATATGATATAATATAATATTTATGTGGAATTTGGTATTGGAATATAAGGAAAATAAAAAATATTTTTTCTATTTTTTTATTTTTAATTTTTTTTTGCATTTCCTATTTTTTAGTTGATTTTTAATTTTTTTAAAAAAGGTAGGTCAACCCGTGAGCCACCCAGTGGATTGGTGCATTGGGTCAGGTTGAGGAAACTAACTCACTCAATAAAGTGAACTGGTTTGGATTGGGTTATAAAAATTTTTAACTAGTGTGGGCCGGGTTGGCCCGTTTTGACAGCTCTACAACCGAGTATTGCAAAAATAGGAGGAAGATATTTCACTACGCGAAGAAGCCTCGGAACCATATGGTGAAGAATTGCTGTGTGCATGTTGTTGAAAAATTTCTTGCATAGTCTTGAGACAAGGTTTGTTGCAACGAAGCGGCAAGCTCCATGAATCTAGCGTCCATCTTCGAGCTAAGACGATCTTCTGCTTCGCAAATAGAGGCTTGAGTTCTTGTGTTTTCCGCCATTGATGATTACGATGGAAGGTTGCATGATGATACCAATTGATACGGTTGTTCTAGGAATCTAAAGAATCGAAAAACAAGAAACAGTAGGGATCCCAATGGAAAGAATGGAAACCAAACTTTCTTTTTTATAAAGAGAAATAGAGAGAAAGATTTCAACTAACGAATGAATGAGTGACAACCCCTGACTTTGTTAATCAACTATTTATAGTTGATTCAGAACTAACAAATTTAACAGCTTCCTAACAGCTTAATTATTACAACTGTTCCCATTAATTTCTAATGTCCTATGTCATTGGGTTACTTTTATGATATTGTAGATGTTTTTGATTTATGGATGTTGTTTTGATTAGCAATTTATAAATGTCCCTTTGGTAAGTTTGTAGATATTGTTTTAATTTTTGGTCATTTTTAAGGTAATATTGTAAATGTTGTTCTGATTTCCAATTTATAGATGTGCTAATTTTCGCAATTATAGATGTTCCAATTTGGTAATTTTATAGTTGTTCTGATTATAGATGATGATGTTCTGATTTGCAATTATAGACGTTATTATGATTTGCAAAAGAAGAAAAATATGAAATTTTAATTAAACGTTTTATTCATGAAAAAGTTGTTTATTTTGGTTTTGTTCCTTTACTATTTTTTTAGGTTTACGCCCCTAAAATTTTCGAATATTTAGACAAACAAACAAGCCCTAGTTCAGGATATGGCGAAAAACTGTCATTGTAATCACGAGGGACTGACTAAAAGATGAATTTGGATTGATAGTGACGGAAGACGAGTTCAAAATTGAGAGTCAAAAGCCTCATATAACCCCAACACCCCACCACTTCTCTCTCTTTCTGTGTTTAGAGGAGTTGAATCGAAGAGGACCTTCATGGAGCTTGATCAGGAGATACTTGGCGAGTTGGAGAAGGGGTTGTCTTTGCCCAAGGTGTTGGAGGTCAGAGTAATGGAAGTGGATAAAGGGATTTTGGAATGGCGGGTTGTTGTTTTTGAGATGGAACTAGTGGGGATCACAGGTGGTCATTGCAAATTTGGCGTTATAAGAGAGGTAGCCCGTGGATTATTATGGTGGAGGAAGAAACAGAGGAGAAATGAATGATATGGTGATTTAGAGGGGTTGAATCAAAGAAGACCATTGTGTAGTCTTCCTCAACTAAAGGGAAACCAAACAAAAGGAAAAAGGAGAACACACTAAGCAGAGGTAGTATTACTATATATTAACAATGAAGAATGAAATGTTATTCATAGAATTGAAGAGGAGGGTCTTTGGTTCCTGGGATAAACTTGTTACAATTTCTTAGGCAAAGATGGATTGAGTATAGTTTCTAAAAGTGCTCTAGTTGAGATGAAAGGAAAATTACATGACATTTATGATTTGGTAGGTAATTATGTTGAAGGAATAGTGTTAATATCTCTTTTCTTCAGGCACCATAAGATATACATAATTGAGGCATCTTAATTTTGGTCATATGGGGAATCTTGTGTTACAGGCAAGCAACATAGACTTAAGTTCAGTCATGCAAAAATCTTCTGAATGTTTATTATTGTTTATAATTTATGGGGTCTTTTTCTAGTTCAGTCTCATAAAGTGGATATGGGAATTTTGTAACATTCATAAAGGAGTACTTCAGAAAGGTTTGATTGCATTTTGTAAAGGCTAAAATTGAGGTGTTTGGGTTGAGAAAAAGACTGATAAACAATTAGGGAATATTAGAATAGATCATGGATTGGATATTTGCAATGCACCAATTAATGATTATTGAAAACAAGTGAGCATAGTGATGCATCATCGTACCATGGGACATACACCACAGTAGAATGGTATTGTTGAATGGATGATCCGAACACTTTTGCATCATTCTTGTTGCATTGTGTTTAAATGTTGGTCTTCCAAAATAATTTTGGGTTGGATCAATTGATACAACCAGCTATCAAGTAGATAGATCTCCATCTACTACAATTGAATTAAAGATTCCTTGAAAGGTATGGTTTGGTAAACCATCTTATTTTTATGACTTTTGTATATTTGGTTATCTTGTTGATGCTAATGTTAACAATGATAGTAAAATCCTTGGGCAATGAAATGCATATTTTATGCATATTGTTAGAAGCAAGACTAATGGTACCCTAAAGTTTTGATGGATATCAAATAATAGATATTTAATGAAAAAGTCCGCTGGACTTATGTGTGCAGTAGCAAGCAAAATCTATCATAAGGAAAAGTTTGTAGATCAGGAATACCAAAGTCTGAAATCCGCTGAAGACCAAATCTCAAGTTTGCTGAAACCATGGTTGTCAAGAAGACTCAGACATTGAGAATATGCTAAAAAAAAGAATATCACTTGAAGTTTGCGAGTCATTAATTGAACTTTTTGAAACAATAGCCTTGAAGATGGTTTTAAATGTTATATATATTCCAATAATTTTTCAACTTTTTAAAAGAAAACTCGAAAAATTATAGCAACAACTTTGCAACTTTTTTCATATTAAAGATTTTCCAATCTTAGTTCAATCCAAGAAGCTCATTCCAATAATTCTTCTACTCATTCTAACCATTTACCATCATATATATATATATATATTATGAAAAATGCTTATGTAAGAGTGAGAAGAACGAATCTAGACTGTATAACTATATATTATTGCAATGTGTACTATAAGAGAATACATGGAGTGTTATAACTTATAACAAATATTTTAAATAATGGCTAGAAATTATGTTAATGACTAGAAAATTTATAATATACTAAATATTTTAAAAGATATAAGATAATAAATATTAATATAAGTATTATAAGTTTGTTTTAATATATTTTAAGTTATTATAATATAACAAATACTACCAATATTTAAATCATATATACTTGCATTATTTATAATCAGGGCGTTCATGACTTTTTTTAGGTCCAAGGTATAACCAGTATAAAGAGCCCTAAGTTTAGTGTAGGAACCATGTGATACACGATTAGTAGTTCGTAAAAAGATTTACAAATATGTTATTTGAGAAATATATCATAAATGAAACATTTTATTAGGAAAATCTGGAAATTGATGAAAACATGAAGCATAAAACAAGAAATATACTTTTGAATAATAAATTATAATCAAAAGCATAGCAGAAGTCATGCAAATTAGTACTGATATATTAACGAATCATGTGTTCACACATTGAAAGTGTTTTATCGTTAAATAAAAGAGTTTTATAATTTAAATAATAGCTATTATGTTACTTAAAATTTAAAATCTTTAATATTATACTATATATAGATTTTTTCCCCAGAAAATTCAATATTATGATGTATGAATTAAAGTAATTACTAATTTAAAAAATAAAGATATGCTATGAAACTAAAATAATAAAAATGAACTTATCGTAGCATGTGACGTAAGGAAGACCAGTATAGGGTCATATGATATTTAATTGGCTTTATGGGTAGGTTGTATGATTTCAATTTTATTCCACACTGTCTATACAGTTGGTAATACGGGAATTAAAAGGATAAGGAAAATGAACCTAAAACATTGTGCTGTAATTAGGAATTCATGTGCTGTAATCCTTCAACCATTGAGGTAACTTTTTGTTTCATTTGGGTTTATCTGGCCTAACAATACACGGGCTATTTGCTCAGAAGAGGCTTTTGGAACTAAAGAGGGCTTAACTCTCACCGAGGTCCACATGGTTTCATTTTCACGTGATTTGTGTTAGGAAGAGGGAACGCTGTCTCAAGAATTAATAGGAAGGGATGTAGTAGGAGTTGAGGTATAGGAAGGCAGAGGACTTTTTGTAGCTTTTTCTCTAAGGGAAACAAGGGGAACTGAAGGGGTTGGGTTCCAAGAGAATGATTCTGTGGGTGGAAGAGCTTCATCCTCGGGTAGAGTAAATGGTGGTAACGAAGAGAAATGTTGGCTAAGGTCACTGTGGCAAGGCCTGGGGAGGGAGATGTGGAAAACATTATGGATCCGCAAAAAGGCCAAAAGGTCCAATTCGTAGGCGACTGCACCCACGTGGCGTCGCACCTAGAAGGGACCATAGAAATGTTTTGCCAGTTTCTAGGAGGCACGCTGTGAGACAAAATGTTGCTGATAAGGCCTCAAGCGAAGGAAAACCTAATCCTCAGGTGTAAAGGTAAGATCTTGGCGATGTTTGGCTTGAGAGGCCATTCTTTGTCTTGCTTGAAGGAGATTCTGTTTGAGCCTGGCTAATATTTGTTGACGCTGTTGTAGGGAAGAATCCACTATAGTCAGCGTTGTGCTTCCAGGAATCAAGTCAAGGATGGCAAGGGGACGACGACCATATAAAGCTTGGAAGGGAGTCATGCCAATCGAAGAGTGTACGATGGTGTTATACTAATACTCAAAGAGGTAGAAGAAGCATCATATGTCATAAATTACAAGTCTCTAATGTATCAAACGGAGCTTCTATCCGTTGCATAACATATCTTTGAAGAAAACATCTTCTTAAAGAATTCAAGAAAAGTTGGCCAAAGCTAAAGACCTCCTACAAACTGCTTTCACAGATATGGAAATATGCAGAAGCATCAGAACTTCAAACGACCAGACAATCTCTTAGTGCACCTTCCACTATTGGTTCAAGTCATCCCAATTGGCCTTGTATACTTCTCAAACAGATCAACTCCTCTTATTTCATTTCAACAACTTTTTTCAAAGACCTATATAAAGGGAAAGCTATCCCACTGTTATGCTTGCTGAAACTAACCTTTTACAAAATGAAATCAACGTCTTCCTATAGTATTCTTAATCAGTTTCAAAGTGGTTGTTAAGTTGTAGATTTTCATACTCTGATATTCATATAAATAGCTTCCATAGAACTTTACTTGTTTCATATTCTAAATATATTATTCATTTGTTAAAAGCTTAAAGTCCCTTAGAATCTTGTTTGTAAGTGTGGCGCACTTAATCTGATAAATGATATTGAAGATATTGATATTTAGATGATGAAAATTAGGATAAATTTTTTGTGATTAAGAACAACCATTGGAAGAAGAACACCATAAATAAAAACTGTATCATTTACCCCATACCTTTTAAAGACCTATCTCATATATGACGATATGAGAAGGTATGTAGTTTAAACAAATGTCTACTTAGGACAATCAATTACATGATCACCATACAAGTGTTTATGGAATATGTAAGTTAATTCAAGTGCAAGAGTGGATATGAGAAATAATCCATGTAAGCACACAGTGATTTCGAAAAAATAATAAAAACATGTACATTCATCTATACAAACATTCCATAATTGGAAGTATACGCATTTAACTAGGGAAACATGTCAAAGAAGCGTTCTATAAGTAATTAAGGATAAGAGATTGAAGTACAAGCATAGGGACCCAAGGAATACAAGACCATGGCAAGAAAACTTCATTTTTAGTCATAGAAATAGTGGAACATGTCATAAATATCACCTATTAGTCCCAAATTGAAAATCATAAAAAAGTTGGGTTCAAACCACTCTTAAATTTGGGTTTTACAATGCAGTGGGTCCGGTGTTTTACACCTAATGAGAGTTAGGGAACTCCAATTAAGGTAAGACCAATTTTAACACCTTCCTAACATATTTATCTACAACTTTCATGTGAAAATCGGAGGCCAAAAATGTCATTAAGATACCCAAAGAAGCCAAAAATAACAAGGAAAAAGTAGCAGTTGAAAAATCCTGACGGTGGCAATTCCAGTGGCCGTGAAACCCACTGTCTCCAGCACCCAAAATTGTTAAAAATTCCATATTTTGGGGCAGAATGATCCACTGGCCGTGGGAAATTCCCACTGGTCATGGATCTCACTGCTGTAGGCACAATTTCTGTAGCTTTTTACCTTTGAGTTTTTGCCAACTTTGTGACACCTTTTCACTAGGCTATTCAACTCCAATTTGTATGAAATTTTATACACAACTTACCTACCTTAATATCAATTGTGTGGCAAAGTTTCAAGCCCAAATTCCATCCCAATCAAAATCTAAGCTATAGGGTAGTTTTATACATATTTTAGGTATTTTACATGACATACCAAAATGCAATTGGCTAAGTTTTGGTCTAAACTCTCTATGGACCTATAGTCACATATATAAATATGAATTGATCCAACAAGTTTCATCCCATGTTCACTTCCTAGATCATAGTATGTTCCAATAGCATTTCAATCCCTTTTTGGCTAAACCAAGCATGCCAAATTGCAAACTAAGCCTATTTGGCCACAACCAACCATGCATGTAACGCCTCAACCGCTTTTCAGGAATGAACAACTCTCCTTACAAACCAACATGAGACCTGTTATACGAATTTCTTCAATTCCTAGCTTTTGTTGAAGGATCTTCTCTTCTTGAACCTCTTAGGTCCACAAGGCCACAAGAGAATGGAGAGGATAGTCATGGTTTTGGAAGCTTATGGAGGAAGGTACGAGAATGTTGTGGTGGAAGCTAGCTTAAGGTGGAAGTTAGAAGAAGAAAGAACCTAGATCTAAGGAGAATTTGGTCTAGAAATGGAGGAGATGTAAAGGAGAGGAATGGAGTAGGATTCTGCCACTCTCTAGGGAGAAGGGAGATAAGGTATAGAGAGTCACCACCTATGGGAGAAGACCCAAGGATAAGACTAGAGAAAGGAGCCTAGAGCTTCTACTTTCTAGAGAGAAGGGAGAGTTTCTCACTCTAAAATTTCTTATCATTCAAGTTATGATGGAAATATAAAGGAGATGAGCTTATATAGCTCCATGAGACTTTCGGCCAAAGCTTGCTAATCATGGGCCTTGGATTAGATCCTAAGGGCCAATCCTAAAACCTACTCTACTTGGCCCAATACAAGCCCAAAATCAAAATAGAATAAGGTACAAGGCCCAAAAGTGGCCCAAGCTTAATGGCTATGCAAAGCCCAAATTAATTCCTAAAATATAGTCCTAATATACCTAGAATACAAAGGAATAGAAAATATGTACAAGATATATGAGGCCCAATGAAGAGGCCCAAAGGAGGCCCAAACTTCCATACTAAGCCCATTACCCTTCTATAGTGCAAGAGAAAAGAGTAAAGGTCTTTAATAGCTCCTCCTTGGGCTTGGGCCCACTCAAAGAATGTATGGAAGAAGCTAAATGCTTTTAGAGACCTTCCTTGGATCTCTTAGCCCTTGACCTAGTCATAGGGCCCTTGAAAGCATCCAAGGCAACCTCCAAAGACTGTGTAGGGTCCATGGCTTCTTCCTGGGTGATGGCCATGTCATGCTCCCCCTCTTGAAAAGGATTTATCCTCAAATCCGAGGCAACCTCATCCAACTCATCTGCAATACAAGGGGTAAGATCAGAGATATTAAATGTAGCACTGACCCCGTACACACCAGGGAGGTCAAGTACATAAGCATTATTATTAATTCTCCTAGTCACCTGAATAGGACCATCACTTCTAGGGTTAAGTTTGGACTTCTTAAGGTTAGGAAAGCGTTCCTTCCTTAGGTGAAGCCAAACCCAATCCCCAACTTCTAAGATAACCTCTTTTTTCTTTTTATTCACACATCTAGCATAGTGATTATTTTTCTTTTGTATATGGTGTTTAACCTCCTCATGAAGTTTTTGAATAAAAGATGCTTTTGCCTCACCATTCATATGAAGGATTTCATCTGAAACCTCGAGAGGCAAAAGATCTAAAGGAGTGAAGGGATTAAAACGATACACAATCTCAAAAGGACTATGCTTGATGGTGGAGTGAACTACCCTATTATAAGCAAACTCTACATGTGGTAGACACTCATCCCAAGAGTTATCATTCTTTTTAACAAGGACTCGTAGAAGAGTAGAAAGAGTCCTGTTAACAACTCAGTTTGGCCATCTGTTTATGGATGGCAAGTGGTAGAAAAGAGAAGTTTTGTTCCTAGCCTGGCCCAAAGGGTCCTCCAGAAATGGCTAAGGAACTTGGTATTCCTATCACTAACTATAGTTCTAGGGATCCCATAGCGAACTATCTCTTTAAAGAATAGTTTAGCAATATGGCTTGCATCATCAACCTTATAGCAAGGGATAAAATGAGCCACCTTACTAAATCTATCAACTACCACAAGGATAGAGTCCATTCCTCTTTGAGTCCTAGGCAACCCAAGGACAAAGTCCATGCTAATATCTACCCAAGTGGAAGTGGGAATAGGCAAGGGAGTGTAAAGGCCATGAGGAGACACCCTAGATTTGGCCTTTTTACATGCAAAACACCTAGAGCAAAGTCTTTGCATGTCACGCTTTATATGGGGCCAATATAAATGTTCACTAAGGGTGGCTAAAGTCTTATCCCTCCCAAAGTGCCCCATGAGCCCTCCCTTATGGCTCTCATGAAGTAAAAGGTCTCTAATGGATCCCTTAGGAATGCATAGCTTATTGTCTTTAAAGAGAAAGCCATCTAATTTATGGAATCCACTAGATGCAAGTAAGGAACCACAAGAGTGATAGGCATTAGAATAGTCAAGGTCATTTGGATACAATTCTTTTATTTCATCAAGACCATGAAGAGTGGCACCCAAGGAATAAAGGAGGGTGTGCCTTCTAGATAAGGCATCAGCTACAACATTAGCTTTACCACTACGGTGCTTGATAACATAAAGGAATTGTTCCAAATATTCAACCTATTTGGCATACCTTTTATTTAACTTATATTGGCCTTTGATATACTTGAGTGACTCATGGTCACTATGAATGACAAACTCCTTGGGAATTAAGTAGTGTTCCTAAGTTTGTAAGGCCCTAATCAAAGCAAAGAACTCATTGTCATAGGTGGGATAATTAAGGTATTCCCCATTAAGCTTTTCACTAAAGAAAGCTATAGGGTGCCTCTCTTGAAGTAAAACGGCACCTATTGCAATATTAGAAGCATCACATTCTAGCTCAAATGTTTTTGAAAAATTTGGTAGGGCAAGAATGGGAGCATGTGTGAGTCTATGCTTAAGGTCTTGAAAGGCCTTTTCTTGCTTTGGCCCCCAAAGAAAAGGAACATTCTTTTTAAGCAAATCATTTAGGGGAGATGCCAAAGTAGAAAAGTCTCTCATGAACCTTCTATAGAAGCTAGCTAAGCAATGGAAGCTTCTAATATCATGAATGTTTTTAGGGGTTGTACAAGCACTAATTGCTTTGACTTTTTCTTGGTCAACTTGGACCCCCTTGGAGCTAACTACAAATCCTAAAAAGACAATGTGATCCAAACCAAAAGAGCATTTTTCAAGGCTAGTAAAAAGTTGGTTTGCTCTTAAGGCAAGTAAAACATGTCTAAAGTGGGTAAGGTGAGAGTCCATAGACTTTGAATACACAAGGATGTCATCAAAGTAGACAACAACAAAATGGCCAATGAAGTCCCTCAAAACATGATTCATGAGGTGCATGAAGGTACTAGGTGCATTGGTCAAACCAAAAGGCATAACCAACCACTCATATAAACCAAGCTTGGTCATAAAAACAGCTTTCCACTCATCACCTTCCTTGATTCTTATTTGGTGATTGCCACTTTTAAGGTCAATTTTGGAGAATATGGTAGAGCCACAAAGTTCATTCAACATATCATCAATTCTAGGTATAGGGTGCCTATACTTGATGGTGATGTTGATTGCTCTACAATTAGTGCATAACCTCCAAGAACCATCTTTTTTGGAACTAAAAGAATTGGCACAACACATGGACTAAGACTCTCCCTAATCCAACCTTTGGAAAGTAGATCTCCAATTTATTTCTCTATTTCTAGACTCTCCTTAGGGTTACACCTATATGCAGGTCTATTAGGCAAGCTAGCCCCGGGGATAAGATCTATTTGGTGTTCTATACCCCTAAGAGGTGGGAGCCCTTGAGGAAGGTATTTAGTAAAGACATCCTCAAATTCTAGAAGGAGATTTTGCAATCCCTTGGGCATAGGAGAAAAAGAGCCCACTAAGGATAGGGAAGTGTAAGAGCTATATGTACTAGAAGGGCTAGGAGAGCTAGAGGAAGAAGGTGTACGGTAAAGCATATAGATAGGTTTGTGAAGAAGCAAGGCTTGCTTCACATCATGCTTAGAGGAAAAGAAAGAGGAGTGCCTCTTGGGATCTTCATAGGTAAGGATCCCTTTACTCTTATCTTATTGAGTGACTTGTTTTTTTATTTTTGAGGTTTAGGAGGGGAGGTGGAAGGCCCAACCTCCTTATCCCTCTTCAACTTCATTTGAAGTTGGTCTTCCAAAACTTGTTTGGGAGACAAGGGATGTAAGACAAACTTTTTATTGTTATATATAAAGGTGAGGGTGTTAGTAAACCCCTCATGGGTGACTTTCTTATCATATTGCCAAGGGCGACCTAAGAGCACATGAGTGGCTTCCATCGAAACCACATCACACCATATTTGATCATGGTAGGTGCCTATGGCAAGAGAGAGAAGAACTTGCTTGTTCACTAACATTTTACCCTTTTCATTAAGCCATTGAAGTTTGTAAGGTTTTGGGTAATCTATTAGAAGACAACCAAGTTTGTGAACTAGCCTTTGACTAGCCATATTAGCACAACTGCCACTATCCACAATGAGAGAACAAAGTTTTTCTTGAATGTAACATCTTGTATAAAAGATGTTCTTTCGTTGTGTAGTGTCATCATCCCTTATATGACTACCTAGGAGTCTTCGAATCATAAAAAGCTCACTGTCATCTCCTAGAACATGTTCACTCTCATAGGAATCACTATTAGAGCTATCACTTGAATGTGAAGAGGATGCTTCCTCATAGCTTGAATAGTGATCAATGCCTTTTAAAATCATAAGTTTTTTGGTTGGGCATTGAAAGGCAATGTGACCCCTTCCTAAGCATTTAAAACACTTGATTGAACTTGTTCTTGAAGAGTTGGGTTAGGATGAACAGTTGTTGTTCCTAGAAGGGTTGTTCCTAGATGGTCTTGTAGGGGTATGATCCCTATGAACCTCACTTTTGAGTTTAGGAGTTGAAGTACCCACTTCATGCTCCTTACCCTTCTTACCCAAACTACCCTCTTTAGGGATGGAGTCTTCTTTACCCTTCCACCTAGACCTAAAAGGTTTGGATTCTCTATTGTAGTAGGAAGCTCCATCCATGAGTTGAGCTTATACTCTTGTGCATTGATGGAGAAGCTCCTCAATGTCCACATGAGGTAGAAGTTCCACTCTTTTCCTAATATTATGATTAAGGCCATGTAAAAACCTATGCATGAGGATTTCTTCATCCTCCTCAACATTGGCCCTAATTATAGCCATCTCTAAAGCCTTATAATAATCCTCCACATTCTTGGACCCTTGGGTGAGTTTATTGAGCTTAGCCAATAGTTTACCCCTATAGTAGGAGGGGACATACCTCTTCCTTAGTAAGGCTTTCAAATCCTCCCATTCATCAATGGATGGAAGATGGTCTCTTTTTCTTTCTTTTAGGATTTGGGTCCACCATACTAATGCATAATTTTGAAAGCTAATGGTGGCATTCCTAACTTTTTTCTTATTCTTAGTTTCATGGGAGGTGAAGAATTGCTTAACTCTCATTTCCAAATAAGATAGGCCTCTACATCACTTTTGCCATGGAAGGGTGGGACCTATAGCTTGACCTCTCTCAAGCCACCCTCCTCATGGTTTCTACTATGTCTTCTATGGTGCCTATGTTCAACCTCACTAGTGTCATCATATTGTCTATCCGCATGGTGTCTATTTCTATGTCTATGATGCCTAGTGGTTCTATGTCTACCCTCCCCATGTTCTATATTATCTAGCCGAGTAGCCATGTTATTAAGTTGCTCTAAGATTTTACACATATGTGGGGGGGGGGGGGTTGCTCTCCAACTCTCTCACTAGATGAAGACATGTTATAATGCAAGTATGCTAGTGATGAGATACTAGTCGTTTCACTCACTTGATTTGAATCACCCACAAAAAAGAAAATAGAAGAAAGCTTTTAAACAAGACTAGTCGAGGTGCAAGAATTTAAACTAAACCTTACATGCAAGAGCGCACTTATGCTAACTAGAAAGCAATTAAAGAAAACTAGTCAGATAGTGCAAAAATGTAAACTAGGCCTAGGATATCAAATCGCACTTACACTAGTCGAAAGCAAAAATATAAACTAAGTCCTAAGCGTAATTACTCCTAATCAACTAAGTCAAAAAAAGTTTAAAGTCCAATGTCCAATGTCTCTAAAGTCCAAATACAAGGACTACACAAAGAATCAAATTTAAAGTCCCAAAATACAAGGGTAAAGAAAAATACAATGCAAAAGAAACAAGTCCTAATTTATTACAAACTTTGCTTTCCAATACACAAGTCTTCCAAGGCTCTTCAAGTCCACCAAGATGCTCCAACAAGCTACAAAAGAGAAACTTGGAAACTCAAAGTAATGGTTAGCACAAAGTATAAGAAAAGGAAAAGAATTTGTGTTTACACTCTAAGCTCTCAAGGTGTTTCACTCAAGGTCCACTTCTCTCTATATTTATAGATTGCTCTAGATCAAATCTTCTTGTCAAATCTCAATGCCCTCAACATGCTACCCAATTAATGGTGAGCTCACTAGACCTTAATCTCAAGAGTTCCAAGAATTAAAATACTCAATGGACAAAACTAGAGAGAAAAAGGACAAGCAAACAAAGGCAAATTAGGAAGCTAAACCAAGGGAGTAAGATGAGACAAACTAGAGTATGACAAGCAACAAATGTTCAAAGAAAGAAGGCACACACAAGAGGAACAATATTATGACAAACTAAGAGTGCAACAAAGACAAACTAAAATTAAATGCAAGAAAGAAAGGAGGCACACAAAAAGTTACCTAGAACACTAGAATGCTTAAAACTTTGCACAAACTTTAGAAGTATGTTGCTAATGCTTTTGCCTCAAACAAATGTACAATTAGGCACTGGAAGACAACACTAAGGTACTGCACAAATGAAATTAAAGGTGCTGGACTATATTTTTTTTTGTCTAATTCAAGTATTTTTCAACACTTTTTTTCACACTTTATGTAAAGAACAAGGCCTAAACAATTATGGAATGAATGAACAATGCACTTATAACTTTTTGTTCACTTTTTTCCTCTGTTTTTATGTGTTTTTCTCTGTTTTTTACAGCCACCTACTGCAGCAACAACACATGTACTAATAGTGCACAAAAAGAGGCAAAAATGGCAACTAAAACTATTGTAAAGCAAGCATCATCTTCCAAATCAAATAGGCAATGAAAGGCATGGTTTTATGCAACAAAAGACATTAAAATAAAGAAACAAACAGCATGCAAAGATTAATGGAAAGTTGCTGGAAAAATCAAAACAAACTAGAAAAACTTAACCAAAAGAGATCTAACAACCTACAACAATTAGGCATAACTTGTCACCTTAAAGAGAGGTGAACCACAAGACTCTAAGGAGCTTGTTAGGTACTTTAATAAATGTGATTAAGGTACCTAAGAATCCAGCAAATGACTCAAGCAAAGATCAACACACAAAGTCCTAGAATCAACAAGAAACAAGCTCCACACTTAAGGCTCAATCTAAGGCAACTAAAGAATACCTAAGCAAGCAACTAAAACCTAAAGTAATCAACTATATGACATGGATCTAAACAGGTCCAGAACTGAAATTAAAGTTCCAAATGATGAAATGACACAAAAATTGACACAATATGCAAAGAACAATCAAAGAAACACAAGGCAAGACATGTTACTTGAAGTAGAAGGCATCTAAGGTCAACTTTTTGACTTTTTAAAATTTTTTCTCAAACTTTATGAAACTTTGAGATTATGTTTTGGATCCATGCAGTAACACATCTTGTGAAGAAAGTTTGGAAAATTCAAAGCCAAAAGGTCTAGATTTTAGATCTCAAGTAAGCATAACTTTTGCATTTTTTTGAGTTTTTAGGCATATGATATAT
The DNA here is from genome assembly GCA_037962975.1 of Clitoria ternatea. Taxonomy (NCBI): domain Eukaryota; kingdom Viridiplantae; phylum Streptophyta; class Magnoliopsida; order Fabales; family Fabaceae; genus Clitoria; species Clitoria ternatea. The sequence continues at coordinate 98,418,457 of CM075672.1, forward strand.
GAAAATTTATGTAGATAAAGCAAGGAATTCAGATCTAGAATCAGAATTACAAAAGGAAAACAACACCAAAATAGATCTAAGAAAAAATTCAAGAGGAGTTAGGGCTCATTGTTGGTGTATGCACTACGAGCTATTAATGTATCAATTTTAACTTATTAATAAAATTAGTATTTTCAGTTTTAGACAAATGCTATTTATCCTGGAATAATAGGTCATATGAGAATTATTCCTAAAACGTCCTTAATCAAGTATTTACATGGGGACATGTAAATACATTAAGATTAGTGTGTGAATGTACTGATGATTTGATCTCACAAATCATGGATATATGATATCAAGTCTTTACACGGGTACACATTAAGAGTAATGTTGTACTGGACAGACCCACCATGAGAATGTTGCATGGATCGTTACATGAGTGTCATAAACGGTTCTCAATGTGATAATGGTATGTAGTCCTTCGACCTGAAGTCACTACGATTCCTACATAAGGAGTTTATTATTTTAATACAATCAAACGTTATCTGTAATAAGATGACCATAAAGATTGTCATTAGGCAATAGATAAATTATGCAGAGGGATATGAGTGATGTAGATGGAATTTGTCTCTCCTATGTGACAGGAGTGATATCTATGGGCCACTTGATGGAGTGAGACTAATGAAATGCATGGCCATGCTAGGACGAATAAATATTAGATATTTATTCTATAAAGTCTACTCTGGTATCAAGTAAAATGAATTGGGCCATACAAGGATGACGACGACCATGCCTTGGGCCCAATTAGATATCGTGACAAAAGGAATAGATATATAAAATAATTATCACTTATAGGTCATGTCGATGATAAATAATATTCAGACATAATGATGTATTGCTAGATACCGCTCTTATTTTATATTAATAATAAAATAGTTTATTATTAATATAACCGAATATTTTACCTATAGGGTCACACACATAGAGTAAGCCCACCAGAGGATAGTTTTATTTTAGTTGGACTGAAAATAAAACTATTTGGGCCTAACTCATTTAGAATGAGTCAGGAGCCCAATGTTTAATGAGAGCTCAGGTTAAGACCTAGGCCTATATATAGAGCATGAGATGCTCATAGGCTTGTGCTCAGAAATTAGATTACACTAAAATTCCGTACTAGCATTCGGATCGTTAGTTTTCTGGTGGGAGTGCTCGTGTGGACTCCTAAGGGCGAAGCTACAATTGCTTCGATCAAGGATATTGTTCTACGTCTACAAGAGGTAAACCCTAATTAAAATTTTAATTTAGCATAATGCTTTGAGATATACATGTTTGCAATTCTTTCTTGGGAATCCTTTGTGTTTCCGCTGCCTGACCCTAATAGGATTCCTAACACTCATGATACCATATGTTGTAGGAATTTCTTCAATTCCTAGCTTTTGTTGAAGGATCTTCTCTTCTTGAACCTCTTAGATCCACAAGGACATAAGAGAATGGATAGGATAGTCATGGTTTTGGAAGATTATGGAGGAAGGTAGGAGAATTTTGTGGTGGAAGCTAGCTTGTGGTGGAAGTTAGTAGGAGGAAGAACCTAGATCTAAGGAGAATTCGGTCTAGAAATGGAGGAGATATAGAGGAGAGGAATGGAGTAGGATTCCACCACTCTCTAGGGAGAAGAGAGATAAGGTATAGAGAGTCACCACCTATGGGAGAAGACCCAAGGATAAGACTAGAGAAAGGAGCCTAGAACTTCTACTTTCTAGAGAGAAGGTAGAGTTTCTCACTTTAAAATTTCTTATCATTCAAGTTATGATGGAAATATAAAGGAGATGAGCTTATATAGCTCCATGAGACTTTCGGCCAAAGCTTCCTAATCATGGGCCTTGGATTAGCTCCTAAGTCCCAATCCTAAAACCTACTCTACTTGGCCCAATACAAGCCCAAAATCAAAATAGAACAAGGTACAAGGCCCAAAAATGGCCCAAGCTCCATGGCTATGCAAAGCCCAAACTAATTCCTAAAATATAGTCCTAATATACCTAGAATACAAAGGAATGGAAAATATGTACAAGATATATAAGGCCCAATGAAGAGGCCCAAACTTCCATACCAAGCCCATTACCCTTCTATAGTACAAGAGAAAAGAGTAAGGGTCTTCAATAGCTCCTCCTTGGGCTTGGGCCCACTCAAAGAATATATGGAAGAAGCTAAATGCTTTTGGAGACCTTCCTTGGCTCTCTTGGCCCTTGACCTAGTCATAGGGCCCTTGGTAGCATCCAAGGCAACCTCCAAACACTTGTAGGGTCCATGGCTTCTTCTTGGGTGATGGCCATGTCAAGACCTTACCAGTGTGCTTTGTCCTCAATCACACACTTTCTGAGAACTTCCCAGGAGTTCACCCATACCAAAATTACTCCAAGTTAAGCACGCTTAACTTTGGAGTTCTTATGTGATAGGCCACCGAAAAGGCTAATGCATTTGTTGGTATAGGTAGTACAAATTCATTCCTTTAAGCTATCCTTGACTGTATAGTCCCATACCTATACAGTCTTTGGATCCCTCTCATTTTGGTATGTATTCAGTTCAGTCATGTGTCCCTCCCACTAGAAGCCTGCTAGGAGCCGCTCCTTGTCCGTGCCTATGCACCGGAGATCACTCCTCGCCCTCAATAGTGCTCGGGATGCCACATTCCCCGCTGGAAGCCTTCCAAGAGCCGATCCTTGTCCATGCCCATGCACCGGCGATCACTCCTCGCCTTTAACAGCGCCAGGATGTCACATGCCCACCAGCTTCCACCTGGTTCATCCTCGAACCATACTGTACTAGGAGAGGCTAGGCTCATTAATGAATTATATGAATTAGATGTTGTTAAAGAGTGGTTGTCACTTAATGTTGACATGTTATAGTTATAGTTAAGCATTATTGGAGCTTGAATTTCTCATTGCTCTACATTATGGTTGATATTAAGCCCGGCCAAGCATTTTCTTCCTTATATTTACCTTCCAATTGTGAATATATTATGATGATATTTATATTAATGATAGTTAATGATGACTGGTATATTTTGAGGAAAGAAACATAAGGTTTCTGATTATGTTTGTGTTGTGTGTATAGAGTGATTTATGGCGAATAGGCGTAATATTGACGCAGCCGCTATGGCTGAAGCCTTCAATCGATTTACAAATATACTAGAACGGTAAAAATAACCCGCTGGTCAGCCAAATCATGGTCTTGACAGATTTCTTAAGCAGAAGCCTTCCGAATTTCATAGAGGTTATACACCGGAGGACATTTATGTTTGGATCCATGACTTAGAATGGATATTTGCTAGTTTGAAGTGTACGAAAGCTTAGAAAGTCGAACACGCGGTGTTTATGATCCGAGATGAGGCTGAATCTTGGTGGATTCTCACTCGTGGGCATATGATTGCGGCTCACACTCCTTTGGATTGGGAGAATTTTAAGGTGGAGTTCCTTAGGAAATATTTTCCTGAGAGCTACAAAAATAAGAAAGAGCTTGAATTTATAGAGCTCAAACAAGGAAGCATGTCGGTGGAGGAATATGCCTCGAAGTTTGAAGAGCTGTGTGTGTTTTACCCTCCTTTCTAATAGGAAGGTACCGAAGCTTCAAAATGTATTAAGTTTGAGAATGGTTTACGCCAAGAGATTAAGAGGGCGATAAATCACCAAGAGATTAGGAGTTTTCCTACTCTTGTGAATAAGTGTAGGATCTTTGAAGAGAATGATGTGGCTCCCAAGAGTTATTCAGGACATGATCAAAGACTGAAGGGTCAATCCCCTAACTTCAAGAAGAAGGGCAACTTTAAGGGTAATACACAATTTGTGCGTGGTTCCTCTTCTTTTAGAAGTGGACGAGATGGTGGAAGGCATGGTACAAGTGGTGGGCAAGGGAATGGCCAAGGACTTTGTTGTTTCTGGGGTGGCGGAAACCATTTGGCCCATGATTGTGGTAATGAGGAAACGATGGTGTACGATAGATGCAACCAGTCAGGACACATTCGTCCTGATTGTCCTTTAAATGCCACGGACGTAGTGGCACGTAATGATGCAAACCAGGGTGGCTATGGTGCTTTTAGAGGCCGTGGTCGTGGAGCCGGTAATGGCGGCCGAAATTGTGGTCGAAATGGTAATGGCAACGGAAATGGTGGCAACGGTCATGGAAATGGGAACGGCCAAGGTAATGGCAATGGTGGCCGGAATAGTCATAATCATGGTGCTAATCAACAAACTACTGGAAGAGTATTTGCTGTGACCGGTGAAGAAGCAGCTCAGGCCAATAACCTAGTTGAAGATAAGTGTGAAATACTCAAATTCTGTGCATGTCATTTATGATTCGGGTGTGACCCATTCTTTTATATCTAAGGATTCTGTACGGCGATTGAGATTTCCGGTGTGCCTAATGAAAAATGCCCTTGTGGTTACTACCTCAACCGATGCTTACCTCAGATCGATTAACCGATGTGATAACATTGATATGCTTCTAGATGGGAGGAAGTTTGTTACTTCTTTCATTTTCCTACCTATGAAAGGTTTGGAGATCATTCTTGGTATGGATTGGCTCTCCGCCAATAAAGTCTTGGTTGATTGTCAACAACGAACTGTCATTTTCCCTTCTTCAGATGTGGGAAAATTCGATGTGCAAGGTATAACTCAACTTTACATACTATTATCTCTTGCCAATAGGACAAATGGTCCCGATCCCTTAAATATTCCCATTGTGTCTGAATATCTAGATGTATTTCCTGATTAGGTATCTGGTTTACCTTCTCCACGAGAAGTAGAGTTTTCTATTGATCTTGTTCCAGGAGCGGAACCTGTTTCCCGAGCGCCATATCGCATGTCTCCTATGGAATTGACCGAGTTAAAGAGATAAGTTAAAGATTTATTAGAACGAGAATTTATTCGCCCAAGTGTGTCTCCTTGGGGTGTGCCTGTTTTATTGGTAAAAAAGAAAGATGGAAGTATGAGGTTATGTGTAGACTATCGACAACTTAACAAGTTGACCATTAAGAACCGCTATCCCCTACCTCGCATTGACGATCTTTTGGATCAATTGAAGGATGCTGTTGTATTCTCAAAAATTGACTTGGGTTCCAGATATCACCAAATTCGGGTGAAGACTGGAGATATTCCTAAAACTGCCTTTCGAACTCGATATGGGCACTATGAGTATGTAGTGATGCCATTCGGAGTGACAAATGCTCCTACGATTTTCATGGATTACATGAATCGTATCTTTCATAAGTATCTTGACCGGTTCATGATGGTGTTTATTAATGACATACTTATTTATTCTAAGAGCCATGAAGAACATGAAGAGCATCTTCGTCTTGTTTTGAATATCCTTCGAGGGAAAAGAGTTGTATGCAAAGCTCTCTAAGTGTGAATTTCGGTTATCCGAGGTCCAATTTCTTGGACATGTTATCTCCAAGGATGGTGTTGCTGTTGCTCCGTCTAAGATTAAAGTCGTGTTGGCTTGGGAAAGACCGACGTTTATGACCGATGTGAGAAGTTTTCTTGGTCTTGCCGGTTACTACTGAAGATTTATTGAGGGATTTTCCTGATTGGCTTTACCTTTGATGAGGCTAACCCATAAGAATTAACCATTTGTATGGAGTCTTGATTGTGAAAGGAGTTTCCAAGAGTTGGAAGTTAGACTGATTTCTGCTCTAGTGTTGGCTTTGTCGGACTTATTGGATGACTTCATGGTGTACTGTGACGCTTCTAAGCTTGGTCTTGGTTGCGTGTTGATGCAAAGAGAGCGTATGATAGCCTATGCGTCGAGACATTTGTGACCACATGAGGTTAACTACCCTACACATGATCTCGAATTAGCAGCGGTGGTGTTTGCCTTGAAGTTATGGCGACACTATTTGTATGGCTTGAAGTTTGTAGTCTTTAGTGATCATAAGAGTCTTAAATATCTATTTGATCAGAAGGAGCTTAATATCCACCAACGGAGATGGATGGAGTTCTTGAAAGACTTTGAGTTTGAATTGAGGTATCATCCCAGAAAGGCAAATGTGGTTGCCTATGCCTTAAGTCAGAAGTTGTTGTATATTTTCACTATGTGTTGTTCAAGTGGCCTCAATACTCAAGAGGGGGGGTGAATTGAGTTTTAAAACTTTTGAGTGGAATACCTTTGAAACTGATTTTTATCACCAAGTTTGCAAGTGAGATAGAATGGTGGATAACAAGCAATGCACTACAATGAGAAATATTGCTGAAACAATTTACCAAACACTTGGTGTGCAATATCTAAGGTATAACAAATTAAGCAAGTTCAAGTATGCTTTTCTCAACCAAACAATACCAATCAACAAATATGCAGTATATGAAAGTAAAAGAGTAAGGAAGAGAAGCTTGCAAACCGATGTAACAAGTTCCACCCAATCCGGTGTACGTCTCGCCTCTAAGCAACCCACTTAGAGGATTTTCCACTATTGTAGACTAGAGATACAACTTTGAGCAATTGCGGCTTCCTAGTGTCCCACACTCAAGAACCCAATCCTCACAAGTACAAGGGCAACCCACCCAATCTCTCAGTCTCACAATATCCCAAAGGTTGAATCCTCAACCTTTGTAACCACTCAACCTAGAGTGAACAACTTGTGTTTGGTGTTTGTGTTTACAATCAATACACTCTCTCAATAGAGTAGATATACAAATGAAAGCTCTGAGCAATTCTAACTCTCAAGATGAGAGGATATACAAATGTATTTCAAGATACAAGAAATAGGCTTACAAAGTACAAGATAGAGCTAAGGATTTGTTGCTTCTTGGTTGTGTGTTTGTGCTTGTGTTCTTCTTCCATTTATAGAGCCATGATAGCAGTTGAGGTGTGCCCTAGTTCATCATAGCCGTTGCACTTAGTGGAAATTTGAAGAATGGTGGAGACATGAGCTGGTTTCCCACTTAAATCTGTTTTTCCACTAGCGTAATCGATTACACCCTCGCGTTGTAATCGATTATCTTCAAGTCAGAGACTCACTAATCGATTATTTCACTTCCTCTAATCGATTAGCATTTGTACCTGATGCATTTAATTAGATTTTGCATCTGCATAATCGATTAGAATGTCTTGCAATCGATTACCTTAAATTCCAGTGGCTTCCTAATCGATTGTGTGGCTTCCATAATAGATTAGCCATCATACCTGATGCATTTAGTTCCATTTCTATTTGTTGTAATCGATTACCTTAATTCCAGTGAGTACCTAATCGATTGTTTAGCTTCCATAATCGATTAGATTTCATCCTGATACAATTTCTTTCAAAACAGAAAGCTCCTAATCGATTAGCTTAGGTGACCTAATCGATTAGCTTCGCTGTTACTTAGTCCCTGTTTCCATATCTTTGTTTTTGCATAGGTTTCTTCAAGAGTGCTTGTCATTATCAAAATCTTTGCACATCCTTGGACCTGTTTACATATTCGAACACATTCTCCCCCTTTTTGATGATGACAACTATGTTCATCTCTTGAGGGTTGTTAGTTTAAACAATTTTAAACTTATCTCTAAATTTATCTTTTTGCAAAAACAACTCTGCTACATTTTCTCTTTTTCAAATAGCAGATGACCAATTTAAAGAAATCAGAGTAATCAGCAGCAAATGTCTTATCTCTTTTTATCTCTTATCTATAACTCTCCCCCTATCAAAAGGAATTTAATAAACAGATAATATTATCCAAATTTTAAACAAGAGATAAGCAAGATGTGAACACATATCAGAGTATTATATATCAGAGCATCTAACACATTTGAACAAGATATGAACAGATATTCTTCTCCATATTTTAAACAAGAATTGAACAAGATATGAACAGATATTCTTCTCCCCCTTTGTAATCATCAAAAATAATTCGAGTAATGAAAGAGATATAATATGAACGAGATAATTTTATTGATGTGAAAAAGGGAAATACATAAAGCAAAATTATTCATAATTCAAAAGGAAATGACATAAGCACAACTAAAGAAAAGCATGACTAAGGATCTAATTATCCGGGTTGAAGAAGCGAATTTCGGCAATTTGGTGAGACAGCTCTTCATATCGCTGCTGCATCATTTCAAAATGTTGCTGCTCGGTCATTGAAAACTCTTGAAGGGAGTTTTCAAGGTGATCGAAGCGGCGGTCAAGATGGGCGTAGAGAGATGCAAAGGGGTCAGCTTGGGGTGCAGAGGCTGATGGTGCAGCTTGTGGTTGAGGTGGAGGAGGAGGAGCAGCAGGTTCAGCAAAGGGATTGGCACCATGTTCTCGATCACTCCTGAGAATCCACATTCCAGCAATGCAGACCATGCCCATTTTGTTGAGGTGGGAAGTGCCAATGCAAGCTCTTGGGGGCACTTTCTCAGAGAGTTCCCCTGCCAAATCTACTCCACAGAATTTAAAAATTTTGGTGAGGAGGATACCATAGGGGAGCTTTTGCTGATCCTTCGTATGGCGCATATGAAACTTGATCAACTGAACCCAGTTGATCTCCTTGTGGTTCAGCATTGCCCACATTAGGAGGACATCATCCTCTTCAACCAGAGCATAGTTCCCACCACGGGGAACAATCATCTTGACCAAGAAAAAGTGGAGCAGGCGGTTGTTCATGGTCAAGTGGCCTACCAGCTTTTGGTTGCTCATAGGAGGATCTGGTTTCCACAAAGAGCGGTGGGCAGTGATGGGATTAAAACCCCATTCATCCTCAGGTTCGCCTCCATCAAAGTCAGCGTTGTTGAGAGGCAGTTTGGAAATTTCCGCAAATTGGGCATTGGATAGCTTGATGGTTGTGTTTTTTATCTTGGATTCAACCATCCCATTTACCAGTCGGAGGTTGCAGTAGAATACCCTCATGAGTTCAGGATAGTATTCTTCTTCTTTGAGGGAGAGGAAAGGAAAAAGGTTGTAGTGGTGAAGACTTTGGGTGAAGGTTAGGGTGGGGTTGTCAAATGTGTCGGCAATGGTGTAGTGAGGGGTCATAATCTCTTTTTCAGAAAAGTTCTTCATGAAGTTTTGAAGATCTCTAGGAGAAGAGAAGAACCTTGAGAAGTCAAGGGGGTTATGGGCTTGAGCAGCAGAGGACCTAGCTCTCTTGACATTTCTAGAGGTAGACATGGTTGAAAAAGCAAAGAGGAAGATGAATAGAGAGGAGTGGTAGAGAGTTTTGGAGAGGTTTGAGAGGAAGGAGGTAGTGTGAGATGGGAAGATGAAGGAAGGGGTATTTATAGGTGAGAATTAGGTTTAGAAAGGAGGAAAGAGAGTTTAGAAAGGAGTGAAGTGAGTTAAGAGAGAGAGTGGTTCGAGTGTGCCTAGGAAATTGCAGTTTTGACTCTTTAGAACACGTGCTAATCGATTACGAGATAGGTGGTAATCGATTAGATCATTGTTTCTGGGGAATTTCAAACGTTTCATACAGGGGGTAATCGATTAGAGGCTTAGGGTAATCGATTAGTTTAGAAACAGAATCGTCCTAATCGATTGGAGCAATGTGGTAATCGATTATGAAGAAGAGGAAACATTTTGAACCTGAAACAGAAGCTTTGTAATCGATTGTGGATCAATGATAATCGATTATCTTAGAAACAGAATGATTATAATCGATTATAGTAAGTACTAATTGATTATAATGGAAACAGTAGCATAGTAATCGATTGTGAGTAGCCATGTAATCGATTATTGAGTCAAAAACTTCAAATTTTACATACAGCAAAGTTCCAATCATGAAATGTGATATATACCATGCATCATGCCATTCAACATAGTTCTTATCAAAAAATATCCTATCATTCAAACACAACTGGACATATCAAGAATGCCTAACTCTCTTCTTATGTGAGTGAATTGTTCTCTAGCCAAGGGTTTTGTGAAAATATCAGCTAGTTGCCTAGAAGTTTCTACATGTTCAAGTACACAATCCCCTTTTAACACATGATCTCTAATAAAGTGATGCCTAATCTCAATGTGTTTAGTTCTAGAGTGCATCACTGGATTCTTGGAGATGTTAATGGCACTTGTATTATCGCATTTAAGAGGCACATGGTTTAATACAATTCCAAAATCTAGAAGTTGTTGTCTCATCCAAAGGATTTGAGCACAGCAACTACCAGCTGCAACATATTCTACCTCAGCTGTTGATAGCGCAACACTTACTTGTTTCTTGCTATGCCAAGAAACAAGAGAACTACCAAGCAAGTGACATGTTCCGCTAGTACTTTTCCTATCAAGCTTACATCCTGCAAAGTCCGAATCAGAGTAACCAACTAAAGTACATTCAGCCCCTTTGGGGTACCATAAACCAACATCTTGAGTCCCAACTAGATATTTCATTATTCTTTTTACTGCAGTGAGATGAGATTCCTTAGGACAAGCTTGGTATCTAGCACACATACACACAGCAAACATGATATCCGGTCTACTAGCGGTTAAGTAAAGTAAGGATCCTATCATACCTCTGTATTTTGTGAGTTCAACATCCTTACCTTTCTCATCCTTGTCCAAATAGCATGAAGTTCCCATGGGTGTGGCTATATCATTTGCTTTATCCATATTGAATTTTCTGAGTAGTTCTTTGCAGTACTTAGATTGGTTTATGAATGTGCCTTCATTGGTTTGCTTGATTTGTAGTCCAAGGAAGAAAGTGAGTTCCCCCATCATGGACATTTCAAATTCTTCCTGCATTAGCTTGGCAAACTCTTTGCACATTGAATTATTAGTGGCACCAAAAATTATATCATCAACATAAATTTGTACCAATAGTATGTTATTCTTTTTGTGCTTTATAAATAAAGTTGTATCAACCTTCCCTCTTTCAAAATGATTTTCTAAAAGAAATTTGCTTAACCTTTCGTACCAAGCTCTTGGAGCTTGTTTCAACCCATACAAAGCTTTCTTTAATTTGAAAACATGATTTGGAAATTGATGGTTTTCAAAACCTGGAGGTTGATCAACGTATACTTCCTCTTGAATGTATCCATTCAAGAAAGCACTTTTAACATCCATTTGGTACAATTTGAAATCTCTACAGCATGCGAAGGCTAATAGTAGTCTAATTGCTTCTAATCTAGCTACGGGTGCATACGTCTCTTCATAATCAATGCCTTCTTCTTGATTATAGCCTTTAGCTACTAGCCTAGCTTTGTTTCTAGTAATTATTCCATTTTCATCCAATTTATTCCTAAAAACCCATTTGGTTCCTATTATTTGGTGATCATTGGGTCTTGGCACAAGCTCCCAAACTTCATTTCTTTCAAATTGATTTAGCTCTTCTTGCATGGCCAACATCCAATGTTCATCAATAATAGCTTCATCTATGTTCTTGGGTTCTATTTGTGATACAAATGCTAGGTGATTACAAGTATTTCTAATAGCATTTCTAGTACTTACACCTTGAGTCATTTCACCTATGACTTTGTCTAAGGGATGATCCTTCAAAGTTATCCATTCTTGTTGTCTCTCAATTTGTACTGCACCTCCATCATTGTTGACTTCTTCTTCTTTGTCTTGCAAGTTCATTTCTTGAAAAGTACCTACAAGATCATCAACATCTTCCTTTCTCGGAGGGTTATGGCTATTTTCATCAAACTTAACATGAATAGACTCTTCAATAGTATTTGTTTGTTTGTTGAAAATTCTATAAGATTTACTTGATTGTGAATATCCTAGGAATATTGCCTCATCAGATTTTGCATCAAACTTTCCTAGATTATCCTTTCCATTGTTGAGCACAAAACATTTACATCCAAAAATATGAAAATATGCAATGTTGGGTTTTCTACCTTTGTAAAGCTCATAGGGGGGTTTTCTTTAAAATAGGCCTTATCAAACATCTATTCATCACATAACACGCGGTGTTTACCGCATCGGCCCAAAAATGTTTTGCAATATTGTTTTCATTTAGCATGGTTCTAGCAAGCTCCACTAAAGATCTATTCTTTCTTTCAACTACTCCATTTTGTTGTGGAGTTCTAGGAGCTGAAAAGTTGTGATTAATACCATGTTTTTCGCAAAACTTTTCAAAAAATTGATTTTCAAATTCTCCCCCATGATCCGTTCTAATGGATGCAATTTTTGAATTTTGCTCATTTTGGATAATCTTTGCAAGTTTCTTGAATGCATGATATGCTTCATTTTTATAAGCAAGAAACAATGTCCATGTATATCTTGAATAGTCATCTACTATAACTAGACCATAGTAATTACCTCCAAAGCTTTTGATTTTGGATGGTCCAAATAAGTCCATGTGCAAAAGTTGTAAAGGCTTTTGAGTAGAAACGATGTTTTTGGATTGAAAAGATGCCTTTACTTGTTTTCCCTTTTGACATGCATCACAAAATCTATTTTCAAATTTAAGCTTTGGTAAACCAATTACTAAATCTTTAGAAACAAGCTTGTTCAAGTGGTCTACATGTATATAAGCTATTCTTCTATGCCATAGCCAAGTTTCATCCTCTTTTGAAATAAAGCATTGTTCATCATTTGTAGACAAACTATCCACGTCTATCATGTAAATGTTATCAGTTCTTTTTCCAACAAATTTGACCTCTTTATTAAGCTTATTCTCAATTATGCAACAATTGGATTCAAATAAGACTCTATATCCTTTGTCACATAATTGACTTATGCTAAGTAGATTATGCTTGAGGCCTTCAACATACAATACGTCATTTATGGATGTGGAAGAATTCTTACCAATATTTCCAATGCCTAGGATTCTTCCTTTAGTGTTGTCTCCATAGGTGACGCTTCCTTTTCGTTTGGGAGTGAATGATGTAAATTTGCTTATGTCTCCCGTCATATGCTTTGAACACCCACTATCCAAGTACCAATGGGTGTTGCTTGCCTTGAAGCATACCTACAAAACAAAATCAGTTTAGAGAACTAGGTACCCATTTTATGTTGGGTCCTTTAAGGTTAGTTTGTGGTAATGTCCCTTTGGGAACCCACACCTTTCTTAAGACCTTTGGTCCTAGTTTCCTAACACTACACTTATAAGCACTATGTCCTTTGGAACCACAATGATTGCATTTCATAAAAGGTGAGGAGGATTTGCTTGGTGGTGCAAAGAAGTTTTTATAGTGCTTCTCCATTTTATGATTACTATGTTCTTGGTCATATCCTAAACCGGTTTTACTAAACATGCATTTTTGTTGCCCAAGTAGGATATTCAAATTATCTCTTCCATTAGTGAACTTCTCTAGTGTCCTATTTAGGTCTTCAACCTTGGTTTCTAACACAATGCACTTCTTTGCAAAATCACATGGTTTATCCTTAGAGCATGTTTGAACTTTTTCTAGTTCTTCTTTTAAGCTCTCATTTTCTTTACATACTTCCATGAGATGCATTTCAAGGGTATCACTAGTTTTTCTAGATGCTTTGAGTCTACTAGAGACTTTTGTAAATTTATCGTATAATTCTTCAAAAGCATCTAACAGCTCATTTTTATCTAAGTCAAGAAGATTTACCTCATTATCTTCTTCTTGATGATTTGCCATTAAGCAAAGATTGGCTTGCTCATTTTCCGAGTCGTCGGAGCTGCTCACATCGTTCTCATCCCAAGCAATATAGGCTCTTCTTCTTCTCTGTTTGTCCTTGCCCTTCTTTTTGAGGTTTGGACAATCGGCTTTGAAGTGCCCTTCCTTGCCACATTCGAAACAACTTGGTGAAGAGGAAGTTTCATTAGAGGTAGGTTTCTTACCTTGGGGCTTAAAGTTCTTTTGGAACCTTTTGTTCTTCATGAATCTTCCAAATCTTTTTACGAATAGCCCAAATTCTTCTTCTTCATCTAAGTCACTGCATGATTCTTCTTCATGCATGGAGGTGGCTTTGAGGGCTAACCCTTTCTTCTTGGTGGATTTCTCCTCTTCCTCGGCTAGCTTCAATGCTTTAAGTTCTTGCTCTTGTTCTTGCAATTTTCCAAAGAGTGTTGCAAGAGACATTTCATTGATGCTAGGAGATTGTTTTATTGCTGTGACAAGAGGTTGCCATTCCCTGCTAAGACTTTTCAAAATTTTGTGCACAAGCTCTTTGTTAGTATATACTTTGCCGAGAGTAATAAGATGGTTGATAATAAGTGTAAACCTTTTCTGCATATCTACAATAGATTCTCCTGAATTTATCCTAAAGCTTTCATATTGGCTAGTCAAGGTACTAATTTTGGAATCCTTTACATCATTAGTACCTTCATGGGTTACTTGAAGAGTATCCCACATTTCTTTAGCAGTTTGGCATGTCATTATTCTGAAAAATTCATCTTGTCCTAAAGACATAGTAATGAGATTTTTGGCCTTGTAGCCATATTGGACTTTCTTTTCTTCCTCGCTTGTCCATTCATCTATAGGTTTTTCAACATTCTTGCTATCTATAGTATGCATCGGTATATAAGGACCATTTTCAATGGTATTCCATATTCTCAAGTCAATTGATTGAATGAAGATTTTCATTCTTTCTTTCCAAAACGCATACCCTTCCCCATTGAAAGCGGGAGGTCTATTTATCGCACCACCCTCGGGAAAAACATTTTGAGAACTTGAGGCCATTTAATCTCTTGAAGCTGTTAAGCTTGATCTACCAAGAGTCAAGCTCTGACACCACTTGTTGTTCAAGTGGCCTCAATACTCAAGAGGGGGGGTGAATTGAGTTTTAAAACTTTTGAGTGGAATACCTTTGAAACTGATTTTTATCACCAAGTTTGCAAGTGAGATAGAATGGTGGATAACAAGCAATGCACTACAATGAGAAATATTGCTGAAACAATTTACCAAACACTTGGTGTGCAATATCTAAGGTATAACAAATTAAGCAAGTTCAAGTATGCTTTTCTCAACCAAACAATACCAATCAACAAATATGCAGTATATGAAAGTAAAAGAGTAAGGAAGAGAAGCTTGCAAACCGATGTAACGAGTTCCACCCAATCCGGTGTACGTCTCGCCTCTAAGCAACCCACTTAGAGGATTTTCCACTATTGTAGACTAGAGATACAACTTTGAGCAATTGCGGCTTCCTAGTGTCCCACACTCAAGAACCCAATCCTCACAAGTACAAGGGCAACCCACCCAATCTCTCAGTCTCACAATATCCCAAAGGTTGAATCCTCAACCTTTGTAACCACTCAACCTAGAGTGAACAACTTGTGTTTGGTGTTTGTGTTTACAATCAATACACTCTCTCAATAGAGTAGATATACAAATGAAAGCTCTGAGCAATTCTAACTCTCAAGATGAGAGGATATACAAATGTATTTCAAGATACAAGAAATAAGCTTACAAAGTACAAGATAGAGCTAAGGATTTATTGCTTCTTGGTTGTGTGTTTGTGCTTGTGTTCTTCTTCCATTTATAGAGCCATGATAGTAGTTGAGGTGTGCCCTAGTTCATCATAGCCGTTGCACTTAGTGGAAATTTGAAGAATGGTGGAGACATGAGCTGGTTTCCCACTTAAATCTGTTTTTCCACTAGCGTAATCGATTACACCCTCGCGTTGTAATCGATTATCTTCAAGTCAGAGACTCACTAATCGATTATTTCACTTCCTCTAATCGATTAGCATTTGTACCTGATGCATTTAATTAGATTTCGCATCTGCATAATCGATTAGAATGTCTTGCAATCGATTACCTTAAATTCCAGTGGCTTCCTAATCGATTGTGTGGCTTCCATAATCGATTAGCCATCATACCTGATGCATTTAGTTCCATTTCTATTTGTTGTAATCGATTAGTCTCAATTGTATAATCGATTACCTTAATTCCAGTGAGTACCTAATCGATTGTTTAGCTTCCATAATCGATTAGATTTCATCCTGATGCAATTTCTTTCAAAACAGAAAGCTCCTAATCGATTAGCTTAGGTGACCTAATCGATTAGCTTCGCTGTTACTTAGTCCCTGTTTCCATATCTTTGTTTTTGCATAGGTTTCTTCAAGAGTGCTTGTCATTATCAAAATCTTTGCACATCCTTGGACCTGTTTACATATTCAAACACACTATGATGGTGAAAGAGATGGAACTCATCGAGCAAATTCAAAATTTGAGCGTGGGTGTAAAATATATACCCTAAAAAAGATGTCTCTTAAGGTGTTAATGGTAGCAAATGTATTCCTTGAAATAGTGAAATTGCAACAACCGAAAGATGAGTATTTGATCGAGATGAAAGAAGCTCAAGCTAATATGAACAATTCATTTTTGACAGAAGGCCATGATGGCATTTGGTGTGTGAAAGGTCGGATTTATGTCCCATCTGGTGGTGATCTAAGAAGGTTGGTACTCGAAGAAGCTTATAAGAGTGTGTTGAGTATACATCCTGGTGCCATAAAAATGTATCAAGATTTGAAGAAGAATTTCTGGTGGCCCGGGATGAAGCAGGATGTGGCTAATTGTGTAGCCTCTTGCATTATTTGTCAAAAGGTGAAGGTTGAGCATTAGAAACCATCTGGTTATCTGAGACCCCTTGATATTCTGGTATGGAAGTGGAACAACATTGCCATGGACTTTGTTTCCAGACTACCTAGAACATGTACTGGAAATGATGCTATATGTGTGATTGTAGATCGGTTGACGAAGTGTGGTCACTTTTTACCCATGAACATGAAGAGTTCATTAGAGAAATTAGCCCGATTATACATAAAGGAGATCGTTAGGCTACATGGTGTGCCTTTGAGTATTCTGTCGGATCAGACCCACGATTCACTTCCCGATTTTGGGGAAGCATGCACGAGGCAATGGGTTCGAAGTTAAAGCTTAGTTTGGCGTATCATCCATAAACAGATGGACAATCCGAATGAACAATTCAAAGCCTTGAAGATTTATTGCGGGCTTGTGTGTTGGAGCATGGTGGTTGTTGGAAAAGATTCCTACCACTAATTGAATTTACATACAACAATAGTTACCACAGTTCTATTGGTATGGCTCCCTATGAAGCGTTATATGGTCGGAAATGTAGAACTTCATTATGTTGGCTTGAAACTAGAGAGAGTTTGGCTTTGGGGCCAGAGTTGATTACGGAGACAAATGAACAAATCAAGATGATACAAGAAAAGATGAAAATTGCCCAAGATTGTCAGAAGAGTTATTATGATAAAAGGCAGAAGCCACTTGAGTTCCAAGTTGGCGATCACATGTTTTTGAGAGTATCAAGAAATAAGGGCATTGGTAGGGCGTTGAAAAGTGGAAAGTTAAGCCCTAGGTTCATTGGACCCTATGAGGTTTTGGAGCGGATTGGCGACATGGCATATCGGATTGCACTTCCTCCGCACCTTGCTAATCTAGATAATGTATTCCATGTCTCATAATTGAGGAAATATGTTCATGATCCTTTACATATAATTCTTATGGACGATATTGATGTACGAGACGATCTGTCCATTCCTCCTGTTTCCGTTCGAATTGTTGAAGGCTCCGTCAAGAAACTACTGAACAAATTGGTACCCTTGGTGAAAGTGGCATGGAAGTACGGAAATACTGAGACGTTCATGTCGGAACATGAGGATGATGTGAGAGCACGGTACCCCGATGTGTTCGAATCCGGTATGTTAAATTTCGGGGACGAAATTTCCTTTAGGTGGGGTGGATTGTAACACCCTAAATTTTAAAATAAAAGATTTATTAAGGAGATAAATATTAAATAATTATATTTAGGTTATTTAATGTTCCAAAATATTGGGAATAAATAAATTAAGATTTTGGGATCTGTTTATAATTTATTGGAACCGGATAGGCTGAAAATGAGCCCAGTTGAAATATGGGAGTCAGACTAAGTATCTCCGATTGGGATGATATTGTTCAGGGCTATTAAGGATATTATTGGGAATCTGAATATGTGTTCGGAATAATTTTTGGATAAGGTATTGAGCCCAAACTAAGATCCTGTTTATCATAAAATGATGAATCTTCAATGGGGAATTAAAAATAAAGCCAAATGGCCTATTTTTCCCTTCTTAATCCCGTCATCCCCTTTGGATTCTTCTTAACATGTACTTTGCTTCTTCTTTTCTCTTCTCCTTCATTTCTTCTTCTTCTTCTCTCCTAAAACCCTAAGCAAAGTGGTGTGCCATCTTTCTTCTTCCATTCTCGTTTGGAGCTTGGAAGAGTTTGGAGCTTGAAGTCTCACCCTCCTTTCTCCTCATTTTCATGTGGTTTTCCCTCTTTTGGAAAACTCTCCCATTCCTTCTCTTGAGGTGAGATCTTACTATTTATTAAGATTATGAACTATGGGTTTTTAGGTTTTGATGTTGGGAATGTGATTTAATGAGTGTTTTGGGTTATTAGAGAAACCCTAACCCTAAGATTTAGGGGAAATGTAAATATGAGTAGAGAAGCACTTATTGTGTTAAATAATTGTTATTGGTGAGGTGAAATGATGTTATTAATGGTGAATGGCCATTAATGAAGCTTAATGGTTGTTGGGAACCATTAATGGGGAAACCCGGTAAAAGGTTTGGTATTAAATGTGTGTAATAATAAACGTAGACGCCTAAACCATGGTGGTTGTGGTAGAATGAGTGAAATGAATGGGACTGAGAGTTAAGATGCTGGAAGACATCGAGTAAATGAATATGAACGTTAAACCGAGGTGGTTGAATAGAAAATGATTGTGTGATATGTTGTGATGTAGGAAATAACCCCATCGATGAGGCAGAACCATCTGACCGCGGTGATTACTACTTCTCTTGAGGTAGGAGAGGGTAATTATTCTAAATGCATGATTTCATCCATTGATGATGTGAAAATATGTGTATATGATTGTGCTTAATGATTGCTTGTGTGGACGATGTATTGATTTCATGAATTGAATGCATTTAGAATGATCGATGTTATGTGGTATACGTTTGGAATGATGAATATGATGTTAAACTGGTCTAAGCCGGAGTCAACAATCTAGTGTGAGACCAGCCACGAGAGTCAATAGATGACTCAGGCCTTAGACCGGTGTTGTATGTATCCAGCATGATTATTCGGTATCCTAATGTGAGGAGACCAATCTTGATGTCTGATGTTTTACTTGCTAAGTCTCTATTGCATACGGAATGGATAAAGTGTTATCCGAATTTTGGTACCGGTATCGAGACTGGATCTGATATTATGTTGAATATGTTGATGAAATATGTTATGATGGTTTGAGACCATGTTATGAATTGAAATAAATGATGTGAAATATCCCAATTATATATATGTGTGAATTGATAATGGTGATTGCCACAAACTACCGATGTGTATGAGTTCTTATAAGAATTGGTAAAGATTGAGAATACTGAAATCCATTATGTGGTAATTATGAATAGACGATTGTTTGAGTGGCATTTAGGATGCACAGTGTGAGAATGCATTGATTGGCATTTGCATCCATGGCATATCATTCGCTGCTTATATGGAATATTAGGGGTTCCAATAGGCAGGCCCAGTAGGAGAGGGGTCCAGTGCACAGGTATACTGTTATTGCTCCCTAGTGATTCGGGGAATCACGAAGCTGCCCTTAGTTTGGTGACGGGGCACCCTATCTGGAAGGCCCTGTGGGAGGTCGGCTTTGTGATGAACAGTTGACCTCGGTGTCCGACGTGGCACGGCTCCCTTGATGTGTGTTCGGGGGAGGCCCGTAGCACTTTGGCAAGTACGGCCATAGTGATGATCCGCAGTCACGGGGTGACTAGTGCTACAGATGGGCGAGAGCGGTTTGGTACCAGTAAAATATGTTGTTGAGCATGCATGAAATTGGATATAAGTGTACACATTTGTATTTGCATGTTGTAGATAGGTTTTGATAATGACAAGTACCTAAGAACAAGAAAAGCATTATTAATGGATCAAAAACAAGTGCAATGAACAAATCAAAAGAATACACAAAAAGAATTTGATGTACTCAAATCAAAGATTCAAGGAATCATGAAAAACATGCTCTCAAATGAATAAAGAATTCAAGAAAGTAATGCATAAGGATCAAGGAAAGGAACCATGACTCAAAATGCTTCAAGGAAACATCAAAAAGAATGGAAAATACCAAACAACATTGCTTGAATCGATTCACACACATAGGAATTGATTCAAAGGCCTGGAAGTCTCAAAAACACAAAACAGAATAGCTTGAATCGATTCACCAAAAGCTTGAATCGATTCACACGTTGCTGGAAGCCCAAAATGCCAAGTTAGAATGCTCTAAATCGATTCAGAAATGTATGAATCGATTCAAGTAGTGGGAAACATCACTAAAAAGACATTTTTAAGTGGGAAACATAGATCCAAAACCCACTATATGCAGAGACAAGCTGGCACCATGAAGTGCAATGACTATGAAGACCTCCAAGGCTCTATAAATTGATCTCCAACTCAAGCACAAGATACAACAACTAGAAGCAATCAATCAAAGATTTCATTTATGCATTGTGAGTTCAATTTTTCTTGTATAGTTTCATTCTTCTGAAACTTTGAGCTTAGATTTGTATATCCTCTCTTGTTGAGAGTTAGAAACTGTGAGAGCTTTCCATTTGCTTATCCATTCTATTGAGAGAGTTAATTGCTTGTAAACACAAACACCAAACACTAAATTTCACTCTAGGTTGAGTGAACACATAGGTTGGGGTTCAACCTTTGGGTATTGAGAGTTTGAGAGATTGGATGGGTTGCCCTTGTGCCAGTGAGGATTGAGTTCTTGAGTGTGGGACACTAGGAAGCTGCAATTTCTCATAGCTTGTATCTCTAAACTTTAATAGTGGAAATCCTTCAAGTGGGTTGCTTGAAGGCGAGATGTAACCCCCTGGTTCTTTGGACCCAAATCCCGATGTAATCAAGATAATTAATTAATAAAAATGTAAGTCAATTTTTTGTGTTTGAAATATTTTGAAAACACCACCACGATTACATCAAGACCCGAATCACAGAAGACCGAAGGGTGAGATTTAATGATCTATAACTGGATCATTAAATAGTTTGCCTATAACAGTATACAAAATAACAAAGTTTTACAGCGGAAGAAGAATGTGTATACCAGGCAAACGACTAGTCCCATATATGAAGATATGAGAAAAGGCTCGGTAAAGCATGCAAAGGCATATTACGAGCTTAATAGACAACCATTATTATTTTACATAGTCACATGAGCATGCAATGCGTAATATATATGTATATACATATCTATATGGTCATGCATCATACATCTCCAATATCCATATCCCGTAATTGGTTATATCCGATTCAACCTCAAGACATATGTCATCAACACTTATACATTCCCAAAATGGGCTACATATCCAACATCATTTTATTCATCAAGTGGGTATAAATCCAAATACCCCCAAATACCAATACAACATCCACTTATATCATTATTCACAATACATCCACCAATATCAATAAATATCAGCACTATCGTGTACATTCATTCACAATTCAATAAATTACAATCGCTGTCGGCCAAGGCATTCCATTACCACTATTTTACCTTCACGAAAGCTTTTCTTTAAAAATGTTCTCTTCCCATGACATCCCTGCATCAATACTAAAAAGTAGACCACATGGGAGAGTGAGTTATACATTTCAAATGATGATATGAATACAATTGAAATTATGTGCATATGCATATCAACATCATGTATGCTTTGCTAAACACATCAATAATCATCATAAATTGTTAATTCAACAACATATACATATTTCATATTCATTAACCAAGTCATAGCAAAGCAGGCATATACACATCTATTCCAATGCCACAATGGGCTAACATCATTAACATCGACCATTCCGGTCTTTTCTCAAAGCCACCATGGGCTAACATCGTTATCATCAATCATAAGCAAATACGCCCTTCATCACATTGGGCCATAATATACATATCGTCATATTCGATATCGTTTCCTATATTCATATCATTTATTACTTTTACGTGGTCTTTTAGGTATATTCATTATCCATTTCACCAACACCACACCACAATCTCAATCATCATCACCATCTGGCATATCTCCATGCTATATGAAAATGCTCTTATGGCTAATGCATATGCACAATGGAATTAATAACAAATGTGGATCCGACTGTGGGAATAAACACCAAATTATGGGTCAAGCATAGGTGTGCTACTATGCCTCTACCACAGTAGTAAAAGTGTACACTTATATCTCAATTCATGCATGCTCAACATCATATTTTACTGGTACCAAACCGCTCTCACCCATCTGTAGCACTAGTCACCCCGTGAATTGCGGATCTACAACATGGCCTTACTTGCCACAAGTGCTACAGGCCCCTCCCGAACACACATCGAGAGAGTCGTGTCCCGTCGAACACCGAGGTAACTTGCTCATCACAGAGCCACCCGCCTACTGGGCCCGCCACATAGGGTGCCTCGTCACCAAACTATGGACAGCTTCGTGATTCCTAGAATCACTAGGGAACAACAATAAATTACCCGTGCACTGGGTCGTCCTCCCACTGGGCCTGCCTAGTGGAACCCCTAAGATTCCATATAGACAGCGTAGGATATGCCATGGATGCAAATGCCAATCAATGCATTCTCACACTATGCATCCTATCATGCCACTCATCAATCATCATCATCATAATCGCCAACACCACCATACACACCTTAGTGGATTTTATCATTGTTGGTTTTAGCCATTGATTTCAAGTTTTAAGTGTGGCATTTTATTACAACACATTTTACATATTTTTCATATCATACATGCAAGTCAATACTTGAGATCAACCACAATGGCATCACATCATTACATATCATTCATAAATATTACCACACATTCATTTAGTGGATTTTCATCTCATTATTCATCACCATTGTCTTACATATTAGTGTGGTATTCACAATAATTCACAAATGTAATTCAAACCACACATACAAGCCTATACTTGTATCAACTCAATGACATTCACAATCATCTATAATAACAATCATCCTTATTCAAGGGATTGATCAACAACATCACCCATCATTACCCCTAATACAATCTCTTATTTTTATATGATAAAGGGGTTTTAAGTAAATATAAGCCCATGTTAACTTTCAATACTAAGACATGAGAAAAGCTCACTTTTAGTCTTAATAATAATGGGACATGTCACAATTATCACCTATTAGTCCCAATTTGACCACCATAAAAAGTTGGGTTCAAAACCCTCTTAAATTTAAATTTTATGACGTAGTAGATCTGGTGTTTTATGCCTAATGAGAGTTAGAAAACTCCAATTAATGTGAGACCAATTCTCATACCTCTATAACACAATTATCTACAACTTTCATGAAGAAGTCGGAGGCCACAAATGTCATTAAGACACCCAAACGGGCCAAAAACAGCAAAGAAAATAGAGTAGTTGGAAAAAACAGCATGACAGTGGCCATAACAAGACCATGAATCGATTCAAGCTCGTTAAATCAATTCAAGTGTCCTAAAATCTCAAAATTTGACAAATAGAGGGCCTTGAATTGATTCAAACTTGTATGAATTCCAACATCCCTGGAGCCCAAAACAGTGAAAAACAACACCTCTTGAATCGATTCAAAGAGTCTTGAATCGATTCAAGACAGCCCTGCTGCTGTTTTTATGTAGAAACGAATGATTTTTCAACTTCTAACCCTCTTAACTTTCTAATATGAACTCCAAATGCTACGAAATTTTAACCCCAATAAATACACATCATTTGTGACGTGTGGCCACTGGCCTCACTCAAAAATTCTCATAATTGATGGACTTATGCGCATAAATGTGTTTAACTCAATTTATAATAATTTTGGGCAACTCAAGGGTCAATTCTCATTAAAATTTGCCCATTCCAATTCCTACAAGTCCTAAACTACATATATGGGCTATTGAGACTATCCCATGCCATCAAAATCACATAAAACTCTATTTGACCCCTTCACTTCCATGATTATGCATTAAAAATACACTTTGTGAACTACAATATGAACTGAACCATCTATAATTCATTTCAATATGGGTCTTCATTACAATGCATCAATTCCCATCAAGGGACCACTAACCATTCATCACCATCTCATATCTATATATATAAAATTTCTAAAATTCAACAATTTACCAAGCCTATCATTTATCACTTTATCAATTCAAACATTTAATACATTCATGACAAGGCATTGCATGAGTTCACACATAAACATAATTAACAAATTTTCACTCATGCAATTAAAATGTAAACTGCTCTCCTACCTCGAGAGAAGAACCACAATCCAAGTGCTCCGATTGCCTCGATCGTTTTGCATCATCGTCCAGATCATAATCCTATCACAAACATACATATACATGCTATTAGTGTACCATCATAAGGCATCATCTCTTAAAACTCATTATCAAGTCCTAGACTTGTCTAAACCTAATTTATACGCTCATGTTAGGCTTCGGGAATTCCTTTCCCAAAACCAAGATTCTCTAAATCTTAAAGGGCTAAACAAATCCAACAACAACAATACTATGGCCCTTATCCTTAAGGCTTCCAAATCATTACATGAATCATTTAACCATTATCAAAATTTATTCAAACTCATTATAAACCTCTTGGCTCCATCTAAGACCATCACCAATTCAATTATTTCGAAATGGCATACATCAAGGTCTAAGACTCCACCAAATCAAATATCATCTTATTTCATTTATCCATCATCAATGGTCATCCTCTATTATTATCTCTCTATCACAATAACAACACTTAACATTGATCATCATTTGCCCATTCTTAAGATTAATTCCTCAAATCATCATGCCTACCAACATGCACATATTATCATACATAATCTCATCAACTTAGTTTAAAATTTCACCAACCTCATTAATCAATCCCAATGCTCCTAACAATTTATTCCCCTTATATAACTCATTCTAAAGCATTCATAATCATCAAAATCATCAAGTGGGTAAAAAACCCCCAAATCATCAATACTTAGGTTTCTCTATAGATTTACTAACAATAATCAACAATCTTTATCAATCTTCAATTTATTTTTATTTTATCACAATAACCTCATTAACCTCTTAATCTCACATAATTACAAAGCCATAAATCAAGGGTTTCATTTCCAAGCATTCACACCTAGTGTTCATTAATTTCCTTAACAATCTAAGTTTCTAACATTATCATTTCAACCCAACAACTCAAAAACCATAATGAAATAATGAAGAGGTAGGAAACCTTTACCTCAAGCCCATGCAAATACCCAAACGAAAATGGGAGTGAAGAAGAGGGAGATGATCATTGCAAAGCTTCCAAGCTCTGTAAATGCCTCACAAATCCAAGCTTATCATAAATTTTGGCAAGAGAAGGGAAAAGGAAGAGGTGGGTTCGGTTGGGCAATGAAGAAGGAAGAGAAGAAGAAGAAAAATTAAGAGAGAAGGGAGAAAGAAGAGGGCTACACAGTTTGGAGAAAGGGAGGGGAAAAGGTGACCAAAAATTGGTCATTACCCATTGGGCAAAGGCATGCATCCATGTCCTTTTGTCCATTGTGTCATAAAATCCTTTAACCATTGTATAATAGCATGAAAAGCAAAAATAGGAGAGGGAGAAAGAGGTCACAGTGGAAATAAGAGGGGAAATGGGATTTTTGGTTTTTCTTTTAATTCTAATTGGTTCGTATTTTTCCCGTTTATTTATATACGCCGGGTTCGAATAATTATTTCCTCATCACATAAAATTATTTTAACCATACTACTATAACCACAATAATTTTCTAAACATCCTAGACCCATCAAATATTTAATTTGACCAAGTGGATCCCACATCGTCTGTTAAAACACCCGGTTTCTGTAAATTTTAGTTTACCAAGAATTCACCTCTAATGTCAAATTAATTCTTCCATAATTATTGGACCCTAAATAATGAATTACCATTATTCAATAAATCTATTTTCTTTAAAATTCGGGATGTTACACGAGACGTACACCGGGTTGGTGGAACTCGTTAAATCGGTTTACAAGCTTCTCTTCCTTACTCTTTGCATTAGCATATTGCATCTGGTTAGGATATCATTATTGATTGAGATTGCTTCACTTAAAATTTGCTTGAACAACTTGCGATATAGTTTTGCACACCAAGTGTTTGACATATTGCCTAAGTGATTTCTGCATATTGTTTTACATTGTTTCTTGCATTATACTTGCTATCTCTTGCTCATAAACATATTTTGTGAAAAAAGAATCCATTTCAAAGGCTTTCCAAAGAAAAGTTTTAAAACTCAATTCACCCCCCTCTTGAGTATTGAGGCCACTTGATCAACAAGTGGTATCAAAGCTTGACTCTTGGTAGTTCAAGCTTAACAGCTTCAAGAGATAAAAGATGGCCTCTACTTCATATAATATGTTTCTTGAGGGTGGTGCTACAAATTGACCTCCCGCCTTTAATGGGGAAGGTTATGCCTTTTGGAAAGAGAGGATGAAAATTTTTGTGCAATCTATTGACTTAAAAATTTAGAATGCAATTGAAAATGGACCCTTTATACCTATGCATATTGTAGATGGTAAACAAGTAGAGAAATTAATGGATGATTGGACTAATGAAGAAGAAAAGAAAGTCCAATATAATTATAAAGCCAAAAATCTAATAACCCTAGCTTTAGGCCTTGATGAATTCTTTAGAGTAGTTACATGTAAATCTGCTAATCATGAAGGAACCAGTGATGTAAAGGACTCTAAGATTAGTACATTAACAAGCCAGTACGAGAGCTTTAGAAGGAACTCTAGTGAAACTATCTTAGAACTACAAAAGAGATTTACTTTAATCATTAATCATCTTATTACCCTTGGCAAATCCTACACTAACAAGGAACTCATTCATAAAGTTTTAAAAAACCTTACTAGGGAGTGGCAACCTTTTGTCACTGCTATCAAACAATCACCAAATATAAATGATATGTTCCTTGCAACATTGTTTGGTAAGTTACAAGAGCAGGAACAAGAGCTGAAAGATTTGAAGATGGTGGAGGAAGAAGAAAAATGCTCCAAGAAGAAAGGTCTAGCTCTCAAGGCCACTTCAATCAAGGAAGATGAATCCGAGAGTGAGCTTGATGAAGAAGAGGAGTTTGGACTATTTGTGAAGCGATTTGAAAAATTCATGAGAAACATACGCTTCCAAATAAGTTTCAAACCTCAAGGTAAGAAACCTATTTTTAATGAAAATTCTTCCTCACCAAATTGTTTTGAATGTGGCAAGGAAGGGCACTTCAAGGTAGATTGTCCAAACCTCAAGAAGAAGAACAAAGAGAAAAGAGGAAGAAGAAGAGCCTACATTGCTTGGGACGAAAATGATGTGAGTAGCTCGGATGAATCTGAAAATGAAGAAGCTAGCTTGTGCCTTATGGCAAATCATCAAGATGAAAAGGATGAGGTAAAGTTCCATAACTTAGACAAAGAGGAACTACTTTATGCACTTGAAGAATTGTATGATAAATTTATAAAAGTTTTTAATAAGCATAAATTGTCAAGAAAAACCATTGACACTCTTGAGATGCATCTTATGGAAGTATGTAAAGAAAATGAAATTTTAATAATGGAAGTAGCTAAAGTACAAGCATGCTCTATGACTAAACCTTGTGAATATGCTAAGAAATGTGACATTCTAGAAACTAAGGTTTTAGACTTGAATAGAACTTTAGAAAAATTCACAAATGGTAGAGACAATTTAAATGTTTTACTTGGAAAACAATGGTGTATGTTTGACAAAATGGGATTAGGTTTCGATGCCCATAAGAAGCAAAAGAGTTACAAAAATTTCTTTATACCTCCTAGCAAATCATCATCACCATTCACTAAATGCAATCATTATGGTGTTAAGGGTCATAGTGCTTTAAATTGCCATATTAGAAAATTTAGACCAAAGGTGGTAAGAAAGGTGTGGGTTCCCAAAGGAACATTACCACAAGCTAACCAAAAAGGACCCAACATAGAATGGGTACCAAGTTATCTAAACTAATTTTGTTTTGTAGGTATGCTTCAAGGCAAGTAACACACATTGGTACTTGGATAGTGGGTGTTCTAAACACATGACGGGAGATAAAAGTAAGTTTATATCATTTACTCCACAAAATAAAAGATGTGTTACATATGGAGACAACACGAAGGGAAGAATTCTAGGAATCAGAAATGTTGGTAAAAACTCTTCCACTTCTATAAATGATGTATTATATGTTGAGAGACTTAAGCATAACTTGCTTAGCATTAGTCAATTATGTGATAAAGGCTATGAAATTATTTTTAAATCAAACTATTGCATAATTGAAAATAAGCTAAACAAGGAAATAAAATTTATTGGTCAAAGAGTTGATAACATTTATATGATTAATCTTGATTGTCTTGCTTCAAATGATGTATAATGCTTCATAACTAAAGAAGATGAGTCATGGCTATGGCATAGAACAAAATTTTAAGCTCCTAGAACTCCACAACAAAATAGAGTGGTTGAAAGAAAAAATAGATCCTTGGTGGAGCTTGTTAGGACCATGCTAAATGAAAATAATGTTGCGAAACATTTTTGGACCAATGCGGTAAATACCGCTTGCTATATTATGAATCATTCCTTGATTAGACCTATACTAAAGAAAACTCCCTATGAATTTTACAAAGGTAGAAAACCAAATATTTCCTATTTTCATGTGTTTGGATGTAAATGCTTTATTTTAAGCAATACAAAGGATAATCTTGGCAAATTTGATGCAAAATCTGATGAGGCAATATTTCTAGGTTATTCATCAACTAGTAAAGCATATCGACTCTTTAACAAATAAACTTTCACAATTGAAGAAAATCAGTCATTAGAGACCGATTTTTCGGTCTCTAAATTCAATAAATTAGTCACTGGTTATGTTTGTGACCGATTTAGAGACAAATTATTTACAGTCTCTATAACGTTGGTCGCTGTTACATAGTGACTGATTTTGTGACTGATTTACTAGTGATTGATTTTGTGACTGATTACTAGTGACAGATTTTGTGACTGATTACTAGTGACTGATTTTATGACTAATTAATAGAGACTAATTTTGTGGCTAATTAATAGACATTGATTTTGTGACGGGTTCATGGAGACTGATTTTGTGATTGATTTGTAGAGACTGATTTTGTGACTGATTCGTAGAGACTGATTTTGTGACTAATACTTAGAGACTGATTTTGTGACTGATTCATAGAGACTGATGTTGTGACCGATTTCTAGAGAATGATTGAGACTAATTTTGTGACTGATTTTTAGAAACCAATGTTGTGACTGAGTTTTAGAAACAAATTTTGTAACCGATTTATTTTCTATAATAGTCCCTAAATTAGTGGACAATTTAACTTTAGTCACTGATTTAGAGACCGATTTATTGATTTTATCTATCAATGTTCGCCATATCACTGAGTTGTTTTTGCATTTAACCTAATATGCTTTATTTGTCAATAGTATGAGTTTATTACAACTTCATAAGCAAACAAAACATTAAATACACAAAAGTATTTAACCTAAGTATAGCTAATATCAATACTATACACATAATACATAAAACATATAATGAGTTCATTACAACTTCATAAGCTTATCAAAACATTAAATACACAAAAGTATTCTAAATATAGCTAATGTTATTTTCACATCAAAAAATTTCACTACCAACTAACATTCTTGAAATTCATCACAAAAAATTTCACTAACTAACATTCTTGAAATTCATCACAAAAAATTTCATTACCAACTAATATTCTTGAAATTCATCATTTTGACTCATTCTGAGTCTGATTTAGAATCTGACTCAGAATCACTCTCATTATCCTTAGGATCCTCCCTACTTGTTGGAATTGGTTGAACACTAGATGGTTGAGCTCCAAGAGGTTGAAAATTGACCTTTTCCATCAATTGACTTAAGAGTGCATTGTTTGCTTAAATATCTCTCTCATTATTTTCCACTCTAGTTCGAAGCTCATCCCTTTCAGTTTCAATAACTTGTAATTTTTTTTTAATTCCTGAATTTCATCTCTTCTTACCCAATCAGATGAAGTAGAACTTGAACCATGATAAAATGTTCTTCTAGCCACCATAGTGGACTCCAATCCAAGCCCATATATTCTTCCTTTCCTTATGCCAGCCACCTCACACCATACAGACAACTCATTGGGAGGAGGTGTTCCTTCAGCAGATGCATGTGACATTTCTTCCCATGTACGTGTAAATGCCTCCTAATAATAAATCAACAAGATGCTAATTAATTCTAACAACATAATAACAAACATGTATTAAAACACTTGAAGAATCATATATAACTAACATTTATGTGTGTTGATCTCTTATCGACCCATTGTTTATCCTTTTTACGTTGATGTGTATGACGAAATAACTCAGAAGAAGTAGGAGGAATTCCATTCAACTTTGTCTAAAAAAATGTAAAAAGTATTTAAATCACTAACATGTAGGTAAAAAATAAAAATAGTTTTATAATACTAAAGATAGAATAAATCCTAAAAGCATTGACAAAACCTACCAAGTTAGATCGATGTTGAGATGTGGTAATGGAACCACAAGTATGAAGTGATCCTCCAAATCCTCCACAATCAGATGCTTGATTAATTTTTGCTTGTTCACTTTTCTTTTTGTATTCTTCACTTGCCCAATGTTGACACAATCTATCCTATACATGATCTCCAAGCCAATTTGGTTTACTGTTTACCGTACGAGCTTTATTTAAATTATTTTTTAGTATGATTGCACCTCTCATTTTAAAGTTCTTTCTTGCCCATCTTTCATCTGGTGGACAAATAGAAAACTTACCCTATAATAAATATAAAAAAGTATATGGTTAACTAAGACTAGTATAATATAAATATGAAAATTGAACATAACAATTAACATGATACTTACTACAAACTCTCTAAACCCTATATCCCTTACTGTAGATGGCACATTCTTCCATGATGACCATGGATCAGTATAATGACTTTTAAATATTTCACCTATACCATTAACTGCCGGGTATGAAGGCAAAAATCTTAACAAATTTAGCATTAATACAATTAGAAATCATACTTGGACACATATTTAAACAGAAATAAGGCATAAAAGATGCATGTACCCTTGTCCATCAAGACATAAAATTGGTTTGTCGGCATTACTTTGTGTCTCTGATACACCTTGAGGACTAGATAGGGATGGATTATTTGACCCGGGTGTAGATCCTTCTTGTGCTAAAGGAATTGATGACTGAATACTATGAGGAGATAATTATACAGGTGATGGAGTAGCTGCAGGAGATAAACTAGGAGATGAAGTAGATGCTGGAAATAAAGTGGGAGTTATATCAGATGCTCGTCTATGATGTTTTCTTGGACGATTTATATCACAATTTCTAGGAATTTTTGATTTACCTCGATCTTTATCACACATCTGCAACACGTGTTATTTCATAATATAATATTTACAATATCAACATTAACAATAATGACATGCAAAAATGTAGTTAACTCACATTTAATAATAAGAAATAGAAATAGATTGGTAGGATATAATAATTGCAACATAAAAGTTAACAAGAATGTGATAAAAAATATAACTAACTCATATTTAGTAATCAGAAAAGAAATTGGCTTACAAATCAGTCATCATCTTCAAAAAATTCATCTTCTTCCCCACTGTCATCTCCACTATGTTCATTGTCATCATCTTTAAGAAATTCAACTTCTTCCTCTTCTTCTCCACTTTCAGTACTTTTAACAAATTCATTTTCCTCACCTACTTCATTCATGTCTACCTCATCCTCTTCAACATTTTCATTAGTTTATTGATAAACATTTGCTTCTACTTCCTTATATTCACCTTCATCATCTCTGAAGTGACCAAGGAACTCATCATTAGATACAAAGTTGATTTCAGTTATCATAGCTTGATATGCCACCTCTAATGTAAATCTATCATCAACTGTACCTCTTGGTTTGGTTTTAATGACAACCCACCAATTAGCCTTTTCCTTTATTTTTTTAAGGTACGATACAAAATACACTTGATTTACATTTGATGCAATAATAAAAGGATCATATTTTGAGTACCTTCTAAAACTATGGACTTCAACTATACCAAATTCTTTATAGACCTTCACACCACGATTCAATGTGGAACTAAACCAATCACAATAAAATACAACTATTTGATTGGTGAGATCTCCTGGATATTCAAGTTGCATAATCTCCTTGATAATACCATAATAACAATTTTCTTCATCTCCTTCACTATCCCCCTTAACATAAACTCCACAATTTATGGTTTTCTTTCCAATACTCCATTCTTGTGTATAAAACTTGAAACCATTGATAAAGTATATACGCCAAGTATGAACCTTTCTTTTAGGACCCCATGCTAAATTATGCAAAAATTGATTTTGAACATTGTTACTTCTATCATGAACCTATTTTATTGACAAAAATAAACTCAATAGGTATCATAACTAATAGATTAACTATATACATAAATAAAAGTATGAAATCCTTACATATGTTCGAAACCAAAGTGGAAATTCAGATGCAATTCTACCATCAATATCAATTCGGGAGATATTTGGAATAGTTGCTTCCAAATATTGTTCAAAGCATCTAACATTGATTATAATATTAGGAGTGTGTCAAATAATGAATATACATGTAAAGAAATTATAGTATTAAATCAACTTTTACTTACTTAATGTATGGTTGAACCTCTACACAGTTAAGTAAGATGTGTAAATGTGCAGCATCTAATTCTCTATCATTTAAATATCGGGCCTTACAGGTTCCACTAGAATGACCAAAGTAATTAAATATTGACAAAATTTGTTGAATTGTGTCATTTGCACCTCCATCATCATTTTGGCCAACTTTGTTTCTCATAGATTCCACATGAGACTCAAAATAATATGAACAAAAATAAGAAGTCTTTTGGCACAAATATGCCTCACATATGGACCCTTCCACACGTGATTTGTTTTTCACCATTCGTTTCAGCTTATTCAAGTACCTAGAATAAGAATTTTTCATTAATTATTATTACTAAGAAATTGTAGCAACATTTAAAAATTAAGTAATGTACTAAGGTAAGTAATTACCTCTCAAATGGATACATCCATCGATATTGAACAGGACCTCCCATCCTTACTTCATAAGGTAAATGAATAGGAAGATGCTCCATAGAATTAAAGAATCCAGGTGGAAAAATCCGCTCCAATTTACAAAATGTAACTGTAATGTTTTGCTCCATCAACAACAAATCATCTACTCACAATACAGTAGAGCACAAATCCTTAACGAATTTACTAAGCTCAGCAATGGGATTCCACACTTGTTATGGTAGTGCACTAAAAGCAATGGGTAACAATTGCTCCATAAATACATGACAATCATGACTTTTCAATCAGAATAATTTCCCTTCCCTCATGTTCACACATCTATGCAAATTTGAAGCATATCCATCAGGCATTTTTAAGTCACTGACCCATTTACACACGACCCTTTTTTGGTCCATAGAAAAAGCAAATTTTGCCTTGGGCTTCACAATTTTCCCATTAGGTAACTCTTGTAATTCTAACTCCCGTCTTCGATAGTACTTCTTTATATCCATCCTTGCCTTAACATTGTCCTTGGTCTTATCCTTAATATCCATCACAGTATTAAAGACATTATCAAACACATTTTTCTTAATATGCATTACATCAAGATTATGTCTTATTAAGTTAGTCTTCCAATATGGCAACTCCCAAAAGATGCTTTGTTTGATCCAATTATGAGTTCTCCCATAACCCTAACATGTAAATTCATCTTTCTCCGTTACTTTCGGAAAAGAAGCAACTTCTTCCCATACATCATCCCCAGATAACCTATATGGAGGTGGAGAGTTTTCAACCCGATTCCTGTAAAAGGAATTTTTATTTCTTCGATACGGATGATCCGTAGTCAAAAATTGATGATGACAATCAAACCAAGACCATTTACCACCATTATCCAACCAAAAAGCCTTCGATGATCCCATACAACATGGACAAGCGAACCTACCTGATGTTCTCCAACCAGACAACATCCCATATGCAGGAAAATCATTAATTGTCCACATCAATGCAGCTTTCATTATAAAATTTTACTTTTTGGAGATATTATAAGTTAACACACCTTTATTCCATAATAATTTTAACTCATCTATCAAAGGTTGCAAATAGACATCTAGTTTATTTTTTGGATTATTTGGACTAGGAATAATCAAACTCAAAAACATATATGGCATTGTCATGCACAGTTCTGGTGGGAGATTATAAGTGGTGACAATTACCGGCCAACAAGAATAAGGTGATGATGATTGACTATATGGTGAAAAACCATCTGTACACAAGCCTAATCTCACATTTCTAGGTTCAGCTGCAAAATTAGGGTATCTTTCATCAAAGTGTTTCCAAGCTTCACCATCTGATGGGTGGCAAAGCACTACTATTTCTCATTTATTTTCAT
Organism: Clitoria ternatea; assembly: GCA_037962975.1. Classification (NCBI taxonomy): domain Eukaryota; kingdom Viridiplantae; phylum Streptophyta; class Magnoliopsida; order Fabales; family Fabaceae; genus Clitoria; species Clitoria ternatea. The sequence goes on from CM075672.1 coordinate 98,452,871, forward strand.
AATGCCATCGCATATATGGAGCAGAACTCATTGAAGCATACAATCTCTTAAGCCTGGGAATTAAAGGTAAATAATGCATTCTCTTTATAGGAACCTCTTTGTATTTCTCCTTTCCAAACTTTTTTTTTCACATAACGGGGTCTATGACAAAATTTGCATTCTTTTAATTGTACATCTTCATTGTAAAACAACATACAAACTTTGGAACAACAATCAATTTTTTTACAGTGAGCCCAAGCTTTGAAACTATTTTTTTTTGTCCTATAGAAATTTCAGGAATTACATTATCTACAGGATGCGTCTCTTGTATAAGAACCACTGTTTGATTAAAAGATCGTTGAGAAATGTTTCCCTCTGATTTTATTGTCAACAATCTAACAACAACAGACAATTCAGTATGATCAGTACATCCAGGCCATAATGGCCTTTGGGCTGTATGTAATAAGTCATAAAACCTTTTAGCTTCAATATTTGGAGACTCATCATTTTCTTGAGGCATTTGAAACTTTTCGCCAACTGCTTCGTAAACCATACTTTCAAATTTACTAAATTGTTCATTATGACTCTCTTGAGCATTGTTACTAGTACCCTCATAACACAAGTTAGGATCACTTTCTCCATGGCATATCCAATATGAATATTCAAGTTTGAATCCCTTTTGATAAAGATGAACCTTAACTTCTTCAGGATCTAAGAACTTGAGGTTTTTGCATTTAGAACAAGGGCACCTAATTTTTCCATTGGACATACAAGCTTGTTGGCATGCAAAAGATACAAATTCACCCACCCCATTTATAAATGCATCAGTAAGCCCTTTTCGGCCAGGAAGAAGTCTATTGTACATCCAATTACGATTTTGCCTAATATCCACATTCTGTAATATATTAAAGCAAAACAATTTAATCATAATATAATTTTCATTCATGTAATAACTAACTACAACTTAAAATTAAGCTAACAATATGTAAATATATTCTTTATATAGAATTAAAACACAAATTAAATATGGTATCAATATTAATAGGCATATTAAACCTCACAACTTATCTACATGGTCAATGGAATAAGGTACCTTAGTGAGGTCATTGATTAATTAATAGGCACAAGACAATAAACTGAGTCTGAATGCATGGAGATGATTCCCACCTAGCTAGCTAGAGTTACAACCTGCAGAAGCAAATTATCAATTAGATGGTCTGAATTAGTTAATGTTGCTCATGTTATCAATTAAGTACATAGTGAAATTTCTTTAACAAAAAAAAAACTAGTTTCACACTATTAAATAAAATTAAATAGTTAAGAAATATTATTGTCATTATTCTGGTTTTTTAATAAAAGAAATTTTATGAGGGAAAAAATTTAATGACGAGGAAAAACATTTAATTGAAAAAGGATAAAGAGACTAGAATATCATGGAAACCACCACAGATGATCAGTCATTTAAAACCAAATGTGTTGCACCTTTGTGATTGATATCCAAATAAGAAATAAAAAAAAATAAGTAAACATAAAAAGCCTGTAGTTGCTTATAAACAAGTATACAAACTTATAACATAACCAAAAAATAAGAAATCCATAAAATTGTAACATACCCAAGCACCTAAATAAATAAATAGTAACGTACAAACTTATTATTAAATGAATTGCTTAAAATAAACAATACTTTTTTATACATGAAAATGAATAGTATAAATACAAATACCACTATCCTAGCAAAAATTAAGACTACAAAGCAAAGTTGACTAATGTTCTATATTGGTCCCACCCTTAAAAGTAACAAAAGATAAAATCTTGGTTGAGTGGCAAAGCAATAAATAACTTAGGAGCCTAACTAAAAGAATTTATTTTCCTTATGTCATCCAATATATGCCTTAATGTAGCTGAAAACCAATACACCAAATTACTGCACCACCCTATAACATGTATAGGTTGACCATAGCATTTAGTAAGATAACATGAAGTGTAAAAAAATAGACAAAACAAATCAGTAAGAAGCATGCAAAGAAGAAATGCACAACATCAATACAGAATTAATTATAATAAAATACAATCAGTTCTAATTACAAATTGCTATAATTACAATATTCTGACAATTAAATAAATTCCTACCTTTTGAGATTAATGTTTTGACATATATTACTTGAAGATTTGTCCTCTAGTTTGATCTTTAAGGGTAGCGTCATCTAAAAATGGAAACCTTTAAATACTTCATAAATTGATGAAAATGCTTGCTGTCATGTAGCTAATAGAGTGATGATTTGGTGGAGTCTTAGTCTAAGTTCAATTATGTAGTAAGTAGCGGAAGAAAATGGAATAACACAAGAAAAAAAAAGTAATGGAAAACTGAAAGTGGAAAAGCAAAACAACTTAGAGAACTACTAATTACTTTTTTAAAATCAATATATAATAAAGGATGTTATTCTAAGACCTACATACCACTAAATCATACTGGGCTAATAATAATGCTACTAATAAGAATACCGTTCAGGGGCAGCAAGGGATAAAAAAATTGAATATACATATATGAGACTTACACACTGCTGAGGAAAAAAAATTCAATTCACGTAAATCGAAAAAGAGAGCAATCAGGATTGAAAGAGGCTGATTAGGTTATAGAAATAATTCATGTGAGACAACATACAAAAGAAAGGCAATTGGAGGGTGAAAATTCAACAGATTCACGCTGGGAGGCACTTCACACAATTGAAGAGAAAAAAACAAACAATTGGAGGAGAGGCATTGAATTAAATAGGATAATTAAAATACAAAGGAGACAGGACATTAAGATTTAAGAATGTGCCACCAGCACGTGCACCAGACCACAGGGGAACTAACAGGTGGCTTGAAAGTTCAAATTCTAGGTCCCAACATACAATACTCGATATACTAACTCCTAAATCCTACCATTCACACTGCACAACTGAGTGGTGCATCAGTGTGCAGCCTTCACATCCGTCACCATCATTTCAGCTTAAATCTAGTTACAATGTATAATAGTTTAAGAATCAACTTTTATCAAATCAAAAAAGATAAAATTTACTTACATCTCCTTCAACATACCCTCAAAATAAAATTTGAGAAAGTAGATGATCTATTAACAACTAAATCTTCTTGTAAATCCTCATTGAAGATATCTGATACCATCACCAGGTAAAATGATGCAAATGATACAAATAGAGCATGAAATGTTGAGAATCCCCTTAATTGGCAAATGTCCTAAAGTTAACATAACAAATCAATTATGGACAAAATAGACAGAGACATAAATCTTCACACATAAGCATTTTACCGATTGTTCCATTTAATTTTCTCTGCACTAGTCAATTTGCCATATCTCGTGAATAACAAGAATGAACCAAAATATATACAAATAAAACAACAGTCCTACTTTGAAAGAATAGAAACTACAAAAGCTCAAATTAAGAGGGTAAAAAAACAAATAAGAGAAAGTAATTAGAAACTAACCTATTACAAATATCCTGATATAATCAATAGTGATGACTCTATTATGTAGCCTATTCCAGTTTCAAAAATAGAAATTAGACTCAAAGGGGAGTATGGGTTTGCGAGGAAGAAGGACTTATGAACGAGCATTGCGGACGATTGAGGAAGGAGGCTTTATGGGAGCGTCAATGGTTGAGTAAGAAAGCTCCACCGTACAGCGCGATGAGGGAGAAGAGTAACACACAGCTACGAAACCTTATGACAGAGAAGAAGAGCACGAATCAGAGGTGCAGCAGCGACAACATGAGCCTCCTCACTCTCTGACCATGGCGGAGCTCGTAGAGGAGAACTACAGTCTCCAATGGTGGTCTGTAGCGGAGGGAGTCTACGACGGAGGGAGGGAGGCTACAAAGGTCATTTGGGGATGTCACAATGTAGGTACAGTGAATATGGTGGAGAACAGTTTAGTCACGGTTGTTGTGGTTGGTGGAGAAAGCTACTGGGAGGAGCTGAGGTTAAGATGGAGCAACGTGCAAAGTAGGAGAGGGAGATGGAAATTGGGAATTGGATAGAAAGTTAGGGTTTTGCTGATGAATTTGGGAAACACGAAAGTAAGGGAGAGGGGAAAATGGTTTAGAGCCCGGTAACTTTTAATATTTTGGGTAAAAATAAACTTAAAATATTTGTATAGTAATTTTTTTATGCCTTAGAGACCGAATTTTCGGTCAATAACTTGTAATATTTTGGGTAAAAATAAATTTAAAATTAGAGACTGATTTTTTTTGGTCACAACATTTCTATACTTTAGAGACCGATTTTTTGGTCTCTAAACTCTATTTTCTTAAAATTATTTTTAATGCGATAACATGAATTTTAATTAGATGTTCTTAAATGGAAAAATAATTTTTTAAAATAACATTTTGTAAATAGAAACTAATTTTTAAATCTTTATTATTATAGAAATAAAAAATATTTTTCTTTTAATTTTAGTTTTTTAAAAATATTTTTTGGGATAACATAAATTTTATATTAAATATATTTTTATGTAATAACATAAATTTTATATTAGATGTTTTTAAATAAAAAAAATTATTAAAATAAAATTTTTTAAATGAAAAATTATTTCAAAATAAATAAAATTTATTTTATTAAAAATATTTTTTCTTTTATTTAGTTTTTTAAAAAAATATCTTTTCAATTTTTTTACAATTAAAAAATATTTTTTCTTTTAATTTTATTTTTTTAAAAATTAGTTTTATGTGATAACATGAATTTTTATCAGATGTTTTTCAATGGAAAAATAATTTTTTAAAATACTGATTTTTAAATGGAGATTGATTTTTCATTCTCTATTGTGACTGTGACCGAATTAGTGACCAATTTTATATAAAACTTTACCAACTTCTTGTTGGTCTCTAAATCAGTCACTAAACTTAGAAACAAAGAAATCAGTCACTAAAATCAGTCTCTAAATTTAGTGACTAATCTCTCGGCTGCTATTTGGGTCACTAAGTTAGAGACGGATATTTCAGTCTCTATTGACAAATTTAGTGACTGTTTTTTCGGTCTCTAATTTTAGTGACTGATTTAGAGACCAATGATAATTTGGTATAGTTATCCATGAAATCAGTCTCTAATTCAGTCACAATAGAGACAAATATATTTCAGTCATTAAATTCGTCACTAAACAACAGTTTTCTTATACTGAAGAGCTGAAAGATTTGAAGATGGCAGAGGAAGAAGAAAAATGCTCCAAGAAGAAAAGTCTAGCTCTCAAGGCCACTTCAATCAAGGAAGATGAATCCGAGAGTGAGCTTGATGAGGAAGAGGAGTTTGGACTATTTGTGAAGCGATTCAGAAAATTCATGAGAAACATACGCTTCCAAAGAAGTTTCAAACCTCAAGGTAAGAAACCTATTTCTAATGAAAATTCTTCCTCAACAAATTGTTTTGAATGTGGCAAGGAAGGGCACTTCAAGGTAGATTATCCAAACCTCAAGCAAAAGAACAAAGAGAAAAGAGGAAGAAGAAGAGCCTACATTGCTTAGGACGAAAATGATGTGAGTAGCTCAGATGAATCTGAAAATAAAGAAGCTAACTTGTGCCTTATGGCAAATCATCAAGATGAAGAGGATGAGGTAAACTTCCATAACTTAGACAAAGAGGAACTACTTGATGCACTTGAAGAATTGTATGATAAATTTATAAAGTTTCTAATAAGCATAAATTGTCAAGAAAAACCATTGACACTCTTGAGATGCATCTTATGGAAATATGTAAAGAAAATAAAATTTTAAAAATGGAAGTAGCTAAAGTACAAGCATGCTCTATGACTAAACCTTATGAATTTGCTAAGAAATGTGACATTCTAGAAACTAAGGTTTTAGACCTGAATAGAACTTTAGAAAAATTCATAAATGATAGAGACAACTTAAATGTTCTACTTCGAAAACAACGGTGTATGTTTGATAAAACAGGATTAGGTTTCGATGCCCATAAGAAGCAAAAGAGTCATAAAAATTTCTTTATACCTCCTAGCAAATCATCATCACCATTCACTAAATGCAATCATTGTGGTGTTAAGGGTCATAGTGCTTCAAATTTCTATATTAGAAAATTTGGACCAAAGGTGGTAAGAAAGGTGTGGGTTCCCAAAGGAACATTACCACAAGCTAACCAAAAAGGACCCAACATAAAATGGGTACCAAGTTCTCTAAACTAATTTTGTTTAGTAGGTATGCTTCAAGGCAAGTAACACCCATTGGTACTTGGATAGTGGGTGTTCTAAACACATGACGGGAGATAAAAATAAGTTTATATCATTTACTCCACGAAATAAAGATGTGTTACATATGGAGACAACACGAAGGGAGGAATTCTAGGAATCGAAAATGTTGGTAAAAACTCTTCCACCTTGATGAAGATATTTTTCATATATTGGAATGAAGAGTTCAATGAAAGAGAATCAAGTTTGTATAATATGATCTCAATGTAATGCTTGTGCCAAGTTTAAACACAGAAGTTGTAATACAGTATAGTTGTCGTTCCACTAGGGAGGTGTTAGAATGAAGATCTTAGTTTTGAATTGATTAGGCAGAAGGTTTTTAGTTTGTTTTATTGTGAATGATGTTGAATGAAAAAGTAATAAATAACAGAGAGTGAAATTCTGCAAAAGATAACAGTGAATGGTTTTTGAGAGAAATCAATTTTGAAAAACAGGGATTGGCTTCATCACATCTTCATCTTCTGTAAGCTGCATAAATTTTTATATAAGTAAATCGAAAAGATAATTTCTACGTCACAATCACAGTCATTTGTATCGATCCCTCGACTACAAAATTCATAAGAATGATTTCAAACCGCTGATCCCTCAGTCACTTTGAAATCATCCCAGCATTATCGATCGATTGTTTTGACGTTTATTGCGTTAGACGCCATCCCTGGCTACCTACTCACAATAAGTATTTCTTTCAGATCTGCTTTCAAAAGTCACTTCCCAGCATACTTGAGAAAACTTAAAACAAGAAAATAGTGATCAAGTACTTTCAGGCATTAAACACAGAAGGAAATACAGAAACTTATCAAATCTCATTACTAAATAAAAACTTACAACAACATTACTTCAGTGTTGAATGGATTACAGCCAATCCCATAAGGGAGTTTAGTTACTCATGCTTTACATTTTCACCTTCAAAATATGAATACAGAAAATAATGAAAAAGGTTGGATTGTGAGGGAAGCACAGGGGATTACAGGGATGAATCTGATGATGGATATATGATGATTTATAGAGGTTATGCTTTAGCTTCCCATGCCCACTTGCGTAGAACCCATGCAGCATCTTTCAGAGACTTGTAGAAACACAAGAAAGTGGGTGAGTTGGCATCGCATCATTGGTGAATAAAGAATTAAGAGACCCATGCTGTATGAGTCACGCTTAAGCTTACTGGTCACGCTCAAGCGTGAAAGGTTCTAATGTTCAGTGATAGTCTCACGCTCAAGCTAACTTAACCACGCTTAAGCGTGGTCTTCCTTTGTTCAGTATGCTTTTTCCACGCTTGATCCATGCTGGTTCCTCGCTCAGGCGCGCTCGGCTTATGCTTTGTTATCCATTAGTCACGCTCAAGCGTGGAATGCCTACGCTCAAGCGTGGAATGCCTACGCTCAAGCGTTCTTCTTGTTAGACCGTGTGTAATCCTTGCTTAATTCATGCTCACTCCACGCTTAATCCAAACTTAGGCTTTCATTTTTATTATTCCATGCTTAAGCGCCTAGTGTTCACGCTCAAGCGTGAGAGGTCCTGATGCTCTCCAACTTGTTCAAGCTCAAGCTTGCTTGTTCAAGCTTAAGCTTGGTTGTTCAAGCTTAAGCTTGCTGTCTTCAAATGCTCCCGATCACGCTTAAGCTTGCTCTTTCACGCTTAAGCTTGCCCTTTCACGCTTAAGCTTGCCCTTCCACGCTTAAGCTTGCCTGCTCAAGCTTAAGCTTGATCTTTCACGCTTAAGCTTGCCTGCTCAAGCTTAAGCTTGATCTTTCACGCTTAAGCTTGCCTGCTTTCCTGTTGAATTTCCTGTAACTTTCCAAGAGTTTTAACACAATATTTCTTTTATACACTTATCCATCACTACTTAAAAGATTCATGCTCACTTCCTTTAATAATTCATCAATTTAGCTCAAGTCTTTACAAAATTAGTTCAAATAAGCATGAAATCAATGTTTAATCAACACTTATCAAACTCTCCCCAACCTAGATTTTTGCTTGTCCTCAAGCAAAAGAACTTTGGATTTAATCTTTCATGAGGATTCAGTTGTAAACAAAATTTTTAAGACAGTAATCACAGTTTAACTTTTTTTTTTAGGCAAATAACATCCTTAATACCAATTTCTTTGAAATGCAATGCACCAATGAATCTTTCACAAGGCAAGTAACCACTTGCTGTAAGAATAAGGAGCTTCTCATTAATTCTCTCCAGGTGCCTGTTTCACTCATCCATCATTAGAACTGCTCAGTTAACATTGCCCGTCATTTCTAGTAAAACCAAAATTCAAATGAACAACAAGGATCAAAAGGTCTTTTAAGGTTGTAATGAGGCTGGGTTAACAAGAATTTTTGGTTTTCCTTGGATTTCAAATCGCATGTACAAAGAAGAGCATAAGTATTTTTAGTTAATTTATTTAACAATTTAGAAGGCTTCTTTGAATTTAAACTTCAGTATTTTCGTTTGTTTTCCTCCAGCTCTTTTATACATTTTTAGAGAGCTTACTATTTTTCTTTCTGCATTTTCTTTTTCTGCCACCATTTGTTTCATCACTTTTTGAAAAAAATATTTTATGCTCTTTTTCAAGATGAACATGCAAGTAAGGTAGGATTTTTGCTTTTATGCTTAGCTCAGGGTAGAAGAAAATTTTTTTTTTATGGCTCAAAATAGGCTACCAAAGAATAGGATATTTTTATCAGGGAAGCTTTTTAGCTCTCGGCTAACTGTGTTTTCAAAATTGCCTTATCATTTCCTTGCTTATTTCTTAAGAAAAAGGTTAATTAGAAAATCAGTCAATGCCAATTTTAACAAATTCAAATGAGGCTTTCACTGTTTAATTGCTCACTTCTCACCAGGTTTATAGGCCTACTCCAATACTCTAACAGAAAAAGGTTCAAGTATGTAAACAGATTCACTAGCTTATTTTATTTTCATGGTTCTTAAATCAGCTAATTTGCCTTCTCAAAACCAATGTTATTGCCTTAAAATAATTGCTAACTCAGAATCTTTTCTTGAAACAAAAATTGTAAATCCTGGTTGGGTTTTTCAAAACTTTTTTTTTTGTGTTAAGCATGTGACTTTGCATCAAAACAATCAACCAAAAGCATGAAAATTTTAAAAATTTTCAAAGTATGCTGCAGTAAGAAAACCAACTCAAAGTAAACTAAAGCAATTAAAAACTAAAGCAGTAAACTCATCACTCATCCTCAGAAGAGTCATCCTTTGTCTCTTGTTCCCTTACTGAAGGCCCTTGTGAGGAGGTTCCTAGTCCAGCCTATGAAGTCTCACCCCTCCTAAGAAAGAAGGCCTGTCCCCAGGCCAAGCAATGTGGGCTGCAAACTTGCTTCCAATGAGAAAGCTCAATGTAGAAGAAAAACATATTGCACCATGAGTGAATTGAGAAATGTAATGCAGTTAAAATGCTCAATAAAAACTCATAGAGAGAAGGGAGTTACGTTTTTTTTTTTGAACTTTTAAAATAATGGGGATAATGGCCTGCCAGGATTTGAATTTATAGAAGAAGGGTCAGTTTTTAGATCTCACGCTTAAGCGTGGATATGTCATGCTTGAATGTGAAGGAAACAAAATGTCTTTTGAAGATTGCGCTTGAACCTGTGCTTGGGCGTACCCCTTGGTGTTATTGTTATTCTTCCTCGCTTAAGCGAGGCTGATTACGCTTGAGCGTAAGCTTCCTAGCCAGGTCTTTTTAAGTATGAGCTTTAAGCTTGGGGTATTTCGCTTAAGCGAGCAAGCCACTGATACTAAAAGAATCCCACGTTTGGGCGTAAAAACACACGTTTGAGCGCTCTCGGGTTTTGAAAAACTGGGTGTTCTTTTGTTTCAAGACTTACGCTCAAGCTTGGGTGGGGCGCTCAAGCGCGTAGTGCCCCCTGATACTTTGAATAACTCTCGCTTGAGCTAGGATAATCAATCTTGAGCGTGGTTCCAAAATAGAATGGTACTTACCTTGCCACGCTTGAGCGTGGTTTCTTGCGCTTAGTACCTGATTACTTACGCCTGAGCGTGATGAGTCATGCTGGAGCGTGAACATACCTGATGGTTATTTTCCATCCTCGCTTAAGCTTTGAAATCATTTGCTTAAGCGAATTTAAGTCAGAATCAAAAAGTGAAGTTCCTAGCCTGATCTTGGCAAGTTACACTTGAGCATGTTTGCTTGACTTTTGCTGTAACTTGTCCTTTGTTCCCCGTTGAACTTGGCACTTATCATTTGGATAATGAGTGGGATGAATTTGATGAGCTTCTTGAAAAATAAAAGAAAAATTCAATCATAGGATAAAATTTACTTAAAGTAAAATCAACAGGATGAAAAGAAAACATAAAAGATTGGGTTGCCTCCCAATAAGCGCTTGTTCAACGTCATTAGCTTAACGCCTGATAGATTTTTCAATATGGATCATGGAGCTGGTGGATAAGAGTGTTGAGTTTTTCCACCTCCTTGCCTAAGTCAGGCCTTGGCTTTCTTCCATTCTGTTTTTCAAGTGCACCTTCAATAGTAAAATCAGCTTCTTCTTTTTGCACTCGAATTTTTACTTTTCTGTCATCCACATCTATGATGACCTTGGCTACTTTCAAGAATGGTCTCCCCAGTATTAGAGGAACTTCAGGATCTTCCTCCATATCTATGACAACAAAATTCTCATGAAATTCAAATTGATTAACTTTGACCTTAACATTTTCAGCAATACCATAAGGGGTTTGTATTGATTAATCTGTCATTTTTAAGGTCATGTTTGTTGGCTTTACTGAAAAATCCCCTATACTTTTAAGTGTGGATAATGGCATCAAATTTACACTAGCACCAAGATCTAATAAAGCTTTACTTTTTGAAAGATTTCCAATAGTGACAGGAATAGAAAAACTCCCTGGATCTTTGGTGTTATGAGGTACTGCTTCAGAGATGATAGCATCATGTCCATCTTCTTCCTCAGTTGTTTCCTTAGTCAGTGTGGTCATAACCTTGCAATGCTCTATTGCATTTGTTTCAGTGTTTGCTCCATACTGAGGCTTCTGTTTCTCAGCAAGTTGTCGGGCTAGTTGTCCCAATTGTGTTTCCAAGTTCCTAAGCGATGCCTCATTATTCTTTTGACTTGCTAAAGAAGTTTGCATAAATTTTTCCAAGGTGTCCTCTAATCTAGAAGTTCTCTCCACCAAAGAAGGACCATTATTTTAATATGGTTTATTTGAAGAGCTGGGCTTTTGCTTCCATCCTTGGCCTTGGTTTTGGTTACTTCTCCATCCCTGAAATGGTTGGTTAGAAAAATTTGAATTGAAATTACCAGACCTTCCTTGGTTGTTCATGAAGTATACAGTTGCTTCTTGTGAGCCACAGTTCTCATTGAGATGATCTCCTCTACAAAAGTTACATGTTGCAGGCATTTGTTGTTGCCCTGGTTGTGATGATTGTACTGCATGTAATTGTTGTGGAAGATTGGATATCTTTTTGGTCAATGCTTCTAATTGTTGGGTCAGAATTTTGTTCTGTGCTAAAATGGCATCTGTGGTGTTTAAGTCAAGAACTCCTTTCCTTTGAACTTGCTGACGATCATGTTGAGCTTGGTAGTCTGTTGAGGATAAAGCTTCTATTATCCTTGTGGCTTGGTCAGCATCCACTGTCATCATTGTTCCTCCTGCTGCTGCATCTAAAATCATTTTAGTGTCAGCCCTTAAACCACTGTAAAAAATATTAAGTTATGCAATATCTTCAAGTCCATGGTTTGGGCATTTTCTGAGCAGTGATTTAAAGCGTTCCCATGCCTCACAAAAAGGTTCATCTTGGCCTTGTCTAAATGTTGTAATATCTGATTTGGCCTTGATGAATCTAGATGGAGGAATGAACCTTTGTAGAAATTTTTCTTCAACTATGTTCCAGCTATTCAAACTTTGATTTGGATGAGATTGTAATCACTCCTTTGCTTTTCCTGCTAAAGAGAAAGGAAATAGTCTTAAATATGCAGCATCAATAACATCTTGGTTAAATCCCATGGTTCCAACCAATTCATAGAATGTGGCTAAGTGAGTATACGGATCTTCACTTGACATTCCAGTAAATTGGTGTGAACTAATCAAACTAAGAAATGCTGGTTTCATTTCTAGTGCTCTGACAGTGTTTGGAACTGCAATGCTTGAGAAATGTCTTGGCCCTTGTTGTAAAACATAGTCTCCAAGTGTTCTCCTTGGTGGGTTTTGATTGTTGCTGTTGACATCCATTGTATCAGAGGAAGTTTGTCCTACGTGGAAGTTCTGCTTGGCTTTCTTGATTTTCTTGAGGAACCTGTCTATCTCTGGATCAAATACAAGTTGTTCTTTTGTACCCTGTCCTCTCAAGATCATAAATCAAGTACTCAAAGTAGCAAGGTTACTAAAAAAATAAAAGCAAATTGAAAATAAATTTATTTACACTGTCTTGTCAATTCAATGCTAAAATATTCAAACTTAAATCACCTCCCCGGCTGCGGCGCCAAAACTTGATGAAAATATTTTTCATATATTGGAATGAAGAGTTCAATGAAAGAGAATCAAGTTTGTATAATATGATCTCAATGTAATGCTTGTGCCAAGTTTAAACACAGAAGTTGTAATACAGTATAGTTGTCGTTCCACTAGGGAGGTGTTAGAATGAAGATCTTAGTTTTGAATTGATTAGGCAGAAGGTTTTTAGTTTGTTTTGTTGTGAATGATGTTGAATGAAAAAGTAATAAATAACAGAGAGTGAAATTCTGCAAAAGATAACAGTGAATGGTTTTTGAGAGAAATCAATTTTGTAAAACAGGGATTGGCTTCATCGCATCTTCACCTTCTGTAAGCTGCATAAATTTTTATATAAGTAAATCAAAAAGATAATTTCTACGTCACAATCACAGTCATTTGTATCGATCCCTCGACTACAAAATTCATAAGAATGATTTCAAACCGCTGATCCCTCAGTCACTTTGAAATCATCCCAGCATTATCGATCGATTGTTTTGACGTTTATTGCGATAGACGCCATCCCTGGCTACCTACTCACAATAAGTATTTCTTTCAGATCTGCTTTCAAAAGTCACTTCCCAGTATACTTGAGAAAACTTAAAACAATCAAATAGTGATCAAGTACTTTCAGGCATTAAACACAAAAGGAAATACAGAAACTTATCAAATCTCATTACTAAATAAAAACTTACAACAGCATTACTTCAGTGTTGAATGGATTACAGCCAATCCCATAAGGGAGTTTAGTTACTCATGCTTTGCATTTTCACCTTCAAAATATGAATACAGAAAATAATGAAAAAGGTTGGATTGTGAGGGAAGCACAGGGGATTACAGGGATGAATCTGATGATGGATATATGATGATTTATAGAGGTTATGCTCTAGCTTCCCATGCCCACTTGCGTAGAACCCATGCAGCATCTTTCAGAGACTTGTAGAAACACAAGAAAGTGGGTGAGTTGGCATCGTATCATTGGTGAATAAAGAATTAAGAGACCCATGCTGTATGAGTCACGCTTGAGCTTACTGGTCACGCTCAAGCGTGAAAGGTTCTAATGTTCAGTGATAGTCTCACGCTCAAGCTAACTTAACCACGCTTAAGCGTGGTCTTCCTTTGTTCAGTATGCTTTTTCCACGCTTGATCCATGCTGGTTCCTCGCTCAGGCGTACTCGGCTTATGCTTTGTTATCCATTAGTCACGCTCAAGCGTGGAATGCCTACGCTCAAGTGTTCTTCTTGTTAGACCGTGTGTAATCCTTGCTTAATTCACGCTCACTCCACGCTTAATCCATGCTTAGGCTTTCATTTTTATTATTCCACGCTTAAGCGCCTAGTGTTCACGCTCAAGCGTGAGAGGTCCTGATGCTCTCTAACTTGTTCAAGCTCAAGCTTGCTTGTTCAAGCTTAAGCTTGGTTGTTCAAGCTTAAGCTTGCTGTCTTCAAATGCTCCCGATCACGCTTAAGCTTGCTCTTTCACGCTTAAGCTTGCCCTTTCACGCTTAAGCTTGCCCTTCCATGCTTAAGCTTGCCTGCTCAAGCTTAAGCTTGATCTTTCACGCTTAAGCTTGTCTGCTCAAGCTTAAGCTTGATCTTTCACGCTTAAGCTTGCCTGCTCAAGCTTAAGCTTGATCTTTCACGCTTAAGCTTGCCTGCTTTCCTGTTGAATTTCCTGCAACTTTCCAAGAGTTTTAACACAATATTTCTTTTATACACTTATCCATCACTACTTAAAAGATTCATGCTCACTTCCTTTAATAATTCATCAATTTAGCTCAAGTCTTTACAAAATTAGTTCAAATAAGTCATGAAATCAATGTTTAATCAACACTTATCACACCTCTATAAATGATGTATTATATATTGAGGGACTTTAGCATAACTTGCTTAGCATTAGTCAATTATGTGATAAAGGCTATGAAATTGTTTTTAGATCAAACTGTTGCATAATTGAAAATAAGCTAAACAAGGAAATAAAATTCGTTGGTCAAAGAGTTGATAATATTTATATGATTAATCTTGATTGTCTTACTTCAAATGATGTACAATGTTTCATAACTAAAGAAGATGAGTCATGGCTATGGCATAGAACACAATTTTTCAGCTCCTAGAACTCCATAACAAAATGGAGTGGTTGAAAGAAAAAATAGGTCCTTGGTGGAGCTTGTTAGGACCATGCTAAATGAAAATAATGTTGTGAAACATTTTTGGGCCGATGCGGTAAATACCGCTTGCCATATTATGAATCGTTCCTTGATTAGACCTATACTAAAGAAAACTCCTTATGAACTTTAAAAAGGTAGAAAACCAAATATTTCTTATTTTCATGTGTTTGGATGCAAATGCTTTATTTTAAACAATGCAAAGGATAATCTTTGAAAATTTGATGCAAAATCTGATGAGGCAATATTTCTAGGTTATTCATCAACTAGTAAAGCATATCGACTCTTTAACAAATGAACTTACACAATTGAAGAATCTATACATGTCAAATTCGATGAACTTAACCAAAATACTCCGAGAAAGGAAGTTGATGATTTTGTAGGTACCTTCCAAGAATTAAACTTGGATGACAAAGAAAAAGTTAACCAAGGAGGAGATAGAATACAAAATGAAGAACTTCAACGAAAAGATTGGATCACCTCAAAGGATCATCCCTTGGACAACATAATAGGTGATATCACTAAAGGTGTAAGTACTCGACGCTCATTTAATAGTTACAATCACTTAGCATTTGTTTCTCAAATTGAACCTAAAACCATTGATGAAGCTATTATTGATGAACATTGGACATTGGCCATGCAAGAAGAACTAAATCAATTTGAAAGAAATAAAGTTTGGGAACTAGTGCCAAGACCCAATAATCACTAAATAATAGGAACTAAATGGGTATTTAGAAACAAGCTTGGTGAAAATGGCATACTAACTAGAAACAAAGCTAGGCTAGTAGCTAAGGGGTATAATCAAGAAGAAGGAATTGACTATGAAGAAATGTATGCTCCCGTAGCTAGATTAGAAGCCATTAGATTGTTATTAGCATTTGCATGTTGTAAGGATTTCAAATTGTATCAAATGGATGTTAAAAGTGCCTTCTTAAATGGATACATTCAAGAAGAGGTATATGTTGATCAACCTCCCAGTTTTGAAAACTATCAATTTCCAAATCATGTCTTTAAACTAAGAAAAGCTTTGTATGGTTTAAAACAAGCTCCAAGAGCTTGGTATGAGAGATTAAGCAAATTTCTTCTAGATAATAACTTTAAAAGAGGAAAGGTTGATACAACATTATTCATAAAGCACAAAAAGAATGACATACTTTTGGTACAAATATATGTCGATGATATCATTTTTGGTGCCACCAATGAATCACTTTGCAAGGAGTTTGCCAAGTTAATACAGGATGAATTTGAGATGTCCATGATGGGAGAACTCACATTCTTCCTTGGACTGCAAATCAAGCAAACTAGAGAAGGGACATTCATTAGCCAATCCAAATATTGCAAAGAGTTGCTAAAAAAGTTCAACATGGACAAAGCAAATAAAATTGCCACACCCATGAGCACTTCATGTTATTTAGACAAGGATGAGAAAGGTAAGGATGTAGAACTCACAAAATATAGAGGTATGATTGGATCCTTACTTTACTTAACCGCTATTTGTATGTGTGCAAGATATCAAGCATGCCCAAAAGAATCACACTTAACTGCCATGAAGCGAATAATGAAATACTTGTTTGGAACTCAAGATGTTGGTTTATGGTACCCCAAAGGGGTTGAATGCACTCTTGTTGGATATTCTGACTCTGATTTTACAGGATGTAAACTTCATAGAAAAAGTACTAGTGGTACTTGTCACTTGCTTGGTAGCTCTCTTGTATCTTGGCATAGCAAGAAACAAGTGAGTGTAGCATTATCAATAGCTGAGGCAAAGTATGTTGCAGCTAGTAGTTGTTGTGCCCAAATCCTTTGGATGAAGCAACAACTTCTAGACTTTGGTGCTGTCTTAGACCATTTGCCTCTTAAATGTGATAATACAAGTGCCATTAATATTTTAAAGAATCCTATGATGCATTCAAGAACCAAACATATTGAGATAAGACATCATTTCATTAGAGATCATGTGATAAAGGGTGATTATGTGCTTGAACATGTTGAAACCTCTAAGCAATTAGCTGATATATTCACAAAACCACTTGCAAAGGAACAATTCATAAACATTAGGAGAGAATTAGGAATTTTAAAGATGTCTAATATTAATTAGTTATATTCGTTGCAAATAAATTAGTGAGAAATTTTACTATCCTTGTTAATAGATGATTTGAGCATGAGATTTGAATAAGTATGTAATTTGATTCTCTTTGGTATGATAGCTACCTTGTGAATCATAGATGTTGGTTGATTGCATTATTAAGTTCATGATTCTTAAGTATGAAAATTATGCCTTAGTTGAACATTGAATCTCATAAATGATTGAGTTAAGTGTTACTCATGTGTGTTTGATTGAATGAGAAGGAAAATAGAGTCTTAAAATTGAAGATTTCAATTACCCAAAGTGTTGTCTAGTATAGTGAATCGATTCGTGCTGTTCAAAACTACAATTCAAGACAGGCAGTAAGTCTTGAATTGATTCACACGAATGGTTGAATCGATTCAAACCCCTGGAACCTCAAAAATATTCAAGACAGCAAGTCTTGAATTGATTCATGTGTGACCTTGAATCGATTCATACGTGTCAAATTGCTTAAATTGGGCAGTTTTTGGTTCAGTTTCCAGAATCTCTCACATCTCTCAACTCCTTTTCTCTTTCTTGTCTCTAAAAATCTCTTTCTCTCTCTAAATCCATCCTCCATATCTCACTCAAACCTCATGGCCTCATCATCTCAACCAAGGAAGAAACAAAGGGCCAACGTTGTAGGGTCTTCCATACCTTAAAATTCATATCTCATTAGGCTTTTCTCCTTCCAAAAGGAATTAAAAACCTATTTGGAGACTTTTTCTAAAAAACTCCTTATTCCTTCACATTGGTTAGATCTTCCTTACTTTGAATCTTCCAACCTACCTCAACTTGGCATCCTCCATCAACAACAATTAATTGGTTTTTTGACACTTGAGTCAACTTATATTTATCCTAAATTGATTCGTGTCTTCTATTCAACTTTGCGTCTTCAAGATGGTCGATATTATGTCAAAGTGAAAGGAGTTACAATGGTTCTTGACAATGAAGTCATGAATCAAGTTGGCAAGCTTCCCATTAAAGATGCCCACTTCTTTGGAAGAGAACCATCTCCATGGTGGAACTGTAATCCCCTTGAAGCAAGAACATTCTTCAACCTTTCCTCATCCACCACAAGCACCATTGGAAAACTTCGAGTTGACCATTTCTTGCTTCATTATTTCATTGTGAAAATCCTTCTACCATTAGGGAGCAATAATGCAAGAGTTAGTGAGACTCAAGTTCTTCTCATGTGGGCAATCATCAACAACAAAGAAATCAACTTGATTAATATGATAAGAAATCACATGATTAATGCAAGGAATCTCACACGCTTACCATATACGGTCTATGTGACAAAACGTCTTCGTCACTTCAGGGTGAATCTCAACAATGAAGTCAAAGAATCAATTGGAAGCAAATGACTACTTGGCAAAACTGATAAGTTTTGAAAAGACTTAATTATTTCACCTTTTTATTTAACATTATTTAGTAATTATTAGTTAGTTTGTTAGTATTATTTAATAATTTGATAACAATTCGTATTTTAGTTATGAATTTCAAAAGTACTTTATTTATGTAAGAAAACGATTGAAAATATTAATTAGTTAAGGAATTTTGAAGTGTTTATAAATTCACTAAGCAGCCAGCGTATAAATGCTAGGCAATTAGCTGTTTAATGGTGCAGGAACAGGGCGTACTTGAGAAAAGAAGACAAATCCGAGTGAAAATTACAAAAGCCGAGCGAGATGTGGAAAAATCCGAGTGAGACTTCACAAAGCCGACTGAAAGGAGTCCAAAGACCGACTGAGTGAGACTTCAAAGACACCGACTCCGAAAGAGAATAAGGACTCAGAATATTGCATGAAGAACCTGAACGCCAACTGCAGAATACCGATTGAATAATCAACTCGCTCAAGCGAGAGTTAAAATTCGCTCAAGCGAAGGTCAAAAATTAGCTCAAGCGAAGCAATCACGCTTGAGCGAGAAAGCCATTCTGTATTACATATTTCCAATTCGCCCAAGTTTCGCCATAACGCTTAAGCGACAAAGCAACACTGCAGTGCAATTCCCGAATTCGCCCAAGCGAGAATGTAGTCCGCTCAAGAGAGAACCCAGTAGCTGAAGCATAAAGGCAGTAATTTAAACACTGTTCCTTCCCTCCAACAACATACTCGACACAGTGTAGTTTCCATCTTCCATTGCCTTCGCTTCTACTTGTACCTTAATAATTTAAGTAGTGAGCTGTTATTAGTTGGCACTGAGTTGTACATTAGCTAATGATGAGTTGTAATCTGCTAAGAGCTGAGCTGTGATTAGTTAGTTAAGTTTAGTCGTTAACTTAAGGTTTCGGAGTTATCAGTTTTAGTTAGTTAGTTTTTAGATAGAAGCATATATATACTCATGAACATACTCTGTAAAATAAGATGGGAAAAACAGAGACAGAGAATACATAGAACACATTCTTTTTCATTCTAAACTTCAAACATCTTACTACTTCATTTTCTCTCTCTAATTCCTCTCCTCCATGACGTTCCACAATCCTTCGATGGAACTGAAGTCAATGGAGTTCTAAATCCCTAAGATTGGGATTGCGAAGGTGAACAATGGAGTCTTGAAGCTGTGAGCAAGTAGATCGACTTCTAGATCCTGAGGCGAACAAGCTGAGGAGTGGAGCAGAATCGCTGGATTGACAAATCCAGAACTGATGAAGAACTTCGCCAGTGAGGAATCATGGTTGAAGCTTAGGTAACTTCCAGCTTTCTAACTAGTTCAGGCCTAATCAATTTAGGTGAATAGTTAGAGTTCAACCTCCAATTTCGCATTAGATTCTTAGGTTAATCGAGCACTTAAGGAATTAAGGTTCATTGCTTAAGGATTAGTGTTTTTCACCTAAGGAATTAGGGAATAACCACAAGCGGATTGTCCTCTAGATTGTGAAGTTCGATTATACTTAATTGCTTGTTTCTTGAGGAAATTGTGAGCCGAAGCAATCCTGACCTGCTTTCTTTTAATCACTTTTCATATTCATCTTAACTTTGTTTCTGAAAATACCAAAAACAACTAGAAAACATTAAAATCATAAAAACCGAATGAACTACCTGTATTTCGTGTTGGTTCAGCTTGTACTAGTCCTAGATTGAGGTACTTACCACAATCCCTGTGGGACGATCAAATATTCTACAATTTTAACGACTGGTGCGCTTGCCATAAGTGTAAATCCGAGAATCATATCTTGTTTTACTAAGATTTTCACCACCAAGTTAATGACTCGGGATTTTAGCATCAAGTTAATGGCGCTGTTGCCGGGGATTGTTGAGTAATATCAACAATCCTTGGACCGGTACTAGACTGAACCGTTTTACTTTTGTTTACATTTAATACGTAGTTTCAAGTTTGTTTTTAGTAAAAGTATTTTTGTCATTTTCGTATAGATTTAGTCGTAGCAGTGAATTGTTCTTTTGTTTGACATTTGTTGTATGCAGTCAAGGAGCAGAGGAGAACCTTTCTTCTTTGATCCCTACATAGACTTGTTAGAACGTAGACTAAGAAAAGAGAAAAAGCAAAAAGAAGAAAAAGAAATGGAACAGAGGAGAGTTACACTAGGTGACTACTCCAGGCCGACTGAAGAAGGATCGCAATCTAGCATCCTTAGGCCACCAATTTCAGCAAATAATTTTGAACTAAAACCAGCTTTACTGCAGTTGGTAAGAAATGAACAGTTCGGAGGAAGTGAGGTTGAGGATCCAAATTTACATCTAGCAACCTTCCTCCAAATCTGTGACACGGTAAAAATGAATAGAGTCCCTGACGAGGTAATCCGACTGAGATTGTTTCCGTTTTCAGTGAGGGACCGAGCAAAAGCCTGGTTGCAGAGTCAACCAAGAGGCAGTATTTCCACCTGGGAGGATTTGCAAAGGAAATTTTTGATTAAATACTTTCCTCCTTCTAAATATGCAAAGTTGCGCAATGAAATCACATGTTTCCAGCAAAGAGAAGGTGAGTCTTTGATGGAAGCATGGGATCAGTATAAGGAAAGCCTGAGGAGATGTCCTCATCATCAGATTTCTGATGTGCAGCAGGTGACTATTTTCTATAATGGTGTCAGGCCAGCTACCAGGGTCCTGATTGATACCTCGGCTGGAGGCTCATTAACAACTAAAACTGTAGAAGAAGCTATAGAGCTGATTGATGTGATGGCTTCTAATGAATGTTTGATTAGTGAGAGGAGCCAAGTCCCTAAGAGAGGGATATTAGAATTAGAAGCACAAGATGCTTATCTGGCTCAGAGTAAACTGATGACTCAAGCTTTGGAAAAATTAAGCATTCAGATTTTAGAACTCTAAAAGCCGAGTCAAGTTTCTATGATCAGTTGTGATTTTTGTGGTGGAGACCATGAGAATGGATTGTGTGATCCAAATGTGCCTTTCGAGCAAGTGAATTATATGGGGCAGCAACAATATCAAAGGAATTATCCTTCTAATTCTTTTAATCCTAATTACAGGAGCCACCCCAATTTTTCCTGGCAGAAAGGTCCATATTTGAATCAGAACATTCCACCGAGTCAACCCACAAATAGACCACAACAACCTTCTCACCCTCCTGTTAAAGAAAAATCCGAACTTGAGAATGTACTTTCTCAGTTTATTCAGGCCACTCAGGCCAGTTTTAAGAATCAGGAAGCGTCCATAAGAAATTTAGAAAACCAAGTAGGACAGCTTTCTAAACAATTAGCTTAGAGGCAAGCAGGAAATTTCCCTGGAGATACCGAGGTAAATCCAAGGGAACATTGCAAGGCCATAATTACTAGGAGTGGAAAAATTATTTCTCCATCTCCGAGTCAGGAAATAAGTTCAGAAAAAGAAATAATACAAGAAACCGAGCAGGACAATAAAAATGAAGTAGAAAATAAAAATGAAACAAAAAAAGAAAAAGAAAATAAATTCCATCAAAAGAAAAAGAAAAAGGTTGATCTGATTCTGGAAGAAGCTTCTAAGCTGACTCCTGAAAAATTGAGGAATGCTCCATTTCCGCACAGGTTTAAAAAGCAAATAGAGGAGCAGAAGTTTGCTAGGTTCTTAGAGGTTTTCAAGAAACTTCACATTAATATCCCTTTTGCCGAGGCATTGCAGGAGATGCCTTCCTATGCAAAATTTTTAAAAGAATTATTGTCTAAGAAGAGGAAGCTTAGGGGGGATGAAATGATTACTCTCACTCAAGAGTATAGCGCAATCATTCAAAAGAAACTTCCCCAAAAGTTAGAGGATCCTGGATCTTTTACAATACCGTGTGCAATTGGGGATATTCATGTAGGAAGTGCTCTCTGTGATCTAGGAGCCAGTATAAACATGATGCCTCTATCTTTGATGAAAAAACTGGGAATTAATGACTTGCAACCGACTCGCATGTCCTTGCAGTTGGCTGACAGGTCCATTAAATATCCCCAAGGGATGCTGGAAGACTTGTTAGTGAAAGTAGATAAATTTATCTTTCCAGCAGACTTCATAGTGTTGGATATGGAAGCTGACCGAGAGATCCCTTTGATCTTAGGTAGACCCTTCCTAGCTACTGGCAGAGCACTAATTGATGTAGAAAAGGGTGAACTCATGCTGAGAGTTCAAGAGGAGCAAGTAATTTTTAATGTCTTCAATTCCATGAAACATCCGACTGAACGGATGGATTGCCTAATGATTGAAGAGGTTGAAAATTACCAGACTCCATTACTATTAAAAACTGAGGAAGAAGCCCTACGAACTTTTTTAGAGGATGACTTTGACTCTGAGACTGAGGAGTTAAATGACTCTCACTCGGAAATATTGAGCCTACTGGAAGTATTAGAAGTAGGTGATTTTGAAAAAGAAAAGAAAAATAATTTGAAAAATATTGAAGTTGAGAAAGGAAAGGAATTTTCTGAAGAAAAATGTGATTTAAAACCTTTACCTTCTCATCTAAAATATGTCTTCCTGAGAGGAAACGACACTCATCCTGTCATTGTTAATACCGACTTAAAAGAAGAGGATGTGAATAAACTAATTGGGGTATTAAAGGCTCATGAATCCGCCATTGGCTGGAACATTTCTGACTTGAAGGGAATCAGTCCATCCTTTTGTATGCACAAAATCCTGATGGAGGATGACTATTCCCCTGTTATACAGCCATAACGTAGACTGAACCCCATTATGAAGGAAGCAGTGAGGAAGGAAGTGGTCAAGCTCCTAGATGCAGGAATCATTTACCCGATCTTGGATAGCACTTGGATTAGCCCAGTCCAAGTGGTGCCCAAGAAGGGAGGAATGACGACTGTAAGAAATGACCAAGGTGAAGTTATTGCCACCCGGCCCACAACAGGCTGGAGGATGTGTATTGATTACAGAAGACTGAATGACTTCACTCGGAAAGACCATTTCCCCCTGCCATTTGTTGACCAAATGCTCGAGAGGTTATCAGGGCATGAGTACTATTGTTTTCTTGATGGGTACTCGGGTTATAACCAAATTGTGGTTGACCCAAAAGACCAAGAAAAGACTGCATTCACCTGTCCTTATGGAATTTTTGCATATAGGCGCATGCTGTTCGGGATGTGCAACGCTCCAGCAACCTTTCAAAGGTGCATGCTGGCAATTTTTGGGGATATGGTGGAAAAATTCATTGAAGTGTTTATGGATGACTTCTCGGTATTTGGGAGTAATTTTGATTCATGCCTTAGCAACCTATCTAAGGTGCTGGTGAGATGCCAAGAAACTAACCTTGTCCTTAACTGGGAAAAATGCCATTTTATGGTTAAGGAAGGGATAGTCCTTGGCCACAAAATCTCTGCTGAGGGCATTCAAGTGGACCGAGCCAAGATTGAAATTATTGAAAAACTTCCTCCTCCGATTAACATGAAAGGAGTAAGGAGTTTTCTAGGATGTGCTGGGTTTTATAGAAGATTCATAAAAGACTTTTCAAAAATAGCTAAGCCTTTGACCGATTTGCTTGTGAAAGATCATGTGTTTGCATTTAATGAAAACTGTGTCAAGGCATTTGAAAAATTAAAACAAAGTTTGACTTCAGCTCCGATCCTTGCATCACCCGACTGGTCTTTACCGTTTGAATTAATGTGTGATGCAAGTGACTTTGTAGTTGGGGCTGTGCTGGGTCAGAAAAAAGGAAAATTAACTCATGTAATCTATTATTCTAGTAAGGTTGATGTAGGCTCTTCATGCACTTTCTTAAAGAGGGATGGATCTAGGGCTCTTTCTCCTATCTTCCTTCAAGGTAAGCTTGATGACTTCTTCTTCAAGGCAATAAAACCGAAACTCTAAGCCTAAAGCTATAGGAGTGTGACGCAAAAATAAAGGAAAAGAGAGTGGAAATGGAAGGAGAGAAGGTGGACAATGGAGGAAGGCTTGGAAAAGAGGAGAGGGAAAGGTTAGAGGCCACTTCCTAAGATGGAGGAAGATAACTCCACTCACCACCAAGGGAGGGAGAAACCCCTTGGATAAGAGCTTGAGAGAGCTCTCAAATTCTAGAGAGAAGGAGGAGAATCTCTCACTAGGAAACACTTAAGTGCTCTCAAATTTTGCAAATGAATTAATGGTGTTTGTTTACAAAAGGAGAAGCCCTTATATAGGCCATGGAGGATTTCGGCCAAGGACTAGAAGAGTGGGCTTGAGCATGACTCCAAGGCCCATTAAGAGAAAAGATGAGCAAATGGCCTATACATGGCCCAAAAGGACAAGTACAAGGCCCAAAAGTGGCCCATTTGACCTTGTAAGGCCCAAAGCTATCCTATAAACCTAGAGAAACTATTTAGGAAAGTATATTACAAGCAAAGTACATATAGATCCTCATAGGTTCCTTATTGGGCTTAGGCCCACTAGAAGAGAGAAAAGAGAAAAGGGCTTTATGGATGCTGTCTTTGGCCCGTTTGGTCTTGGCCCTTGTGAGGGGACCTCTATATGCTTCAAGTCCTTTCTCCAATGTAGTGTGAGGGTCTTCCTTGGGTATGTATACCACATGATGTAGGCTCTTCATGCACTTTCTTGAAGAGGGATGGATCTAGGGCTCTTTCTCCTATCTTCCTTCAAGGTAAGCTTGATGACTTCTTCTTCAAGGCAATGAAACTGAAACTCTAAGCCTAAAGCTATAGGAGTGTGACGTAAAAATAAAGGAAAAGAGAGTGGAAATGGAAGGAGAGAAGGTGGACAATGGAGGAAGGCTTGGAAAAGAGTAGAGGGAAAGGTTGGAGGCCACTTCCTAAGATGGAGGAAGATAACTCCACTGACCACCAAGGGAGGGAGAAACCCCTTGGATAAGAGCTTGAGAGAGCTCTCAAATTCTAGAGAGAAGGAGGAGAATCTCTCACTAGGAAACACTTAAGTGCTCTCAAATTTTGCAAATGAATTAATAGTGCTTGTTTACAAAAGGAGAAGCCCTTATATAGGCCATGGAGGATTTCGGCCAAGGACTAGAAGAGTGGGCTTGAGCATGACTCCAAGGCCCATTAAGAGAAAAGATGAGCAAATGGCCTATACATGGCCCAAAAGGAAAAGTACAAGGCCTAAAAATGGCCCATTTGACCTTGTAAGGCCCAAAGCTATCCTATAAACCTAGAGAAACTATTTAGGAAGTATATTACAAGCAAAGTACATATAGATCCTCATAGGTTCCTTATTGGGCTTAGGCCCACTAGAAGAGAGAAAAGAGAAAAGGGCTTTATGGATGTTGTCTTTGGCCCGTTTGGTCTTGGCCCTTGTGAGGGGACCTCTATATGCTTCAAGTCCTTTCTCCAATGTAGTGTAAGGGTCTTCCTTGGGTATGTCCACATTATGCTCCCCCTCTTCAAAAGGATTTGTCCTCAAATCAAAGGCATCATCCTCATCATCTATATCAAAGGGAGACAAATCAGTTATATTAAAAGAAGCACTCACACCATAAACGCCTGGTAGATCTAGGACATAAGCATTATTATTAATTTTCTTGAGAATTTGGAAAGGCCCATCACCTCTAGGGTTGAGTTTGGATTTTCTCAAGTTAGGAAAGCGTTCCTTTTGAAGGTGTAACCAAACCCAATCGCCAACCTCAAAGGTGATCTCCTTTCTTTGTTTATTTACACAACGAGCATAATATTCATTTTTAGTTTGTATTTGGTGTCTAACCTTCTCATGAAAATCTTTGATAAATTGGCCCTTTGCCTCTCCATCCATATGAAGGACAGAATCAGAAACCTCAATGGGCAAAAGGTCCAAAGGTGTGAGAGGGTTAAAGCCATATACAACCTCAAATGGACTATGCTTGGTAGTGGAGTGTTGTACCCTATTATATGCAAACTCAATGTGGGGTAAACACTCATCCCAAGATTTTACATTTTTGTGTACTAAGACCCTAAGAAGTTGTGAGAGGGTCCTGTTTACTACCTCTGTTTGGCCATCCGTTTGAGGATGACAAGTTGTGGAAAAGAGAAGTTGTGTTCCTAGCCTTGACCAAAGAGTTTTCCAAAAATGGCTAAGGAATTTGGTGTCCCTATCAGAAACAATGGTTTTGGGTACACCATGTAATCGCACAACCTCTTTAAAGAAGATTTTAGCAATATGACTAGCATCATCAACCTTATGGCAAGGGATGAAGTGAGCCATCTTGCTAAACCTATCCACAACCACAAAGATAGAATCCATTCCCCTTTAGGTCTTAGGTAGACCTAACACAAAGTCCATTGATATATCAATCCAAGGTGCACTAGGTGTTGGCAAGGGAGTATATAAACCACTAGGTGATAGTTTTTATTTAGCCTTTCTACAAACAATACACCTAGAGCAATGTTTTTGAACATCTTTTTTCATTTTGGGCCAATAGAAGTGTTCATGTAATATAGACAAAGTCTTATCTCTTCCAAAATGACCCATGAGTCCTCCCTCATGACTCTCCCTAAGTAGTAGATCTCTTAAAGAGCTTCTTGGAATACAAAGTCTATTGGTTTTAAAAAGATAGCCATCTAAAATGTAGAAGCCCTGATGAGATGTAGAAGTGGAAGATGAGTTAAAGATTTTTGAAAAGTCAAGATCATTTGGGTACAAAGACCTAATTTCATCAAGCCCAATAACTTTGGCTCCTAGAGAGGTAAGTAAAGAGTGCCTCCCAGATAAAGCATCAGCCACAGTATTGGTTTTGCCATTCTTATACTTGATGACATAAGGAAATTGTTCCAAATACTCAACCCACTTAGCATGCCTTTTGTTTAACTTATGTTGCCTTTTGATGAATTTCAAAGATTGGTCATCACTATGTATCACAAATTCTTTTGGGATTAAGTAGTGCTCCCAAGTTTATAGGGCTCTAATTAAGGCATAAAATTCCTTATCGTATGTGGGATAGTTAATAGTTGCCCCATTAAGTTTTTCACTAAAGAAAGCAATGGGGTGACCTTCTTGTAAAAGCACAGCTCCTATGCCCACATTTGATGCATCACACTCAAGCTCAAAGGTTTTAGAAAAATTTAGAAGTTTTAAAATTGGAGCATGAGTGAGCCTATCTTTGAGATCTTGAAAGGCTTTTTCTTGCCTAGGCCCCCATATAAAAGAAACATTCTTTTTGACCAACTCATTTAGAGGGGAGGCTAGGGTTGAAAAATCTTTCACAAATCTCCTATAGAAACTTGCGAGACCATGGAAACTTCTTACTTCACTCATATTTTTAGGTGTAGGCCAATCTTGGATTGCCTTAACCTTAGAGTGATCTACCTCAACACCTCTAGAACTAACTACAAAACCAAGAAAGACAATGGTATCCATGCCAAAAGAACATTTTTCAAAGTTAGCATAAAGATTGTTTGTTCTCAAGGCAAGCATAACTTGTCTTAGGTGGATTAGATGAGAGGTCATGGACTTTGAGTACACAAGAATGTCATCAAAGTAAACCATAACAAAATGCCCTATGAAATCCCTTAAAACATGGTTCATAAGTCTCATGAACGTACTTGGTGCATTAGTTAGGCCGAAAGGCATCACTAACTACTCATAAAGGCCAAGCTTGGTTTTAAAAGCGACTTTCCATTCATCTCCCTCTTTTATTCTAATTTGGTGGTAGCCACTTTTAAGATCAATCTTGGAGAAGATTGTAGATCCACTAAGCTCATCTAACATGTCATAAAGCCTAGGTATGGGATTCCTATACTTGATGGTGATGTTATTAATGGCTCTACAATCCGTACACATTCTCCATGAACCATCTTTCTTGGGTACAAGTAAAACCGGTAATGCGCAAAGGCTTAAACTTTCTCTAATCCAACCTTTGGAAAGTAGTTCATTCACTTGATTTTCTATTTCTAAACTTTCCTTAGGGTTGCATCTATAGGCCGGTCTATTTGGCAAACTAGCCCTAGGAATAAGGTCTATTTGATGCTCAATGCCTCTAATAGGAGGTAACCCTTTTGGAATGTCTTTTGGGAAGAGGTCGTTAAATTCTTGCAAGATATTTTGTATCCCTTTGGGCAAGGGGGAGGAGAGGTTCCCATTGAACACAAGGAAGTGTTAGGGATATCTTTTGGATATATGATCAAGCAATGTTTTTGTGAAAACATGGCATGTTTCACATCATATTTAGTTGCAAAGAGATTAGGTTGGGAGTCATTATAGACAATAACTCCTTTCCCTTTATTGTCTTTTTTTTTTCTTTGGTTTTTCTAAACTCACATAGGAAGAAGATCCTAACTCTTTTTCTCTCTTAGCTTTCATTTGGATTTGGTCTTTGGCTACTTGTTGTGGAGTTAGAGGATGTAATACTATCTTCTTACCATCTAGTTTAAATGTGAGGGTGTTAGTGAACCCCTCATGAAGGACCTTTCTATCAAATTGCCAAGGCCTTCCTAATAGTATATGGGTTGCTTCCATAGGTACTACATCATATTTGACTTCATCTCTATATGTACCTATGGTGAAATTTATGAGAACTTGCTTATTGACTACCATTTCCCCTTTTTCATTTAACCATTGTAATTTATAGGGACTTGGGTGATCTATAAGCTTTAATCCCATCTTTTTGACTAGTCTTTGGCTTGCAACATTTGCACAACTCCCACTATCCACAATGAGAGAACATAATTTGTCATTAATGTAACATCTTGTATAAAAGATATTCTCTCTTTGTGTTGTGTCATCGAGTTTTACATGACTACCAAGCAACCTTCTAATCATGTACAACTCACCATCATCCCCTAAAATGTGCTCACTGTCACTGGAATCACTACTAGAGTCATCACTTGAATAGTGAGAATCAGAATTAGACTCTGATTGACTTGAGTAGGTTCCATTGGTTTTTAAAATCATTGTTCTTTTTGTTGGACAGTCCGAAGCAATATGTCCTCTTCCAAGGCACTTAAAACATTTGATGGAAGAAGATCTAGAGGATTGTGGTTTTGATGATGGATCATGCTTATCATGTTGATTGTGAAAGACTTTGCCATTTTTGTGTAACTCACTTTGGGGTTTAGAGGAGGAAGTGCCCACTTCTCGCTCTCTAGGGTTTCTCTCAAATTTACCCTTATTTTCTACCCATTTTGACTTATAGGCTCTATTGTTATCCCCACTATAGGATTCTCTTTCCTTTAATTGGTTTTCTACTTTGGTGCATTGGTGGGGTAACTCTTCTATATCCACATGTGGAAGAAGTTCCACCCTATTTTTGATGTTCCTATTAAGCCCATGTAAGAACCTATGCATTAGGGTTTCCTCATCCTCTTCTAGATTCGCTCTAATCATGGCTATCTCTAAGGCTTTATAGTAATCTTCTACACATTTGGAGCCTTGGGTGAGCCTATTAAGCTTTACTAATAGTTCACCCCTATAATAGTTAGGAACATATCTTTTTCTAAGGAGAGCTTTTAAGTCTACCCAATCATCTATGGGAGGGAAGTTGTCTCTTTTTCTCTCCTTACAAATTTGGGTCCACCAAACTAGGGCATAATTTTGGAAAGAAATAGTTGCAATCCTAACTTTTTTATCATCTTTTATTTGATGAGAGTTGAATATTTGTTCTACCCTCATCTCCCACTCTAAGTAAGCTTCAATGTCACTCTTTCCATTGAATGGGGGAATTTCTAATTTTACCTCTCTTAAGCCTATGTCATCCCTTCTATGGTCATGGTTCCTTCTTTGTCTTGTTTCTTCCTCATTATCACTAGTGTTATGTCTTTGATTTTGTTGTCTATGCCTAGTTCTAGGGGGTTCATTATGCTCAAGATTGTTTAGCCTAGCATTAATGGTGTTTAAGCTATCCATTATGTTATGAAGCATGCTTTTGTTTTCCCTATCACTAGATGACATCTTTTAATGTTGACAAAGAAATGTAAGACAAAAACAAAGTATGTAAAGACAAGCTAGTCGAGGAAGATGAATGCAATACAAGTGAAAAAAACACCTCAACAATCCTAAAATATCAATACTAGGTTTCTATCCTAAGGGAAAACAATGTCCTAGGTTGTCTTTAACTAGGTTAGTCCTATGTTGCTTATGTAAATCCTAAGTTGTCCTTAACCTAAGTTTGATTATGGTTGTCCTAGATGTTGCTAGTGATTAACTAACCCTAGACAAGCCTAACCAAATTCGATTTTAAGAAGGAGTTAACCTAACAAAATTAGTTCAACTCACTAACCAAGTCTTAACAACCCTAACCAAAAGTAGTTAATTAGTTATGGAAGTTGTAACAAAGTCTAACCACTATAACTACCTAACTAATTCGGTTATCTATTAGTTAACTCAACTAACAATTAGTTATGACAACTAGAATTAGTTCCAACCACTAACCAATTAGTTAAGACACTCAACTAACTACCAACTAACTAACTAATTATAGTTGTAACTTCTAGGGATGGATCTAGGGCTCTTTCTCCTATCTTCCTTCAAGGTAAGCTTGATGACTTCTTCTTCAAGGCAATGAACCCGAAACTCTAAGCCTAAAGCTATAGGAGTGTGACGCAAAAATAAAGGAAAAGAGAGTGGAAATGGAAGGAGAGAAGGTGGACAATGGAGGAAGGCTTGGAAAAGAGGAGAGGGAAAGGTTGGAGGCCACTTCCTAAGATGGAGGAAGATAACTCCACTCACCACCAAGGGAGGGAGAAACCCCTTGGATAAGAGCTTGAGAGAGCTCTCAAATTCTAGAGAGAAGGAGGAGAATCTCTCACTAGGAAACACTTAAGTGCTCTCAAATTTTGCAAATGAATTAATGGTGTTTGTTTACAAAAGGAGAAGCCCTTATATAGTCCATGGAGGATTTCGGCCAAGGACTAGAAGAGTGGGCTTGAGCATGACTCCAAGGCCCATTAAGAGAAAATATGAGCAAATGGCCTATACATGGCCCAAAAGGAAAAGTACAAGGCCCAAAAGTGGCCCATTTGACCTTGTAAGGCCCAAAGCTATCCTATAAACCTAGAGAAACTATTTAGGAAAGTATATTAAAAGCAAAGTACATATAGATCCTCATAGGTTCCTTATTGGGCTTAGGCCCACTAGAAGAGAGAAAAGAGAAAAGGGCTTTATGGATGCTCTCTTTGGCCCGTTTGGTCTTGGCCCTTGTGAGGGGACCTCTATATGCTTCAAGTCCTTTCTCCAATGTAGTGTGAGGGTCTTCCTTGGGTATGTCCACATTAAAGGTGTTGAATGAAAATCAAATACATTACACCACTACTGAAAAAGAAATGCTTGCTGTGGTGTATGCATTTGATAAATTTCATACTTACTTGATTGGGGCCAAGGTTATTGTATATACAGACCACTCGGCAATCAAGTATTTACTAGCTAAGAAAGAGTCTAAACCGAGACTGATTAGGTGGGTTCTGTTACTCCAAGAGTTTGACTTAGAAATACGAGACAAAAAAAGAGTAGAGAACTCAGTCGTAGACCAATTGTCTCGTCTGGAAGTTGAGTCGGATTCTGTCGTAATAAAAGAAGAATTTCCAGATGAAAGGTTGATGGCAATTATAACTGGGCCTTGGTACACTGACATGGCAAATTTTAAAAGTGCCTCGGTGGTACCTGATGGTTGGACATCCCAAATAAGAAAAAAAAATTTTCATGATAGTAAGGCTTTTCTTTGGGATGATCCATTTTTGTTTAAAATAGGCGTAGATGGAGTGATCAGGCGCTGTGTGCCTGAATCTGAGCAAGAAAGGCTCTTGTGGCACTGCCACGACTCCTATTATGGAGGTCATCATGGTGCCTCCCGTACAGCAGCAAAAATCTTACAAAGTGGCTTTTATTGGCCAACTATCTTTCAAGATGCCAAAGAATATGTCAAAAGGTGTGATAAATGTCAAAGAAGTGGAGGTCTCTCTGCTAAAGCTGGCATGCCTTTGACAAATATTCTAATTGTGGAATTATTTGACGTTTGGGGTATCGACTTCATGGGACCCTTTCCTAAATCGTTCTCCAATGAATATATTCTTGTTGCTGTAGACTATGTCTCCAAATGGGTGGAGGCAATTCTGACCAGAACCAATGATGCACAGGTTGTGCTTAGGTTCATCAAGAAGAATATTTTCTCTAGGTTTGGAGTTCCGAGAGTAATTATTAGTGATGGGGGTTCACATTTTTGCAATAAGATAATGGAAAAAGCCCTGCGTCACTATGAGGTTTTACATAAGATATCCACTCCTTACCATCCACAAACTTATGGACAAGTCGAGCTGTCAAATAGAGAAATCAAAAGAATCTTAGAGAAAGTGGTCGGAAAATCTAGAAAAGATTGGTCGGTAAAATTAGATGATGCACTGTGGGCTTACCGAACAGCTTTCAAAACTCCGATTGGCATGTCCCCGTATCAATTAGTATACGGTAAGGCTTGTCATCTCCCTGTGGAGTTGGAACATAAGGCGTGGTGGGCCACAAAGCTATTAAACATGGACTGTGACCAATCTCAGGAGGAAAGAGTTTTGAAACTCCATGAATTAGAGGAGTTCCGACTCAACGGTTATCAAAGTGCCTCCATTTATAAGGAGAAAACAAAGAAATGGCACGATAAGCGAATTAATAAGAAAGAGTTTCAGAAGGGTGATCAGGTTTTGTTATTCAATTCCCGACTGAAACTCTTCCCTGGAAAACTTAGATCCAAGTGGTCAGGGCCTTTTACTGTAAATGAGGTTTTTCCTCATGGAACGGTTGAGCTGAAAGATCCGACTACCGATCGGATTTTTAAGGTGAATGGCCAGCGACTCAAACTCTACTTTGGAGGAGAGTTTGATAGGCAGAAAACCTCCTTGTTACTGAAGGCATCTTCGTAGATGCAATAAGGTCAAGCTAGTGACCTTAAAGAAGCGCTCTAGGGAGGCAGCCCTATCTTCTGAATGTTTTGTTTTGAAATTTGAGTCAGAATGAATAAAAAGAAAAACTAAAGATCTAATAAATGAAGTTTGTGAAGTTGAAGAAGGAAATCCGAGCTAGATTCTTCTATTTTCGCTCAGGCGAAGCACGTGTAGCTTAAGCGAGACACTGCTGGGTGTTGTTTCACACTTAAGCGAAAAATTTACTGAGTTTTGAGTGAAAATAGTGCACTTGAATAACTGTTACTTATTCTCAATCCTTCTTCCCGATTGAACTTCACTCGTCAGTTTTCAATAAAAATTTCAAATTCTGATGCGAATAAAAGAAAGACTTTGAAGGATTTCTGATCGTTGATGTAATGAACGGGTCAGATGGTGAAAGGCGACTTATTTCAGTCGGCTTTTTATCACTCGGATTCCTCACTCATCACAATCAGTATTGTATCCATTAGTCTCCTATTCATGCGGTCATTCGGTTTTTCATTCATCCACTCGGCTTTCTCTCTTTCTCTTGGCCGACCTTTATCACTCGGTATTTCTTTCATGCGTCTCTTTTTGCAATTCCTTTTTCATTCACTCAAATGTCTCATTAGAGTATTCGGTTTCTTCCACTCGGTATTCCGTTCACTCGGACCTCTCTGCAGTCGTTCTTTCATTCACTTGATTCTTTCTTTCACTCGTCTTTCATTTACTCATTCTTCATTCACCTGGTCAATCTTTCACTCGTCTTTCATTTACTCATTCTTCATTCACCCAGTCAATCTTTCACTCGTCTTTCATTTACTCATTCTTCATTCACCCAGTCAATCTTTCACTCGTCTTTCATTTACTCATTCTTCATTCACCCGGTCAATCTTTCACTCGTCTTTCATTTACTCATTCTTCATTCACCCAGTCAATCTTTCATTCGTCTTTCATTTACTCATTCTTCATTCACTCAGTATTTTTTTTTCCATTTATTATATCATTCACTCATTTTACATTTACTCGGTTTATTTCAGTCAGTTTGTTATCCCTTCGTTCACTCAGTTTTTCCTTCGTTTTTCTACTCGTCTCTCTCTCTGTCTTTCGTTCACGTATGTTTAATACACAGATATTATCCACTCGGCCTTATTTTCATTCGTTCTTTCTCTCACTCGCTTCTCTGTTCACTCGTATTTCATTGTAGTTGTTCACTCGTCCATTCATTATCGCACTCGTTGCATTCATTCTTTATTCTTTCCTTCGTTCTATGATCCACTCGGTATTCATTCACTCAGTACTTTTTTTTTTGGCGTTTCCGTGTTTTATTCACTTGTTCTTTCAATCTACTTTTTCTTCTTCGTCCCTTCATCCATTTCTCTGTAATTTTCTCACTCACTCATCATTCAATTCTTCATTCACTCAGTATTCTTTCCACTCAGTATTTTCATTCACTCAGTTTCCCCTGAAGTTGTTCAGTTATCCACTCAGTTTATCTTCGTCTTCTTCTGTCGTTCGCTCATTTTTTTTATTCACCCGTTCATTCATTCATTCTTTCATGTTCTTCCACTCGTTTTTCCGTTCTTACGTCTACTCGTTGTTTAGTCATTCATTTTTCATCACTCGGTATCTTTCTCCATACTCACTCAGTCATTATCGTTTCGTTCTTTTCACTCATTTACGCAATCTCTTCTTTTACGATCTTCTACTCTTTTCACTCATTATTCATTTACTCGGTATTCCTTCCTTCATTCATACTTCCATTCGTTTCTTTCATTATCCATTTGATGTTCTATTCACTCGTATTTCACTACAGTGGTTCACTCGTTTTTTATACTCTCTATTTCATTCATCTATTCTTTCGCTCATTCATTTATAGTTTTCATTTGCCCATTCTGTCTTATCGTCTGTTCATTTAGTCATCTTCCATTCTCTTATGTCCACTTGGCATTACATTGCTATCATCTCACTCTTACTCGATCTTCTACCCATCCAGTATTTGAGTATATTTTAAAAATAAATAAAAATAAATAAAAATAAATAAATAAAAATAAAATTAGAAATAATAATAATAATAATAAAATATAAATAAATAAATAATAAACAAAATAAAAAAAATAATAATAATAGTAATACATATATATATATATATATATTATGATAAAGTAATAATTAAAGCTGAAACGCATTTACGTGTTTCTTGAAAATTGAATTCAACAATATAAAAAACCCTTTCAGCTTCCCACCCTCTGTACCTATGCGAGGGCTGAAGACGAAAAGACATTTTCTGGTTTCGAAGAAAGATATCACCTTTCCACTTCTTTCACTTATTTCATGCATTTGTAAGTTCATGTTTATTATCTTCTTGATCATTGTTATTGTTTTCCACTGTTCACA
Organism: Clitoria ternatea; assembly: GCA_037962975.1. Classification (NCBI taxonomy): domain Eukaryota; kingdom Viridiplantae; phylum Streptophyta; class Magnoliopsida; order Fabales; family Fabaceae; genus Clitoria; species Clitoria ternatea. The sequence goes on from CM075672.1 coordinate 98,488,420, forward strand.
AGCCATGCATCTCACAGTTCTGGTTTGCTATCTTTCTGTTGGCTTGCTGTTCTTATTTTTGTTTACTTAGGTTGGTTATCATCATTCTTTTATCATTAATCATGAAAAGAAGATCATAAAGACTTCTGCAGAAACCTAGACCAAATTTTGCAGAAGGAAGTGTGCGAAGGAAACAAATAGATAACGAAAGAGAAGTGGCGACCATTACTTTATCTGATTCGTCTGTACATGTACCTAATCGAAGTCAGGAGCAACGAGATGTATCTCCTCTGGTTCGAAGGAATGTATCCCCTGCGAGTGAGGAAAATGAATCACCAGAGGTTGAAAGTGTTAAGGCTGTTGAAAACTGTGCCATGGAGTTTAAAGCAACAGAACCAGAACATCCCAAGCAATCAACAGGAACCGGTTCTTCTTCTTCTGACATTTCTATGGTGTTGCAGGAATTGCAGGCCATGAAGAAGATGCAACTTGGAATCTATGATCGAGTTTTGAGTCATGACCTCATGCTTAGGAAAATTGCCACCAAACTGAGGGTAACACATACAACAGAAATGGGGATCCCACCTCATAGAGATGCATGGTTGGCCTCCATTGGATTTATTATCCCCTTTGAGGACGTACCCCTGGCAGCTGATCCCCCTTCCTCTCCAGAACAGAACGAAGAGCATGAAGTTTCAGATGATTGACTTATTGCTCAGTAGTTTTATTATGCCATGTTGATGTAATGACTTAATTTAAGTTTAATGTTTTCCTAAACAGTGAATATTTCCTTTGGTTGTCATGAAATTTATGTTTTTATTCAGTTGTTCCCTTTTATTTATTTTGTTTCCCTTGTATCTGTAAATGCGTGCATGACAACCCGAGTAATTGCTTTCCAGGCGCTGCCAGCCAGGTAAAAAGGGAAGTATTCTAGTACTCTGACTCCTGATTTGATATTCTGATTCCTTATTTGATCAATCTATTAATTATATTTCAAATCCACTTTAATAACTTAAAGTTGCTAATTCTTAAGCTTCAGTCGGATAAATTAATTAATCGGTTTTTGCTTAACTCATGATCCCCGCCCATAACGATTTTTCATCTTTAATTAAATTGTTTACTCGACATGCTAGTTAGCAATCTGAATGTATGATCTTACATTAAGTTTGGGGACATGACTGCCTGATTAACTATTATATTCGTAGCTTTTGAGCCTGTATTATTCTTTTCCGAGTGAATCTGCATGCTGGTTAGTGAGACAGAATTTGCTTCAGTGCTTGCTAATTGTTGTATGTCAACCAATCGGAAATGATGGAGGCATTCTTTGTTAATTTAGCCAGGGCCAAAAATAGCCTTCCTAATCTATTAAATTATCCTTTGACCTAATGATTATGTTTGACCCTGAAACCTTTCATTCTGTTTATATACCTAACGTTACAAAGCCTATTTATCCAAGAAAAACCCGACTGAATTACCCCTGGATGTTCCACTGGTGAATTGCTAGGTTTTTGCTTATTGCTAGGGACTAGCAATTTCTAAGTTTGGGGATGAAGAGTGTGCCTAACAGTAATTAAGGACACACTCCGACCTTAATTATGGATGAATATGTAGAAAAATAAAAGGAAGAAAGGCACAAAGCTGAGAGAAAAATGAATAAGTCAGAAAAGAAAAAGAGGTGCAAAGCACCACAAGAAAAAAAAATTCGATCGGAAAAAAAGAAAAAAAAAAGGAAAGATCCGAAGGACTGAAAGAAAAAGAAGGTGCAAAGCAGCATGAGTTATTAAGTAGCATTCAGTCGGAAAAGTTAAGAGAGTTGTTAGTAGAAGCAACTAAGTTAAAAATTAAGGCAAGGCATCAATGGATACATCTTGTAACCTATCTATGACTCGGAAAGACAATAATTGAGCCTGTAGCCCAGCCTCATTATAAGCTTAAAAAGCCCTTACTGATCTGATTATGTTGGCATATGACATGACGTGAAGAACTGTTGCAAGCCTATGTTTATCTAACAAGTATGCAGGTGCTGACTGCATTTTATTCACCTTACACACCGAGAGAAGAGTTAAACACCGACCAGTGAGGAAAGCATCAGCAGCTTGTCTTCCAAAGGATGTGTAAGTTTTTATACTTTTAGAAATCGTGAGAAGAAAGCATGATCGGTATTCAATAATTATAGTATGAACTAAGTTAAGGAAAGGTTGAGTGTGTTGATCAAATGCTGTAGTTAATAAGTCTGAATATTTGCTTAAGGACAAGCAAGTTTTAAGTTTGGGGATGTGATAAGTTTTGAAAAGACTTAATAATTCACCTTTTTATTTAACATTATTTAGTAATTATTGGTTAGTTTGTTAGTATTATTTAATAATTTGATAACAATTCATATTTTAGTTATGAATTTCAAAAGTACTTTATTTATGTAAGAAAACGATTGAAAATATTAATTAGTTAAGGAATTTTGAAGTGTTTATAAATTCACTAAGCAGCCAGCGTATAAATGCTAGGCAATTAGCTGTTTAATGGTGCAGGAACAGGGCGTACTTGAGAAAAGAAGACAAATCCGAGTGAAAATTACAAAAGCCGAGCGAGATTTGGAAAAATCCGAGTCAGACTTCACAAAGCCGACTGAAAGGAGTCCAAAGACCGACTGAGTGAGACTTCAAAGACACCGACTCCGAAAGAGAACAAGGACTCGGAATATTGCATGAAGAACCCGAACGCCAACTGCAGAATACCGATTGAATAATCAACTCGCTCAAGCGAGAGTTAAAATTCGCTCAAGCGAAGGTCAAAAATTAGCTCAAGCGAAGCAATCACGCTTGAGCGAGAAAGCCATTCTGTATTACATATTTCCAATTCGCCCAAGTTTCGCCATAACGCTTAAGCGACAAAGCAACACTGCAGTGCAATTCCCAAATTCGCCCAAGCGAGAGTGTAGCCCGCTCAAGCGAGAACCCAGTAGCTGAAGCATAAAGGCAGTAATTTAAACACTGTTCCTTCCCTCCAACAACACACTCGACACAGTGCAGTTTCCATCTTCCATTGCCTTCGCTTCTACTTGTACCTTAATAATTTAAGTAGTGAGCTGTTATTAGTTGGCACTGAGTTGTACATTAGCTAATGATGAGTTGTAATCTGCTAAGAGCTGAGCTGTGATTAGTTAGTTAAGTTTAGTCGTTAACTTAAGGTTTCGGAGTTATCAGTTTTAGTTAGTTAGTTTTTAGATAGAAGCATATATATACTCATGAACATAGTCTGTAAATAAGATGGGAAAAACAGAGACAGAGAATACATAGAACATATTCTTTTTCATTCTAAACTTCGAACATCTTACTACTTCATTTTCTCTCTCTAATTCCTCTCCTCCATGACGTTCCATAATCCTTCGATGGAACTGAAGTCAATGGAGTTCTAAATCCCTAAGGTTGGTATTGCGAAGGTGAACAATGGAGTCTTGAAGCTGTGAGCAAGTAGATCGACTTCTAGATCTTGAGGCGAACAAGCTGAGGAGTGGAGCAGAATCGCTGGATTGACAAATCCAGAACTGATGAAGAACTTTGCCAGTAAGGAATCATGGTTGAAGCTTAGGTAACTTCCAGCTTTCTAACTAGTTCAGGCCTAATCAATTTAGGTGAATAGTTAGAGTTCAACCTCCAATTTCGCATTAGATTCTTAGGTTAATCGAGTACTTAAGGAATTAAGGTTCATTGCTTAAGGATTAGTGTTTTTCACCTAAGGAATTAGGGAATAACCACAAGCGGATTGTCCTCTAGATTGTGAAGTTCGATTATACTTAATTGCTTGTTTCTTGAGGAAATTATGAGCCGAAGCAATCCTGACCTGCTTTCTTTTAATCACTTTTCATATTCATCTTAACTCTATTTCTGAAAATACCAAAAACAACTAGAAAACATTAAAATCATAAAAACCAAATGAACTACCTGTATTTCGTGTTGGTTCAGCTTGTACTAGTCCTAGATTGAGGTACTTACCACAATCCCTGTGGGACGATCAAATATTCTACAATTTTAACGACTGGTGCGCTTGCCATAAGTGTAAATCCGAGAATCATATCTTGTTTTACTAAGATTTTCACCACCAAGTTAATGACTCGGGATTTTAGCATCAAAAACTCATCTCAATAAAATGGGAATCATTGAAAGGTTTGGTGTAAGGGAAATCCTTCGCCACTAATAATAAGCTGCTGATGCAGATGAAGACGCTAATGATGCCATTCCTCCCCCTCTTCCTGCACCTGCTGTACATACTAATGACTTGTTTGCATGACTCATTGCTCATCTAGATCGTCACCTTGATGGCATGGAAACTAACATCAACACAAGGCTGGACAAGCTTGAAGCAAATATGGAGGAACAATACACTGAACTTGCTACTCAGATCTCCAGCATCCATTTCCCTCAGCCTTAGATAGCCTTCATTTACATTATGCTTAAAACCAGTTATTCCTATTTTATGATATTTCTGTTTGAACCTTGTTGCCCTTATGTGGCCTTTTGGTTGTTAACACTTATATTGCTTGAATTTTATGCTGATTGATTTTCACACTTGTTTAAACCTGATGGTGATTGATCCTTGTTATGCAATGAATATTTCTTTTCTTTCCCTAAAAGCTTACATTGTTTTTTATAATGACAAAGGGGGAGAGTAATGTATAATGTATCATGAGAGTATTGTATAATTAGATGAATATGAATGAATGTAATTAGTGTTTAAATGAATGCAATTAATGTTTAAACATAAGGTAAAAATGATTCAATACATATCCAACTGAAAAACAAAGGGGGAGACACACTCTATTCTAAAAAAAATTAAAATTATTCAACAAGTGGACTTCCCTTATTTTACATGAATATTGATTATTGGTACTAACACCCCAAGGAGATGGCCATTAGTTGTTATCATCAAAAAGAGGGAGAATGTATTTGCATGTTGTAGATAGGTTTTGATCATGACAAGTACCCAAGAACAAGAAGAGCATTATTCATGGATCAAAAACAAGTACAATGAACAAATCAAAAGAATAAACAAAAAGAATTTGATGTACTCAAATCAAAGATTCAAGGAATCATGAAGAACATGCTCTCAAATGAATAAAGAATTCAAGAAAGTAATGCATAAGGATCAAGGAAAGGAACCATAACTCAAAACACTTCAAGGAAACATCAAAAAACATGGAAAAATACCAAACAACATTGCTTGAATCGATTCACACACATAGGAATCGATTCAAAGGCCTGGAAGTCTAAAAAACACAAAACAGAATAGCTTGAATCAATTCACACGTTGCTGGAAGCCCAAAATGCTAAGTCAGAATGCTCTGAATCAATTCAAAAACATATGAATCGATTCAAGTAGTGGGAAACATCACTAAAAAGACATTTTTAAGTGGGAAACATAGATCCAAAACCCACTATACATAGAGACAAGCTGGAACCATGATGTGCAACGGCTATAAAGACCTCCAAGGCTCTATAAATGGATCTCTAACTCAAGCATAAGATACAACAACTAGAAGCAATCAATCAAAGCTTTCATTTATGCATTGTGAGTTCAATTTTTCTTGTATAGTTTCATTGTTCTGAAACTTTGAGCTTAGATTTGTATATCCTCTCTTGTTGAGAGTTAAAAATTGTGAGAGCTTTCTATTTGCTTATCCACTCTATTGAGAGAGTTAATTGCTTGTAAACACAAATACCAAACACCAAATTTCACTCTAGGTTGAGTGGTCATAAAGGTTGGGGTTCAACCTTTGGGTATTGAGAGTTTGAGAGATTGGGTGGGTTGCCCTTGTGCTAGTGAGGATTGAGTTCTTGAGTGTGGGACACTAGGAAGCTGCAATTGCTCTTAGCTTGTATCTCTAAACTTCAATAGTGGAAATCCTTCAAGTAGGTTACTTGAAGGCGAGACGTACACCGGGTTGGTGGAACTCGTTAAGTCGGTTTGCAAGCTTCTCTTCCTTACTCTTTGCATTAGCATATTGCATCTGGTTGGGATATCATTATTGATTGAGATTGCTTCACTTAAAATTTACTTGAACAACTTGCGATATAGTTTTGCACACCAAGTGTTTGACATATTGCCTAAGTGATTTCTGCACATTGTTTTACATTGTTTCTTGCACTAAACTTGCTATCTCTTACTTATAAACATATTTTGTGAAAAAGGAATCCATTTTAAAGGCTTTCCAAAGAAAAGTTTTAAAACTCAATTCACTTCCCTCTTGAGTATTGAGGTCACTTGATCAACAACATTTTACTACTGCAGTAGGGGCATAGTAGCACACCTATGCTTGTCCCACATTTGATATGTTGATGTTTTCCCACAGTCGGATCCTTACTTGAAAACAATTCCGTTGTGCATATGCATTAGCTTTAAGAGCATTTGCATATAGCCGAGATATGCCTAGTTGATAGCCCGTGGTGGCGATGGATGATTGTTAAATAGATCGAAAGAAAACCGAGGTACTAACATTCAAAGTGTGATGATTTTTTTAAGAATGTTAAGGATATATTATGCATATGATATTGCTTTGTGAATATATTTATTTGGACATGTATTATGCTGAGATGGAATGATATATTATGTGTGTGAAACTTGTGATGTCTTCTTGAAAAATGGATGTAATGCACACATGTATAAATCGCATCATAATGTATAACTTTGATTCATTTGGATTATATTACTCACCTCCGTGTTGCCATTTTTAAGCTTGATATAGGTGTGATGTAAAATCCTACATTTTTGAAGGTTGAGGATTGCTGAAGGTAAATATGAAAGGAATGTGGGTGAGCCTTGGCTGGCATATATATATACATTTTGTATAGCATATAGTGCGTATATGCTTATTTTGAAATTAATTTGATAACGGTTGATTTTGGGAGGTCATGTAGGAAAATTAGACCGGATGTGTATGGCTAACTTTCATTAATGACCTGCATAATGTATGAATGATATTATTATTATGAAATTGTATTTTTATTGCTTAACAAATTGATGAGGCATCTTTCATCCTTTGTTGGTATATAATTTAATCACTCTTGAATTTAATTTCGTCTTCCGCTTTTTCCCTTGTGACAGCCTCGAGTCCGGTCGTCCGAGGTGCACTCTGATACCTTTCTCATATCTTCATATGTGAGATCGGTTATTAAATGATCCGGGGTAACTACTTGGCAATATATATATATATATATATATATATATAGAATTTCTTCTACTTACAATTATTTTTACAAATTCAAAAAATTTACCCTTGTTTTCGGGCCGGGTGTCACAATGCACACAAGTTTCATACATATATTATAGGTTATAGGTAGCCTCTTCATAAAGTCCTATCCATTAAATGAAAATATGACCTATCCACTTCTATGTTTTGTATTCAATTCACAATATTAATGATACACAAGTCACATATTCATTCCAATGAATCATCATTCTTATAATATCATAATTCATTCATTGATATAGCATAACAATCAATGTATCACAAGTATTATTACCCAATGTTAGGTCATGACCAAAAATTAGCCTTCCAAAATGCTAAGGTCTAATTTTATCATATGGCCCACCAAAATTACACATCCAACATCATTCAATATTCAAATACATGACATGTATACATCTACATAATATGCTTCACAAAATGGTTGCCGACCAAGGCATTCCTATATAACTATTTACCTTCCCTAAAGCTTTGATTCAAAACACAATCTCATCCCATGTCAATCCTATATCATAATGCTAAAAAGAGACCACATAAGAGAGTGAGTTATATATATTTAAAATGACGAATTCAAATACATTGTGATTATGTGTACATGCATATAAACAACATGAGTGCTTTGAAATAAAATCATCAGTTTATCACTAAGCCATCATCAAGATATCATCATAGATATACGAGTCTCATTGTTTACAACTCATAACAAGCACATGTACAAACACATACACATTCACATTGCCCTTCATCATCATAGGCTATCACAAATATCATCATTAAGTCTTTACATCTTTAATCAATTTCCACTCCAAAGGGGTTATCATTTATCTTGGTTATCTCTAACTCAAATGCCATGTTCCTATGGCTAATGCATATGTCATACTATATAATACATATGCAATGGATCCAATCTAAAATATTTTCTCATAACCCATGCACACATGGTTGCTCAAATATTCACAACCACACATAGTTGCTTAAGCCTTTATCCCCCGCAAGGGTGCTTTTCATGAGATCCCGCAAGATCTGCATCATCTCCACATGTCAAGTGATCGCAACCACTGAGGAGCATTCAAATACAAGTCCCCCCCGTAAGGGTCCTTCTTCTCATAGTCCTGCAAGACCTTTATCATGTTAATACACTTGTGATCGCAACCACATATAATCATCCATATTTTAGTTTACCCTATGCAAGGGTACTCCTTTTCATAGTTCCACAAGACCTTTATCATTTCAATACACTTGTGATCGTAACCACATTCATTTATTCACGTATTGGTTTCCCCCACATAATGTAACATCCTGAATTTTATAAAAATGATTAAATATGAGAGATAAATATTAAATAATTATAAATGGGTTAATAAGTATCCCAAAAATATTGAAATAATTAAATTAGGATTTATTGTGAATATTTATAATTTATTGAGATTTAAGGAGCTAAAAATTTCACCCGGTTAAAATATGGGTGTCAGACCTATTATCTCCGATTGAGATGCCATTGATCAGGGCTGTTAAGAATATTATTGGGAATCCGAATTTAGATTCAGAATAACTTTTAGATAAAGTATTGAGCCCAAACAGAGATCCTATTTGTTATAAAATGGAAAGTTTTTAATGAAAAAGAGGTAAAATTTTAATTGCCAAACTCTTTTTCCCTTCTTATTTCATGATGGCTTCTCTCCCTCTCTCCTACTACTTTACTTTTATTCTTCTTCTCCCTTCTTCTTCATCCAAAATTGTCCATCTCCTTCTCCCCTCCATAGATCATTTTTCCACCCAAAAGCTTGGGTTTTCATGGGTCCATGAAGCATGAATGGAGCATTGAGGCAAAGCTTGGTTCTCCTTCTTCTCTTTTCCTCCAATTTTATGTTGCCCTTTGAGCTTGGAGAAAAAGGTAAAATTTTGAACACCCATGGCTTTTTTTAATGATTTTGGGTTTGTTTAGGTATTATGAGAAAAGCTTGGATGTTATTTTGATGGATAATGGCAAGAGGAACTAAGCCCTAGGTTAGATGACCTTGGGGTTTTATGGATTTGGTTGTTGATTATGGGGATGTGATCTTATTGGATTTAGAATGCTTGAAATAGTGTCAGGAAATGGTTAAAATTGGTTGTTGTTAGACCTCTATGAAAACCCTAGGAAATTGGATTTTGGGGCTTTTGGTAAAAAGTGGGAAGTTGATGAATTATTAGTATAGGAATAACTTTTGTGTGTAGAAATAATGTTTAGAATGATGTATATGGGAAAATAATGGTTATTAGATTTTGATGGGGTCTTAATCTTAAGATTTGGGACTACATATGTTATGGTTAGAAGGTTGAGTTGAGAATGAATATGTGGTGTTTAAAGTGGGTTATTGTTGTTTATGATGATGAGGATAATGGTAAATGACCAATAGTGATAAATTAAGGGAATGAAATGAGATTGTGACTTAATGAGGTCTTAGACCATGATTAGGTGCTAATTGAACTTGTTGATTAATGATGGATTATGTGTGTCTAAGATGGCACATGTTGAACTTTAAGTGGCAATGGTGGCATTTGAATGATTGATGTAATATGGAATCAATCTTAGGTGAGGGAAGGAGGTGATATTGTTGTTGTTAGGTATGATTAGCCCTTTTAGATTTAGAGAATCTTGGTTTTAGGAAAGGAATTTCCGAAGCCTAATACAATGGTATGGTGTTTTAGCAAGTCTAGGAATTGATATCAAGCTTTATGATAAGCTAGCGATTGTTTAGATTCATGATGATGCCTTGAGATGGTTTGATGATTGTATGTATGCATGTGTATATATGTTGGTGTAGATGATATTCCGAGCAATGTGGCGGAGCATTCAAAGCATGTAAATTATTGCGGTTCTTCTCTCAAGGTAGGAGAGGAGTTTACATTTCAATTGCATGAGTTGAATAATTGATGGTTGATGTATATGATTGTACTCATGCTTGCCTTGTCATGATTATCTTAAATGGTTATTGATAATTTGATGGATGATAGGCTTGGCCATTTGTTGAATGTTTAGGAATTGCATATATGAAAGATTGATGGCTTAGGATGGTCATACTAGCATGCATACATGAATTGTGACTTGTGAAACACCCTAATTTAATAAATAAATAATTAACAAAACAGAGGAAATTTTTTTTTTCATAATTAAACCAGAACAATCGGGCACAAAAGAAATAAGGAAAAGAAGGCAAGAGGAATTAAACTGACTCAAGGAGGTTGCCAGCGGAAGAAGCAAAACGCTCGGGCGGATCACACAACCACGCGCACTCGCTACAGCGAGAACTACACTCGACACTCGCTCACTCCACTCGGCATTCCCGCACTCGGATTTCAGCGCCTGATCCACTCGGAAGGGTCCACTCTCTATTCACTCGGATCGGCCCTTATACATACCAGCCTCGTTTAGAAAACATAGCGCATTCCAAGACTTCATTCAATCGGAACACATGTATGACAACTCGGAAATGATTCCCATCGCCACTCACTCGGAATCTATAAAGACTTCTCACTCGGAATAACTTTCACTTCCTTTTTACCACTCGGATATTTCGCTCATTCTTTTCACTCGGTAACCATAACCTTTCCTCCTCTAGTTATTCTTACTAAGTCATGACTCACTCAGATTCCCTTGCTACTAATAGTTTCCTACCAGGGGGTCCACTTAGAGCCTTAGGAGTCACCTTTCTGTCGGGAATCCTTCACTCGGTGGATTCTCACTCGGAAATGGTGAATTGCTCTGCACTCGGAAAATCCTAATAGTTATCACTCAGAAAATATCTTGATCAATCCTCACTCGGTGTTCCGCGCTGTCTTATTCACTCATTCTCACTCGGTATCATACTGTCTTATTCGCTCGGGATTACCTAGACTTCTCTTCACTCGGAGGGAATCACTAACTCTCTTCCCACATCACACTCGGCTCCATTTCGACTTATAGTTATACTGACTTCTCACACACAACAAGTACGCGTACATAGATTACTCAGATCCTCCTGCACAGTATAGGATTTCACGCAACATAGTATATATAAATAATTACAGGCACAAAATCATGTCTTCTACCCCAGAGGGTTCAGGTTCTAATAAAAGGGACTAAGGCTAAAACATGAGCCGGCCAAGGCTTAACAAAGCACATAAGCAGTATATACATAACATCTATTTTCCCATAGCGCATAAGCATTACACTCAGCATTCAGCTCCTCCTCCATTCGTCATCCCGAGAGGCATTCACTGAAAAATTTACCACAGTAGGGGTGAGCTTATGCATTTAAAATGACAGTTAGTGACTCAGCATCAGCATCTATACCTGCCCTCACGTTCACTCGGGTTGCATACAATTTGGATTTCAACCATGCAAAATATAATGCTTTTAAAGACACGAAATTACATACATATTACAAAGATTCATTTCCCGCCATACGAAGTATGCATCAACTCACTCGGAAATCACTCGTATCACTCCGAACTATCCCACTCGTCCTATCCTAACCAATATTTCATCTACAAGCATGCCTGCGGATCCGACTAAGCAATGATCTTCAGTTACAGGTTACCTTACTAGCCTTTCGTCCTTTAGCCCTTCCCGCGCGGTACCGGCCTCCCATTGACCTCTCGAGACTTAACTCTAGCTCCTACGGCTACCACGGGCTCTCACAGGATATAGCCAAGGGTTTGCACTTGGAGATCATTTTGTTGGGACTCCTGACCTTCCACGGGTCATCCCATTCCCTGTACATACAGCCTATATGCGTCAACTACGAGTACCCTCAACTATCCGACTCACTCCTAGTAACTATTAGCGTCACTCCCGAGCCCACATATCTTCCACGTTCAATCATTCATCATACCATCATACACAGCACTCGCACAGTTAATGCATGCAATATCTCAAGGAACCAGTCAACAATCAAGCACACATATTCTTTCGGTATCAACAAAAATGAAAACATGCGTCGTAGGCATTTATATATAACCAACTATCAGACTTCAACACAACGACCCTGAATACATGCATGCAAATGTATAACCATAATCAGGACTCTGCAATCACACACATGGCAGTCAAGGATTCACAATCATGCATTGCCCACAATTATCATAAACACATTCATATGCATGCACGGTAATACGTTTATCCGGTGCCGTCCTTCGACCATGCATTTGACATGCAAGCGCCCCCTACCTTCTGAAGGGACTCGGGAAGCTCTTCCGCTCTCTGACGTTTGGTCTGACACCCTTTCTGCCTCGTCCAGTCCCCTTCGCACAGTCGTACTCTGCAATCGGCTCGGGGATGGGGAGTTGTTCTTCCTCTGCTTCAATGATCGTCCTTCACCAGTCGGAGGGAACTCTAACCCTTCTGCAGCACCGTCGTCGTGCGTCTCCCGAAATGAAGAACAAGGACAGGGGAGAAGAAAAGAGGATGAAGAACAAAGAAGGAAGAAAAGAGAGGATGAAGCAGTGAGGAAAATATGAATATCCACGGTGATACTGGATATATGTACATGCGTGCGAAGAGAGGGAGAGCGGAGTGGGAAAACGTGAATCGTAGTCCCACTCACGTGACTCGCCAATCATAAGCAGCCACCTTTTACCAACTAAGCATAGTTAATTTGTCATTATTTCATAAGTTAAGCTGATTTTAGTTAACAATTAATTTCCTACTTGAAATCAAAATTGGGATGTTACAGTTCTCCCCCTCTCAAAAGAATTTCGCCCTCGAAATTCAGTCGGTAACTCACCTTGGTTAAACAACTCGGGATACTGCTGCCTCATGGCATCCTCACGTTCCCAGGTATAAGAGGTATACCTGTTTTGTTGCCATTCTACTTCAACTAGTTGTACATCCTTGCTCCTCAAACGGTTTACCGATCGGTCCACGATTCTAGTCGGTACAGTCACGGTGGTCAGGTCTTCCTTGATTTCCACTTCATCATCAGGCATTATGTGAGCAGAATCGGGTAGGTGCTTCTTTAGTTGGGACACATGAAACACGTTATGCAATCGGGATAAGTGAGTCGGTAATGCTATTCGGTATGCCATGGAGCCGACTCGTTCCAACACCTCATAAGGCCCAACGTATCGGGGGCTCAATTTCCCACCTTTCAAGGGTCGCCGGACTCCTTTACTCGGTGAAGTCTTCAGAAACACCCTGTCTCTGACTGAAAACTCTATTGGTTTGGTTCGTTTGTCATGGTAGCTCTTCTGCCTATCCTGAGACGCCTTCATCCTTTCCCTTATCACTCAGATCTGTTCTGAGGTTTGCTTCACAATTTCTGGCCCCAATAGCAGACTCTCACCCATTTCCGACCAGCAGAGTGGGGTTCGACATCTTCGACCATATAATGCTTCGTAGGGTGCCATACCGATACTGTTGTGGTGGCTATTATTGTATGTAAACTCGATCAGGGGAAGGTACTGCTCCCAATCTCCACCGTGCTCCAGCACACACGCCCTTAGCAAGTCCTCCAAGCTCTGGATCGTTCGCTCGGATTGTCCATCTGATTGGGGTGGTAGGCAGAACTTAGCCAAAGTTTCGTACCCAATTCCTGGTGCAGGCTGGTCCAAAATTGGGACGTGAATCTAGGATCTCTATCTGATACGATAGAAGTCGGTATACCATGCAGTCGGACAATTTCGTGAATGTAAATCCGAGCTAACTTATGCAACGGGTACTTCATGTTCACACGTAGGAATTGTGTACTCTTCGTCAGTCGGTCAACAATGACCCAAATTGCATCATGGCCCACTCAGTTCTTTGGCAATCCCATGACAAAGTCCATGGCAATTGAGTCCCATTTCCACACGGGAATCTCCAGGGGTTGCAATGCACCATACGACTTCTGGTGCTCGACTTTCGATTTTTGACAGGTGATACACCGAGCTACATATTTTGCCACATTCCTCTTTAATCTGGGCCACCAGAATCGTGTCCTTAGATCTTGGTACATCTTCGTGGTACCCGGATGAATACTGAGTAGGCTCTTGTGGGCTTCATCAAGCACCATTCTCCTTAATTCTCCTCCACCCGGTATATATATTTTAGTTTTCACTCGGAAGATCCCATCCGATCCCTCGGTCAGGGACAAATCCTTACCTTTGGCCTGAGTCTCTTTCATCTCAGGCAAGTAGGAATCTGACTACTGCTGCTCGTACACGGATTTCAGGAATTCATTGGCAATCCTCAACGTACTGATGGTTATCTTCCGAGATGAAGGCACATTAACATGCAAATTCATGTCTCGGAACTGTTCCAACAGCTCCACCTCCTTTACCATCATCACTGCTACGTGGAGGTATTTCCGACTCAATGCGTCGGCAACAACGTTTGCCTTACCCGGATGGTATTTTAGCTCGAAGTCATAATCCTTTAAAAATTCCATCTATCTCCTCTGCCTCATGTTCAGCTCCTTTTGGTCGAATAGGTATTTGAGGCTCTTGTGGTCGCTGTACACTTTGAATTTAGAACCGTACAAGTAATGCCTCCATATCTTCAATGCGAAAACTACAGCTGCCAGCTCTAAATCATGGGTCGGATAATGCTGTTCATGAGGTTTCAATTGCCGAGAGGCGTAAGCGATCACTCGGTCCCTCTGCATTAGTACGCATCCTAATCCGAGTCCTGACGCATCACAATAAACCACGAAGCTCTCTTGCAAGTTTGGTAATGCCAACACTGGAGCAGTTGTCAACTTGTCTTTCAGCTCTCGGAAACTGCTCTCGCACTCGGAACTCCATACGAACGGGACATTTTTCCGAGTCAATTTAGTCAGTGGCGAAGCAAGCTTAGAAAAACCTTCAATAAACCTCCTATAATAACCAGCCAGGCCTATAAAGCTCCTTATCTCTGAAACCGACTCGGGTCTCTCCCATGCCATTATAGCTGCCACCTTAGAAGGGTCTACCGAGACACCCTCTTGGAAATCGCATGCCCGAGAAAGTGGATCTTATCCATCCAGAAGTCGCACTTTGAAAATTTCGCAAACAGCTGCTTCTCCTTCAAGACTTGAAGTACCGCTCGGAGGTGTTCTTCATGCTCATCAGAGGTCTTGGAGTAGACCAAGATATCATCGATAAAAATTACTACGAATCGGTCCAAGTACGGGTGGAATATGTTGTTCATATAATTCATGAATATGGCAGGTGCATTTGTCACACCGAACGGCATCACTACATACTCGTAGTGGCCATACCGAGTCCTAAAGGCAGTCTTGGGAATATCCGAGTCCTTCACCCAGATTTGGTGGTATCCCGATCGTAAATCGATCTTTGAAAAGACTGAAGCGCCACGCAGCTAGTCAATCAGATCATCAATTCTGGGCAACGGGTATCGGTTCTTAATTGTAAGTTTGTTTAGCTGTCGGTAATCTATGCATAGTCTCATGCTGCCATCCTTCTTCTTAACAAGCAGCACAGGTGCGCCCCATGGCGACACACTCGGCCTAATGAATTGTTTTCTGAGTAGCTCATCCACTTGCTTCTTCAACTCGGCCAATTCCATTGGGGACATTCTATAAGGTGCACTGGAGACTGGCTCGGCTCCAGGGATCAGGTCTATAGAGAATTCAACTTCCCTACTTGGAGGGACACCCGACACATCCTCCGAAAACACCTCTAGAAATTCACAGACAGTCGGAATATCGTTCACTCGGGCTTTACTCTCACCCTCTGTTAAGCAAAGCATCATAAACAGTTGAGCTATACCTTGCGCCGTGCAGTCCTCATTGTTCTGCCTCGGGAAGATTATCCTTCGGTTTCTACAGTCCACTAACACCTTGTTGGCTGAAAGCCAATCTATGCCGAGCACGATATCAAGGTCCTTCAGAGGCACGCACACCAGATCGAAGGTGAAACTCCGATTGTCTAATACAAACGTTATGTCTTTACACATCGATGACGTCAGCACCTTAGTGCCAGTCGGATTGGCTACTTCCAAAGTCTGATCCATGTACACAGTCGGCAACTTTAAACGCCTTACACACTCATCAGCTATAAAAGAATGGGTGGCTCCCGAATCAAAAACTACATTAAGTGTGTATCTACCGAGTAAACACTTACTTTGCACTGGGTCATTCGCTTGTGCAGCCTCCTCCGCGTTGATGGTGTATACCCTTCCAACGGCTGGTTGGTCGGTATTTCTCTTTCGGTTGTTTGGAGCGAACATCATATTCCCTCTGGCTCTATTATCTCTGTCCTCCGATCGTTGGCCACCATTCCCACGGCCTCTCCCTCGGAAGCCTCCACGACGCACAGGGGCGTCTGCTTGGCGTAATTGAGGGCAGTCGGGACGGATATGCCCCTTCTCATTGCAATGAAAACATATGACACTCCCTCCACCATCACAATTCTGAGCAAAGTGGTCACCACCACATTTAAAACACTTGCCAAATCTTGGACGTCCACCAGTCTGCCCCCCTTGACTGTTCCGACCTTTATATCTAGCGGAGGGTCCACTTTTCCCAATGTTACCTGATCTCTTGAAGTGTGACTGCTGAGGCCCCAAGGAGGGTTCTGCCCTACTGCTCTGGCCCGAATGGGCTTTGTCATCTTCCTCGAAAATCCTACATTTATTCACAGTACTGAAAAACTTCTAATTTCTTGGTATCTGCAAACTCTCTTAATGTCTGATCACAGTCCGTTCTCGAATTTGAGGCATTTGGAGCTCTCGGCCCTGGGTTGTTGGAAGGGTGGATAAAACAGACACAACTCTTCAAATTTGGCTGCATATTCTTCTACAGACATGGAACCCTGTTTCAACTCCATAAACTCCAATTCCTTCCGACTCCTTACTGTGTCGGGGAAGTACTTCTCTAAGAAGCATGTCTTGAAATTTTCCCTGGTCAGCTGGGTATCATCGTCAGTCAGTCGGTTTCTGGTTATCTTCCACCAGTTCTCTGCTTCGTCCCTCAGCATGTACACTGCGCACTCCACCTTCTGGGCCTCGGTGCAATGAAGACCCCTAAAAATCCTTTCTAACTCTTGAGTCCATTTATAAGCTGCCTCGGGGTTACGTCCTCCCTGAAACTCACTCGGCTTCCTCTTCAGGAAGCGATCCAACACTTGGCCATCTTCAGCTCGGGGCTGGCCCTGCCTCTCAAACACGTCTGCAAAGCGTTGGAATGTCGTGGCTATGGCTTCCATACTCTGACAATTCGCCATGACTTATCCTGAAATTCACACCCCTTTCAAGGATAAGTTTACGAAGTTACTCACTACCGATCGGATCACAGCCCAACATTCAGTAACTTTAGCACATTATACCATTTCTATATGTTATACAATCAGTCGGACCAGGAGGAAAATGACCTCCTATCCACAAATCAATATTACAATATCAATCAGGTTCAACAAATATCACAATAATGATGACCACTCGGTCAAAATGCACACAACCGCTTACACTCGGTAAGCATACCTTCGCCTTGGACCTTTCGGTATGCTCTGATACCAAAATGAAACACCCTAATTTAATAAATAAATAATTAACAAAACAGAGGAAATTTTTTTTTTCACAATTAAACTAGAATAATCGGGCACAAAATAAATAAGGAAAAGAAGGCAAGAGGAATTAAAACGACTCAAGGAGGTTGCCAGCGGAAGAAGGAAAACGCTCGGGCGGATCACACAACCATGTGCACTCGCTACAGTGAGAACTACACTCGGCACTCACTCACTCCACTCGGCATTCCCGCACTCGGATTTCAGCGCCTGATCCACTCGGAAGGGTCCACTCTCTATTCACTCGGATCGGCCCTTATACATACCAGCCTCGTTCAGAAAACATAGCACATTCCATTCAATCGGAACACATGTATGACAACTCAGAAATGATTCCCATCGCCACTTACTCGGAATCTATAAAGACTTCTCACTCGGAATAACTTTCACTTCCTTTTTACCACTCAGATATTTCGCTCATTCTTTTCACTCGGTAACCATAACCTTTCCTCCTCTAGTTATTCTTACTAAGTTATGACTCACTCAGATTCCCTTGTTACTAATAGTTTCCTACCAGGGGGTCCACTTAGAGCCTTAGGAGTCGCCTTTCTGTCGCGAAACCTTCACTCGGTGGATTCTCAGTCGGAAATGGTGAATTGCTCCACACTCGGAAAATCCTAATAGTTATCACTCAGAAAATATCTAGATCAATCCTCACTCGGTGTTCCGCGTTGTCTTATTCACTCATTCTCGCTCGGTATCACACTGTCTTATTCGCTCGGGATTACCTAGACTTCTTTTCACTCGGAGGGAATCACTAACTCTCTTCCCACATCACACTCGGCTCCATTTCGACTTATAGTTATACTGACTTCTTACACACAACAAGTACGTGTACATAGATTACTCAGATCCTCCTGCACAGTATAGGATTTCACGTAACATAGTAGATATAAATAATTACAGGCACAAAATCATGTCTTCTACCCCAGAGGGTTTAGGTTCTAATAAAAGGGACTAAGGCTAAAACATGAGCCGGACAAGGCTTAACAAAACACATAAGCAGTATATACATAACATCTATTTTCCCATAGCGCACAAGCATTACACTCAGCAGTCAGCTCCTCCTCCATTCGTCATCCCGAGAGACATTCACTGAAAAATTTACCACAGTAGGGGTGAGCTTATGCATTTAAAATGACAGTTAGTGACTCGGCATCAGCATCTATACCTGCCCTCATGTTCACTCGGGTTCTATACAATTTGGATTTCAACCATGCAGAATATAATGCTTTTAAAGACACGCAATTACATACATATTACAAAGATTCATTTCCCTCCATACGAAGTATGCATCAACTCACTCAGAAATCACTCGTATCACTCCGAACCATCCCACTCGTCCTATCCTAACCAATATTTCATCTACAAGCATGCCTGCGGATCCAACTAAGCAATGATCTTCAGTTACAGGTTCTCTTATTGGCCTCTCGTCCTTTAGCCCTTCCCGTGTGGTACTGGCCTCCCATTGATGTCTCGAGACTTAACTCTACCTCCTACGGCTACCACGGGCTCTCACAGGATCTAGCCAAGGGTCTGCACCTGGAGATCATTTTGTTGGGACTCCTGACCTTCCACGGGTCATCCCATTCCCTGTACATACAGCCTATATGCGTCAACTACGAGTACCCTCAACTATCCGACTCACTCCTAGTAACCATTAGCGTCACTCCCGAGCCCATATATCTTCCACGTTCAATCATTCATCGTACCATCATACACAGCACTCGCACAGTTAATGCATGCAATATCTCAAGGAACCAGTCAAAAATCAAGCACACATATTCTTTCGGTATCAACAACAATGAAAACATACGTCGCAGGCATTTATATATAACCAACTATCAGACTTCAACACAACGACCCTGAATACATGCATGCAAATTTATAACCATAATTAGGACTCTGCAATCACACACATGGCAGTCAAGGATTCACAATCATGCATTGCCCATAATTATCACAAACGCATTCATATGCATGCACGGTAATACGTTTATCCGGCGCCGTCCTTCGACCATGCATTTGACATGCAAGCGCCCCCTACCTTCTGAAGGGACTCGGGAAGCTCTTCCGCTCTCTGACGTTTGGTCTGACGCCCTTTCTGCCTCGTCCAGTCCCCTTTGCACAGTCATACTCTGCAATCGGCTCGGGGATAGGGAGTTGTTCTTCCTCTGCTTCAATGATCGTCCTTCACGAGTCAGAAGGAACTCTAACCCTTCTGCAGCACCATCACCATGGGTCTCCAGAAATGAAGAACAAGGACAGGGGAGAAGAAAAGAGTACGAAGAACGAAGAAGGAAGAAAAGAGAGGATGAAGCAGTGAGGAAAAAATGAATATCCACGGTGATACTGGATATATGTACATGCGTGCGAAGAGAGGGAGAGCGGAGTGGGAAAACGTGAATCGCAGTCCCACTCACGCGACTCGCCAATCATAAGCAGCCACCTTTTACCAACTAAGCATAGTTAATTTGTCATTATTTAATAAGTTAAGTTGATTTTAGTTAACAATTAATTTCCTACTTGAAATCAGAATTGGGATGTTACAACTTGTAGAAATTAGAATGGGTCAATTCCATTGAGAATAGACCCTTGAGTTGCATAAAAACATCTTGAAATGTTCTAAATGCAATTATATGCATAAGTCCCTCATTTTTTAGGAATTTTTTAGTGAGGCCAGTGGCCACGCGTCACAAATGATGTGTATTTGTTACGATTAAAATTTTGTAGCATTTGGAGTTGATACGAGAAAGTTAGGGGGGTTAGAAGTTGACAAATCATGTGTTTTCTACATAAAAACAGTAGCAGAGCTGTCTTGAATCGATTCAAGACTCTTTGAATTGATTCAAGAGGTGTTGTTTTCATTGTTTTAGGATCTAAGGGCATTTGAATTGATTCACACGAGTTTGAATCGATTCAAGGACCCTGTTATCACTGTTTTTGAGTTCCAAAGATGTTTGAATCGATTTAAAGACCCTTCAATCGATTCAAAGCCCTGTTATGGCCACTGTTATGTTGTTTTTCCAACTGCTCTATTTTCTTTGCTGTTTTTGGCCCGTTTGGGCATCTTAATGATGCTTTTGGCCTCCGACTTCTTCATAAAAGTCGTAGATAATTATGTTACGGAGGTGTGAAAATTGGTCTTGCCTTAATTGGAGTTTTCTAACTTTCATTAGGCATAAACACCAGTCCCACTGCATTATAAAATTCAGATTTAAGAGGGTTTTGAACCCAACTTTTGATGGTTATCAAATTGGGACTAATAGGTGATATTTGTGACATGTCCCACTATTTTTAAGACTAAAAATGAGTTTCTCTCATGTCTTAATGTTGTAATTTGTCATGAGCTTAATAGTATCCAAAACCCCTTTATTACGTAAAAGTAAGAGATTATGTTAGGGGTATATGATGATGGTGTGTCTTGGCGTGTTTGATATTAATTGAAACATGTTATGAAAACATGAATGTTCATCACTAATGATATGATATGATGATTGATAATGAAAAGTAAATGTTATAGTTGTGTGACACACCCTTAAATGATGATGAGACTAATAAAAGGACATTTGCATGATAATGTGTTTACGGTAAATCGATGAATCAGAGATGATATCGATAATGTATAATGATGGATGATGTTGTTGATCATTTCCTTGAGTAAAAGATGATTGTTATTATGAATGATTGTTGAATGCCATTGTGTGTGATACAAGTGTGATCTTGTATGTATGGTTTAAAATTGTATTGGTGAATTATTGTGAATGCCACTCTAATATATGAACAATGGTAATGATCAATGAGATAAAAATCCACAAAGAGATTATGTGGTGATATTGATGAAATATTGATGAATGTGGTTAATGTTTGTGATGCCAGTGTAAATGTTGCAAGTATTAACTTGCATGTATAATATACATAATATGTTGAAATGAAATGCCACACTTAAAACATGAAACAATGGCTAAAACCAACAATGATAAAATCCACTAAGGTGTGTATGGTTGTATTGGTGATTCTGATGATGATGATTGATGAATAGCATTTATGATGCACAGTGTGAGAAATGTATTTGATTTGCATTGCATTGTATCCATGGCATATCATAGCTACCAGTGTTGGAATATTAGGGGATTCCCCCGGTTGGCCCAGTGGAAGAGCGGCTCAGTGCACGAGCATTTCTGTTGTTTCTCCGGTGACTCGGTGTGTAAATCACAAAGCTGCCCACGCTGAGTTACGGGGAGCTGTATGTGGTTGACCCTTGTTGGGGGTGGCTCTTAAGGAGCAGGTGTCCCCGGTGGTCCTTTGGATCACAGCTGCCATGTTGAGAATCATGGTTGGCCCACAACACTTTATATTGTTGATTATGTTATTTACCGCAGTCATGGTGAAAATGGCCAGGTGTTGCATTATGGGCGATGCGGTTTGGTACCAATAAAAATTGGTGATTATGCATGCATTATGATATATGTGTACACATTTTACTACTGCAGTAGGGGCATAGTATGTGATCATGCTTGACCTACAATTGATCCGCATTTGTTGTTATTATTCCATTGTGCATATGTATTAGCCTAAGAGCATTTGCATATAGCATGGTGATATGCCAAAAGGTGATGATGATTGATGATGGTTGAGATTGAGATGTGATGATGATGAGATGGGTAAATGAATACCTAAAAGGCAACATGTAAAATATGAATAAATGAAAAGATATTGAATATGATGACGTTACATGTGATGGCCCAATGTGATGAAGGGCTTGTTTGCCTATGGTTGATGACAATGATGTTGGCCCGTTGTGGCATTGAGAAAAGATGTGTGTATGTGATTGCTTTGCTATGAGTTGATGGATGAATACATAATATGTATATTGTTGAAATGAATAGATTATGATGATTGTTGATGATTCTAGCAAAGCATACATGATGTTAATATGCATATGCACATAATCTCAATTGTATTCATATTCGTCATTTGAAATGTATAACTCACTCTCCCATGTTGTCCATTTTTAGCATTGATGCAGGAATATCATAGGATGAGGATATTTTAAAAGTAAAGCTTTGGTGAAGGTAAATAATGGTAATGGAATGCCTTGGCCGACAGTGGTTGTAAATTATTTCATTGTGAATAACATGTAAATAATGATGTGATGATTATTGATATTGGGTGATGTATTGTGAATATTGACATAATGGATGTTGTATCGATGTTTGTGGTATTTGAATTCATACCCACTTGATGAATAAAATGATGTTGGATATGTAGCCCGTTTTAGGATGTATAAGTGTTGATGACATATGATTTTGAGGTTGAATCGAATGTGGTCAATTATGAAATTATGGACATTGGAGATGTATGTTGCATGACCATATATATATATATTAGGTAATGCATGTTTATGATTTATGTGTAAGGTTGATTGTGGCCTATTAGGCTTATGTTGTATATTTGCATGCTTTACTGAGCTTTTTCTCATGCCTTCATATATGGGACTAGGCGTGTGCCATGTATACATATTCTTCTTCTGCTATAAACTCTATTATTTTTTTATACAATTATGGGCAATTTATTTTAAGATCCAGTTATAAATTATTAAATCTCACTCTTCGATTTTTCGTGGTTTAGGTCTTGATGTAATTGTTAAGGTGTTATGAAATTATTTCGAACGCAAAAAATTTACTTGTATTTTTATTATTTAATTATGTTGATTACATTGGATTCGAGTCTGGAAAATCGGGGGTGTTTCAAGCTGGTATCGGAGCGTATTTTGCTCTGAATTAGATTTGTTAATTATCATCAGAGTATGGTTACGCTGCATTGAAATTGATATCACGGATGATTGGAGCACAATTGCTCAATAGTGAGACATTTTTGGTGATCCTTGGAGCTTGATGCTCATTGTCGGAATGTGGTTGCTCTATATAGAATTAGGAGTGATAATTATATAGAGGATGATGATATGTTGAGGTATTTATTGCCCTATATGAATTGTAGAGTGGTTAATTGTCTAAGAATTATGAATTAATTATAAGGGAATTATTGCTTATTGAGGATTATTGTGAATCATTAAAGTTGAGTTGTGATTGATGCTCATTAAGGACTCTTTGTGAGATTATGATTCATAAGATATGATTGATGTTTATGGGAGTATGCCCCTTTATCACTGAGGTTGTATGATGCACTTGTGGAGCATAGTTGCTCATTGGCAAACTAAATGATTCATGAGATTGAATATTTGTAGGTGAATTTCTTGTGTGATAAATATGGTTGTTTGTGTAAGTCTGGCCAAGTTCCTTACACTATTTCCTTCTAATGACGAATACATTGATATTATGCATTTTATATTGATATATTGAGTATGACTTGACTTGATGATGAATTTATACCATGTGTGATCATGGATATAATATGTTGAATATGAATTGATTTGATTATGAACCCATGTCGTGTGTTGATCACGGATAGGAGATATTAAATGAGAATTGAGATGGTGGTAGACCATGTATATTGAGGCCTTGTGATATGTGAAATTGAATTATTCAATTAGGCCTCTTATATGAATCATGTTTATGATTCCTAACCATGGTATGTCTATTGAATGTGAATGGTTCATGTGCTAGAATTGATAGAATGAATGATAGTGGAAGAACTCCCTAACATGAGTATTCATGGGATGAAATGATTGATTTTGTTATTGTTGAAAGATGAGTTGAAATGATTAATTATGCTAGTTTTCAGAAAGATGTATTTTATATCCTTTGGCATAAAAACCTTGTATTATAGGATGCAAGTGATTTGTTATGTCTCCTTAGATTAGGGACATGAATAAGTGAATGAAATGATGAAATTTGAAAACTTTGTATGCACATGATTAGGGTTATGACTCGGTCCTATATTTGTGAACTGAGTGGATGATTGATTTGATTATAACCCACTAGGTGTGGTAACCACGGATGACTTGATGCGATATTGTATGATCGATGGGCCCTATGGTGGTCTGGGCTCTATGTTGTTTTATGAGCCATGTTTAATGATGAATTGGATGTTATGGGTGTATATCACAAATCTCACAATGGGTAATGGGTAACCCCTTGGACCTTTTATGTCTGATGATCGGTCGAACGTTGTGATTAAGTGGGCCGTAATGAAATTAATTAGGGAATACGTTATTGAGGCTAGGGCCGATATAAGTGATGAGATACGAATAATTAATGTAAACCTCTAAGTGTTTGGTGAATGATGATGTTGAATTCGGGGTATACCTTGGTATTGACTAAGATATATGATTTTATGGTATAAATTTGGGCTAAATTGTGTGCCCTTGGTATATTGATCATTAGATCAATTATAAAGCTATGATGTGACATAGTGACGACATGCATGATTATGGGTTGGTAAATGGAAATTTAAGCATGACATTTCCTCCCTTTTAATTTGAAAGGTGCTATATTAAGACAGAAACCAAGTAGGAATGTAATACAATATGAGTTATACGCCAAATTTATGGACTTTGGTTATGATTTATGAGGGAATCACTAATGAGAAAGCTTATTATATGATTTTGAACCCTACGTTAACCTTGAGGTTACATACTTAATATGAGTTTGGTGATTCATTTAGGCTTGAATTGAGTTATAGCCGACAATGTATGAATGTGGCAAATGATTATTAGCTATTTGATCATGGCTTCAGGTTTGATGAAGCTCGATGATGGGGTATTTACCCTATGGTGATTAGAGATCTATGGTTGATGCACCAATTTATGGTGATGTTAATTGATATTTGATGATTAATACGGCATGATTGATGTCAGATTATATGTATGGTGACAATGTGATATCAGTATATTGGTCGTAGACTTGAGTGAAATGCCACTAAGTCTCATGTGAGTTAGTATTATTTGAACAAGTGTGATTAATGTGAGTGATAAGAATTGAAGGTCCTTTTCCTGATATGACTCTACATGCCATAGGTATTATGGCAACGTGCACTTATGCGCCGACCTCATGTGTTGTTGTAACCACTACGGGATTGTGACGCCTTCTGTAACATCCCAGTTTTGAAAGTTGAATACCGAATAAAAATAAACCATTAAGATTTTGATTTCAAAGCAAGAAAATTGATTGTTAACTTAATCTAAGAAATAGTGACAAACTAATTAAGCTTAGTTGGTAAGAGGTGGCTGCTTCCGATTGGGAGTCACGTGAGTGGGACTGCAATTCACGTTTTCCTATCCACTCTCCTTCCCTTCCTCGTGCACGCATATGCTTATATATGTGCCTTTGATCACTGGAGTTATGCATCTTCGTTAGACTTCTTCTCTTCTCTTCTTTTCTCTCCTCGTACACTCTCTCTTCCCTTTTGTTCTTCTTCTTCCTCCCCCCTGTTTACTGTTCTGTTCCTGACAACGTGCGACGATGATACTGCAAAAGACTTGGAGTTCGTTCGGCCAAAAAGACGAACAGCCCCTGTTTCACGGTGAGACTTTGACCAAGGAAGCCAGAACAAGTGTGAGCCTGGACAAGGCAATCGGACCAGCGTCGGGAAACAGAGGAACCCCTCGAACTTCCTTCAGTAGGTAGGGGGCGCTTTGCATTTCAAATGCATAGCTTGTGAATGGGTTCCGAGTGGTTTATTATGCATGCATATGTACTTAAGGGTATTTATGATGAAATGTATGTTTGATAGATAGTTTTGTATACCGAGGCATACTATGTCTGAATCTGATGGTAGTTAGCTTATAATTGATATATGTGTTTATGAGATACACTGTTGGGATGTGGATGCATGTGTGTGTTATGAGACCGTGTGTGAATGCAGTGTATACTCTTCAAACTGCCATACTGACTCTAGTTAAATATTTACATGTGCATGCATGAAGTGGAGACATATTGTGTGACTTCTGAGTGCTCTGTTCATGGGATGATAAGTAGATCTTGATTGCTAATGTTGCCTTGCATGCGAGTGTTGAAAATGAGTTTGTGTTGTTATGAGATGACGACTGAATTACATGCAGAGTGTGGTTATGATAAATTAAAGAAGAAGTAATATTGTATTGGCAGACATACACACAAAAGAATGTAATTAAAAGACCTTGAGTTGGACTTGAGGCAGTGCCGAGTGCACTAGCGTTAGACGCTTAAAGTCTTGAGTTCGACTCAAGCAAGCCACCGAGTTGGACTCGGGGCTGCCCGTAACACTACTGTGGTCGCTTGGAGCGATTGTGTTACATGTGAGGGTAAACGGTTTGGTACCAGTAAAACGGCCGAACCAGCTTGGAGCTGGAGGAAAAGGGCTTGGAGCCTATGTTGCAATGTAAAAATTAATCAAGTGGGGGTCGGATCCCACTGTAGTAGACTGGTGTGTACTAAATGGATATGTATATCTATGTATACTCTTGTGCTATGATGAATTTATTGTGTTGCATGTGTATAGTGTAAGTCAGAAATGATATAATCTGTATAATGGAATATTGCATGAATGAATTCTGATTGTATGGCACTGTTACGAGTAGATAAACTAGAGGTTAGTTAACGTTATGGTTGCTTGAAATGTGATGTGGTGTGATGGAAAGCGTACGGGTTCCCAAGTCACTAACTGTTATTTTAAATGTAAAAGCTCACCCCTGTTGTGGCAATATTTTCAGTGAACATTCCTCGGAACTACGAGTAAAGTGGAGCTACTTACTGAGCGGATTAGCTGTGCACCAAGGAACTATATATATTTATGTAGATGTTGTGTATAATGTTTTGATTATGCCTTGGCCGGCTCGTATCTGATGTTAATCTTTTAGAATAGAACAGAATCCCTTGGGGCTGGGAAACATGGCAATGTGTTTGTAAATATTGATATACACTCTCATATGTATATGGTTATGTTTATGCCATGCTGTATGTTTAATTCCATTCTGTGCGTGATGTTTGATTGGTATAAATGTTCATGTTCACCCGAGTGTGTAGGAATAGAAAGACTTAGTATGAAGGGAGTCAAGATATGATCTAGAGAGTGAATTTGTGATCCTGTTGCCGGGTGAGGAAAGCTTTAGGTGTTCTGAGGGGATGAGGGCATACCACTCCGAATGGGGATTGACGCAGTAGATTCCCAATTGATAAGCTGTTACGATTTAGAGTAGAATAGCCTAATCATGCCTTCGAATAAGGACTAGCCGAGAGAGTGTTTTCTGACTAGAGGGCAATCTATCCGATTCCGAGTGTAAGCCGTATAGAGAAATGGTAGAAAGCTATGGAGCCCTTGAAGGGAGGTTAAGTTAGCGCGAGCACTGGGGTAGGAAGAACTATACTTGCCGAGCGAGAGATGAGGGAAATACCGAGGGGTAGATAATTGAGAAGTAGTCCGAGTGAGGATACCCCTGGTTTCTGAGTGGAACAGCCTTCGTTTCCCGAGTGAACTGTTGTGTGGCATGATGGACAAAATAGAGAACTAAGTTATGGGGATGCGAGTCTGTGGTCGAGTAGAGGGAGTCCCCTTTACCGAGTGGATTTAGGAATGAAATCCGAGTAGACTTAAGAATGAATTCCGAGTGAAATAGGCCTTTACCGAGTGGACGATTGTCTTGATACCGAGCGAGTGTACGTTATTTCCTTTGGGTTCGCTCGAGCGTTGATGGGCTCCGCTGCAGGGCTTTTGTTTGGCCCTTGTCTTCCCTTGCTTACCGTTCCCTCCTCCTTCTTGTTGCATCGGGTTATTTGATTTAGGGTGGATTATACAGACTTTGCTAAATCGATAATTCGGAAAAATTCCCCTGTTGGTTTTATTTATTTAATTAGAATTTAGGGTGTTACATTTTGGTATCAGAGCAGACCGAAAGGTCCAAGGCCAAGGTATGCTTACCGAGTGTAAGCGGTTGCGTGCATTGTGACCGAGTGGTCATCATTATTGTGATATTTGTGAAACTTGATTGATATTGTAGTATTGAATTGTGGATAGGAGGTTGTCTCCCTCCTGGTCCGACTGATTATATGGCATATAGAAATGGTATAATGTGTTAAAGTTACTGAATGTTAGGCTGAGATCCGATCGGTAGTAAGTAGCTTCATAAACTTATCCTTGAAAGGGTTGTGAATTTCAGGATAAGAGATGACGAGTCGTCAAAGCATGGAGGCCATAGCCACAGCCTTTCAACGCTTTGCAGACGTGTTTGAGAGGCAGGGCCAGCCTCGAACTGAGGATGGTTAAGTACTGAACCGCTTCCTGAAGAGGAAGCCGAGAGAATTTCTGGGAGGACGTAACCCCGATGCAGCTTATAAATGGACTCAGGAGATGGAAAGGATTTTTGGGGGTCTTCACTGTACCGAGGCCCAGAAGGTAGAGTGTGCAGTGTACATGCTGCGGGAAGAGGCGAAAAACTGGTGGAAGATAGCTAGAAACCGGTTCCCTGATGATGATACTCAGCTGACCTGGAACGATTTCAAGACATGCTTCCTAGAAAAGTACTTCCCCGACACAATCAGGAGTCGGAAGGAACTGGAGTTCATGGAATTGAAGCAGGGGTCCATGACTGTGGAAGAATACACGACGAGATTTGAGGAATTGTGCCTATTCTACCCACCCTTCCAATAACCGGGGACAGAGAATTTGAAGTGCCTAAAATTTGAGAATGGATTGAGGTCAGATATTAAGAGAGCTTGCAGATACCAAGAGATTAGGAGTTTTCCTGCGTTGGTGAATAAGTGCAGGATATTTGAAGAAGATGACAAGGCCCACTCGGGCCAGAGCAGCAGGGCAAACCCCTCCTTGAGGCCTCAACAATCACACTTCAAGAGGTCAGGCAACGCTAGGAGTACTGGACCTCCCTCTAATTTTAGAGGACGAGGAAACCGTGGGGGTCGGTTCGTGAGTCGCTCTGGAAATGGTAGATGTTTCAGATGCGGAGGTAACCACTTTGCTTGGGAATGTGATACTAGAAACGATGTTGTATGTTTTCACTGTAACGAAAGGGGGCATGCTCGCCCCGACTGTCTGCAACTGCAACCAGAGGGTGGCCATGCACGTCGTGGGGGTTTCCGTGTGGGGGGACGCGGAACCACCAGTGGAGGAAATGGTGGTAGAGGCAACGGAGCAAGGAGCAACATGATGGCTACTACAAGTAACCGAGGGAGAAATACCGACCAACCGGCAGTGGGAAGAGTCTACGCCATCAACGCGGAGGATGCAGTACAAGCAAATGATTTGGTACAATGTAAGTGTTCACTCGGTAAATATACCCTTAATGTAGTTTTCGATTCGGGAGCCACCCATTCTTTTATAGCTGATGAGTGTGTGAGACATTTAAAGTTGCTGACTGTGTGTATGGATCGGACCTTGGAAGTGGCCAATCCGACTGGCACTAAGGTGTTGACATCATCAATGTGCAAAGATGTAACGTTTGTGTTGTGCGATCGGAGTTTTACCTTTGACCTGGTGTGCGTGCCTCTGAAGGACCTTGACATTGTACTTGGCATAGACTGGCTTTCAGCCAACTAGGTGCTAGTAGATTGCAGGAACCGAAGGATAATCTTCCCGAGGCAGAACAATGAAGATTACACGGCACAAGGTACAGCTCAACTGGTTATGATGCTTTGTTTAACCGAGGGCGAGAGTAAAGTCCGAGTGAGCGAGATTCTGACTGTCTGTGAATTCCCAGAGGTGTTTCCGGAGGATGTGTCGGGCGTCCCTCCGAGTAGAGAAGTCGAATTCTCTATAGACCTGATTCCTGGAGCCGAGCCAGTCTCCAGTACACCTTATAGAATGTCCCCAACCGAATTGGCCGAGTTGAAGAAGCAGGTAGATGAGTTGCTCAGAAAACAATTCATTAGGCTGAGTGTGTCACCTTGGGGCGCACCAGTGCTACTTGTTAAGAAGAAGGACGGCAACATGAGACTTTGTATAGATTACCGACAGCTAAACAAACTCACGATTAAGAATCGGTACCCGTTGCCCAGGATTGATGACTTGATTGACCAACTGCGTGGAGCCTCAGTTTTCTCGAAAATCGACCTACGATCGGGATACAACTAAATCCGGGTGAAGGACTCGGATATTCCAAAGACTGCCTTTAGGACTCGGTATGGTCACTACGAGTATGTAGTGATGCCGGTCGGTGTGACAAACGCCCCTGCTGTTTCCATGAATTACATGAACAACATATTTCACCCACATCTTGACCGATTCGTAGTAGTTTTCATTGATGATATCCTAATCTATTCCAAGACCCCTGAGGAGCATGAAGAACACCTCCGTGTGGTACTTTAAGTGTTGAAGGAGAAACAGTTGTTTGCAAAGCTTTCGAAATGTGATTTCTGGATGGATAAGATCCACTTCCTCAGAGATGTGATTTCAGAGGAAGGTGTCTCGGTGGACCCTTCGAAGGTGGCAGCTATAATGGCATGGGAGAGACCCAAGTCGGTCTCGGAGATAAGAAGTTTTATGGGCCTGGCCGGTTATTATAGAAGGTTCATTGAGGGTTTTTCTATGATGGCCTTGCCACTGACTAAATTGACTCGGAAAAATATTCCCTTCGTATGGAGTCCCGAGTGCGAGAGCAGTTTCCGAGAGCTGAAGGACAAGTTGACGACTGCTCCAGTGTTGGCGTTACCTAATTTGCAAGAGAGCTTCATGGTTTATTGTGACGCGTCAGGACTCGGATTGGGATGTGTGCTAATGCAGAATGACCGAGTGATAGCGTATGCCTCTCGGCAATTGAGACCTCACGAACAGCATTACCCGACCCATGATTTAGAGCTGGCAACTGTGGTTTTCACATTGAAAATATGGAGGCATTACCTGTACGGTTCTAAATTTGAAGTTTACAGCGACCACAAGAGCCTCAAATATTTATTTGACCAAAAGGAGCTGAACATGAGGCAGAGGAGATGGATGGAATTTTTAAAAGATTATGATTTCGAGCTAAAATACCATCCGGGTAAGGCAAACGTTGTTGCCGACGCGTTGAGTCGAAAATCCCTTCATATAGCAGTAATGATGGTGAAGGAGATGGAGTTATTGGAATAGTTCCGAGACATGAACTTGCATGTTGACATCCCCTCTTCTCGGAAAATAACAATCGGTACACTAAGGATTGCTAGTGAATTCCTAAAATCTGTATATGAACAACAGCAGTCAGACTCCTACTTGGCTGAAATAAAGGAAATTCAGGCCAAAGGGAAGGACTTGTCCTTGACCGAGGGATCAGACGGAATTTTTCGAGTGAAAAACAGAATATACGTACCGGGTGGAGGAGAATTGAGAAGAATGGTACTTGATGAGGCTCACAAGAGTCTGCTTAGTATCCACCCGGGTACCACGAAGATGTACCACGATCTAAGAACACAATTTTGGTGGCCCAGATTAAAGAGGAATGTGGCAGAATACGTGGCTCGGTGTATTACCTGTCAGAAATCGAAAGTGGAGCACCAGAAGCCGTATGGTGCATTGCAACCCCTGGAGATTCCCGTGTGGCAATGGGAGTCAATTGCCATGGACTTTGTCATAGGATTGCCAAAAAACCGTGCGGGCCATGATGCGATTTGGGTCATTGTTGACCGACTGACGAAGAGTGCACACTTCTTACCTGTGAATATGAAGTACCCGTTGCATAAGTTAGCTCGGATTTACATTCACGAAGTTGTCCGACTGCATGGTATACCGACTTCTATCGTATCGGACAGGGATCCTAGATTCACATCCCGATTTTGGACCAGTCTGCACCAAGAATTGGGTACGAAGCTTTGGCTAAGTTCTGCCTACCACCCCCAATCGGATGGGCAATCCGAGCGAACAATTCAAATCCTGGAGGACTTGCTAAGGGCGTGTGTGTTAGAGCACGGTGGAGATTGGGAGCGGTACCTTCCCCTGATCGAGTTTACGTACAACAATAGCCACCACAACAGTATCGGTATGGCACCCTACGAAGCACTATATGGTCGAAGATGCCGGACCCCACTCTGCTGGTCGGAAACGGGTGAAAATTTACTGCTAGGACTGGAAATTATGAGGCAAACATCAGAACAGATCTGAATGATAAGAGAAAAGATGAAGGCGTCTCAGGATAGGCAGAAGAGCTACCATGACAAACGAACCAACCCATTAGAGTTTTCAGTCGGAGACAGAGTGTTTTTGAAGACTTCACCGAGTAAAGGAGTCGGGCGAGCCTTGAAGAGCAGAAAGTTGAGCCCCCGATACATTGGGCCTTATGAGGTGTTGGAACGAGTCGGCTCCATGGCGTACCGGATAGCACTACCGACTCACTTATCCCGATTACATAACGTGTTTCATGTGTCACAACTAAGAAAATGTCTACATGATCCCACCCATTCGATGCCAGATGATGAAGTGGAGATTAAGGAGGACCTGACCACTGTAACTATACCGGTTAGAATCGTGGACCGATCGGTAAAGCGTCTGCGGAACAGGGACATACCACTGGTTAAAGTGGAGTGGTAGCAAGGCGGGACTACCTCTTGTACCTGGGAACGCGAAGACGCCATGAGGCAGCAGTACCCCGAGTTGTTTACCAAGGTGAGTCACCGAGTGAATTTCGGGGACAAAATTCTCTTGAGAGGGGGAGAACTGTAACATCCCAGTTTTGAAAGTTGAATACCGAATGAAAATAAACCATTAAGATTTTGATTTCAAAGCAGGAAAATTGATTGTTAACTTAATCTAAGAAATAGTGACAAACTAATTAAGCTTAGTTGGTAAGAGGTGGCTGCTTCCGATTGGGAGTCACGTGAGTGGGACTGCAATTCACGTTTTCCCATCCCACTCTCCTTCCCTTCCTCGTGCACGCATATGCTTATATATATGCCTTTGATCACTGGAGTTATGCATCTTCGTTAGACTTCTTCTCTTCTCTTCTTTTCTCTCCTCGTACACTCTCTCTTCCCTTTTGTTCTTCTTTTTCCTCCCCCCTGTTTACTGTTCTGTTCCTGAGAATGCACGACGACGATACTGCAAAAGACTTGGAGTTCGTTCGGCCAAAAAGACGAACAGCCCCTGTTTCACGGTGCGACTTCGACCAAGGAAGCCAGCACAAGTGTGAGCCTGGGCGAGGCAATTGGACCAGCGTCGGGAAACAGAGGAACCCCTCGAACTTCCTTCAGTAGGTAGGGGGCACTTTGCATTTCAAATGCATAGCTTGTGAATGGGTTCCGAGTGGCTTATTATGCATGCATATGTACTTAAGGGTATTTGTGATGAAATGTATGTTTGACAGATAACTTTGTATACCGAGGCATGCTATGTCTGAATTCGATGGTAGTTAGCTTATAATTGATATATGTGTTTATGAGATACACTGTTGGGATGTGGATGCATGCGTGTGTTATGAGACCGTGTGTGAATGCAGTGCATACACTTCAAACTGCCATACTGACTCTAGTTAAATATTACATGTGCATGCGTGAAGTGGAGACATATTGTGTGACTTCTGAGTGCTCTGTTCATGGGATGATGAGTAGATCCTGATTGCTACCCTATGTTGCCTTGCATGCGAGTGTTGAAAATGAGTCTGTGTTGTTATGAGATGACGACTGAATTGCATGCAGAGTGTGGTTATGATAAATGAAAGGAGAAGTAATATTGTATTGGCAGACATACACACAAAAGAATGTAATTAAAAGACCTTGAGTTGGACTTGAGGCAGTGCCGAGTGCACTTGCGTTGGACGCTTAAAGTCTTGAGTTGGACTCAAGCAAGCCACCGAGTTGGACTCGGGGCTACCCGTAACATGACAGGGCCCGCAAGCGCACGGGTTATGTCGCGTAATATAAAAGATTATCGTTCTCCACAGGGACTGTGTTCAAAGTACCAGCATATTGAAATTTAATTATCCACACAATTGATTTTTAAGATTTTTATAAAATAAAGCACAAATTAAAGTTGCACAGAATACTAATAAATATAAAAATAAAATTTACTTGACACTTTAAAAATCAGAGTTGAGAATATCTTGGGATTTCGGGGGATTAAGACTCTATTTTATGTTAATGAATTTTAACTTTTCATAAATAAGAATCGAATTAAGTTTTCCAAGGCGAATTTTCCAAAAGCTAATTAATATGTTCCTCTCGGAATCCTATTAATGTACCTAACCTATGGAAACCGCTGCTTAATCCTCAGAAAGGCCCATTATTGTTTTATGAAAACCCCTTTTATTTCCTCAAAAGAATTTTGATTACTTTCACGGTTTTACCGAGGTCACAAAAAGCATTTCAAAAATCTTAGGTTTAGTTCAAAGCTTTCCGGTAAAAATAAATCTCTCGATTCTATTTATTACCTAAACTTACTAATATACCCGCAAGTATACAGTTTTATCATTTAGGTTCTTGTTAGGAATTACTAAAAGCATTGAGCATTTTTTAAACTAAATGGAAAACAGAAATTTATTTAATTCCAAGTCAAAATAACATTAAAATAAAATATTATCATACCCCCTTTTATCCCAAGATAATTAATTTAGCTACTCATGAAATAATTAAAATTTATATAAATAATGGAAAAATAAAACATACAAGACATGGTAAAAATAAAGACTTACGGGTTTCTCCAAAAGCTCAGAATAATTTACCACTGTAATTCCTTGTTGCAATAATTTCTCCACCAATTACAAATTTAAATTCTCACTTTTACAGCCCTCACACTCTTAAAATAAAATAAAGAAAAAGAAGGTAAAGAAAAAATGGGAACGGGACAGATAAAGAAAATAAGAGAAATAAAAAGAAAGAAAAGAAAGAAAAGAGAAACGAAAAACAAAGAGAAAGGAAGGAGGAATTGGAACGAAGCTGATGGTAATTGATGGGAAGAAGTTGTGTTTTTGTTGATGGGTTCCTGCTGCTTTTATAGGCAAATGGATGGAGGATTCCAGCTATGAAAACGCATTCAATTTGCAAGTGGAAGAAACTTTCGGTGCATGTGAGTTCCAGCTGTGCCAATTTGTTTCCAATTTGCATATTTTAATATTTCCAATAATTTGGTGCTTGGAATTTAGTGAAGATTGGTGCATAATGATGAAATTTAGAGTGGAAAATGTTATTTTCCCATAAATCCGAGTGAAAGCTTGCTGGAGGGTGGTTTGCTGAGTGCTGGACGGTGTGGGTGGTATTGCTGGACGGTGTTGGTTGGAGAGGAGAGTCTGGGCGGTGTTGTGTTGAGTGGGTTGCTGGGCGGTGTTGTGGATGGAAAGGAGAGGACGGTGTGTGGTATGGATTAGAAGAAGAAAGGGAGACAGTGTCTTAGGTGAGGTAGAGAGTTGTGTTGATATGTGAGGAAGGAATACAGTGTGGGTGATGGAGAGGAAAGGGACAGCGGATAGAAGAGAGGGAATTTGGGTCGGATTTCTGGATTGAGGACGGTGTAGAGAGTGATCCGATGTTTGGAGTTGTGGAGTGTAGGTCGGTTTTGAAAGGAGAGGGGACGGTGTTGTGGCTTGAAGGAAAGTGGAGTTGTTGGACGGTGTGGAGAGGAGTGCTGTTGATTGTGGCCGGTGTTCTATTGATCTGGTGTTGGGCCTGTGAAGAGGTGGAAGGAGGCGGTGTTGATGGAGGTAGTGATCCGGTGTTGCATTGTGAAGAATTAGGTCGGTGTTTGGAGGAGAACCGATCGGTGATGAAGCTGGATGAAAGGACGAGTGAAGAGTGACTGAAGAGTAACTTCTGATTGAGCCATTCAGTCGGAATTGAATACAGAAGGACTCGGAACTGACTGAAACCATTCACTCGGCTCAAATTCATGAAGTTCATTCGGCACTGATTGAAGACTCACTCGGGATCAGAATTTATTCAATCGGTTCTCAATCATTTTTACTCGGCTGTAATCTGAACCACTCGGTTAAAATTCTGCTCGGATTTTTGCCCTGGAATTCACTCGGAAGTGCCTTCTTATTTTTCACTCAGAACTTGTACTTGAAGGACTCTGGAAGCTGGCTGGTAGAAGTTTATGTCCGAGCCTTGTTTTGCTTGGAAGTGCAGCTTTCTGCCTTAGCTCACTCGGATGTCTTCCTTGGAGACTTTTCACTCGGATTTAATGTGAAACTTAAAAGTCAGTCCGAGTGTGATTTACTCCTGGTCGGATTTCACCTTGTCCGATTAAGACACCACTCGGAAATTCCTTGTTCTCCGAATGAAACCACTCGGATTCTCCTTAGTCAGCATTTATTCATTCAATGGCATTCCTTCTGCTCAGAATCAATTCACTCGGAATCAGCTTTTTGCCCAGAAAAGCACTTGTTCTTTGGTCAGACCTGCTTCAGTCAGTATTCTTCACTCGGATTTACTTCAATCAGCAATCCTTTCACTCGGAAAATACCTTTGGGTAGCATTTATTAAAGCTCGGTTCCTTTTTTCACTCGGAATTGTTGCATTCGGACAGCTTCCAATCGGATTTTCCTAAAACCGAGACTTATTCCTTTTTAGCATTGATCCTTCACTCGAGTCAGCCATTTATCACTCGGAATGGCTTTGACAGGGAACATTTCACTCGGATTTTCCTCCAGCAGTGCAGTATTCCACTCGGATTTGGTCATTTCTGAGTTATCCCACTCGGATTTGGCATATTTTAAGTCGGATTTCATTGCTCTGAGTCGTATTTATGCTTTCTGAGTCGGAATTTAGCATAAAAAGAGAGTTCTTTCTACTTTGGGCTTCTTCTTCTTGTTTCATTATCATTTTATGGTCGTTTTTCTCTTGTTTTTGACCCTTTATTACCTTAATTCCTGCAAAATAACATACCCAAGTAGACTAGAGTGGAAAGAAAGCGAAAATCGCAATAAATAAAGGAAATACAGTGCATTATGATTAAAAATCCTAAGCAAACTAGATCTATTTTATTGTATTAAAAAGCACTTACCAAAATACCCCAAACCAAAACATTGCTTGTCCTCAAGCAATCACCATATTTATAAGATAAAATACAGAAAACACTAAGCTTAATAAACTAAGGAAATCAAAAATAGAGAGACAGATTTATTTAAATGCCAATTTTATTTTTCTTATGTGAATTAATTTTCAATGTCAAGACTTGAGATACTCTTCTCACAATTTTCACTCAAGTGTTTCAAGGTTTGTGTATCTCTCAAATCATCATAGTCAAAAAATATTACCATAAGCTTGTTAATAAACCAGAAACTCCACAGTTTAAATAGAAAATATGTCAAAGTCTAAAGGTCTTTCAAAGGTTGTAATGTGGCCTTGGGTTGTATTGTCAAGGTAGGAATTTCAAGAAAAATGGAATACAAAAGGGCTTTAACAGTCATGAATGATTCAAATCACCATTATAAATTTAACAGAGCAAATTTTTTGAACTTTTATGGACTTTTTTTTTGAAATTCATTCAATATCATCCTTTTGATTTTCTTTTTCTTTTTCTTGCTTTTCTTTGCATTCAATACCATATTTTTCTTAAGTCCCTTTTTTTTTTATTTCTTTGCTCCACTAAATTTCCAACTTTTTTTTTTACCATTAAGAGAATATCATTCAATGAAAGGTTTCAAGGAAAAATTTTCGCTTTTAGGCTCAAAAGGGGCAACTAGGGGTCAAATTATAGAAAATTCTGAGGTTTAAGAATAAGACCTAATTGTGCCTTTATCATCCTAAGACATATAATCAAAAACCATTTTGAATCGGTTGAAAAACAAGTTCTAGAATATTAATGACTATGAGATTCACTCAATCAAGAAAATATGGGTTTTGAAAATTTGTTTGATAAATAACCCATTTTGGCTCAAGTCTAACCATGGAAAGTCTTTTCAAAGAAAATTTTAATCACACATAAGGTTCATTTAAGCATTTATTTGGCATTTAAACAATCAAATTTTGAAAATTTTACTCAAAATTTTGGGATCCTTAGATACTTTAGCCTTGTGTTCAAAGTAAATTTATCATGCAATCATGGTAAATTACAAGATTACAAACAAAATAAGGAAAACACACATGCATGAATAATATAACAATCACACAACAAAACAAAACAGTTAAGTTTTCTTACCTACCACCCCAAACCAGAATTTGACATTGTCCTCAATGTTAAAATGGATGATAAAGGATAAGAAAACTTACCTGTAGTAACCCCAAACCAGCATCTGACATAGTTGGTTTTTTTTTATTCTATTTATTAAAGCTTAAAAATAAAGACATGGGGTTACCTCCCCACAAGTGCTAAGTTTAATGTCTTCAGCCAGACTCTATCCCTCAATCACAGTCAAGAATCGATTAGGGCCTAGAAACTCATACCTTAGTATGGAAAGTGAAGATTTAAATTTAACATTTGGCCTCACCATGACATCAGTGTCATGTCTCAGTGGTATGTTACCTTCACTGCTTTTTGATGTTCCTGCAAACTTATTCAGAAAAATAGATTCAAGTGGGTCTTTAAGAAGAGTTTCATCCTTCACCACTTGGTCAACAATTTCAATTCCATAGCAAACATCATTAAAAGGTTTTTCTAAAACATTTTTCAAATTAAAATCAACCTTTTGGTCTCCAACAGTTAGAGACAACTTACCATTTTTGACATCGATCACAGTACCTGCAGTTGCTAAAAATGGTCTGCCTAAAATAATAGGAATCAAAGAATCTTCGTCCATTTCAAGCACAACAGAGTCAGCAGGTATAAAAAATTTTCCTACCTTAATAGGAACATCTTCTAAAATTCCTACAGGATATTTGATAGATCTATCAGCCAACTGTAAAGATATCCTAGTAGGTTTTGGCTCTCCCAATCCTAACTTTTTAGCAACAGATAATGGCATTAAACTCACACTCGCTCCCAAATCACACAATGCTCTATCTATAGCTATGCCACCAATCATACAAGGAATAGAAAAGCTACCTGGATCATGAAGTTTTGGAGGCATTTTCTTTTGAATTAGAGCACTACACCCCTCAGTGAGTGCCACGGTTTCATCTTCCTCAAGCTTTCTTTTGTTGGACAAAATATCCTTCAAGAACTTCGCATAGATAGGCATTTGCTGCAAAACATCTATGAAGGGAATATTGACATACAATTTCTTTAAAACATCAAGAAACTTACCAAATTGTTTGTCCAACTTTGCTCTAGCAAGGCGCTGAGGAAATGGAATAGGAGGTTGATATGGCTTAACCTCTTCTTTCTTTTCTTGTGGTTTTTCTTCCTTATTCATTGGGTAAGATGGAGACTCATCCAATTTCTTTTTCTCTTCAGTCTTACCAACTGGACCATCATATTGAGTACCACTCCTAAGAGTGATAGCCATTGCATGGTTGGAAGGTCCAGCCTCAGGTTTCCCAGGAAATGTTCCTGGTGCTCTTTGAGAGTAGGAGGCTTATTGGGCAATTTGAGTCTCCAATATTTTGCTATGGGTGGCAAGGGAGTCCACCTTTGAAGCTAAGTTCTTTATTGCATCAGAGAATTCATCGTTCTGCTTCTGTTGAGTAGCTACAAATGTCTCCATTAAGGACTCTAGTTTTGATTTCTATGGATTGTAGGGTCCTTGTTGAGGGTTGTAGTTATTTTGGAATTGAGGTGGCCTATTTTGGAAGCCTGGTGGACCTTGTGGAGGTCTGTAGTTACCTTGATAATTTCCACCGTAGTTTCCAATAGCATCCACCTGATGCATTTCTTGTTCTTGATTAGGGGTCATGGCTAAATTGCAGTTTGTAGCTCCATGTCCTGAAACACCACAAACTTCACAAACAATATTAGTAGCACCTGTTGACCCTATTTTATCAAGTTTTAATGTTAATGCTTCAACTTTGGCAGAAAGTAGGGAAAGAGCATCAACAGAGCACTTACCTGGTGTTTTAGTATGTAATCCTCTCTCAGAGTTCCACTGGTGAGTGTTTTGAGCTATTTCCTCAATCAAGTTCTCAGCTTCATCAACATTTTTACTCATGAAGGCTCTTCCAGCTGCAGCATCTAAAGAGATCTTTTGTGTGGAAGTTAGTCCATTATAGAAAATATGGATTCTCAACCACCTTTCTATCCCATGGTGAGGACATTCTCTTAGCAACTCTCTGTATCTTTCCCAGGCTTCATATAAGGATTCGTCATCTTTTTGTGAAAAATTAATGATTTGTTTTCTCAGCACATCAGTCTTGTTCCTTGGGTACCATTTATTGATAAAAGCACTGGACAATTGTTCCCAAGTTATGATGGATCCTTCAGGAAGAGAGTATAACCACGCTCTTGCTTTATCTCTTAAGGAGAAAGGGAAAAGTCTTAAGCGAATGGCATCATTGGTAGCTCCGTTCATCTTCAGGGTGTCACAGTATTCAAGAAAGATTTGAAGGTGAAGATTTGGATCTTCGGAGGGTAATCCTCCGAATTGGTTCTGTTGAACCATTGAGAGTAGTAAAGGCTTCAATTCAAAATTGTTAGCCTCCACTGTGGGTCTAAGGATGCTAGATCCTCTCCCATTAGTGCTTGGAGCGGCAAAATCTCTTAAGGGTCTGTGTTGGTCCGCCATTTGTTTTTCTTTTTGTTCTTTTTGTTGTTTTTGTTGTTTTCTTAAAGCTCTAAGGGTACGTTCTATCTCAGGGTCAAATCCTAAGTTTAGATCGACACTACGGCTTCATCGCATAAATAGAAAATAAATGACAAATAAAATAAACAATTACAAAAATAAAACAACAACAGATACACAAAATAAAGAACAAAATACAAAATTACAAACAAAATTAAAAATAAAAATAAAAATAACAATAAAAATATTAACAAGTATGATCTAATCGAATTTCAATATTGCCGATATTTGAGGGACAACAGTCCCCGGCAACGGCGCCAAAAACTTGACAGGGCCCGCAAGCGCACGGGTTATGTCGCGTAATATAAAAGATTATCGTTCTCTACAGGGACCGTGTTCAAAGTACCAGCATATTGAAATTTAATTATCCACACAATTGATTTTTAAGATTTTTATAAAATAAAGCACAAATTAAAGTTGCACAGAATACTAATAAATATAAAAATAAAATTTACTTGACACTTTAAAAATCAGAGTTGAGAATATCTTGGGATTTCGGGGGATTAAGACTCTATTTTATGTTAATGAATTTTAACTTTTCATAAATAAGAATCCAATTAAGTTTTCCAAGGCGAATTTTCCAAAAGCTAATTAATATGTTCCTCTCGGAATCCTATTAATGTACCTAACCTATGGAAACCGCTGCTTAATCCTCAGAAAGGCCCATTATTGTTTTATGAAAACCCCTTTTATTTCCTCAAAAGAATTTTGATTACTTTCACGGTTTTACCGAGGTCACAAA
This sequence comes from Clitoria ternatea, assembly GCA_037962975.1. NCBI lineage: Eukaryota > Viridiplantae > Streptophyta > Magnoliopsida > Fabales > Fabaceae > Clitoria > Clitoria ternatea. The sequence continues at coordinate 98,530,381 of CM075672.1, forward strand.
AAGCATTTCAAAAATCTTAGGTTTAGTTCAAAGCTTTCCGGTAAAAATAAATCTCTCGATTCTATTTATTACCTAAACTTACTAATATACCCGCAAGTATACAGTTTTATCATTTAGGTTCTTGTTAGGAATTACTAAAAGCATTGAGCATTTTTTAAACTAAATGGAAAATAGAAATTTATTTAATTCCAAGTCAAAATAACATTAAAATAAAATATTATCATACCCCCTTTTATCCCAAGATAATTAATTTAGCTACTCATGAAATAATTCAAATTTATATAAATAATGGAAAAATAAAACATACAAGACATGGTAAAAACAAAGACTTACGGGTTTCTCCAAAAGCTCAGAATAATTTACCACTGTAATTCCTTGTTGCAATAATTTCTCCACCAATTACAAATTTAAATTCTCACTTTTACAGCCCTCACACTCTTAAAATAAAATAAAGAAAAAGAAGGTAAAGAAAAAATGGGAACGGGACAGAGAAAGAAAATAAGAGAAATAAAAAGAAAGAAAAGAAAAAAAAGAGAAACAAAAAACAAAGAGAAAGGAAGGAGGAATTGGAACGAAGCTGATGGTAATTGATGGGAAGAAGTTGTGTTTTTGTTGATGGGTTGCTGCTGCTTCTGTAGGCAAATGGATGGAGGATTCCAGCTATGAAAACGCGTTCAATTTGCAAGTGGAAGAAACTTTCGGTGCATGTGAGTTCCAGCTGTGCCAATTTGTTTCCAATTTGCATATTTTAATATTTCCAATAATTCGGTGCTTGGAATTTAGTGAAGATTGGTGCAGAATGATGAAATTCAGAGTGGAAAAATGTTATTTTCCCACAAATCCGAGTGAAAGCTTGCTGGAGGGTGGTTTGCTGAGTGCTGGACGGTGTGGGTGGTATTGCTGGACGGTGTTGGTTGGAGAGGAGAGTCTGGGCAGTGTTGTGTTGAGTGGGTTGCTGGGCGGTGTTGTGGATGGAAAGGAGAGGACGGTGTGTGGTATGGATTAGAAGAAGAAAGGGAGACAGTGTCTTAGGTGAGGTAGAGAGCTGTGTTGATATGTGAGGAAGGAATACGGTGTGGGTGATGGAGAGGAAAGGGACAGCGGATAGAAGAGAGGGAATTTGGGTCGGATTTCTGGATTGAGGATGGTGTAGAGAGTGATCCGATGTTTGGAGTTGTGGAGTGTAGGTCGGTTTTGAAAGGAGAGGGGACAGTGTTGTGGCTTGAAGGAAAGTGGAGTTGCTGGACGGTGTGGAGAGGAGTGCTGTTGATTGTGGCCGGTGTTCTATTGATCCGGTGATGGGCCTGTGAAGAGCTGGAAGGAGGCGGTGTTGATGGAGGTAGTGATCCGGTGTTGCATTGTGAAGAATTGGGTCGGTGTTTGGAGGAGAACCAATCGGTGATGAAGCTGGATGAAAGGACGAGTGAAGAATGACTGAAGAGTAACTTCTGATTGAGCCATTCAGTCGGAATTGAATGCAGAAGGACTCGGAACTGACTGAAACCATTCACTCGGCTCAAATTCATGAAGTTCATTCGGCACTGATTGAAGACTCACTCGGGATCAGAATTTATTCAATCGGTTCTCAATCATTTTTACTCGGCTGTAATCTGAACCACTCGGTTAAAATTCTGCTCGGATTTTTGCCCTGGAATTCACTCGGAAGTGCCTTCTTATTTTTCACTCAGAACTTGTACTTGAAGGACTCTGGAAGCTGGCTGGTAGAAGTTTATGTCTGAGCCTTGTTTTGCTCGGAAGTGTAGCTTTCTGCCTTAGCTCACTCGGATGTCTTCCTTGGAGACTTTCACTCGGATTTAATGTGAAACTTAAAAGTCAGTCCGAGTGTGATTCACTCCTGGTCAGATTTCACCTTGTCCGATTAAGACACCACTCGGAAATTCCTTGTTCTCCGAATGAAACCACTTGGATTCTCCTTAGTCAGCATTTATTCATTCAATGGCATTCCTTATGCTCGGAATCAATTCACTTGGAATCAGCTTTTTGCCCAGAAAAGCACTTGTTCTTTGGTCAGACCTGCTTCAGTCAGCATTCTTCACTCGGATTTACTTCAATCAGCAAATTCCCACTCGGATTCACTTCAATCAGCAATCCTTTCACTCGGAAAATACCTTTGGGTAGCATTTATTAAAGCTCAGTTCCTTTTTTCACTCGGAATTGTTGCATTCGGACAGCTTCCAATCGGATTTTCCTAAAACCGAGACTTATTCCTTTTTAGCATTGATCCTTCACTCGAGTCAGCCATTTATCACTCGGAATGGCTTTGACAGGGAACATTTCACTCGGATTTTCCTCCAGCAGTGCAGTATTCCACTCGAATTTGGTCATTTTTGAGTTATCCCACTCGGATTTGGCATATTTTGAGTCGGATTTCATTGCTCTGAGTCGGAATTTAGAATAAAAAGAGAGTTCTTTCTACTTTGGGCTTCTTCTTCTTGTTTCATTATCATTTATGGTCGTTTTTCTCTTGTTTTTGACCCTTTATTACCTTAATTCCTGCAAAATAACATACCCAAGTAGACTAGAGTGGAAAGAAAGCGAAAATCGCAATAAATAAAGGAAATACAGTGCATTATGATTAAAAATCCTAAGCAAACTAGATCTATTTTATTGTATTAAAAAGCACTTATCATAACACTGTCGTGGTCGCTTGGAGCGATTGTGTTACATGTGAGGGCAAACGGTTTGGTACCAGTAAAATGGCCGAACCAGCTTGGAGCTGGAGGAAAAAGACTTGGAGCCTATGTTGCAACGTAAAAATTAATCAAGTGGGGGTCGGATCCGGCTGTAGTAGACTGGTGGGTACTGAATAGATATGTATATGTATGTATACTCTTGTGCTATGATGAATTTATTGTGTTGCATGTGTATAGTGTAAGTCGGAAATGATATAATCTGTATAATGGAATATTGCATGAATGAATTCTGATTGCATGGCACTGTTACGAGTAGATAAACTAGAGGTTAGTTAACGTTATGGTTGCTTGAAATGTGATGTGGTGTGATGGAAAGCGTACGGGTTCCGAAGTCACTAACTGTTATTTTAAATGTAAAAGCTCACCCCTGCTGTGGCAATATTTTCAATGAACATTCCTCGGAACTACGAGTAAAGTGGAGCTACTTACTGAGCGGATTAGCTGTGCACCAAGGAACTATATATATTTATGTAGATGCTGTGTATAATGTTTTGATTATGCCTTGGCCGGCTCGTATCTGATGTTAATCTTTTAGAATAGAACAGAATCCCTTGGGGCTGGGAAACATGGCAATGTGTTTGTAAATATTGATATACACTCTCATATGTATATGGTTATGTTTATGCCATGCTGTATGTTTAATTCCATTCTATGCGTGATGTTTGATTGGTATATATGTTCATGTTCACCCGAGTGTGTAGGAATGGAAAGACTTAGTATGAAGGGAGTCAAGATATGATCTAGAGAGTGAATTTGTGATCCTGTTGCCGGGTGAGGAAAGCTTTAGGTGTTCCGAGGGGATGAGGGCATACCACTCCAAATGGGGATTGTCGTAGTAGATTCCCAATTGATAAGCTGTTACGATTCAGAGTAGAATAGCCTAATCATGCCTTCGAATAAGGACTAGCCGAGAGAGTGTTTTCCGACTAGAGGGCAATCTATCTGATTCCGAGTGTAAGCCGTATAGAGAAATGGTAGAAAGCTATGGAGCCCTTGAAGGGAGGTTAAGTTAGCGCGAGCACTGGGGTAGGAAGAACTATACTTGCCGAGCGAGAGATGAGGGAAATACCGAGGGTAGATAATTGAGAAGTAGTCCGAGTGAGGATACCCCTGGTTTCTGAGTGGAACAGCCTTCGTTTCCTGAGTGAACTGTTGTGTGGCATGATGGACAAAATAGAGAACTAAGTTATGGGGGTGCGAGTCTGGGGTCGAGTGGAGGGAGTCCCCTTTACCGAGTGGATTTAGGAATGAAATCCGAGTAGACTTAAGAATGAATTCCGAGTGAAATAGGCCTTTACCGAGTAGACGATTGTCTTGATACCGAGCGAGTGTATGTTATTTCCTTTGGGTTCGCTCGAGCCTTGATGGGCTCCGCTGGAGGGCTTTTGTTTGGCCCTTGTCTTCCCTTGCTTTCCCTTCCCTCCTCCTTCTTGTTGCATCGGGTTATTTGATTTGGGGGGATTATACAGACTTTGCTAACTCGATAATTCGGAAAAATTTCCCTGTTGGTTTTATTTATTTAATTAGAATTTAGGGTGTTACACCTTCCTATATGTCGGATGCGACAACCTATAGGCTGGGCAAGTGAGGTTGTAACTGCTTATGGTGAATGTTTAAGTCTATCTGGTGGTGTTGGATATGAATGTGTGAGTTGAGTCGAATGAATTAAGAATTGATGAGTTGCGACTCACTTTGGATAAATGAGATTTTATGCTTGGCACAAAGGAATGATGATGATCATATCCTGTTGGACTCTGGGAAGTCCGATACTATTTATCGAGGACGATGAACCTTAATGGTGTGCGGCCCAAAGTGTGGCCTTACGATACATCCCGAGGTTAAACTTCGAGGACGAAATTTTTTTTTTTGTGGGGTGGATTGTAACATCCCGAATTTTATAAAAATGATTAAATATGAGGGATAAATATTAAATAATTATAAATGGGTTAATAAGTGTCCCAAAAATATTGAAATAATTAAATTGAGATTTATTGTGAATATTTATAATTTATTGAGATTTAAGGAGCTAAAAATTTCACCCGGTTAAAAGTGGGTGTCGGACCAATTATCTCCAAATTAAGATGCCATTGGTCAGGGCTGTTAAGAATATTATTGGCAATCCGAATTTATATTCGGAATAATTTTTAGATAAAGTATTGAGCCCGAACAGAGATCCTGTTTGTTATAAAATGGAGAGTTTTTAATGAAAAAGAGGTAAAATTTTAATTGCCAAACTCTTTTTCCCTTCTTATTTCATGATGGCTTCTCTCCCTCTCTCCTACTACTTTACTTTTCTTCTTTTTCTCCTTTCTTCTTCACCCAAAACCGTCCATCTCCTCCTCTCCTCCATAGATCATTTTTCCACCCAAAAGCTTAGGTTTTCATGGGTCCATGAAGCATGAATGGAGTATTGAGGCAAAGCTTGGTTCTCCTTCTTCTCTTTTTCTCCAATTTCGTGTTACCCTTTGAGCTTGGAGAAAAAGGTAAGATTTTGAACACCCATGGCTTTTGTTGATGATTTTGGGTTTGTTTAAGTATTATGAGAAGAGCTTGGATGTTATTTTGATGGATAATGGCAAGAGGAACTAAGCCCTAGGTTAGATGACCATGGGTTTTTATGGATTTGGTTGTTGATTATGGGGATATGATATTATTGGATTTAGAATGCTTGAAATATTTTAAGGAAATGGTTAAAATTGTTTGTTGTTAGACCTCTATGAAAACCCTAGGAAATTGGATTTTGGCGCTTTTGGCAAAAAGTGGGAAGTTGATGAATTATTAGTATAGGAATGACTTTTATGTGTAGAAATAATGTTTAGAATGATGTATATGGGAAAATAATGGTTATTGGATTTTGATGGGGTCTTAATCTTAAGATTTGGGACTACATATATTGTGGTTAGAAGGTTGAGTTGAGAATGAATATGTGGTGTTTAAAGTGGGTTATTGTTGTTTATGATGATGAGGATAATGGTAAATGACCAATAGTGATAGATTAACGGAATAAAATGAGATTGTGACTTAATGAGGTCTTAGACCATGATTGGGTGCTAATTGAACTTGTTGATTAGTAATGGATTAAGTGTGTCTAAGATGGCACATGTTGAACTTTAAGTGGCAATGGTGGCATTTGAATGATTGATGTAATATGGAATCAATCTTAGGTGAGGGAAGGAGGTGATATTATTATTGTTAAGTATGATTATCCCTTTTAGATTTAGAGAATCTTGGTTGTGGGAAAGGAATTCCCGAAGCCTAATACAATGGTATGGTGTTTTAGCAAGTCTAGGAATTGATATCAAGCTTTATGATAAGCTAGCGATTGTTTAGATTCATGATGATGCCTTGAGATGGTTTGATGATTGTATATATGCATGTGTATGTATGTTGGTGTAGATGATATTTTGGGCAATGTGGCAGAGCATTTAGAGCATGCGAATTGTTGCGGTTCTTCTCTCGAGGTAGGAGAGGAGTTTACCTTTTAATTGCATGAGTTGAATAATTGATGGTTGATGTATACGATTGTACTCATGCTTGCCTTGCCATGATTATCTTAAATGGTGATTGATAATATGATGGATGATAGGCTTGGCCATTTGTTGAATGTTTGGGAATTACATATATATGAGATAATGATGAATGCTTAGAGATCCGTTTGATGAACATGATTATTTGTTTATAGAAACCCATGGATAAGTGAATTACTCAAAGGTGTGAAGTTGTGTTTTATGATTTTCATGCATAATTGAGGGACTCAATATGGTCAAAATGAGTTTTATGAAAGATTGATGGCTTAAGATGGTCATACTAGCATGCATACATGAATTATGACTTGTAGAAATTGGAATGGGTCAATTCCGTTGAGAATAAACCCTTGAATTGCATAAAAATGTCTTGAAATGTTCTAAATGCACTTATATGCATAAGTCCCTCATTTTTTGGGAATTTTTGAGTGAGGCTGGTGGCCACGCATCACAAATGATGTGCATTTGTTGTGGTTAGAATTTTGTAGTATTTGGAGTTCATACGAGAAAGTTAGGAGGGTTAAAAGTTGAAAATCATGTGTTTTCTGCATAAAAACAGTAGCAGGCTATCTTGAATCGATTCAAGACTCTTTGAATCGATTCAAGAGGTGATGTTTTCACTGTTTTGGGCTCCAGGGGCGTTTGAATCATTTCACACGAGTTTGAATCGATTCAAGGACCCTGTTTTCACTGTTTTTGAGTTCTAGAGACGTTTGAATCAATTCAAAGCCCTGTTATGGCCACTGTTATGTTGTTTATCCAACTGCTCTATTTTCTTTGCTGTTTTTGGCCCGTTTGGGCATCTTAATTATGTTTTTGGCCTCCAACTTCTGTATGAAAGTCATAGATAATTATGTTACGGAGGTGTGAAAATTGGTCTTGCCTTAATTGGAGTTTTCTAACTCTCATTAGGCATAAAACACCGGACCCACTACATTGTAAAATTTAGATCTAAGAGGGTTTTGAACCTAACTTTTGATGGTTATCAAATTGAGACTAATAGGTGATATTTGTGACATGTCCCACTAAAAATGTGTTTCTCTCATGTCTTAATGTTGTATAATGATGAATCAGAGATGATATCAATAATGTATAATGATGGATGATATTGTTGATCATTTCCTTGAGTAAAAGATGATTGTTATTATGAATGATTCTTGAATGCCATTTTGTGTGATACAAGTGTGATCTTGTATGTGTGGTTTAAAATTATATTGGTGAATTATTGTGAATGCCATGCTAATCTATGAACAATGGTGGTGATATTGATGAAATATTGATGAATGTGGTTGATGTTTATGGTGCCAGTGTGAATGTTACAAGTATTAACTTGTATGTATGATATACGCAATATGTTGAAATGAAATGCCACACTTAAAACATGAAACAATGGCTAAAACCAACAATGATAAAATCCACTAGGGTGTGTATAGTGGTGTTGGTGATTACGATGATGATGATGATGATGATTGGTGAGTGGCATTTAGCATGCATAGTGTAAGAAATGCATTTGATTTGCATTGCATTGCATCCATGGCATATCATAGCTACCGGTGTTGGAATATTAAGGGATTCCCCTGGTTGGCCCAGTGGGAGGGCGGCTCAGTGCACGAGCATTTCTGTTGTTTCCCCTGTGACTCGGTGTGTAAGTCACGAAGCTGCCCATGCTGACTACGGGGAGCTGGATGTGGTTCACCCTTGTGTGGGGTGGCTCTTGAGGAGCAGGTGTCCCCGGTGGTCCTTTGGATCACAGCTGCCATGTTGAGAATCATGGTTGGCCCGCAACACCTTATATTGTTGATTATGTTATTTACCACGGTCATGGTGAAAATGGACACGTGTTGCATTATGGGTGATGCGGTTTGGTACTAGTAAAAATTGGTGATTATGCATGCATTATAATATATGTGTACACATTTTACTACTGCAGTAGGGGCATGGTATGTGATCATGCTTGACCCACAATTGGTGTTTATTCCTACAGTCGGATCCGCATTTGTTGTCATTATTCCATTGTGCATATGCATTAGCCTAAGAGCATTTACATATAGCATGGTGATATGCCAAAAGGTAATGATGATTGATGATGGTTGAGATTAAGATGTGATGATGATGAGATGGGTAAATGAATACCTAAAAGACAACATGTAAAATATGAATACAATGAAAAGATATTGAATATGATGACGTTGCATGTGATGGCCCAATGTGATGAAGAGCTTGTTTGTCTATGGTTGATGACAATGATGTTGGCCCGTTGTGGCATTGAGAAAAGATGTGTGTATGTGATTGCTTTGCTATGAGTTGATGGATGAATACATAATATGTATATTGTTGAAATGAATAGATTATGATGATTTTTGATGATTCTTACAAAGCATACATGATGTTAATATGCATATGTATATAATCTGAACTGTATTTATATTCGTCATTTGAAATGTATAACTCACTCTCCCATGTTGTCCATTTTTAGCATTGATGCAGGAATATCATGGGATGAGGATTTTTTAAAAGTAAAGCTTTGGTGAAGGTAAATAGTGGTAATGGAATGCCTTGGCCGACAGTGGTTGTAAATTATTTCATGTGAATAACATGTAAATAATAATGTAATGATTATTGATATTGGGTGATGTATTGTGAATAATGATATAAGTGGATGATGTATCGATGTTTGTGGTATTTGAATTCATACCCACTTGATGAATAAAATGATGTTGGATATGTAGCCCATTTTAGGATGTATAAGTGTTGATGACATATGATTTTGAGGTTGAATCGAATGTGGTCAATTATGAAATTGTGGACATTGGAGATGTATGTTGCATGACCATATATATATATATATATATATATATATATATATATAAATTAGGCAATGCATGTTTATGATTTATGTGTAAGGTTGATTGTGGCCTATTAGGCTTATGTTGTATATTTGCATGCTTTGCCGAGCCTTTTCTCATACCTTCATATATGGGACTAGGCATGTGCCCTGTATACATATTCTTCTTCCGTTGTAAACTTTATTATTTTTGTATACAGTTATGGGCAATTTATTTTACGATCCAGTTATAAATTATTAAATCTCACTCTTCAGTTTTCCGTGGTTTGGATCTTGATGTAATCGTTAAGGTGTTATGAAATTATTTCGAACGTGAAAAATTTACTTGCATTTTTATTATTTAATTATGTTGATTAAATCGGATTCGAGTCTTGAAAATCAGGGGTGTTTCACACAAGGGTACTCCCCTTCATAGTCCCGCAAGACCTTCATTGTGATCACAACTACATATAAAATGCTTTGTCATGCATGCCATGAATGCAACAATGCATATGCTAGCCTTAACCTCGCAAGGATTTCTCACCTCTCACTTAGGGGTATTTTTTACACTCAACATTATAGTTAGTGGCATACAACCAATTACAAACCTTCAACGCATACCATTCACATCATTTACATTACAGTTGTAACATCCTAAATTTTAGGGGGAAAAATTTAGGCGAATTAATTGGGAAATAACCTGGATCCATAATAAAAATACTCCCATATATGGAGATATGAGAGCTGGTCCCATGGCCAAGAAGAAAGAGAAAAAGAAGGCAAGGGAATTAAAAACCATTCACACGGGAACACAGACAACGCCTGAGCGGACCACCACACAACGTACACTTGCTCAAGCGAAGCACGAATCCGCCTGGGCGAGACGCCCAACTCGCCCGAGCGATACCGCGACAACGCCTTCTAGCGACCCACATTTGCTGGAGCGAATCCTCCATTCGCTGAAGCGAGGAGTCTCACTCGGCTAATCCCTCACTCGGCATCGAAACATCCATACACTCGGTAAACGACTAAGTCCACTCGGGATTCACTCCTAAGGCAACTCGGTATGAGGGGTTCCAACACTTGGGAATCGACTCCCACGCCTACCTTCTATAACATAGTCTCTTATATTTATCCACCAAGGTACATACTAGATTCGCCTGGTAAGTAGGGGACTTTCCACTCGGATTCTATAAACTCTCACTCGGAATATTTTCCCGCTCGGAGCTTATACGCGTTTTCACTCGGAATCAGTTAAGCCTATGCGCTTGAGATTCTTTCCACTAAGTTACTCACCAGGATGTCATTGGAGGAAACTTCCCTAAGAACCCGTCTAAGTGTTTCTCTCTCGGGAACTCATGCGAATGAATCTCACTCGAATTTCATACTTACATTTACTCGAAAATCCTCAGGCCTATATTCATTCGGGGAATAGCAGCTAACTCACTCGGTATACTACAATTTGATCACTCGGATTATAATTATCCTACGCTTAGAGTACATTCCATTCCAAACCACTCCATTAACTCCTCCTTCAGACGGGGGATCACTTAGGATCTTTTTACTCGGGGATACAAGCTCTTCCTCACTCGGCTTACATATAATCTTTCACTCGGAATCACTCAGCTTCATAACCACCCATAAACACACTAACCTCCTACGCTCATAAGACATACTCATGCATCCATATTCACCGCTCGGACATCACTTACAGTATAGAAGAACACACAACATATATATATAAATGAAAGCATTCAAATAATTACAAGAGTTTCATCATGACTTCTGTTACCCGAAGCTGTTCAAGTTCTAACGTAAAGACTAAAACCAAAACATGAGCCGGCCAAGGCTTAACAGGACCTTACACACGGTATATACATATACACATATATTCAAAGGAACTCGGCTATTTTGTTCTACACTCCGCTCCTCCTTTATGCTTCATTCCGAGAGATGTTCACTGAAAATGTAGCCACTGTAGGGGTGAGGTTTTACAGGTAAAATGACAATCAAGGACTCGGTATCAGTGTCAATACACACACTCACTTCATTCAATCGTTTTCAAGTCAATTAAGGTTAGGGAAGCAGAATATTATCTATGGCACACATACAACACATACAAATGTCCACACACTCGGAAATCATTCATAACACTCAACACATGCTATGCGTATTGTTCTAATCAACTTCATGTCTACATGCATGCCTGCGGATCCGACTCGAGGGATGACTTTCAGTTACAGTTTCCCTTCTACTGGCCCCTCGTTCCTCAACTCTTCCCGTGTGGTACCGGCCTCCCATAGGCGTCTCGAGACTCCTCTCTAGCTCCTACGACTACCACGAGCTCTCTCGGGATCTAGCCAAGGTCTGTAGCTGGAAGTCGTTCCCTCGGGCTCATGACCTTCCACGGGTCACCCCACTCTTACACATGCAGCTAATGCATTTTCCAGTAAACACCATCACACAACCGATACCTCCGTCGTAACCATAAGTAGAACAGATTCAACATAACCTTTATAGTGCTTTATCAGTTATACCAATATGCACAACAATCGGGCAATCAAGTAATAGCATTTGACAAATCAACTAACGGGCACACATTTATATTTCACAGTGTTAACAAAGATGGAACCATGCATTTCATACGTCATTATCAAAGGCTAACAGTCCACATTACCACCATCTTGATTGCATGCAACTACTATATAACCACTGTAAAACACACAGAATCCAAAACCAACAATCATGCATAAGATCCTGTCGTCATAAACACATGTACACACTCAAGCAGTACATTCATCCGGTACCGTTCGTGGACCATGCATTTGACATGAAGCGCCCCCTACCTTCGGAGGGAACCTCAAGAAGCTTTTCTGCTCTGGTCGTTGGATCCGACGCCCTTCTTCCGATTCGTTCAGCCTTCCTTCGCCCCATCGTACTCTGTACTCGGTTCTAGAATGAAGCGTCGTTCTTCCTCTGCCTCAACGATCGTCCTTCACCAGTTGGAGAGCTCTGACCTTCTTCCCGTACTATCGTCGTGAAGAACAAAAACAGGGGAAGGAAAAGAAGATGGAGACGAAGAAGAAAAGAGAGAATGAAGTAGTGGGAGAAGTTTTGCACACACGGTAATACAGGGTACGCACATATATACACATGCGAAGGGAAGGAGTGGGATGGGAAAGCGTGAGTCGCAGTCCACTCACACCTTCCGCCAATCACAAACAGCCACATTCCACCAACTAAGTCCAATCAGCTTGTCACTAACTCACAAGCTATATTGATTATGATTAACAATTAATTCTTTACTTTGCATTCAGGTTTTTATCGTTAAATTTTCATTCGGTATCTATCTTCGGAATTGGGATGTTACAACAGTGGCTAAGGACTTAGATCAACATCAATCCACGCATGAAAACCAAAGAGCATGTCAACCATCATATTCTACATTCATGTCTACATCAAATGTGCTAATCCAAATTCAACCATCAATCATGGGAATCAATTTTACATTTATATCACGCATTAGAGGTAGTATATCTGTACAAGGCAAATGCATAATATGCATCAACACATACATTATCATCACACTATTCTTAGTGGATTTTAAATCCCCATTATCTAGCCATTGTTTTCAAGTTTTGATAGACATTCCTATTGTCTTCAATCATCTTAAATTTTTAAAATTATCTCCAATTCATTGATTAGCAACAAACATAATAACATTCAATTATTGTCTCAATATTATCATCTCCACTCATTGGTATGTCACACAACCACATCTTTCAATTTTCATCATCAATCGTCATATCTTATCATTAGTGGTGGAACTTACACGGTTTTCATAATATGACTAAGGCGCACACACACTTTGCAAAAATCTCAAGTCATTATTAATCACCACCAAGGACACACCACATACATATATTCTGAATGCAATCACATATTTGCCAAGCACATCATCATCAAAATGTCAATCATCATATTATTCCAACATAACCATAGCAAGGCAAACATGAGCAACATCATATACATTAATTGTAACATCTCATTTTCAACACAAATAGAAAATAGATATTAATATATCTTCCGTGAGAAATACTTACTATAAGTTAGTTTATTATTATCATTTTTTATGAAATTTTGGTATTTATATTTAATTATTTGTTTTTTTAAAATAAAATAATAATAATAATAATAATAATATTTATGAATAAGAATTTTAAGATGACTTAATTAGTATTCATTGATTAATGAAATTATATTAAGAATTTTGAATATCTTTATTATTCACAACTTTTATTTTATGTTTATGTTTTTATATATTTATGATTTAACTCTTATTAGAATTTTAAAATGAAATTTTGAAGGAATTAGACTATGATTCTTTATAACTTTTTGATCTACATAATATTTATGATTTTTTGGAATTTTTTTAAAATTTTGAAATATTTTAATAAAATAATATATTTTAAATAATTTTAATTTCATATAAAGTTACTTAAAATTTAAAAATATTTATAATAAAATGAAGTTAATTTATAAGAAAATTTTCTAGAATTCATTTCAAGTAGATTTATCTAAAACTTATCGGTTTGGGAAAAATCTTGATATTTACCAAGAGTAAAAAAATCAAAAACGTACCATAAATTTTTATTAACAAAAAATTTTAGATTTTTAAAATTTAAACTTTATATTACTTATTACAAAATTAGTGAAAACTGATATAATATCGCTAAATTTTGAAAAGGACTAATTTTGAATATTTAAAATATACCGAGTGAAAAGTTACTATTTACCTTAATAATTCAGCCGATATTTACTATGCAAAACACTATGTATGTATGAAATTTTCAAAAGGTGCACAATAACCAGGATTGAAATTTCAAAAAATACACAGTACTTTTATATTAAATAATGAAATGCATAGTGAAAAATTTTCTTATAAATACCGAAGGATTTCAGCGAAGGAAATCAAGTTTAGATTAAAAGTTTCTTAATATAGTAGTATTAGAGATATAGTGATGGGAGAAAGAGAGGAAGATATTTTCTAAAGAAAAGAGGTTCTGTAAAAATTCTGAGGTAGTAATAATTTCTTTTATATTCTTTTTATGATTATGAAGATTGTTTTTATATCACTTAAATATCTATTATTATACTGGATATAATATTAATTTAAGTTACTATTCTAAATAGTAAATTACTATGTTAATAGTAAATTACTATTACAAATAGTAAATTACTATTCAAATAGTAAATCACTATTTACTGTTACTATTTACCTTTACTATTCATATTTTATTATTTATCGTTACTATTCATATTTTATTATTTACTGTTATTATTCATGTTTTACTATTTATCGTTACTATTTATGTTTTACTATTTACTATTACTATTCATATTTTACTATTTACCATTACTATTCATGTTTTACTATTTACTGTTACTATTCATGTTTTACTATTTACTGTTACTATTCACAATTTATTATTCACTGTTCACTATTCAAAATTTATCATTTCTGTTTTAAGTAAAAATCTTAATTTTCATCTTATAACTATACTAAAGTGAAATTGGTATATTTTAGAACTCGGAGACGAGGCGCGCACGGACTTTCTATAACGAACCAAGATACAAGAGGTAAGGGGGAGTGGAATAGGAATATAATATAAAAAGATATAAGAATAATGGGAGGAGTCCCCTACTCCTTTGAAATTTAATAATATTATTATTCTAAAATAATAACTATTTAACTTAAAAATTTATAATAAATTTTAAATTGAGTATCTTGTGTAACTTGTAACATCCCAAAATTTTAAGATAGAAAGTTAATTAAGGAAATTAATATCGAATAATTACATGTGAATTATGTGATGTCCCAAAATATGGAAATAATTAAATTAAGATTTTTGGGGACTGATGACGATTTAATGAGACCGGATAAGCTAAAAATAAGCTCGGTTGAGATATGGGTGTCGGACCAAGTGTCTTTAATTGGGATGATATTGGTCAGGGCTGTTGAGAATATTATCGGGAGTCTGAATATATATTCGGAATAATTTTTGGATAAAGTATTGAGCTCAAACATAGATCCTGTTTATCATAAAACGATGAATTTTAATTATAAGGATTAAAAATTAAAGCCAAAAGCCCATTTCCTCTCCCATTTTTCATTGGCTTACTGGTCAATTTGGAAAAACACATTCTTCTTCTCCTTCTCTTATTTCCCTTCTCCATTTCCTCTTATTTTCTTCTTCTAAAACCCTAAGCAAGGGTGGTGACCTTCCTCTCTCTCATTTTCGTTCAAGGGAGCTTGTAGGGAGGCCATTGAAGTTGAAGTCTTCTTCTTCTTTTCCTCCATATCCTTTTGGTATGTCCCCCTTCTTGAGCCCATTTCATTTTTGGGTGTGAGATAAGTATACTCACCATTTTGTTGAAGTTTTTGGCCTAGGGTATGTGTTATTATGCTTTGGGGGAGCCATGCATGTGAATGGGTATTTACTAGGGATATTTAATGCTTGATGTGACATCCTGGCACTGTTGAGGGCGGGGAGTGATCGTCGGTGCATAGGCACGGACAAGGAACGACTCCTAATAGGCTTCCAGTGGGAGGGACACATGAACGAACCGAATACATACCAGAATGAGAGGGATCCAAAGACTGTATAGGTATGGGTGTGACATCCTGGCGCTGTTGAGGGCGGGGAGTGATCACCGGTGCATGGGCACGGATAAGGAGCGGCTCCTGGCAGGCTTCCAGTGGGAGGGACACATGAACGAACCGAATACATACCAGAATGAGAGGGATCCAAAGACTGTATAGGTATGGGACTATACAATCGAGGATAGCTTAAAGAAATGAATTTGTATTACCTATACCAACAAATGCATTAGCCTTTTCGGTGGCCTATCACTTAAGAACTCCAAAGTTAAGCGTGCTTAACTTGGAGTAATTCTGGGATGGGTGACCTCCTGGGAAGTTCTCAGGAAATGTGTGAGTGAGGACAAAAGCACATTGGAAAGGTCTCGTGTTGGTTTGTGGGACCAGTCGTTTCATTCCTGAAAAGCGGCCGGGGCGTTACAGTGGTATTAGAGCCTAGCCTCTCCTAGTACGGTATGGTTCGGGGACGAACCAGGCGGAAACTGGTGGGCATGTGACATCCTGGCGCTGTTGAGGGCGGGGAGTGATCACCGGTGCATGGGCACGGACAAGGAGCGGCTCCTGGCAGGCTTCCAGTGGGAGGGACACATGAACGAACCGAATACATACCAGAATGAGAGGGATCCAAAGACTGTATAGGTATGGGACTATACAGTTGAGGATAGCTTAAAGGAATGAATTCGTACTACCTATACCAATAAATGCATTAGCCTTTTTGGTAGCCTATCACTTAAGAACTCCAAAGTTAAGCGTGCTTAACTTGGAGTAATTCTGGGATGGGTGACCTCCTGGGAAGTTCTCAGGAAATGTGTGAGTGAGGACAAAAGCATACTGGAAAGGTCCTCGTGTTGGTCTGTGGGGAGAGTCGTTCATTCCTGAAAAGCGGCTGGGGCGTTACAGTGGTATCAGAGCCTGGTTCTCTCCTAGTACGGTATGGTTCGGGGATGAACCAGGCGGAAGCTGGTGGGCATGTGACATCCTGGAACTATTGAGGGAGGGGAGTGATCGCCGGTGCATAGGCACGGACAAGGAGCGGCTCCGAGTAGGTTTCCAGTGGGAGGGACCCATGAACGAACCGAATACATACTAGAATGAGAGGGATCCAAAGACTGTATAGGTATGGGACTATACAGTTGAGGATAGCTTAAAGGAATGAATTCGTACTACCTATACCAACAAATGCATTAGCCTTTTCGGTAGCCTATCACTTAAGAACTCCAAAGTTAAGCGTGCTTAACTTGGAGTAATTCTGGGATGGGTGACCTCTTGGGAAATTCTCAGGAAATGTGTGAGTGAGGATAAAAGCACACTAGAAAGGTCCTCGTGTTGGTCTATGGGGAGAGTCGTTCATTCCTAAAAAGTGGCTGGGGCGTTACACTTGAACCCTAGAGTGAGTTGCCATAAATATGAATATTTATGAGGGGTTAATGGTGGAGGTGCATTTATGGTTGGAAGGTGATGAAGATTAATGATGCATTAATGAGTGTTATTGGGTTTTAGAGAAACCCTAGCTTTTAACAATTGGGGAAAGTTATAAATAATGGTTGGATAGTGTGATTGAGAGCACATACAAGCCATTGGGTGTATGAGTATTGGTTGGTATGGTATTTTATGGATGTTGGGCCATTGTTGTTGGTAGCCCTTGAATTTAATGAATGTGGCTTAATGGGAAGGAATTCCCGAAGCCTAACAAATAATGAAAACAATGTCTATAGCATGTTTTATACATGTTATGAGGTCGTGGATATCAATATGAGTAAGTAGAATTGGATTTGTGCCTTGAATGGTTGATTAATTAGGATTTTATATGTATGTTAATGTAGGATCCATTCCAAACGATGAGGCGGGCACGTCGTATCAATCAGAATTCTTCTCTTAAGGTAGGAGAGGAGTCTTATATTCTAATTGCATGGATTGGATAGTATTTGATTGTCATATGTGACAATATACATGTTTGCCTTATTTTGATGTTGTGGAAATATGAATTGTGTATGTAATGTTGAGAATAATGTTTGGCATCATGCTTGTGCATTTAGAATAAATATGGTGTGCTATATGGTGGTGTGGTTTGTTTGATAAATTGATTGTATTCTTATGTCCACCATAGATATGAAATGAATGTTGTAGATGTTTGTTTGAGAATGGGTGTGAGTGAATAGCATACCATGATTTGATAATGGAAAGTTGATGATTGAAAATTGATATTGAGTGCCATTATAAATGGTGCATGAATGTTAATGTGCCACACTTAAAACTTAAGAACTGTAACACCCTTATTTTTAATAATTAATTAACCCAAACACAGAAAATTTTTCACAAAACCACCACAACGTCCATTCGCTCAAGCGGGATCCAACACCGCCGAGCGAGACATGATAATGCAACAACGGAAGAGGGAGGTAATTGGGCGGAGTTCCACACTAACATCTACTCGCTTCAGTGCGATCCCACACGCTTGGGCGAACCGTCCTAGTCGCTCGGGCGAGGTATGACTCCGCCTAAGCGAGGCCATCACAAGCCTTCCCAAAACCGCACTCGCTGGAGCGAGTATCTTGCTCTCTGGAGCGAGGAGCCACACTCGGCTAAGTAGACGCTCGGACCCAGAGTCATCCTTCACTCATTCACTCGAAAAATGACAGCTAACTCACTCGGATTATAAATATCTTACGCTCGGAATCCATTCCATTCTAACCCACTACACTAACTTCTTTCTCAGGAGAGGATCGCTTAGGGTTTTCACTTGGGATTATGAACTCTTCCTCACTCGGGTTTTACTTATAATTTCCACTCGGTAATGACCATTCTCATGATCACTCGGGGATTTTGCTCGTTTCTTACTCGGCGATATAGCCCTTTCGGCCCAAGCTCTCCTGCTAACTTAAACCTCCCTTTAAGAGTTTCATGGCTTTCTGATGGTTTATTACACGGGTTTCACCCGGAGTCAGATAGGTTATCCTCCAGTCGGAAGCATTCACTCGACTCGTCCTCAATCGAAGTGTATTTAGACTCTACTCTGAATTCTAACAGCTTATTGTTTGGGAAAGTCTTCCACGTTAATCCTCACTCGAAGTTGCATACTCTCATTCACTCGGAACATCTAAAACTCCCTTCCCTGGTGACGGGTCACGAATTCACTCTATCTTGGCTTCCTTCATACTAAGTCATACTATCCCTGCGCACCCAACAGAGCATGAATATGTATATGCTACTCAATCATCACACACGGAATGAGATAAACATGCAGCATGGCATACATGTAGCTATATATATATATATATATATATATATATATAAGAGTGTATATTGATGTTTACAAATACGTTATCACACTCTTTCCGTCCCATAAGGATTCTGCCTGTTCAAAACACTAACATCAGACATGAGCCGGCAAAGGCCTAACTTAAAACATTTTATGCGACATGTACACAGTCATAAAGCCTCTATAGTGCATCAGCACTTCATCCAGCGTTCCAACTCTACCTCTGATCCTCATCCCGAGAGACATTCACTGAAAAATTGCCACTGTAGGGGTGAGCATCTTAAATTTTAAATGATAGATACCGATTCAGGTTACTTCACGTTCATACAACAACATATACCCATACATACACACAATCATACGTCAACTTAATAATATTAACATTCCACAGTCAGTGACACAATGCTAAGGGTCCTTGAGTCAGGATATCTCTACATAACATTTATCAATCAGAATACACAATTCTTACTCGGATATAAATGTATTCACAACTCCTCAACAACATATTATACATTCATGGAGCAGGTTTCAGTCAGCAATTATAGCACATGCACACGGAATAACGCACTCATTCACAAGTAAACACCACTTCACTAACATCATCACATGCATAATTAATTCCACATAACATCAGTAGCCATATATGCACAGATTATTCACTCGGTTCCGCATACGTGTGTAATCGGTTCTAACGTTGCAACGTAGGCTCTCAGCCTTTTATACATAGCTCTCAGCTACCGTTTCAGCTCCTAGCTGCTTAGCCAATTAACAGGTACCCAACCGTTTGCCCACAGGTGACACCAACGCTCTCAGCGCCAACGGAGGTGTTCACAGGCAGCCCGAGTCCCACTCAAGGGCTACCTTGAGTCCCACTCAAGGATTTTGCAGCGTCCCACGCTGAATAACCGATGGTAGTGTCCCACACTACATGCTCTCAGCACAAACGCATCCCATGTGCCACACGCGGATTCGACACACAGCATTGAATTCATACACACATCCTCTTATTCAATCACACATATTTCATATGCAGTCGGTAATACACATTCTCAGAACTCCGCATGTTAATTTAACACATACAAACTTCCATGCAATCATCATCATAGCAGCATATGAGTCTAATGCAGTCGGTGTCAATCAATATCAAGCTTCCATGAGTATTTTCATCAACTCAAGTTTAACATGCACTCTGTTCACAGCAGTATCAGAACTTAATCAACGCATGCATTTACATGAAGATTAACAGGTTCACACAAGCATTCCAATCAATCGTAACACAACATGCAAATGGCATATGACAGTGTCAAGACTCAATCAACGCATACATTCCTATAAACACGAACAGATTCAATAAAGCATTCTCATCAACACAACACAATCATGCAATCGGGTTCTATGGTAACGTATGCATCCTCAAGGACGATGATAACATGCAACACTCACTCTCACTTATCATGCACTCGGATATTCTACATGCAAGCATATCATACAACAGAATACAGTTCCACAATTATCAATGTCTTCCAAACCCGTTCGTAACCCATGCATTTAACATGTAAGGTACTCCCCCTACCAACTGCGAGACTCTGAGAGATTCTTCTGCTTGGGTGTTGGTTCTCTTCTTTGCTGCTTCGCTCAACACTTTCTCTGGAACACTACTGTCTTCCACGAGTGGTGCAAGGCTGTTTCTGCTTTTGCCTTGACGCTCGTCCTTTACTCATGTGAGGGAGCTCTAACTCCACTGCAGTACCATCACCTTGGCTTTCGAAGCAGGGAATGGAATAGAGGGCAGAGAAGGAGAAGAGAAGAGCAAGAGAGAAGAGAAAAGGGAGAAAGGGAGTTCGCAGAGGGGGGTTCTCGAGAGTGAAGAGCAAGGGGCCATCACCTAATATAAACACACGCACGAAGAACAGGATGGTGGGGTGGGGAAACGTGAAGCAGTAGTCCTGCCCACGCCACCCTGTCCCATCAGCATCCTCTAACGCTAATCACCTCACACCTTTTTAGTTAATTAAGTTAAGGGTAATTAGTGAACAGATTTCCTCTTTTGGCTTGTCATTTTAAATGGCTTTTATTTTGCCCGATTCCTTTTTATTAAAATTGGGATGTTACAGTTCTCCCCCACTCGAAAAGAATTTCGTCCTTGAAATTCAGTCGGTAACTCATGGGAAATTCAGTCGGCTACTCACCTAAGTAAACAACTCGGGGTACTGCTGTCTCATGGCGTCTTCGCGTTCCCAGGTACAAGAGGTAGTCTTGCCTTGCTGCCACTCCACTTTAACCAGCCCTACATTTTTGCTCCTCAAGCGCTTTACTGATCGGTCCACAATTCTAATCGGTGTAG
Organism: Clitoria ternatea; assembly: GCA_037962975.1. Taxonomy (NCBI): domain Eukaryota; kingdom Viridiplantae; phylum Streptophyta; class Magnoliopsida; order Fabales; family Fabaceae; genus Clitoria; species Clitoria ternatea. The sequence continues at coordinate 98,551,707 of CM075672.1, forward strand.
TCATAGTGGTCAGGTCTTCCTTGATTTCCACTTCATCATCAGGCATTGTGTGGCTGGGGTCATGTAAATACTTCCTTAGTTGAGTCACCTGAAATACGTTGTGCAATCGGGATAAGTGGGTCGGTAATGTTATTCGGTATGCCATGGTGCCGACTCGTTCCAACACCTCATAAGGTCCAATGTATCGAGGGCTTAACTTTCCACCTTTCAAGGCTCGTTCGACTCCTTTACTCGGAGAAGTCCTCAAAAATACTCTGTCTCCGACTGAAAACTCCAATGGTTTGGTGCGTTTGTCATGGTAACTCTTCTGCCTGTCTTGAGATGCCTTCATCTTTCCCTGTATCACTCGGATCTGCTCTGTGGTTTACTTCACAATGTCTGGTCCCAATAGCAGACTCTCACCCGTTTCCGACCAGCAAAGTGGGGTTCGGCATCTTCGTCCATATAGTGCTTCGTAGGGTGCCATGCCAATGCTGTTATGATGACTGTTATTGTACGTAAACTCAATCAAGGGGAGGTACTGCTCCCAATCTCCACTGTGCTCTAACACACACGCTCTTAATAAGTCTTCCAAACTTTGAATCGTCCGCTCGGATTGTCCATCTGATTGGGGGTGGTAGGCAGAACTAAGCCAAAGCTTCGTGCCCATTTCCTGGTGTAGGTTGTTCCAAAACCGGGATGTGAACCTAGGATCCCTATCCGATACGATAGAAGTGGGTATACCATGCAGTCGGACAATCTCATGAATGTAAATCCAAGCTAACTTAGGCATCGGGTACTTCATGTTCACAGGCAGGAAGTGTGCACTCTTCGTCAGTCGGTCAACAATGACCCAAATCGCATTATGGCCCGCTCGGTTTTTGGGCAATCCCATGACAAAATCCATAGCAATCGAGTCCCATTTCCACACGAGAATCTCCAGGGGCTGCATTGCACCGTACGGCTTCTGGTGCTCCACTTTTGATTTCTGACAAGTAATACACTGAGCCACGTATTCTGCCACATTCCTCTTTAGTCCGGGCCACCAGAATTGTTTCCTCAGGTCATGGTACATCTTCGTGGTACCCGGGTGAATACTGAGGAGGCTCTTATAAGCTTCATCAAGCACCATTCTCCTTAATTCTTTCTCACTTGGCACGTATATTCTGTTTTTCACTCGGAAGATCCCATCTGATCCCTCGGTCAAGGACAAATCCTTTCCCTTGGCCTGGGTCTCCTTCATCTCAGCCAAGTAGGAGTCTGACTGCTGCTCGTACATGGACTTCAGGAATTCATTGGCGATTCTTAATGTACCGATTGCTATTTTTTGAGAGGAGGGGGTGTCAACATGTAAGTTCATGTCTCGGAACTGCTGCAACAACTCCACTTCTCTTGCCATCATTGCTGCCATATAGAGGGATTTCCGACTCAACGCGTCGGCAACGACATTTGCCTTACCCGGATGGTATTTCAGCTCGAAATCGTTGTCCTTTAAGAATTCTATCCATCTCCTCTGCCTCATATTCAACTCTTTTTGGTCGAATAGGTATTTGAGGCTCTTGTGATCACTGTATACTTCAAATTTGGACCCATACAAATAATGCCTCCAAATTTTTAGTGCGAACACCACAGCTGCCAACTCCAAATCGTGGGTCGGATAATGCTGCTCGTGAGGTCTCAATTGCCGAGAGGCATACGCTATCACTCGGTCTCTCTGCATGAGCACGCATCCTAATCCGAGTCCTGATGCATCACAATAAACTACAAAGCTCTCTTGTAAGTCGGGTAATGCCAGCACTGGAGCAGTCGTCAACTTGTTCTTCAGCTCTCGGAAGCTGCTCTCGCACTCGGGACTCCACACGAAGGGAATGTTTTTCCGAGTCAATTTAGTTAGTGGTAACGCCAGCTTAGAAAAACCTTCAATGAACCTTCTATAATAACCTGTCAGGCCCATAAAACTCCTTATCTCCGAGACCGACTTGGGTTTCTCCCATGCCATTACAGCTGTCACCTTCGAAGGGTCCACCGAGACACCCTGCTCGGAAATCACATGTCCGAGGAAGTGGATCCTATCCATCCAGAATTTGCACTTTGAAAGCTTCGCAAACAACTGCTTCTCCTTCAACACTTGAAGTACCGCTCGGAGATGTCCTTCATGCTCCTCGGAAGTCTTAGAATAGACTAGGATGTCATCAATGAAGACAACTACGAACCGGTCTAAATAGGAGTGAAATATGCTGTTCATGTAATTCATGAAGACAGCAGGGGTGTTTGTCACACCGAACGGCATCACTACATACTTGTAGTGGCCATACCGAGTCCTAAAGGCAGTTTTTGGGATATCCGAGTCCTTCACTCGGATTTGGTGATATCCCGATCGTAGGTCGATTTTCGAGAAGACAGAGGCTCCACGCAGTTGGTCAATTAAATCATCAATTCTGGGTAACGGGTACCGATTCTTAATTGTGAGTTTGTTCAGTTGTCGGTAATCTATACAAAGTCTCATGCTGCCATCCTTCTTATTAACAAGCAGCACAGGTGCGCCCCATGGTGATACACTCGGTCTAATGAACTATTTTTCGAGTAATTCATCCACTTGCTTCTTCAGCTCAGCCAGTTTAGTTGGGGACATTCTATAGGGTGCACTGGAGACTGGCTTGGCTCCAGGGATCAAGTCTATAGAGAATTCGACTTCTCTATTGGGAGGGACAGTCGGTACATCTTCAGGGAACACTTCTGGGAATTCACAGACAATCGGAATTTCGTTCACTCGGACTTTACTCTCACCTTCGGTTAGACAAAGCATCATAAGCAGTTGGGTTATACCTGGTGTTGTGTCGTCCTCATTGTGCTGCCTCGGGAAGATTATCCTTCGGTTTCTACAATCCACTAACACTTTGTTGGCTGAAAGCCAATCGATTCCAAGTATAACATCAAGGTCCTTTAAAGGTATGCACACCAAATCAAAAGTGAAACTCCAATCACACAACACAAACGTTACATCCTTGCACATTGACGATGTCAACACCTTAGGGCCAGTCGGATTGGCCACTTCCAAAGTCCGATCCATAAACACAGTTGGTAACTTTAAACGCTCTACACACTCATCAGCTATAAAAGAATGGGTAGCTCCCGAATCGAAAACAACATTAAGTGTATGTCTACCGAGTGAGCACTTACATTGTACTAGATCATTTGCTTGTGTAACGTCCTCTGCGTTGATGGTGTAAACTCTTCCCGCTGCTGGTTGGTCGGTATTCCTCTCTCAGTTATTTGGAGCAAGCATCATGTTTCCTCTGGCTCTGTTGCCTCTGCCACCAGGTCGTTGGTTATCATTCACTCGGTTTCTCTCTTGGAATCCTCCTTGACGTACACTGGTGTTTGCTTGGCAGAGTTGGGGGCAATCGGGGTGAATGTGTCCTCTCTTATTACAGTGAAAGCACACCACTTCACCATCATCCTTGCAGTCTCTGGCATAGTGACTTCCTCCACACTTGAAACATCTCCCGTCTCCTACCACTGGTCGTCTTTCAGGTTGGTTCCGACCCCCAAATCTGGAAAAAGATTTATTCCTGCCAACGTTGCTTGGCCTTTTGAAGCGGGATTGTTGGGGCCTCAGGGAATGGTGGGTTCTGGTGCTCTGGCCCGAATGGGCCTTGTCATCCTCCTTAAATATCCTACATTTGTTCACTAATGCAGGGAAACTCCGTATCTCTTGGTACCTGCAGGCTCTCTTAATATCTGATCTTAATCCATTCTCAAACTTAAGGCACTTGGAGCTCTCCGTCCCTGGTTGCTGGAAGGGTGGGTAGAATAGGCACAATTCCTCGAATCTTGTCGCGTATTCTTCCATAGTCATGGAGCCTTGTTTCAACTCCATAAACTCCAACTCTTTCCGACTCCTCACCGTGTCGGGGAAGTACTTCTCTAAGAAGCATGTCTTGAAATTGTTCCATGTCAGCTGATTATCATCATCAGGGAATCGGCTTCTGGCTATCTTCCACCAGTTCTCCGCTTCATCTCGCAGCATATACACTGCACATTCCACCTTTTGGGCCTCGGTACAACGAAGACCCCCAAAAATTCTCTCCAGCTCCTGAGTCCACTTAAACGCTGCCTCAGGGTTCCGTCCTCCTACAAATTCACTCGGTTTCCTCTTCAGGAAGTGGTCCAGCACTTGGCCCTCCTCAGCTCGAGGCTGGCCCTGCCTCTCAAACACGTCTGCAAAGCGTTGGAATGCTGTGGCTATAGCCTCCATGCTTTGGCGATGCGTTATTCCTTATCCTGAAATCAACATTCGAGGATAAGTATACCGAGCCACTTACTACCGATCGGGTTTCAGTCTAACATTCAATAGCTTAGCACCTTATATCGTTCCTCCAGGTTACACACTCAATCAGACCAGGAGGAAACAACCTCCTATCCACAAGCCAATATCAATCAGGTTCAACTAATATCATAACAATTATGACCATTTAGTCAGAAAACACACAACCGCTTACACTCGGTAAGCATACCTTGGCCTTGGACCTTTCGGTCTGCTCTGATACCAAAATGTAACACCCTTATTTTTAATAATTAATTAACCCAAACACAGAAAAGTTTTTCACAAAACCACCACAACGTCCATTCGCTCAAGCGGGGTCCAACACCGCCGAGCGAGACATGATAATGCAACAACAAAAGAGGGAGGTAATTGGGCGGAGTTCCACACTAACATCTACTCGCTTCAGCGCGATCCTACATGCTTGGGCGAATCGTCCTAGTCGCTCGGGCGAGGTATGATTCCGCCTAAGCGAGGCCATCACAAGCCTTCCCAAAACCGCACTCGCTGGAGCGAGTATCTTGCTCTCTGGAGCAAGGAGCCACACTCGGCTAAGTAGACGCTCGGACCCAGAGTCATCCTTCACTCATTCACTCAGAAAATGACAGCTAACTCACTCGGATTATAAATATCTTACGCTCGGAATCCATTCCATTCTAACCCACTACACTAACTTCTTTCTCAGGAGAGGATCGCTCAGGGTTTTCACTCGGGATTACGAACTCTTCCTCACTCGGGTTTTACTTATAATTTCCACTCGGTAATGACCGCTCTCATGATCACTCGGGGATTTTGCTCCTTTCTCACTCGGCGATATAGCCCTTTCGGCCCAAGCTCTCCTGCTAACTTAAACCTCCCTTTAAGAGTTTCATGGCTTTCTGATGGTTTATTACACGGGTTTCACCCGGAGTCAGATAGGTTATCCTCCAGTCAGAAGCATTCACTCGACTCGTCCTCAATCGAAGTGTATTTAGACTCTACTCTGAATTCTAACAGCTTATTGTTTGGGAAAGTCTTCCACGTTAATCCCCACTCGGAGTTGCATACTCTCATTCACTCGGAACATCTAAAACTCCCTTCCCTGGTGACGGGTCACGAATTCACTCTATCTTGGCTTCCTTCATACTAAGTCATATTATCCCTGTGCACCCAACAGACCATGAATATGTATATGCTACTCAATCATCACACACGGAATGAGATAAACATGCAGCATGGCATACACGTAGCTATATATATATATATAAGAGGGTATATTGATGTTTACAAACACGTTATCATACTCTTTCCGTCCCATAAGGATTCTGCCTGTTCAAAACACTAACATCAGACATTAGCCGGCCAAGGCCTAACTTAAAACATTTTATGCGACATGTACACAGTCATAAAGCCTCCATAGTGCATCAGCACTTCATCCAGCGTTCCAACTCTACCTCTGATCCTCATCCTGAGAGACATTCACTGAAAAATTGCCACTGCAGGGGTGAGCATCTTAAATTTTAAATGATGATTCAGGTTACTTCACGTTCATACAACAACATATACCCATACATACACACAATCATATGTCAACTCAATAATATTAACATTCCACAGTCAGTGACACAATGCTAAGGGTCCTTGAGTCAGGATATCTCTACATAACATTTATCAATCAGAATACACAATTCTTACTCGGATATAAATGTATTCACAACTCCTCAACAACATATTATACATTCATGGAGCAGGTTTCAGTCAGCAATTATAGCACATGCACACGGAATAACGCACTCATTCACAAGTAAACACAACTTCACTAACATCATCACATGCATAATTAATTCTACATAACATCAGTAGCCATATATGCATAGATTATTCACTCGGTTCTGCATACGTGTGTAATCGGTTCTAACGTTGCAACATAGGCTCTCAGCGTTTTATACATAGCTCTCAGCTACCGTTTCAGCTCCCAGCTGCTTGGCCGTTTTACAGGTACCCAACCGTTTGTCCACAGGTGACACCAATGCTCTCAGCGCCAACGGAGGTGTTCACAGGTAGCCCGAGTCCCACTCAAGGGCTACCTTGAGTCCCACTCAAGGATTTTGCAGCGTCCCACGCTGAATAACCGATGGTAGTGTCCCACACTACGTGCTCTCAGCACAAACGCATCACATGCGCCACACGCGGATTCGACACACAGCATTGAATTCATACACACATCCTCTTATTCAATCACACATATTTCACATACAGTCGGTAATACACATTCTCAGAACTCCGCATGTTAATTTAACACATACAAACTTCCATGCAATCATCATCATAGCAGCATATGAGTCTAATGCAGTCGGTGTCAATCAATATCAAGCTTCCATGAGCATTTTCATCAACTCAAGTTTAACATGCACTCTGTTCATAGCAGTATCAGAACTTAATTAACGCATGCATTTACATGAAGATTAACAGGTTCACACAAGCATTCCAATCAATCGTAACACAACATACAAACGGTATATGACAGTGTCAGGAGTCAATCAACGCATACATTCCTATAAACACGAACAGATTCAATAAAGCATTCTCATCAACACAACACAATCATGCAATCGGGTTCTATGGTAACGTATGCATCCTCAAGGACGATGATAACATGCAACACTCACTCTCACTTATCATGCACTCGGATATTCTACATGTAAGCATATCATACAACAGAATACAGTTCCACAATTATCAATGTCTTCCAAACCCGTTCGTAACCCATGCATTTAACATGTAAGGTACTCCCCCTACCAACTGCGAGACTCCGAGAGATTCTTCTGCTTGGGTGTTGGTTCTCTTCTTTGCTGCTTCGCTCAACACTTTCTCTGGAATACTGCTGTCTTCCACGAGTGGTGCAGGGCTGTTTCTGCTTTTGCCTTGACGCTCGTCCTTTACTCGTGTGAGGGAGCTCTAACTCCACTGCAGTACCGTCACCTTGGCTTTTGAAGCAGGGAATGGGATAGAGGGCGGAGAAGGAGAAGAGAAGAGCAAGAGAGAAGAGAAAAGGGAGAAAGGGAGTTCACAGAGGGGGGTTCTCGAGAGTGAAGGGCAAGGGGCCATCACCCAATATAAACACACGCACGAAGAACAGGATGGTGGGGTAGGGAAACGTGAAGCAGTAGTCCTGTCCACGCCACCCTATCCCATCAGCATCCTCTAACGCTAATCACCTCACACCTTTTTAGTTAATTAAGTTAAGGGTAATTAGTGAACAGATTTCCTCTTCTGGCTTGTCATTTTAAATGGCTTTTATTTTGCCCGGTTCCTTTTTATTAAAATTGGGATGTTACAAGAACAAAACTAAACCCAACAATGATAAATCCACTAAGAAATGTGAAGTGGTATTGGTGATGATGATGGTAATGATGTTTGATGAGTGGCATGTATAGGATGCATAGAGTGAGAAATGCATATGATTTGTATTTACATCCATGGTATACTGCATAGATGCCGATGTTGGAACATTAGGGGAGTTCCCTCGGCCGACCTAGTGGGAGGGTGGCTCGGTGCACGAGCAATTTTATTTTCCCCTGTGACTCGGTGTAAGCCACGAAGTCGCTCATGTATTGCTACGGGGAGCTACATGTGGCCGACCCTCATGGGGGTGGCTCTTGATGAGCAGGTGACCCGCAACATGATTTGAGATCTGGCCGCCCATGTCCTTGGGATCACAACTGCCATTATTTGAGATTTGGCCGGCCCGCAACACCATATGTCGAATATGTTGTATGCCGCGGTCATAGTGAAAATGACCAGGTGTTGTAAATGGGTGATATAGTTTGGTACCAGTAAAATAATTGGTGAAATACATGCAAATTTAAGAATAAGTGTACACATTTTACTACTGCAGTAGGGGTATGGTTAGATGATTATACTTGAATCCCACAATCAGTGTCTGTATTCCCACAGTCAGATCTGTAATTGTTGAAATATTCTGTTGTGCATATGCACTAGCTTAAGAGCATTTTCATATAGCAAGGAAGTATGCCAAAGTTGATGATATATAGTGATGGTTGTGTTGAGAATGACAAAATATAATTAAGACAACATAAAACATGTGAATACCAAATAATGACATGAGAAAGATGATGAAATGTATGATAGTCTAATTCTTGAAGGACTAGATCCTGTGTATGGTTTATACTTGCTTGATGTACCTAGATGATTGTAATTATGATGATAGTTGGTGATAAGTTGTGTATGAATGCAAGTATACATGTTGTGATACATATACACATGATCATATTGTATTCATATTCATTCTTTTGGAATGTATGACTCACTCTTCCATGTTGTCCACTTTTTGGATTTATGATGCAGGTCACTCATGGGAGGAGTGAGACTCATTTGATGTGTATTTTATGGAAGAAGGTAAATAGATGTATAGAAAGCACCTTGGCCGGCAAAATCTAGATTTTTGTATAGCATATAGAGTCTATGTATGCTTATTTTGTTATCTAGATTGTAATTGATGATTTTGAGAGTCATGTAGGAAAATTGGACCTTGGTGTGCATGACCAATTTTCATTAATAACCCAAAGGATGTAAGATAATGAATTATTGTGTTTGATGTTGCTAAATCTTGGTGAATTTTCATGAATGAATAAAAGTATGTGAAAATTTATGTTTTGGTGATTACATGAGATGATGTGCTTGACTTAATATGATACTTAAGTCTGAATGGAATTCAAAGGGGATTAATACTTGAGACACATTATAAATGTTTAGTATGATAAATATGTCATGTTGAATTTGATTGATTTAGGATGGAATGCATTTTGGTATGCTAAGTTATATGAAAATTTCATGTTTCCACGTTTTCGGCAGAACTCGCTCAAGCGAATGAGAATCTCGCTCAAGCGAGATCCTCTTGCATCAGTGTTTGGCCACTGGCCAAAATTCGCTCAAGCGAATGGCCTTCTCGCCCAGGCGATATTTGTCTGGAATCAGTGATTGGTTATTAGACCATTTTCGCTCAAGCGAAATGGTCTTGGCCTGGGACTCGCTCAGGCGAAAGGGAAGGGAAATGGGCACTAGACGATTTTCGCCCAGGCGAGCCTTGCCTCGCTCAAGCGAAAATCGGGCAGTGAGTCCCTAATGCTACTGGAGCAATCTCGCTCAAGCAAGATGGAACTCGCTCAAGCGAGATTGGCCCCGAGGCTAATCTTCCCTCTCGCTCAAGCGTCTCGCTGGCTCGCCCAAGTGTGGCTCTTGAATCTCGCTCAGGCGAGATGGGGCTCGCTCAAGCGAGAAGACCCCCTGATGCTTAATCTCTTTCTCGTTCAGCATTTGTTTTTGGCTCGCTCAAGTGTCGCCTCATGGGCTTGCTCAAGCGAGTGTGACTCTCGCTTGAGCGAGTGGCACCCTGATGCTCATACTTGTTTTGTTTCAAATAAATTTCATTCCTCTTACATTAATCCTTTTCCTTACATCATCTCAAAATCTCTTTAGACATACTATGAATACTTGATCCTCATGACATCCTTTCTCCTTAAAGTCCAATCATGCAACTACCAAATTAATTAATTCTTCTGTTGTTTTTAAATAGAAAATCCTCACAAAAATCATTTTTAATTTACCCTCTCATATCTTCATATATGGGAGAGGTTTTTCATTGATTCGGGTGTTTATTTAAAAGCTTCACCACTTTATTTCTATGTTTAATAATGATTTATAAAACATGAAAAATTTACCCGTGTTTGCGGGGAGTTTCAACCTAGTATCAGAGCATTGGTTTGCTCTCGATACGATTATGATTGATGTTGTTTATGTAGTTGTCGCTTATGATTAAGTCATATGAGCTATGATTGATTGATTTATGGATTATTTGATTGGATTGTGGCTGTTTGTCATTGAATTGTGATTGTTGTCTAGAGTTGTTGAGTCCGGCTAAGAGTCCTTACATTATTTACCCCTAATGATGAATATGTTGTCATCATGTGCTGAAAATGATGTGATTGTGTGATGTGGTACATGATAGACTTATGAGTGCTAAGACTTTTGAAATTATACGTTGAAAGGTTATTGTTTGATCTAGTTTACTCATGTGTGAGCCATGTTTTGATTTATAGGCTTAAAATATGACTGGTAGACCTAACTGTGAGGTTGTTGCTATGGCAAATGCCTTGAATCATTTCGCTAATCTCTTAGAAAGACAAGGCTAACTGAATGTGGAACAAGGCTCCCAAGGTCTTGATTTATTTCTCAAGAGGAAACCTTCAGAATTCCATAGAGGTTATAAGTCAGAGGATGTTTATGCTTGGATCAATGACTTGGAAAGAATTTATGTAAGCTTCGAGTGTTCTGAAGCACAACAGGTAGAGTATGCCGTCTTTGTGATCCACGATGAAGCTGAAGCTTGGTGGCGTCTTACTAGGGGATGCATGATTTCTGCTGACATTCCCTTGGATTGGGAAAATTTCAAGGTGGGGTTCTTGAAGAAGTACTTAGCCGACAGCTACAGAAGTAAGAAAGAGCTTGAGTTTATGGAACTTAAGTAAGGTGGTATGCCGGTGGAGGAGTATGCTTCCAAGTTTGAAGAACTTTGTGCATTCTATCTGCCATACCAACAAGAGGGTACTGAGGCATCGAAATGTGTGAAGTTTGAAAATGGGTCGAGGCCCGAGATCAAGCGGGCTATTCGTCATCAAGAAATCAGAAGCTTTCCGACGCTTGTGAATAAGTGTCAAATTTATGAAGAGATGATGTGGCTCCTTCGAGTCATGGGAAGCATGAGCCTAAGTTGAAAGGCCAATTTTCTAGCTTCAAGAAGCAAGGTCATTTTAAGAAGAAGTTCTTTCATGATGGATCCTCCAGTGCAAGAGGAAGTGGTGCTCCTAGAGGTGGTGGTAACCAAGGTCGTGGAAATGTCCAAGGCCTAACTTGCTTCAAATGTGGTGTTAACCATTTGGCACGTGATTGCCCATGAGATGATGTGGTGTGCTACCAATGCAACCAACCCGGGCATATTCATCCTAATTGCCCATTAAACACAAGGAATACTAATGTTGACACTCCTATCCGCATGAATTATGATGCTAACTGTAACATCCCCGTTTTAAAATTAAGTGCTGAATAAAGAATGAACCATTAAGACTTGATTTCAACTAGAAATAACTGTAAGTGCATTTAACTAAGTGGGTTTAAGCCATTAAAATATTAAAATGGTGGCAGGCAGGAGACGGGGAGGAGTGCGCGTGACTGACGGGCACGCACTCTCCCATCCCACTCTTCGTTACTGTACGCGTGCACACATATATATATATGTCGTGAGCCTTAGTGATGAACACTCTCGCTATTTCTTTAGACTCTTTCTCCGTCACCTCATCCTCTGTTTTCTCTCTTCGTCTTCATCTTTCTTCTTCTTCTCTTCTCTCACTCTTCGCTCCTGGAGATCTTGATTCCAGTACTGAAGAACGGACCACACCCCATTCCAGAATCAGGCGCAGAATACGACAAGGCCAAAGAAGACCGGACGAACCAGGAGAAGGACATCGGACCCAACGACAAGAGCGGAAAAGGTTTCTGAGGAGTCTTCTTAAGGTAGGGGGCGCTTGCATGTCGAATGCATGGTCTAAGAACGGTACCGGATGAACGTACTGCCAAGTGTGTGTGTGTGTGCATGTTTTTATGATTTTATTAGGACTGGTGCATGATTTGAGATTTTGATAGTGATTTTCGTGACGATGGCGTAGTTTGCTCGTGGATGATAATGATGGATCTATTTTGTTGTCTCTGTGAAAAGTATGTATGTGTATGTTCTTAATTGAGTTGATCAATGTTGTTAGTCTGATGATCGATTGTAACATGCATCGGTGTGACTGACTGAACGATGATGAGTAGTGGGAAATATCCGTTCTTATTTGATGACTACGGTAATGTGTCCATGGCGCGATGATGTGTACTGATGAATGTGTTAGTTGCATGAGTAAGAGTGGGGTGACCCATGGAAGGTCAAGAACCCCAAGGGAAATGATTTCCAGTTACCAACCCTGGCTAGATCCCAATAGGGCTCGTGGTAGCCGTTGGAGCTAGAGAAATGAGTCTCGAGACGCCGTGGGGGGCCGGTGCCACCTGGTAAGAGCTGAGGGACGAGGGGCCAAAAGAAAAAGGGGGCTGTAACTGAGAGTCTTTTCCCGAGTCGGATCCGCAGACATGCATGTAGAAGTAAGGTTGATTGTGGCGATGTATAAATCTGTATATGTGCATGTGTATGACTTTTGAATGCATGAATATATATTTAGATGTGGAATAAACTCTGTGAATTATGCGTATCATGAATGTTGTTTGAATTGTATGAACTTGGTTACTTGAGAAAGGTTGAATGATAGCAAGAGCGTGTACTGACGCTGATACCGAGTCTGTGAGTATCATTATACATGTAAAAGCTCACCCCTACAGTGGCAATTTTCAGTGAATGTCTCTCGTGAGGAGAATCAGAATCAGAGCTGGAATGCTGGGAGGAGTGCTGACGCAATTCGAAGGTTTAATTGAGGCGTTGTTAGATAAAGCCCGGACTAGCTCATACCGGATGTTAATGTTTTGGTGAATGAATAGAACCTTATGAACAAGAAGAAGTTTGATTTTTGCATTTGTAAATATTAATATACACTCTTATGTACATATGGATGTATGGTTTTGTGTGTGTGATGCTAAGTGCTGTCTTGTTTTATAATTATGCTCTAATAGATAAGCAGGGACAGTTTGATTGAGCAGGTTATAGTTAAGTCCGAACGAACCAAGAATTGTCTTAGGAAAGGCTTATGTCGAATACGTTGGGCGGAGTCGTACCCCGCCTGAAGTATGGGAAGCAATCCGCCCAAGCGCGAGAACTCACGCTGAAGCGAGTATTTACCAGAGCGAAATATCGACCATTATCCTTTCCTATCCGTGGTGATACTAACGCAATCCGGACCCCGATGTTGACCCCGGATTTGGGCGTATGGCTAAGTTCGCCCAGGCGTTGTCATAATTAGTTGAGTTGGGCGGAATAGGTTCAAACTCTTCCTTTCTCCACAACCTACTAACGTTATGTACCCTATAACTTCTCATTTTTCTAAGTGAAAGGCGAGTGTGAGGATTTACTTAGTGAACCCTTGTCCATACTCGATGGAGGAAATTACCTTGTGGTTGTGTTAAGGAGGCGTTATGTAGATTTCGTTTAGGCGGTGTCATACCTCGCCCAAGTAACTAGGACAGCCCGCCCAAGATACATATACCCCGCCTAGCCAAGTAGAATGATTCCAACTTCGCCTTTCCACCAAATGCTACGCGTGTGAATGTATTAACATATTTCCCTTATCCATTCCTTCTGTTAAGTGACCAGTATTTTCTCGAAGGGAAGCCTTGGTGCGAAATTTCTTCTATCCGCTGCTGTATTACCATACTCCGCCTGGACGGTGTAAGACCCCGTCTAAGCGAACAAACGGTGTTGTGCAATCCGCCCTAGTATTGGTGTATTACGATAAACCCATTGAAACGGCTCAGTCTTTAGCTTCCCTGTAGGTTGCTTTATGCGCGTGAATGTTCTTAGCTTTTCCCCATTGCCTGCTCCCTTCTACATCAAATGTTACGTGACTGTTTTTGTGAAAAATTTTCTCATATTTTGGGATTTATTAGTTGTAGATAATTAGGGTGTTACATTTTGGTATCAGAGCGGACCGAAAAGTCCAAGGCCAAAGTATGCTTACCAAGTGTAAGCGGTGGTGTCTGTGTCTTTTTGATTGAATGGTTGAAATTGTTGTGATATTGGTGAACCTGATTGATATTGGCTTGTGGATAGGAGGGTGTTGCCCCTCCTGGTCCTATTGATTGTATAATATACATATATAGAGATAGCATGATGTGCTAAGTCATTGAACATTAGGCTGAAATCCGAATGGTAGTAAGTGGCTCCGTGTACTTATCCTTAAATGTCAATTTCAGGATAAGGAATGGCGCATCGTCAAAGTATGGAGGCTATAGCCACAGCATTCCAACGCTTTGCTGATGTGTTTGAAAGGCAAGGCCAAACTCAACCTGAGGATGGCCATGTGCTGGACCGCTTCCTGAAGAGGAAGCCGAGCGAATTCTTAGGAGGACGGAACCCTGAGGCGGCGTTCAAGTGGACTCAGGAACTAGAAAGAATTTTTAAGGGTCTTCGCTGTACCGAAGCCCAGAAGGTGGAATGTGCAGTGTATATGCTACGAGATGAAGCGGAGAATTGGTGGAAGATAGCTAGGAGCCAATTCCCCGAAGATGACAATCAACTGACATGGGACGATTTCAAGGCCTGCTTCCTAGACAAATACTTTCCCGACACAGTGCGGAGTCGGAAGGAGCTGGAGTTTATGGAGTTAAAACAGGGCTCCATGACTGTGGAAGAATACGCGACCAGATTTGAAGAATTGTGCCTGTTCTATCCGCCCTTCCAGCAACCGGGAACGGAGCACTCCAAGTGTCTTAAGTTTGAGAACGGACTGAGATCGGATATCAAGAGGGCCTGCAGATACCATGAAATCCGGAGTTTCCCTGCCTTAGTGAACAAGTGTAGAATATTCGAAGAGGATGACAGGGCCCATTCAGGCCAGTGCAGCAGAGCCAACCAACACTTGAGGCCTCAGCAATCACGTTTCAAGAGGCCAGGGAACGTAAGGAGGAATGAACCCTTCACCAGATATCAGGACCATAATGACCGAGGGAGGCAGATGAGAGGACGACCAAGGTATGGCGGATGCTTTAAATGTGGTGGTGATCATTTTGCTAAGGAATGCAACGATACGAATGTTAAATGCTACCACTGCGGAGAGAAGGGACACGTTCGTCCGGACTGCCCCCAACTCCGCCAGGCAAACACCAATGTGCGTCAAGGAGGATATCAAGATCGGACCAGAGTGAATGATAACCAACGACCTGGTGGCAGAGGCAATGGAACCAGAGGAAACATGATGCATGCCCCGAACAGTCGAGAGAGGAACACCGGCCCAACAGCGACAGGAAGGATCTACACCATCAATGCAGAGGATGTTGCACCAGCAAACGATCTAGTACAATGTAAGTGCTCACTTGGAATGAATACGCTTAATGTTGTTTTCGATTCGGGGGCAACCCATTCTTTTATAGCTGATGAGTGCGTGAAACGGTTGAAGCTACCAACTGTGTCTATGAACCGGACTCTAGAAGTGGCCAGCCCCACTGGCCCTACTGTGTTCACATCGTCTGTATGTAAAAATGTAGCATTTGAGTTGTATGATCGGAGTTTCGCCTTCGATCTGATTTGCATGCCCTTAAAGGGTCTTGATATTGTGCTTGGAATAGATTGGCTTTCAGCCAATAAGGTATTAGTAGATTGTAGAAACCGAGAGATCGTTTTCCCAAAACAACCCACTGAAGATGGCACGGCACAAGGTATAACCCAACTATTTATGATGCTTTGTCTAACCAAAGAAGAGAATGAGCCCCTAGTGAACGATATTCCGGTTGTCTGCGAATTCCCAGAAGTGTTCCCAGAGGACGTCCCGAGTGTACCTCCTCATAGAGAAGTTGAATTCTCTATAGACTTGATCCCTGGAGCCGAACCGGTCTCCAGTGCACCCTACAGAATGTCCTCAACTGAATTGATAGAGTTGAAGAAACAAGTGGATGAGTTACTTGAGAAGCAGTTCATTAGACCAAGCGTGTCACCATGGGGCGCACCTGTGCTACTTGTTAAGAAGAAGGATGGCAGCTTGAGACTTTGTATAGATTATCGACAGCTTAACAAACTCACAATCAAGAATCGATACCCACTGCCTAGAATTGATGATTTAATTGACCAGCTGCGTGGAGCCTCAGTCTTCTCAAAGATCGACTTACGATCTGGATATCACCAAATCCGAGTGAAGGACTCGGACATTCCTAAAACTGCCTTTAGGACTAGGTATGGTCACTATGAGTATGTAGTGATGCCGTTCGGTGTGACAAACGCCCCTGCTGTTTTCATGAATTACATGAACAGCATATTCCATTCCTTCTTAGATCGGTTTGTTGTTGTCTTCATCGATGACATTCTAGTTTATTCTAAGACATCGGAGGAGCATGAAGGGCATCTCAGAGCGGTACTCCAGGTGTTGAAGGAGAAGCAATTGTTTGCAAAGCTTTCCAAGTGCGAATTTTGGATGGATGAGATCCACTTCCTCGGGCATGTGATCTCTAAGCGAGGCGTCTCGGTGGATCCTGCGAAGGTAGCTGCTGTAATAGCGTGGGAGAGGCCCAGATCGATCTCGGAAATAAGGAGTTTTATGGGCTTGGCAGGTTATTATAGAAGGTTCATCGAAGGTTTTTCTAAGTTGGCATTACCTCTGACTAAATTGACAAGGAAGAACGTTCCTTTTGTGTGGAGTCCGGAGTGTGAGAGCAGCTTCCAAGAGCTGAAGAATAAGTTGACAACGGCTCCGGTGTTAGCATTACCTGAGTTACGAGAAAGCTTCGTGGTCTATTGTGACGCGTCCGGACTCGGATTAGGATGTGTACTCATGCAGAAAGATCGAGTCATAGCATATGCCTCTCGACAATTGAGACCCCACGAACAGCATTATCCGACCCATGACTTGGAGTTGGCAGCAGTAGTTTTTGCACTGAAAATCTGGAGGCATTACTTGTACGGATCCAAATTTGAAGTATACAGCGATCATAAGAGCCTCAAATACCTATTCGACCAAAAGGAGCTGAACATGAGGCAGAGGAGATGGATTGAGTTCTTGAAGGACTATGATTTCGAGTTGAAATACCACCCAGGTAAGGCAAATGTCGTAGCAGACGCTTTGAGTCGAAAATCCCTCCACATAGCAGCCATGATGGCAAAAGAAGTTGAGTTGTTGGAGCGGTTCCGAGACATGAACTTGCATGTTGGCACCCCTTCCTCTCAGAAGATGACAATCGGTACGTTGAGGATTGCCAACGAATTCTTAAAATCCGTGTACGAACAACAACAGGCGGACTCTTACCTAGCTGAAATGAAGGAAATTCAGGCTAAAGGAAAGGATTTATCCTTGGCAGAAGGGTCAGACGGGATCTTCCGGGTGAGGAACAGAATATACATACCAAGTGAAGGGAGATTAAGAAGAATGGTGCTTGATGAAGCCCACAAAAGCCTACTCAGCATTCACCCAGGAACCACGAAAATGTACCACGACTTGAGGAGACAGTTTTGGTGGCCCGGACTAAAGAAGGATGTGGCGGAGTACGTGGCCCGATGTATCACTTGCCAGAAATCGAAGGTAGAGCACCAAAAACCGTACGGTGCAATGCAGCCTCTAGAAATCCCCGTGTGGAAATGGGACTCAATTGCGATGGATTTTATCATGGGATTACCCAGAAACCGAGCGGGCCATGATGCCATTTGGGTTATTGTTGATAGATTGACGAAGAGTGCACACTTCCTATCTGTAAATATGAAGTACCCATTGCATAGGTTGGCGCGAATCTACATTCAAGAAGTTATTCGACTGCATGGCATACCTACTTCCATCGTCTCAGATAGGGACCCTAGATTTACGTCCAGATTTTGGACCAGCTTGCATCAAGAACTGGGGACGAAGCTTTGGCTTAGTTCTGCTTACCACCCCCAATCGGATGGACAATCCGAGCGAACGATTCAGAGTCTAGAAGACTTATTGAGAGCGTGTGTGTTAGAGTACGGTGGGGACTGGGAGCAGTATCTTCCCTTGATCGAGTTTACATACAACAACAGCCATCATCACAGCATTGGCATGGCACCTTACGAGGCATTATATGGGCGTAGATGCCGAACCCCGCTCTGTTGGTCGGAAATGGGTGAAAGTCTACTATTGGGACCAGACATCGTAAAGCAAACCACAGAACAGATCCGAGTGATAAGGGAGAAGATGAAAGCATCACAAGACAGGCAGAAGAGCTACCATGACAAACGCATCAAGCCATTGGAATTTCGAGTCGGAGATCGAGTGTTTCTGAGAACCTCTCCGAGTAAAGGAGTTGGACGAGCCTTAAAAAGTGGGAAGTTAAGCCCTCGCTACATCGGACCTTATGAGGTAGTAGAACGGATTGGCCCCGTGGCATACCGCCTCGCGTTACCAACTCACTTGTCCCGATTGCACAACGTATTTCACGTGTCTCAGCTAAGGAAGTATTTGCATGACCCCAGCCACACGATGCCTGACGACGGGGTAGAGATCAGGGAAGACCTAACCACTGTGACTACACCGGTTGGAATCGTGGATCAATCGGTAAAACGCTTAAGGAACAAGAACGTAAGGCTAGTTAAGGTGGAGTGGCAGCAAGGCAAGATCACCTCCTACACGTGGGAACGCGAAGACGCCATGCGACAGCAGTACCCCGGATTGTTTACCTAGGTAAGTACCGATTGAATTTCGGGGACGAAATTCTTTTTCAGTGGGGGAGAACTGTAACATCCCCGTTTTAAAATTAAGTGCTGAATAAAGAATGAACCATTAAGACTTGATTTCAACTAGAAATAACTGTAAGTGCATTTAACTAAGTGGGTTTAAGCCATTAAAATATTAAAATGGTGGCAGGCAGGAGACGGGGAGGAGTGCGCGTGACTGACGGGCACGCACTCTCCCATCCCACTCTTCGTTACTGTACGCGTGCACACATATATATATATGTCGTGAGCCTTAGTGATGAACACTCTCGCTATTTCTTTAGACTCTTTCTCCGTCACCTCATCCTCTGTTTTCTCTCTTCGTCTTCATCTTTCTTCTTCTTCTCTTCTCTCACTCTTCGCTCCTGGAGATCTTGATTCCAGTACTGAAGAACGGACCACACCCCATTCCAGAATCAGGCGCAGAATACGACAAGGCCAAAGAAGACCGGACGAACCAGGAGAAGGACATCGGACCCAACGACAAGAGCGGAAAAGGTTTCTGAGGAGTCTTCTTAAGGTAGGGGGCGCTTGCATGTCGAATGCATGGTCTAAGAACGGTACCGGATGAACGTACTGCCAAGTGTGTGTGTGTGTGCATGTTTTTATGATTTCATTAGGACTGGTGCATGATTTGAGATTTTGATAGTGATTTTCGTGACGATGGCGTAGTTTGCTCGTGGATGATAATGATGGATCTATTTTGTTGTCTCTGTGAAAAGTATGTATGTGTATGTTCTTAATTGAGTTGATCAATGTTGTTAGTCTGATGATCGATTGTAACATGCATCGGTGTGACTGACTGAACGATGATGAGTAGTGGGAAATATCCGTTCTTATTTGATGACTACGGTAATGTGTCCATGGCGCGATGATGTGTACTGATGAATGTGTTAGTTGCATGAGTAAGAGTGGGGTGACCCATGGAAGGTCAAGAACCCCAAGGGAAATGATTTCCAGTTACCAACCCTGGCTAGATCCCAATAGGGCTCGTGGTAGCCGTTGGAGCTAGAGAAATGAGTCTCGAGACGCCGTGGGGGGCCGGTGCCACCTGGTAAGAGCTGAGGGACGAGGGGCCAAAAGAAAAAGGGGGCTGTAACTGAGAGTCTTTTCCCGAGTCGGATCCGCAGACATGCATGTAGAAGTAAGGTTGATTGTGGCGATGTATAAATCTGTATATGTGCATGTGTATGACTTTTGAATGCATGAATATATATTTAGATGTGGAATAAACTCTGTGAATTATGCGTATCATGAATGTTGTTTGAATTGTATGAACTTGGTTACTTGAGAAAGGTTGAATGATAGCAGGAGCGTGTACTGACGCTGATACCGAGTCTGTGAGTATCATTATACATGTAAAAGCTCACCCCTGCAGTGGCAATTTTCAGTGAATGTCTCTCGTGAGGAGAATCAGAATCAGAGCTGGAATGCTGGGAGGAGTGCTGACGCAATTCGAAGGTTTAATTGAGGCGTTGTTAGATAAAGCCCGGACTAGCTCATACCGGATGTTAATGTTTTGGTGAATGAATAGAACCTTATGAACAAGAAGAAGTTTGATTTTTGCATTTGTAAATATTAATATACACTCTTATGTACATATGGATGTATGGTTTTGTGTGTGTGATGCTAAGTGCTGTCTTGTTTTATAATTATGCTCTAATAGATAAGCAGGGACAGTTTGATTGAGCAGGTTATAGTTAAGTCCGAACGAACCAAGAATTGTCTTAGGAAAGGCTTATGTCGAATACGTTGGGCGGAGTCGTACCCCGCCTGAAGTATGGGAAGCAATCCGCCCAAGCGCGAGAACTCACGCTGAAGCGAGTATTTACCAGAGCGAAATATCGACCATTATCCTTTCCTATCCGTGGTGATACTAACGCAATCCGGACCCCGATGTTGACCCCGGATTTGGGCGTATGGCTAAGTTCGCCCAGGCGTTGTCATAATTAGTTGAGTTGGGCGGAATAGGTTCAAACTCTTCCTTTCTCCACAACCTACTAACGTTATGTACCCTATAACTTCTCATTTTTCTAAGTGAAAGGCGAGTGTGAGGATTTACTTAGTGAACCCTTGTCCATACTCGATGGAGGAAATTACCTTGTGGTTGTGTTAAGGAGGCGTTATGTAGATTTCGTTTAGGCGGTGTCATACCTCGCCCAAGTAACTAGGACAGCCCGCCCAAGATACATATACCCCGCCTAGCCAAGTAGAATGATTCCAACTTCGCCTTTCCACCAAATGCTACGCGTGTGAATGTATTAACATATTTCCCTTATCCATTCCTTCTGTTAAGTGACCAGTATTTTCTCGAAGGGAAGCCTTGGTGCGAAATTTCTTCTATCCGCTGCTGTATTACCATACTCCGCCTGGACGGTGTAAGACCCCGTCTAAGCGAACAAACGGTGTTGTGCAATCCGCCCTAGTATTGGTGTATTACGATAAACCCATTGAAACGGCTCAGTCTTTAGCTTCCCTGTAGGTTGCTTTATGCGCGTGAATGTTCTTAGCTTTTCCCCATTGCCTGCTCCCTTCTACATCAAATGTTACGTGACTGTTTTTGTGAAAAATTTTCTCATATTTTGGGATTTATTAGTTGTAGATAATTAGGGTGTTACACTAACCATGGTGGCCGTGGTGGTTCTGGAGACCGTGGCCGTGGAAACGGTAATGGTCAAAATGGTGGCCGTGGTGGAAACTATAACGGTGGGAGAAATGGCAATGGTCGAGGTAACGACCATGGTGGAAGGAACAGTAACCGTAATGGTGGTGATCAATTACAAGCTGCTGGTAGAGTATTCGCAGTTACTAGTGAAGAAGCTGCGCAAGCTGAAGATCTTGTCCGTGGTGAGTGTAAAATCGTTGGTAATTTGGTAAATGTTATCTTTAATTCTGGTGCTACGTACTTGTGAACACCTATTTCGGTCCAGTCAATTTTCACCAAGAATAGGGAATTTTCGTCACCAAGAATAGGGAATCCACAAGTGAAAAGAAAAAAAAAGAAAAGAAAAAAGAAAAGAAAAAAAATAAAAGAAAAGAAAAAAAGAAAAGAAAAAAAAGAGAAAAAAAAGAGAAAAAAAAGAAAAGAAAAAAATAAAAAAATAAAAAAGAAAAAAAAATTCTGACACGGAAATGATCATTTCCGAGTAAGATGACTCGGAATGATCATTTCCGAGTAAGGAGTCTCCGAGTGAGACATGGCCGAGTGGTATGTTGATGTATGTGATATGAGTGGGAATTTCGCTCAAGCGAGAGGGAATTTCGCCCAAGCGAGACTATGGTGAATCAGGAATTTGACCTCTGGCCTCTTCTCGCTCAAGCGAGTGGGAACCTCGCCCAAGCGGAAAGGTGAGCGCTCAAGCGAGTGGGAATCCTGCTCAAGCGGAAAAGCGTTTCGAGTAACATGTCTCCGAGTGAGACGTTGCCGAGTGAATTGTCAACCGGGTGGGGTGTTTCCGAGTGGAAAAGAAGGCCGGCTCCGAGTAAATATATCCAGGTGGCCAGATTCTCAAGTTCCAAGTCCTGAGTAACAAGAGAGTTGGTTTCCGAGTGATTGCACCCGAAGGATTAAAGCTGAGTTCTGAATTCTGATTTAAAAAAGACCGACTTCGAGTGAATAAATCCAAAGAGTTGATTGATGATTGAAGCTGTTCCGAGTGAAAACAAAGGCCGACTCCGAATGAATCCAAAAGGTTGATTATCAATCCAAATTCTGATTGAAAAAGACCGACTCTGAGTGAATAAATCCGAAGAGTTGATCGATGATTGAAGCTGTTCCGAGTGAAAACAAAGGCCGACTCCGAATGAATCCGAAAGGTTGATTATCAATCCAAATTCTGATTGAAAATAAAGCCGGTCCCCTGTTACTCCCGAGAGAAAACAACCAAATGGAAGGATTCCCGAATGAACACATCCGAGTAGGATGTATTGTTGAAGCTGAGTTCCAAATTCTGAGTGGGGAATAAGGTCGGTTTCCGAGGAAGTGCATCTGAACTATTGTTATCAAGTGAAACCATTCGGATTGAAATGTAAGAAAGGCTTCCGAGTGAAGACATCCGAGTGGTCAGACTTTCTCAAGTTCCAT